>LR990514.1:1019520-3419520 GCA_905147785.2 Thyatira batis
GGAAAAATGTATGTTTCTACTGGTAAAGCATTGTAACACATAAATATATGCTTAGGTAACACCTGACCATCAAAAGTGACTACGACTGATTGCGAAGGCTTCCAAGTGGGACTACCTTCAATCATGACCTTAAAATTAATTCTCCTAATTTTTATAACTTCTCCACATCCAAACGGTACAGATATATTATTTTTAATTTCTTCAATAGACCAGTCTGCAGGAACCCCACGAACCAGGCCAATGCGAGTAATATTAAAAGATGGGATGAATGCTTTTAAATTATGATTTGATATCGAATCATGACTAATGAAGTTGTTGGCATCAGTATAGTTGGAAAATCCTAATGAAATTCTATTCCTACCAATTTTTTTAATACTTCCATTTATAATGCTTTTAAAACTATTTTTTTTCAAAAAATTGCCGAATGCGACTGGGTGAAAAGAGGTACCATCATTGACCGTTGTTTCAATTTTTTGTACATGTACGGTATATGGTGAAGAATCCATGGCGGAGTATAAGCTACGTCCTACTTTTATGGGATGTGGGGATGGGGTATCTGAGGAAACAGGTTCTGAGGCTTTGGATGAAGTACCGTCAGTTCCGTCCAAAGACCCAGAAACAGGTGGAACGTCGTCTGCGATACAATCGCTATCCGGGCATTTGCAAGATTCCTTATTTTTATCGCCTGCCATTTTGTTCATTCTTTTTTTCCTGTTGCAATTTCCGCATATTTTTTTGTCATGATTCCGCTTTCGCGGTTTCTTTTTGCATATCGATGAGTCGGAATCATTAGGCTCTGATATTGTTACATAGTGAGCTACGTTATTGTTTAAATTAGAAGTATTAGAACCCCCGGGATCGGGGGGATCGTTATCGTCGATCATACAAAATAAAGTAAAAACTCACCTATATACAGCAAACTAATGTGAAAACTACAGAAAATAAACTAAATACAAATAATAAATACAATGAACACCTCCACTGATCACTTATAATTATAAAACATTAAATAAAAATTAATTTGAAAAAAAGACACCCGTGTTGTTCGAAGTTTCCCGCGCTTTTTTCAGCAAAGCCTTACAAATGCAGCAGACTAGCTCAAAATGTTGCCAAGTTAATGTGTAACTCATGGTAGCATCAATGAGTACTTTTGGAACTTTCTTCGTGGCCATAGAGAAAAGCTCAAATATTCTCAATAGGTTATATACGTGTTAATTAACACCGATACTAAAATGAGTATCAATCAGTAGAACCTCGATAAGTCCAAGGGAAACACAAAATATTTTAAGTTATAGAGGTTTTAAATTATCAAGGGTCTAGATGTTAGGGGATCTGTTGGGAAGAGAACATATTATATTTTGAAGTTATAGAGGTTTTAAGTTACCGAGGTTCTATCTACCTATTAATACTTACTGATACATAATAATGCTCAGCTTTCCAGTAGATTAAATACTCTATGTATTAACACACGAACACGTTTAAAAAAGAAATAAGAATAAGTAGTTGTGTCAGTCAGTTCGCTGCTACAAAAAATACTTGGATATTATCTAAAAATATCCGACTGAAGAATAAAACTATTAATGGAAACAATTTTGAATTATCTTGAACAATCTTGATTCTTTTTCATATCCAGTGAACTTCTAGGATCAACTAAAAATGAATTATATATTAGTTTATTTTCTAATCCTTCGCTTTTCTAGAAATTTTGCCGATAATACAATATTACCTGTGATGATGATGGACGCTGATAATGTAATGAATGAGCTAACCGTGGAATCGAATCCTTTCTCTAAAATGAGCTCAGCGCAATTTGCAGATATCTTAATCGAAACGATAAAAGTCTGTGAAGCGGTGATAATATTTGTCGAAGAAAACCTTAGCGCGGAGGACCTTAGTATCAAGGATAAATTAGGCACCCCATACAAACACATGCACGATGCTCTAAAAGCAAAGAGAGTGAAATATTTTCCCGGCGTTCGTGATCCATATAAACTGTTTCTTCGTATTTTTGAACCACTACCGTATAACGTTTTCTATTTGAGGCCGGGAATGAAGCCACAGATTGTTGACAAGAATTTTAAGCATATATTTATATATTTTCAAGATGGCGTTAATTCTACGCGCGCTAATACTTTGAGGAAACATGATACGGTTATAAATGAAGTAAATTTAGCGGTGCGTCAATTGAAGCCGGGTCCTGTAGTTGCTTTTTACACGGGAAAAGTCAATCCGGTTCAAGTGGAAAAGCTCGAGTTTGTCCCAATAAAGCAGTCAGAGGAGCCCAGAGACGTCAGCGTAATGGTTGTTTCGGAAGGCGCTATGTTCCGATTTATTGGTTAGTTTTCTTTGAGATGTCTCAGTTTCATACATTTTGACGTCGTTATTTATCTGTGTATTACTTAAAAAAAATTAATATAGAACACAAATTTTCAGTAGGTATGTACTAAAAGAATTTGAATTTGGCGGGCTTGTATAATAAATGTTATTTTCTAATAGGAGTATACGCAGCTACAGCTACTCGGCGAGCAAATTTCGACCAAGTACCTTTAATCGGAGAAGAAACGTGGACTCCTCAAAGGCTTTCAACTAAAATGGCGTACACAGATTTTGAGTTGCAATTTCACTTTGGTTTTGCAGAAAAGGAGTGGCAGATTGGTAATTGTATTTTTACTGCTGAAACCGGGGATATTCTTTACATAGGACCAAATTTTTTATATTCACCTTGCTTGAAATTGCTTGCTTGCTTCAAATTTTTTATAAAAATAAATAAATATCCTGGGACATTTTTCACACACGGCCAATCTGATTCCAAAGTAAGCTTCCAAGTGAGCTTGTGTTATGGTAACCAGATAGCTGATATACTACATAAGCTACTTTTAAATACACACATATTATAGATATTTACATCCAGACACAGAATAAACAGACATATTCATGCATACAAATGTTTGTCTTGGGTGGGATTCGAACCCACGACCCGCGGCTTGAAAGACAGGGTCACACAACCACAAAGCCAACCGGGCTGTCAAACAATAAATTAATACGACTAAAATTGTACCTATAACATTACTATCTGCCGCCCCGCGGTTTCACCCGCGTAGTTCCCGTTCCCGTGATCACAGGGGTATCAAAAATAGATGTTAGCCGATTCTCAGACCTACTGAATTTGCATATAAAATTTCATAAAAATCGGTCAAGCCGTTTCGGAGAAGTTTAATCACAAACACCGCGACACGAGAATTTTATATACAAAATTCAGCTTTAGTTTGACAATAAATAAAAACGAAAAACTTTTTTTTAATATCTAAATTTTTTTTGTCTCTGATACTCATGCAGGTTCTAATAAAGAGGTTTTACTATGTTTAATTTAGACAGCGTCGCACTTTTGGAAGGGGGTGAGGAGGTGGGCCGCACTCGCATGGGCGTGCAGGTACCGTGGGGCTTCTCGTACTTGTGTGGGGAGCCGCTGGTCATTGTCAACAGGAGGGATAACAGTTTTGTCTCTATATCACAGTACCAGGTATGAAAGCCTCCTCTTTTCCTGATAAAATCTCTGGAATTATGATGAATGTCCAAAAATATTTAAACCATGTAAGCCATTCGGTCACTTGACTATGTAGTTGAAATCTTCTTTACAAACTTAGCAACATAAATTATAGGACATTAGAAAAAATATCGCTCGAGTTATGCGCTTAGCAACATTCATTTTGATTTATTTTTTAAATAAACGTATTTACATATTGACGTCATCACCCTGTAGCGCCATCTTTACTTAAGTTGGACAACCTATGAACCAATTTTATGTAAGTATTTACAAACCATATTAACAGATGTCGCTACGAAACAAAATCAAGTTTTAGTAACTCTACTTCATCTATCAGATCCAACCCAGAAATCCTTCGAGAAGACAAGACCCCGCATCGGATACGGAGCCCGACCCGGATCCGCCAGCTGCTCCGGATCCGCCAGCGGCACCCGAACCAGAACCGCCAGCTCCCGTACCGGATCCGTTATCCGCGACTCCCGCACCATTCGCCTCCACTGAATGCTTCGCCACTGCTATTAACTGCGGCCCGTATTTTAATACCAACATTCTAGCAACACTGTTCATCACTTTCCTGTGCCTCGGTATTGCCATGTCCGGAATTATGATGATGATGAGTTGTAAAGGTAATGATTCATACGAGGATCCACAGGGCAAGCCCCTGGTTATTGCTAGCGAGACGACACCAACATAAACAAATGGTATAATTTAATTATATTTTATGATAATTTGACTCGGCTTATATTTTAAGGGCGTACCCGCGAGATATATAATAGCTTTAAATATGTTTATGGAATGTAGGTATTTAATTGGATTTTCAAAAAACAAAAATGTCCTTACATTACAGCCGTAAGAAATCCCTGCCCCCTATAGTGGAGTAGCGTCACATAATACTCTAAAGATTATTATTAATAATATTAATTAATTAACAAATAAGATTTTAGAAATTAATGTGTAATATTAAGTTATGACTAGAATTATTAAATTTAGTTATGAAATGTTTTATTTAGTTATGATTTTTTTTACTTGGCACGACAATATGTAATGTTGCGGCTTTTTTTAATTATAAATATCGGAAGATATAAAATAAATATCGGCTTCAACTTGAAAATGTTACGCAAAAACTAGATCAAATCTAATCTTATCGCACTTCATTCCTTATGTAAGATTGGATCTTTAAGATTATGACTTCGAATAAACTTTAGTGAGTACTCGCTTCGTTTTATTGTAGAAATGAAACAGCTAACATTTGTCGAAATAATATATTTTCACTATTCTATTTAAAACATCGTACGCACAATTTTTAATATCGCGTCGCGTCCTCCGAGCAGCCACACGACACAAACAGACAAACATTTGCGGAGGGCGTGGCGCGATACACAAACATTCTACATTTCTATATTCATAGTTTAATCTAACATTTCTACATAGCGGAAAATAATCAAGATATGAATAGAAACATAAAACCTACATACCCCTTAGTAATATGTAGAAAATACACAATAATTAACAAAAAAAAAAACAAAAACATCCTAAACGAAGAGATTGTATCGAGAAGGCAAAACCGCATGTTAAATCCGTAATTAAAACTAAATTAAAGGAAATACTTTTAAATGCTTTTCCAAAATCGTCCAAGATACACTCCCTCGGAAACATTCATACATATAGAAAATATATTACAATAACATAATAATTAACAGCCTAAATTAAAGGAAGGTTCTAAAGCAATTTGCAGATTGGAACCAAGTACTGTACACCACTGCAGACCCAAAATGTAAGGGAGTTATGTAACTATTTCATCCACTATATAACAATTTTTTAAATACACATTAACCAGTATAGAATTTATACAATTTTAAGTTACACAATCAATTCTGAGATGACCTATAACTTCCAGAATTACTGCCTTGTTCTTTACATTGTGACATACATCTGCTGTGCATAGGTAGAATTTAATCTATTTACGTCTCTTTCTATTCTATTAAGTTGGAAAGAGATATTCTATAAAACCCAAAGTTCTGTTGTCTCTTTTTAACTTTAAGAAAAGAAAGAGAGGATTATAGATTAAAATACTTGCACAGCAAAATCGACAGACTAATCATATATGGCCGATATTCTACAGTTAAAAATAACGAAAATTACCATCAAATATTTATTATATTTGGTTCAAAACAAGATGTTTTATCATAAAATTACTCGTGAAAATTAGGTGTAACCATTTCTATAAATTTGTGGGTGAAAATATTCGATATTTGGTAAACCGACTCAATTAAAATGTGCATCAAATACCCATAGAAATGTATGAAAGCAGTTACAACTAAAGTCCGTTGATAGATCCGTAAGTACCCCTTCGTAGGGTGAAGTTGTGAGCTTAGTTCTTCTTCTCTTCTTTCTTTTCGTCTTGGGATGGTTCCTGTGGTTGCTGCTGCTGTTGCTGACCCTCGCGCTCAGCCGCCATCTGTGTACGAGAAATAGTTGTAGCACCTTTATTTACCTACTATAATATTGTAAATCTAATTGTATTGATGTTTGTCACTCTTTCACGCCAAAACTGGCTGAAATTTGGCACAGGGTTAGAATGTTTTGGAATAACTCTTCGCAGGAATAACTTTGGATAAAGTAACCCTTGTTACTTTTTATCCGGGGATAGTTGAAGATCCCCAAACACAAAAGGAAGGCTGTTTTTGTGTACATGTGTTATTTTGTTGGCCTTGAGCGAAGACAAAAATATGCACATATATAAAACAAAAAGAATTGTAACCACTCAGTATACCTTATTTACTTTACTACCTTGTATTAAATTCCTTCTGCACCGCGACAGAAAGATATGGTCTTTGAGAAGCGATAAAAAGTGATAATACTAAAATGTAGGAGACAAAAATCGTCCATAAAGCCAAAAAGCCAAATGGTTGATAACATACCTCCTGCGATTTAGCACAATTGCTTGACCACCACACATAAACCAGTGTCGAGGCTCAAATATGTGCAGTTGGTTATATAAAAATAGGATTTAGTGCAAAATTGTCATAATATGTTACCTAATCAATTTGAAAGTTCAATATAGAGCTAAAATATAGACATAATATTCCACTGTTTTCAGCGCCTAAGGGGTTCCTACTACAGTACTATCCTATTGCTACTAATATTTTAAATGCATAAGTTTGTGAGTACATATGTTTTTTTGTTACTACATATTTCATGTAAAATTACTCGTTTTGGATGAAACTTGGAACACATAATAATAAATAATGAACAACCTGGATTAGCACATGGGCTAGATTTTATCCCAGAAAAATTAAAGTGACTTCTATTTAATTTACACTAATATTATAAGAGAGATTTGTATTTTTGTACATAACGAATAAACTCAAAAAGTACTGGACCAATTTTAATAATTCTTTTTTCATTAGAAAGCTACATTATCACTGAGTAACATAGGCTATATTTTATCCCTGTATTCCCACGGGAACGGAAACTACGCGGGTAAAACCGCGCGGTATAACAGCTAGTATAATATGTAGGACTTGGTGTGTTACTTAGTAGTTCCTTGAATATTGTTATTCGTGTTTTACTGTGATATTTCATGTAAATAAATAGGTCTAAACTAGCGTACCTTCTTGTAGGCTTGCTCGAACAGTTTCAAACTGGCCTGCTGCAGCGTGCCGGTGGCGGTGCGGATCTCCTCGGGATCCACAGAGTCCTTCTTGGCGAGAAGATCGCGCAGTTTAGCGATCTCTTCGCGTAGTTTGTCGCACTGAGTACAAAATGTAAGAATAAATATATTGTATACATGAGATGTGTAAATAAATGCCGGTTTCTGCCTATCTTCTGGGCGGATATCTATGAAATGAAAAAGTGGCTTTGCTAACTTTGTAATATTGGAAATATTATAAGTTTCCAGAGCTTTAAGCCAAATTGGCTTTATATTCTTCTTCTTCCTGCCTTTATCCCGCCCAAGCAGGGTCGGCACAACATGTGTTTCTCTTCCATTCCTCTCTGTCAGCCATCATTTCATTAATCACCTTACACATATCAGCTTTCACACAATCCATCCATACTGTCTTCGGTCTTCCTCTACATTTACGGGCATTATAATTATGAAATCATGATAGAACTTTTGGGATAAATAAATACGTCAAGTAATTTTATTTATGAAGCGTGATGTATGTAGGCAGTCGCAAATCGTCCCACAACACATACTAGCGTATAGGGTGATAACATGACGTCATTTACTCTAGCACCTTGCTTTACCCACCGCATATATGCTACGCGGAGGGCTTAAATAGAGTGCTTTAAATATTAAAGAAGTATCAATAAATAAGTACTCTGACTCTTTTACACACAGCCAATGTGATTCCAAACAAAGTAGAGCTTGTATTAGGGTACCTAGATAGCTGATATACTAAATCCAGACACAACAAAAAGATATGTTCATGCACACAGCCTTAGATTTGAACCCATGACCAAGCTTGAATGTCAACTGGCCAGTCGCACTCTTGACATATGATATGAAATTACTAAGATACCAATTCACTTTAATACTAATACTTACAAGATATGATTAAAAATTTGGAATGCTGTTTTCCTGTCTATGTATGGACAAATGAAAATAAACTCTATAGGCTTTTTATATTTCTAGGGTCGGCGGACTAAAGCACTTGAGTCAAAAATAGCAATTTTTTTTTTGCCTAAGTTCATTATTTTGATCTCACTCGTCACTGAACAAAACCACTTAAGTCAGGCAAACGCATTTCCTGAGATATTATATCCTGAGACATTTTATGCCAATAAGTTGAAGAGTCATATTGAAACATACTAAATCACTTAATTTGACTTAAGTGTTTTAGTCCGCAGACCCTAGAATTATGAAAACTACTAAAATTTATATAAAAGACAACAATATTTACATTTAAATTAATAAAAGGAAACAAACTGACCTCATCCTGTGGCAACTGGCTCTTGTACTCGTCCATTTTGGTCTCAGTGTCGTGTAGTACGCCCTCCGCCTGGTTGGAGACTTCGACTCGCTCGCGGCGTTGCTTGTCCGTCGCCGCAAACTGTTCCGCCGCCTTCACCATGTTCTCGATCTCGTCCTTAGAGAGACCGCCCGATGACTGGATCACGACTATTAGGAGTGAACCATTCATTATAATACACTCAATATTCTAATGGATTTTATACCTACTTGTTATAATGTCACAGTCCAGGTGTATGAAATTAGCCGGAATTAACAGAATGTTTCTTTGTTTTATAGAAAAATGCTGTTGACATTACAAACACACTTGAATTTTTTTATATTGATATACTAAAGCCTAATAATATTAATAATAAATACTTTGTAACATAACCTTGAAATTAACACTTACTTACAAATATCTCTCACATATATGGATGACCGTGTATTTAACATTCTACAAAAGTGTTTAGAGTCATCTAAAACATAAAAGTACATAAAAAATTTCTATCATAAAATAATTGTAAATCACATACACAATAATGATCTTAAGACGCCATTTTCTCAAAACCAAGTTTATGAGGGTTAACACATTATTGCTTATCAGCATTCATATAGCCCTAAAATTTACACTAATAAATAAACAAAATATCCTGGGTCATTTTTCACACACGGTCAATCTGACTCCAAAGTAAGCTTCAAGTGAAGCTTGTGTTATGGTAACCAGATAGCTGATATACTACATATACCTAATACTTTAAAATAAATACATATTATAGATATTTACATCCAGACACAGAACAAAGAGACATATTCATGCATACAAATGTTTGTCCTGGGTGGGATTCGAACCCACGACCCGCGAAAGTCAGGGCCACTGACCACAAACAATTAAAGACAATACTCACTTTGCTGTTCCTTCCCGGTGCCCTTATCCCTGGCGGAGACGTGTACAATGCCGTTGGCGTCGATGTCGAAGGTGACCTCGATCTGAGGAACCCCGCGGGGCGCAGGCGGTATACCGATGAGGGAGAACTGTCCGAGGAGCTTGTTGTCTGTAGCCATTTCACGCTCGCCTTGGTGGACTTTGATCTCGACTTGGGTCTGACCGTCGGCGGCTGGGTAGAAGGTATATTACATAAATAAATATTTTTTATGATTGCCACACAAATTGACTTCATGCTGCCTGACGGAAAGCAGTCGGTGAAGAACCATAGTGGTGGCTATCATCCATATCCAATAAATATCCTAGGACACTTTTTCAACGAGGTATAATAAGATAACCCTGTATTGCCATGTCCATGGGCGTCCATGGGCGATTAGCTATATTTACCAAAATGACATAAACATGTTAAAATATCTTTAGATCATAATCTAACCATATTAACAATAAAAATATGTCACGTTTTACTCACCAGTTGAGAACACCTGACTCTTCTTAGTAGGTATTGTAGTATTCCTAGTGATCAACTTGGTGAACACACCACCAAGGGTCTCGATACCCAGTGAGAGTGGAGTCACGTCGAGGAGTAGTATGTCGGTGACGTCACCGGCTAGTACTCCGCCCTGGACGGCCGCGCCCACCGCCACCGCCTCGTCGGGGTTGACGGCTTTAGATGGAGCTCGGCCGAAGATCTCTTGCACTGTTGATTGGACCTGCAAGTTTATGGGATATTAGATATGCAAGCAGATAGGTAAGTAGATTTTATTCGCTTTCGTCAATACTGATATTATGGGGAAAGATTTATTTTTGTATGTCATCACTGCATATTATAAAACAAAGTCACTTTCCGCTGTCTGTCCCTATGTCTTCTTAAATCTTTAAAACTACACTATGGATTTTGATGTGGTTTATTTTTAATAGATACTGATTCAAGAGGAAGGTTTTTATATACAATACCAGATTGTACATATAATAAAAAAATTTTCGTGTTTGATACTGTCAAGACATAAAAGAAAAACATACATAGAGAAGAATGCGGGTGAAACCCCGGCTAGTGTGTTGGTAAACCACATGAAATACAAAATCTGCAATTTTACAATATTTTTTTTACATATGACCAATCTGAATCCAAACTAAACCAAGTACTGGGGTAACTACATAGTCTATATACTACTTTAACTGATATACTAAAATTAATAAAAACAATGTTCAGTGCGAGAACCAAACTAGGATATTTATATTATTAATATATCCAAGTTAATAAGCATAAGTATGTCTGCAAGATTATAACCCAGAAGCACATGAGAGCAGCTGGGGAATATATCTCCAGTTTAATCTGGCACCTGTCCTGAAGGACGGCCTAGACAGCCAGGGGGACTGACATCGGCATGTGCTTTAGGTGCGTTGTACATTCACAAATGATTCCAGTCTAAGAAGTATAAACTTGGGTAGATATCACTTTATTTTACAGTGAAGAGAAAAACTAGGGAATCAGAAAATACTAGTTGACTGATACATTGTCCTGTCATAACTATGAACATTATTGATGAAAGCGATTTATTTTCCTCATGACTTCGATCGATCTTGAATTTGCCCGGGATATAAAGTATCCTATGCCCGTCTCCTGGTTCATAGCTACCTTTTCCCCAATTTTCAGCCAAATCAGTTCTTTTATGTTTTATGTTCTTGAGTTATAAATAGTGAAACTAACACGACTTTCTTTTATACATATAGATTACCTTAGGCATCCTAGTCATACCGCCGACGAGCAACACCTCGCCGATATCAGCCCGCTGAACCTCGGCGTCTTGTAGTGCGCGCTGGCACGGACTCACCGTCCGCTTGATCAAGTCCCCGACAAGAGACTCCAGCTTCGATCTTGTCATCTGTGAAAAAAATATATTGTGAGATACATTTGTGGATAGTTATTAAACACATCGTTGCTTTGTTATACTGTCGTAACTGAAATTTAGTATATTTTCAGTCTGTTTCATTGAACAGGTGCTCCTTGTGGGGGCTGGTCTGCTTAAGTTTGCAATTATTATTTTTCCAAACATTCACTTCATGTTATTATTATAATTTTTTTTATCATTCCCCAACACGCAAATATTGTCAGTCAGACTAATTGAAATGCATAAATCTATGTTTGTTTTGAAAAGAGTAATTGCCGAGTTTATTGCCGGCTCTTCTCAGCAAAATAAACCTTCCAAACCAAGTGTTTAGAGTCTGACTATTTATAAGTGCTTATGAAGGCCTAATTGAATAAAAAAAAAATTCATTTTCATAATTGAACTCAGTAGTCGGGCCTCGGTAGTCATCATCAGGGTCCACTAGTAGTTAGTAAATATTTAGTTTACCTTAAGATTCATATGCTTGGGTCCACTTGAGTCCATAGTAAGGTATGGTAGGTTGATGTCTGTCTGTAGGGAGCCAGAGAGCTCGATCTTGGCCTTCTCAGCTGCCTCCTTGAGCCGCTGCATCGCCATCGCGTCTTTACGGATGTCTAAGCCTTGCTGTAATAAAAATAATATAATGATTTTTTTATAAATGTTATAAATGGGAATTTTTGGGTAGATGAATGTTTGATACTCATGCCAGAATTGATGAAGGGATCTGGATTTAATATGGCAGGAAAAACATCATAGGCTATTTTTATTGAGATTTTCATACTAAACTAAAACTAGCTTTCCTAGATGATTTTTCAATATTTTCGTTGACATCAAAAAAGATATCTTCATAAGCCTTATGTTCAGAGTTTTGAGTATAGATAAAATACTTTATACAAAGGGTTTATAAATAAAACTGTAGCGCGGTATCTAGGAAAGCGACGCACACAGTGCCCGCCGCTAGCTGGTTCCGCGCGACACTCTCGCAGCGCTGCAAAGTGTGAGAGCACTGGCGCACACACTGATCGGCACTGCACCATATACTAATAGCTAAAAAATATAGTTAAATGTATAAAAGGATTGCCACATCATACAAGTTATAACTGATGTTATTATAAACGGGAAAGCGAGTTAGTCATTCCTTGATTCTGCAAGGGATGATAATGAAATCAAAAGTTACATATATCACTATAAAGAGATTAGTTGAAATTATTAAGACGAACTTGGTATGGCTTCTTTAATTCCATAAGTAAATCTATTCCACGCGAGCGTAGTCATTAATATGTTTCTAACTCATATACTACTACTACTATATACCTACTAACAATAAGTTGTACCTACAAACTTTAAAACAATTTACAATAAATAAATCTAATCAAAAAACCTCTTAAATTTAGGCATGACTTTTCACCAACTTTGAGTTAGAATTTACATTCCAATTCCACTCGCATAATTATCACAAACGTGTCAACTCTTAGGCCCGGCGCCTCTGTCGTAAGTACAAAAACAATACCACGGTTCCTTTAACATTGAAATTTTATCTTTATCCCCGTATCATTAGGTAATATTTTTCTTCACCTAAAAATACCTTGCCGACAATGGGCGCCGGGCATTAGTGTGAAAGAGACAACACTACTTACGTCTCTCTTGAACTCGTCCACCAGGAAGTTGACAATGACATTGTCAAAGTCCTCGCCTCCGAGAAGCGTGTCTCCATTCGTTGATTTCACTTCAAACACGCCCTTCTGAATCTCGAGCACTGAGATATCGAAGGTACCACCGCCCAAGTCGTATACGGCGATGCTGTGGATAGAATATATAATTAACTAGTGGCTCCCGCGGTTTCACCCTCGTATCCGGGAGAATTTCCAATTTCCCGGGATAAAAAGTATCCTATGTCCTTTCTCAGGCTCTAGCCTATCTGTGTACCAAATTTCATTTAAATCGGTTCAGTAGTTTTAGCGTGAAAGCGAGACAGACAGAGTTACATTCGCATATTTACAATACATATTAGTATAGATTCTAGATGCTTAGAATAAAGAAAATTTGTTACAAATTGATTCAGGGGTGACCTTACAGAAATCTATTAAAAAATTGACATTTAGTCATTAATTCAGTTGGAACTCCTCTGTCTAAAATAAAAAAATGAAAAGTAATGGGAAATTGGAAAATAACATTTTACATACAGCCTATAGCTGACTGATACCTTGCTGACGGCAGATTGGAAATCCTACAGTATAGGCTATAATCTGTCAAGACGTTTCTACAGAGTGTGTCACATACATACACTCGAAAAACATAACCCTCTTTCTAGCTCAGTCGGATAAAAAGCTAGTTACTTACATTTTATCGTCAGTCTTGTCCATGCCGTAGGCGAGGGCGGCCGCCGTCGGCTCGTTGATTACACGGAGAACGTTCAAGCCGGAGATTTGACCTGACACATAAAATTATAAATAAATAATAATATCCTGGGATATTTATCATAAATGGCTGTATGGTATTACAGTAAGCAAAGTTGTGCTATGGGAAATAGACTTTTTAAAGGGACTTGAAAGTGTTAGTGTGACACTGGACATGGTGAGCGCAGAGGGCTATCAACCGAGAAAATATCTAGATTTTCAATTATTAAATACATAAGTACATGAATTTGTTACCTAATTGATATAAAATAGAAAAGTGTTTGAGTAAATTTATGTTTGTAATGAAAATAATAATTGGGTTTATTGCCGGCTCTTTTGAGCAAACGCAACTTCAAACCAAGCGAATTTCAGACTAAAGAAATAATATTTCAACATGTTTTTTTTTTGTCAAAGAATGAGGGTTGAAACATATTAAAATTAGGTTATTAGTTACGCAACTTCAAACCAAGCGAATTTCAGACTAAAGAAATAATATTTCAACATGTTTTTTTTTTTGTCAAAGAATGAGGGTTGAAACATATTAAAATTAGGTTATTAGTTAGTAAACTGTAGCGCGGTATCTAGGAAAGCGACGCACACAGTGCCCGCCGCTAGCTGGTTCCGCGCGACACTCTCGCAGCGCTGCAAAAGTGTGAGCGCACTGGCACACACACTGATCGGCACTGCACCATATAGACTTATATTTTTTTTGTATGGCAACAAAGTTTATATTTACTTTTATCAGCGTCAAATTATATTGTTTAAGACAATATAAAATGACTAGTTTTGCTTAAATGAAGTTTACATTAGTGAATTCACATAAAAGCTATATTTATTCATTTCTTGGAAGACCAACAGCTATAAAAAAACTTAAATATATTTTACAATGAAAATCAGGAAGCCAATTAAAGGTCTTCGCGGATAGGATATATTAAATTATTGTATGGTAGGTTTCATTTCGAAAACCGTGGATATCTGAAAAGCATTCACAGAACTTCTCAATTTCATATTTACTTGAAATAACAAAAAAAAAAACAAATAAATGATACACGATCATTAAAGTGCCTTAAGATAGTCAGAATACATACCAGCATCCTTAGTAGCCTGACGCTGTGAATCGTTGAAGTATGCGGGCACTGTGACGACGGCGTTCTTCACCGTCGTGTTCAGGTACGCTTCAGCTGTCTCCTTCATCTTCACCAGAACGAAGGCGCCGATTTGTGATGGCGAGTACACTTTACCATCGCTGCCTGTAAAATATTGGACATTTCAATAACCAGGGCCACATATATGGGGCATATATTGGGCTGTTCATATGAATATGTTCGTCTAGGAATTGAAACCACAGTCAGGAGTGTGAAAGTCAGTACAGCTAATTACAACTAAGTTAAATTTAACAGAATAGAATTTTAGCATTTAGTACACACGCAAGACAATCTAGGAAATACTATATATACTCCTGTATAGTTCTTGAATTACTAATTTTGACATCATATGGCCTATTAATATAATAGGTAATGGACTTTATACAAATATATACTTATATGGATGGAGTTATTAAATAAAACTGTAGCGCGGTATCTAGGAAAGCGACGCACACAGTGCCCGCCGCTAGCTGGTTCCGCGCGACACTCTCGCAGCGCTGCAAAAGTGTGAGCGCACTGGCGCACACACTGATCGGCACTGCACCAAATATACTTAATATACTTGATCTTAGAGAACTTATTTAGTAACTTTTTTATGTCTACAAGTAGACAAATAGATGGTCCACGTGATGGTAAATGGTCACCATATGTGAAAATTTAGAATACAAGAGGAATTGCCTTGTTGCTGACTTGAACAGCCACTACAGCGCCTCCTAATGAAATGGAGCTCTGGCATCCTTTATTTATTTTTTTATGAACTTTTGGTTAGTTTAAAATATCTAAGCATTTAAATGGTTACTTTTAAGGTCAACCCTTTTCAAAGATCTACAACAAACAATAAATTCACTCACCCTGCACCCAAGCATCGCCATTGGACGCCCTAACAACTTTATAGGACAGATTCTTCATGTCCTTCTGCACCTCGGGATCTTCAAACCTGCGACCGATCAGTCGTTTGGTCGCGTAGAACGTGTTCCCGCTGTTGGTGACCGCTTGACGTTTGGCCGGCATGCCGACTAGACGTTCGCCTTCCTTGGAGAAGGCCACGTGAGAGGGCGTTGTGCGGGAACCTTCGCTGTTTTCGACCACCTATGGGCGAATTTAGTTTATGAGGTGCGGGACTTTAGACAGGGCAGGTGGAAAGGTAGGATTTAATCAAGGAGAATCGGCGAGAGATATAACAACAAATAATATCTTTTATTCTATTAACTAAAATGTTTTAGTATGTATGAGCCATGTTGCAACTTTATACTTGGTATGCATATGCATTAGAAAAATAATTTTTACTTTGCCATTCAAATACTGAGAGTTTAAAAGATACGGGTCTTATCAATAATATAAAGCAAACTATACATACAAAGACCCATTAAATAAATAAAATATTAAATACATAAATAAACTGTAGCGCGGGATCTAGGAAAGCGACGCACACAGTGCCCGCCGCTAGCTGGTTCCGCGCGACACTCTCGCAGCGCTGCAAAAGTGTGAGCGCACTGGCGCACACACTGATCGGCACTGCATCATATATTACTAGGTACACTTTATATATGACAACTCATTTAATATGAAGCTACTTATACTGGTAACACTAATCAAAATCATTTATACAAATCCACCATCTTGTAATAACAAAACTTAATTTAATCTTCTGGATTCAGTTTGGTATACCCGTGACTTAAGATACTGCATTATCCCCATAAAAATATATCATAGGACATTTTTTACACATGGCCAGTCTGATTCCAAATTAAGCAGATCCTTGTTCTATGGTAACAAGACACAGCTGATACACTATACAAAGTAACTTTTCAATACATGAATATATATTTTTATCCAAACAAACAGACATGTTCATGCTCACAAATGTTTGTCTTGGATGGGAATTGGACCCACAACCAGTGGCTTGAAAGTCAGTGTTCCAAAGTCAGTCAGACACAATGCCATACCCTTGCAGATCTATGAGTAAAAATTTAATAATTACCTTAGGTGTCTTCCCCTCCATGACAGCGACACACGAGTTGGTGGTGCCCAAGTCGATGCCGATGACTGCACCACGGACCCCCTCCGACCTTATGATAAATACAATTATTTGAGTATATAATTATTTTATGTAATTTTTTTTATTGGATCTAAAGATGTCAGAATCTGATGGCTTTTACACCTTTACGGGGATAAGTGGGTGAGTGCAGCTACTCAACCGTAGGTAGTTTAACCATGTAGTTGGGTAGAACACCTGCTTTTAATAATGTATATAAGTAATGTTTGGACTGAAGTAGACAAATGATACAGTATGAATAGTGGTTTGGGGTAATAATAGTTATATTGTATGTGTGGAGAAGAGTCGACAAGAAACTTTAGAACTAGTTAATAATTTACATAGAATCTCTATGCAAGACATACTTTTGGTTGTAATAACATCAACATTACATGATGCTACCAAAGACTGTATGGAATTTTTGATTTGTTTTAAAATATTAATAATTATTTCTTGCCAAATGATCTCAGAATCCTCAGAAAATACATCTCCTAAAGTAGTATGTCAGGTTTATTTTTAATTATATAACATTGATATATAAATTCATGAATAAAACTGTAGCGCGGTATCTAGGAAAGCGACGCACACAGTGCCCGCCGCTAGCTGGTTCCGCGCGACACTCTCGCAGCGCTGCAAAAGTGTGAGCGCACTGGCGCACACACTGATCGGCACTGCATCATATATTATACTTAGTATATATGGTGAAAAAGCAAAACTGAGAAAATAACTATCTATCTGTATCATGGGGAATTTACACAAAAAGTTGGTAAGCAACTTCCCTCTGGATGTATCTGGCAACACCATTAAACATATAACCATTATATAATATTTTGGTGACATTTCATATCAGTATGGGACCATCTGTTCTCACCTTTCAAATGTAAACCTAACCTATTTTCATATAAGGCACATTGACCTTTTATGTATTTCTAAAACTATGACTATTTGCACTTTGATCATAAAATTTTATCTAATCTTTTCAGCAAAAAAAATTGTATAAAATTGTATATGTTCTAACTAAAATTTTATAAATTGCAGTTTTTTGCAGGTTTTTCTCAGCAATAAACAACCTTAACAGACATTAATATTACTTATTGATATCGCCTCTTTACAAGAACAACGTGACATCTCATAAAAACGTCCTTTTTATATTAATATACATATATACCTATAACCGCGATGTCGAATTTTATTTTCTACGAAAACACGGCATTTTAAAATTGTTTTCTGACAGTAAAATTGTCAATATATTAGAATGAATCAACGCTTTAATGTTTAAAAAAATATCACTTTGTTCTTGTAAAGAAGCGATATGTGTGTGCATGCCAAGATTTGTTTGAATAAATTTATATGTCATGAATCTATAATTTATATTATTATTGAAGCATGATATTAATAAACTTAAGGGTGTAATGTGACACTGTAATCAGCAAGGTTCATTTTCGAGATGCAGTGGACACAAATTAATCTTGTTATTCGCCTCGGTTATTGAGTACCTACAAGGTTTATTATACTTATACATTAAATAAGTAATTGTTCACCAGCATATCAGGCCCACAAGCTATATATAGCTTAGCATCAAAACTTGTCTATGTAATTTGTTTTTACTTTGGACTATTTTAATTGGTTAGTTAGGTTGTTACTATGGACACATAACCTATTTATCTGGTGGTAAGATGTTCTAATGGCAAGTACCTACATATTACCTCATATTGGATTAGTGACAAACAATATTCAACTTTATGACTGGGTAATGGGGCATTTTATTTGATTGACTGCTGGCACAAAGCTGATGCAAGCTTGTGAGACCTAAATGTGTAACTTACCATGGAAATTAGGCTATTAATTTATCCATATCTACTCATGTACTATGGTGATGAAACAAGAGTAAATAAGAAATCATAATACCTGAGCATGAAATATGTTGTTAGACAAATAACTTTAATAATTAATTAGGTTTTAATCCTTTTTGTAACATTTTCAAGACTCCATGGTGTGTGCAAGAGTAAGACAACTTCAAATGCAAAGTTCTTCAAATACGTTAGGGTATCTTCGCCTCAGTATCAAACACCATACAATAAGGATTCTATACTGCATAGTCTGCATACAAAGGTCAACCAAAGTTAGGTTATGATGAAATACAAAGTAATATATTACTTACTTGTTTCTGTATTGTACCCCATGTCGTTGGTAAATAGGTACTGTAGGGGCTGCGGTCTGGAAATAACGATATAATGACGATTTAACACTTAAAACATGATTTCTATTTCTGATACATGTGACCTCACGGACCGGTGGAATTTTAATCAGAAATTGCCCAGGGGAAGTTAATATACCCCTTAGAGACAATGTTTAGTATAAATAACATTATTATTTGACATATTCATTTATTCTGACAAACGATTTTCATTCGTTTTCGGAAAGAAAATGGATACTTACGCTTTTCAGTATTGTTGAGAAATTCTTCTGTGTATATATGTCGGTAGTGATTCCGGAGCACTCCAATGCCTTTCGGCCGATCACCCGCGTCGCGGTTAACATTTTTAAAGCAGTATTACAACTATTTAATTTATTTCTCGACTTCAATTTACTTCAAACAGAACATGTGGGTGACGCAACTTCATGAAAGAACGAATTTTATTTTTTTACTAACCAACCATCCGAGACATCCTTGCCATACAAAAAAAATACTACGCAGTATGGATGGAATATTCTCGTTGTTAGTAGAAATAACCAGTGTTGCTATTGGCTGAAATATTTAGATTCTTTGGTAAATAAGATCAAGTGTATGTTATGTAATAGAATTTACAGCTCATATTTACATTATAATCCATAAATCTTCGACGTATAAATAGATGTAATAAGTTCTCGTAGTTAATTTTATTTTTGACATTTATTTCCTTAAATTAGAGGTGATCGGGTTAAAACGCGCCATCTAGCGTAGTATAGCGTAATATTTTTATTGTTGGAGGAAGTTTATACTTTAAATTTGCGTCCAAATGAGGATACATATGAGGACAAACGTGGAATAAAACAATATGAAAAAAAAGTATTTTCAATTCGAACATTTATTACAATATTTAATGAATAAACAACATCACTAAGCAAAATTCACAAATAAATGTATCAATTAATAAAATATTTCTGAGCTACTTTTACAATTAACATAGAAACAATCAGTCATGGTAAGGAAGTAGGTACATAGAGAGGTAAAAAAACGTAATAATTAAATAAGATCATTAATCAGCACCTCCAACCACACGTAAAATTATAACTAAACACTTCCAATGATAAGTTAGTACGTAACTACTATAGGTATCTACTATCTGCATAGAGTAGAATGGGGATCACTTTATTTTTTTTAATAGGCAGTGAGTAGGTATATAGTTTGCAACTGGTTCAATAAATAAAAGGAGTGCCTAACTTAATGCTAATAACAAATCTCTTATAAATTAACAGTTTAATACAATGAACAAAATATGTTTCGTGACACAATGTTTAAATTTACTCATTTATTTAGGTCCTTGACTAGTACTTATATTAGAAGTAAATTAATACTATTTGGAATCCATTCTATACGAAATATCATGATCAGATTGAAAGAGTTCAACGCAAGTTTCTAAGCTCCATGCAATACCGCTGTTTTCGCACTAAGTCCTCCTATAGCATACTTCTAGATAAATACTCATTACTAACACTTAAATCGAGAAGATTGCTCCTTGATCAAATGCTATTGTTTAATATTTGCCATGAAAAATTTGATTGTAACGACCTTTTTAACCAAATAAACATTCATGTACCATATCGTTCGTACCCCACACGAGAGACTCGAAAGCGCTATTTGTTCGCACTTGCCTCCTGTAAAACAAACGCTGGTGAGCGCGCACCATTACACCGAGTTACAAAACAATTTAATGATAATTTTTCAGATGTTGAATTTTACGCTAACTCACCCGCGTCGTTCAAGAAAACTTTAATTCAGATTATTATGACTTCTGATTTTTATGATCATATCTAAATCTATATTGCTGCTATATTTTATATATATTGTATTTCTGTAGTTTGGTATCATACTTATTTGTTCGGTTGTTTAAAGCTATCTGATATCATATATACATATCATAGTAAGAACTAGTTGTGGTACTTACGCCCTTTTCACTTACCATTATTCGAGGACAACGGGGTTGATTACACTGTCATCATTATTTTTAGTTAAGACTTTTAAATTTAAGCTTTAGTGTAATTGTTTGTTGTTCCAAATAAAAAGAAAAAAAAAAAAAAAAAAATACCTTAGATCACAATTATCTTTGGACGGAATAAAATAGATGTAAGTATTAATCCTAAGTGATTCAATTTTTTTATTGGAATTTCTTCCCGAGGAGGGTACAATAGGTTGCTACCTACATAAATAATATCCTTTAAAAGAATTAACATGACTAGACAGAAAGTGAAACGAGGCCGTCACTTGTGTATAGTTAACAATATTATTGTTTAATCTTAATCCTGATTCTTTATAACCGGTGCGAGTAACTTTTTTTTTAATCAGGTGTTGTAGAACTAGGAGCTGGTGCTTCATCTCTGGCTGCCAGTAAGCCTCGAAGAGCAAGTGTTTCTTGTCTAAGAGCGGCAACATGTGCACGTAGAGAAGCGTTCTCCTGTTCTAGAAGGCATGCTCGCCACGCTATCTGGATGGAATATAAAATACCATAGATATATTTTGACAATAAAAAAAAAACAAATTTATGCTACTTCCGTTCTTTGTTTGAATCAATAAGAATGTCACCGACAAGGTACACAACGCCATCTTTAAGTTTGTACTGATAACATATTTGATGGTGGCGATTCCAAACTTAAAACTGGTGAGCTTTGCTCAACTATCTTCATCGACAAATTTTTTTGATGGGATGTCAATAGATGGCGTTATTTTAAATTATTATATTTAGCAATTTGTTAAATTACAAATACATATGTATTTCGTTGCTTCAGCTTTTCACCGTTGCTCTGTCGGCAGTCCCAATTCTACTAATATTATGAATTCGAAAGTTTGTGAGGATGTATGGATGTTTGTCACTATTTCCCGCAAAAACTACTAAACGGATTTCGATGAAATTTATAACACATAATATGTTACATTTGGTTAGAGTTTAAAGTTACCGTTCTACTGACCTGATCTTCCCTTATTCTTCTCGCGTCTCTTGACTTCTTCGCAGCTTGGTTGTTACGGCGTCGTCTCTCGAAGTATTTGTCATCCTTCAACTCCGCCGGGATGGGTCTCTTCTCACCACGACGTCGGATATCATTGTCGCTTAGCGGCGGAGTCAGCACTGGGGTTACAGGAATTTGAACTGTCAGGTAAGGTGGGAAAGCTTATTGTGCTGTAGCTGAAGGTTCGTCCATTATATTATCTGTATATCATTATCAAAAACACATTCTTACTAAAGTTTATAGACCAACTAGTGGCTCCCCGCGGCTTCGCCCGTGTTCCCGGGGATCTTAAATTTTCCCGGGATAAAAAGTAGCCTATGGCCTTTCTCAGGCTCAGGATAACTGTGTACCAAATTCATTTAAATCGGTTCAGTAGTTTTAGCGTGAAAGCGTAACAGACAGACCGACAGTAGTACGGATTCTTGAACACAAATATATTTCGTGAATCTCGTAAAAGGATCTAAGATTTTTTAAATATACAATTATATAAGAATGCACTTACATGGTGCACCTCTGACGGGCAGATGATGGCAGTACGGAGGTAGGCAGGACTGTTGGGGCGGCATCGACGCGAGCAGCGGGGCTACTATGTTGTGGACATCTGGGCATAGATAAGGGTTTTTTTATGTGACGACATAGCAATTATAAGTAAATAATAATAACTAGGTATATATAAAAAATGTATTGCTGAGCACAAGACTCAAGAATGACCTGACCGATTTATTTAAAATATTCAAAGCTAAAATAATAATAAAAAATACAACGGTATTAGTTGGTTTAATTTCATACAAAACATAAATACAACAAATTTAGATAATTACATCAACAAATAATAAAAATACCCTGATAAACATAAATAGCAATCCCCGTAAAAGCTGAAATTCATTCTCCGCAGGCGTAAGTGTATAAGTTAAATTTTCAAATACGAAAGGCAAACAAAATTAAATATGAATGAAAAAAAATATTTGCAGATGCCACAAGTGATGGGTAATATTGACAGAAGCAATTACGTGTGTATTATGGACAGGTGTAATGCCGTTATACCCCATTCGAATGATGGTAAGGGAGTGGAATAAATTAATAATAGATGAAGGTGCTTGATCGCGGACACGCGCTCGCTGACGTGGCCCGACCCCATAAGCGAGCGAACCAACTAATTATACATTATAACTTTTAGTAATAATACATATAAGCTTTATTTATTCATTGGGAAACTGGCTATTTTAGGAACTTTCGACCAATGTTTGTGTGTAAATATGCTTGTTTGCGATTGATTTTTAAAGTATGTACCTATTTATTATCAATGAGTTATGCTGAGTTTTTGCAATACACATTCCCTCATTTTATTAGACAACAGTTATATAAATACCGCACCTTCGCACCTTTCTATTTTTTAAATTTACTAGTGGCTCCCCGCGGTTTCATGTGTGTTCCCGGGGATATCCAATTTTCCCGGAATAAAAAGTATCTTACGTCTGTCTCCTTGACCTAAGCTACCTCCCTACCCATTTTCAGCCAAATCAGTTCAGCCGTTATTGAGTTATAAATTGTGTAACTAACTTTAAGCCAAATTGAATCGTGATCCCTTCAGCCGATCTGCCATAATAGAGTAACAAACATAAATCCATAAATACATTCTCACAAACTTTCGTGGTCAATACTTAGTGGGATATAAATTATAGTTACCTAAGTTATTAATATTAAAGTACCTATAGAGACCAACAATACCCGCGGACGGACGGACGGACATGGCGAAACTAACTAAAGAAGGTCGCTGCAAGAAGAAACGTATTGATGAACCTATGAACCCGCGGAGAAAATCGAGATTTCGGGGTACACCGCGACGGTGCGTAATCAAGCAATAATATTAGGCATCACAGTACATTTATTTTATGCAAATATAATATTTGTCTACCAAAACATTAGTCTTTTTGCGAAAAATACATAAAATGAACGAAAAATACATAAATAAATTGAACTCCATTAATAAATAGAAATAAGCATAAACTTGTGACATCTGCTTATAGACTACATGAAGTGCAAGGATCATTTTTAGGACTTGGTTCACGCTTTTATAATTTAATTTAATAATTGTTAAAACTTGTATTGAAAAGAGTAATTGCCGAGTTTCTTGGCGGTTCTTCTCAGCAAAAGCAACCTTCCGAACCGAACCGAGCATTAGAGTCGACGTTTCATAAGTGCCTGGCTTTCACCTATTTGAATTTATAAATATATTTCATTTCATTTCAATGACACAAGTTAAACCTATACTAGGGACAAGATAATAGGTCACTTTTGACATTTCATCAAAATTCAACAACGTAACCTTGTAACGGCGGGCATAAAATAAGAACTGCACAATTGCTTAACTTTTTTCAATTACGTTTACATATTTATTGTAATAATGACCGATACGAGTAATTTTACGATTTGCTTTCACTAATAAACCATTCTAAACATAATAAACAATTTCTGATCTAAAGAACTGAACGTCGTTACAATGTTGCGTCAGTCAACCCTTTTTCTTTTTAAACACTAGGGATGTTACTCTTAAAATCGAAAGCTGATAGGATTGTAAGTTGAATCGAATGCAATGATTACTTGTGAAGAAAAATCACCATAAATTTATAACCACGTTGTGATTATAATAAAACCTAATTATACATATTTATTATTCTTTTAACTATTCCGATAGTTCCGATAGTTCAAGTGAATAAAAGCAATTTTTTTGTTAAATTACGTAGGTACTTGTCTTATTTTGCTCCTTTAATTTATGAAAGAAAAAATAATAATGGGACAGGTTTTCGCATGATCATTTTTAAAATTCACATATGTTTCAAGTCTGTATCGATTCATTCGATTCATTCATTTAATCGATGTTTTTAAGCAGGTCAACTCACTATGAATATAAAACTGACATCTGTCAAAAGTGACCTATTATCTTGTCCCTATTTTAGAACTGTGTCATTTTCAAAAATTCTACAAATATTGCGGGGGGTAAGTAACCATTCATCCATTCGAATATACTATATGGTTTTTGTGAGAACGAAACCATAGCGCGATTTAGATAGCCTACAGCGCCATCTATTGAATCGTAATGTTACTACAAACTACCTCTCCGGGCATTACGGACATTATAATCTCATGTCGTTATAATTGTGTTATCATGTCGCCGTGAATTGAAATATAAGTACGTGAATATAAGAATAAAAATTAATAATAAGATAACCAGCTCCAAGCTGAGAAAACAAGAAATGAAAACAAAAATAATAATACTGGGACATTTTTCACACATGGCCAATCTGATTGGAAGCTAAGCAGAGCTTGTGATATAGTGAGTGACCAGATAGCTGATATACTACTTTTAAATATATAGGTACTTATATAAATAATTACATCCAGACACAGAACAAGCAGACATGTATTCATGCATACAAATGTTCGTCCTGGGTGGGATTTATAATTATAACCTCGACCGGCGGTTTGAAAGTCAGTGTCACTAACCACAAAGCATACCTATATTCAGGATATTAATATACATATGTACCTAGTACCAATTTAATAATAATAATATATATCAGCTCTCTGGTTGGACACGTTCTTCTTAGTTTAGAAACAGATTAACCGTGTTTGAAAAATGTCCTAGGATATTTACTTATTCATCATCATCATCATCATCAGCTCATATACGTCTCTACCAAGGAGCTCGAGCCTCCCCTAACATCGAGGGGGTTCTTTAGGCCATAGTCCACCACGCGGGCCTAGTGCGGATTGGCGGACTTCACATGCCTTTAATTGTGACATCTCGGGCATGCAGGTTTCCTCACGATGTTTTCCTTCACCGAAAGCCAGTGGTGTGAATCCGTACGTAAGTTTTTATAAACTCAGAGGTACGGGTCAGGGATTTGAACCTGCACACTCATGATCGTGAGTCGGTGCGTTCCCAACTGAGCCACCACGGCTTATTCATATATTTTATTAATTCACTTCTGCTTGTATATTTTTCGTTTATTAATTCAATAATAATGGTGACAGTTGTAAATATTACTGCTGGAATATTAATCGTCAACCAGTAATTAAAATCGCTAAGCGATGTATGGATACATTATATTTTTTATTCATTCAGAAATTAACCCTTTTCAAATAAGCATGACGTTTAAAAACGCATTACTAAAGCATGCACCTGCGCGCGTGCGATACACGCACTTGTACTTTACGCACCTGCGGTTAATAGCTATAAAAAAATTAAAGGTCATAGAGGTCAAATATGTTTTTGTTTTTTTTTGTTTTACACAGATAAATAATCAATCAGCTTATTAGATAGTAAAGTTATGTTTTAAATACTTAAAAAAAATTGGTTGCCTGTAAAGTCGGTATACGGGCGAAAGTTTTACGTGACAACGACTTTGAGTGGTAAAATAATTTTAATGTGAATATTCATTCGTATAGTAGGAAGAAGGATGAAATAATAGTAACAATTTAAAACATAACCTGACGTAACGTGAGCGGAGCGTAACGCAGTTTCTTGAAGTGTCACCCGGCAAACCAATTTATAAGACGTTGTCACGTCAAAAATAGTTATTTGTTATACAAGAGTGCAAAGTTGCTTTTTAACCGCGTGTTCAATTTTGATGACCGAGCAAGCGAAGGATTCTAAAATTGAATCACGAGCGCAGCGAGTGATTCAAAATTAGAATCCTGAGCGTTAGCGAGGGAATCAAAAGAGCACGAGGTGAAAAATCTTTGCACTCGAGTGCAACACGTAACTTTTCATTCCACCTCAGCGAGGAAATGACTAAATACTTCTCGCGTGATTGTTGAGGGAGAAAGCTCATTTGCGCATTATTAACAGTTTCAGTCAATTCTGTTGGCGTCAAGCAAACTTCCTCGTCGCTAGAATCACTCATTTTAGTTTTTTCACTTGTTTTCAATTTTCTTGTTTTTAATTTAAGGTTTAACAATGACGTGAAAAAATGCCGCGTAAAGAACCGCGTACAAAGCAAATTGAAAAAAGAACACCAAGAAGGTGCCGAGTCTGAGTTTTTAACAAATTAAAAAAAAGTTGTATGATATATTCGGCACCATAGAGGTAGCAGTAAATAGGTTTAATGTTTTTTTTTAATTCACAAACTTAGTGCACACGATGTTCCAAATTCAATTTACTTTATCCTCTAGAGAATAAAAACGGCTTTTCCACTCAGATATTGAAGATTAAAAATACTCTTTCCGAGATGGTGGGATGAAAAACTAATTTGTCTAACTATCTAATAGAAATAATTATCTAACCTACCATTTCTTGTACTACCGAGATGCTATGGTAGACTATATTTTATTGGTTAGTATATTGTAGAGTTTATGTGTAAGTTTTGTCGCTATTCAAAGTTATTATAAATAAAAAAATGTAGGAAAACTTGTCAAGATAAATTCTTTATGAAATAATAGGATTTCTACTAGAGAACGGCTGCTGGGTCAGAATAATCCTACTAATTTATAAATGCGAAAGTTTGTTAGTATGGATAGACGGATGTTTGTTACCTACACTTTCACGCCAACATTTTTGATTTATACATTTACCATTTTTACCCAAACTTTTTCTTAATCGGCTTAGAGAATTGATATTTTTGCGAACATATTAAAACATAACTATCCGTTTATTAACTATAGGTAAGTACCTAATTGTAGACATAAACATACAATAAAAGTGCTTTGGGTTCAAAGTCACGTGAAACTTTGTTCTACGGATAGGTCGATAGGCTTTTATCCCGGGAAAAATTAAGATACCCGCCCAGCCATTAGTAAATAAATAATAATCTTAATCCAGTAAATTATATCGATAAATACACTTGAGTTATATGTATAAAACTTATGTGTTTTATTATTTTTAATTTGAACAGAACAAATTAAGTGTTATTTAAAAAATATAAACGCCAGTAATGGCAGACCACATTAATTATGTCGTGCGAATGTTGCCAGGTGTGTTGTGTTGGTTTATGTAATGACAGGTCGCTAGGTCGCTTCGCAGTTCACACTGATCGCGGCGAAGACGATAATTTGTTATAAACTTGATCAATACTGGGGGTTATGTGTGTGCCTTTATTTATAGGTAGGTATTTTTCTTTCTTTTATTATTCATAGGTTAGTTATCTGTTATGTGTTGCTAACAATTTTACAAATATTTGTTTGCATGAATATGTCAGTTTGGCAAAAGCTTCGGCTGTGGTGGGAACGCACCGACTCACGATCATGAGGATGCTGGTTTAAACCCTTCTAAGTTTAAAATAACTTACGTACGGATTCACACTGGCTTTCGTTAAAGGAAAACATTGTAGGGTAACCTGCATGCTGAAATGTCACATTTAAAGGCATGTGAAATCGTCAATCCGCACTAGGTCTGCGTAGTGTAGGTACCTACTATGGCCTGAACCTAATATGAGCCTACGCTTTTTTAACGTACGCTAAAATAACTCTCGCGCGATGAGGGTTTACGGAAGTTTTTTCCCGGTAGAGTGCGGGTACTCCGCATCGTCCCTAAAGAACTTCGTTCCAATATTAACTTTCGAATTGACAGAAACTTTGACCTTCAAAAGACCCTTTTCAGTATCTTAGTATTCGAACCTTTACAATACCTCTAAGAGTTATAAGAATGACTAACGATTTTGCCTAAATTTGCATTGTATTAAAACAATATATAAAAAAAATTTGGTGAATTTAAGAACCGCCTATTTACTTGCGGTTATTTTTAGGGTTCCGTAGTAAACTACGAACCCTTATAGTTTCGCTATGTCCGTCCGTCCGTCCGTCCGTCCGCGGGTAAGCTCAGAGACGATACTACAGAGCTGTAATTTGGTATGGTAGTAGATATTAACAGCGCTGCACCGTCCACAAAGTTGAAAAATAAAATCTAGAAAAATAATTATTTTAGGGTACCTCCCGTATTATACACGTAAAAGGTAATATTTGCCGATTATGTCTTTTAACCATTTCGTTGCCACGTATATACTAAAAAAAAATATTAAGTAAATCGTATAAAATAAGTATACGTAAAGTATTAAATTTTGTTAAGCTACGGAACCCTAACACGCTCTTGGTCGTTTTTTTTTATATAAATTAATCCTAAATTTAGCTATGTATGCTTCGTATGCCGGTTTTTATAGTAAACTAGCTTTTGTTCACCCGCGTTTCTGGGGCATCTTCAATTTTCCCCGGAATAATAATATGTTGATCCAGGATGTCAGCTAACTCTGTACCTACACACGACAGCCCGGTTGGCTTTGTGGTTAGCGACCCTGACTCTCAAGCCGCGGGTCAGGACATGAATATGTATGTTTGTTCTGTGTCTGGATGTAAATATCTATAATATGTATGTATTTAAAAGTTAGGTATATATGTAGTATATCAGCTATCTGTTTACCAAGCTTCATTTGAAGCTTACTTTGGAATCAGATTGGCCGTGTGTGAAAAATTTCCCTTTTAAAATTGAATTGAAATTTATTTATACAAAATTTTATTATATCGCTTCAGCCGAAAAGACAACAAACATCTTCAATCATACTCACTAACTTTCGCATTTATAATATAAGTAGGATAGTAATATCCCTTATGTATCTATTCCGGTGTGCAGTTTTGAATTTAAAATACTGTTTATTATAGACAACTAGTGGCTGCCCGCGGCTGCGCCCGCGTTCCCGGGGGATCTTAAATTTTCCCGGGATAAAAAGTAGCCTATGTCCTTTCTCAGGCTCTGGATTATCTGTGTACCAAATTTCAAATAAATCGGTTCAGTAGTTTTAGCGTGAAAGCGTAACAGACAGACAGAGTTACTTTCTCATTTATAATATTAGTATGGATATAGCCAAACTGTCATCAATGTAATAAAATAAATATATGCAGATAAATTTTGAAATTCGAACAACTCAATATTAAAAAAAAAACCATTTTCTAAAATCGTAAGCTCTGCACACGACTATGCCATAATTTTAGGACAATAAAATTTTAAATTAGTTACCTAGGTATTTAATGTATATTAAATAACGTAAAATAACACAAAACAACGTATGACAAATTACTAAATAACTTCTAGCAACAATGGAGGCGTACTTACTAACAATGACTACCAATCTAAAGACATATTTTTTTTAAAAGAACTCGCGCGCGGGTATTTTGTACCTGCCATGCTATTCTCAAAACGAAACTCGATCAGGATTCGACTTTATCGAGCGAGAGGCACTTATGCCGCTGCTATGCGTACGAGCGAGATAGGTAATACTCGAGTGACTTCAGTGTCGAGTATAAATTCAGAATAGCATAGCTGGTGTAGGTAGCCGTGTAGGTAACTACGCACGCACATCTTTGTACAATTTTATTAAAATTGTATTTGTGTGCGTAGCGTAGTACTGCTACTATGATTTATGAATGAATGTAGTACTATGCAACACCCAGTTGAAATTTGAATATAGAATTATTTTTTAACCCTAGGCTAAAAGATCTATTAGAAAATGTACTTTATTACATCAGACACAAGACACAATATCCATTGCCCAAAGAGTCTACGTAATGTCATTTAATAATCGAACAAACAATTTTCGCTTTTATTATAACCCCTGAAGGTACACCGAAATTAAACGCACACAACCATAGCCGTGGGTTTATGAATGAAATCCTGAATCGCGCAATTGAAGTTTTCTTAGAATTTGAGTATATATAGAAGCTTTATACTTACATTGCCGGGGGTCAGTCCTCTCGAGGGTAACCAGTTTTCGCCAAGCTGGTCTAATTTGGCGTTCATTCAGATGTTCCATTCAGATGGAAAATACCCCAAGGTATAATGTTGATACAGTAATGTTCAGATTGAAAACACACCTATGAAGAAGGCATCAAAACCTAAGGGCTTTCTCGACCTCCACTTTTGTTCTTTTTAGGGCTCTAAAGTAAACTACCCGTCTGTTGGTCCGCGGGTAAGCTCAGAGACGCTTGATACTACAGGAGCTGTAATTTGGGTATCATTCATTGATATTAATAGCGCCGACAAAGTTTATTTTTTATAGGTAATTAAATTATTTATTTAATAGTAAAAAAGGTAGGTAAACCTTCCTAGACAATTTTTTTTTTATACGCCATACCTATAGTGTGGCATATCGTTAGATAGCCTATTAAAAATGTTTGCTATTAACGCTTTTATTATTCATACAGGCTTCTTGCCCAAAATCTCACAATGGTAAATGAAGATATGTCCTATGGTCGCATAAATTCTGGACGGAAAACACTTAACTAGTCTTTTGGAACAGATTTTTGACATGATTTAGATTTTTTTTTTTACTTCTTTGGGGGTTTGAAAAATAGATTCTAGAACTAATTGTCCGACTTACTGAATACAGAAAAATACACCAAAATTAGTTTTCTGATGAGTATAAGAACTAACGCTGACATGAGAGTTTTATACATATTAGACTAGTTTACCCCACAGACGTTGTCCTGTCTTAACTATGAATCCGATTGAATTAAAACGACTGACACTTATCAAACGCCATCAAGTAAAATTAAAAAAGTACATATAGCCGAGTAAATGAAGTCATATAACAGGCAATATTCGGAAGTCCTCAAGAACAGCTCCGATTTTGATGTTTTTTCTGTTAGCTTTGTTTTTTTATATTATGTATTTAAAATCAGAAACTTTTTGGATAAACTCAGCTATTACTCTTTTCAAAACAAGTTGTAACTATTGATTTAACAAGAATAATATTAGCCCTGCTAGAACGAGCATAATACCCTATCATCATCAGCTCATACACGTCTCCACTGAGGAGCTCGAGACTCTCCTGACATCGAGGGGGTGTAGGCCATAGTCCACCACGCGAGGCTAGTGTGGATTGGCGGACTTCACATGCCTTTAATTGTGACATCTCGGGCATGCAGGTTTTCTCACGATGTTTTCCTTCACCGAAAGCCAGTGGTGTAAATCCCAAATACTTTCTTTCCCCAATCAATACCCCATATACTTATAGATAGATATACATACCAGGTGGTACCAAGAAATGGTTGTAACTCCTGAGTAGTCTCAGAGCGGCGAGGGCCCCGCTGTGCTGAGCGGTGCATGACACAGGCTCCAGTTCGAACAGCGACTGGGTCGGATCCATTCGTTCTGTCTTTGTACCTGAAGGAACAATATCACTTTACAGATTAGATACTAGCTGCCACCCACGTAGTTCCTATTCCTACGGGAACGGGAACTACGCGAAGTAGTTACCTTCAATATATCATAAGATGGTGTATTGTACACTACCACGGATCACTAAAACTATTCCTATTTTTGTAAGTTTATGTAAAGAAAAATAGGTGGTTTCAAAAATGATGTAATTCGATGATTGAAGTTATTTATTGGAATTGTAGAAGTGTGCACGCGTTTCGTTTTATTTGGTATGGTTTTACTATGTCATAATTCTTGTATCTGATATAGTTTTATACTCTCACACGAACTGATTCAGTGAGCGCAGAGGTCACATCTATACTAATATTATAAAGATGAAGTTTTGTTTGTTTTTTGGCTCCGAAACTACTGAACCGATCTGCACAATTTTTTCACCAATAAAAAGCTACGCTATTCATAAATAACATAGGCTATATTTCATCCCCGTATTCCTACGGGGACGGGAACTACGCGGGTAAAACCACGCGACGGCAGCTAGTCCTTAGTAAAAAATAATTGTGTGCATAATTTTAAAGTTAATTAAAATATTTGTCCGATAACCACACACCCAAAGACGCGGGCACAGCTAGTATTAAATAAAAAAGTATATTATGTAGGTACAAACACTTATTTACCTATTTTTTTTTAATACCGTTTAAATCAGTTTGTTTTTCCCACTAGCAACACAAAATCAAACAAGGCTGTGTACACACGACTGGCAAACTAAATTCAAACATTACGTACAATGGAAAAGTGCCGCGTCACTTATGTAATTTTTCACGCTCGCCCTGATTGGTTGTTGTGATAATTATTAGGTAATTTCCTCGACGCTGATTGGTCGGTGCGCGAGGCCACGCCCGTGAGTTTTCCGTGGAACGTTGCCTGTCCTTATGCCATACACTGTAACAATTCACGTTGAATTGTTAATGAAGTGTCATTAGCGTTGTACGTGCTATGTCAGAGGTCTTTTGTGGTCGACACTCTGTAGCAATATTTTTTTCTTTTTAATTTGATGGAATTTATCAAGCATTGAGTTTAAGAGCCCTAAAAGAGGTTTTAATTTACCTATAGGAATTTGTCAGGCAATAAGTTTTAGAGCCTAAAAGAGGTTTTATTCGATTTTAATAATGACGTTTTGAATGTATCGTGAGGTGTTTAGACGTTACACTAAATTCTTAGGTCTTATAGCTCAATGCTCTTATTACGATTCTGTATACAAATAATATGTGGCATAGGTAATTGCTTGAGTACCTATTTACTTCAACAATAAATTATACATTTTTAGGGTGTTCGTTTTCAAGTTTCATAACAGTTTGACATAGTTTAAAATCGGTCTTCATTGCTTTATACACATAATATTTCTGATATAAGTATACCTAAGTATACCCGAAGTAACAGAAATGTTCTCGAACCCAAATCTATGCCATCAGAATCAAAACCACAACCAGTCGTCTAAATGCCTAGACTCTAAAGCAAAACATATATAAGGCTCTAGGAGTCTAGACCAGCGTTGCCAGACGTCCCGCTTTTGGCGGGACCGACCCGATTTTTATACCAAATTGTAATGTCCCGCGCGGGACAGGCTCTGTCCCGCTTTTCGGGAATAACTCGACCGTGTGTGCAGCGTACTGAGAAAGCGTGCATTGACTCGAGAAAAAAAAACAAAAAAAAAACGACGTCAATATTTTTGTGACGTCTACAAGGGCACCAAATTGAGAGACACGACAAAAAAAAAACAACGACGTAAATATTTTTGTCAGTCACGTCTACAAGGGCACCAAATTGAGAGATACGACTAAAAAAAAAAACAAAAAAACGACGTCAATATTTTTGACGTGTACAAGAGCACCAAATTGAGAGACACGACTAAAAAAAAAAAAAACTACGTCAATATTTTACTATGTCCCGTGGTCTAGACCCATTACATTTTTTTTTAAAACCATTTTCAGTGTGTACATCTAAAAGAGCTAATGAAACAAACATGGCGTCGTGTGGCGTTATAATTGCCGCTTACAATGCCGAGCCGACGACGGAACGCGTTATGAGCGATCGAGTAACTTAGAACATGGAAAACTATTGAGCTTCTTCAATGATATTAATTTTATTTAAATTAGCTTTTTTAATGTAACTTTGTTAAACATGTAAGTTAAGATAATAATAATATAATATATCCTTGGACATTTTTCACACACGGCCAATCTGATTGCAAACTAAGCAGTGCTTGGGATATGGTAACCAGATAGCTGATATACTACATATGCTACCTTTAAATACATACCTATATAGATTTACATCCAGACACAGAACAAACAAACATATTCCATACAAATGTTTGTCGTGTGTGGGATTCGAACCCACGACCCGCGGCTTGAGAGTCAGGGTCATTAACCACAAAGCCAACCGGACTATCAGTAAGATCGTTACTAGAAATAGGTACTATAGGCTTCTAGTTTCATCCACAACAAAGTTATAGGGAGTCGAAAATGGCCTGAATTGCTTCGAGACAAGAATACGACCGTGCTCGACTTGCCGGGGGCATATATAGTAAAATTAAGTGTTCAATTAATAAATATATTTTAAACTATTCTCTGTCAGCGAGGAAAATAAACCATAATCTCGACGCGTTTTCTAGCCAGGAATTTACGACATTTACCATCTCTAAGTTAAATTCGTCTCGTTTCTATTGACTACACGTGAGATACGTATTATAAAGCAAATCAGGATCAAATGCAGATTGTGCAGTGTATTTTTCTAACATATCGTATATTGTTTGTGTGTTAGCTAGATTGAGTCGGGAATAAGAGTGATTAATACACGAGTCAGTGGCGTAGCGTGCCTTGGCGAGGCCCCGTATAAACAATTGGTTGAGGGCCCTTATGAAGGCTAAAGATTTCTCACATGGGGCCCCAGAAGCCCGGGGGCCCCGTATAATTGATACGGCAGATACGGCGGTAGCTACGCCCATGACACGAGTATTCCTTGCAATAAGTAATATATTAGCGACTAAACATATTTCTAACTTACTGGCACTGCATCCGCCTGTAGGCACACTCTTACGAGTAGGTTACACACACAACCATGTTAATAAATAATGCGCAAGTATGTCTAGTATACCTACTGTATAAGTGATTATTGAGATCAATTGTATGTTACAGCGCGTTACATCTGAATGTTTTTTTCAAAAAACATTTTATATTATGAACGGTACTCTATGGTTTTTCTGTTCCAACCAAAGCTTTCTACTCCAAATTGCCACCTAATAACTATTGAACCGTACCAAGTATAACTTGATCGCTTTAATTTATAGGGAAATAAATAACAAGAGTTTTACCTGTAGTATTTATTTTTAAATTTTTACAACCTTCATATATTAAATGGAATACGTACCTATACATATATAATAGGCATTAAAAGGCACTATGGGTTGTTGTTTCTAACGCTCGTTTGCAATAATATAGGTATCTCATTTATGTTTATATCTTGTCTATAACATCGGAATAAATGTAGCTTATTCTTCTCCATGATCCCAACTATGCCTGTCGAAACGATCAAATATAAAAATTTTTTTTTTATTCAAATAAGCCTTTACAATATCTTATGACCAGTTATGTGATCCGTTAAATCGTCTCAGTAGCAAGTGGCAACACAGCGTCATGTCATGAAAACACAAAATCGCCACAGCACTAATTCTCAGTAGGTAACATTCAGATGCCAAAAAAATATTACCAAAACTTAAAAAAAATCTAAAGCACAACAATTAAACGAGTAAACTAATACCAAAGCGATGGTTCCGTGGGAACCAACGCGTGGCTTCGACAATTAACCCTTTGCCCCTCACTTTACATAAACTATCGTCATTGCACTGACTGACATGACATGACAAGGCTTCGGCCCGGAGGGTCACCTTTAGTTGTATGCGAATTAAAAAAAAACACCACCTTCCCGCGGTTTATTGATGTTATGATTTCGAACTGCCGGTCTTTTAGTTACTTTTAAATATAAATCTGAAAAATAGTTTTAGTCGTTTTTTTATAATTCATATTTATTATTAGAAATCCTCATTCGCACGAGAGTTGTTTTAACGTACGGTAAAAAAGCGTTCATACACCAAATGCATTCCCAAGTACCATAATATGCTCTATTTTCAACGCCCAAAGTTGAAAATGCAACACCGCGCGATAAAAAAGCGTCGCGTTTTAAGATGCCGTCGTGTGAACATAGGTATTCTAGGGAATGCACTTGTTGTATTGCGAATGAGGGCTAGAGTTTAAAAGAAATAAACTGTCATTGTTAAAATAAAAAGAGTAGGTACAGGCGAAATAATAAGATAATAAAAACTAAGAAAATCCCTGAAACAATAGACTTGGTACTGCGATATTATGTTTGTTACGATATCGACAATAAATCTAAGTAAATATTTTAATGTATAAAAATAAAACAAGAAATAAGTAATTTATTTCAATCAAAAAGTATACAACCTCTTTTGAATTCTTTATTTCCTACGCATAATAAAAAAAAGTTAAAAGAAAATATTACAATTCAAATTAGGAACCACACCGAAAGACGTCGACGTCACCTTTGCAATAGACTACAGACAACCGATTTTGGAAAATGCTTTCCATTTTTAACGCAAAAGTCTGATATCTGAAGAATTATATTGTTATAAAGATTTATAAAAAAATGAGGAGACTCAGCCGTATTCCCTGCGACTTGTACCGGACGCAGACACCATGTAAGTGTTACTAAAGTTTGAGAACAGCTTAGACCTTACTCTCCGCTAAAATGTTTTACATGCGACTAGCTTAAGCCCCGCGGTTCCTCTCGCACCCCGGGATCATAGTTTTTCCCGGGATAAAAATAGGAATAGTTTGATACAGATTCCCATAGTTGTTGTTTATCCTTCCATCCATACATGTAGCGAATATACAAACAAGTGTTCGTAAACCCTAAGATTTACTGGTAAAACCCTGACTACCAATAAATATTCGGGCTTTTACAGTAACATGTATATATTATATAGCATAAAATATATCTCCTCCAGATAACCCAACTACTGCATCAACGCCCCATCAACCGGTGAACTACCCTGTCTCCTCGCTGCCTATCAAAGACTTCATACCTAATGTCTACCAGCTCAGCCTCAGTCAGGGTCTACCGGTCGGGATGACGGGAGCGAAGAAACCTGCGGGAGACCCTTGCAAGCCTGCGGGAAGGTAAGTTTATTAATGTAATATATATATTAATCACAACATTATAAAACAAAGTCTCTTCTCGCTGTCTGTCTCTATGTCTTCTTATCTTTAAAACTACGCAACGGATTTTGATGCGATTTTTAAAAGGAAGGTTTTATATACAATACATGCAATATGCAGAAACACTGACAATTTTGGAGGTTTCTAATGTGATGTATAGTAGGTATAACGTGATGTCGCACGGGTACAATAAGGCTGCGTTTCCACCAAAGATATTGTTCATTGAGCTATACTAAGCGAGGCTTGGTCAATGAAGCGATTCTATTGGTTCTTAAAAAACACATTCCTCGCAACGCATCCTCGCACATCTCTGGTGGAAACGCAGCCTAAGCATTCCACCCGTGCGAAGCTGGGGAAGGTCGCTAGTTCAGTATAAATATTTATTTTATTTATTCAAATAAGCCTTCATAGACACTTATGAACAAGATTTATAAACTAGACTCTATTGCTCGGTTCGGAACTTGTCACTTGGCACATTTGTGTGAAATGACTACCATTTGGAAGACATTTCACGACTTCAACAAGAACATGGCGGTATTTATTTTTAACACATTTAGGTATAATACAAAACATTATCCCTATAGCTACCTACATAATATATATTCGTTGCTTCAAAATTTTACATCAATAGAAAATCATCTTTTTATCCTTGTATACTTTTGTATCTCCGGGAATGCTAGAAGATATGATTTCAGGAAAATTGGTCCTTTCGCCATTTTTACATGCACGTAGGATAGGTACGTACTAACGGGCAAAACGCAAGTTAATAAATATAATTCTCAGTGAAAAACCGCCTGGTGTGAGAATCACACCGCTCAAGCGTCCTCCGTGCACCCCACCTGCCGAGGGGAAGAAGACAACCAGCAACCCCTGTCGGGTAGCGGGAAGGTACTATACATACTACTTACTAAGTATGTTTGTTGAACTAGGTAGGTACTGCAGCTCTGAAAATGGCGATACATTTACATAATTGAATTTGGAATACCTACACTCTTCTATTTTTATCTACACTAATATGTTAAAGAGAGTAACGAATAAACTTAAAAACTACTGAACTGATACAAAAATGACCTTCTCTTACGGGAACGGGAAGTACGTGAAAAATCGCGCGGCGGAAGCTTGTTTTTAAAATAATTCAAGTAAATTAATCAAATTCAATGAAATCACCAACAATTAACAAACTTACAGGAAGGAGGATATTTTTTTTATTTTAATGGAAAAACACTGTTATAACACATAATGCACAGGTATTTCAGGTGACGAATTTTCTTTAAAGGAGTTGTTGGTACATAAAAACATACGAGGTCGGTACGCAAACATTGTAGCACCTATCCTAGAATAAAAAAAATTAGACTATTTAAGAAAATATGTTACAAATTGGAATAACATTATAAGTAGTATTAAGAACCTTGTATTAAAATCTTTTTGCTGTAGTTTTATTTTTATTTTGACACCTGCAAAGCACATGTTTTTCAGCACAAAGAAGAGGTACACCAAGATAGCGCCCCTGAAGCGTCCCGCGGCTAAGAAAGTTGACAGTCTATTGCAAAGGTCGGCCGCGCACGCTTACGCGCGCTTAATGGCGTCTGCAATTAGAGTATGTATTTATATTTAATATTTATTTTATGTACCTATTTTTTTAACACTGAACGGAACTAAGTAATTTGCATGACGAATTTTTCATGAAATGATGATGAAATTATCTATTTCAAAGAAATCTTCAAATTTCGAAGTCGTTTTTGACAGAACTTTCGAACTTTGGGTTCGAATCCCACCCAGGATACATAGATGTAAATAAATCAATATGTATTTAAAAGTATTATATCATATATGTATTTATGTGGTCTAGTTACCATAGCCACAAGCTCTGTTTAGTTTAGAATAAAAATAGCCATGTGTTAAAATTATCCCCGAATTTTATTTATTTATTATTTTTAACCGACTCTCCAAAAAGAAGGAGGAGGTTCTCAATTCGGCCGGTATTTTTTAGTATATATGTTTTTAGTGCAACGTCCCCGAAACATTTGCTGATCCCATATCGACCCCGTCCGACGTGCCGAGGGCTAAAATAATTCCTATCAAAAGGCCGACATACCCCGCCCCCAGTCCTAAAGGACAGAAGGAACCAAATGCCCCTAAAACGTATACTACTAAAATAACCCCCTTGAAACGGCCGGGTGAGAAGCAGTCTGGGGTTTTAGGAGACGGCATGGGGGTCAGAAAAGTTGGAGCTTGCGTGTATCTCAATTCGCCTTCAGCTAAGGTATAGAATATTAATATGGTAAGCTATTATATTAATTTGTTAACTAAGTAGTCGACCCGTGCAACTTTGTTAGCGTCACTTGCCCGTTTTTGCAACATTTTTGATTGGTTTTCCGCTCCTATTCGTTGTAGCGTGATAATATGTAGCCTTCCTCGTTAAATGGGCTATCTAACTATGAAATATTTTTTCAAATCGCTCCAGTAGTTCCTGAGATTAGCGCGTTTAAACAAACATCAGACTCTTCAGCTTTAGAATAATTAGTATTTATAGATTTATTAATATTATTATAGATATCTACACTATCTACACTAATATTATAATATATATATAATATAAAGCTACATTATCACCGAGTAACAGGCTATATTTTATCCCTGTATTCCCACGGGAACGGGAACTACGCGGGTAAAACCGCGCGGAGGCAGCTAGTGTATAATAAATCAATTTGAACCCGGTAGGTGGCGCTGGTGGGCAGAACGAAGTCTGCCGGGTCTGCTAGTAGATTATACGCCCCCTGCGTATGCGTATCATCAAATTTTTCGGGATAAAAGTGTACTATATGTTATTATAATTATAATTTTAGTAGGGATAATTTTTCATTTGATTCATTTCTACGTCTTTAAAAGCCGCTATTACATTACAGTATTCGACGATATGCGGATCGACACCGGACAAGGTTAAAGGTGCCTCTAAGGACCCCCCAGCGGGAGGCGGTAAGAAGGAAGACAAGCCCCCAGCTGCAGCGGCAGCAACTCCCCCCAAATCCCCAGCCGCCGGCGCAAAGGGAAAGATTATTGCCGGTACACGAACTTACTGATTAACAAGAATAAACTGACTCTAGACGCTTTTATGTTTATTTTCTTTCGATAAATCTGCGATGATGTTTTGGTAATAGTCCACCACGTGTATAGTACTTATTAGCCTCATATTTTTGGCTACTGCTGCGGAGTTTACACCCGTGGTCGGACTGTTTCGGTGAGCGCAGAGGGCTCTCATTTCGCTTGTGACATCTCAGGTTTCCTCATGAGATTTTCCATTAACGTGGTAAATCCATACCAGGGATCTTGCTGCCTCCTATATTCGGATTATACTGAGATAAATTGGGAGATTTTTTATATTTACAGCATATGTAGGTTCCTAGGTATATAGTGATACTTATTATGAGGAGTTATGGGTATTTATGAGTATTTAGCAATGTCGCATTATGTAATTAATGTAAAATATTATAATGAATCTTATTATAGTTAGAAAAAGTAATTTTGGAGTTTATTGCCGTCTCTTTGATCCGAGATTTAGAGGCTTATTTATAAACGTGCTTGTAAAGGCCTATTTGAATATACAAGCTCGTTTTAATCTTAATGTAATAAAGTAATGCGTTTTAAGTAAAAAAGAGGGAGATAGCGTTATAACGCCGTCCTTTTCCGTGGTCATTAAGAGTAGTAGCACAGTTTTATGTAATGCATGTGTGACCAGTGATCGGGGCTGTCGTCGACGTTCACTTCGAGAAGGACCTGCCGCCAATCCTGAATGCACTGGAAGTACCTGGACGCAGTGAGTGCTATTTTATATATAGACTAGCTTTACCCCGCGGTTTCGCTCGCATTCTATATTTAAATTTTTTCGAGATTAAATTCATAAAACATTCTAGTCCATTTTTCACCCTTTGCCAATCTGATCCCTTAATGTCTATAGTACCATTGATTTGTTTGTACCATTGAAAAATAGTACGTATTTTTCAATGGTTGAATTGAAAAATATACTAGTTTATAGCGTGTGTATTACTCGTGAAGATAAAATCTGTTTTTTTTCTTTATTGTCTAACTACGCAATTACAAAATCATGTGTTCATTCGAGTAATCAATTTCCACCATTTCATTTGGTTGTTTACTTTCTGCCATTCTCTTCTCTTCTCTTCTTTCCTCTCCACAGCTCCAAGACTAATTCTAGAGGTAGCTCAACATCTTGGGGACAGTGCTTGCAGGACTATAGCAATGGACGGTACGGAGGGCTTAGTCCGGGGCCAGCCTATAATAGACACAGGTGCCCCGATTACCATACCAGTGGGAGAACCAACCCTAGGCAGAATCATTAATGTGATTGGGGAGCCTATTGGTGAGTTTTCCGTTCCTTTTCAACCTTTTTATGACCAGTTTTATAGTATCTATAGAATATTGGAATATACTACTGCAAGTATCCCCAAACAACGATGGGGCTTAGACCATAGTCCACCACGCGCCCTTAGTGGGAATAAGCAGACTTCATTCAAAGGAATTTTGGGCATGAGGTTTCCTCATGCTGTTTTTATTTAGTCATCGAAAAATATCCGTTTTCAGTCTTTTGAAAGAGATCAGTCTTTTTTGGATCTATGAAATACTATATACCCTGTCTTATATTGAATAACTAGTTGACCCGCGCAACTTCGTTAGCGCCACTTGCCTGTTTTTGCAACATTTTTGATTAAAGCTCCAATATGGCCTCAAATAGCCTATATATATAGCCTTCCTAGATAAATGGGCTATCAAAATTTTTCTAATTGGACCACCAGTTCCTGAGATTAGTGCCTTAAAACAAACTCTTCAGCTTTATATATTAGTATAGATTAACTACAAAAAAATCCTAAATGCGCCAATAAATAAACAGACGAACGCGGACCGATCCAAACTGATGTGTTCGCTCCAATACACGCTGATGCACCGCCCTTCGTCGAAATGTCTGTGGAACAGGAGATTTTGGTCACAGGCATCAAAGTAGTGGACTTACTTGCACCATACGTCAAGGGTATGTCGCGACATCTAAATAAGTTTGATTTGAAAAGAGTTAATTGTTAGCTCTCAGCAAAAGCAATCTTCCAAGTCGATCACTAAGATATTGATTGAATGTTACATTTTGGGCGCAATTATGTATTCCTTCACTGAAAGTCGTAGTGTTAATTCGTACGTAAGTAAAGCACCCTTAAGACTGTAAGTCGATGCATTCACCATTGAGCTATTACAGTCCTAGTCTCTATAATCATCTGCATCTTATCCTCGCAAAACCTTTTTTTTTTATTTTTTTCTTCCGTCCCACACCTACGTCGGGGGTCGCGGGAACTTATGATCCTTCCGCAACCCCCGACTGGTGCCGGCCCACGACTGCGCGAGGCTCATCTGGTCAAGGGGGGAGTGAGAGACTCCCCCCATGACGTCTACGCCACCTCGGGTCCTGTGGTGTAGGGAGCGAGGGCTGTTCCCAGGTCCTTCGCTCCTGGACCTATTTAGGGGGGGGCGAAAGAGGGGGTTATCCGCCCTTCGCCGCCGCCCGGTGCGCCTGCTGTGGGCCGGGTGAGTGGAGAACATCTCCCTTTCCGCAGCCTTACGTAAAATATGACACGCTCAGATATATAGGCGACATTTAAAATATATTTTGTATCATTATTATTTATTTGATAGTAGCAAACTTCAGCAACAGCATGAGGGTCTGAAAAACTAATTAGTATCCTCGCACAGGAGGTAAGATTGGCTTGTTTGGCGGCGCGGGAGTCGGCAAGACTGTACTCATTATGGAACTTATCAACAATGTGGCCAAAGCGCACGGTGGATTCTCTGTAAGAAAACTAATTCTATCATTGTTATAGTTATAACAAACTAGTTTTTGCCCAGCGGTTATACCCACGTTCCCGGAAGATCTTTCATTATATCTGTTATTTATAGCCGTTTTGGCGTTTTTTTATCCATACAAACTCTCAAAAAACTTTTCTTGAAAAATTCCCACTTAGAATAATATTTTCCTAATAATATTTACCTTCTCATATCAGTGAAATTTGATTATCTATCTACTTATTTCTTATGATATATGTATTTATATAGCATTAGAACATACGCTACTATTTATGAGTGCTTATAAAGGCCTATGTGTATATACAATATTTTAAGGATTCTTGCGCAGGTATTTGCCGGAGTGGGCGAGAGAACACGCGAAGGAAACGACTTGTACAACGAAATGAAAGTTGGAGGAGTCATTACTGATGATTACAAGACGTCTAAGGTACAGTACTGTAGAACAACGTTTATAGATATCGCAGACTTGGTATAAAAAATGCATTATTGGTGTTGTAATCTATAAAAAAAAATGATTAAATAGTTTTATAAAGCTCGTTTTGGGATAATAATACATTACCCATAACAGCAGTCAAGTCTTAAGTGTTTGTAAAGGCCTATTCACTTTCCTAAAGTGCTCGTAAAGGCCTATTTAAATATACAAGCCCATTTGCTCCTAATCCGGCCCAGGTGTCGTTAGTGTACGGTCAAATGAACGAGCCGCCCGGTGCTCGAGCGCGCGTGGCCCTCACCGGCCTCACCCTCGCCGAGCACTTCCGCGACAAGGAGGGGCAAGACGTGTTGCTGTTTGTCGACAACATATTTAGATTCACGCAGGCTGGTTCTGAGGTTAGAGGGAAGCTTTGACCTTTTTACTTGACACATCAACTTGTAGAATAAAAAATATGTATAGCTAGTTATTATTATAAATATTAAGTTCAAGTTTTTTATGATTGAAGGCCATAGGCAGAGAAGGGGGGGAAATTGTCACAAATTTAAAGTAATTAATTCGGTCATTCCCTGTTATTTGCCTGTGACCTTTAATTGCACTTACTACTCTTTTACTTCCTGCCAAGTTAACGTTTAGGTAAATGCTCTGGATGCATCTTAAAAACAGTGTTTTTAAAATCCGTTTCTTATTTAGGGTTAGTTTCATGTATCTTCAAATCATGGTAGGTACTTATATCTACTGCTTCACTGACTGACGGACTTTGAAAATGCAGCAATGCTTTAAAAATTTTAAACCGACTGCCAAATGTTTTTCAGTGGAATAACTACCTAAGTAAAGGTATATTATGTATGTTGTTCAGTCTGTATTAGAAATTACTTTAATGATGTAACTTTCATTTACGTAAAAGATATATGCATTTATTTCATATTTTCTTCCTATTTCTTCTCTTAGCAAAACCAACCTTCCGAACCGAGCGTTAATCTGACTATTCATAAGTGCTTGTAAAGGCCTATTTGAATAAAAAACTTTTTTTTTTTCATATATTTAATTTAATATTATTAGGTAACTGGTAAGTAGGTGCGTTCACATGACGTTTCTTAGCGGTTCAGTTAGTAATTATGGTGTAGGTGTCAGCCTTGCTGGGTCGCATACCCTCTGCGGTGGGGTACCAGCCCACGCTCGCCACGGACATGGGGACGATGCAGGAACGCATCACGACTACTAAGTCTGGCTCCATCACTAGTGTCCAGGTCAGTACGTCATCATCATTTCCCTCGCCTTGTCCTATTTAGGGTCGGCTTTGTGCGTCATGTCATTTCATGCCATTTCATTCGGTCTCCAGTCAAATCACATTCACTCCACATTCTCTCATATCATATTTTACACAATCATACCAGTCTTTCTTTGGCCTTCGCCTTTGTCCAGGTCAGTACGTTAATAAATATCCTGGGACATATTTCAAACACGGCCAATCAGCATCCAAACTGAGCAGAGCTTTTGATATGGTAACTAGACAGCTGATGTTCTAATTGCTACTTTTAAATACATACTCATATAGATAATTACATATTTGCTTGAAGTGAAGGCCAGGCCAGATGAAATCTAAGTAGTTCGTGTATTTTGGTTTTGATTTCGAAAGATACGAGCCATTAGTGTGACATATTTGAGACTTATTATAAATTTCCGCCATTTTAGTTTGTACCGTCGCCATTTTGATTTTCACAGCCGCCATTTTTGTTTGGCCGTGAGTAACCAAATATTCGAGGCTACTTATTCCTTTAGGCAGTATACGTGCCAGCTGATGACCTAACGGATCCTGCACCAGCGACTACGTTCGCCCATTTAGACGCTACCACGGTGCTATCCCGCGCTATCGCTGAACTGGGTGTATATCCTGCTGTTGACCCGCTAGATTCAACCTCTAGGGTCATGGATCCGAACATCATTGGCCCAGAGCATTATGGAGTCGCTAGAGGAGTGCAAAAGATTTTGCAGGTATGGATACGGTAGTAATGGTAGTGTTTGTATTGTAAAATCTGTTACTGTCTGTAATGTAGGTAAGTAGAAAAGAGATCGTTTGCTTTAGCGAGATATGTGATAGAATATTGTATTTAAGTATCTACATAGATACCTACTCATAGATGTATATAGTACCTACCTACAGTATGGGGCTTCCATCAAGGACGAATGTTTTATTTATTTGTTTATGTGTATATTTCTTTATTTTTATATAAGTATACGTAGTAGATTTTACTTATATATTTTTGGGCATGAGTTGTTTATGTAATTTGTACAGATTTTATTATTATTCTATTAATTACGACCTAAAACTCGTAAATTACCTACTTTTTTATTTTAAGAATTTGATTGATGAATGATTCCCTAAGCCCTCATTCACACGAGAGTTTTTCTAACGGACGTCGAAAAAGCGTTCAAATACAACAAATGCATTTCCAAGTAACATAATATGTGCTCTATTTCCGACGCCCAAAATCGGAGATGCAACACCGCTTGATCAAAAAGCGTCTCGTTTTAAAAACGCTGTCGTGTGAACATAGACAGAAATGCATTTGTTGTATTTGAGCGCTTTTTTAAAGTCAGTTAGAAACTCTCGTGAGAATGAGGGCTAACAGTAGGTATTCTATATAATCATCAGGACTACAAATCCCTGCAAGACATAATCGCTATTCTGGGCATGGACGAGCTGTCTGAAGACGACAAGTTGACCGTGGCCAGAGCTCGTAAGATACAACGTTTTCTGTCGCAACCGTTCCAGGTAAGTCAAGTCTGCGTTTCATGGTAGGTACCTTGCGAATTACTGGAACATTGTTTAGAAATAAACTCTCGACAGATTAAACTTTTTAAATGCTTTCAATATTATCGATCGGCTACACTAGGTAGGTACTAATTAAAGTACTCAGCATGAAATACTTGATCTTTTTACTGAAAATCGTCTGGTTGTGTAATTTTAATACTAGGTACCTACTCCACAGCATGGTCAGGGGAAATAATATTAGTGAGTGGGGGTAATAATATACCTAATCTATAGGTATTACGTTAAACACTTAAATACCTTTTTTATTTCCACTCCATTGGAGTCTAAATTCCTATTGTAAATTGGTTCTGCAGGTGGCCGAAGTGTTCACCGGACACGTGGGGAAGCTTGTTAAGTTGGACGAGACCATCAAGGGATTTCAGAAGGTATATGAGATAACATATTATTTACTAGCGGACCTGGCCGACTTCGTTCTGCCCACCAGCGCCACCTACCGGGTCCGAATTAATGTATTATACATTAAAACCCTTCCCCATGAAATACTCCGTAATTTGGTGAAAACCGCATGAAAATCTATTCAGTATTTTTTATGTTCATCGCGTTCAGACAGACGGAGGCTGCGGGGACCTTGTTTTATATAATAGATAATTTTTTAATATGGTCTATCGCAACTTTATGATACTTATCCCTTATAAGAACCATCTGTCAATAAAAAACACGCGTGATGCCGTAACCGAGGGAAATAGGGTTTCATTTACACACTAAAGATTTACATAATTCTTTAATTATTTCTCCTTTTTTTTTGTTTAATTAAATGTTCTATCCGCAGATACTAAAGGGAGAAATGGACCATATTCCCGAAGCTGCATTCTACATGGTCGGCACCATTGAAGATGTGGTTGCGAAGTCTCAGTCCTTAGCCAAGAGTGTGTAGCGTTTGATAACATGTCATGTAAAACCGTGACATAGGTCGTTTATTATTTAAATAAATTATTTATTTACTCTAAGTCGTGTTTTACTTACTGATTTACATATCTAACTATTTTTAAATACGTACTAATATCGATTTTTAAATCCACTGCCAATTTTAGTCTTTAATCGGTGCAGATAGTTACTTTCATTTTTAATTTAAGTAGGATTGGACTAAAGTCAAATCTACTACGGTTGAGAAAATCTACCACGGTTGAGCCCTCAGCGCTCACCGATTGCCCGCTTAAAGGTGTAACAGCCATCAGAGGCGTAACACCTTCAAGTCCCTTAAAAAAAAGGACTAAAGTAAAAGTTCCAGCACTTACAGGATTAGGATGTATGGAACTTAGTAATAGTTTTACATATTTCGTCAAATACATGTACTTTGTTTTAATGTACATATTATTTAAAAATCTGTAGTAAAAGACAACTAAGACAAGGTATCTTCGCCCAAATAAAACAAAATAAACACTTTGTACAAATCACAATTTATTTAATAATATTTACAGTGCGCTGGCGCGCCATCATTCTGACGTACAAACAAACTTATAACATATCTATAGGTGTACCGTCCAGACGCGTGTGGAGCGGTCTTCTTATATATTAAGGATACTCCCATTCATCACATTAAGTGCTAATACTTACGAATGACAAAGTAAAATATAGAAAAATAATATTTTGCTCTAAACATGACGATCGTTCTGACATTTTATTAATGAATGTGAAGTAACATGCATACACGGTCATATTGCAAGGACCACTGAAATAGGGTCCCAATTCTGATGTGGCACAAACTAAACTAAAACCAACTCGCTACAATTTAAAGAGAAGTCGTCCAGTCTATGTGACCAAAATAGTGTATTTAACGTGTATTTAATAGGCTGTTTTTTTTCGATTAAATATGAAAGACCTCTATGTCACTGTAGTATTGCAAAAATTAATTTAATTCAGTTACTTTTTACTATTAGGTTATTTAATATTAATTACGTCACTTCCATCTCTAGATTACAATCTACTGAAAAATAACGCGTTTAATTGTAACAAAGTCTGGTACGATTCACAATCCAGCATTTTTTACAGTTTTACGGCGACATCATAATTTATAGATGTGTACATCAGAATCGGATGCAATTAGATTTATATGCGATTTAGACTAACTAAGCACAAAGTAACATATACACAGCTCTTATCATGTTAAACTTTAAACAAGTATGTTTAACAAGTCAGAGATCGAGCAATAGTCAAAAAATAAAAAGGACATCTGTTTCAAAATGGATGCTCGTCTACACTTAGCACGAGAGTTTTTTTAACGTACGTTAAAAAATCATTCAAATAATGCATTTCCAAGTACCATAATATGCTCTATCTCCAACGGCCAAAGTTGAAAATGCAACACCAACAATAAAAGCGTCGCATTTTAAAAACGCTATCGTGTGAACATATACTTGGGAATGCATTTGTTGTATTTGAACGCTTTTTTCCGTCCGGTAAAAAACTCTCGAATGAGGGCTTAGTAATATTATAATAGAGAATGGATTAGTATGTTTGTTTGTGATGAATAACGCAGACTACTGGACCGATTGGATCTTTCACTGATAGAAAACTTACGTAAAAACGTAAAATTGTATACACAAATATTTTGCAAATAAATCGCTATCGGGATCAAAAACATTGTTGTACAAAATGGAATGTATTCACAATGACGTTTAGATAAATATTGTGTTTTAAAGTGCGTCCTTATTAGGCTTATAGTTAGCATGTAACCAATAGAGTAGCAATAGTGAGCCATTTGTTTAGCAACGTTTCGATGCTTTGTCACGTATAACTAACAAGCCACGCTCGAACTAAAACAGTACCCGACCAATAAGAGACCTGTGTGTACGTCTAGTGCAACACTTGACCTTGAGTCGGCCAATCAGAACACAGGGGCCGGCGCAGCGTTTTGGCGTATTTTGTTTTCTAACAAAACTGTTAACAGTTCTACTCTATTGGTTACGTGCTCGATGTTAGCAGCAAACTTTACGCGACTGACTTTAAGCGCCGCCCGCGCGTATCGTTAGCCGCTCACTGAACGAGTCGGCAAATTAAACAACTCAAACTGCGTACATTACGCGCTGTATGTGATGTGAGGTATACATTGTGAGGCAAACTGAAAGACAGTCTGCCGCTAACTGAAGGCCTTAGGGCGAGCCCTTATGTTCTAATCATTTTTGAGTGAGTTTCAACCCATAACATAGATTTATCAGATGATCCTTATTTGAAAGCAATAAGATTGAATTTTCTTTAACATTCTTAAACATCTCTATGACATTTCTATAAAAAAACTAGAAAATACATAAAGTAATTACTGCATGAGGTAACGTAGTGGCCGCTTTAGCTAAAAAAATACGCTAGAAAATTGGATAGTTTTGACAAATATTGCTTAGTAAGAAAAAAAACTTTTCGAGTACATCATATTATATACATGAGCTGTAAAATAACATACATATTTCTTTAACGCCCGATGTCAATAATCAATCCTGATCCATTTTTTGCTATCTAAGATTGATATATCAATCTATTTTCTGGGTGAAGCTTTAAAATCAATCTATCTTCGATCTACGATCGATCGAATCTGTTCGAAAATGATAGTTTTTGCTTGCCAATAAGCTATCCGTCCATTTTGACAACTCGTTGGTTTTAATTACGGATTGGAGATAGATTATTAACATCGGGCGTAAGTCTGTTAAACATTACATAGACAGAAAGCCAAGCATTTAAATTTCAGATTAAATGTATAGTGGTTATTTTTTGCGATGATAATGATATTTCTCTTTATCTCATAACACTAAAATAACTTTTATCAACACTAAAATCTGTCTAAAGCATAAAAACTAAACCTCATAGTAGGAAATACATCTTAACAGTTAAAACAACCAACGGAGAGTTCAGTGTTGCTACATTGCGCTAACATAATTATAATTATGGCTTTACTCCTGGCAACATTTTATGTTACTCTCTCCATAAACAAAAGTCGAGATTATGAAAAGGAAAATCATAATTTTGCGATAGTAACGTTTTTTATATAATTCTAACACACTTCCGTTGTCTACTCTTTTTGATAAATCTAATGATATCTATGATCTATCTATTTATGAGATAATTTATGGATTGTATATCGATTTATTTATCAGAAAGTCGCGTAACATACATAAAGACGGGCCTGTGAGGTTTGTATCATATTAAAAAAAAACAACAAAGGCAAGTTTAAAAAAAAATGCAATTAATTCTAAAATTTACAGTTAAATGTAAATTGTAACTGTAATACTTAAAAATATATAACTGAATTTATTTTTGAGTAAACCTACTTATTTCAATAGTTATTTTTACTATTTAAGTTCATAGTAAATTCTTATATAAATGAGGGTTATTTGTAATGATCATGATGCGAACAAATAATTATTTCCAATAAATTTTGAAGAAAAATAATTTCAAATATGCAACTAAACTTGCGAAAAAAAAACGTGCGTCTCCGGAAGTACTAGTTGACCCGCGCAACTTCATTAGCGTCACTTGCCCGTTTTTGCAACAGTTTTGATTGTTGCTCCGCTCCTATTCGTCATAGCGTAATGATTTATACATCAAAATCTTCCTTAAGAATCACTCTATCTATTAAAAAAATCCATTGCGTAGTTTTAAAGATCTAAGCATACATAGGGACAGACAGAAGTACTAGGTGACCCGCGCAACTTCGTTAGCGTCACTTGCCCGTTTTTGCAACACTTTTGATTGTTGCTCCGCTCCTTTACGTCATAGCGTAATGATTTATACATCAAAATCTTCCTTAAGAATCACTCTATCTATTAAAAAAAACTGCGTAGTTTTAAAGATCTTAGCATACATAGGGACAGACAGACGGGGGATAGCGACTTTGTTTTATAGTATGTAGTGATAACAAACCTCACAGGCACCTCCTTAACGATATATCGACATGTTCCAACTTCGTATGGTCGTGTTGATGTGGTTATGTGGTCATCATGTCGTTGACCGATGACGTCGAGGTGGAGGTCACAGATGCTCCCTTCAGCATATCGTTTATGTCCCTCCGAAATATAGACAGGTTCTGTGTGAATCTAGACATAGAGAATAGACATATCTTAATATGACACTAGCTGCCTACGCGCGGTTTTACCCGCGTAGTTCCCGTTTCCGCGGGAATACAGGGATAAAATATAGCCTATGTTACTCAGTGATAATGTAGCTTTCTAATGAAAAAATTAATTATTAAAATAGGTTCAGTACTTTTTGAGTTTATTCGTTACATACAAAAATACAAATCTTTCCTCTTTATAATATTAGTGTAGATCACAAAACAGAAATTCATTTCAAAGTTTTAAAATTTTTTGTATGTAGATTAAAGATAAACGGTAACAAAATACAAAACATTATGAGAGTAAAGTAATTAATAAATATCCTGGGACAATTTCACACTTGGCCAATCTGCTTCCAAACTAACTTAGGCGGCGAGGACTTTGTTTTATATATATAGATATTATCATGTGTGCGTGTACTAACTTGTCCCTGTTCTTAGTCAGCAGGTTGGGCTCGATCCCCTGCATGAGTCCATTGAACCAGTGCGCGAGGTGTGTGTGTATTTTTTTTTTACAGAGGTAAGGAAAATACATTGACGTATCCGCAGGCCGGCCTGGGTATGTTGGACTCAAACTTAATCACTACCAGCTAAAAACCCAAAACTCTGTCATTCCTCTTCCTCGTGTGTGTGTGAATGTATGTGTGTATGTGTGTGTATGTATGTGGGTATGTGTGTATGTGTATGTGTGTGTGTGTGTATGTGTGTGTATGTTTATGTGTGTGGGTATGTGTATGTGTGTATATATGTGTGTGTGTGTGAGTACGTGTGTGTGTTTGTGTGCATATACTCACTTGTCCCTGTTCTTAGTCAGCAGGTTGGGCTCGATCCCCTGCATGAGTCCGTTGAACCAGTGCGCGAGATGGGGCTGCTTGTCGGCCGGCTGGCTCGCGAGCATGTCGGCGCGGATCCGCGAGAACTGCTCCTCGTTGAGCAGGATCAACCCGAGGAGGGGACGGGACATGGACCACTGGTTGCAGCACTCCTCGAACATTATCACGTTTAACACCTGCAAATTTAATAAATGAATAAAATAAAAAATAAATAATAATAATAAATATCGTGGGACATTTTTTACACACACGGAAAATCTGATTCCAAAGTAAGCTTCAAATGAAGCTTGTGTTATGGTAACCAGACAGCTGATATACTACATTGTTAAGTATAGAGGTGACAAGTGAAACGCTTGCTGCTTGAATACGAACTGACGTTTATTGCGAACGTAAGGAAGCGGTGGACGTAGCCACTACTTATCTATATATAGCTACATACATAACATTTCTCCCTTTTTAGATCACAAAACATTAAACATCTATACAAAAGAAAGGCTTATAATTAACCCTAGCAATCGGACGTAACAACATGTTAGATGGCGAGGTTGACCTCGAAATCTGATTGTGCGTAGTTTGATTCTCATTGCTATTTGCTTCATTTTCCCTCAATGTGTCAACCAGTGTGTCATCTGTCAACTGACTTCCTGACGGTAACGTAGTCTGATTAGAGTCTCTTTCCTCTTCACCCCTGCATTGTTGTTGATCACCAGTTGGCTCATCCGATGACGCCGCCTCACTTATGTTGTAATCGCCGGGATCGTCAACTACGCTTCTGTCATGGACGTTCTCATTAATATTGTTGTCCGTTCCATTGTATGGAATGAGCTGATTCTTATGTTTTTTAAATTCTACTAATGTTGTACGATCTCTAACAATATATATAGTTTTACCTATTTTCTTTGAAATTATACCTGCATTCCATGTAAATTTATTGTTTATGAAATTTTTTTTATACATAACTTTTTCTCCAGGCTTAAAACACTTTAAATTTTTTCCCCCGTATGCTTTACTCTGTAAACACTGATTACGTTTAACGACCTCCGAGAGCGCCACGGTTGAGTGCGGTGATGGTGTGTTTGGATTAATCAAGTCCAAGCGCGAACGAAGTTTCCTACCAAACACTAACTGTGCAGGAGAAGAGCCTGTTGTAACATGTATAGAATTCCGATAATCAAAGAGGTATTTCAACAATAAAACATCACTTTGTTTAAAATTTTTACAAGTTAATAAACAAGACTTTATGCCCTTTTTAATTACTTTTACATAGCTCTCCGCTTGACCGTTACTGGCTGGGTGATATGCAGGAGATGTCACGTGCGATATTCCATTCGACGTACAAAATTTAATGAATTCTTCCGACACAAAACATGTGGCATTATCACTAACCAGAGTGTGAACAAGACCGAACCTAGACATAAACTCGTATAATTTAGCTATAACCCCTGCTGAAGAGGTACTATTCATTTTGTATACTTCAACCCATTTAGAAAAAGCGTCGACAATTACTAAATATGACTGATTGTTAATGGGACCGAGAAAGTCAATATGAATTCTATAGAATGGTTGGGGCGGTTGTGGCCACACCGCCAGCGGTGCTCGAGCAGGCGATGCTCTAAGCTGTGTACATATGTTGCAACTGCCGATCATTGTTTCAATGGCTTTATCAATTCCCGGAAACCAAACCCTACTCCGTGCCTCAGCTTTGCATTTTACAATCCCTAAATGTGATTTATGTAATTCTGACAAAACTGTGCCTCGTAAACTTTGTGGTATACAAACTTTATGACCACGCATAACTATTCCATTTTCACAAGACAGTTGATTTTTACACAAAAAGTATGGAGTTATAGTTAAATCTATATTTTTATTAGGCCAACCATTTAAAATATATGCAGATACCTTACTTAACTCAATGTCTTTAATTGTTTCTGCATATAATATCTTTAGTGTAATAGGTAGACTACCATCGACAACAAAATTAACGTAATGTTCTGTATGCATATACGATGTATACGTATATGCAAGTATATTTGTAGCGGTGTCCCGCCTTGCCGGCCGGGGCCTATGATTCAATAAATCAGTGTGTACTTAACCACCGGTGTGTTTACTTGTCGCTTGCCCATATACCCTTATTCCGAGATACTTAACAGTGGCGACGTACGGATCACACGTGTAAAATCGTTAAAATAATATGTCTACGGGAGTTTCTTTTGGTATATTATCATCCTTCGACCATGGTTCACAAGAGTGGAATAGCTACAAATTACGCTTAAACCAGTGGTTCATCGCGAATGATATTACCGATGAAAAGGACAAAGCCAAGGTCAAACGGCGGGCGGTACTTCTTAGCGCGCTCAGCGAATCAACGCATAAGCTTGCTAGTGACCTAGCACTTCCAAACAAGATTGAAGAGACAGACTTTGATGAAATACTGAAATTACTCGATAATCATTTCACACCCAAACGGGTGGGTTTCTCGGAAAAATCTATTTTCTACTCGGCAATGCAGCGGACGGGAGAAAGTCACACTCAATGGGCGGCCAGGATCAGAGGACTAGCTGCACACTGCGGTTTTAAAAATTTGGAAGAGGCCCTTTTGGATAGGTTCATCATGGGCATGTTACCGGGATACGAACGTGATAAGTTATTTGCCCAAGATCAACGGGAAATGACTTTGACAAAGGCAGTTGAGTTGGCGGAAAACGTGCGTTGTGCACGTAAACACGCCACCGTGGGAGTGGCAGCATCGGGAAGTACAGCCGCCAGCGTGACTGCAGATAGTCAAGATAGTGTGTTCGCCATATCTAAAAAAGAAAAGTGCAGTGTGTGTGGTTTTACAAACCATAAGTCTATTCAGTGTCGATTCAAAAGCTTTAAGTGTAAAAAGTGTAACCAAAAAGGTCACTTAGGTCGTATGTGCACGGTTGTCGATAAAATAAAATTCATCGACTCAGGTAACGTGGATGACGGAGATGACGGTGAGTGTTTTTTTAATATAAAATGCGACAGAGGCAAGCCAATGACAGAAATAGTGAGTATCGGTGATCTATTTTTAGAATTCGAAATTGATAGTGGTTCTGCAGTTAGTGTCATTTCCGAGGACACGTATAAAAAACATTTTTATAATTTGCCATTGTTAGCCACCAACAAAAAATTGATGGGTTATACAGGTTCTAAAATCGAAACGCGCGGTTTCGTTAGGTTACCAGTTACATACAGCGGCCGTACAAATGACCTAGATATGTTTGTTGTGCAAAAAGGGGGACCGTCTCTTTTAGGCCGCGACTTTATACGTTGTTTCAAGTTAGAATTTGCACCTTCAGTGAATGCGTTATATACGATCGATACGACAGGTAATAATAATATAGTACAAACCTTAATTAAAAAATTCCCCAGTGTATTCTCCGGTAAGTTAGGCGCATTCAATAAATATACAGTTGAATTACGTTTAAAATCAGACTCCAAACCGATTTTTTTTAAAGCTAGATCAGTGCCTTATGCCTTAAAAGAAAAAATCGATAAGGAACTGGACCGACTGGTAGACATAGGGGTGTTAACCCCCGTACAGCATTCCGATTATGCATCACCAATCGTTCCAGCATTAAAAAAAGACGGGGGGCTTCGGTTATGTGCCGACTACTCTGTTACAATTAATAAACAGTTAATCGTGGACAAATACCCGTTACCGACTATTAAAGACTTGTTTGCTAAGCTTAATGGCGGTGTTCAGTTTAGTAAACTCGATTTATCAATGGCATATAACCAATTTTTTTTAAGTAAGTCTTCGCAAAACCTTACATGCATCAACACACATCGCGGGTTGTTTAACTATACCAGGCTGGTCTTTGGACTATCCTCAGCACCAGCCATATTTCAACGTGCGATGGAATGTGTTTTGGCAGGGCTGGAAGGGGTTGTATTTTTTTTAGATGACGTACTTATTACAGGGTCCAACAAAGTTCTTCATCAACGGCATTTGGAGTCAGTTTTACAACGCCTAATGGATGCTGGGTTAACTGTTCAACCTTCAAAATGCGAATTTTTTAAGGATGAGCTCTGTTACTTAGGCCACATCATTGATAGAAATGGTGTTAGGAAATCCCCAGACAAGGTTAAAGCTATTCTCCAGGTGTCAAAGCCGGAAAACATTACACAATTACAGTCTTTTTTAGGGTTGACAAATTATTACAGAAATTTTATTCCAGAAGCAGCATCTATTTTACACCCATTTTACAATTTATTGCATAAAAATGTAAAATGGGAATGGTCGTCGTTGCATGACGAAGCGTTTGACAAAATAAAGAAAATTATGGCTACTGATGAATATTTAGCGCATTTCGATGCAGATGCGACGTTGATTTTAACTGTTGATGCGTCACCAACCGGGCTAGGTGCCGTGTTATCGCAAATATCCAAAGACGGGGTCGAGAGACCAGTGTCTTATGCTTCCCGGACTCTTAACGCGGCAGAAAAAAAATACGCACAGATACAAAAAGAGGCGACCGCTATAATATTCGGGGTCCGTAGGTTCCACCAATATTTATATGGCAGATCGGTTCCATTCATACTAAGGACAGATCATAAACCTCTTTTAACAATATTCGGCCCTTACCGAGGCATACCAGAAGTATCCGCGAACCGACTTCAGCGTTATGCGATATTTTTGTCTGCATACAATTATAAAATTGAATACGTTAAAAGTAGTGATAATTGTGCGGATTTTCTATCACGATCGATAAACGATGTTTGCATTAAGGACGAAGTGGAGAGGGGGGCGAGCGCGTACAGTAGTGAAGACCGCGCGGCTTATGTACACTTCGTAATCGACGGTAGCCTACCAGTAACATCACAGGATCTACGCCGAGAAACGGATAACGATCCCATTTTAAGTAGGGTTAAATTGTATATAATTAACGGTTGGCCTAAGAAAGTTACTGATTTACAATTAAAACCGTATTATTATGTTAGAATGCAATTGTCTATCGAAAATGGTCTTTTGTTACGGGGACACAAAGTAGTTATACCAAATACGTTACGAAACCAAGTATGTAAAGAGCTGCACAGTTCGCATTTCGGTATCATTAAGATGAAAGCGGAGGCGCGTAGACGGCTGTGGTTTCCGGGCGTAGACGCGGTCCTGGAGCAACTAGCAGCGAGCTGCACGGTGTGCGCGGCATTACGGCCGCGGCCACCGCACGCGCCGCTCGCGCCGTGGCCGTACCCCCCGGAACCATTCTATCGTGTCCACCTAGATTTTCTTGGACCGTTTAATAACCAAATGTTCCTAATCATTGTAGACGCCTATAGTAAATGGGTGGAATGTTATATTATGACTAATTCGTACGGAACTAAAGCGGTTGTCACTAAACTATACGACTTCATGGCAAGGGTAGGAATACCTCGGATATTGGTGACTGACAATGGCACTTCGTTCGCGTCTCAGGATTTTAAAGATTTTTGTCGATTTAATGGTATTAATCACATGTTTTCCCCTCCTTATCACCCGAGTAGCAATGGCCAAGCCGAAAGCTTTGTAAAAATAATAAAAAAAGGCTTGAAAGCAATAATTTTAGACAATACGAATAAAAAAATTTTACAGGAACAAGTTTCAAAGTTTTTATTTGATTATCGGAATTCTAAGAATAGCACTACCGATAAATCACCTGCGGAATTGTTATATGGTAAGCCCTTACGATCCAGACTAGACCTCATTAAACCAACTCAAACCGGGTCATCTTCCTCATCCACAAACCTCACTCAAACAGTAGAGAGAAAACAGTGCTTACAGGTTAAGAACTATAAAGGTAGACAAAGACCTCAATTCAAAAATAATGATTTAGTATGGGTAACAAAAAATATTGATACTAAAAAAATTTGCTGGATGGAAGGCATAGTCTTAGATAAAATTGGAAATATGATGTTTACTGTATTTGTACCAAAATTGAATAGCAATGTAACTCGACACATAGACCAAATAAGAGCTCGCAACTCTCCAGAGACGCCAGTTTACAGTCCCGAGTGGAGTTCCGATGTCGTCCCCGACATACAGCCTGGGCCAAGCAACCACGTTGACGGTTCTACCCATTCCATGGCTAGCGAGGCGACACTCACATCATTACCAACCCCGTTAGAGACAACAGAATCGGAGGGAAGGGAGGATACCCCGTCACCCACAGCAGCGCCCGTGTTTGCTCGCAGACGTGAGCTAACGCCCGTTAGGGTTGACTCACCCAGGGAGACCTGCTCGAGTGACGACGAGCCAAGCCAGCAAAATACATTGCTTAATTTTAGGAGATTTTTCTAGTTAGATTTAATCAGTTCTAATATTGTTTTTAATTTTATTCATAGTTTATTCTTTAGCTATAAGGTGGAGGGAATGTTCTGTATGCATATACGATGTATACGTATATGCAAGTATATTTGTAGCGGTGTCCCGCCTTGCCGGCCGGGGCCTATGATTCAATAAATCAGTGTGTACTTAACCACCGGTGTGTTTACTTGTCGCTTGCCCATATACCCTTATTCCGAGATACTTAACACGTAAGAAGCCCTATCTTCGATAAACTTTGCCGTTTCGCTCGCTTCGTGGCCCTCCCTCTCCGGTGAGTCATAGGTTGCACGAGACAAATAGTCGGCACAGTTATCGGCACTGCGAATATATTCAATATTAAAGTTATAAGCACTTAGAAACAACGCATAACGCTGTAACCTATTAGCCGAAACCTCGGGTATGCCGCGACTTGGACCAAAAATCGTCGTTAAAGGTTTGTGATCCGTTTTAAGTATAAAAGGTACCGACCTACCATAAAGGTACTGATGAAAACGACGGACACCAAAGATAATCGCTGTAGCCTCTTTTTGAATCTGCGAATATTTTTTTTCGGCCGCATTTAAAGTGCGTGATGCAAAAGATACCGGTCGCTCCACATTATTCTCGTCAACCTGTGACAATATCGCGCCTAAACCATACGGTGAAGCATCAACCGTCAAAATAACCTTTGCGTTCATATTAAAATGAGCCAAAACTTGTTCAGAACCCAGCAATTTTTTTATTGAATTAAATGCTTTGTCATGTTCTTCACTCCAAACCCATTTACAATTTTTTTGTAATAAACTATACAAAGGACAAAGAACCGCTGATGCATTTGGGACAAAATTCCTATAATAGTTCACGAGACCTAAAAATGATTGTAACTTGCTGACATCTTTTGGAACTGGCGCATTTAATATAGCAGTAACTTTCTTGGGTGACTTTTTCAACCCATGTTTATCAACTACGTACCCTAAGTATTCCACATCATTTTCAAAAAAATTGCATTTAGATTTTTGAAGCGTCAACCCTGCATCTTGTAAACGTTTGAGTACGGCATGTAATCTACTCAGATGTTCTAGCCTGTTACATCCGGTCACTAACACATCATCAAGCATACATAGTACACCTTCCATACCCGCAAGCACGCATTCCATAACGCGTTGAAATATAGCCGGAGCGCTTGCTAAACCGAAACTTAATCTCGTAAATTTAAATAACCCCCTATGCGTGTTAATACAAGTAAATCTTTGTGACTCCTCATCTAAAACGCACTGTGCATAGGCTTGAGAAAGATCTAATTTACTAAATTCTTGCCCTCCATGCAATTTCGTAAATAATTCGTGAGCCGTAGGTAAAGGATATTGATCGACTAACAGCTGTTTGTTAATAGTCACCGAGTAATCGGCACACAACCGAAGCGAACCGTCGCGCTTCAACACTGGCACAATCGGAGAAGCGTAGTCGGAGTGTTCGACCGGTTTTAATATGCCTACACGCACGAGACGATCCAACTCCTTATCTATTTTATGACGTAGTGCAAATGCGACCGGCCGCGGCTTAAAAAATATTGGTTTGGCGTCTTTCCTTATGTTAAGCTTGACTTTATACTTATTAAAAGTCCCTAGTTCGTCTGAGAACACCTTAGGGTATTGTATCCGTAATTGTTCACTCATGTTCGGCTGTTCGCAGTAATTGATCGGTAACATTTCTAGTTTATATAATGATATGAAATCCCTGCCTAGAAGTGGCGGACCACCGTTACGAATAATATATACATTTAATGTATAGATTTTACCTGTATAAGTAAAAGGTAAACGTGCGATGCCGACACATTCGATGTAACTGCCATTATAGGTTAGTAAACGTTTATAGCTCGTTAATAATGGCACATCTTTAAAATATTTTAAGTACGTTTGCTCGGATATCGCAGTAACAGCTGACCCACTATCAATCTGAAACTTCATTTGCACTCCTCGGACATCAACTACTTCCGTCATGGGTTCACCGTTAAAAGTACGAATATTATACAACTCACCATCATCACCGCTCTCACCAGCACTCTCGTTTTCCATGTATGATATTTTTTTACACACCCTACGCAAATGCCCCTTTACATTGCACTTTTTGCATTTATAATTTGCAAAACGACACTGCTCTTTTGTGTGATTCTTATAACCACAAACCGAACACAACACCTTATCACTAGCACTGGCTTTGGAACTAATCTTAAATAACTGCTCCGGTCGCGACGGTCCTTGCCCAGCCGCTGTCGACAGGGCCGCTGCTCCAGCGCGCGCATTTCGCACGCTTTCTGCCAACTCCACCGCCTTTGCTAATGTTAAGTCCTTTGGATCCCGAGTAAACATCTTCTCTCGTTCAACTCCTGGTAGCATCCCCATAACAAAATGGTCTCTTAATGCTTCCTCCACGTTGAGGAATCCACAATATGCTGTCAACCCGCGTAGTCTCGCCGCCCATTGAGGGTAGGTTTCTCCATCATTTTGTACCGCCGAATAAAATTTATGCTTTTCGCTAAAACCACACTTTTTAGGAACAAAATGTTTGTCCAAAAGCAGGAGAATTTCTTCATACGGCACCGTTTGGAGCTCTTTGGGCAACGCCAAATCTTCTGTGAGTTTGTAACTAGCCTCGCTAAGCGCGCTCAACAGGATGGCTCGACGCTTGAAACCCGTCGAATCCTTAACCTCGTCTATGTCGTTCGCGATTAACCATTGCGTGAAACGACCTTTATACACTTGCCACGTCTGGGTATTGTGATCAAAACTTGGTACTGATCCAAATTTTGCCATTTTAAACAAAATTATCCTGTACTTTTTTTTTTTTTATATATTTATACGTGGGTACTCAGTCGCCAATGTTAAGTATAGAGGTGACAAGTGAAACGCTTGCTGCTTGAATACGAACTGACGTTTATTGCGAACGTAAGGAAGCGGTGGACGTAGCCACTACTTATCTATATATAGCTACATACATAACATAACATAACATAAATTACTTTTTAAATACATACATATTATAAATATTTACATCCAGACACAGAACAAACAGACATATTCATGCATACAAATGTTTGTCCTGGGTGGGATTCAAACCCACGACCCGCGGCTTGAGAGTCAGGGTCACTAACCACAAAGCTAACCGGACTGTCAATGACCTACGGACGGACGGACGGACAGACAGACATGACGAATCTATAAGGCTTCCGTTTTTTGCCCTTTGGCTACGGAACCCTAAAAGCCTCATATTTCCAGTTCCACAATAAACTTACATTACAAGTTAATGCCTACCTACACTTAATTAGAAAAGGACATACCTGCCACCTGTATATTAAAACGAATATAATTTAATTTAATTAGAATAAGAATTTAATATCACAGATTGATAAACAATAATGTGTCAACCCACAAAAAGTCGAAAACAAAGATTTTGTTATATTTTTATAAAGCATCACATATTTAACATTATACAAAAGTGTTTCAAGTCATCTCAAACATAAAATTACATAAAAAATAGATTTATATCATACAAAAAGTCATAAACCACATAGACATTGTAATTTTTAAATGCCATTTTCTCAAAATGAAGTTTATGAGGGTTAACACATTATTGCTTATCAGCATCTATATAGCTCTACTCGGTAAATGGACTATCTAATACTGATATAATTTTCAGATATATAAGTAAAACGGCACTTATGACGTTCAAAGTAGCTGAAGTACCGGTTCGGCACTTTACTGTACTTTGTTTGTAACTTAAAAAAACGACTATTTTATTTTACTTATTTTTAATACCACGATGGTCGCAAACAGTCACCGGCCTAGATGGAAAGCGGTTACCGCAGCCTATGGACCGGCAATACCAGGGGCATCTAATCTAAACCACCCATACTTATAAGGACACTTTTTTACTTACAGTAGCTAACAGCTGTTGCATGATCTCGGGCCGCCGCTGTAGGACTTCTATGAACATGTTACTCGTCTCTGGAGGCGGTTGGCGCGGATTTGGCACTTTGTTGCTTGCTGTCAAAGTGAAAGTTAAAATAAGAATAGTTACCGTATCGCGGTTTCACCCGTACCCGTAGGATGGATATAAAATATAGCTTGTGTTACTTACTGATAAATTCAGATAGGTCCAGTAGTTTTGGATTATATCTATACTAATATTATAAAGAGGAAAGATTTGTTTGTTTGTAATGAATTGGCTCCGAAACTTCTGGACCGATTTTAAAAATTCTTTCACCTTTGGAAAGCTAAATTATCCCCGAGTAAAATAGGCTATATTTTATCCCTGTATTCCCACGGGAACGGGAACTACGCGGGTAAAACCGCGCGGAGGCAGCTAGTTCAATATAAAGAAACAAACATAAATCAAATCTTTCGTTGAAAGTGTAAACACAACGCTCCTTTATTAAAGTCGGTTATAATGCGAAACGGAAAGTGACGGTTAAAGTATCATTAATCAGAAAAATTATGTCATACTAGTGGCTTCTCGCGGTTTCACCCGCGTTCCCGGGGATCTTCAATTTACCCGGGATAAAAATTTGCGTATGTGTTATTCCAGAACATATTCAAACTCTGTGACAAATTTCAGGCAGATGCCTTCAGTAGTTTTTGCGTGAAAGAGTAACAAACATCCATACATCCATACTCACAGACATTCATAATATTAGTAGGATAATACTTACATTTTTGCACTAACTGTTTAAATAGATATGTTACTATATGATCCAGGGTCGCGCAGCAACCCGTGCACACGCTCGTGTCTGAAACATTATTTAATCACAGATTATATAAATAGTACAGATACAGAAGAAAATAAACAGCTACATTTTCTATAAAATAAAATATCCTGGGACATTTTTCACACACGGCCAGTCTGATTCCAAACTAAGCAGAGCTTGTAATATGGTAACCTAGCTGATATACTACTTTCAAATACATACTTATATAAATAATTACATTTAGACACAGAACAAACATAGATATTCATACAAATGTTTTTTCTAGATTGGATTCGAACCCACGACCGACGACTTGAAAGTCAGGGTCACTAACCACAAAACCAACCAGTCTGTCAATTATATATATATATTAATATTATATTCATTAATCATTACAAACAAACAAATCTTTCTTCTTTATAATATTAATGTAGTAGTACATACCTAAAGCCGTTAGTCCTTCAGATATAGAGCATAGAATGTATAGCGTGGCTTCAGGCTGCAGCGAGGCGAGGAAAGGCATATGGTCTTGGGCCAACCGCTCAAGAAGCACGTAGTACGTTTGCGATAGCTTTGGATAGTCCTGGAACAAAATAAATGTCAGCATTATATCTATACTAATACTAGCCGCCACCCCGCGGTTTCACCCGCGTAGTTCCCGTGATCACAAGGAAAAAAAAAGATAAGTGGCAGCCGATTCTCAGACCTACTGAATATGCATATAAAATTTCATAAAAAATTGTCAAGCCCTTTCGGAGGAGTATGGTAACTGACATTGTTACACGAGAATTTTATATATGTAGATATAAAGCTGAAGAGTTTCTTTGTTTGCTTGATAATAGTACGGGTTCCCTAGAACAAATTTTTCAAGTGATTACTATCAAGCTAATTTTCCCTGAGTAGCTTCATTTAGGCGAGACGCCCAACAAGGTCTTGTCGACAACTCCCGATTGTGGTAGATAAAAGGGGTAAAAGGGATCAAAGATGTTGATTTCATGAGTAAAAAAAAATTATTACTAACAGGTTCTTTTTTTGTTAAATCTCAAGATAGGTATCTAAATTATTTGAAATAATGTTTCTTCTACAAAATTTATGGTTTGAACTTAGTAGTCCCCCACTTCCAACGTGTATGGATAACGAGGTCATAAAAAATGATTACTAACAAGCTGATTTTTTTTTATTTAGTTGGTATATATTTACATAATTAAACAGTCGTATTGTCCTCCAAACTGGGTGGTACGTTGTCCAGGTCCTACACTCTTGATAGTAATCACTTGGAAAAATTGTTCTAGGGAACCCGTACTATAAGCTAATCTCAAGAACTACGGATCTGATTTGAAATTTATTTTCAGTGTTAGATAGCCCATTTATCGAGGAGAGAAATGCTATAGTTCTACGACAACTTTCAATAACCAAAAAAATGACATTTATTTCTTCAACTGGTAACAATAATAAAAAAAAAATCGCATAAAAAACTGGCAACACTGTCCGCCATTTTAATTACTTACCAATAGATCACTCTGGGGTATACTTAATAATAACTTGACGAACATATTCAGGGCGTTGTCTAAAGCCTCGTCCCCGTATAACCTGGAAAATAATTTTTGGAGTTATTTCGGGCTTCATTTTGGACCAACGGGACTCTATTACTATGGCTATTCTGTCCGTCTGTCTGTCTGTAATCGGGCTGTATGTATATCATGATATGTATAGGTAGATAATTGAAATTTTCACAGAATGTGTCACAAATGAATATAATAAATAGATTCTTATATAAGTAGCGACATATTAACACAAAATACGCTGAGTTTATTCCCGGCTCTTCTCAGCAAGACAAACCTTCCGAACCGAACGTTAGTCTGACCCATCGAGCATGTAACCAATAGAGTAGAACTGTTAACAGTTTTGTTAGAAAACAAAATACGCCAAAACGCTACGCCGGCCCCTGTGCTCTGATTGGCCGACTCAAGGTCAAGTGTTGCACTAGACGTACACACAGGTCTCTTATTGGTCGGGTACTGTTTTAGTTCGAGCGTGGCTTGTTAGTTATACGTGACAAATCATTGATGCGTTGCTTAACAAATGGCTCACTATTGCTACTCTATTGGTTACATGCTCGATGGTCTGACTATTCATAAGTGCTTGTAAAGGCATATTTGAATTAAAAAAGAAATTGTGATATAAACCATCCTCTTGAATCACTCTATTACTTATATTAACAACAGCGTAGTTTAAGTTTAAGTTGCGAAGTTTAAAATCATCTTAGCGTACGGCGGGACGCGACTTTTTATATTAGGTAAAGATATACTATCTATATATATCTATACTAATATTTTGTTTGTCTGTTTGCTTGAACGCGCTAATCTCTGGAACTACCGGTCCGATTTGAAAAAATATTTCAGTGTCAGATAGCCCATTTATCGAGGTAGGCTATAGACTATACATCAACACGCTACGACGTATAGGAGCGGAGCAAAAATAAATATACTAAAACTAGACTTACCTAAATACTCCAAAGTTGGCATAATTTCCGCAGAGCGCTGCCTTCAGTATGGAGAAGCAAAGCGATATTCCTTTTAATTTCAACGCATACATTTGCTTCTTGTTAACATCTACTGTTAGTATTCTGCTACCTGTAAATGGGAAAAAATTAACTAGCTTTATTTCAAAAGGGCTTTTATAGTGTACCGAAGTAAGTTTATAGTGTAGTGAAATGCTCGCTACAAGCTATTTCACACATGTTGTTAAAATCACTATTGTATTAGATCTAAGTTGGTTTTTGAAAAGAGTAATTACTGAGTTTTGTGCCGGCTCTTCTCAGTAAAAACTACTATCAGAACCGAGCATTAATAGTGACCATTCATAAGTGCTTGTGCCATATTCATATATCACATAAACACAGACATATTCATGCATACAAATGTTTGTCCTGGGTGGGACTCGAACCCACTACCGACGGCTTGACAGTCAGGGTGACTAACCACAATTAAAGGCAACCGGGCTGTTATTCCTACAGGAACGGAAACTACACAGGTGATACCTCTATACTAATATTATAAAGAGGAAAGATTTGTTTGTTTGTAATGAATAGGCTCCGAAACTACTGGACCGATTTCAAAAATTCTTTCACCTTTGCAAAGCTACATTATCCCCGAGTAACATAGGCTATATTTTATCCCTGTATTCCCACGGGAACGGGAACTACGCGGGTAAAACCGCGCGGAAGCTACTTAGTAAAAATTTAACATACCATAAGCGCAAATAACATGTGATAACTCTCTAAAGAGTAAAATTCCATTCGGTGAGCTGACATCGAATTGTAGCCTCTGATTTCTATTCTGAGCCAATTCTGCGCATAACTTCAGTACTGGCGTAGTGAGTGCCGGCTCCGAAAACCAAACCTCGATACCGCGGAGTAACACCTTCATATACACTGGATATCTGAAAATTTTAGGGTAGGTTATAAAATAGTGGATAAATTTGGAATTTTTAATGTTTAAAATATAGGATTATATTATCTATAAAGTAGTATATGTAGTATATCAGCCATCTGGTTACCATAACACAAGCTTCATTAGAAGCTTACTTTGGAATCAGATTGGCCGTGTGTGAAAAATGTCCCAGAATATTTATTTATTATATACATATATGACTGGACCGATTTCGCTTATTCTTTTTTTTTTGTGAATAATATAGCCAGGACAAGGTAGGTGTATAAAAAAAGATCAATAAATTTTAGAAAATATGCCGAAATAAAGTTCGCCGGGTCAGCTAGTATTAAGTATATTATTAAACACATGATTAAATAAATAATAATAATTATTATCATTCATATTCTTATTGTCTTTATTTATAATGTAACTAGTTGACCCGGAAAACTTCGTACTGCCTCAGCATCAATTAATAAAAAAACTGAATGCTTTAAACCTTCCCTGTACTTACACAAATAATTCAAGACCAAAAATAGCCAAATCAGTCCATCCATTCTTGAGTTTTTATGAGACTAACGAACAGCAATTGATTTTTATATATATAGATTTGTGTTACACACGGCTAATCTGATTGCAAACTAAATAGAGCTTGTACTATGGTAACCAGATAGCTGATATACTATACTACTTTTAAATGAAAACAAATAGATATTTACATACAGACACTGAACAAACAGACATGTTCATGCACACGAATGTATGTTACGTGTAGAAATCAAACCCACAACCTCTAAAGTAGCTAAGTAAAGTGATATACTCACATCCAATCAAACAACATCATGTACGTAGTTTTTGTGTTGAAAGCAAATGCTAATCCACGTAGATCTCGAGCGAGGCCTATTAGCGTCTTCTTGGCGTCCTCTGACGAGAACATGGGGCTTTCTGGAGGCCCCAGTAGGCCTATTATACTTTCAAAGGCCCCTGAAAGGTAAATATTAAATTATGTTAAGTTCAATCATCTGTATAGTTAAGAGAATGGACACTAAGTAGGAACCTGGTGGAACTCCAAGACATAAATATATGTAAGGACTGACAAAGATTTTTCTGGTATAAACTATGGATTACAGATTATAATAATTTATAGTACTAGATTACTAGGCTATTTAGGCATTGTTAGGCCCTACCTTAAAATCACAATGCCCTACATTAAAAATACCAAAAACCGTGATAAATTGTTTGTCTATACACATGGTGATTGATTTAGGAGCCCGTGCTTCAAGGGCAGATCAATTATTGTGATATTTTTTTACTTCCGCCCTGCTAGTAACCAATGCTGGCCTACCTCAAATTCGACTATAGCTACAGCCCTGGGCGGATCGCTAATAGATATATATATACGGGGGCGGACTGTGAGTTAGTGGGCCCTGGGCTGAAGTTACATGTGGCCTGACTAAACTAATCCTCAGATTGATATATTTCGTCAAGGAATAAGAAAAACAAGTTTTTTGTTTTCATCTAGAATCATTCACTTCATTATCTATTTTGACTTCAATAGGGGCTGGGGACCCTTTGTATCGACGGGGCCCTGGGCTACAGGCCAAAAAGCCCCTATATAGATCTGCCCATGTCCTATATATAAATACCGGTGAGCGGCATCATGAAGGCGTGGAACCTCTCCTCGTCCTCGCCCAGCTCGACCATGAGCAGGCGGCCGAGCGCCGTGTACAGCATCGTGCGGCACCGCATCTCGGCAGTACCGCCTCCTGGACCAGATATACCTAGGAACGGGAAGTGTTCCGCCTGGGGGGGAACAATTAAAATATGTATATATAGATAAGTACGTATATCAAATACAATGGTAACATTATTCCTGCTCCGCCCCTACGGTGGGACTACGAGGCTCACGAGGCTCGCGAGGCTATCAACCGCGGCCCCACCACTGCGGCGGTTGCCCACAGTTAGGGGCTCGTCCCTGCGGGGGAGGACCTCCCCCGCTCTCCACTCCACTTACGGGAAAGGAACCCGTGTCCCCCCCCTATCCGAGGGAATTCACGAATGAGCGAATTCCCTCGGATAAGGGTCGCTCATTCCTTCTTGTCGCCTTTAGGGCGGCACCTGGGCCTCAAAGGCCAGGCGACAAGCTGCCTCCTTCTGCGACATGACAACGTCGCAGAAGGTTGCGGCCGCCTCCCAACCTCCTCGCTGTCAACCATGGCCTGAGAAGGGCCGGCAGAGAGAGGTCTCCCCCTACCGTCACGGACAGGGCGGCGCGAGGAGTCACCCTAGCAGGGCACTCCTCACGCATGTGTTGCGCCGTCATCGAGCATGTAACCAATAGAGTAGAACTGTTAACAGTTTTGTTAGAAAACAAAATACGCCAAAACGCTGCGCCGGCCCCTGTGTTCTGATTGGCCGACTCAAGGTCAAGTGTTGCACTAGACGTACACACAGGTCTCTTATTGGTCGGGTACTGTTTTAGTTCGAGCGTGGCTTGTTAGTTATACGTGACAAATCATTGATGCGTTGCTAAACAAATGGCTCACTATTGCTACTCTATTGGTTACATGCTCGATGTGCGCCGTGTATGCTGGACGTATGCCTCCCCTAATCTCCCGGGTACGCCGGTGAAACCGCGGAGAGGCACTAGTTATAAATAAATGTATAAGAGTGACTAACAAACTTACAGTATGATGTGTGAGCATGAACTGCACCTCCTCCAACTTGACCAGTTTCCTGACGCACGAGTACCCGCCGCTGAGGTCGCTCAGCAAACCTAACGTCTTCGCTATTATCTGCTCGGACCCGCCCCAGTACTTCAGATTTGTTATTCTGTAAATTATGTAAATATTCTGGGACATTTCTCACTCACGGCCAATCTCATTCCAAACTAAGCAGAGCTTGTGATATGGTAACCAGATAGCTAATTTAGGTACTACTTTGAATACATATTTATATAGATTATTTCGAGATTTCGAAACCGTTATTAAATATAAATAACACCCCATCGTTTTTCCGTGGGGGGTTAAAATTTTTACCGTAGAAATAATTAATGTACATAATAAATATGTCATAATTCATAAATTCCATTAAAAATGTATTTAATAACGGTATCATTTTAATGGTGTGTAACGTTTGTCCTGTTCATTCGAACCTACAATAAGCGTCAGTCACAAAACACATAACCAACTATCTATCTATCCTATCAAAAAAGATCATGAGGGTGCAGGTTCAAATCCCTGGCCCATACCTTGGCGTTTATAAAAACTTATGTACGGATTCACACCACTGTCTTTCGGTGAAGGAAAACATCGTGAGGAAACCTGCATGCCCAAGATGTCACAATTAAAGGCATGTGAAGTCCGCCGCCGCACTAGGCCCGCGTGGTGGACTAGACTATGGCCTACACCCCCTCGATGTTAGGGGAGGCTCGAGCCTCGGTGGAGACGTATATGAGCTGATGATGATGGCACATACATTTTCCTCATGAGCACACTGAGCAGCTGACTCTCGTCGCTAAGGCCGAGCACCTCGCTCAACCGGCGGTACACCTTACTGTTCTTCTGCACTTGTTCCCCGACGTATATCTTGCGGAATTGCTCGAAAAACGACATCATCGCTAGTTCCAATTTCTCACAGCCACCCTGGAATTTTTTCATTAAATTTTTATAATTCTCAAAGCTATCAGGGAGTAACATAGGCTATATTTTATCTCCGAAACTATGCGGGCTTGTCGTCACTTGTTTACTTCCACGGTCGTTTTAGCAATAAAACAGAAACAATTAATTGTTTTATGTTTAACATTAATTTGACGTGTTAAAATTTGTTAAACGCGATTCTTTGCTGTAAAAGCACGCTATATGAAGGGGTAGTCTTGAACCTCACCATGTATCAACTAGTTAAAAAAATGCTAAAAAAACATTATATTAATGGACGGCCCCTTAAAGGCTTAATAATAATAAATAAAATTAAAATAACTTTATATCTGAAATCATTTATACAAAATTTACGTCGAGTCAACCCAGTAAGTAATCTACACTAATATTATAAAGAGGAAAGATTTGTATTTTTATATGTAACGAATAAACTCAAAAAGTACTGGACCGATTTTAATCATTCTTTTTTCATTAGAAAGCTACATTATCACTGAGTAATATAGGCTATATTTTATCTATGTATTCCCACGGGAACGGGAACTACGCGGGTAAAACCGCGCGGAGGCAGCTAGTCAGAGAAACTTGTGTTGGGAATTTGGAATAATGATTATTCATGAGTGCTTGTAAAGGCCTTTTTGAATGAAAAATATATTGCTTTAATTTGATTAAACTCACAGTAGGTAGTGTATTGTCAGTAAGGTTCATGAGTTGCAGCACGCGACAAACTAACTCGCCGTCCATCGCGTCGTTCTCGTCGCACGTGTTCACCGACGCGCGACCGCCTATAGCCGAGCCTATTATGTACACTAACCATGTTAGTTGACCTGGAAGTGAAATAACATATATATATTAACAGATATACAATACTATAGTCATCTAAGGTAACTGACATAGCTCGCAGGATCAGCAAGCTGAAGTGGCAATGGGCCGGCCACAACAGTCGTAGGACCGATGACCGTTGGAGCAAACGAGTCCTAGAGTGGAGACCGCGTCTCGGTAAACGTAGTGTAGGACGCCCTCCAGCCCGGTGAGGCAGCAGTCCAGCAGTGGAATGAATAGCCTGAAGATGATGATAGTCATCTAAAACAACTCATGTCGTCCCTTAGCTTACAACATCGTATAAGTAATTTTTACCAACATTTCAGGAGATGAAAAAAACTGTTTATTTTAAAAGGCTACCTTTTACCTTTACTACTTTTTGAATTAAAGCCTCTTATTGACTGAAATCTATATCATGTGAGCGCAGGTTCGACGCGCAATGAGCTCTATCCAATGGCATTAAAATGTAGAAACTGCCAATTTTCGACTTGAGCGGTGTTGTAACCTTAGGGACGATATTTATATATAAAATATTGATTAAAATATATGAAAGCCTATGTCACACTATGTCTACAATAACCTGAGTAAATGTTACTATTTTATACATACTAGATGCCGCCCCGCGGTTTCACCCGCTTAGTTGCCGTTCCCGTTCCTGTGATCACTTACGGCCGCTTTCTATAACCAATCCCAATCCTTAATTTGCGGATCGAGATTGATATTTGAATCCATTTCCTACTTTTAGGTTTTCAATAATCGATCGAAAACTCGATATGGCGATCTTTTTTTTCAATCCATCTTTGGGAGGACGAATCGGATTTTTAGATAGGTATTTGTATGAGAGTGACAGTTATGCTATTTCTGTATCCGATCTCCGATTTTGACAAATCGATTTTTGAACGTAATTGATCTTTATTTGGAATCCCCAAAGATTGACCGATTGCACTGTGCAAAAACGTGAAAATGGAAATATTTTCAAGTGATAGTGATCTTGATGTATTAGCTCAGCTATCGGATTGGGATGACAGCGACGGGGAACAAGAGAGAGCTGTGTCCTCAAACACTTTTCGCCGAATAAATTTCATGGCAAGTTTAACCGACGCAGAGTTTACATTCAGATTCAGAATGAACAAAGCGTCGGTTGAATCTGTTTAAAAAAAAATAAAGGTAAGTAAGTGTAAAGTACAAAATGGTGCGAAATGCCGCGTTCCCGCGCTTAATTTGATAGCAACCTTTGAGAGGAAAGCCTTCTGGGTTTTAGAGGTAGGTATGTTATAATATTTTCTTACAGTTTCTGGCTCCATTTTTCACTTTATGAAACAAACAAACTTGTGAATTTAAACTTGAAAATTAATTTTGTCTCTCGAACTGACTGACGCGGGCATCGAGCATGTAACCAATAGAGTAGAACTGTTAACAGTTTTGTTAGAAAACAAAATATGCCAAAACGCTGCGCCGGCCCCTGTGTTCTGATTGGCCGACTCAAGGTCAAGTGTTGCACTAGACCTACACAGAGGTCTCTTATTGGTCGGCTACTGTTTTAGTTCGAGTGTGGCTTGTTAGTTATACGTGACAAATCATTGATGCGTTGCTAAACAAATGGCTCACTATTGCTACTCTATTGGTTACATGCTCGATGGACGCGGGTGACGCGTGGCGTGCCGTTCCGTTACTTTTCAACAAAATTTAAGTTTCACTAATCTCGACGTATATTTTAATAAAATACTTTTCCGTTGCAACTTCGCATTTATTTCTTACTGTTTATGCAATATCATGTGATGACTACATAAAATGCATTAGCTTTGATAAAATAACTACCATTTTACTCATTAAGTGCTTTTACTGCAAATGCGTGAAACAAAACGTTAGGGAGGGTGCAAATTTATGACCAATCTCTTTTTTCTTACGGATTCGGGGACGAGATCGACATATTGAAATGCAGATTTAGCATCAATCGATGGATCAGACAAAATCTGGATTAATAAGAATCTTAGATTCTCGATCGAATATTGAAAGCGGCCGTTAGGGGTATGAAAAATAGATAGTAGCCGATTCTTATACCTACTGAATATGCCTTTAAAATTTCATAAAAATCGGTCAAGCGGTTTCGGAGGAGTATGGTATCTAACATTGTGACACGAGAATTTTATTCATAAGATTTTACAGACAGTTATTAATATACAATAATTCCATCCGGGTGTCCCTTGGCACCTCTAAATTTTTTATGTTATTTTAGTACTAGTGGCTCCCCGCGGTTTCACCCGCGTACCCGGGAGGTCTTCCATTTTCCCGGGATAAAAAGTAGCCTATATGTTAATCCAGGTTATAAGCTATCTTTATTCCAAATTTCATTCAAATCCATTCAGTAGTTTTTACGTGAAAGAGTAACAAACATCCATACAAACTTTCGCATTTATAATATTAGTAGGATATAACTGAATTATCTCATATGGCTTTGTAGTGGAGTCAATAAAGCATTTTACCCGGAAGTCCTCAAGAACAGCTCCGATTTCGATGTGTTTTTTTTGTTATCTTTGTTTTTTTATATTATTTAAAATCAGAAATTTCTGTATATTGCCTGTTTTATGTCTTTATTGACTCGGCTAATGTCTATGATACATACCTTGTAACACAAGCAACTGTTGCGGCTGAGTTTCGATACTATACGCTGCGGCGGCTCGGTCGAAGTGTGCGACGAGGAGTTGACACGTCTTGCCGTACTCGCACCGACCTATCACAGATAACTGTTCGAGCTGCTGTTGTACTGTGCCCACCTCGTCGAGGGGATCTTCTAGACCGTCCCTGTTTACACAAACATATATATTATTTATCTATATTTATATATATATATATATATATCTAACTATATATATCTCTATAGATATATATATAGATATAAATGAATTCCGTTGGTCACGGCATCACGCCTGTACGGCTGGATAAATATTAAAGACAATGGAAAATTGACTAAAAACATATGAAAGACGTAGCGTATTATAAACTTTAATTTGCAATATACCTTCAATATTTATTATTTTTGGGCGTGACCAGAGTTAAGGTACTTAATCGAAATGAGACGATATGCCTTTTAAAGTTTTACAAATTAAATGATGATTTATATATATGATTTTGATTAACCTCGACTATATAATATTATGATAGTATCTACGCACGAAATAATAAATTATTGATGTGTCCTTAAACATCCTGAATTTTTTTTATGTTTGTCCTGGGTGGGATTCGAACCTACAACCGGCGGCTTGAAAGTCAGGGTCACTAACCAACCCGGTCTGCCGATGACGTAGCTTTCTATTGATCAATGCATTGTTTCTGAACTGAGCATTAGAGATACTATAATATATAGATATTTTGACTTTATCAACTAAACTAACCTGACAACACACGAGACTGAATCCAACCGCGATCCTATATAAGCAGCGGTGACTCCTGGAGCATATGTCTCTAGCAGGTGAGGCTCGGTCGCCTTCACGTAAGGCACAGATGCCACCATCCGTTGCCATAGCGACAGGAGATAGTGGACAGAGTTTGGGGCGAATTGCCACATCTGTGGAACAAAGATTTTTATTTATTTATTTGGGAAAACAATAGTGATATAAAGAGAGTATCCAGGTAAAACATAAATATAAAATATGCCTCCCCGCGGTTTTACCCGCGTAGTTCCCGTTCCCGTGGGAATACAGGGATAAAATATAGCCTATGTTACTCGGGAATATTGTAGCTTTCCAAAGGTGAAAGAATTTTTGAAATCGGTCCAGTAGTTTCGGAACCTATTCGTTACAAACAAACAAACAAACAAATCTTTCCTCTTTATAATATTAGTATAGACAAGGCCAATAATAGTTTTCCACTTTTAAAAGGTAAGTTATGTTAGCCCTCATTTGCACGAGAGCTTTTTTTACCCAACGTTAAAAAAGCCTTCAAACACAACATATAACCCACCTGTAAACTCTGCACTGTGAATTTAGCTATCAACTCGATAAGCCGCTGGTAATTGTCGACCATGACGAGCTCCCCTAGCTGGTAGTTGGACTTGAGACGGGCGAGGAGACGACAGAACTCGTGGTAATTTGTCGGATCAGACAAACCCTGTGAACAATACATGTAGGTATATGTCAAAAAATTATAAATATACTAGCTGCCGCCCCGCGGTTGCGGTTGCACAAAGGAGTGGAATTCGCTACCGGCGACTATTTTTCCCGACTCATACAATTGGGTCACTTTCAAGGCTAGACTGAATAGGCATTTTCTGGGCAAGCGTGTAATACCTTAGGCTTCGACGTCACTCATGTCAGTGTGTCTGAAGCCAAACGTTTTTTTTAAATAAAATGAGCTTTCATTTTATTTAAAAAAAACCTCCTCTAAAAAAACCGACATCATTATTTTTGTGGCGACAAAAGGGCGGCAAATAATTCTCCGCCCCGGGCGCTGGACCACGCTACGCCACTGGACCTCAACATACATTATTTAAATAAATAAATACCTGTGTGTTATCTAATATCCTCAAGACTCCAGCCGCTAATCTATTGAGGAACTTCGCCCTTTCATTGTTGCTGAAGAGAGATCTCCTCACGGAGGCGAGTTGCACGAGACAAGCGAGGGACAGGCTCGCCAGTCCACCGCCGAGGAGGTGGTACAGCTCGAAGAACAAGTCCAGTGTGCTGGACTCTAAGAACGTTGGCCGCCATGATGTTGGAATCTGGTGAAAAGAGATTTATAAAATAAATTAAATACATAATTTTAAAATGTTTGTTCTGTGTGTGGATGTATATATCTATACAAGTATGTATTAAAAAGTAGGACATATTTCATAAAATAAATTAAATACATAATTAAAAAAATCTCTGTTCTGTGTGTGAATGTAAATACCTATATAAGTATATATTTAAAGTAGTAGTGCATATATCAGCTGTATAGTTATCGTAGTATAAGCTCTGCTTAGTTTGAAATCAGATAGGGAAATGTGTCGAGAACAGTGTGAAAGATTACAACAATTAAGATTACTAACTTTTATTATATTTTATTTTATTACTACCACAACTGTTCACGGGAGAGCGTGTCTCCCACGGCACAGGGCAACCTAATGTGGGAGCACTGCCAAAATAAATTTATGTACTGTTTTTTTCGGAATAAATACATTTTCATTTTCAACTTTTACCCGTTTTTGTAGGAGGTAGGGAGCAACGGATGCGAGACAGCACTAACCTGAACGGTGCACAGATCATCTGAAGACTAACTCCATCGTCTTCCCTCTCACCGCGCCGAGGAGGGAGCAAGCGAGACAGCACTAACCTGAACGGTGCACAGATCATCTGAAGACTTCAACTCCATCGTCTTCCCTCTCACCGCGCCGAGGAGGGAGCAAGCGAGATGGCACTAACCTGAACGGTGCACAGATCATCTGAAGACTAACTCCATCGTCTTCCCTCTCACCGCGCCGAGGAGGGAGCAAGCGAGACAGCACTAACCTGAACGGTGCACAGATCATCTGAAGACTTCAACTCCATCGTCTTCCCTCTCACCGCGCCGAGGAGGGAGCAAGCGAGATGGCACTAACCTGAACGGTGCACAGATCATCTGAAGACTAACTCCATCGTCTTCCCTCTCACCGCGCCGAGGAGGGAGCAAGCGAGACAGCACTAACCTGAACGGTGCACAGATCATCTGAAGACTTCAACTCTATCGTCTTCCCTCTCACCGCGGCGAGGAGGGAGCAAGCGAGACAGCACTAACCTGAACGGTGCACAGATCATCTGAAGACTTCAACTCTATCGTCTTCCCTCTCACCGCACCGAGGAGGGAGTAAGCGAGACAGCACTAACCTGAACGGTGCACAGATCATCCGAGGACTCGTCGCTGGTGGTCCCTATGAAGTCGAATGTGAGACAATTGTGTGCGAGTCGAAGGAGGCCGGCGACGAGGGCGTGTTGTCTCTCGTCGTTCAACTCCATCGTCTTCCCTCTCACCGCACCGAGGAGGGAGCAAGCGAGACGGAACATCTCGAATAGTTGGGTGTCTCTGGAATGATATAGATTAAAATGTAGCAAGAAGTTATTCATAAGAATAATTACCATCGCGCAGTTTCATCCGAGAAAAATACAGGGATAAAAATTACAAATAATGTAGCTTTCTATTAGTTAAAGAATTATTGAGATCAGTCCAATAGTTTCGAAACCAATTTATAACAAACAAAATATCGAATCATTCGTCTTTATAATATTATTTGAGTAAAGAAGCCAACTTGTACTAAAAAAAATTTAATAAAAAATCTGTTAATTTCATGTGCATTTCAAAAAGCTGAACAGTTGGAATTAAACAATCACTAAAATTTTATTTATATGTATAGGTCAGAGTTACTTTCCCATTTATTATAATACTAGTGAATCCCCGCGGTTTCACCCACGTTCCCGGAGATCTTTTAATTTCCCGGGATAAAAAGTATCCTATGTCCGTCTCCTGGTTTTAAGGTACCTCCGCACCAATTTTCAGTCAAATCGGTTCAGCCGTTCTTGGGTTATAAATGGTGTAACTAACACGACTTTCTTTTATATATATAGATATGATAGGAATTATGTTTATTACCTAAATGACGAAGCAATCTTCCTGTGCTTGGCGAGCGAGCGGTTCGCGTCCGCTTCAGAGACCTGGTTCATTTCCACCACCACCTGAGACAGTAGCTGCACGCCCACTGTGCATAGCTCTTGGTTCTGAAAATCAAAAACCAAATATAATGCATCTTCTCTTCTATTCTCTATTATACATAATAAAACAAAGTCGGTACCCGCCGTCTGTACGTTTTATAATTGCCTGTGAAAGCCTATTTGAATAAATAAATATATTTAACTAGCAACCCGTTTTAATACATGCATAATATGTTAGAGAAACACTGTCAATTTTGGAGGTTTCTAATTCATTAAAAACATACAACAGTGAACAGACACACATACAAAGATACAATTTCTTCCTGTTTATTATAATACTAGCTGCCTCCCCGCAGTTTTACCCGCGTAGTTCCCGTTCCCGTGGGAATACAGGGATAAAATATAGCCTATGTTACTCGGGGATAATGTAGCTTTCCAAAGGTGAAAGAATTTTTGAAATCGGTCCAGTAGTTTCGGAGCCTATTCATTACAAACAAACAAACAAATCTTTCCTCTTTATAATATTAGTATAGATTACTGAATATTAGTATAGATTACTGACTTACCCGTAAGAAGTTAGTGATATCACCAATAACATTTTGAAAAACATATTCTTCTTTCACCATGTCGAACCAGCTGAGCTTCGTGATCCGAGCAAACAGGGACACCAGCGACTGGAAACGATTTAAACACATTATAAACTAGCTATCGTGACACGGTTTCACTCGATTTCCCGGGGTTTTTATACATTCCCAGGATGCAATATGCAGGAGATAATATTTAAATTGGGCCGGAAGTTTTTAAGTTTATTAATTATTTATTTATTTTTTAGAGCACCAACAAGACACACATCAGTACATTAAAAAAGACAAGTATAAATAAATAGGAGAATATAATAAATATTTCTTGTGTATATAAACTACATAATTAGCAGAACTATCATTATTGTAAAAGAGATTATAAAAAATATAAATTTTGAAAGTAAGTACTGAGTTTATTGCCGGCTGTTTTGAGCTAAGGCAACAATTCATAAATATCTGTGAAGGCTTATCTGAATTAACTATTTCAATAAATTTTCATTATAATTAATGAAACAAAACACCTTATCTTCACTAATAAATAACTCATACAGGGACACTTATAAGATTTTAATTTATTTAGTGTGAGAAACTTGTCAACTGGCTATCAAATCCCTGCACTTTCAGAGGAGTTTCCTACCACGAACACTCAGGTTGTGGAATGAGCTCCCCGCCATGGTATTCCCAATGGAGTACAGTATGGGGTTTTCAAGAAGGGAGTGAAGAAATTTTTACAGGGTCAGCAACGCGTGAGTAACGCCCCTAGTGTTGCAAGCGTCCATAGTATGGTAACCGCTTCCCATCAGGCGGACCGTATGCCTGTTTGCCACCTTTGTGGTATAAAAAAAATATATATTGATGGTTGCTCTAGCATTAAAATAAGTACATACATACACTCGAGAAATATAACCCTACTAGCACAATCGGGTAAAAATGATGTATCATACCTGGACAACAAAGCTGGCCAGCTTCGGACGGTTCGCCAAATAGTTGAGGACATAGTTTCGGATGTCCAAACGCTGCTGAATGGACAGACTTGCGGTGGACCTGTGGATAATAGACATAAAAAATATTTATTTTATTTGGTTCTTCAACAATGTGTACACTAGGTCATTTTTTTTTTTTTTTATACCACAAGGGTGGCAAACAGGCATACGGTCCCACCTGATGGGAAGCGGTTACCGTAGCCTATGGACGCTTGCAACACCAGAGGCGTCACTCACGCGTTGCCGACCCTATAAAAAAGGGAGCAACTGTATAGGCAGTGAAAGGGACAAAGCGCAATGTAGGTACTTTACGTCGAAAGGCTAAACAGGTATCACTCCTGCATACCCCCCTACGACGCTACTCCATCCCTGGTCCCCTCACTGCCGCTACAGCATCTCCTCATGGAGCTCTGGCTACCTTACTCACCGCAGGAACACAACATTACATGTAGTGTTATTTAGCTGCGGTCTTCTGTAAGGTGGAGGTACTACCCCAGTCGGGCTACTCCAATTTCGAACGGACGAATCCGTTGCGCCCTACCTCCTTCAAAATTATTCATTATTCCCAAGAAAAAAAATCTTTAATATCGCGGGCCATCACGAAATTTGAACATACACCAAGTAAGTAGTTCAGTATATTTTTTTAAAATTAATTCTGTTATTAGACGCCTTCCATTCTGTTATTAGACGCTTTTTATACAAAGTTTTAAGGCAAGGTCAATCATAAATTTTATTTTTAGTCTGTAGTTAAATAAAATAACCACATTGTATCTTTTATTTATTTATATTTTTGAAATTTTATCGAACTGAGTACTGTAAATAAATATTGGTAACCGGTTATTGGTCTCCTGCGATACAAGCTGTGACTAGTGCAGGGACCGCAGTAATTTGTATACGTGCTTAAAACTTTTTATGCAAATAAAAAAATAAAAAAAAGCAACCTCTAAATCTTAACAAAAAAAACTCGCTTCATATTTAAGGGTATATAATCGAATGAGAAAGTGCCCCGGGGATAATTCAAAAGTCAAAAATGACCCTAGTGTACAATTTACAAAAAATAATAATAATTTAAACTCATATCTAAGTGTCACATTAATTGTAGAGGAACACAGCATGCACTTAATGTCGCTCAGGTGAATTTACGTATTTAAAACTAAATTACAAAACTTTACAATAAAATAATAAAAAATATTTAAAAACGAACACAACATCCTACTAATATTATAAATGCGAAAGTTTGTATGTATGGATGTTTGTTACTCTTTCACGCTCCAACGGCTGAAGGGATCTGCTTGAAATTTGGCACAGAGCTAGAATATGTTCTGGAATAACACATAGGCTACTTTTTATCCCGGGAACGCGGGTGAAACCGCGGGGAGCCACTAGTAATTTAATAATTTAATTTAACAAATAATGCAGATTTAGGTGCATCATTCAATTAATAGCTTTTTAAGAGCAGATATTGGCGTCATCAATGATTTAAACATCACGTATCCACCTCCTCGTATGTACTGTGAACAGGTGCTGCTTGTGGGAGCTGGGTCTGCTTAAGTTTGCTATTGTTATTATTGTTATTTTTGTAAACTTTCACTTTAAATTATTTTATTTTAAGTCATTCCCCAACACCCAAATATTGTCAGTGAGACTAATTCCTTGAAATGTAAATAAATCTAATTTTGTTTTGAAAAGAGTAATTGCTGAGTTTATTGCCGGCTCTTCTCAGCAAAACCGACTTTGACTATTCTTAAGTGTCTGTGAAGGTCTAATTGAATAAAAAACATTTTTCATTTTCTTTTTACTATTTAATTTAAACATTCTAAATAATGAACAGTGTTGCCTTAAGTTGGAAAAACAACTTAACCCGGCGAGCATGAGGTGAAAAAAAGTTACATGAAGTATGTGGCAGGGTATGACATACCCTAGATTTAATGTACCATAATATAGTTCTCAGTAATTTCATTTAAGTTTGTTGATTGTTTATTGTTAAACAGTGAATTAATTAATCGAATCAAATAAAAATTACAGTTTCATTATAGATTCATTTTTATTTATAATTTTTTTTCTTACACTATGTACTCATAGCAACAAAAGTTTGGATGTTAACAAAAATCAACAAATTAAACAAAAAAAATATTCTTAGGAACAAAAATGTACTTAATAATTAAAGTTAATGAGATCCTCTTCTCAAAAAACTTAATAATTTTTTTTTTTCATTGAAAATATGATTAGTCACTGTCATTGAGACCAGCACAATTTTCGCAAAAAAAATTGCATGATCCAAACATATGGGCTAGCCACAAGCTTTGCAGGAATGTTCGGTTTTTCTAGCCTTCTTATAAGGATAGTTCAGGCATCGAACATACCCTCCAGACACATTTACAGGTGTAGGGTGAAGGCTTACCCAGTTGTTCCTAATCGAAATCAGATGCTTCCTCCTCTAATATGGCACGAATTCTTTCTTCTTGTCTTTCAACATTAATTTTAATGAAAAACTAATAATAATAATAAAATATGACCTAAAATAAATAAACGAATCTCAAATATTCATAATAAAAGCATAAACATAAATAAGAATAACATAAAAACGAATAAATATAAAAAAAATTATACGTAAAAAAAATACGCCAAGAATGAGGCAGGGTATGACATACCCGAGAGAGGTTTGTAAACGAATATTTCGGCCGGTGTCTCACGCCACACTGTGATCTCGCCACTATTCTCTCCCGCACATCCCTGCCTCCAGCTACTGAGCGAGGCAGTGTTGTCAGACAAATATTAAAAAAATAGGAACACTTTTTAGTACTACCAGGGTATGACATACCCTGCCTCATGCTCGCCGGGTTAAGGCAACACTGTGCTGTCCCACTGCATTGCAAATGCCTCCCCTTCTTTTCGCAACTCTTCAGTGTTTTGAGCTTAGCTGGACCAATCCTTTGCGAAGTGGTCTTTCATTTATTGAGGAAATCCATAGGCTATATATTATCATGCTATGACAAATAGGAGTGGAGCACCAATGGAAAATGTTGAAACTAAATAAAGTAAGCCCGTATATGTTATAGATAAAATTGTTCATACCTGCTAATGAGTTTAGATAGTGTAGTAGCTGCTAGAAGCTGCGAGTAGCTCGAGTCGGCTCGCTCCAACAGCGCTTGGCATTTGCTTAAAGTGTCGGGGGATTCCTGCAAATATTATATTTAATTAACATAACAATAAATAAATATACTGGGACATTTTTCACACACAGCCAATCGGATTCCAAAGTAAGCTGCAAAGTGAGCTTGTGTTATGGTAACCAGATAGCTGATATATAATATACTACGTTTTAAATACATACTTATATTTACATCCAGACACAGGACCAACAGACATATTCATGCATACAAATGTTTGTCCTGGGTGGGATTCGAACCCACGACCAGCAGCTTGAAAGTCAGGGTGACTAACCAGAAAGCCAACCGGCTCTCCAACGCACAAAAATTGTCACACAAGATATACATACTTGAAAAGCGACAACAGCTTTCTCGGCCTGGTCCCTGAGTGAAGGGTCCTGGGACTCATAAAGCTGCTTGCATAGCAGTTCTATTTGAATCACCTCCTGGAACAATAAAAAAATTAATTAAACCATTTTATTTTTCTTGGTGGATATAAAGTATATTCTTTTCTAAACCATTTTTGACTCAAAAACCAAAAACCATCAATAACCGCATGGGGTCATTGTTTAGGGTAGGCTCTTAGTCCTTGGAGACGTAGATGATGATGATTTTATATTATTTGTGTTAGGATTTATTTCTAGTTTTGTTTTCTGTACATAGTAATATGTGTCGAGTTACAAACTAGCTTTAAATTCTTTTTTTATACAATGTGGCATGTAAATATATTTGTAATTTGTATACATACAACATATTAATATATTTGATATTAACTACATACATATTACTATTTTATTTATAATTTAGTCACAGAATGTAACCTCAAAATCTAGCTTAAACTTGCTTATAATTAAATCACTAAATATAAGATCAGAATATGTGTAGGACAATGGCTATGCACATATTTCCTTACTTTAGGTTAAGCTATAAGACTTGAGATTAAAATATTAAAGATAAATACATTCAGAGACAGAAGATTCAGGGATGAAAATCATGTTACGAGGAAAGTTATGAATGTGCAGGTGGATGGTCGTAAAAGTAGAGGAAGACCGAAGAAAGTATGGATGGATTGTGTGAAAGGCGATATGTGTAAGAGGGGAGTGATGACTGAAATGACGGCTGACAGAGAGGAATGGAAGAAAAACACATGTTGTGCCGACCCTGTTTAGGCGGGATAAGGGCACGAAGAAGAAGACATTCAGAGACAGAAGAACTAAGCATATGTATATATGCAAACCTCTTGATTTGATAGATTAAAATGAAAAATAAGAAACAATAAAGGTTTTATTGATGAGTGTAAAAGAATGTAAAAAAACTAAGAATCTTTAAACTGAATAAATTTGATATATTATGGAACGGTGGGAAACTGTTGCCTGAAAATCATCGGACAATCCAGACATAAAAATATAACCTTTACTAATTTATTATTTTAATTGATTTTCTGTGCAAAGTCAAAAGTAAAGTAATTAAATCAAAAAAACACAAGGCATGTATTCAATTCATTAAGGATTAATCTCAGCTGACAGAAAACATGAAATAACATAATGGAGCTATGCAAAGGTAATATAGAAATATTCATACATTTCTTATAGTCATGAAATGTACATATCATGAACTGTTATTGTAATTCAACTTTATAAAAAATTAATATTATTTCTGGCAAACAAACACTTTTCTATACAATCTGACAATGATGATTGAGTTCAGACTATCTCTGATTATGTCGCTGACGGTAATGCTTGCTTGCTTAATGGTCTAAATTCTTACCACAAAACATGATCTCTGCGTATCTATGCATAGAGAATTGAATCTGTGAAATGTATGAATGCGCAAAACTTCAGAACAGTAGGACCGATTTAGTTAATTCTTTTTTTGTGTTTGTTGTAGCCATGACAAGGTTTGTATCCAAAAATCAATCAATTTTAGAAAATATGTCGGTACATAGTTTGCTGTGTCAACGAGAATATTATAAGTAAACCAGTTTGCACATACAAGTGCTGGAAAGTGTCAAAGTCTTGAACAATATGTAAGTATTAACTTACAGGTGATAGCCACAAAGGCCCCTGAAGTTTAAAAGTAACACAAAATGATACAGCAACAGCTAGTAATTCTTGTCTCAGGTAGGTTTGGTTACATTTTTTTACATAATTGCAATTCAAAACTGTATGTATTCATATGGCAGAATAAATAAATAACATCAACCTACTTTCTTGCAAAATAACATCGGTTTTGACTTGAGTTTGGATGATCCAATATTTTATTACATATTAAAACATCCATTCAACAGCCATTTCCATCATCAAGAAGGTTTTTTTCGTAATATTTTTCAGAAAAAACAGTTTAATAATTCGATAATCTGTTAGACGTATTCAGCTTTCAGCTTCAAGTTTCGTAGAGAAGACTTATAGGGCGGTAGGCCATCAATCAAAATGAATTATTTTGTTGATTTAATTTGAAGGATACATCATGTCAACACACTTCTAACCAAAGTGCCGGCAAAACTCACGTTTTATAACACAAATATATGCATCATACAAACTTCAAGCAACATAAATAACTTAAAGAACCACCAATATCGTAAGAAATCGTCAAAAAATGTATCTCAGTGGGAATCCCTCTCTGGAATCATTAGGGATTTTCGACTAAATTTAAGGGTAATAATATGAAAAATTATCATTATACAAGTTGCTTATCTCTAGAGAACGTGTCCCAGTCAGAAATCAATCTAAATTCTGTTAATATTTGCTAAAAATCATAATATTTTGGTACTCACCTGTTCTTCAGCCATCTTTGTTATTTTCTTGCATTTGAAATGACGTTTCGTTTCACTTTGTATATCTTGGCCAAGTCTTAAATGATGAATATTTTGATAGCTTTAGTAAATTATTTATTTATTGGCCTGTTTTTTAAATCAAAAAGAAAATAATATATTCTATTCATATATCCAGAATAAAATAATTTACTTACACAAAACAGGTGTATTGAGATTAGAATAAAACTATATAGGTACCTACCATACCTGTCTGTAATGAATGAAATGAAACGTATCTTAAGAATGCATTCAGATTTAGTAAAAACTTTCGCTAAAATAATACTGGCAGATTACGTATCTAGAAGATTGTTTAGCAAAAGTTGGAGAAGAAACAAATATAAAATCAAAATGACATAATAGAACAAAATTTCAAAACTGTCGTTTATTTTTTTAGATTATCTAACATACTTAATTGCAAAGTTTCAGAAAAATGTAGTTTTATTTTCGCTGCTTATCATTTTTTAACAGAATTGTTGTAAGTACAAGATGCTAAGGACTACAATAACAAAAAACAGGAAAGCTTGCATTCTGGCGTTCCTACCTCGTGTCCTGAAGGGTGATTTACGATATGCACCCAACAAATACCAAAGATGTAAGTTTATATAAGAAGCCCTAGCTAGATAGATCTATAGGTACCTACCTACATAGAGTCTAAAACAAGTAATACCCAAATAATTAAGTTAGGTACCCTGAGATCATGTTTTTAGTCTACTAAATATGTATATATATGTAGGTACCGTAAAATAAAATACTATTTATTTTTCGCTCATTTTATTACCTCACTAATGTAATGACGATATACGGCATAAGTTTTGCTACGAAAAATAGCGAAAAAGGCTTTCGTGACACCCGAAACATAATAAAAAATTTATATTAATAATTTGTACTCTTTAAAAATAAACAATACTTATGTAGAAATATATTTGATTATTTCACTTACTGTACTATGTATTGTATGTACTGACTGCTTTTCTCGCTATTTTTCAGTATGTGTCAACGCGCAAAGCATATTGGAGAAAAGCACCAACCCCGGATCGAACAACCATGACGACATTTGCGAGAAATGCCGTCGCCTCATCGAACTATCTTTCGGATCAAACAATGAAACCACAAATCAAGGCATACCAAAACAAGATACTCGAAACATACTAAATCACGCACAAAATCTGAACCAAAAATATAATATGAACAGAAATTTATCCCCCTATGTAGATGCAAAAGATGAAGCACAACGTGCTAAACGCCGAGACGATGACGGTCTGCCCAAACCTGACCATCGTGAAATACAATCTCTAACCGATGGAGAGAAACTTGAAAGAAATATTGAACATGGCGATGAAAAGTCTATTGGCATTAAGAAACCCTATAATGATGATTTTCACGAGGCCCCCAAAGTTTTTCCTAATGCTATTAAAGAACGGTTTGTCACCAATTTCGATGACAAGCCGTCAAGAGAGCCCACTCCTGACACAGGAAACTATGTAGAAAGCTCTAATGAATCTGGACATTATTGGAAATACTCTTATCATCCTGTTATTAATGCTCATTTGGGAAACTCAAATAGCAATAAACGTCTGTGTAAAGATAGAACCATTCTTCCATCAGAGAATATGAGAGTTAGAGCGACTAAAGCAAAACAGGCTGAAGAGAAACTAACTCAAAAACTAGAGCGTATAGACGAAATTCCTCTAGTTGAAGCTCCGAATACGAATGTCGAAGGATTTAATGTCCATCCAAAAGTATTGGGTGAAACAGAACCGAAAACAAAGGTATATTCTCATAATGATTTCACTACCCGTAAATCCGGATCTAAGGAATCCGATGAGCCGCTACTCGATGACCTGGCGAAGAGATGCTTAAATGCGCCACGCAATGAAATTGACGATAGACTACTTAAGGAAATGGAGAAACTGGGTGTGCCACAAGCAGGGCATAAAAGTTCCGATACGCCTCTAATGGATGATGAATTAATTCAAATGGATGTATTGAAAAAGCCAAAAAGGCCTGTAAGAAAGACCGACATTGATTTGGAATCGAGGGAGTACGAAAAAGATCTTCCAGATAGTGTCGATGTTAAAAACTTGTACCCGACATACGCGATTGAAACGCAAAAACAGTTTCAAGTGGATCGTAGAAGAAAAAATAGGTCAAGGCGTAGGTCTCATATAAATCAATTTAAAAATAGATCTTTAGACAACATTAATGAGAATACTCAAGAGGAAGAATCTACTCTAAATAAATTAGTTCGGCAAGTTGAAGCAAAGCCTAATGTAAGTCCGAAAACATTACCAATAGACCCATATAGCAAGAAAATTACTGAAGATGATGACTATGCTAATCCCAATAATTTATCTCCACAATTAAATAGTGCAATCACTCAGGCTATGCCTTATGTTCCTGTTAATACGGTTGGGCATAAGAGAGAACACAATACATCGTCTGTTTCAAGATCAACTCGTAAAACCAGAAGGCACAAAGAACCCGTTGATCCAACGTCTAATAACGGCTCGACACAGTTTGCGTTCAAGATCTTAAATATGACACATAAGCAACACAACTCAGCTGAGTCCAAACATATGGTAGATCCAACACAAACTATAAATAGTTCCTTAGAAGCACCTAAGCGGATGGTTATTGAACCTCTGCTACATAACTACGGACATTGTCTTACTGAAGACTTTCCAAAACGGTATACACGGGAGAAATCTGGAGAGCAGATGGCCCACCATTTCTCACAGCAATCAGATAAAAGAAAGCTTCCTTCAAGCACTAAATCAACTACTAAAGAAGCGTTTCGTACAGCATCTACTCCCGGAGAATTACCTAGATTTGAATCAAGTCCGCTGTTACAAGGACAGTTCTTTACTTCAAAAACAGAACCTTTTGACCACAATACTCAAGAATTTGACCCACAAAGAATATCAAACGAACCATTATCACCCATCAAACGCCCAGAACAGGTTGTAAATCTGAGGCTAAATGAACAGATTGTGAAGGTACCAGATAGGACTACTGCTGGATCCCCAAGACATATTCCAATAGAACCGCAGCGGTCGCATTTCGATCATCTCACCTCAAAACCAGATCTATCAAATCGTAATGAACAAGTAAATTACCAACCTTTAGCAAATCATGTATCTGAGCCAGAAGTGACACCGGATCCACAGTTCAGTGAAGAAACTATTAAAGTAGCTGAAACTGCAACGACTACACCCAGAGAAACTCATACGATTGATCCAACTGCACCACAGAAGCACACTAAATATGCTACTTCAAAACCAGAACAAGTAGACCACAATAATCAAGATTATCCTTTGTATAACCACCATGAAAATACAATTGAAGGACAATCTCACAATTTTGCACAACCCCAACAAACACATAATCCACAGTTTAGTGGATTAGTACATACAGCATCTACACCTGGTGAACCACAACGATATGATCCAATGGGACCATCGGTTTTACACGGTGAATATCATACTTCAAAACCAGAGTCAGAACACAGTCATCAACAATATTACCCTCAAGCAAATACATACCAACAAACTTACGGATATGTACAATCCGACCAAATAGCACATCCACAGTCTGAAGCAATGGTAAATACAGCTAATACTCCTGCAGAACCACAAAGATTTGATCCAATGAAACAATCTGGTGAATATAACATCCCAACAACACAGCAATCAGAGTGTAATGACCACATATATTCGTCTCAAGGTAACTCAAATGAACATAACTATATGCAACCAGAACAAAACGACAATCCTCAGATTAATGAACAAGCTTTAAAAGGAGCAGTTAGCGCCACAGCCACTAGCGTAGAATCACCTACGATTGATCCGTCGGAATTACGACAAATGCGTGAACAATACCTATCTCCTGAACGCAATAGCCAAGCAAACAGTTACCAACAAGCAACTGAAGCTGCAGAAGCTGAACAAATGGCGACACCACTAATCAAAGAAACCCCTAAACAGGCAGCCAGTGAAAGTTTCACTAAAAACGTAGCATCGTTACCATTACCTAACCTGAATCTCGATCGAAATTTATCGCTCACTGAGCTGCTGCGCCGAGTTAGATACCGCAATCATATGGAGTTCTGTAGTTCATATAGATTTAGCGCACGAATGCCTCAAGTCGACCCTGTTGTCGGTAAATGCGGGCCGAAGAAGCCGCCTTGCCCGCCGCCAGCCCCATGTTGCCCTCCACCTCCCCCTCCACCCCCACGAGAATGCCCACCTCCACCACCCAAATGCCCAAAGCCATGCAAGCCTAAGTGCCCTGCTCCTTGTGCCCCACCGCCAAAACAGGATCCATGTCCCAAGCCACCGAAATGTGACCCGTGTGCCAAACCATCGAAATGTGACCCGTGTGCCAAATTTGAAAGGTCAAGCTTTGGAACCAACATTAAAGCCCTACTCACACTGATCTTCACGCCAAGTCTGAATCGAATAAAATATGCGGCGATGCTGTTCAACTTTAGGTTGCCTTCAGAAAGAACTTGCAATGCAGTTCTAACAGACGATGTGATCGAGAGTCTTCAGACTGTCGGCAAGACTTTATTGTCGGTTCAAAATGAAGCTAAAATACAGTCGTTGAAGTCTGAGATGGCACATGAAGGGAGGGAAGGCATGTCTTATGCCAGAGATTTTGATCCGTGGACGCCGATCCCGAGCTGGCCCGTTGAGAAGAAAGAGGAGAAAAAGCCTTTCATCTGTCCTAAAGAAGGGTGTAAGCAGATTCCACCCCCGCGTCGAGACCACCCATGCCATGAGAAACCATGCACTACCTTTCCGAAGCGGATCTTCTCCCCGATTAATTTGCTTTCTGCCTTCGCAGATGAAAATAAACTTTACGACCACTGAGAATTGTAAATGCCATTTTGGTGATAAACAGCGAAAATAAATTGACTTGATTCTCATTTTGTTTTTTTACTTTTTTTTAATGACTTATAACTTAGTGCTTACTATTTAGCGAGATGCCTCCCTAACTGCTTGACAAAATTTTCATATTGCCATGGCCAATGATTTGTATAATATATAGTTTATAATGACGGTAAAGCAAGGGCTATAACACTTCAGGGATAAAAATATAGCCTTTGTTACTCCCTGATGTGTCCGTTTCAACCGCGCGGCCACCTCATAGAATTTGATGAAACTTTGCCAGGAATTAGTACTAATTTGTTACTTTACACACTTCTTTTCCTGAATTTGTTACAAAAAAAACTTAGGCGCTATGACGAATAATAGTTGGCCGCTAGAACATGTCCGTTTCAACCGCGCGGCCAACTCGTAGAATTTGATGAAACTTTGCCAGGAATTAGTACTAATTTGTTACTTTACACACTTCTTTTCCTGAATTTGTTACAAAAAAAACTTAGGCGCTATGACGAATAATAGTTGGCCGCTAGAACCGCCACTCGCCGTAGTCATCGCCCGTGATTACACAGTAACTATATAATGCAGATAGACAAATGATGTATCAATAGAAAGGCCTTAATTTGTTCAATTTGTTACAAAAATAAAAAACGGGAAAACATAAATAAACAAAAAGTTATGCAATATTTAGTTTTCAGGTTATCAGCAGGTAGTTAAGTCACCATAAATATCAAATTAATAGAGGCTAATATGCATGAACAATTAGTACCTAATTTGTATCAGCGAATAAACAGATAAAAATACTAGAAAGTAGGTTCAATAATTTGTTAGAGTTGATTTAAGTTGGCCGCTAGGTCGGCAATATGCCTACAACACAATGGCGTTTATCTCGTTGTCAAAAGTAGGTGTAAGCTTAGTTCGAGTACCAATCGACGGGTAGTGCAATCTAGTTTGGGTGAATATGGCGAATGTAACTGCAGCATTCATATTTTAGGAGATATTAACAAAAAACAGTAGTATGAAACCGTATGAGAGTAGGGTGACCATTATGACATTAGTCCAAAAGCATGTTTCTAATGATGTACTCTGTTTGAACGAATATGCGGTTCGTTTTGCGGCCATATTGATGTCTATTGTTCGTAATTCTTTGAAGTATTATTTTTTTGTGAATATTGTCATTGATTTTGTTGTGAATGATAGATGTTGTGCTGAATAATATAGTGTGTGCTCGTTCATATTCAGTTCGTAATTCTTTGAAGTATTATTACACTAACTTCTGCCCGCGACTTCATCCGCGTAGAATAGTTACTTTGGGCTAACGCTTACCTACTTTCAACCTGTGACTTTGTTTACGTAGAAGCATGGTCTCGCAGAGCTAACTGATGACTGCCCGCCAGCGCAGCACAATTTGCCTTCTGGGGACACAGCCTAACAGATAGACATAATATGCTGTCGCGGACTTTTTTTTAGAACTTTTAAAGGAGAACAATTCTGTCATACATTTATTTTAACGAAACTTTAACCGTTTACGCAGCTTACGCAGCGGAGGCTCCCAAAAGGAAAAACAGCTCCCGATTTTGAAACATTATTCATTGCTGCTCCGCACCTATTGATCGTAGCGTGATGATATATAACTTATAGCCTTCCTCGATAAATGTACTATTTAATACTAAAAGATTTTTTGAAATCGGACTCTTAGTTCCTGAGATTAGCGCATTCAAGTAAACAAACTCTTCCGCTTTATAATATTAGTATAGATTTTAAGTTAAGGCATCCTGTAGCATCTATATCTATACTTCTATACTAATATTTAAAATGCGAAAGTAACTCTGTCTGTGGGTCTGTCTGTCTCTCTGTCTCACTTTCACGCTAAAACTACTGAACCGATTTAAATGAAATTTGGTACACATATAGTCTAAAGCCTGAGCAAGGACATAGGCTGCTTTTTATCCCGGTAAAATGATAGATCTCTCGGGAATGCGGGTGAAACCGCAGGGAGCCACTAGTACTTTATGAAAGTAAAAGTCAGATATCATTTAAAATTTATTTATTTCAAATCAACACAAAGGCAAAAAGATCAAGTACTTAATTAAAGTCAACAACATAAATATAAAATCTTTATAAACTAACATAATATTTATTTAGCTTCTGTCCGCGACTACGTCCGCGCCGCGTGGAATAGTTACTTTGGGCTAACGCTAACTTTAACCTGTGACTTTGTTTACGTAGAAGGAAGGTCTCGCAGAGCTTACAAATGACTGCCCGCCGCCGCGCCGCTCCGGCCCAATCCGGCAGCAACAACCCAGTCCGTTCCCTAAATAATCATGTCAAGTGAGTCCCCACTTCCCCCAGTGGCGCCCTGAGCCGAGGCACCGTGTCGCAGGGGACACCCTCAGCGCTGTCGCTTAAATTTTCCTTCGGTTGAGAGCCCTCTGCGCTCACCGAAAAAGGCGGAGGCGAAGGCCCTGGCTTGTATGTACCACTGGTACAAGGAGCAGCAGGAGCAGGGCCGAGTCGAATTCGACGCCGTCCAGCGGAAGAGGCGAGAGCTTCGTGCAGCCGTCCTCGCGGAGTGGGACGAGTTACTCGCTCACCCGACCGCGGGACGGCTCACGATAGCGGCCATACGTCCCGCAATGGACACGTGGCTAAAACAACCCAGATGTTGATGGGCTACGGCTGTTTCAGCAAATATCTTTGCTGGATCGGCCGTGAGGAGGACAAGACGATTTTTACATAAAATTTGAAAAAACTAAACTTACCGCTGTCGATTTGGATCCCTCTGAGTCTGCAATACACTTGTTGGTGATGAGTTCTACATAAACAAATCCAACATATAAGTGGGCACAACTCATAGATATGCACTTCTGGATTTACTGTTAAGTGTCTTAGTAACTTAGTAGTATCAAAATCACGGGAATTAAATATGAACGAGCACACACTATATTATTCAGCACAATATCTATCATTCACAACAAAATCAATGACAATATTCACAAAAAAATAATACTTCAAAGAATTACGAACAATAGACATCAATATGGCCGCAAAACGAACCGCATATTCGTCCAAACAGAGTACAACATTAGAAACATGCCTTTGGACTAATGTGATAATGGTCACCCTACTCTCATACGGTTTCATACTACTGTTTTTTGTAAATATCTCCTAAATTATGAATGCTGCAGTTACATTCGCCATATTCACCCAAACTAGATTGCATTACCCGTCGATTAGTACTTGAACTAAGCTTACACCTACTTTTGACAACGAGATAAACGCCATTGTGTTGTAGGCATATTGCCGACCTAGCGGCCAACTTAAATCGACTCTAACAAATTATTGAACCTACTTTCTAGTATTTTTATCTGCTTATTCGCTGTAACAAATTAGGTACTAATTGTTCATGCATATTAGCCTCTATTAATTTGATATTTATGGTGACTTAACTACCTGCTGATAACCTGAAAACTAAATATTGCATAACTTTTTGTTTATTTATGTTTTCCCGTTTTTTATTTTTGTAACAAATTGAACAAATTAAGACCTTTCTATTGATACATCATTTGTCTATCTGCATTGTATAGTTACTGTGTAATCACGGGCGATGACTACGGCGAGTGGCGGTTCTAGCGGCCAACTATTATTCGTCATAGCGCCTAAGTTTTTTTTGTAACAAATTCAGGAAAAGAAGTGTGTAAAGTAACAAATTAGTACTAATTCCTGGCAAAGTTTCATCAAATTCTACGAGGTGGCCGCGCGGTTGAAACGGACACTCCCTGATAACGTAGCTTTACAATGGTGAAACAATTTTAGAAATAGGCACAGTAGTTTGTGAGTTTATTCATTACAAACAAACCCATTCAAAAATATTAGTGTAGATATATCTACATGAGATATTATAAATCTCTTTTGTCTGTATGTCAATTTTGATCTTAATTGATATACCTAGTTAATATATTTTTAGTTTTTAAACTATGTACCTATAGCAGCAGTCTGGTTACCATAGCACAAGCTCCGCTTAATTTGAAATCGGATCAGGCAAAAAAAATGTGATTAAGTAAATATTCTGGGACATTTTTCATTGAGTTTGTATGTACATTTTTATGAAAATAATTAGACCTAACATATTCCTAATTTTTGGTCTCGGCGTGGGAGTCGAACCCACGACCAGCTAGCTACCAACTCCACCGGCCCTTCAAAAGGAAATCTACATATTCTTATTAATATCATTAGTATGTATCCATAGGGTAAAAGTGGGATAGATGCCCTTGGAGGATAGACGCCGCACCTTAAAAAAAGAGAATTTAGAACCAAGTTCACGCTCTAGTACCATGTTCCTCAGACAGATCTGGCCCCGCACAGCTCAGTCCACCCACGCACTTCGACAGGACTGCACGTATCGCCGCTTGAGTTAAAAAAATGTTGCAAAATTTTATCGCGCTTGCTTGATTCTTGTGACAGTGACATTTTGACGTGTTCAGAACTTTCGTTTTCGAAGGTAAGTTATAAGTGTGTATTGTTATTTAAATAGTATGTATCATTTATATTTATGGTGTGTTTATAAAATTACGAAATTATTTAAGTATTTTTATTTATTTGCTGGGGCGTCTATCCCTACTAAAAAGAATAGAGGCCCCACTATTGACTGAGTATAGACGCCCTTAGAGGCATATATCCTCTATGACTTATTCACAGGTACTTAGGCTATAGGTAAGATTTTTTTAAATAACGTATATATCTAGTTAATATGCAACTTAGTAGGAAAATTGACTTTCAAGTTTATTTATGAGCTGTTTATACCTTTACATGTCGTACTTCACTGTACTTGTAAAAAACTGTGAAAAACTAACTTTGGGTTAGTAATAGAGGAATTAATTGCCCTTATCAAATTCAATTTAGGCACTGTCTTCTTAGTTTGTTTTTTCATACTTTTCCTTTTTGAATCCTCGGTTTTTTTCTGTACCTGTTAATTTCTTCTTTTTTAGGAAAACATCCCACACTGGACGACAACGAGAAACGTCTCGTAGCTCACATACAAAAATTAGAAAAGGCAGGATTTCCCACAACACGACAGGATGTAAGAAGACACAAGAAGGATAAGAAAACCTTATAATATATTATTGCAACTAAGAAAGCAAATAAACATTTTATTTAATTTTCTACGATTTTTTTTATTATTACGGAGGCATCTATCCCATTGTAGGGCATCTATACTCATGTCAAAATTTTGCCAGGGGCAACTACCCCATACAGTAGGCGTCTATCCTCAAACAATAAGTCTTTTTTAGAGCCGAATATCTACAAATCTACGGTATGCATTGAATAATGATATGAGTAGATAGTAAGTTTATGGACTATAGTTGTTACAAATAGTTAACTCACCCGAATAGTGCTTTAAAAAAAAAGTTATAGTCAGCTTACAAAAAGTGGGGCATCTATCCCATGTTTACCCTATAGTCATTTCGAACGATATAAATAAATAGGAATACAGGATCAATCCCTTTCATAAATAAAACTCTGTGAAGACCGAAGTCCAGTAGTCGCAGGGTTCGGAATCAAAAAAATATTATTTAGCTTTAATAATATATTTAATACTTACTTATATGTTTTCGTAAACATTTTGTACCTAAAAACCTAGATACTTTAATAGTATTTATGTGTAAAAATATCAAATTTACTCAGTAATACAATTTATTATTCACATTCTTAGAGAAACATTTTTTTATACCTACCACAAAGGTGGCAAACAGGCATACGGTCCCACCTGATAGGATGCGGTGTCCGTAGCTTAAGGACGCTTGCAACACTAGGGCCGTCACTCACGCTTCGCCGCCCCTGTAAAAATCTTTTTAATACAGTTGCTCAAAAAGTGGTGTATTGCAGGGACGTATAGCGTTCGGAAAGTGGGCTATTACACACTAGTGCTTTTTTTTTACCTTTCCCGAACTCGTGCGTGCATCTTTCCCAACTGTCAAAATAATGTCTATTAAAAAGAAAAACCAACCATGAAGGTTTTACTAAAGAGTTTTTATGATTAATACAAATACATATATTTTTTTAAAGAAGCTTGTAATTTATCTCAATATCAGATTTAATGATTTAGGTTAGGTTTCATTTCATCTCATTAAATTTAATTTTCATTTCATATCAATAAAAAAATATACTGAAGACTAAGCCGTAGGTATAGATAGTTCCCTTTGCCTACCAAAATGGGCGAAGAAAAAAAAACTCTGCTTATAAAATGGCGCCAACCGTAGGCGCCATTTTCCAGAAATTTTCATTGCGTGTTTAGTTTATTGTGTTTTTATTATTTTATTAAATTGCTTTATTTTTTCGCAACTGTATTAAAAAAAGTCGTTCAGTACACTTGCGGAACCGTCATTGCAACTTGTTCCGACTGCCAACCCTCGCCATCGGCTGCGCCGCGGCTCGGGTAGTCATTCGTCGGAACTCTTTGCAATGACAGCCTTTCCGAACTTGTAACGAAATATACTATTTCACTAAAGTACCTTCTTAAAGAACCAATAGCTGTATTCCATTGGGAACAAAAAAATTTAATAAATACATTAGAAATTACAAAAATATGTAGGTAACTATGTACATGAACATTTTAAATTAAATAAATATAACATGTTATAGGTATAATTATAATAAGGGAAGTCGGTTAAAAATAAAAGACTATTATAACTAATCATATCCATATTATTTATTTGCATTCCACAATAGTAATATTAAAATTAAGATGAGTTTATTTATATTGTGGACCCTGTCGGGCACAGCAAAATACACAAAAGTTACAACTATTATATATAAAGCCTAAAAGCTATTATATATATTTCCCTAGCTTAGTAAATAATAACAAACACTTGATACAGAAAGAAAGCTCTCCAATAATAACAAGGTACCCTAAAAATCATTGCAAATATCTAAGTTATGTTAATAAAATCCTGTCTAAGATATCCTATCGGTATAGTCCATTAAGCCAGAGTGCACGACGCACGTTTCATCCAGACTATTTTTACTAACCACAGATAAGAGAAACGTTTTATTTCTGCTATATACGTTTTCTATCTCGTTGCAAAAATGTTTTAAGTAAATTATTTTTATCAGGAACATTAGTTGCATGGCCGGTATGGATGATAGACTGGCTGGTCCCCGTTTCGAATCCCACGGACTTATGTGCGTAAACATGTCTGTTTTTGTAATGCATTTAAAAATAGTTTTAATAAATCAGCTATCTTATTAACATAGAACATGTTTCACATATAAAATGAAGGATGTATTGTTTTCTGGAATAAGGAAAGAATTCATTCAACATAAGTAGGTAGGTAGTTGAAATTTATTTAAATTAGGTACAATCCTACTACTTAATATAATAAATTCGAAGGTTTGAGAATGTATAAATGTAAAGACGGCTGTCTTTACATTTATACATTCTCGGTTGGTTTTGTGGTTAGTGACCCTGACTCTCAAGCCGCGGGTCGTGGGTTCGAATCCCACCCAGGACAAACATTTGTGTGCATGAATATGTCTGTTTGTTCTGTGTCTGGATGTAAATATCTATAATATGTATGAATATAAAAAGTAATATATGTATATCAGAAATCTGGTTACCATAACACAAGCTTCATTTGAAGCTTACTTTGGAATCAGATTGGCCGTGTGTGAAAAATGTCCCACGATATTTTATATTTATTTACTTATATAAATATGTATTGATGTTTGTTACTCTTTCACACCAGAGCAGGTAAGGGGATCGGGACGAATTTCGCCACAGAGTTAGAATATATTCTGGAATAACACGCTACTTTTTAATAATTTATTGCACATGCTTAAAATAAAAGATCGAATATCTTACTAGTTGACCCGCGCAACTTCGTTAGCGTCACTAGCCTGTTTTTGCAAAAAAAATTATTGATGCTCAGCTCCTATTCGTCGTAGCGTGATGATGATGATGATGATTGTGTAAAAGGTGTTTCCTGTACTACAATATTTATGACAGTAATTTATCTATATTTTTTGGAAAACAAAACAAATAAAAAATAAGTTAGAGGTTTTTACAGAATGCGGGTAAAGCCGGGGGACAGATATAGTAGATAGTTGAAGTAATAGAAAATAGTTGTGTAAATATAATGAACCTTATCAGCATTTGACACAAAAGATAACGAGGTCAGTGGTAATAGGAAAACAGGAAAACTATATATATTAATAAGTAATATTTGAAAACCCACTCATCAATAGATAAAACTATAATATAAATAATTAAATATACTTTGATACTTAATCAATTTCTGATCACTTTTCCTTAATCTATTATAAATTAACTAATGGCTCCCCGCGGTTTCACCCGCGATCTTAAATTTTCTCGAGATAAAAACATGTAGGTATATATTTAGGAATGTTATTTTTAGTTATAACTATTTTACATGAAAATGTAATACAGTGTCTCCCAAAGTAAATGATTATAATAATAAGATAATGAAATAAGTCATCTATAAAGATATCAAATATTTATATTATTTTTTAAGCTATTGCATATTAAGCTATTGCATAGCTTTTATCGCGGGCTCTGAGCGCGGCGACCGAATCAAGAAATTCCGTAACGAAAAAAACCTAACACATCGTCTAACGTCGTTTCAGTTCGGCAGACTTCGGCACGGTGTTTGTGTGCGTGCGACTAGACGTATGCTAGATCGAGACGAGCTGCTCCGAAATCGGACGAATACATAAGCAGCTGTTTATGAAATGAAATCAAATGAAATCACATGAAATCAAATGAAATCAAATGAAATCAAATGAAATCAAATGAAATCAAATGAAATCAAATGAAATCAAATGAAATCAAATGAAATCAAATGAAATCAAATGAAATCAAATGAAATCAAATGAAATCAAATGAAATCAAATGAAATCAAATGAAATCAAATGAAATCAAATGAAATCAAATGAAATCAAATCAAATCAAATGAAATCAAATGAAATCAAATGACCTCAAATCAAATCAAATCAAATGACCTCAAATCAAATCAAATGAAATCAAATGAAATCAAATGAAATCAAATGAAATCAAATGAAATCAAATGAAATCAAATGAAATCAAATGAAATCAAATGAAATCAAATGAAATCAAATGAAATCAAATGAAATCAAATGAAATCAAATGAAATCAAATGAAATCAAATGAAATCAAATGAAATCAAATGAAATCAAATGAAATCAAATGAAATCAAATGAAATCAAATGAAATCAAATGAAATCAAATGAAATCAAATGAAATCAAATGAAATCAAATGAAATCAAATGAAATCAAATGAAATCAAATGAAATCAAATGAAATCAAATGAAATCAAATGAAATCAAATGAAATCAAATGAAATCAAATGAAATCAAATGAAATCAAATGAAATCAAATGAAATCAAATGAAATCAAATGAAATCAAATGAAATCAAATGAAATCAAATGAAATCAAATGAAACCAAATGAAACCAAATGAAATCAAATGAAATCAAATGAAATCAAATGAAATCAAATGAAATCAAATGAAATCAAATCAAACGAAACGAAACGAAACGAAACGAAACGAAACGAAACGAAACGAAACGAAACGAAACGAAACGAAACGAAACGAAACGAAACGAAACGAAACGAAACGAAACGAAACGAAACGAAACGAAACGAAACGAAACGAAACGAAACGAAACGAAACGAAACGAAACGAAACGAAACGAAACGAAACGAAACGAAACTTATTATAAATTTATTCATTCAAATAGGCCTTCACAGGCACTTATGAAACGTCGACTCTAATGCTCGGTTCGGAAGGTTGCTTTTGCTGAGAAGAGCCGGCAATAAACTCAGCAATTACTCTTTTCAAAACAAGTTTTAACAATTTCTTTAACAATAATAATATTAGTCCTGATAGAACGAGCGCTATACCCATGCCTCGCCATCGTTAATATTATCGTTTATACTATAATAAGCCTTCTGTACCAAAGCTGACTTAACTCGTTCCTTAAATTTATTCATAGGCAAATCTAAAATATTTGTGGGGATTTTGTTATAAAACCGTGCACCAAGTCCTAAAAATGATCCTTGCACTTTCTGTAATCTTTATGCAGATGTTACAAGTTTATGCTTATTTCTAGTATTAATGGAGTGCAAATCACAATTTTTCGTGAAAAGACTAATGTTTTGACGGACGAATATTACGTTTGCATAAATGTACTGTGATGCAACTGTGAGAATGTTAATTTCCTTAAATTTATCTCTGAGGGAATCTCGCGAGCTTAAATTATAAATAGCACAGACTGCTCTTTTCTGCAAAATAAAAACTGTATCTATATCAGCTGCTCTGCCCCAAAGCAAGATACCATAGGACATAACACTATGAAAATAACTGAAATAGACTAATCTAGAAATGAGAAAGTATATAGGTGTATATGTATTTATGTACAACAGTGAATAGCTGTACTGGTAAAATTTGTGTATGAAGTGTTTTGAATATGAATGAACAAAGTGCATTTATTATTCAAATACCTAAATAAATAAAATTATAATTGCATAAGTTGATACAAAATGCTATGCAATGCAATAGCTTTACCGCGGCAGTCCCCGAGTGCCTCACGTAATTTTTTTTTATTTATATTTATCAAATGCTTTATGTTGTTATCAAAGTAGTATTTATATAAATATTTCTAAAATGGTTTTCGCTGATTATCTCAGCGAACCCTGATTCCAAATCACACAATAAATTTTAATTAAGGCGGCTAACATAACAGCTCAATTAACTTTTTAACACCTCGACGCTACGCATAAATTACTTATGACTTGAAAAAAAATAATGGAATGTCACCTTTGTGAACCGAAACTGTATCAAGTTTTTGTTTTTAAAATATATTAGTGTCGATGCTTTTTAAAAATAAGTCAATAGCCTCTGTGGGATGCCTGGCCAATCGCAAAAAAAATATCGGTAATATTGTATATCTACATTAATATTAATTTATTGAGGATTTTAATCTGTTGCAATGGCGTATAGGCTTGGTGATTAGCGACCTTGACTTCCAAGTTTCTGGTAGTAAGTTTGATTCTCATCTAGGACAAACATTTGTGTGCTTAAACATGTCTGTTGTTAATATTAATGCATTTAAAAGTATATCAGCTACATGCAATGGTTACCGTCATTGTAAAAGCTCTGCTTAGTTTGGAACCAAATTGTATGAATTTTCCAATAAGTACCTTATATTTACCCAACCCTATATAAAATTTAAACTGTCTAATTTATTTATTTTTCTTACTTTACCATGAGACTCACTCTGAGCAACTTTGGGTAGCAATTCTTTTAATAACATTGATGTGATTTCGTAGAAAATAAATACTTGTATCCAATTATAGATTTTTATTAACTAATTTTTAATTACACTTGCGTCTCTATTTGTTATTTACAGTTCACAACGAGGAATCCCCCGTAGCGTCGAGAAATTTCTTCAAAACAAGATGGATGAAAACAATGCTAAACAACAAACGCCGTAATGAGGAAATATGTCATAATTCAATTCATATGACAAGAAAACCCTGTGAGGAGGATAATTTGTTGAATCACGACAATGGAGAATTTTCCACGTGTACTTACAACGCAGTTAAATTAAAAGCTGAAAAGATCAAAGACAATATTCCCTCAAAAGTCCATGTACCCAAACCGAAAAAAAAATTACCATTGGCGCCAGAAAAAAAAAATCTGCTATCTTGTTTGAATTTAGAACGTTTACTTTTACCGGCGATGGCCGCAGTATCTGTTCTATGTTCGAATAAAAAAGTAAATGATGCTTTTTCGACGCCAAAAGTCAGCGTACCTGATCAGGATTCGAAGAAAGATTCTATGAAGAAACCGATGGAAAAAGATGGAAAGTATTTACTATTAAATTTAAATAATGTAGAAGTTATAGTTAAGAATGTTATTGAGAAAGAGATTTATCAGTCAGTTTTGTTATTGACCAAAACTTAATGCATTTACTTAACTACATAATAGTTGTTTAAATAAAGTAATGTTTTTACTAGCTCATATGTTTTTCTATTGTCCGTCATTTGCTTTTTTTTACTATAATATATTTATTTTATATTATCAAGAGTAAATCCACATAATTTTAGGATACTCTCAATCACTTATTTATTTATATTCTATCGTTTTAAAGTCCTTACGTCGAAATATATATACTTATATATATATTAGCTGCCGTCCCGCGGTTTCACCCGCGTAGTCCACGTTCCCGTGATCACAGGGGTATCAAAAATAGTAGCCGATTCTCAGACCTACTGAATATGCATATTAAATTTCATAATCGGTATAGCCGTTTCAGAGGAGTATGGTAACTAACATTGTGACACGAGAATTTTATATTTATAAGATCCATATATGTGTCTGACAATATTTTTTTAATTCAGCTTCGAATTCAACCTCTACCTTTTGAAGCCCTTAAACCGTCGACCTTAACCGTTTCATGATCAATAAAAAGAAGTTGACATTGTCTTTAATTTCACACCTACTCACCTCGTTTTGACCGTCCTACCATAATATCAAGTATATTTTTTGAGGATGGATACAATGTATGGATATTTATTATTCAATATAAAAATACATATTGTTGACCCGCACATTAATAAAATTTTCTGGCACATAGCATACTATTCATTAGGTATAATTGTAAATCCATCGTGAACGCAGCTAAAACCGAGCCGGGCCTGAAGCTAGCATATAAAATTATAAACCTAGCATAGATATATGGGAGCTTGTTAATGTAAATTAATAAATATCCTGGGATATTTTCTAAATATTGGCTAAGTATATTTTTCTGAAACGGTGAAATCTCAAAACAGTTCATCTATAAGTCATGTTAGTCTGGCAATGTGTAAAAAAATGTTTAATTTTTTTTATTGCAACCTGCCTACTGCTGTCAGCCAAAATAATGACACTTCACGATCGAAATACATTTTCCTCAATAATAAAATTTATGCATCGACATAAAATAGTTCTTTATTAAATTGAGGATGTCCTTGCGAAAAATACGCGTTGCATAACGATTTATTGAGGTGAAATTGCCTATAATCGGTAGGATTAATTAGTACGCTTGTAATTTTTTTTATGGTTTAAAAAAAAGTTAACAAAAAGTTTTTATTAAGTAGTACAATAATACACAGATAAAATGCATCATGTTACATAATCTGTTTCTGTATATTCATTCACGTATTAAAGTCATACAAAATGATAAATTAATATATTAAACTCAATTACATTAGATTTTAAATTTTAGCAAACAAAGATTTTATCATAAAAAGAAAATGCAATTTTTTTTTTCATAAATGCGATATATTTTTCGTAAATCAAACCATGGTCAATCCTACTACTATTATAAAGGCGAAAGTTTGTAAGTATGGATGTATGTATGGATGTTTGTTACTCTTTCACGCTCCAACGGCTGAAGGGATCTGCTTGAAATTTGGCACAGAGCTAGAATATGTTCTGGAATAACACATAGGCTACTTTTTATCCCGGGAACGCGGGTGAAACCGCGGGGAGCCACTAGTAATTAATATGTATAAAATACGTCTAATATTGTTTTTTTTCTGTAACTATGCAGGTACCTAAGTACCTATTTTCGAATGCAGGCTTTTGTCGGCTACATGTAAGTAGGTTTCATGTTACTAGGTAAACTTAGTACTTCCCCGACGATCTGTGCCAAGTGCTCTAATGAGGTACCACTTTAGTCCCAAATCAACAAGGCACATGACTGCATAAAACAAATACTTGAAGTAGTTAACGTTAAAAGATAAATTTACAATCAAAATACTTGAAAAAATAATCAACCAATCTTAGTAGGTACCTACATAAAAATAAATTCGAAAGTACTTATTATGGATACTCAATCACGCCAGTACGGCGGATGGGATGAAATATGCCACAGGGATAGAATATATTCAGGAATATTTTGTCCCGGGAAACGAAAATGTTTGTACCTTTAGGTATGTTTTATTACTCTTTCACTCAACAATGGCTGACGAAGACTTTAGAATAAAATTGTTACTACGATTTGTTAAGTTTTTTTCTAAAATAAATACTTACATAGGATATTTTATTTTGACAGACCGGTTGGCTTTGTGGTTAGTGACCCTGACTCTCAAGCTGCCGGTCGTGGGTTCGAATCCCACCCAGGACAAACATTTCTATGCATGAATATGTCTGTTTGTTCTGTGTCTGGATGTAATTATCTATATAAGTATATATTTAAAAGTAGTATATGTAGTATATCAGCTATCAGGTTACCATATATTACAAGCTCTGCTTAATTTGGAATCAGATTGGTCGTGTATGAAAAATGTCCCAACATATTTATTTATTTATTCACTTAATAAAATTATAATTTAAACACAAGTAAATCCGCTCCGCAATGCTAGTTTTGTTTGTTGAACCTTGAAAAAGAAATGGCGACGTAGTCTAAGAGATTGGATTGCGTAAGTCAATAGTGAATTATTATGTACACGGTAACCTACCTATTAGTCACTGTACAACATAACACTAATATTATAAAGAGGAAATATTTCATTGTTTCTAAAAGATTTCTAAAGCCACTGGTAACGCATCGACTCACAATCATGAGGGAGATTCAAATTCCGGCCCGTACCTTTGAGTCAAAACTTACGTACCGATTCACACTGGTTTTCGATGAAGGAAAACATCGTGAGGAAACCTGCATGACCGTAGGAAACAATTAAAGGCATGTGAAGTCCGCCGCTCGCACTAGGCCCGCGTGGTGGACTATGGCCTAAACCCCCTCATCGGTGAAGACGTATATGAGCTGATGATGATGAATTCAAATTCATTTATTGCACAAAATGTGGGTTATTCGATTTTTACCGTTTTCAGCATACAAAAGTAAGGCACATACATTTTTGTGAAAACACATATATAAGTATACTAGTGGCTCCCCGCGGTTTCACCCGCGTTCCCGGGATAAAAAGTAGCCTATGTGTTATTCCAGAACATATTCTAGCTCTGTGCCAAATTTCAAGCAGATCCCTTCAGCCGTTGGAGCGTGAAAGAGTAACAAACATCCATACTTACAAACTTTCGCATTTATAATATTAGTAGGATAATCCTCTAAAATAGATGGAATGTCAGATCTCATGTCAAGACAAATAAATTATTATAAGACTAATATGGGGGTCAGCCGCCTCGAGGGTAACCGCTCTTCGCCAAGCTGGTCTAACTTGGTGATCATTCAGATGTTCCATTCAGTTGGAAGCAACCCAAGTCATGATGTTGATAAACAGTAACGCTGAGATTGAAAGACTAATAATTGAATGAATTGAACTATGAATTGAAGTTTACATAAGCTATGTTTTTTACTTATTTTTTTTACTGTCACAGATTAAGGTAAACTTTTACTACTTAGTATTAAAACATCGACCTTCGCCCGCATTATATGAATAAAGTACGTAAGAAATAGACCGACATTTTCCTTATTTATGCTCTCGGTGAATCCCAGGTGGGAAGCAATAATGACGGTAGGCTGTAGGCATGTAAGTACGGTCGCGGTCTAAAAATGTATATATCGGTTTTCAAAGCACATTCTTTGTCACACTGTGTGCAGTAAAGCCGAAAAAACTATATGAACGTACTTATTATATTTTTAAAGATGTAAAGTATCAATTCAAACATATTTTCCAATATAAAAATTTGAATTCTTTGAAATTTGAATTGAATTTTAATTAAATTCACAGATTTTGACATTTCTTAAAAGTATTTGGTTAGAAAATATTTTTTTGTAACAAGTCTATAGGTTTACCTTAGGCCTTGGGAATGCATTTGTTGTGATTAAACGCTTTTTTAACGTACGTTAAAAAACTCTCGTGCGATTGAGGGCTTAAGATGATATACATTGTATTTTCTGACCCCGACTGTACAGTACATAGATATAATGTGTCATCTGTTGTGTCCAGAGTGAAACACTGCATGACAATGAGTTTTTTTCTGATGGAAAATTTAATGAATAGAGGAAATAGATTGCATATTGAATCATTTGCTTAACGATCGAGAAGTGACACCCAGTTGGCTTTGTGGTTAGTGACCCTGACTCTCAAGCCGCCGTGGGCTCGAATCCCACCCAGGACAAACATATATGTATGCATAAATATTTCTGTTTGTTCTGTGTTTGGATGTAATTACCAATATATGTATGTATTTAGAGTAGTATATGTAGTAGGGGAATTGTGCTTAAGATGACATACTTTTTGTTTCAAACCAAATATTCAAAATAAATAAAGTTATAGTGAGATCAAAACCTTACGATATATTCAAGTAATCACTTATTAACAAAAGTATTATAGTTTTGGAGCAATCGACTGAATATAAATTAAAAAAAACATCATTAAATGCACTTAGGTCCACGTGTGTAAGATGACACAAGACTAGGGAAAGATGACATAGACATAGACATATCTTTATTTGACATCACAGACAGAACAGACAAAACAATAAGTATATTATATAGTATGAGAATAGAGGAAAAACAAAAAAAATAACAAAAAAGAAAGAAGAAAGATAACATAACAATTATTCCAACATAACAAAAATAAAAGTAAAAACAAAAATCAAAACAATAAATACATAAAAAAAAAAAGAAAAACAATTTGCCATACAGTTATTCTGTGGTGTGATGCCAAACGGGACTACAACTCAGCATATGCTAACGGATATCCATCAGCGCTGATTTTCAGTGAAGCCCCATGATATCGATATTCGCTCGCGAGGTGCTCATGATAATAAAATAGTCATTTGAAATAATAAAATAAAAATCATCAAACAAAACAATCGCACAAGAAAAAATAAATAAATAGAATGAAAAAATAAAAACATGCTATGATCAAATATTAAATAATCTGAAAAATGAAACAAATAAACATATAGAATATAGTAGTAAATATGTGTATATAATAATAATGTACCCTATCACAAGCTTAAAATAACATTTAATAAATAAAATATTCATGCCATGGCCTGGGATTATTATTATTAAGGTACGACTAACGAGGACAACTTTAAACTTAAAGCCGCACAATAGACACAATGTAAAGGTGTTTATTCTAAATATGATGGAACGACTCGACCGCCAATAGGAAGATATTTTTGGTAAGAAATTAAAAAAGCTTTAAATTTAGTCTTAAAAGAAATTATATTATTTACTTCTCTAACTGGGGGAGGTAAATTGTTCCAGCATTTGGTGGCCGTGTATTTAAAACTGCCTCTAAAAGCTGCGGTATGATGCGGCGGCATTTTTAATTTGTGGCTAATAGCTCTGGCCGCACGATTGCAAGAACTATTTCGCCAATCCAACTTCTCGAAAAGATATTCAGGGCGTTCAAATTTGGATACATTAAATAAGAGAACTCCTAGATGAAGTTCTCGCCTAAGAGTCATTTTCAAAATTCCGGCACTATTAAGGTAAGCAGTGACATGCGTGCGAGGGGGAATATTAAAACAGTATCTTGCACATGCATTTTGTACCCTCTGTATAACTTTTTCAGTACGTGCAAGCAACCGCGGCCCATAAACAATATCGGCATAGCTCAGTGCTGATAGCACCAACGACTCACAGAGTTTGATACGTAAATCTGTGTGACACACCATGTCATCTCAGACCTTATGTGGTATGTCGTCTTATCCAACAATATATTCTTTTTCTTTTTGGGTCCCACTCAGCAGTGGAAAAACAGAGATTATACAATGATGACACACTTAGCCAGTAGATGAAATTGGATGAAAATCTTGTTAGTGCCGAATAAAAAAAGATAGGCATACAACCGCCTAATAAAGGCAAGATGACATATATATGTCATCTTATACCGATGTCTAGTATGTCATCTTACCAAATAGTAAACAAAATTTTCATTCAAACATCGTCACAAAATCTTTTAGGTTAGAACACGTTATTATTAATATTGGGGCCATGCATTAATCACTGTTTATAATTAATATTAGTTCAAACGAAAATATTCACATCTTATATGAATTTCCACCATAATCGAAAGCTTTGGATATTTTTTTCTCACTACATAATCACAAAAACGTTAACTATTTTACAACGCGCTGTCAGTCTGCGCCAAATTGCACTTCACCACTAGCGCTACCAATAGGTACTCTGTAAAACGTCACGTATTCACCTTTGGGCCGAATATTAAACGAAATACAAAGATGTGTCATCTTATCTGACTATGCCATCTTAAGCACTCTTCCCCTATATCAGCTATCTGGTTACCATATCACAAGCTCTGCTTAGTTAGGAATCGTATTGGCCATATGTGAAAAATGTCCCAGGATACTTATTTATTACTAGTGGCTCTCTACGGTTTCACCCCCGCACCCGGGAGAGCTTCCATTTTCCCAGGATAAAATATAGCCTATGTCCTCCCTCAGGTTTTAGAATAACTGAGTACCAAAATTCATTTAAATCAGTTCAGTACTTTTAGTGTGAAAGCGAGACAGACAGACAGAGTAACTTTCGCATTTATAATATTAGTTAGGTTACCAATCTGAGTCCATGGTCAAACCTATGCACTACAATATAACCCTCCCCAGTTCTAGCGTAGTCGGGTAAAAAACAAAAGTACTTATATAATTTTATTGTCTTTATTATTACATTTTATGACATGATAATAGGTAAAAAAAATAAAAATTAATTAATTGATTCATTATTGCATATTTTATGGTCGAACGGTTATCGACCTGTGTAAAGCATAGACAGGAGGTCAGATGAGAGTATTCTATAAATTATCTGTTACTAGGTGACCGCGCAACTTCGTTAGCGTCACTTGCCCGTTTTTGCAACAGTTTTGATTGATGCTCCGCTCCTATTCGTCATAGCGTAATGGTTTATACATAAAAACCTTCCTTTTGAATCACTATATATATTAAAAAACCCGCATCAAAATCCGTTGCGTAGTTTTAAAGATCTAAGCATACATAGGGACAGACAGACGGCGGATAGCGACTTTGTTTTATACTATGTAGACTATGTAGTAATGTAAGGAAATGCATTGTATTTGAATTTTTTGACATCAGTCATATTAAGAGTCCACGCGGGGTAGTGGCTGCCTGCGGTTTCACCCGCGTACCCGGTAGATCTTCCATTTCCCGGGATGAAAAGTAGCCTATGTCCTTTCACAGGCACTGGACTATCTGTGAACCAAATTTTATTTAAATCGATTCAGTGGTTTTAGTGTGAAAGCTAGACAGACAGAGATACTTTCGCATTATTTTATAATATTAGTACCTACATATATATTAGATATAGATTAGGATTAATAGGATAAACCATAGACGATGTTTTTTTAACAATAATGAAAACCTAGGGCTAATTTCGTCATCACATTAAGTTTAAATTCAAATAAATTCCACTTTCTTACGTAAACTGAAGAGATATCTAATATGCTACAATTTTGTCGCCTTTTATCATTTTTAATACGCAATCTCAGTACAATGAGGAATAATTTTAAGCTATGTTAGTATTACAACTAACTCTTAAAAATATCATAGAAAGTTCTGTAAAAAAGTATGAAAACTATTATTTTCTTACTATTGATACAGAGTTGCTGATTTCTTATTTAAAACTGTTTTATATATTTTTGATAGACCGGTTGGCTTTGATGTTAGTGACTCTGACTTTCAAAACGCCGGTCGTGGGTTCGAATCCCACTCTGGACAATCATACGTATGTTTGTTCTGTGTCTGGATGTAAATATATAAATGAGTATGTATTTAAAAGTATTACCTATATCAGCTATTTGGTTACCTTGGTAGCTCTGTGGCTGTGCTCTGACAGCTTATAAGCTCTGTTTAGTTTGGAGTAAGGAATTTTTTATTTACACAAAATCGATGGAAATACAAAGTGTAAGTAATGCTTGCATTAGGTATATGAAGTACCAAAGAAGTTTAAACTATTTGATGGTTTATAATCATTTTTCCTTAATACATAGTAGCTAATTTAATTAATTGACAGCGGTAAAGGTAATTAATGTTCTACAAAACGACAACCAACTAACACTTAATAAACTAAGTGGTACAGATTAATAAAGCTATAAAGATTTGACAGATCTAAAAAGTCTCCACATCTAGTGATTTACTTTATCTACCTACGAGAATTTAATGCAAATAACCTCTTAGGTATACAGGTTATCACACAAACTATTGCCACGCTCGGTTCTTTACATGAAAACAATTATTGAACAACAAAACGATGACGAGTTGGCGTTCTACATGCTATAAAAACCAGCGCCATTTTCCTTAGAGCATCATTTCCCGCCAAGACATCTCCGTCGATACGGGTGCGTTCAGGAATAACAATATTTTTACTTACAAAGTTTTATATTTTATTCTGATTATTTATTGAGTAATATTTAATTTAATATTTTTTACAATATTTTATTTTTATTTTATTCCAGGTTAAATAAACATGGGTAAAATTAGTATTCTTGTCGTTGCTAGCTGCATTGCCTTGTGTAAGTATTTTTTTTATGTTCTTATATGTTTTTTTTTTTTCACTAAAGAGTTTTTATTCAAACTTTTTTTATTTTTTTAGGCAATTGTGTGCCTGTGCCAAAGACTTTGGCTAAGGATGTACCAACTGAGGTCCTTTATAGGGTAGACAAGCCAGTTACCCTCGACTGTGAAGTGAGCGACGGTAACATCAAGTCAGCCAAGTAAGTATATATTTTTTTCTCCTTATCTAATGTGTGATGTCCTCTATATAAATACATATTTATTTATTTGAAAGTAAATCTACATTCTACATGTTTAAAAATAAACATGAAAATATTTTTTTTACTGGCCTATTAATAATATAGTTTTGCTTTGTACTCAATTTGTACTCAATTTGTACACAATTATACACAACTCAAATTGTGTATTACTAAGTGAAAATAAATACTTAGAATAAATAACTAGCATAAAATTAAACCAATATACATAGATAAAATTCTGACATATAATAAGAATGTAGTCTCTAACTTTATTTACTCTTACCAGCTAATTATGTATCTACTTAGTGATTATTTTGTAGGATTTCGAGTTTTAGCTAGACTAGAGCTAGTATCTAGTCAAAACGGGCCTGAAAATCCAAATCCTCAACAACAATTAACTTTACAGGTACTCATGGACGAAGAACGAGCAGCCACTAAATCTCCAACAGAAGGAGGTCCAGAAAGACGGTTCATTGACCCTCAAGAAGCCCCAAGTAGAAGACGAGGGTCAGTACAGATGCTTCGCTGAATCCGACGCTGGCATATCCAGTTCACGCGTCATCAATGTAAAGAGAGCTTACCTCGAAGCTCCTCAAGTGAAAGCTCAAAACCACGAGGCTGTTGAAGGCAAACCCTTCGTACTACCCTGCTCTATCCCGAAAGGATACCCTAAGCCGACGATTTCGTGGAAGAAACAAAAGAGCGACGATTTCATTGACCGCCGCATCTTGGCTTCTCCCGAAGGGTCTTTGTATTTCACGAATATAACTGACCAGGATGTCAGCGCTACGGAGAAGTACGAATGTTTGGCTTCGTCCCCAGCTGTCGATGGGGAAGTGTTGGTAGCTGAACACTATATTAAGAGCAAGGTTCAAGATAAGAACCCGTCTGACCAGGGTCTCTTCGATTTGTATATCAGCAAGGATGTGACAGCTAAAGTTGGAGACCGTACTTTCATATACTGCATCTTTGGTGGAACGTGAGTGTTTTTATTTTATTACTAGCTGCCTCCCCGTGGTTTTACCCGCGTAGTTCCCGTTCCCGTGGGAATACAGGGATAAAATATAGCCTATGTTACTCGGGGATAATGTAGCTTTCCAAAGGTGAAAGAATTTTTGAAATCGGTCCAGTAGTTTCGGAGCCTATTCATTACAAACAAACAAACAAACAAATCTTTCCTCTTTATATGTAATAATATTAAGTATAGATATAGATATGGTTTTGGTTGCGTCTGGTTGGTTTAGTTCAGTGATGATATTAGGTATAGTCTATATTTTAGATCATGGAGTTTATAGAGTTGCTAATGCCTTTTTTTTAAATCAGTACTAAAATTGCGCACTTTCTAAATACATAAAGTAAATAAAATTATTTTTACGAGGCACATTCATGTAAAATACACATATTTGTATATTCATTATTATCGATATATCTATAGTATTTTTACGATATACAAAGAATGTAAACATAAAATGGTGTAACGCAAAAGTAATTTCATAATTTTTATTTAAAGTGACTAACTATTAAAAAACTACTATAAAGCTGAGTTTATTGCCGGCTCTTCTCAACAAAACAACCTTCCGAACCGAGCGTTAGTCTGACTATTCAACTTGTGAAAGCCTATTTGAAAAACGTTTTTTATTTTCATTTACTATTTTAAAAAACTCCCTGATCGGATGCAGCACTGCAATTTTTTCCGCAGATATTCAAATACAATTTAAACTCCTAAAACTATTAAAACCAACACAGATACATTGGCAAATCTTTCACCTTCATATCAGAACTAACTTTTAACTTCCATTACAGCCCTCTTACTTTCCCCGACTGGACCAAAGACGGTAAGAACGTGAACGGAGACGAAAATATCGACAAACAACGTATCACACGTCACAACAGAAGCTCAGGCAGGCGTCTCCTCATCAAGGACACGTATCTGGAGGACCAGGGCACCTACACGTGCAAGGGTGACAACGGCGTCGGCAAACCAAAGGAACACAACATCAAACTTAATGTTGTTAGTGAGTATCAGAAAATTTGAATAAACTTATACTAAGTATACATACTAGCAGCAGGGGCGTAGCTACCCGCCGTATCTGCCGTATCAATAATACGGGGCCCCCGGGCTTCTGGGGCCCCGTGTGAGAAATCTTTAGCCTTTATAAGGGCCCCCAACCAATTGTTTATACGGGGCCACTGACTAGCTGCCTCCACGCGGCTATACCCGCGTAGTTCCCGTTCCTATGGGGATAAAATATAGTATTTTTATAGCAAATATAATTTTTACTTAGCTTGGACTCGGAAACATATAACTATATTTATTACTTGATTCCGCCTCGCAGTATCAGCCTCTTTCCCGTAGGAATTCCTCGATAAATGGGGTATTTTGACTGAAAGTATTTTTCAAATCGGACTACTAGTTTGAAGTAGTTGTTGAGATTAGCGCGTCAATATAGATTTAAGCAGTTTAACTTCATATATTAGCCTCAAAAACCTATACACCAAAACCTAATAAACGAACCAAAAACTAATTTATTTTTTTCAACAGGCGCACCAAAATTCACAAAGAAGCCTGAAAGTCAACTGAACGCCAAGGAAGGTCAAGATTTATCCATCCCATGCCAAGTATCAGCTGTGCCAACCGCCAAAGTCCAATGGACCCGCAATGCCAAGCCTCTGGCAAAGAACGACCGTTACTCAGTCACCCAAGAAGGTTTGACCATCAAGAAAATACAGAAGGCAGACAAGGGCTACTACGGTTGTAGAGCTGTCAATGAACACGGCGACGAATACGTCGAGACATTAGTCACTGTCTAAGTATTATTATCGTGTAATGTATCGATTGTTTTAGTCGATTAATTTAAATAAATATTATTTTTTAATTTTATATGGCTGTTTTTTGTCTGTGGGGTTACCTTTTCGTATTTAAGTGCCCGATAATCCCATTGGAAAATGTAGGTATAAAACCTTAGATTATTTAACTCGAAAGCGAAAGTTGTAGGTACTTACATCAATAATAAAAGTTATTAAAAATAGATTTTGATAATTTGATTTTCTGAAAGTTTTTATTACTCACTGAAGTACAATATGGAAAGAAAATATAATAAACTAGCTGCCTCCGCGCGGTTTTACCCGCGTAGTTCCCGTTCCCGTGGGAATACAGGGATAAAATATAGCTTATGTTACTCGGGGATAATGTAGCTTTCCAAAGGTGAAAGAATTTTTGAAATCGGTCCAGTAGTTTCGGAGCCTATTCATTACAAACAAACAAACAAATAAACAAACAAACAAATCTTTCCTCTTTATAATATTAGTATAGACAAGCAAATGAACAATATGAAAAACAAATAAAAAAATATGAAAAATAAATGAAACCTCGAGCATATAATTTTATTTATTTATTTATTGCACAATTTAAATAGTAGGTAATAATAGATGTTCTCGTCATATTCTATTGGTGTGCTAAGTTTCTTCTAAATCCATTAAGAAATTGTTGCGTGAAAGTGATTTTTATTAAATAAGTATATGTAGCAGTATAGTAGATATATCATGTATTCATTTAAGGAAGCACTTCTCTGGCTCAGGCTCTAATCGTAAGGTTGTTTTTTAAGCAAAAGTAAAATCTGGAAAGAATATTGTAGGCTCTTCAGCTCAATTTATTGCCTAGCAGAGCAATTATGGAAGCCATACTAAGTACTATTAAATACATAGTTTCTTAAATATAAATATAAATTGATACCCAGACATTAGACATGTGTAAAAATTTTTGTCCTGAGTGAGAGTCGAAACTACGAACAGTGGCTTGAATAACCACTATGGCGACTGGCTATAGAGTACCTATAGCCGCTCGCTATAAGTAATTATGGATTTAAAAGCAAAATAAAGAAGTATGTGTATCAAATCAGTTCCGCTTAGAATTATAAGAATAATAGCCTTTATTTCCGACATTATTACAATTTACTGTTTACATGTGTATTATTTTTGAGTAGGTATAACATTTTTATTTTTTTCTACATATTACTAATCTATTGTGCAACGACAACCCTGTCTGTGTGTTATTTAATTGACAAAAGCCTCCTCCATCCTTCTCAATGCCTCTCTGTTCTCCAAGTGTCGCTTAGTTTATAATATATTTATTTATTTTTGCCTTATGGGTTCCTTCCATGGGCGGATCTAGTTAAGGGTTTTTTGGGCTGCATGCCAAAGCCCCGTAGAAAATTATTAAGGGCCCCCATTTTCTATTGTAGTTATATAAATAAAAATACATATAGATAATTTCATTTATCATTTTAATGTCCTCTTTTTTCCTATTCCTTGACAAATATCAATCAGTTAATTAAATAGTCAAGCCGCAAGTAGTTTTACCCCAGCCAGAGCTCCACAAACATTATTCACCGAAAGCATAAGCTAACCTGTATATGATTCTAAATATCGTTCAACCTCAGTGAACATAATAATAATAATTTATTAATATGAGGATTGTCTTCATATTATTGTTGCTTTTAAAAGTTATAGGTACTAAAGTTGATACTAAAAGTTATACTAAACTGACCCGCGCAATCTCGTCAGCTTGACAATAATTTTCCTCGTATTTGCTGCATTTTCCATGAATACCTACTACGCTCAATAAATAGGCTATCCAACAGTTAAATATATTTTCAATTCAAACCAGTAGTTACTAAAATCAGCGCGATCAAACAAACTTCCGTTTTATATTACTTAGTATTAATTTAGTTGGGATCCCGTAGCGTAGTACTTAATTAATTATGATATTTATGATGCACCTAATTTCAAGTTAATGATACATACAAAGTACCTAAGGAATAAATATGAAGGAAGATGAGAGCTATGCCTATTTACCTGCATTGGTTGGTTGACGAAGATGGAATTTCCATCAACGGCATTTATTAATCTACTTAATAAGAACTACCTTATAACCTCAAAGAACATGTTTAGGTATAGATCAAATTTCCTATTGCACGACATTTATTCACATAAATATCTAATAAATATCCTGGGACATTTTTTTCACACACGGCCAATCTGATTCCAAATTAAGCATCAAAGTGAGCTTGTGTTATAGTAACCAGATAGCTGATATACTACTTTTAAAACAGGACAAACTGACATGTTCATGCATACAAATGTTTGTCCTTTGTGGGATTCGAATCTACGACCGGCGACTTGAAATTCAGAGTCGCTATGGTCGTATTAATATCGACCAAAAATGGGGTAAAAAAACACGTATTTTGTACCGAAGCTTATGGGGGCTTAAAAGTTTATTTTATTCTGTTTTGAGAAATTTGCACTTTCTAGCTATCCGGTTCATGAGATACAGCCTGGTGACAGACAGACAGACCGGGGTCTTAGTAATAGGGTCCGATTTTTACCCATTCGGTACGGAATCCTAAAAATATTAATTCAAATAGGCCTTCAAACCGATACATGAAAAGTCGACTCTAACATTTAGTATCTAAGTAAGGTTGCTTTTGCTTGCAAAAAAAGTCATCGTCCCGAAGATAAATTTACTAGGTATTAAGAGTAATAGGTACATCCCAAAAGGCACCTTCCTTCCTCGTAATGGAGGTTTTATCGGAACATATTTCCTATTGCACCACATAATAATATTTACATGTAAACAAATTACGAATATCAGTGACTAAGGCTGTAAAATTGTATAAAACGCACGCCATTTTCCAGAAGATGCATTTCCCTCCAAGAGTTCTGCTCTATACGGGTGCGTTCAGTGTTACTTTTTTCTGCATTTTCTATTTATAATTAAAACTTATTTGTACCTTATTACGAGGAGCTTTAGTAGTTTTTATTTTATTTTATGTGCATAATATAAAACAAAGTGTAATATTTATTTCAGGATTTAAATATGGAGAAATTATTTTTCCTTGCGTTGGCCGGGTGCATTGCCTTATGTAAGTGTCTTATTAAATAAATAATATAATTTAATAATACCTATTGTTTCATAAAAATATTTGAATTGGTTATGGATTTCAATATGTATTTATATTTGAATAAACATGTTGATATTAAGTATAGGTCCTAATTTATGTATTTGTTCGATGTCCAGGCACCGCAGCAGGGCATGACGTCAAGGGGGCGTCCAGAGAAGTTTTGTTCAGAGCGGGCAAGGCTGTCGTTCTTGATTGCAACATCACTCTAAACAGTAAACTTAACAAGTATGTACTTTTAAATAAATATTAGTTTAATAGTTTATCTGCTGTAATTTTTTTTTGACCTACTTAAAATATAGTAATAATATGTCTGTGATCTTCAAAATATAATTTACTTTCATACCTACTAAGTTACAACAAATATCTTCTTCTAGGTACTACTGGACGAAAAACAACAAGCTTTTCACAATAGTACCACAAAAGCACGAACTAACCAAAGATGGAAACCTTTCCTTTAAGCAGCCCGAAATCAATGACGCGGGCCTGTACCGCTGCTTCGCTGAAACTGCCGCGGGCATTGCCAGTTCTTCAACCACAAACTTAACGAGAACATATCTCGAAGCCCCAAAAGTGAAGATCCAAGAACACAAAGTGACAGAAGGCAAACCTTACAGCCTCGCATGCCCCATCCCAAATTCGTACCCCAAGCCGACAATTGTTTGGAAGAAACAAAAAGGTTCGGAGTTGAGCGAAGACTTTTTGGATAGACGCGCGTTGGCATCACCAGATGGTACTTTATGGTTTACGTACATCTTGAAAAGTGATGTGAATCCTAAAGAGAAGTATCAATGTGTGGGTACATCGCCTGCTGTTGATGGAGAGGTGGTACTTGCTGAACATTACATGAAGAGTTTGGTCGAAGAAAAGAACCCTGACCTTAACTTGCAGGAACTGTACCTCAGTAAAGATATCACGGCTAAAGTTGGCGATGAAACCTTTATATATTGCCATTATGGGGGCGTGTAAGTTTTTTATATTTTTTATCGTGCTCAAAATAATAGCTATATAAGGATAGAAGTAGTTTACACTTTTTGAAATAAGTTAGAACTTTCTAAAATATTACCTACTTCAGAAATATGCGTTAGTTTTCTCTGAGTGCAAGTATATTTATATAAGTATGTAAAAATTTATCCCTATTTCTTTTGAAGATCCTTTTTAAGATCTTAATAGTCCAAATGAGGTACCAACTGAATAAAATTAAAATTTTAAGTAGATCCTATATAAATACTATCCCATATACACACGATATATTGATCTATATATCGATCCTAGTTTATAAATCAGCTATTAGTTTCCCACTGTAAAAGCTCTGCTTGATTAGACATCAGATTAGTCTGTGAAAAATGTCCCAGGATATTTATTTATTTTTCATTTCAATGTTACAGGCCACTTACAATCCCCGACTGGTTCAAAGGAGACAAAAACGTGAACGGAGACGAAAATCCGGAGAAACAACGCATTACTCGTCATAACAGAAGCTCCGGCAGACGTCTACTCATTAAGGAAACCCTGATCGAAGACGAAGGCGTATACACTTGCAAGGCGCATAACAATGTTAGCAAGCCTAAGAGTCATGATGTAAAACTGACTGTTGTTAGTGAGTATCCAAACTGGTTTAAACTAGATGTTTGTTAAGTAAGAAGGGTTTATTCTAAGTGATCCATCTGATTGCGAACTAAGAGATTGGACTCTGTAAAGCAGATGGCTACAAAACAACTTTTGAAATACATATTAGCTCCCTTCAGAGAGCCCTCTGCGCTCACCGAAAAAGTCCGCGTAACGGTGTAAAAGCCATCTGAGGCTAACACCTTATATTCTATTAAAACCAAAAAAAAAAACATATTAGCTCTAAACACAGAATGAATAAAAATGTACATGCAAATGTTTGTACTGGACCCACTACCAGTGGCTCGAAAGTCTATGTAATATGAAATTTTTATTAGAAGTACGGTAAATGACCCAATGGTGGCCAGTTTACGAAAAAAAAAACTGGTTTTTGTGAAATATTACCAAAATTGTGAAAGTTTCAGCACTGAATACAGTGAAACTACAAAGTCCAGTCCTTATTTAATATTTGTAATGTATTACGCGTGAGATACGGCAAAGCTGGATTCAATTAATTTAACAAATAAAAGTTGTAGTTTTGTGACCCAGTCTTGGCCAGGGAAAATTCATTAATGGATATCCCAGTCTTAGTCTTAGTTTATCTCTATTTTATGGCTAACACATCAAACAACACCAATTTTGATTTTAATTAAGCAATACTATTTTACAAGTGAAACTTTCTGCTCACCGCCATAACGATTTCCTTAAGAAAAGCCGTCGTTGTCAATTTCAAATTATTTTACACTTTGCATTCCCGCAAATTTGTACATGTAAGTGGCTGAATTCAATAAAACGTTAAACTTAGATAGTTCGATGTCTAAAGTCTATGTCACAGTGATCCCAATGTAAAAACATTAGCTCATGTCCGAATTCTAGATGTTTCTTTCAATTTTTGGCCATTACTGGTACAGTGGCCACCACTGGTACACTTACGATAGTTATTTACGTACCTATATTTTCTACGTAAATAGGTACTAGATTTAAGATTCTGGCATAAGACCATTACTTAACTAAACTTCCTTTCTTGTAATATTTTCTAACCAATTTTCCTCCCACAGGTTCACCAAAGTTCACAAAAAAGCCTGAGCAAAAAGTTATTATAAAAGAGGGCCAAGACATTATCGTTCCTTGCCAATTTACCGCCGTACCCGCTCCTCAAGTGATCTGGACGTACAACGCACGACCTTTGATTAAAAATAACAGATTTATTGTGAACTCTGAAGGTCTGACTATAAAGAAAGGTCAAAAGGGAGATTTAGGCTACTACGGATGCAGAGCTGTCAATGAACACGGCGAAAAATACGCCGAAACTTTAGTGACTGCTTAATTAAAAGAAAAAATAAGTTTGTCTATGAATTCATTTAATTTATTGAATAAAAATATGTAATCTATTTATTCTAACAAAATACTAAATAAAAAAAAAAACATTATATATTATTAATAGTAATAGTCTTTTCTTTCGGTTGAATCCCGTCTCCGGATGAAGAATCCCTCTTATATACCTACAATAGCTTTATGTTTCTAATTTCTAAGAAAAGGAAATAAAACACAATGTAACAATAATGAATTTTGAGTTTGCAAGTTACCGCCAAAAATCACACAGTTCATTCATACGTCTTTGGTTTGTTCCAAGGCAAGGCCTAAGTTTACATATTACCATACAAACATCTATTGCTATCTCTGCCGCACTTATACCGATTCCATATAATCACAGAAAACGGAACATCAACGTTATGCTAAACATCATAAAGAAGCACTTCTGGTTGATTTGAAATGACATGACATAACACTTTGACATAACTGTATGGTCTGACATATTACGGAGGTCAACGCGTCTAACCTCAAAATTAAATTGAATATTTTCAAAACAAAGGTCGCATATATACGAAAAAATAGCAAAATGTTATTCTTTTACTGTTTAAATATATTATCCCTGTTCGTTCAAGCTACATTCGTGACTCTAGCCATCGGTAAGTACGCGTAAAATATTTCTTAGGTAATAAATCAAATATTTTGTACATAGGCATAATTTTTAATTTTCAGCTGCCGGATTATATTACCTAGCTGAAATAGTTGAAGAATATTCTGTGATAGCCAAGCAAATAATTTCCTGGGCCGTAGTCGTAAGTATTTTTGATTTAATTAGATAATTATACGAATTATAAATGTTAATGATGTTAAAACATACTTACATATTCACATATATATTTATGCTAACTAGTACCTACCTATTTATCCTTCTGGAATTAAACCATTTACCACTTTTACCTGTTTCAAGTTTTACGATATATTACATTTTTTTTAATCAAATGAGCTTACGTTTTGGCTTAAGACACGCTCTGAAATGAGCGAATTCGAAGCCTAAGATGTCCAGCAAATGCCTATTCACTCTAGCCATCAAAGCGACATAATCATATGAGTCTGGAAACAGACACGGAAGCATATTTCACTCCTTTGCACTAACAATCCTACTCAGGAATTAAATCAATTTATATTATTTGCTATATCATATCAAGGAGACTGGGCCAAAATATTGAAAGAGTTAGCTGTTAAACTGCAGTCTAAAATGCCTTAAGAGTAATAGTATGCCAGAACTAGTGTCAGGATTCACAGATTACCTACAAAATTTGCAGTATCAAAGAATAACAGAAGCCCTTGGACAGACATATTAAATGAGGTCGCTGCTAAACTGTAGATAGCAGGCAGTTTGAGATGATCTTGCTTTTTGAGTTATAGTAGGCCTGGACTAACATCATGATTCAAACATTACCTACAAAAACTTGCAGAATCAACGTATAACAGAAGCCCTTAGTTTTGATATTTGTAACTTTACTATATAATTTTGTTGGCCCACCAAACCCCTTATTATCTAATAATTCTTCAGGCCTCATAATATTGTTACTATTTAAAGCAGTTTTTCATATGCTACAAAGGTGACAAACAAGCATACAGTCTTCCCTGAAGACATTCCAATACAGAAACCTTTGTCATGTATGGGTCATTGTCAAATTTCGCGCAGGTAAACTAGTAACAGAATGGTTTTCCATACCACAATGTTACTTTCAAAAAAGAAATTAAAAATAAAATTAAGTTGTTATTTTATTAATGAAAGTTTACTAATGTGATGCATTATGTATTTAACATGAATATAGTAACATTTATGAGAGATTGTGCTATTAATTACTAATAAAAGAATAACTGCTAAGGGACTAGTTTACCTGCACGAAATTTGACAATTACCCATATAGGTATTTTATTTTATATTTATGATGAAATTAAATTTTCAGGGTACAGCAACAATTCACATAGGTCTCATAATATTTGAAGACCTACCTCTCTACCTGAATGCCCTGGGGCTTCTCCAGCAAGTCTTACATGCATTCCTACTCCGAGACTTCCCTGTTGTGAGGGTCACAAGCATAACTTTTGTGACGGCAGTCGGAGTATTGATACTACACCATTATATGGCGTTTACATACTTCGGGAGTATATCAGGATACATAAGTTTTGGGGAGGTTAGTGTGGAGTATCACTAGTTCACTACATAGTATAAAACAAAGTCGCTATCCGCCGTCTGTCTGTCCCTATATATGCTTAGATCTTTAAAACTACGCAACGGATTTTGATGCGGTTTTTTTTTAAAAGATAGAGTGATTCTTAAGGAAAGTTTTTATGTATAAATCATTACGCTATGACGAATAGGAGCAGAGCATCAATCAAAACTGTTGCAAAAACGGGCAAGTGACGCTAACTAAGTTGTGCGGGTCAACTAGTATTTTTTAAATGAAAATGAAAAATGTTTTTTATTCAAATAGCCCTTCACAAGCACTTATGAATAGTCAGACTCTAACTTTGTACCTATACTATTATAAATAGGAAAATTTTGATGTATTTATGTTTGTTACACAATTGACAGCTGGTTGGCTTTGTGGTTAGTGACCCCGACTTCCAAGCGGGCTGTCATGGGTTCAAATCCCACCCAGAACAAACATTTGTAGGCATGAATATGTCTGTTTGTTCTGAGACTGGATGTAAATATTAATAGGTATGCGTATTTATTTAAAAGTAATAGGTATATCAGCTATCTGGTTACCATAACACAATCTCTGCTTAGTTTGCTTAATTTGGAATCAGATTAGCCGTGTGTGAAAAATGTCCCAGGATATTCACTTATTTCTAAAAATGCCTAACAATTTATATATATTTTTCCAGATACTAGCATACTTTACCCTATGCCTTTGGGTGGTGCCTTTCGCTCTATTCGTGTCGCTCTCAGCGAACGACTATGTACTCCCCACCACGGGAGAGAAACAGCCTTTATTAGGTAAGTACCTGAATTATCTTTAACGTAATATATTCACTAAATACCTCTACTAATCTATATGTATATATAAAACAAAGCCCCCCATCGCCTCTGTCTGTCTGTCTGAACGCGATGAACACAAAAACTACTGAACAGATTTTCATGGGCCTTTCACCACATTACGGAGTACTTCATGGGGAAGGTTTTTATGTATAATACATCAATTTGGACCCGGTAGGTGGCGCTGGTGGGCAGAACAAAGTCTGCCGGGTCCGCTAGTATAATATATGCGTAACTCTGTCTGTTACGCTGTCACATCTAAACCACTGAACAGATTTTAATGAAATATCACTGGAGATTTAAAAACGTATGTACGGATTCACACCACTGGCTTTCGTGAAGGAAAACATCGTGAGGAAACCTGCATGCCCGAGATGTTACTATTAAAGGCATGTGAAGTCCGTCAATACGCACTAGGCCCGCGTGGTGGACTATGGCCTACACCCCCTCGATGTTGGGAGACTATAGCTTCTCGGTGGAGACGTATATCGTCCCTTAGCTTAGCAACACCGCTCAAGTCGAAAATTGGCAGTTTCTACATTTTAATGCCGTTGGATAGAGCTGCTCATTGCGCGTCGAACCATGGCTCACATGATATAGATTTCAGTCAATAAGAGGCTTTAATTCAAAAATTAGTATCAGCGCGCAAGACGGTTGGCCTTAAAAAATAAACAGTTTTTTTAGTCTCCTGAAAAGTTGGTAAAAATTACTTATGCGGTGTTGTAAGCTAAGGGACGATATGAGCTGATGATGATGACATTTTTAATTTTTAGTCTTAAAACTGTTTTTTATTAATCCACATAGGTGATAACAACGTTTTGACGGACTACCTAGCGAGAAAAACAAAGAAATACAGTTTACTGTCGTTCTTCAGTTTCGCGAAAGACTCCATACTGCCGCAACGCAGTAAAAAAGCGTTTTAAATTGACCATAACTTATATATTTTACTTAATTTATTACAATAACGTGTAATATTAAAAAGACAATTTTTTAATACAATATTGTACTATACTTATGTTATATGATGATAGGTCTGTCCCGCGGTTTCACTCGTGTCTAAAAAGTATTTAGAAATATATTAAATAGGCCTTCACAGGCACTTATGAAACGTCGACTCTGATGCTCGGTTCGGAAGGTTGCCTTTGCTGAGAAGAGCCGGCAATAAACTCAGCAATTACACTTTTCAAAACAAGTTTTTAACTTTTTCTTCCTACTAATATTATAAATGCGAAAGTGTGTATGTATTTATATGTTTGTTACTAGTTCACGCAAAAACTACTAAACGGATTTGGATGAAATTTGAAATATAGATAGTTTATAACATGGATTAACACATAGGCTACTTTTATCCCCGGGAAAATTGAAGATCCCCCGGGAACACGGGTGAAACCGCGTCACGGTATCTAGCTTGTAAATATTTGCGTAGTTATGTAAAACAGTGAGAATTTGGTTGTTGGCTTTGAAGAGTTTCTCGGTTTTGGTAATTTTAATAAATACATATGTACATACATTTAAGTATAAGACCTTATTTAGCCTGTAATCTGAGTCCCGTAAAAATGACGCCTCTAATTCAATCTCAATGTCCGGGCAATACGCAATCCAATCCCGATCTCAATACCAATGCAGTCAAGAGTACCGACCGACCATTGCGCAGGATTGGAATTTCATTGTATTGAGATTGGGATTGAGTTTACCGTCGAGAGTTAGCCTACTGATTTGTTTAGAAACTCATATTGGAAAACAATTTAGTCTAAACTGATCAAAAAACATTAGATAATACGGAATATTGTCTACACCACGCGAGTGAAGCCACATGAAGAAGCTAGTTGGAAACATAAACCTATAAGATTAGGAATTACGGCAAATATAATATAGTTTATTTATTTTGTATAACGGGATGATTTGCGCGTAAACTGTTATCTATACTAATCTACACTAATATTACAAAGAGGAAAGATTTGTATTTTTGTATGTAACGAATAACACCAAAAAGTACTGGACCGATTTTAGTAATTCTTTTTTCATTAGAAAGTTACTATCACTGAGTAACATAGGCTATATTTTATCCCTGTATTCCCACGGGAACGGGAACTAGGAGGCAGCTAGTATTGTATATAGATGAAGAGTTTATTTGTTTATTTATTAGAGTAATGGGAGCAGTCGTCGCGTGATGATATATAGCCTATAGCCTTCCTCGATATCTATCTAATACACTGTAATGACACTGAAATATTTTTTCAAATCGAACCAGTAGTTCCAGATTCCATTCTCGGACTCTTCAGGTTTATAATATACCTAATCTATACTAATATTATAAAGAGGAAAGATTTGTTTGTTTGTTTGTAATGAATAGGCTCCGAAACTACTGGAGCGATTTCAAAAATTCTTTCACCTTTGGAAAGCTACATTATCCCCGAGTAACATAGGCTATATTTTATCCCTGTGTTCCCACGGGAACGGGAACTACGCGGGTAAAACCGCGGGGAGGCAGCTAGTAAATAATAAAATGTTTTATTTGCAAGATTGTTCTTGGTGAAAATAAAACTAAAGGCCTCATATTCTGCCAATTTCTGCCCTGCAAAAAAATTTGAGCGCTAACTCAGAGTTATTATGGTACTATTCGGTACATACACCTTTATTCGAATTAAGTTCGTATATATTTAGTCATTTTGACCAACCTCGACGTTTCGATCAAGTTGCATTGATCGTGGTCACGTGAAGACTCGGATCTCGTCCCCTTATTTATATAAACTGCATTATAAGTGTCATAATTCCTAAATTATTCAGGTTTTTAACTAGTTTCTTCATGAATTTAATTCGCGAAAGTTCAAAAAACACGAATACAATAGGATAGTATGTATCCATTCTAGTCAATAGAAAGACATTGTGTGTGTAAATAATGATTTTACATTAAATAAATCAATCTTCTAGAATCAAAGGCGACAATCTACTCAGTTTGTCAAAAATTTGATATTGATATATGTATGTATAGGGAATTTAAAGTAACGTTCATACATTCTCTCTTTTGGTGTTAAAAGATGAAAATGCACTTCATATGCATTCTGCAGAATTAAAACTGGATTTCTAGCAACATAAACTAAGTCTAAGACCAACTCAAGAAAACCGGATTTAATTCTACAGAATGACGGATTTAATACAAAATCTGTCGATTGCCAAAATTAATTTATGTGTAGATTGCATCCTCTGATTCTTTACGACCCAAATATAAATAGGTTTACTATTATTTTTTTTTTAAAGTGCTTTTTTGACTGGGTATAAAAATAGCCTATTACCTGTAAATTTTTCTTTATGACTGTATTAGAATTTGAGTATAGAATTAACTTCCTTATGAGGCTTTGAGTATATATTGACAGCCCGGTTGGCTTTGTGGTTAGTGACAGTGACTTACCGGTCGTGGGTTCGAATCCCATCCAGGACAAATATTTGCCTGCATGAACATGACATTTGTTCTGAAGGATTGTTAATGTATATATTTACAAATAGTCTGTTAATGTAGAATATCAGCTATCTGGTTACCATATTACAAGCTCTGCTTAGTTTGGAATCAGATTGGCCGTGTGTGAAAAATGTCCCAGGATATTTATTTACTTTTATTATTAGGGGTTCAATTTAGAACATATATACTTTAAGACAAAGTTTTGCTAAAAACAGATGCTACTCTTCCTTATTTATAATCAGCTGTTTAACCTATTTATTAATATCTTACCAATCCAGTTGCTAAAATTCAAAAGTATATTTGTCACTCTCTTACATGTATAAAATGAAAAGGAAGGCAATAGTTTTATAGATCTATTAGAAATTGGACGTAGGAATATTTTCTATTTATTATTATATGGAATAGAAAAAAACTAAAGCAATAAATATTTATTGTAATTTGTAAATATTTGTGTGTTTAATTTATCTTTGTAACTAATTGTACATTTGTGATCGCCAGTAAAATGATTTTTACATGATTATTTCTTTTATTTAAACGTTTACCTGGAAACGTCAACTTCATCATACGCTTAATTACTCAAATTAAAACCTGCTGAAAGATCTGTAAATCTGGAAACTGCAGTAAGTTCTATACTAGAACAAGCATCTAAAGCAGCATTAGCAGGTTCATACCAGATTTGGCTGGGCAGGGAGAGAAACATGAGTAGTGAAGGTGAGTGTTGATGTACGTCGGAAAGGGGCCCCTTGAACCTACACCCGTGTCACAAGTCTCGGGATCTGCTCGTAGTATCTCTCTCTGTCACACGATGGACCCGGCACCCGCACGGTGAATCCATGGAATGCTAAGAAGTTCGTCTCTTAGTTAATGTTATAATTTATGTAATCTTTAGCTACCACTTCAACAACAAAAATCATCATACTTTTGTTCTAATTTCAGTATTTATAACAAAAAGTAAGAAATGGGACATGTTTGACACAAAATAATTTGAATTTGGTGGGTTTTATGGGAAGCGTCATCAGTTTTATGTTCCGAAATTGTAAGGAGATAAATAAAAATAAAAGTGAATTTCTTTTTTTTTATTCATATGTTAAACTTCTTTGCAAACATAATTTTAAATTAGGAACTAACTAACAAGAGAATATCTTAATTATAACTCTGTCTCGCTCTCTCACTACACGTACCTATTGTGAAGAGAAATAGCAATATTATACTGGTATGGGAACTCTATAATACTAACCGACACACGCAACTTTGAGTCACATCTTCCCAATTTTTGCCACATTTTTCAATGTTGCTCTGCATCTATTGGTCGTAGCGTGATGTTATATAGCTTGTAGCATTCCTCGATAAATGGGCTATCAACCACTGAAATAATTATCAATTCGAACCAATAGTTCCTGAGAATAACGCGTTAAAACAAACTTTTGAGCATTATAATATCAAAGACAGATATTTCATAATTTTCATATCATTTATTTAGCATGATGAACTCTCAAATGCAGTTTCAAACTGGCAACCTGAACAAAAGCTTTACCGCACTCCTTGCATGCGTGTCGCCTATCGTTTGTATGTATCCTCCTATGGTAATCCAGCGTTTTGCTTCTCTGGAAACATTTCTTGCAAACGTCACATTGGAACGGCCTTGCGTCACTATGACAGACCATATGCTTCCTCAACATGTACCTGTCAAAAACTCTATAACCGCAAACTTCACAAGTGATCGTCTTTTCTTTTAAATGCACCCTAGATTTGTGACTTGCCAATCGAGACCTATCCGTACATACGACGGAACACTCGTCGCAGTTAAACTGTAATCTTTTCACATCATGCACCAAAGCTAAGTGTCGTTTACGTAAATATTTACTGCCGAAAACCTCTGGGCATTTGGGACACGGTAAATTAACTTTATGCTGTTCTTCGTAGTGTTTCTTTAGTGACGCTGAGTTCGAGAAAACTCTGTGACATTTATCGCATTCCCCGCGTGTAGGGAAATGGACAGTTTTTATATGACTATTCAAATTGCCCTTTGCAATGTAACTCTGGCCGCAGGTCTCGCATAAATAAGGGTTAGATTTACTATGATATTTGTTGACGTGTATTAATAACGGTCCGAAGAATTTGAATGTTTGACCGCAGTGATGGCAAGATAGTCCACCATCGGACAATTTGAATGAGAGTAGTTTTTGCGCGGCGTCTTTATTGAAACTTAGTTCGTGGTCCTCAGCAGCATGCTTCAAAAATTGGTTTAAATCTGGAATTTTCTTTGGACACCGTTTGCACGTAACTTCGGAAATGTCTAATTTGGTGTTGCTATTTCTTATGGATAATTTGAGAACGTTTGTCAAATTGGCGTCGCTGTGTTCGTTTTTGGTGTGCGTTTTTAATTCTGAGCATTCAGCGAAGGGGCAGCCGCAGTAGAAGCACATATAACTATTGCAAGACCACTTGAAAGGCATTATCGTAGAGTTCTCTATAATAATTTTGAGTAATCTCATGAGATCGTTTTTCCTTTGTTTCTCGAGGAGCTTCTCGTCAATCATCGAATCCGTGTGATCTGAGTCTGAAACATAATGAATTTTGTAATTAGGTACCTACTTTTTGAGGTTTATAAAATGTAAGAATTTAAAAGTTGTTTAAATATATTTTATCATCTATCTGGTTAACATAGTAGAAGCTCTGCTTAGTTTTGAACAGATCGGGCGTGTGTAAAAACACAGACAAAATATTTATTAAAAAAAAGTTTAGTGTTCAGCTCATGTGTATATTCTACCAGACACAGCCATTTTAAATTATTTACATTTAAAATAATTTATATATAGGTAGCTAGATGGGTTGACATTTAAAAAAAAAACTGCAGTTTGACTTTATAACATAAGTTTATTTTCTATCTGTTATTATGATAACGTTACATGTAAAAGTTTTATATCTTACTTAATACAACAGGATCACAAATGTTAGCTACATTAATAAGGTACTTTTTATATACTCCATATAACTACATATATACATTTTTATAGATAAGAACCTTTTTTTGTGGGTTCTATTAGTAAGTAATAATATAAAGTAACAGTAGACCATAAATCATTTCGTGTTCTATAAAAAAGAATTGGCGGACGAAAAAGTGATTTTGACATGAAAAAGGTCTTTGTTAAGTACCTAACCCTAGTCTATTGTAAACTATGTTTCTTTTTATGAACCATCAGCGATTTTTTCCTTTTAAAATCTCTATTGCACACTTCGCATTGATACGACTGTCCAGTGTCGTGACTGACCATGTGCCTTGTCAACGTGGGCGTGTCAAACGCTTCATAACCACATATATGACAAGTTGCAGTTTTCTCTTTCAAATGCACCCGCGACCTATGCCTGATCATTTTACTCTTATCTGTATATATTTTCGAACAGAGATCGCAACGAAATTGATTCATTTCATGGACAATAGCTAAATGTGATTTTTTTAAGTATCTACTGCCTAATATTTCGGGACACAGCGGGCAGTTAAATTTTCCTAATCTATGGGCTATTTCGTAGTGTTTTGTCAACTCGTGTCCGGTTGGTAGGAGTTTATTGCACATTTTACATTGATTCGGAATAGAGCAGTGGACGTTTTTTATGTGGCTCATTATTGTGCCTTTCAGTGCAAAAGATAGACCGCACAAGTCACAAATGTATCTTCTAGTTTTATTATGGTATTTATTCACATGTCGCAGCAAAGGAGTGAAGAATTTGAAAATTTCCCCGCAATCTAAGCATCTCATGCGTTCATCGGATAGATCGAATACATAGAAATATTTACTGACAACCTCTTTATCAAATTTTAGTTCATGTTCATCGGACACATGGTCCAAAAAATCGTCCAGATTGAGTATTGGTTTGGGACATTTTTTGCATGAAATCTCAGATATGTCCCATTTTATTCTACTGTATGTACCAATGTTTTTCAAAATTGCCTTAAGTTTTATGTCTTGGTGGGTTTCTTTCGTGTGTTGTTTAAGTTTCGAGCTGTCAGGGAACGTTGAGTCGCAGTAAAAGCATCTATATCTGTTTTGGTACCATTTAAATGGCATTATTGTGGACATCTCGAGCACATGGCTAACCAATTTCCTCAGTTGGTCGTTGATTTTTATTTTTTTTGTTTTATGATTTCTGCTCGCGTCAGAACGGTTTTCTGGAACGAAACAAAATCTGTGTCAGGTTTGATGTCATAACTTTCTAAATGGTAAAACCTTTTCTTCCAACATCCAAAAGTTTATAGTTTCCAGTCCGTGTAAGACAATAGAAAAACTTAGGTACATTCTAATATATTAAATATGATCTTAATTAAAAATCAAGTTGAATATATAGGTAAATACTTTTGTTACAATTAAATAATCTTTAGGGATTTAGTTAAGAGACCACATGTAGGTATTTACTTTTGAAACTCATGCGTTCTATTTGAATCAAATTTGTTTTACAAATATCACACTCTTATATTTTTCCCATTTTGTGTCTATTCGTATATTCAAACTGTTCAATGAAATCTCATCAAAAGCTGCTAAGCCGTAAATAAATCACGTTTCTGTTTTCTTATTTAAATATCCGTACTGAATGTCCTATTTTATACGCGTATTTTTGTTTTTGTATTCTCGTGGATTTCTTTCATGTGCTGTTTTAATTTAAAAGGATATGGACAATCGGACAAGGTATAAATAAACCTATGAAAACTTATTACAAGAAATTATTTTCAAACCAAATATTTTTAATTAATGTCAAAATCTGTGAATGGTATGACGATTATAACTATTATAAGTCAAATTTTAAATTCGGAAATGATGTTTCAATTGATACTTTACAAATTTAAAACGTACTAAGTACATTGATATAGTAGGTACTTTAAGCTTTACTGCACACAGTGTGACAAAGAATGTAATTTGAAAACTGGTAAATATTTTTAGACCGCGACCATACATAGAACATATTCAAGGATTTTGCATATATTATTCCCCAGTTAGTAGAAGCATCATTTATCATATTTTAATAGTGTTCATACAGTGTCGTGTCTTTTCTTATGTTCGCGTAGAATTTTCTTAGTCTTCAATATTTTGTTGCACACGTCACATTTAAACCGTCCGCTTTCGTGTGTTGCCATGTGCATCCTCAAGGAGCCCGTGTCGTACGCTTCATAACCACAAATATGGCACGCAGCCGTTTTCTCTTTTAAATGAATCTGAGTTCTGTGAGCAATCATTTTACTCCTATAAGTATATACTTTCGTACAGAGATCGCAAGGATACTGATTCACTTTATGCACCATTGCCAAATGAGCTATTTTCAAGTACCTACTCCCCAAAATCTCTGGACACATTGGGCAGTTAAACTTTCCACTTTTATGTTCAAACTCATAGTGTTTTGTCAACTCATGACCTGTGGGTAGCTGTTTATCGCATATTTTGCACTGATTCGGGATTGAATAATGCACGTTTTTTATATGGCTTTTCATAGTGCCTTTGATTGCAAAAGATAATCCGCATAAATCGCAATAGTAACGTTTAGTTTTAGTATGATATTTATTGACATGACGGAGTAAAGGCGCGAAGAATTTGAATATTTCCCCGCACTCTACGCATCTCATCCGTTCATCTGATAGATTGAACACGTAAAAATATTTCATAACTATTCCCTTATCGACTTTCAGATCGTGTGAAATACTAGCGTGGTTAATAAAATCGTCCATACTCTTTATTTGTGTGGAACATTTCGTGCAAGATATTTCTGATATGTCCCATTTAATTCTGCTATTTATACCGATGCCTTTTAACACTGTATTTAGTATTATTTCTTTGTGACTTTTGGTGTGTTCCTTCAGTTTCGAGCTATGAATGAATGTGAGCTCGCAGTAAAAGCATCTGTATCTATTTAAATACCATTTAAAGGGCATTATTGTGGAAGTGGATAGAACAACGCCGACCAATCGTCTCAATTGGTTTTTGATGTACACTTGATTATTATTTTTATTTCCTCTCGCATCGGTTCGGTTTTCTGAAAAGAAACAAAATCTGCGTCAGATTCTTTGTTGTTTCTTTGTGTTCTTCATTAAGTTGGTCATAATAATTGGTAATTTTGCGGAGCTTTTACTGTTTTAATTATTGAGTTCTGGATGACAAATGATTTACCAAACATAACTGTATTATTCTAGTCATCGTTTGGTATTGTTTATCCTGATTTTTTTTTCTTTAGTGAGATTTCAGCATATAGAATGCAGTTCCAAATGTTCTAGCTCATCTACTCTATATTATAAAGAGGAAAACTTTGTTTGTTTGGTTGTAATGAATAGGCTCAAAAACTACTGGATCGTTTTTAAAAAATGTTTCACCATTCGAAAGCTAAATTATCCACGAGTAACATGGGCTATATTTTATCCCTGTATTCCCACGGGAACGGGAACTACGCGGGTAAAACCGCGCGGAGGCAGCTAGTGATTAATATAATCTTTGTGAGGATGGATGTTATGTATGGATCTTTGTTAATCTTTCACACAACAACGACAATATAGATTTAGAAGATACATAGCACATCGATAGAGCATATTCTGGATTATTATATAGTACTATTATAGCGGCAAAACTTAAAAAAAACTGGTAAATCCCACGCATTTACCGGTTTTTTTAAAGTTTTGCCTGAAGATAATCATTTATACTTACTTACAACTTGGAATTATATAGGAAACAACCTACCTAACATAGATCACAGGTAAGTAATGCTATCTTAATCGGCCTCAATTCTCTGTCTCGCTTGTTTACTACGAAAACAGATGAGAGGTCCGTGTGGTTGGCTCTTTCTCGCACATAAGTCTTTCGAAGTCCGTAAATGAAAACAATGTAGTTTATTTTAATATATTTTATTTCAGCGTGTTACAGTATGGATATTTACAGTTATGAACCATTACTAAATTATTTTTTTGTGACTATATATTAATTGATAAAATAATATTTAGGGCAAAATATAAAGGAACCTTCCGAAGCGAGCGTTCGAGTCGACAAATCATAATGGTAAGTGTATACATATTTTATACTAGCTGCCTCCCCGCGGTTTTACCCGCGTAGTTCCCGTTCCCGTGGGAACACAGGGATAAAATATAGCCTATGTTACTCGGGGATAATGTAGCTTTCCAAAGGTGAAAGAATTTTTGAAATCGGTCCAGTAGTTTCGTATTCATTACAAACAAATAAACAAACAAATCTTTCCTCTTTATAATATTAGTATAGATGATGTCCTTATGCAAACCGTAAAAATTAATTATAGGTTATATTTACTACTGTTTCAGTATGATTAAGGTACCTACTTGTATCAACTGAATTCAGTACAGATCTATAAACAGAAAGATCGATAAAAAACACAACTAACATTGCATTTAAGAATCTTAAATTAATAGTGTTAAGGTTCAATTTTATTTTACAGATATTCTTAATTATACAACAGATTTACACCAGCTTTATGTACCAGTAATTAAGTAACAACCAATTTATTTTTATTGCGCAAAAAGTATCTTATAAATATCCCTTTACATAATTTTATTTATACATGACCTATTTGTTTATAAGCTAAGCAGAGAGCGTGCTATGAAAATATATCTACTTTAAATACTACTTTAAAATATATATATTTACACCTGAATATTACAAACAGATATGTCCATGCACACAAACAAAATTTTTGGTATACAAACCATACCGTTACTTTATTTATTATGCTGGGATGTTAACACACGGCCAATCTGATTCCAAACTAAGCGGAGCTTGTACTATGGTAACCAGTTCCCATTGAAGTTTCAGCCAAAACTCTAACTTTCCCTTTCTCATGTATGTTATTGTAATGTTGGAGCATAGTCTTTCTCGTTTTGAACGCCTTATCGCAAATTAAACACTTATAGTTTCTTATATCGCTGTGTTTAGTCATGTGCGTTTGCAATCTTGCTTCCGTAAAGGCTTTCCACCCGCAGATCTTGCAGATCGCATTCTTTTCCTGTAGATGCATCTCACGAATATGTCTCAACATTGTACTTCTGTATACGAAAGTTTTGGAGCAATGCTGGCATTTGAATCCTGGCCGTTTCTTGTGAACGACCATCATATGACGGGACCTCTTGTAGTGAGTCTCAAATAACTCTGGACAAAGGAAACATTTGTGCTTTTTGTTGTGAGCCCGTTGCAGATGCGTTCGCATTTTATTCATACTGCTGATAACTTCATCGCATAAAGTACATTTCACTGTATTATCCTCGTGTTCCTTCTTCACGTGGTGTCGCAACTGATTGTTACTGTAAAAGTTTTGTCCACAAATATCGCAGAGCACTTGAGATTTGTCGTTGTGTTCTCTTTTCGTATGCGCCAATAGATTGCCAAATGTGCTGATAGATTGGCCGCATATCACACATTCGACCCCCACGTCGTGTAGTTTGAACTGATTTATATATTCACTGAAATTCTTGTCGAATACCACTTTATGTGCCGTTACTAAATGATCGATTAGTTGATTTAAATCTGTCGTTGGTTCTGAACAAAGTCTGCATGACAAATCAGAGACATCAACGTAAACCACTGGTTCCCAATACATCTTCATGACCCTCGGCACATCGTCGTCTTTATGGTCTTTCTGATGGGATTTAAGATCCCCCGGCTCGTGAAATATTTCGTAACAGTAGAAACAACGGTAAGAATTCTTCAGCCATCTAAATGGCATTATAGCAGACTTCAGCAATAGTTGAGTCACGTTTCTCCTCATTAAAACCAGCCTGTCTTTTGATGATATCTGTTGGTCGACTTTTGAGGATGAACCTTCTGGCTTTGTAACACGGTTGCTTTTCGTTTGGACCCGTGCATTACTGTCTGAAAGGAAAATTTTCATCCTTGAGTATTAGTTATTTTCAAAACTCGACTCTCTTAGCAGTTTCATATATGGCTTATTTTGGGATCAATAATATAAACAGTGTGTAGATTACTATTTAAACAATGAATTTCTTGATAACATTCATACATTATAAAGCTTCCTTAATGACTAACATAACGTGGATCGTATTGCATTATAGGTTGTACGTTCTTGTGCATTCGTCCAAAATGTGCGCGCATTATCTTCTTCGTTGTGAAAGCTTTATCGCAAACATCGCATTTGAAGTTCTTCTCCCCGCTGTGCTTATACATATGGTTCTTCAATCTGTTGCTATTAAATGCCTTCCATCCACACACACCGCACGTATGATTACGGACTTTCAAGTGAGTGTCCCTAAGATGGGTCATCATCATACTCCTAAAGACAAACGTCTTGGGACAGTGCAAGCATTTGATCTCCTGCCGATTCTTATGTTCAGACGCCATGTGCCTCGATCTTTTGTAATTACTCTGAAACGTTTGCGAGCATACTAAACATTTGTAATTCTTTTTCTCAGCATCGTGTTGATTTCGCTGGTGAGTTTTTAATTTCCCTCGAGTCTCGAACTTTTCTCCACATTCAGGACAGAGTAGACCAGTGTTCTCGTGAATCGTCTTCACGTGGAGCCGCAAAAGATTTGCATCTTTAAAATGCTGCCCACAAACATCGCAAAGTATTGCCGACGTCCCCTTATGGTCCTTATTCGTGTGATACAAAAGTGGTCCGAAAGTATAAAAACTAGCCCCGCAAGCTAAGCAATTGACTGAGAAATTGTCCAGTTTAAAAGCGACCATGCATATGCCGACATCTTTGTTATAAGTGACGTCATGTTCTTTAACCAAATGGTCGATTAAATCGTAGAGGTCCGTGATTTTTTCAGGGCATAGCTTGCAGGATAAATTGGAGATGTCTACATACACGACCGGTTCCCAATAGTTGCTCATTGCTTGCTCCTTTATAGCATCACCAGTGTGGACCGCCTGATGGTTCTTCAGGTCCGTACACTCTTGGAAGATGTCATAGCAGTAAAAGCATCTGTAGGAGCTTTTCAACCATCGAAACGGCATTACTGTCGATTTGATGAGCACTTGTACGACGTTGTCCCTCATGATTTGTCTTTTGTCTTTGATCGTGAGTGTTTTGTTTTTGACGCCTGTAACTTGTCTGATATTGAAACAGTCGTCCTCGTCACAACTGCGTGTCGCTTCCTGGCTACGTGCTCCTGAAAGGAAAACACGTGTCCTTTTTAACTGTGTTTTTGCACTTATTCATTTATATGTGTAGCCAGAAAACGACATGCAAGGATTATGAAAATTATTTGTACATATCCTAACGACAAAGGTTCATTACTTGGATAAATCGATGAGAACTGGCTCTTGTGTGGTGCTATCGAAACATAACGTCAGATTTCCATCTTGTGGATGGGAGGTACTATAAAATACAATATTTATATATGGATAAGCTTCAGGTCCTTAATGAGACTTGACTGAATTCAATTCTGATTGAACAAATAGATTTACATCTATTAATAATAGATTATTAACTTACGTTAATACACGTTTGAGACCTAAAGTGATTATGTTTAATTAATAAATATCACGAGAATTTATAAATCAAATAACGAATATATAGTAACAATTAGTTTAAATACTCTATAAAATCAATTTCTATATCTTATATGTATCAGTCAAATTATATAAATCACAAAAGATAAATAACAAAAAACTAGGACCCCTCTTAAAATATTCGTTTCGCTTTTTAACTATTTTAGAATCTTTTATTTTATATGCAATGTTCGTAGTTTGTTCGGGTCTAACTTTCCTATACGAAAGCAATTAGTCTAAACCCTATGATAAAATGTATACACGTTTACTTTTAAACGACAATAAATTGACAACTCGCTTAAAAAATGTTTTTGTGAGTATTATTTCACGCTATCGCACCTTCCTTAAATCTCGACCTAACCAAGATAGTGAATGTAAATGTAAATGTATTTATTCCGAAAAAAAACAGTACATAAATTTATTTTGGCAGTGCTCCCACATTAGGTTGCCCTGTGCCGTGGGAGACAAATACTATAAGAGAAATATTAATACTATACAATAAGAGAAATATTATTTGAACTTTGAACTTTATAATCAGGTATAAGGGAATCAACAATAATTCCGATAATAATGACACTCGAGATCGTGTTTACTCAATGATGCCAAATCAGTGAAACCCCTCCTACAGAACCTACAAACTCTACCAGACATTCCCGTATGTACTTTCATGTGTGCGCGCAAATTGCTCGACCTACCAAACCGCCTATCGCATATACTACAAGAATAATCCTTTTCACCGAAATGCGTCCGCTTATGCAACTTTAGCATCCATTTAATACCAGTCTTATATTCGCAGAGGTCACATTCAAATTTAAACTCCGCGTGCAAAGATTGTACATGGAGTATCATAGCACCTTTGGTCGTACAAATCTTTGGACAGTGCTCACATTTCAACCTATATTCTTCCACATTATGAACCTTCCCCATATGTACTTTCATTTGATATGTTGTCTCGAATATTTCACTGCATAAATTACACTCGTAATGCTTAACCAGACCGTGCGTTCTCTTTTTATGTTTATCCAACATGTGGAAAGCTGCAAAGACCTTTCCGCAAATTGTGCATCGATGGTCCATGTGGCTCCCGTGCAAATGTCGATTTAAACGCGCTTGATCAATGAAACTCAACCCACAATTTTGACACATAAAACAATGTGTTACATGGTCCTTGTACATATGACCAATGAGGCAAGTAAAGTTATCATAACTCCGCTCACAGATAACGCAAGTCATCAAATCTTTGTTCAGTATAAAAGGAAACAGGCATACTCCGGCCGAATTGTCATATGCTTCACCGTGTATGGTTTCTATATGAGTTATCAGGTCATCTAAACTTGTGATAGTTATATCGGGGCATAGTTTGCAGGAAATATTTGTGATGTCAACTTTAACTGGTACGTCTTTGGTTATGATTCTTTTTGGGATAAATTTTATGAGATCTACAGACGTATGTTTAGAAATAGTATGAACTTTGAGCGTTTCACAATCCCTCATCTGTTTGGAGCAGTAAAAACACCTATATCCTTTAGTGCACCAGTTGAAAGGTAGTATGTTTCCGTAGCGAAGTACGTTGATAATATTTCGACGTACGCTACCGAGTTTTTCCATGTAACTCGTGCGCTTTTCTTTCTTGATCATTACGCCTGGAAAAAGATTGGTTTGGTTTTACGCTTCCTCTAAAATGTGCTATATACGTATACTAGTGTGAGGGTATGTGCCTATTCTTCTGAAAGTTTATCGTATCAGATTTCGTGATTCATTTGTCTAGACATGTTTATATTTTTTTTGTCAGATTTATGAAATTAAAGGTTTATTCATCCTCAACAGAAAAATAAAAGAGAAATATATATTTTACGTTTATTGCTCAGCATTCAATATCATAACTAACAGTAAAAAAAATGATCGAAATAAATAAACTTAATTTCAAGTTAACATTAATTGACAATTTAATATAAAATATGTGCGCGAATATAATGCATATAAATAAACCTAAGTATTTATGTGAAAACGAGTTGTCTATTGGTAAATGTTGCCATCAGTGGAGTCAAATAAGACAATTTTTAATTATTAAGGAATTTTAGATCATAAGCAACTACAAAAATTTGACTAAATAATTTAACAATTGCAACAATTCTAAAAACTGATTCTTCAACGTAACAATACAATAATATCTATAAATTGAAAATCATCCGAGTTGCAGGTCTTGCTTTCTATAACAACTAAGGGAGTAAAAACGCTCCCTTAGTTGTTATAGAAAGCAAGACCTGCAACTCGGATGATTTAGGCTCACGGTTAGCGGCAGACTATTAGCTTCCAGTTTGCCTCCTTTTTTTTTATATGGACCGTGCATACCGCACTTAATGTACGCAGTTTCGGTCATTTCGGTTGCACTCATTCAGTGAGAGGCTGATTCATAGCGAACGATGTAGTATGTGGTGTCAGCGGCGCTCAACATTCAGTTAGCGACCAATACGCTCAGTCAATAAACGGATTGTCTTCCACTAACTGTGAGCCTAATGACGGTAATCAAAACACCTGCTTGTATAACATTGCCCTACAAATCCACTGTATAATTATGAATTAATTCTCCAGCAAATTTAACTTCATCCAACTCGTCCTGAATTATTTCCATCTGAACCATTTCACTGTCATCTATTTCGCCGACCAGATCGCTGTTGTCCACTACAATGTCGTCTTGGGGGTGACGATTTTTAATATGCAACTTCAAATTGGTCTGATGGGCAAACGTCCTCCCGCAAAATTGACACGAGAAACTCTTTTCCCCCGTATGGAAGACCGCATGAGAATTCAAATTACTCTTCTTGGAGAATTTCTTCCCACAAACTGAGCATATGAACTTCTTCTCGCCATTATGCTTCATCATGTGAAGCTTAACGTCGTACGCTCCAAAGAATTTGTCGCCGCAGACTTCGCATTCGACGTTTTTCTCCCGCAAATGGACGCGTCTCATATGCCTCGACATTATACTCTCTTGGGGGTACACTTTAGGGCAGTATGGGCACTTAATTTTCAGCTCCTCAACTCCATGTACGTTAGCCAAATGTATCTTCTTCAAATATGGGCTCTTGAAGGTCTCCGGGCATTGTGTACAAGTTGACAGATTAACTAAGTGAACGTTCTTTTCATGTAAAATCTTTTTGGAGAGTGTGGTTAAAGATATACCGCAATATTCGCAAGTATAACCTCCTTCTCTATGATAGTATCTGTTGTGCATTGTCAAATGATTCTCCCCCTGGAAACTGGTGCCACAGACGTCACAAATGTATTGATGCGACAAATGCTGCTTATTCGCATGTCGTAATAGATACTCGAAGAATATAAACTTCATATCGCATGTAGGGCACGCGAGCTGATCCTTGTCAAGTTTGAAGGGAAGAAGACAGTTTGGGATGCTCAAATCATAGTCAGCGTCGTGAGCTATGATCAAATGATTGATTAACTCTTCTAGATTGTTGACAGCCTGTGGGCATAACTTGCAAGATATGTCGGTAACGTCAATTTTGACTGCGGCGTCTTTGTTCCGGTTGTTTTTCGTTCTATCGTACACGATCAGTTCTAAATTGGCGAATTGGTGCACATTTGCGGTGTGTTCGCGAAGTAAGGCGGGATCCTTCATCGGTTCAGAGCAATAGAAACATCTATACTTCCCCTTGTACCACATGAACGGTGTTGCATTACTGTATTGTAAAACGTATTCAATATTCGTTCGTTTTACAGACAACTTACGTTCGACCTCCATCTTCTTATATTTGTCTTCGACAGTGAATTTTGAACCTGGAACGAGATGTTTACTTTTTACTTGATGGCCTGTTGTTCTTTCCCTATTCTCTTCTGAGATGTTGTTCCATTGTTAAAGCTTATGTTTTTGTAAGTAATTTTTAATCTGTTATTATCGAATCGATCTCAACACTTTATATACAATCGGAATTCAAACACCAAAGATTTATCACAATTGTAAACTGGCAGTTATATTTTTTAGTTCATTACAAGTTAACTTTTGGTAGTAGTTAATTTGGTTAACTCCAAAATAAATAGGCGATGCCAAAATTACGTCTTTTGATATGCAATGTAACTACTATTTGTTTAATGTGAATTCTGAAAGCGTTTGCCGAATACTAGGTAGTCTACTTTATTATGATGTCACTAGAAAAGCTAGGAAGTCTTATATGCCTGTTTCCCAAAACCTAACTCCCTATGTAAATGGTAGGTAATTAAAACTCAAATTAGAATGTCTATATCGTATATTCACGTTATACTATTGATCGTACATATAAAATAAATTATCACATATTCCAATATCAATGATTTATAACTAAAGATTCATTTTTGACACATTATTATTTTTATGAGTACCTAAACAAATATATATGTTTTTGATTTTAAACTTATCTCTAGAAAAAAAAGGAATCCTTAAAATACAAAGATCAGCACTATATACACAAAATCTTATTCATAAACAAAATGGCAGCATTTACCTAAAATTTCGTATATTTCGAGAGATTATATGTGAAAGAATTTAATTTATAAATAACTTACTCTAATAAACAAGGAGTATTTTCATGTTATTTCGAGAAATCTCTTTTTGGAACAAATAAGCAGTCTTTTCTTCTTTTCATGACCACGATCAATTGATCAAAAAGTATAAAGTATTAAAGGATTTTTTATATAGACATTGAGTATCAACTTAGCTCCTAAATAAGACATGTGTCTATGTATACGATGACTCATGTCTGAATTTAATATGGCAACATGATTTGAATTTACATTTTACTGCCGTAAAGTTCATTTTCAAATGACAAAATATGATCCTGACACATCATATTTGGTTTTATTTACAACCCACAAAATAAATATTATAAACCATTTCTCAACATCTATGTGATCTTAAGCTAAGTATAAATACTGTACAACCAAACAGCTGATACATCTTACGATACTTTTTAAAGTTATAACTTAGTTCAAGATCCTATACAAATGTTTGTTCTGTAAAAGCATCATGTCAAAAGTTTTAGAGTCCTAACTAAGCTTGCAATGCGACATGTCCGTATTTCTTATGCATTTCCTTATGTGAACTCAAATTGCTGCGTCTCAAGAAGGCCTTACCGCAAACATCGCATATAAACTTCCTTTCGCCCTTATGTTTAACCATATGCATACGAAGCAAATGATTATCAAAAAACCGTTCGTTACAAACCGAACATGGCACATTTTTCTCTTTCAAATGTGTACGACGTATATGATCCTTCATAAACGAATTCCTAGTGAACATTTTATTACAATAAGTACATTTGTGACCTATGTCGTGAGCGTTTATCAAATGTTTCTGCTTATGATACTGGGACTCAAACTGTTCGGGACATTTTGGGCACTTGAAATCTTTCACGTTGTGAGATTTAGCTCTATGACGCGATAGGCACCACTGATTCTTAAATTTGACGCCACAATCGTCACATTCGCTCGACTTAGTGTGTGTATACGATATGTGAATTTTCAAATTGGTTACAGTTCGAAAACTTTTACCGCAGAAATCGCAAATTCGATTGTTGTTGCTGTGCTCAGAGTTCATATGACGCAAGAGGGTCGTGAAGTATCTAAATGTAACGTTAGGACATAAAGGGCATGGCATACTGTCTTTTATAATCCGGTAAGCTTCAAGACAAGTAATGGACTTGTCATAGTTCGCCTTGTGTTCAGAAACGACGTGGTCAATGAAATAATCTAAATCTGGCATTGGGAGGCCGCAAACTTTACAGGCTAAGCACGCTATGTCAATTTTAACAGTAATTCGCTCCCCTTTACATTTCCTCATACATTTTGACTTCAAATCGCATACGGGATGTTCTAAAATCGTATGCTCCTTCAGAACTTCATATTCCACAAATTTTTGACTACAGTAAAAGCAGCTGAATTTTGTAAAGAATTGGAACGGTATTGCCGTCGACATATTGAGTACGCATATGATATTCTGCCTTATTTGTAACACGTTCTGTTTCTTTTTCGGTTCCGCTGTTTTATTCTCGACAGGGAATGATATACTAGTTGCATCAACTTGCGCTAACATTCTAACTTTGCATTTTCTAATGTGTTGTTTCAATCCTTGAGTTGTATGGAACGCGTTTGAGCAATAGGAACATTTTAGATCTGAACTTTCGGGGTGATCGATTTCTATATGCTTCCGTAACAACTTTTGGGTAGCGAATCTAAGTCCGCAGTTGTGACACTTGCAAAAATGTGCATTATTCTGATGCTGGCGCAAAGTAAAGTAAGATTCGCAAATCTGTGAACATTGGTCGCATCCGTACCCGCCTAATCGGTGAAAATTCCTTATATGTAAAGATAAATCCCTCTTCTTATTAAATGTGATCCCACAATCATCGCATATAAAACTATTCTGTGGGTGCATATTATTTACATGATTGACCAAATATGCGAAGTAAGAGAACTGTTCTTCGCAATGCATACATCGGAAGTCCGCTAGCCTATATGCCTGGTAAGGTATATCGATATTTTTGTTGTAATCCATCTTATGTTTACCGATTAAATGATCGACTATCTCATCGAATGATCCGAATGGTTCGTTGCAAATCTCGCACGCTATATCGGATACGTCGATCTTAATCTCTATATGGTTGCCTTTGATACATTTTAAGGAGTAATCTTTCGTTGTACAAGGCCCATGGGATTTGGTGTGCTTTTTAAATTCGGGATATTCTGCGTAACTCTTGCCACAAAAGAAGCATAGATATTTTCCGCGCCATTTAAATGGCAATATTGTGGTATGGTTGAAAAGTATTTGCAGGTTCTTTCTCCGTTTCTCTGAGGTACACCCTTGGAACGGGCCTGGATAGTCATCTGAAAACAAATGTCTTCTGTAATGTATCTTATCACACATCTCGGTATATGGCTAGGTTAATTCTGAAGCTAGATTTGGGCTCTGTGGTGCGAAGAAATGTGCCCTACAAGGTTTTTCTTCCACAGAAACGTCTTGCCGCAAATGTCACAGTGAAAGTTCCTTACACCAACATGTTTGACCATGTGCGCTTTTAAACGTTGCGCGTCGAAATAACGCGCTGTACATTGGGAGCACTGAAAGTTTTTCTCTTTCAAATGAAGTCTCTTTACGTGATTAACCATTATAGAGTTTCTAGTGAAAATTTTGTTACAGTAAGCACACTTATGGCCTGAGTCGTGGCTGGTGATTTTATGCCTCTGCATCCAATACTGCGTGGTAAATTTTTCGGGGCATTGTTGACATTTGAAAACTTTGTTACCGTGTACTTTGCCCAAATGATTCTGCAAGGCGCTGCTATTTGAAAAAACTACTTCACAATGGTCGCACTTGCAACTTGTGTCTTTATGATGTCTTACAACATGTGCACGTAAGTTCGGTTCAGTCCTAAATGATATTCCGCAGTAGACACAGATAGTTTTATTATTTGAATGACTCGTGCTGACGTGTCTTAACAACATACCAAAGTACCTATAAACTTCCCCGCAGAAGGGACAAGGAAAACTGTCTTTAATTAAACAGAAAGGATCGAGGTTATTATCAACTGATTTGTTGTAATCCACTGAATGTTTAGTCACTAAATGATCTATCAGACTATCCAAATCTTTTATACTTTGGAAGCAAAGTTTACAGGATAAATTAGAAACGTCAACTTTTGTTCTGATACCATCATATCTGTTACGCAATTGCATCGATTTTAACCTTATATCACAATGAGGGTGTTCTTTTACCGTATGGTCTATAAGAACATCACACTCTTTAAAATCTTTGGGGCAGTAAAAACATCTGAACTGATTCAGGTAGTATTTAAACGGTACTGCGGTGGACATGTTAAGTATACAAGCGATATTTTGCCTTATCACTTTGATCGGTTGTCTATCTTCGACATCATCCGCTATAACAGCCTTCTTGAGAGAAACATTCAAAATACATTTCGAAGCGTGACTTAAAAAAGCTTGCTTTGTTGTTTGTGTCTTATGACAAAATCCACATGGAGCGTTCAAATCGTTCAAATGCTTTCTTCTAAAATGTTTTAACCTCGTGCTGTTTGACGAAAACGTTTGAAAGCATAAATTGCAAGTGGATACGTGGTCGTTCAATCTATGCGTCTGTAAAGCGTTGTTAGTTAGAAAACGTTCAGGGCACTTGGGACAGCTATAATCCGTTTTATGATGGAACCTAACGTGAGTGTCCAAATCTCTCTTCTTACTAAACTTGTGATCGCAAATATCGCATTGAAAACTTTTCTCCGAATGTTTATTATTAACATGAATAACTAATTTGAGGAAGAAGTCGAAAGTTTCATCGCAAAACAAGCACCGCAAATCTATCAGCCTATATGTAGATATCATCAAATCTACATTCTTATTATAAGGGAATCTGTGTTTAATAATCAAATGATCTACTACTTCTTCAAAACTAGCAAATTTAGCATCACATATTTCACATATTACATCCGATACGTCGATCTTGACTTCGCTATCGAAAGCTTTGACTAGTTTTATAGCACGATCATCATCTGAGCAGTACCCGTGACCTTTAGTATGTTTCCTAAGATCGGTACAGTCCTTGAAATCCTCGCCGCAGTAGAAACACAAATATTTCCCACGCCATTTGAACGGAATCAATGTTGTATTGTTGAATAATATTCGTAGGTTTTGCCTCCTTCCGTGGTTAGCACTGAACGTTTTCGGAGGTCCGTTTTTATCTGCAAAACAAATTACTTCTTTGTAAAAGATCTTGTTCTTTTCTCTTACAAACGGGAATCTTAAATTTTCTTACTTAACCTCATAAAAATATTTATAAGTCACACCGTGTTCATGAACAATCAAGGACAATTGAAATCGTATTCAATACTTGGGACTTGTCAATATGTTATAGTCTTTGATTTTATTTATTAAAAGGCATTTTCAAGCCAAGTTGAACCGAGCCAATTCTACATACGAGCATGTGACTTATATATGTAACGTATGTGTATCTTAGGATAATATTGAGATGGACGTGGCATTTAAACGAGACTTAAGATAGAAAGAGATAAGGCTAAAAATATCGGATGTTGCTTAGAAAGAAACTCTTGGTCGAAATTAAATATTTGAATTTGTGAATATGGACATAAAAGGGAAGAAATAATATAGAGCATATATCCAATATGTACAATGACAACCTAAAACACCCTCCTTCTATTAATGAAGTGGTTCTAAAACTATCAGCTCAAACGCTACTTAAATCTGAATAGGATTCAAATGCTTATTATGCCTAGTCATATGAGTCCGAAGACTCTTCCTCCAGAAGAATCTTTCACCACATATATCACAGTGGTAATTCTTTTCGCCGCTGTGTTTCACCATGTGACGCCTCAACAATATATTATTAAAGAACTTCATATTGCAAATGGAACATTCTACGTTTTTCTCTTTCAAATGCGTGCGCCTAACGTGGTCTCTCATAAACGAATTCCGCGTAAACAATTTTCCGCAATAAGAACATTTGTGACCCGAGTCGTGTGCCTCAATCAGATGCTTTTGTCTCAAATACTGTGTAGCAAACGCTTCAGGGCATTTTGGACATTTAGCTGCTTTAACGCCATGCGCTTTGGCCATATGCATATATAACCTTGAAGGTATATTACATTCAGCACTACATATATTGCATTTAAAACGCCCATCTCGGTGATGGCGCCATATATGTACGCGCAAATTTTGATCCCGCCTAAAAGTTTGACCGCAGTAGACGCATATGATATTGTTGTTTGTATGTTTCTTGTTGATATGTTTGAGTAGGGTTCCGAAGAATCTGAACACTTCACCCGGACAGTTCGGACAAACCATGTGGTCCTTTATTAACCTGTACGGCTGGAGGCACGTTGTAATCGTCTTGTCGTAGTTCGCTTCGTGTTTTATTATGAGATGATCGAGTAAATTGTCCAAATCGCTAACGGATTCAAAGCAGATTTTACAAGCTAGAGATGACACGTCAATTTTAACGCACGCGACGGACTCCCTACATTTCTTGATGCATTTCTCTTTGACATCACAAACTGGATGCTCCATAACCGTATGTTCCCTCATGGTGTCCGAATCCGGAAAATCTTTCGAGCAATAGAAACAATTGAATTTGTTCTTGTAGAAATTAAAAGGTATAGCGGTGGACATATTTATGACGGTGACTATATTTTCGCGGATTTGCTTCACGCTGGGCCGTTTAACAATATCCTGATAGTTTTCGTCGAGATCCATAGCGCCGTAATCTTCTTTTTTAATTGCTACTTCGAAGAAATCTTCAGCCTTACATTTTCTGACATGCATTTTGAGCCCCTGTTTTGTATGGAATTGTTTATCGCAATTATCACATTGCAGAGAACCATCGTCTGGATGTTCTATCTCCATATGTTTTTGCTTTAACGACGCTGATGGTAACCTCAACTGGCATATACCACATCGTGTGAAATGTCTGTTGCTTCTATGTTTACGCAATATATTAAGTGAGCTGAAGCTCTGGGGACACAGTTCGCATTGGTAACCGCCTTCTCTATGATAATTCTTCATATGAGAGAACAGATCTCTCTTTTTATTGAATTTCTGGTTACACTTGTCGCATATGAGACAATTCTTTGGATGCATATTGTTCACGTGGGAAACTAAATAGCCGAAATAAGAGAACTTTTCGTTGCACATAAGACAGCTGAGATCGAGCAACCTATACTCTTCTATGGCCATATCGACAGTTCTGTCGAACTCCAATTTATGTTTGATGAACAAATGATTGAGGATCTCGTCGAAATTCGGAAATGGTTCGGTGCATATTTCGCAGGTGACATCTGAAACGTCAATTTTAATTTCCATGTTTTGGCCTCCTTTGAGGACTTTTAAGGAGTGATCCCTAGTTGAGCAGTTACCATGTGATTTCGTATGTTTCTTCAATTCGGAATATTCAGCTATATCTTTGCTGCAATAGAAGCAAAGGTATTTTCCGCGCCATTTAAAAGGTATAATTGTCGTGTTGTTGAACAGTATTTGAAGGTTCTTTCGTCTCCGCATCGAGGAGGACTCGCTTCCCTTGTACATCCTGGTTTTAACACCTGAAAAGGAAAGCTTCACTTTAAATGTACCCATTATAGATTATTTTCATCACGCAAACTAGTTTTTTTCTACAATAAAACAAAACAAAATGCATTAAAACATTCGAAATAATAGGGTACATTTAATGTGAACAAAACTGGATCCAGTCTGGTTTCAATAAAATACTTTATATATACGTCAGTGTTAGTATTTATTACAATATGTACATAAAAAAACAATTGCAATCACAAATTATATCTACCAGTTTTCAGAAAATAAACAGATATAAAAACAATCTTCTTAAGTACATAAATGGATCCATTTAGTAAGAAAATTTACGTTATTCTATCAGTACAAATATCCCTTATTAATCCTAACCACCAATTGTTTCCGGATGGTGTACCCTCATATGTAACCTCAAACTGTTGTTCTGTACGAAGCCCTGACTACAAACCGAGCATATGAACCTCTTATCATTGCTATGTATACGCATATGGTCTTTCAAAGTTTGTTTCCTAGCATATGACTTTTTGCAAATCTCACATTGGTGGACCCTTTCGGCAAAATGTTTCACCATATGTTTCTGAACGTGGGTACGCGAGAAGAACCTCTGCTCGCACATGGTACAGGAGAAATTTTTCTCCCTTAAATGAACCTCTTTTAGATGCACCTTCATTTTACTCATAATCTGAAAGGTTTTACCGCAAACTGGGCAATTAAATTCCGGTGTTTCTACATTGTGGACCAAATTATGATGACGTTTCCTTAATGTGTAATTCTGGAATGTTTCCTGACAGAAGAAACATTTGAGCTTTTTGTCTTTTTGGTGGACTTTCGACTCGTGGTGAGTTTTTTGCGTGAGCGAGTCGAAAGACTCCGGACAGAGGTTGCAACGGAACTTTGACCCGTGGCTGAGAGAATGACACCTCAGTCTGTCCTGACTCAGAAATGACTTCCCGCATAACTCGCAAATATAGTTCCCGTAGTGCACGTTCATATGCTGATTGAGCGTGCTAAAGTATTGAAAGTTTTCTTTACACACCGCGCAACGGAAAGCGTCATTCTGCAGTATGTACGGTAAAAGACCACTGCCATATTCGTCGTTAAAAATCCTTTTATGTACAACTTTTATGTGGTCAATTAACAATGTCAAATCATCGAAATTATCTTCACATACTCGACAATTCATTATTGCTACATCGATTTTCACCTTCTCATCCCTTCTTAAGTATGAAACGGCCGCTTTGATATTTGATTTTTTATGCTCATTTCGCGTGTGTTCTTTGAGTAAATCTGTATTCTTGAACGTTAAATGGCAGAAGAAGCATAGGTAGTTTTGTCTGTGCCATTTGAACGGGACCACAGTGGATGTTTCTAGAACATTTATAGCGTTTCTCTTCATGAGTCGGTTTCGTTTTGTTGACGTCATCGAGGACTTACTCTGTGCCTCTGACGCATCTTTAGCGGTGCGTTTCAAACCTAAAAAAGTTAAATTGACAGTGTGAAAATCGACGACTTTCTGGATGCTTCTTTAATAGCTAGACGGACCCAGTCAGTTAATTCCATAAAGACTTCCCATTAATATTAACTTAACCACTGTATCACTGATTTTTATGAAATTCGCTACATACATAGAAATCTTTTGACTTATAACAAGGCTACCTTATATCCCGGGAAATTTAAGTCTTTCAGTAACACGGGTGAAGACGCACGGCGGAAGCAAATTATTTATAATCATAAATCGATAGTGAAGCGATATTTAAGTTGCAATCAAGTTCTATATAATTAAAGTCGACCTGAACGAAATTACCTATTAAATATACCGTTATATAAAATCGAATAAGAAATCAACTAATTGTTATAATATGAAGAAATAGAAGATTTTTAGTCATTCAAGATAGAAGAATGTATGAGAAATTAATTGAAGATTGCTGGGCTGGGCATTTATTGAGTATTGTAATTGATATGTTTTTTAATTTATTATTAATAGGATCACCCCTATCTCCACAAATAAAACAGATTTTTTCTTCAACTTCGGGTAAATCTTCAGATGAATCGGCGTCAAAAGGATCTGCATATGTTTGCAACACAGAAACGTGACTGAGACACAAATAAATTTAGAAAGCGTGGTTTGACGTAGAATGAATCTTGTCTTTACAAGAATTACACAAATGCCGTACAATAAAAAATGACCTATATTGCAACTACAATTACCGGCGAATTAAAAATTTGCACTAACTTCCGGCACCACCACTATAATACGGCACTAGGTATTTATATATATAAGCTTATATCTTATATCTATAAGCTAAAAAAGGCGTATATCAATAATAATTAGTCGTAATTCCTCACTTGTACCTGAGAAATTCCATTTATTCACATGTACCGCTCAGAAATGACGGCGTAGCGCCGTCTACCGCCGGTAACTATGTACATTGAGCCATTACGAGAAAATTGACAAAAATACATAAGTGCCCACCTACGTCTAGAGGAATTTGCATTAATAAAAATAAGGTTTGTTATGGCGTTGGTATAGAGTCAATACTAATTCTGTACCTATACAATTCTATCGCGATGTAACGATTCGAAATCGTATCGTATTTATCGATATGAATATATTAGTCATGTTCTGAACCGAAAAGCAATATTGTTTTTATTATTTTAACTTCGAAACAGTGTGCCTCTTACTTAGGTCACGTCCGTATTTTATCTCTATTTATAAAAATGGATCCTTATTTAATTTATATATTTTCTTGTTGTGTTTATTGTCTACATATACTTTGTTTATTTATATATTTTCTTGTTGTGTTTGTTATTGTCTATTGACAATAGAACCTTCTATTGAAGGTTTCATAATTATGAAAGAAATATTTTTAAGTCGCGAGGAAAATTAGAAATTTAAAGAATACTTAACTACCTTATAAACTCTTGTAATGTTACTTAATGGCGTTTGACATAAGTGTCAGTCGCTTTAATTCAATAAGATTCATAGTTAAGACAGGACAGTCTGTCGAGTCAATTAGTCTATATATATTTATAAAAAATAAACTTTTTAAAGGTGCTTGTGCCCTAAATAATATAGGGACAAAAATACACCAAAAGTAGTGCAAGTTATGTTAATGAAAATATAATTTTAAATGGCAAATCACTTCTCTTATATTACAGAAGCAAAATTGTAATAATTATGTATGTTTCTTTGTAATAGAAAAATGGAATGAATATATTTGCATTCAAACGAATTGTTGTATCAATATTAACAATATAAATTCATAAATATATTAGAAAAAATACCATGGTGACAATATATTTGAAGGGTTTGTGTTATTATGTTTGAACATTCTCCAAAATCAAATTAAAAAAAATCGACAAAAGCATTGGTATGGATTCTTATTTATTATCGTACTTTACATACAAATTAGTATAAAAAGTCCACTAAAATCTTTTAATATACGCAACGGATTTTTTTGCGGTTTTCAACACTACATAAAGTGTATAATTAAATTAGATTTTAAGTAAATTTACAGATCATTACAGAGTTTTGTAGCATCCATACGTAGTCAGGCCAGACTTCATATGGACTTGAAAATCAAGAATTAATTTCTATATGTATCAACACAAACCCTCCAAAGTAAATAACGGCTAGAAAACATAATAGTATAGAAACCTACCTTTAGCAACTGCCTTAGAAGTCCTCGGTTTCTCCTCACTCTTGCATACTTTTGGTTTCTTCTCAGCGCTCACCGCCACATTCTTCCTGGGCCTTCCCCGTTTACCCTTAACGGGTAATGTTGATACGGTCACATCTTCATATGTCGATGATTCTCCGGGTACATCTTTTGCTGTATCAGCTGAAAATTATAGATGATTCTCATTTAAATAACATATATATAGTGGATCCCCGTGGTCTCACAAATTTTAATTTGGTATAAAAAGTAGCCTATGTGTTAATCCAGAACATATTCCAACTCTGTGCCAAATATCATCGCGATCCCTTCAGCCGTTAAAGAGTAACAAACATACATCCATAGCAGCGTTGCCAGACGTCCCGCTTTTGGCGGGACCGTCCCGATTTTTATACCAAATTGTAATGTCCCGCGCGGGACAGGCCCTGTCCCGCTTTTCGGGAATATCTCGACCGTGTGTGCAGCGTCCTGAGAAAGCGTGCATTGACTCGAAAAAAAAACGACGTCAATATTTTTGTGACGTCTACAAGGGCACCAAAAAGAGACACGACTAAAAAAAAAAAAAAACGACATCAATATTTTTGTGACGTCTACAAGGGCACCAAAAAGAGAGACACGACTAAAAAAAAAAAAGACGTCAATATTTTTGTGACGTCTACAAGGGCACCAAAAAAGACACGACAAAAAAAAAAAAAACGACGTCAATATTTTACTATGTCCCGCTTTCGACAAAGGAATCCCGCTTTTGTCACTCAAAAAGTTCCAAAATCCCGACTTGGCAAAAAATAAATCTGGCAACGCTGATCCATAGACATATATCATAAACTACTTGTTCTAAAACCTGTCATATCTGTATGAAATAGAATCATCACGTATATAGCATACTAGTGGCGCCCCGCTGTTTCACCCATGTTCCCGGGAGATCTTAAATTATCCCGTGATAAAAAGTAGCCCATGTGTTAATCCAAGTTATAAACTCTCTGTGTTCCAAATTTCATTCAAATCCTTTTAGTAGTTTTTGCATGAAAGAGTAACAAGCATCCATCCACCCATTCATTGTCACAATATTTGCATTTATAATATTAGTAGGATATTATATATCTAATACATATATAAAATTCTCGTGTCACAGTTTTCGTTGCCATACTCCTCCGAAACGGCTTGACCGATTTTTATGAAATTTTATATGCATATTTGGTAGGTCTGAGAATCGGCTAACATCTATTTTTGATAGCCCTGTGATCACGGGAACGGGAACTACGCGGGTGAATATGCGGGGCGGCAGCTAGTAAGTGTATAAGATTACCATCATCAAAAGGCATTTCATCGTCCAAGTACTCCACCTCGGGCTCATCGGGGGCATCATCCACCAGCTCCTCAGATTTCATCTGCCCCTGGTATATTAGTACTGGAAATATACATTTATTATGATCAATATCTATATATAAATAAAATGCTGTTAGTTTGTACTGAATTGAGACTTTTGGGAACTTTTTTGATATATAAAAATCCTTGCATGTTTGTTATTGACCTCCTTTGAAATGGCTAGACTGATTTTTATAAACTTTTTTTGTGTATATAGGCATGGTAGGCAGGTATATAGGCAGGTCTGAGAATATGTCATAAAGTCATATATGTCAGAATGTTTGTGATTTTATTTATAAGATCACAAATAAGAAACACATTAATAAAAACACCAGAATTAAAAAAAAACGCCACTACCCTTTACCATTTTAAAATCTGTGTGTTATACTTTTACAATAACATAATTAATAATAACATAAATTTCTTATATATTTTACTCTCTTGAAAGAGATAGAGATATATACTATATAGTGATATCCATCACAATTTGATCTTCTAAATAAATAAAAATGTTCCACTAACCAATAGCTCCTGTAACTCTAAAAAAATTAAAATCCAGAGTTGATTAATTTTTTTAATAAAAATCAAACAAAAAATTTACCTTTAGGCCTAAACTCCCCCCGTCCCACCATGTCAATGAACTTCTTCTCCGAGTCCATAACTTGTTTCTTAAAGTTGCATGCATCTCGCAGCCGAGTGATGCAAACTTCACAGATCAGTCTGTTGGGGCCGTTAGGGCCTTCATTGTGTTGTGTTATCTGTTTGAATATACAATTTTTTTTGTAAAACAATCTAGGGACTTTATATTCAACTCATAAGTTAGATTATTTAGGAAGTAAGTGTATTTGTTTACAATTATTGTGTTTACTAGAAATGTTAAAATATTGTGCTAATTTAAGTTTATCCTGTTAACATTTTACTATTGCTAAACATCCATGAACAACTTTAAATCTATTCGCCATAAGTAAATTAGTATTATTTAGTTGTTTGGGCATCCATTAAGTACTTAGAGGCGCTAAATACCTATTGAACTAATCATAGGTATCTATCTTCTATCTATTCATATACGATCAATAATCGTCGAGTACACAAAGACTTTGAAACTCATATTTTTTTCTTAAACCGAGAATGTTTGGATTTAAATAAAAGTATGAAAAGAATCATCTTACACTAATATCGAAGCATTCAAGCAACATATCCGCATAAACTTCTGTGTCACTCATCCAAGCATACTCCGTTCCCAAATCCTTGTAACAGCCCTCGGAGAGGCAACAGCGGCACAGCCCCGGGCTCTCCTTCACCACGATTTGGTCGAAATCCATCATCGTAGCTTTATATATAAACTAAAGGCATGGAAAGAGATTTTAATTCAAGAAAATCACGAAAATACAATAGCGTCGATACCGCTTCAAGAAATCCGCCATTTTGTTTTGATTCTTCGTTTGACTTTAGTTTTATGGTAATGGCAGCATTGTACACTGGTAGGATGTAGGTATTTTGTTTAGGGCAAGTTATCACGTAAGGAGGGCCCTCACCCTGTGAAAAAGAGCTTTGATTCAAGAACCTCCCCCGCCTACTAGTTTTATTTTGTAGATGTGACTCCAAAATATTTTAACAGTAAATAATCAAAACTCTTTATTTCTACCTGTATGTCTTATATTTTCATATTCCAAGTCTATTTTTTTATTCATAATGTATTATCTGATTGTCGGCTCTTGTCACACGTATCCAAATTATGATATGCCACCCTGCTGTCAAATTAATGCTAAAATAAAAAACCTTGATGGGTGGAACACAACCAGTCTTTTTTTTAAACGTCAAGCAAGCAAGTCAAGAAAGAACTATTTGATTTACGTTCTGTTGTTCCGCTTTTCCAATTTTTCCTAGAACTTCCACGTTTTATGTAAGAAACTTACATTTTGAATGTTTACAAAACACCGGTATGGAGTTGCTAAGTGTTTGCCGCTGTTGTCTCGCGCAGGGCTTGCACAAAGATGTGAATGCTACTTACTTTTGGTTGGATAAAAAAGAGGTCTACTCAAATATGCTTCAAGAATGCTTTAATATTGTTGTAAGTTTACTATTACACATTTATTTCCGAATGAACTCGTCTTTTTTACGAGGTAGATATTCAAAATATAAAATGTCGCATAAATTTTAGTCTATTGCAATGCAAACAACTCCACTTCGCCGCAATTCAATACTTACGGTCCTCTTCCTACCGGATAACAAAATATCCTATAGCCTTCATCTGGCTACAGGCAACATACATATCCTTAGGATATACTGTGCTATTTAGTATTTAATATAAGCCTAGTTCAGATACATAATTATTTTTAAGACTCACTCAATCAAATCAGCAATATATTTATTTATTTTACATATATATATAAAAAAAAGGCTTGAATCTTCTAATAATATAACTAAGATGATTTAAAGATGACTTTTAAGTAAGAATATACTTGTACTAGGAGACCTCGCTCTTCCATGATAAATGGTCCAAATCATATACTTATCTATAACTCAATCAATAACCTGGGAGCTTCTAAGTAGAGCTTGCGCTATGGTAACCAGATAGCTGATACACTATATAATATATCCACCAAGCAGTGTTGAAGTCCACCAAACCATCCACAACCTTGAATAAAATAGAGCTTAATTTTTTTTTATATATGGGCAGCTGGATCAAGCCATCTTTCAACCGGTCTGCATGAAATCGATGAAGGAGGTCTATGTTTGTGTTGATGATGTTGTCCTTGCCAATTTGGGTTGTAGCGACATATTTGCCTTAATTTTATTGTCTAGGGCTTTGGTTATTGCCCTTTGGTGTGCTGGAACATGACAGACATACCCTACTCTTGCTATAAATATGTGTTATAACTGTCTGTTTGTTCTGTGTCTGGATGTAAATATCTATAATATGTATGTATTTAAAAAATGTATTATATCAACTATCTGGTTACCATAACACAAGCTCACTTTGAAGCTTAGTTTAGAATCAGATTGGCCCTGTGTGAAAAATGTCCCAGGATATTTATTATTATTATTAAGTGATATAATGCTGATGAAAATTATTTTTGTCTTTTACAGCTGTCTTCCACATGCGAACCTTACGGCATATGTGACTCATGTATAAATATCTTGAGGAGTTCCGTACGATTCAAGCAGCAGGTTCTCCACAGTGAGGAAGAGTTCTTAAAGAAGATTGAAGACGGGGAATATGGTAAGCTTTTTAGTTTCAAATTTGTTGATTATAGTTGTTTATAGTCCATAAGATGCTTATTTAATCTCTTAAAGGATCTGAGAAGACTCTGACTCTTTTAAAAACTTACTTTGAGGGATTATAATGTAAGTCAAAATATTATTATAATTATTTTACAAAATAATTAATTACTAGCCTTCGTCTCGCGGTTTTACCCGTGTAGTTCCCGTAGGAATATGGGGATGAAATATAGCCTATGTTTAGCTTTCCATTAGTGAAAGGGTTGTGCAGATTGGTTGAATTGAATGGCTAATAAGTTGCAGATCATTATGGCCAGTGATGGATTAAGTCTACTTGATGCCCAAAGCAATCCACACCTGATAGCCTCGTTTCAACTAGAATCAGTCTTTAAACCTAGTTTTTTTTTAATTAGATTATGAGATCAAACGTACCTTAGAAATAGAAGAGGTGCGACAACAATAAATCATTTGTTTTTTGTGCCCCCACAGATTTGTTTAGGCAATTGCTTTATTTGTGTAAGGGTTTATCCGTCACTGATTATGGCCTAGAACTGTAAAATAATGTAAATGCTATTGTTACAGATGTAAAACCTGTCCAGGTAAAGTTGGAGCCACTCATTGATAGTGGTGACGAGTCTGATGACTACTTCTTAGCTGATGCTGGTGAGTGACAGTCTATAATTGTTTTGACAGGAAATTGTATAAAGTAAAAAAAAAAACAGTGTAATTATTTTTTTTTGCCAGAATAGTGGCTTCTGTACACTCTTGGTGACTATGCCAACCTCATGGCCCTCATAAGGTCAAATTCTATATCAAATCATATATAAAAATAAATATTTTGTTTAATGTAATGGAAAATCGAGTGAATGTAGAAATTAAATCAATTTACGGTACCTATCTATACTAATATTATAAAGAGGAAAGATTTGTTTGTTTGTTTGTAATGAATAGGCTCCGAAACTACTGGACCGATTTCAAAAATTCTTTCACCTTTGGAAAGCTACATTATCCCCGAGTAACATAGGCCATTATTATCCAACATTATTGGCCAACATTATCCCTGTATTCCCACGGGAACGGGAACTACGCGGGTAAAACCGCGGGGAGGCAGCTAGTTTATTATAAAAATAATATTAATAACTATTTAATATCACTGTGAGGTAAATTTTCACTGAGTCATACCACAACTACTAACATGATACATTAAAAAGAAATATTTTCAAAATGAATCTATAAGTGTAAAATTTCAAACTAAATGTTTCTAAGAAAAAATATAATCCTCATGCTATGGGGCCGTTCAAGTATTACGTAAGCAGATTTAGTACAATTATTTACCCCCCCATCCCCCTTGTCAGCAAAAGTAAGCAAAGCTCTTACCCCCTCCCCCCATGCTTACGTAAACATTTTCAATTACTGTTCAACGCTAGTGCCTAAACGTATGCATTATTTTTGGGAATCCCCGAAAATGCGATTTGTTTTCAAGCAAAGACAATGTGTGGGTTGCCATTTGTGTAAAAAAGTAAATAAGTACCGATGACGTAATCATCATCTAGACCCCCCTACCCCCCATGTCATTCAAAATAAGCAAAGCAAAGACCCCCGCCCCCCCATAGTGCTTACGTAATACTTGAATGGACCCTATATCTTGTTTGTCATCTTTCAGCTCGAGAAGTGTCATTAGATAGAATAAAGTGTGAAAAGAAAGAGCCAGCACCAGTTAAGAAGAAGGAAGGAAAGAGAAGCAAAGTGAAGACAGCAGTTAAGAAAACAAAAACAGAGGGCAAGTGGAAAACGGAAAACATAAAATCTCTTGTCACGCGCTTGGCCACATCTATAAGTAAGTAAAATTAATTTTTTTACATACATAAGCAGAAATTAATAATAAAGAAAGTAAATTTAAAAAATTATTTGATAGGTATTGAAATTTTCAAATTGTCCATACCCAAAAAATCCGAAAATCCTTTTAAATCCGAAAGTCGTCATTTTTTTTAAATCTTCCAAGTCTTTAACAAATTTTCGTACTTAAAAGATGATATAGGAAACCATCGTTTCAAAACCTTCAAACATTTAAATGTATAAAAACCAAAAAAAATAAAATAACCTTAGTCTGGCTGGCTTTAAATTGTTAATATAGGTACTTGTTTTTATGTAATTTTGTTATCATATCGTAGTATGAAACATTCAAAAACATACTTAATTTAATACCACATAGAGATCAATATCGATTGGAACAATACAACTATATTTTTTTGTATAATTCCAGATACCTGCGACAAACCCGAACTAAAACTAATCAAAAAGCGAACGACGACAAAACGAACAATCACCCTCACGAAGGACAGAGAATTCAAGCCAGCCAAAATCAATTTACTATGGCCAAAGAAACATCAAGACAAGTTTAAACATAGAGAAAACTTGCAGACAATACTTAAATATTCTGACGCCACACCTTTCACCAATAAGAACTTACTGGGCTTCATATGCGGTTACTGCGATGCCTCGTTCCCAGATCCAAAAGACTTGAAACATCATACCAACTTACAACACAAGATTGAACGTCTCAACTTCAAATCTACCTTCGACATGACGGAATACACTGTTAAATTAGACATTACAGACCTATCTTGCACAATATGTAATGAAAATATAGAAAATTTGACCGCATTCAAAGAACATTTAGTAAAAATCCATAGCAAAACCTTCCACAATGATGTTAAAGACCATATTCTACAGTTTAAGCTGAAAAAGGGTGATATATACGATTGTGCTATGTGTACATCCACTTATGAAACGTTTAAGATGCTAAAACAGCATATGAATGTTCATTATAGGAACTATAGCTGCACTAAATGTGAGTCTTCATTCGCCACAAAGAGGTCTCTAAGCGCTCACCTAACTACACACCAAGAAGGCAGTTTTAAATGTGAACACTGTGAGAAGATATTCTCAAGTCGTGCCAAGAAACATTACCATGAGAAAATGAAGCATCTAGGTGCGAGGAACATATCAAACTGTCCGTACTGCGATGAACCGTTCCGCAGTTACTATCAACGGAACCAACATTTAGTGAAAGTGCATAATAATGAAGCTCAGTACAAATGCAATGTGTGTAGTAAATCTTATATACTAAAGTCTTTGCTCATGTATCATATCAAAAAGTGTCATTTAATGGAACGAAATTGTCAGTGCACGGAATGTGGGTATAGGTTCTTCAGTAAAAAAGCTTTAAAGGCACATATGGTTAAGCATACAGGCGAAAGGATATATGCCTGCGAAGTATGCAATAAGTCGTACGCGAGGAAATACACGTTAAGGGAACATATGAGGATTCATAATAATGATAGGAGATTTAAATGTGATGTGTGTGCGATGACATTTGTGCAAAAATGCAGTTTGAAGAGTCATCTGTTGTCTAATCACGGGATTAGTATGGCAGCCAGTGATATCACATCTAAATAGTTTATTTTTGTGAATTGACTCTTATTTTCATTTAACTTTACGTACAATCGCGGTCAGAAAATGTTTACCGTCTTAAGCCCGTCACAGACATAGCTATAATATATATTAATATATGTATAGCGAGGCATATTACGATATATTTTCAATACAAATATTGAAGTGACCGCACACGGAGCTATCACTACATAGTATAAAACAAAGTCGCTATCCGCCGTCTGTCTGTCCCTATGTATGCTTAGATCATTAAAACTACGCAACAGATTTTGATGCGGTTTTTTTTAATAGATAGAGTGATTCAAGAGGAAGGTTTTTATGTATAAATCATTACGCTATGGCGAATAGGAGCGGAGCATCAATCAAAACTGTTGCAAAAACGGGCAAGTGACGCTAACGAAGTTGCGCGGGTCACCTAGTTAATATATATTACTGTATCAATGAAATGAAGGCAAAATATTATAGCATCATCTCCTTGTGTGGTAGCTTGCTATAATATATATATATTAAAGCAAGACATATTAATATATATTATAGCTACGTCTGTGACGGGCTTTAAGATTCATAATTGCTTGCACACATCTCTGGCATAATATTGATATGTGATTAGACTAGGTATATAACATATAATTTTTCAACATGAAGATCGGTCCCTCAAGGAGGCTTATGAAATGAAATATATTTATTCATTCAATTAGGCCTTTACAGGCACTTATGAAACTTCTAATCTAATGCTCGGTTCGGAAGGAAGCCTTTGCTGAGAAGAAACGGCAATAAAAGAGTAATATTTTATTCTAGACACGATAGAAATCTTCTAATTAGAATTGGGACAAGACAAAAGGACACTGACAATCGGAGAAAACATGGGCATAAAGTCAAACTTGTTACTAGAATGACGATTATACGTCAAAATTTAATATACGAAATATTTTTAACCATCAAAAAGTCCTTAAAAGTATGCTTGAATTGAATTCATGGATTAAAACTTTGAAAAAGCAATGAGTACCTTATATTATATGGTATTTCGGGTCTTAGCCCTCACTTGTACGAGGGTTTTTTTACCGGACGGTAATAAAACCTCCAAATACAACAAATGCACTCCCATGTATATGTTCCCAAGACAGCGTTTTTAAAACACGACGCTTTTTTATTGAGCGGTGTTACATTTTCAACTTTGGACGTTGGAAATAGAGCATATTATATGATAGAACATAGAACTAAAATTGTTTTTCTGACAAATATCACAGCTTGTTTTATGCCAGTGCCGGATTTAGGCTTTGTATTCGAAGAGGCTTGACCCCGACTGGGGTTTTCAATGTGGGAGAAGTTTATTGCTTCTGGGGGCGGGGAGGGCTTGAGGCCCTGGATCCGCCTCTGTTACTGTAAATATATGTAGGCATTAGTGTGTATATACTGTAGGCAGGTGTACTTATTCACGTTTATTTCTAGTATCATCGCAATATTTACACATTTTATACATATCTCTGTATAATAACTTTTGGTGCAATAATGCAATAAATGAATGTAATAAAATGGTTGTAAACTATTTGAGGACTTTTTATTTATTATATCATCATCATTATCACCAGCTCATACACGTCTCCACCGAGGAGCTCGAGCCTCCCCTAACATCGAGGGGTGTAGGCCGTAGTCCACCACGCGGGCCTAGTGCGGATTGGCGGACTTCACATGCCTTTAATAGTGACATCTCGGGCATGCAGGTTTCCTCACGATGTTATCCTTCACCGAAAGCCAGTGGTGTGAATCCGTACGTAAGTTTTTTATAAACTCAGAGGTACGGGCCAGGGATTTGAACGGCACCCTCGTGATCGTGAGTCGGTGCGTTCCCAACTGAGCCACCACGGCTATTTATTATATACCTATAGCAAAAGATAGTGCTAGTACCTATTCGTTTATAAATAAAACAATATTACTGGCTTCCCCCAGTTGAAACCGTGTTACCATCGATTTTATTTTTTTCCGGGATAAAAGTAATGTTTTCTTCGAGAACATATATTGGAATGCCACGGTTTGTCGTTTTACTGCATTGATTCGAATCCATTGTCATTGTATTTTTAAAATCGTTTAGGTAGGTATCTACCTGAGGGGTCCACGGTAAGTGTTCCGTACGGAGAACCCTGACCCTCTAAAGCGCTGATGGCGCGATAGTTTTAGCCGGTCGAGTGCGGCATAAGTGGCATAACCCGCCCGCCCTCCCCGGCTCCCAGGCGACAGGGCATCCATGAGGATTTCCCCCCCCACGAAAAAAAAAGTAAAAAAAACGGTAGGTAGGTACCTACCTATTCAGTCACCTACGATTTTTCTGTACAAAAAAATTCGTTAATCAAATTATAAGTTAGTTCTTTTGAGATAGCAAGTTAACATTGGGCTCATAGATTCAATAAAAGACAAGGAAATATAAAAATATTTCTTTATTTTCATTAACGAAATAAATAAAAATAAAACTATTATCATTTCGTAAATAGAAAGTAACTGTAGGAAAATAAACAAAAAATATTTTTAAACACCAACGCAAGAACCTTATTTACAACATCGATATGTACGACTATTTAATAAGGAAGAACGTAATTATTGCTTTAAGTCCCATCACTAGTCCTATAAAATAATTATTTATGACGATATTTTATGAAATTCGGCATAAAAAATTTTGGGAAACTTAAAATCGCGCCAAAACTAAATCGTAAATAAAAAAAATCGCTGTTTAACAATAGTAAAAAAACAAAGCCTTCGCAGATTAACAAATAATACTTTAAAATGTACATTTTTTGTAGGAGTTTTCAATTTATATAAAACTATCAACTTAATGTATGATATGACCTAGTATTGCTATATATAAAAAGTACACATAATAAATAACTCATAACTAGTTTCCTAAATAAAAATAAAAAGGGTTAACATACCTACTTACAACAGCAGTAAAAGTGTTTAAACATTTTGTTCTCCCTTATTTTTATAATAACTATATATACAATAATATACATAGCATAAACTCCTTACTATATAATATTATTATTGCTTTAATACATAGTTTAAAAAAAATAACAGACGAATAGAGAACCTTTTTTAAGTCGGTTAAAAAGTCATCATTCATTCATTCACTCATTTTCGTTCACACTGCCGCGACAAGTCCCTCCAAAAACTGAGGGAGATTTAGGGCATTACATAACGTCTCTTAGCTTACAACAACGCATAAGTAATTTTTAGCAACTTTTCAGGAGACGAAAAAACTGTTTATTTTAAAAGGCCAACCGGCTTGCGTGCTGTTACTACTTTTTGAATTAAAGCCTCTTATTGACTGAAATCTATATCATGTGACCCATGGTTTGACGCGCAATGAGCAGCTCTATCCAACGGCATTAAAATGTAGAAACTGCCAATTTTCGACTTGAACGGTGTTGTAAGCTATGGGACGATAAGCATACCCATACATACTTATATAGGTATATTTATATTATTATAATGTATATACTTACCTGTACACTTTAAAAAACAAAACAAATTATTCTATAAATTTTTTTTTTCTGCAAATTGCAATATTGCACTAACATAAAGTTTTAAGGCGGTAAATTATTATTATTATATGTATAAGTTAATAACTAAAAATATTTCTGATATGTTAAAAAAACACTAATACATAATTCGCAATAAAGGTTAGCACCATCAAGGAAAATTTATTGCAATAATTTCAGCCATTTGACGACCAAATTTCGAACCTAGTACATCCAATGCACGCTAGATGACGCTCACACTAACTAAAGTTAAATTGCCGTTTCGATTTTCTATTCTGAAAGGTATCACGATGATATCGAAGCCGAAACATCGATATATTCAAAAAACATCGATGTTTACTAAATAAATATCCTGGGACATTTTTCGCTCACGGCCAATCTGATTCCAAACTAAGCAGAGCATGTGATATGGTAACCAGATAGCTGATATACTACTTTTAAATACATACTTATATATCCAGACACAGGACAAACGGACATATTCATGTATACAAATGTTTGTCCTGGTGGGATTCAAACCCACGACCCGCGGCTTGAGAGTCAGGGTCACTAACCACAAAGCCAACCGGGCTGTCAATCACTTTATATATATTCACTATCGATGAACAAACATCCCTAATCAGATTAGCCGTATGAAAAAAATATCTTAAGATATTTAAAATCACCATATTGATAGTAGGTACCTACTATGAAGTTTTCACTTGTGAATTACACAATTCATTTCTAGCATTTTCATATTCAGATAAAGTTATACCGTGATTTGACAGCATATGACTTTTCAAACTACACTTTTGTACGAACGCTAGTTCACAAACACCACATTTGAACCGCCTATCGTTATTATGGATACGCATATGTTCTATTAAGGTTTTCTTTCTAGCATATGCCTTATGACAGACCGTACACTTAAACACTCTCTCACCACGATGTTTAATCATGTGTTCGTCTAAAGATTGTTTGATGAAAAACCCTTGCCCACACTCCGGGCAAGTGTGGTTCCTCTCCATAAGATGCACTTTCTTTATATGAGAAGTCAATTTTGACTTCAAAATGAAAGATTTATCACATATATTGCACTTGTACGTCGCTGCTGCTATATTATGCTCCTTATTCATATGTCTATTTCTTTGATAGTAACTAGTGAATGTTTCTGAACAGTGCGGGCAGTTAGTTTTGTATCTAGCCGCTGTGTTGTGAGTGTATTTCTCATGACACATCATGCTGACTCGGGTACTGAAGATTTTTTCACAGAAGGAACATTTAAATGTGCCTAACTCGTGGGTGCGTTGGTGATTTTTCAACCTATGCTTGTTTATGAACCCCATATCACAGACTTCGCATATGAAATTCCTGTAGTGACCGTTCATGTGTTGGAGGCACATTTTGAACGTTTCAAATCTTGAATGGCATAACGCACAGTCTAAAATTTGATCGGCTGATAGTTTAAATTCTAGGATATAGTCGAAACGCTCCGGATAGAGATTGACATTATGTTCTTCGGTTAGATGCTTCTTTAAAATCGATATGTTATCACATTTTGTGTTGCAAACTGTGCACTGTAGCTCTGTTATATCTATTTTGACGGCCAAGTTGCTTTTGTCCATTCGTTTGTCGAGTATTTCTTCATTTTTGTGGTTTTCTATTGTGTGAGTTCTCAATTCTTGTGGTAAGGGAAAGGTTTGTTTGCAATACGCACATATGACTCCACATAGAGTTTTATTAGCGAAAGGGGTGCAGTTAGAGTATTTTAGAATGTTTTCGACGTTGTGTTTGTGTTTGAAGTTTTCACTGACTCGTTGTTTGAGGCGGGATGACACTTTGACCGGTTTCAATATATTTATTTGAGATAATGCTCTCAGTGATATCTTCATTTTATCTGAAAGTAATATATAGAAAATAATGTATGATTTTTGTACTTACCACCATCAGCTTAGGTATATACATCTCCACACCTAACATCGAGGAGGTTTAGGCCATAGTCCACCACGCGGGCCTAGAGTCGTGGCGGACTTCACATGCCTTCCTCGATATTTTCCTTCACCGAAAGCCAGTGGTGTGAATCCGTAATATTAAGAAAGAGTTATCTATTAATCTCAGAGGTATGTATGGGCCAAGGGTTTGAACCTCCATGGGGTTCCACCCTCATGATCGTAGGTGCACCAGCATTCCCAATTGACCCACAGCTTTGTAATGGTAATTGGAATATTTCAATGCAAGTACATATATAAAGTAATAATAGCATATGCATGAATATGTCTGTTTGTCCTGTGTCTGGATGTAAATGTCTATACAAGTATGTATTTAAAAGTAGTAGATGTAGTATATCAGCTACCTGGTTACGACACACAATCACAAGCTCTGCTTAGTTTGGAATCAGATTGGCCGTGTGTGAAAAATGTCCCGGGATATTTATATTTATATAAAAATAATAAAGTAGGCAGCTGACACATATCTTAGTGTCATTCATTCAGTAAATAAGTTTCATCTGATTTTAATGTAATATATGCTTTTTCAATAAGAAATCGCGAGGAAAATGCTGATTTTTTATAAAATATAGCTACTATTAAAAATAAACCTTAACAGGTCCAAATTAATGACCATTTTACTGAAACATATTCTTACCATGCTGTAAAACTGCGAGCCTGCCCCTTCTCTTTTGTGTTTGTTTCTTCTTCAATGAGACATTGTTTAAGCCGAGGACTTCTGCCAAATTTCTGTTGTCTTCAAAGTCCGATAGCTCCTCTTTTAACTCTGTAACTTAATACAAACTGATATTATAAATGTATAAATAACTATTTGTTATGTTTTAATGCTGAAAATGCTGAGTTTATTGCCGGCTCTTTTCAGCAAAAGCAACCTTCCGAATCGAGCATTAGAGTCGACGTTCATAAGTGCCTGTGAAGGCCTATTTGAATTAATAAATATATTTCATTTCATAATGCCTGCATTTGAGATATAATATCACAAGCTCTGCTTAGTTTGGAATCAGATTGGCCGTGTGTGAAAAATGTCCCAGGATATTTATTTATTTATTTTAATTTCAAATATTTTTGATATAAAATAAATATATTGCATTGTTGGAGAAGACCGAGTCTAGCTAGTTTACTATAATAGTAAAGCTGCTTTGATCACTCTGTGTTTAAAATTTAAATATTTTACATGGTTTATTTATATATTACAAGCAGTTGTATCACATTTTCGACAGTAAGTTAAATATATATATAAATTAGTAAAGAGTTTGTTATGATATACTGTATATACACCAGACACAAAAGTTAGGGATATAAGTAAAATTCGAAAATTTTGGGTGATTTTCAACAAGCTGTAACTCTGAGGAAAATAATCGTACCTACAGCAAAAAAAATAAAACCAAATTGTAGCTTCAAGTGTCTAGTTTTCAGATACAAACTAGACACTTGAACTATATTTTCAATTTTTTGTATCATGTTTGGGTCTGAAGAAATTTTAAGGAAACTAACTATCCCTACTGTTTGTGTCTAGTGTATAAGTTTTTATCAACATATTTTATTAATTTCTATGATATATATTTTATTAGATTCTTTAATATTTATATTATTTTATATCATACAACAAATTAGAAAACAAAGAGACAATTACCTTCTCCTAGAAGATACATGTCATTATTGTCTTCTCCATCAGATATTTCCTCTTTCACTTTTGGTGGTGTCTCATCTGAAAATAATAAATCAACTTGTTAGGTTATTTATATTTATTTAAGTAATTTAAGTTAGTTAAGTAATATTAACACTGTTCACTATAGATAAATTTTTGAAGAATATTCTTAGTTTTAAAGTTTTCAGTCTTATTAAACTTAAAATTTATTTTGGTAATATTTTAAGCATAACAGTTAGGTCAAACGATTCTAGGAGTATAAAAAAATTATATATTAACTGTTTGGCTGTCATTGTGGTCAGCACCTCTAACTTTCAAGCTTGCAGTCACGGTTTTCTCGGATGAATGTTTATGTGTGTATCCTAATACATTTATTATTATCTAAGTCAAATTAATAAAGATTTAATTCACTGTACATACTTTAAATGACGCCTCTCTGCGTGCCTTTATGAGTTAATTTGAAAATGGCCTACCATTTTCTACCTATATAATTATTAAATATTATTTATACCTATATCTATACTATAATATTATAAAGAGGAAAGATTTGTTTGTTTGTTTGTTTGTATGTTTGTTTGTTTGTAATGAATAGGCTCCGAAACTACTGGACCGATTTCAAAAATTCTTTCACATTTGGAAAGCTACATTATCCCCGAGTAACATAGGCTATATTTTATCCCTGTGTTCCCACGGGAACGGGAACTACGCTGGTAAAACCGCGGGGAGGCAGCTAGTAATAAATAAATTTGTAAACTTTTTGTATAAGATGTCTGAATAAAGGCTATTATTATTATTACATACCTTTAATGACTTGATCACTTTTCAGTTTGATCCCCACCTTCTCCAGTATCTCCTGTTGGCAGAGCTGCACCTGGTGCTTGAAGTCGCACGCGTCGCGGAGGCGTGTGATGCAAGCCTCACAGATACCATCTGCATCCATTAAATTTGCTTCCATAATTAACTAAAAAAGTATTTAGTATAAATTATTTGTTTTTGTTCACTAAATTGTAGAGACTGGAATGGGAGCCCTTTGCCTTGCAGTGGGACAACCCAGGATTTAAATAAATGATAATTCTAAGACGTTTCTTCATACAAGCTGTAAATATTTTTATTTTGAATAGTATCTATAAGTATATGGAAGAAAAATACATGTTGTGCCGACCCTGCTTAGGCGGGATAAGGGCAGGAAGAAGAAGAAGAAGTATCAATTCATAAGTATATTTATTTTCATGTATCTGTTACAATACAGTACATACTTCTTCTTCTTTATTTAAATGGCGACTGTGGCCAGTAGATATAGAACATACAAATGTTCATGCCCACAAATGTGTCTCGAGTGGATGACAAGCTATGACAACTGAAGGTATGTAACAAGCAGCTCTAACTGGGCTGTTAAATATTATAGCTCATATATTAAAACTCTTTTCTGAACAATAAAGACTATCTGATCTCAAAACTATGGAAGTAAGGTAGAGCTTTTGGTATTACATGCTTATGACTACAATAAATATGTATAGTACTCCATAATCATGTCTAATTAAGACCATAATTTACAATAACAATTAACAGAAAGATCTATTTACGTGAATTTCGAAGCATTCTTTCATCATTTCAGAATAGATTTCGGTCTTCCCAAGAACTGTATAAGGTATTTTTAAATCCTTGTCTGGGGGCCGGAGGAGACAACAGCGGCAGGGTTTGACCGCCTCCATAGCTTAATAAATAATAAATAAATACACAGTCACAGTTTCAAATTAAAAGGGAATAATCCTGTCAAAAAGAAAGTAATACAACTTTAATTAATAAAACAGTGACAGCGATAGAGTAAATTTGACAGCTGATTTGTACTGACAGCCAGCTGCCAGGTTTAATAAATAAATATCGTGGGACATTTTTCACACACTCCCAATCAGTTAAAAACTAAACAGGCCTTGTGATATGGTAACCAGATAGCTGCTATATTACAAACATATATAGATATTTAAATCTAGACACAGAACAAACAGACATATTCATGCATACAAATGTTTGTTCTGGGTGGGATACGAGTCCACGACCGGCAGCTTGAAAGTCATGGTCACTAACCACAAAGCCAGCCGGTCTGTCAAAGTTTGAAGTAAAGAGATAGTGAACCAAAGCTTGTGGATTACAATTTGAGATAGAAAACTAAGAAAAATGGTAGAAATTGCATATTTTTAGAAATAAGGAAAACACTTGCAGCGTCTAGTTTAATCGACAGTCTTTAGTCCATCACTATTCACTACTTCGTTTCTACATCTCTATGTTGGCACCATTGAAAACAAAATCTTTAGAAAGAAAATGGCGTAGCTTCGATTGTGTAGATGTAGCGTCCTCTTTACATTTTCAATGTAATTTTAGTAATTTAAGCATAGATGTTGAATAGTATTAATGTAAAAAATTATGGAATCTCCGATGCATAGTGGTTCGTGTCGTTGCTGCGCTTCGGAGGGCGCGTACAAAGATGTGAAAAGCTCGTACCACTGGATGGGCGAGGAAGAAATCTATGCCGACATGTTGAAGGACTGTTTCGATATTATTGTAAGTTATTTATGCTGAAATCAAGAAGAACGAATTACAGAACAGTGGTGTGGAATATTTTACTGTCATAACAAGTTATTTTGATTGGTATTTTGCGTGCTCTCTTTGTTTGTTAGTTGTTTCATAGAACAAACAGAACAGTGCCTTAACTCGTAAGTTGTTGATAATTAAATATAGATCGAGGTAGATAGATCAGCTGATTATAATCCTATAATAATATTTATAATAATTAGTGGCAAATATCCTATTGGGAGTTATTTCTTTTTCTGTTACTTTTAAGCTTTTCGTTTGATCACTATCTCACAACGATTGGTGATAATGTAACTGATGTCAAAAAACACTAACCCTGACAAGAGAATGTCTTATCAGAAGCTTATAGTAAATATCCTGGAACATTCACACTAGGTCATTCTGATTCCAAACTAAGCAGAGCTTACTATGGCAGATAGCTGATATACAACTTTTAAATACATACTTATTTATATTTAATATGTAGGCACAACAAAGGGACATGTTTATGCACACATTGGGTATAGGACCCTCAACTGGGGACTTGAAAGTCAGGGTCCTTAATCACAAACCTAATCTACCAGTCATTCTTTGTACATACTGTTCATATGCTCTAAAAAATCCTGGGTCCACCCACTATCAATAATAAACATTTAACACATGATTTATTCCATCAACAGCTAAGTCCAGCAACTGATGGCCATGAGGAGGGTGGTATATGTGAAATATGCATCACCCAACTGCGCAACGCAGCTAACTTTAAGAAACAAGTACTACACACAGATGAACAGTTCAGGAATAAACTGCAGAGTAGTTATTTTAAACGTAAGTATACCTTATTTATCCTGAAATTTTTAAATTGAATGCCATTTATTCCATTTAGGGTTTATACTGTTTGTTTTGTTCCCATATTATGTTAGTCTAGATATTTTACATTTGTAGGAAGATTTCATTTAAAATTTAAGTCTGGACAAAGCATCCTTCACCACATTTTTTTCATGTTTCCAGAATAATATAATATATACCTATGTAATAAGTTAAAAACTATTTTAAACTACAAAAAAAGAAGCTTAATAGATAAATATATTAGAAGTTTATGCAATAATATTACATAGCTGTTATTACATTTGTATTTATACATTAATTTATCATTAAGACACATCTACAGTGTACATAAATTAATGATTTAACATTCCAATATACATTTATAAAATATATGTACAATATTTATCAAAAATGACTAAAATAAATTGATTAACATAACATTTACAAATGTTTTTGTTTGAACACAGCGGAAATTGTCAAAGTTGAAGTTCCTGGCGAAGATGGAATTGATTCTGATGACAATAATGCCTCAGCCGAGGATGGATACTCTGGACCAGGTAATTATATATCTCTTTTTTACAAGAACGAAGTACTTAAATAATAATTCATAGAACTTAAAACTATAGATATCCTAAAATTATAAATGAGAATTTGAGTTTTTTTGTTGCTTTCCCACATGTACTACTAAACCAATTTAAAATTCTACTACCAATGGAAAGATTATCACAGAATATAGGCTATTATTTATCCTCGTATTCCTACGGGAACAGAAACTAAGCGATTAAAACTGTGAGGTGATGATTCTAAACTAAGCAGACCTTGTGATAAGGTAACCAGGTAGCTGATATACTACATAAACTTCTTTTTAAATACATACTTATATGGATATTTACATCCAGACACAGAACAAACAGACATATTCATGCATTCAACTGTCCTGGGTTCCCACCCAAACCCGCGACTGCCGGCTTGTAAGTAATGGTCACTAACCACAAACCCAACCATCCTGTCAATTATCACATTAATATTAAAAAGGCGAAACCGAAGTATGTATGTTTGTTACTTCTTCGCGTCTAAACGGCTGAAGCGATTTTAATAATTGTTATGGAGTTTGCTTACACCCACATAAGCTACTTTTTATCCCGGGAATATTGAAGATGGGGGATCTTGTACGCGGGTGAAACCGGAGGGCAATAATCAAAATATTTTTTATTCAAATATGCCTCAGTCGAGCATTTATGAATACAGGCAGAACAAGGCAGGTTATATACTAAAGTCATATTCGACATTAAAAATTCCAGAGTTCGACGTGCCAATCAAATCGGAATCGCCCGAAGAGCCTAAAACTAAGAAGCGATCGGCGAAGAAGGCCCCAACTACTCGAGCCAAGAAGTCGAAGACGGATGACGCCGAGTCATCGACCAAACGTAAGTCGCTAGTTTTGTTTGTTAGCTACGTTGGTTGTGTGTGTACGCGGCTTTATATGTGACGTCATATGGTTTTTGAACTAGGTAATTTAAGTATCATATTTTACGCATAGGCTATATTAAATTAAAATATAGCATATATGATTTCATATAAATAGGAGTTGTAAAGGAAATTATTTTCTTAACTACTAGTGTGAGTCTAAAGTAGGTTTTAGGATTTTTAATAAAGACCTTAAATTTTAATCTTTATCGTTTAACATCATGTCACCCTTATATAAAACTCTTCTTACAGAGCTGTCGCTGAAATATATAAATTATAAATTCTCGTTCTTATCATATCCTAAAGTTGAATAAATGAGCTGATAGATTCATACTATCTCACTCGCACTTATTATTCTACGGCAAAGAGTAAAAGAGAGAAACTTCTTAGACATTTTTTTTCCTTTGACATTTTCTTTCCCAACGACTTAACGGAATAGTACCGACTGAAGTATAGAGTATTTAGGAGAAGAGAGTAGTGACATAAAGCGTATAAAGTTATCGACAAAAGTTTTTATACGAGTCGAAAGGGAAAGGTATATAAATTAAGTCACAATAAAGAAGTACAGTTTCATAGACATATATTAATTTTTTTTATAAGTAAAAAAAACTGTACAATTTAGCTTAGCGTTAACACACAGCCAATAGTTTAGCTTTGGTAGGTATTGGATAAGCTGCCTATAAAACTATGAGATACCCGCGACTTGTCCTGTGTTTTGTCTATATATATGTAATAGTTTAACTATAAATTTAATAGTTTCAAATACAATTAAAATTTCGACGCCATTTATTCCGTTTTAGCCCCAAAAGGGGACTTATAAAAGTTGAAGCTGCTCAATCGATTTAAATGTATTTCTTTGTATATTTGGTAGCTATATAGAATGTGGCCCACCATTTTTATCGCGTATATTTTAGTTTTTTCGTATGAATACTATGCAAATAATTTAACCGTTTACCGTGATGTGTATAAAAAACTTCGTCTTGAATCAATCTATTGCTGAAAACAGCATAAAAATCCCCAACAAAGTTTAAAAAATCTAAGCGTACAGACGGCGGGAAGCGAGTTTGTTTTATGTTTTGTATAAATGCTTCATATTTTAACCATTTTAGAACCAAATCAAAGTTAAGACATACATACGTTGTTTGTAAAAAAAAATATATTAAAACACCTAAATAAAATAAAAAATATATTTTTAATAACTATTTTGGCAGCTGTTCCAAAATCTACCATTTATTTGATTGTGTACATAATTTTAAACGTTTTGAGATAAGTTATTTTGGTATTGCAGTATTATTTATGCATTATATCCAAGCTTCTAAAGGGAGATTTTTAATTTATTGTCTGGTCAATATAGCGCGTAAGAAATTTACTCTATTTACTTTAAAAAAAAATTTTGGATATGTAAAGACTGACACCACTCGATAAAGGAAAACATCGTGAGGAAACGTCCATGTCCAACATGTCACTATTAAAGGCATGTACAAGTCCGCCAATCCGCACTAGGCCCGCGTGGTGGACTATGGCCTAAACCCCCTCGTTGTTAGGGGAGGCTCGTGCTCCTTAGTAAAAACGTATAGAAAATTATGATGAATAACTGTATAATGTAATGTAACTTTTCATTGGTAAAGTATTTTTTGGAATGGGTTTGGTGGTTTTGGCTTGAAAGCTCAACAAATTCTATTAGCCTTATAAGGATTTCATAGTCACAATACATAGAAATGAAAATTAATATAACTATCCTGGGAAATTTTTCACACACGGCCAATCGGATTCCAAACTAAGCAGCAGAGCTTGTGATATGGTAACCAGATTGCTGATATACTACTTTTTAAATACATAGATACTTATGTAGTTAATTACATCCAGACACAAAACAAACATATTCATGCATACAAATGTTTGTCCTGGGTAAATAAATATGAACAAAGTATAGAGAAGGAAAATCATTTTAGTTTTAGGAATGGACCTTAGGACAAACGAAAGGTAAGGTGTCTCCTTTGGAAGCTTGGTATATTACATTCTATATGATGGTTCAGGGAATTATCTCCCAACACAAATGCTATTTAATACTGCAATATCTATGTTTTCATGTTTGATCTTTTGTAATATAAAATCTTATATATGAATTTTGAACAAATTTAAACTATAACTAAATACTACCTTTGCAGTTATGCTATTTACTTAACTATCTTCTTTTGAAGACAACCTTTAAACTTACTACGTTATGAAATTGACATATTATACCTACATAAACTAGTTGACCGACTAGTTGTCAGTTGCCCGTTTTTGCAACATTTTTGTTTGATGCTCCGCTCCTATTCGTAGTAGCGTGATGATTTATAGCCTCGATAAATGGGCTATCGAACACTGTAAGAAAGAAAACAAATCCATCCAGTAGTTCCTGAGATTACAGAGTTCAAGTAAACAATCAAAAAAGTCTTCAGCTTAATATATCACTTTAGTATAGGTTTTATTACCTATTTGTTTGTTAACGTGATAGAGAACCTAGGACTATAAATAACACATCGAAAATACAACCATTTTCGAAAGGACATGTTACAAAACTTGATATCTTATTTGCGTCGCTATAGAAGTCGCTATAAATTAATAAGAGAGATAATTAAAAAATAGTGTGCTCTGAAATTGAAACACGCGTATGAGTTTGAAGCTGTTAAATTTGCACTTTGAATAAGGAAGGTGAGTTTATATTAAAATAACTTAAATATTGTTGATAAGACTGGTATCTGGTTTATATTGTTTTAAATGTCGATTTTTAAGTAACTTGAAATACCTTAAATAGGATGATTCGATTATATTTTAGAGAATATTCAGATTCTGTAACTGAAAATATATTTAGTATAATTACAGCGGATCCTTTATTTAATTGACCCTGATATAATCTTTCTACCCCGATTTAACACTAATTTATAATAATAATTCAAAAAACATTTCTTATGACTAATCTTCGTAATTATTTATTAAACTTCCGCAAAAGCATTAAAAGGTAATATTGACCCAGCACACTCAAAGATAAGAAATGGCAGGACACAACGGACATAAATTATATATGAATGTCGTCGCTATGTTTTAGCGATATTAGGAACTAAAATATTATATGGACTTGAGCTGTCGTATATTATTATCGTCAATATTAGTCGTAATATTCATCGTTATATAGAAATTTTCTCAGGAGCTTATATTTATGAGCAACAGCAGATAATTTCGAAAACCGGACAAGGCTAGTGTATACTGTGTTCAGATGTCACAGGACTAAATCCTGAAAGTATTTTAAGGGAGAAACTAACATGATCTTATGTCAGTCCGATTTACATTAGTCATTAAGCAGCCAACATTGGAGGATCAACATGGAGATTGCCATATGAAATACGATTTATATAAAGAAAAAGCCGGAAATGAACTTTGTCAACCCAATTTAGGGTCATCAAAGGATCCTTAAATGTACTATTATTACAACCCTATTATGTAATCCAAATATCTCATATATGTAAGAATAAACATTTGAATTGTTCACAGTGTGATTTATTTTTAATCAACCCTCAAAACGTACCTCTATCCTAAACACGACCAAAAAATACAGCGATAAAAAAAATTGGCCGAAATTGAAAAGCAATTGCACGAAAAAAACACCCTCACAACGCCGCAGCCAGCCCATTAATGATAAGAAGACGAGTGGATGAAGATAATTGAGATGTGCTTCGTTTCTGTTATAGGAACGGACGGCGACGCGCCCAAGCGCAGGAAAAAGAAAAAGAAATCCGACGAAAGCGCTACACCCGAGCGCGTTGAGCACAGAGTCAACCTGACCGCCATACTACAGTACTCCAACGCTAGCCCGTTCCGCGACAAAACTATACGCGGCTTCTCCTGCCTCTACTGCGCTAAAGCCTTCCTCAGCATCGACGACCTCCGCCACCACACGGCGCAACAAAGCGAAAAAGACAAAATAAACTCGATAATCGACTACAAACTCAGCTACAACCCAATCAAAGTCGACATAACGAATCTCCACTGCACACTGTGCAATCTCAGCATGAAAGACCTGAGCGATCTCAAAGATCACCTCATCGCCGTACACAACAAAACTATAAATAAGCACATAAAAGACATTATACTGCCGTTTCGTTTGGAGAACGGGCAGAATTTCACGTGCGTCATATGTTCAGTGGTACACATATCGTTTAAGAATCTGTACCACCACATGAGCAGTCACTATAGGAACTATTGCTGCAAGAAGTGCGGCGCCGGGTACATCACTATAGCGGCACTTAGGAAGCACGGCAAGACACACGCTCAGGGCATATTCCCATGCGATTACTGCGACAAATCATACACGTCTCTATCGAAGAAACGCAACCACGAAAAGGGAGTTCACACTGGCGGTTGGTTGCGTAATAAATGCCCGCACTGCCCACAAATATTCGTTAGCTACTACGACCGCAGTGAGCACTTAGTAAAAGTTCACAACGAAGCACCGATCATATACCCCTGCAATGCGTGCACCAAAACCTACAAGAAGAAGTTTGAATTAAACAGGCATATAAAACACCATCATTTGCAGCAAAGGAGTTATCTATGCGACAAATGCAACGCCAAGTTCTTTTCTAAGCGCGGTCTCGCTGATCACCTATCGAGGCACACTGGCGGGGAAGTATGCTCTTGTGACGTATGTGGAAAGACATTTTCAAGAGCAAGAACCTTGAAGGAACATTTGAAAACACACGAGGACGATAAGCGGTATCAGTGCGAGGTCTGCAAGAAGACGTTCATGCAAAAGTGCAGTTTGAAGAGTCACGTTCGTTTGCACCAAGACGATCTGGATATATTCAAGGAGTTTGAGGATGTGAAACATTTGATCGACAATAGGGAGTTGACGCTAAAACAGATTGCTGCTGAAAGCAAGAAGAAGGCCCAAGCGGAGAAGACGGAGCCGTTTGCGTAGTGTGTGTCCATGTGTTTTTGTCTGTTAGGAAATAAACTGAAAATTCAGTGACCGTTAACCATCGAGCATGTAACCAATAGAGTAGCAATAGTGAGCCATTTGTTTAGCAACGCATCAATGATTTGTCACGTATAACTAACAAGCCACGCTCGAACTAAAACAGTACCCGACCAATAAGAGACCTGTGTGTACGTCTAGTGCAACACTTGACCTTGAGTCGGCCAATCAGAACACAGGGGCCGGCGCAGCGTTTTGGCGTATTTTGTTTTCTAACAAAACTGTTAACAGTTCTACTCTATTGGTTACATGCTCGATGCCGTTAACGAAGGTTTTAGAAACTATCTCAGTTTCTTTAAAAGAAAAACAAGAAATTATAATTTGATTTGATGAGTTTCTTTCCATATTTTTTTTTCGATGCCAAGAAAAATGGCGCGTGTAACGAAATTATTTATTAAATTAAGATCTCATTTTTGAGACTTTTTATTAACCTTTTGGTTTTCGAGAAACATTTTTTTTATATTATGATGTTAAGGAACTTTAAAAACCAGTTTAACATTACTCATACACGAAATTATGAATATATTGAATGATGCTTTTCAAGTATTGACAATTGTTACTAGTATTTATATTTTCTAACAGGAAGACATTAGTTATAATGTAATTTTAATACATCGACAGAGAAAAAAGATATATATGGTAGTAAGGAGTTTAAGAGTTATTTGTGCTTATTTACATATTTGAAGGTTTATTAAGTGCAATAAATGAAAAGAGTAAAAATACAGTATGCGTTGAAATTTAAAGTTTAATTCATACAGTTTATAAATCGTATAATTTTATATATTTTTACACATCAGAATCGATTAAAATTATTATTATATATTACAAGCTTCTGCCACGTGGTTTCATCTGCGTTCCCGAGGGTCTTCAATTTTCCTGGGATAAAAAGTACCATAATTATGTGTTAATTTAATCCAAGGTGTCAACTACCTCCATACCAATGATTAAAATAGCTCCACCCGTTTAGACGTGAAGAAGTAACAAACATACACACTCACAAACTTTCGCGATTATAATATCCTACTAATATTATAAATGCGAAAGTTTGTATGTATGGATGTTTGTTACTCTTTCACGCTCCAACGGCTGAAGGGATCTGCTTGAAATTTGGCACAGAGCTAGAATATGTTCTGGAATAACACATAGGCTACTTTTTATCCCGGGAACGCGGGTGAAACCGCGGGGAGCCACTAGTTAGTAATATTTTACACTAACACGATTTGGGATATTTGTCGCAACATCCTAGCTGAGCCAAATTTGAAACTTCGTATAGACTAGGCTGTTATGAAAATTATGTTATTTTTTATTTTACCCAAATTCATCGATTATTTAGATAAATTCATGTGAAAATAAACAAGATTTAATTCAGACTAATTTTGTACTCTTTCAACATTCAAATTAATACCTAATTGTGTGACTTCTCTCAGGCTAATGTACATTAATATGTCTCAAAAATGTTGAAGCAAATAAACCTCTTGTAATTTACCTTCGTTGCAATATGTACGATCGATTGAAATGGTGTGTTAATAATAAACTATTACATATTATATTTGAATATTTCTTTTATTTGTTTCCAACTATACAACAACTTTTTAAATTATAAAATACTCCTTATAAAGCGTCAGCGAATTAAGTATTCACTAGCTTCTGCTCCCCGGTTTTACCCGCGTTCCCGGGGCAATTTTCCCGGGATAAAAAGTAACATGTGTTCCTATCCAGGGCATTAGATAACTCCATACCAAATTTTATTAAAATCGCTCTAGCCGCTTAGAAGCGAAGAAGTAACGAACATCTCACAAGCTTTCGCATTTATGATATTAGTAGGATCCTGTTAACAAATACCTACCACGATTGACATACACACGAGTGGAACAGAGAAAAAAAGATACATTAGATTTTTTTTCGTTTACATTTTTCAACAATATATTTTGGGTGGCGTGACTTCTGAATGCAATTGCCACGACAAGTGAGACGATTACGCAAAATACACGGTGCCTGATATTATAACTAGTTTAGAAGAATGCCTGCTCTTACTGGAGACCGCGTGTGAAAGACTGTTTTTCTTTTATAGGCGTTGCCGGAGCAACAAAAAAACGTCGCAAACGCGCCGTCAAAGAAGAACTTGACGACACAGAAACGGTTAATAAACTATTGTACCGCGAAAAGCACATACCCGAAATGAAGAAACAGTGGCACAATCTGACCACGTTGCTCAAGTATTCTAACGCGACGCCGTTCAAGGATAGGAACGACGCCGGCTACATTTGTGCTTACTGCTTCAAAACTTATCCAGATCCGGATGTGCTGCGTGCCCACACGCACAATGACCACGTCAAAGAGAAACCGACATATAAAGCCGGCTCTGGAATGGCCAGTTTCGTCGCCCTACTAGACATCGTCGACCTAAAATGCCTCTTGTGCAACCAACCCATAGATAGCATACAATCTGTCATGGAACATTTGGTAACAGAGCACGATAAAAAATTCTACCTCGGTGTAACAGATTACTTCCAACCGTTCAAGTTAACCAACGAGCAGCAGATCAACTGCTGTCTCTGCAACGAAGTATTCCATAACATGAAACTCCTCATGCAACATATGAACATTCACTACAGAAACTTCATTTGCACTATCTGTGGTGCGGGTTTCGTCAACAGTTTCCGCCTCAATCGTCACGAAATGACGCATGCCAAGAAGAAATCCAGCTACCCCTGCAGACATTGTGGCCAAGTATTCGCTGCCGAGTCAAAGAAGAAGGCACATGTCAACACGGAACATAAGGGCATTGCCGGTGACAGCGTCTGTCAGATATGCAAGGCACGGTTCAAGAACTACTATCAAAAGACGAGGCATATGATCCAGGTTCACAATGCCGAAGGGATTAAATGTGATATGTGCGAGAAGAAGTTTAACCTCAAATCGAATCTGATGCTTCACATGAGGAGTGTACATCTCAAAGAGCGACCGTACGAGTGTTCTGTTTGTAGCATGGGTTTCTTTATCAAAAGGCATATGCTTGGCCACTATATGGCTACACATACGAACGAGAGAAAGTTCAAATGCGAGGTGTGCGGCAAAGCGTACGCGACACAGAACAGCAAACGTAAACACATGAAGAAGAATCACGGAATATCCAAAAGTAATATGATGATGAATCTACCCAAGTGAATGTTTGTAACAAGTTGTGTATAGTATCGTGATATTGTAGTGATTGTAATAAGCATAATACATAGATAAGGCTTTAAATTATTATATTTATGATATTCATATGTTTGTGTTTTTATTGTCACTACCGCTCCTAATATTAATAACCGTAAAGTTCTAAAACAAGCCAATGGCAGTATTTTACGCCGTACATTTTATACTTAGCTAAGGATATGATGGTGCCGTAAATTTTGCTATCAGGAGATTCTATATAAATCTACGTTCTGTACCTATCTGAGATACATAGTATGTTATACTAATATATTATAAATGAAATGTAAGAAGATCTAAAGTGAAAGTTTTAATGGACACTTTTATTTGTAGGTATCGGCTGCAAAACGGCTAAAATTAAAGTAAAATCAAAAGAAAGTAATCTACTTAAGACACTGAAGGCAACAACTGCCAAGTTGAGGGGAAAACATGACTGGAGCGTCACTATAACTAAGCATATATCCAAGACGGATGATAATAAAAAGGTACTGCTTAAACAGAGCAAAATAAAAGAAATCGATAAACACCAACATAATGTAAGGAACATTTTGCTATGTTCGAATGCTACGCCTATAAAGGGTCACGATGGAATAAGGTATACCTGCTGTTTCTGCTCAGAACGTTTTCCCGATCCTGCGGACTTAAAACGGCATACATTAGAAAAACACGATAATACAGAAATGAGTAAATTTATGTTAGGTTATACGATGACGTTATATGTTGTGAAACTCGATATAACTCGTAGTCGTTGCCATCTATGTAACGAGGACATCGACAGCCTGGAACAGCTTGTGGACCATCTAAAAACAAAACACGATAAAAAATTCTACACCGATATAAATAGCCACATTCTACCGTTCAAATTCGAGGGGCCGTCTTTGTCCTGCGTCCATTGCTCAAAGACATTTGAACGGTTCAAACTCATACAGGAGCACATGAATATACATTATCGCAATTATATCTGCAGTATATGCGACGCGTCGTTCGTTAACAAACGCACTCTGCAGAATCACTGCAAGATACACAAACAAGGCGAGTTCGCTTGCGGTTACTGCACCAAAATCTTTGACACTCACGGCAAGAAGCTGAATCACGAGAAGTTCGTCCACATCAAGGGTCAGAAGAGAAACAAGTGTCCGCATTGTGACGAAAAATTCGTGAGCTATTCGAAGAAAACGTTGCATATGGTCGCGGAACATGGCGCCAAACCGGTCACCCTCAAATGTTTGGCCTGCAACATGACATTTAGCAGTCGAGACAAGTTGACGCTTCACACAAAACGTGATCACTTGCTGGAGAGACGACACGAGTGCAGCCTCTGCGAAATGAAGTTCTACGGACGAAATGACTTGAAGAATCATATGATTAAACATACGGGAATTAGGAAATATCGTTGCGATATTTGCCACAAAACATACGGCAGGAAACACACGCTGAGGGAGCATTTGCGTATACATGCAGATGACAGGCGATTTAAATGTGAGCACTGTGGTCAAGCGTTTGTACAGAAGTGCAGTTGGAAAAGTCATATGAGAAGTAAGCATGAGGAAAAGGTCCATTGACATCGAACAAGTATTAATGATCAAGTCTAAACCCACAAGAATTTGTGGGACTCATGAGTTTCATCAAAAAAACCCTTAATCGTAATTGATCTGTGATTACACCAAATTTGATAGGAAATAATTGATTCGGCTACAGTATCGTTCTATCAAGTGTCGTCCATTTATTTCTTCCTATAAAATAAACAGTTATAGATTTGACAATTTATACTGATTATATAAATGAAATATTAAGAGATTATCAAATTATAGGAAGTACATAATTAAAACAAATGTCACTTGCAGTTATGCCATTTGTAAACTGAATATATTTAATGTTAAATAAATATTTTTATCATAGAGGAATTTTATTTCTGTTATATATATTTCCATATAAAATTGTATGGCAATGATATGCTATAGCTAATATTCCATCTACGCTATCATTACCTTCTTACACACATGTTTTGTTAGTAAGCAAAACTTAGATTATTATAATACTGATGTTAGATGCTTTACATTATGAAATTGGGCGACAGCATGTCAGAGTTCCAAAAATTCCTATAAGTACGTAAATAATAAAAATAAATTAATAAATTTGATACACAGTTACGATTGTCGCATTTTTGACATTCATTGAAAAAAAAATGACGGGCATCTGTCAAAACCATTTTGTTATATGTACCTACAACCTTATAAAAATAACATCACTTAATATCTATATAGCTCAAAAGCTTGTCGTATAGGCAAAAGAATAGCGCCATTCTGAGCATGCGACAGATTTTTATTTATATATCAAATCTATCTTAAATCAGACATATGTATAAGTTACAGTTTGATCCTTAAGTCATGTTATGAGAGTTAATTATCTAAAATAACATTCTCCTAGTAATTAGCACGTATTATATCAGCAAAATCCAGTACCTAGATGGGAAATACGCTATTCTATATGAAGCAATGGTAATACCTGAAAATATATATTTTCTTTTTAGGTATTCAACAACAAGCAAACTCTTCGGCCGTCCGTATTCTGTCTGGACTCAAAGAACTCAAAGTGACCTTAAGACGACCCAATAATATCAGAGAAGGCTCCCATTATGGTAATTCCTCTGAACGTGCTACAGAAGACGTTAGCAAACATCGATTTAACATCAGGCAGATACTGTTAAAGTCGAATGCCACTCCAATACGTCGGTACGAAGTCATGCGATACTTTTGTTGCTTCTGCTCAGCACAATATACAGACCCAGCTGCATTGAAAACCCACACTCTAACAGATCATGATGACGCAACCAAAGAAACGTTCATGCAGAGTGTCGGTATTGCTGCGTTTTTAGTCAAACTCGACATCACCTGTCTAAAATGCAATATTTGTTCCCATAACATGGATTCACTCCAACAACTTATTGATCATCTCATAAAAGAACACGGGGAAACTTACCATACAGATATAAACAACCATATACTGCCATTTAAATTCGAAGATGGCGAGATATTTAAATGCGCCCTTTGCCAGTCCGTTTTGAATACATTCAAAACTTTGCATGAACATACGTGCACCCACTATAAGAATTATAGGTGTTCGGAATGCTCGGCTGGATTTGTGAACAGACACGCGATGAAGGTACACAACGATTGTCACAATATAGGAAGATACAAATGCGCCTTCTGTACCAAAGTTTTTGATACCGTCAGAAAGAAGAAATCCCACGAAAGTAGTGTACATATACAATTCCTGAACAAGTGCGGTTTTTGCAATGAGAAATTCAAAGCTTACGATCACAAATTGAAACATATGGCCAGCGTCCACAATGTGCCGGTACCTAAAATCGAGTGTCAAGCTTGCGGGAAGACGTTTCGAAGACAAGCGCTTCTAACCAGCCACATACATCACGATCACTTGATGGAGAAACGTTTCAAGTGCAACACATGCGATATGAGATTCGTCTCGAAGTATAGTCTGGATGAACACACAGTCAAGCACATAGGTGTGAAGTCGTTCATTTGTGAGATCTGCTCGAAGGCGTATATGAGGAAGAAGAGCTTGCGGGAACACGTAAGGATACACACAAACGATAAACGGTTTAAGTGTGAAATTTGCGATCGGGCGTTTGTCCAGAAGTGTGCTCTTTCGGGCCACCTGCGCTCCAAACACGGAGATATACTGTAATTAATAGAATCTTAATGTATAATTGTCAATCAGTTTTTGTTACTAATGTTCATTTTATCGACATAAATAAAATCTCCCAAAATATGTGTTGTTTAATATATTTATGATCATCAATTTAATATATAAGTCCTTATAATAAGCTATTGTTCCAATACGTTGGTACAAGTACCATAAATTATTACGAAGACATATTTATTGTTAGGTTAGGTCTAATTTGAAATGGGCAGGGGCCCTGAGCGCCCGAAACCAGGCCGCGTTGCGACGTCCGCAGCGCGCCATGGCGCTCAGGGTGGTCCGGGCGTATCGCACCGTGTCGTGCGCCGGCGCGTGTGTACTCGCTGGTACGCCGCCGTGGGACCTCGAAGCCGAGGTGCTCGCGGCGGTGTACTGGCGAGCGAAGGAGGCCGGGGGCCGTCCACATCCGCGGGAGATAGCGAGCTGGAGGGAGGACGCTCGCGGCGTTCTCCTCCGGAAGTGGACGGCCCGCCTCGAGAGCCCGGCTACGAGCCGGGATGTGGTGGCCGCCGTTCGGCCACTATTGAGAGAGTGGCTCGAACGGGGGCACGGGGCTCTCTCCTTCCACCTGACACAGATGATCACCGGGCATGGGTGCTTCGGGCGATACCTGTGTCGGGTGGCGGGCAGAGAGCCCACGGAGATGTGCCACCACTGTGGGGCCGACGTCGAGGACACGGCGGGAGGAATGCCCCGCTTGGGCAACTCCTCGCGCCGCCTTGTCCGCGACGGTCGGCGCAGACCTCTCGCTGCCGGCCTTTATCAAGGCCATGGTGGGCAGCGAGGAGGCCTGGGAGGCGGCCGCAACCTTCTGCGGCCAAGTCATGTCGCAGAAGGAGGCGGCGGAGCGGGTGAGAGAGGACGACGTCAACTCCCTCCCGCTGCGCCGCCGTAGGCGCGGTAGGCGGCGACTGGCCTTCGCGGGCCGGTTGCCGCCGTAACGCCGGGGACCGGGGCGGTGGATCGGGGGATCCGCCGCCCACGCCAACAGTCCCATGCCGGAGATGCCCATTTGTTCCATGGGCATCTCCGGTGAAGTGAAGGGGGGCGGGACTCTCACGTGTGTTTTCGCACTGTGAGTCCCGCCCCCCCGAGACGGGCTCGGCCTTGTAAAGCCGAGCAGCGCCGGCGGGGCATGCGGTTGTAAGGCTTACGCGTGTCCCGCAGCCCCGCCACACGGCGCCCAGGCGTCATTGGAACACCCAGGGGTTTAGTGGGTAGGCACCGGCACCTTCTGTGCCGGTGAGTCACCACATAACCCGGCGGCTGCCCCCGGAGCTGCCGGGTATCCTATGAGGATTCCCCTGGGACATCAAAAAAAAAAAAAAAAAAAAAAAAGGTCTAATTTGAAATCCGCGATGGTTTAATTTTGCCAAAGAATACCAAATACAATAAATTCAACAATCTTATCTTCTATCTTTATAGGTATCCTACGTATGGAAAACAAATCGAAAATAATGTACGAAGCGGATAAACATCGTAGAAATTTACGGAACATTCTAGAGTGCTCGAACGCGACCCTAATCAAGTGTTACGAGAATAGGGGGTATGCTTGCTGTTTCTGCTCCGAACGGTTCCCAGGTCCAGTGGAGCTCAAGCGACACAATAAAGACGAGCACAGCGAGAAAATGAAAATCATTCATAAAAAAGATTGGTATACGTACAATGTCAAACTTGACATCACATCGCTACAATGCTCCATATGTGAAACCAGCTTCGACACATTGGATGAGCTGACTCAGCATCTGACTGAGCTACACGCTAAACACTTCTACACGGACATCAAGCAATACATTATCCCCTTCAAGCTTGACAATGGTAATTTGAGCTGTTTTATTTGTTTAACTATATGCCACTCGTTCCGTGGCCTCCAGAATCACATGAACGTTCACTACAGAAATTTTATATGCGACATTTGTGAGAATGGTTACATAAATCGTGTTAATTTAGTCAATCATCTAAAGGAGCACCAAATCGGGAAATACAAATGTGACTTTTGCTCGAACGTATACGACACTATCAAGAAGAAACATACACATGAACAATCAATCCACTTACGGTCCAAGTTGACCCGTAAATGTTATTATTGTGTTGATAAATTTTCACATCCCTACACGAGGGACCGTCATATGGAGACAGTGCACGGCGTAGTACTGCCAACCTACAAATGTCAGTCTTGCGATAAATCTTATGTAAACCCAAAGACGTTGAGTTTGCATATAAAAAGATATCACCTTATGCAGAAGAAACACAGATGCACGCAGTGTGAAATGAAGTTTTATCTTCCTAGTGGTCTCCGAAGACATATGCTGACACACACGGGGGAACGTAAATTCAAATGCGAAGTGTGCCTGAAGTTGTTTCCCAGGAAGTGCGCTTTGACTGTCCATATGCGAATACATGAGAACGATAGACCATTCAAATGCGAGTACTGTGATCTGGCATTCTTTCAGAAAAGTTCCATGCAGAGTCACGTGCGTTCCAAGCACAGTTAGATCTTTGTTAAATGTTATCTTTCGGATATTATGGTATACAAGCTATATATAAGGGACCATGTTATAAAATAAATAAGTAGATACATATTTATTTTTAAGAGGTTTTCTTTTACCTTTGGTGCCTGTCCGATTAGCTAAAATATTTATTAAAAGTTTTGGATTAGGTAGGATGTGAAGCTTAGTTTGTATATGTTTTAATCGTAATCGTACGCCGTTATTCTGATTGTTTATAATGGACTAAATTTTAGAATGGATTGTGAATATTTCTGAGGCTTATCAAGAGAGCGTATGTGCCATCGAAATTCAATAACATTTTCTCCTTTTTTGTAGGTGACCAACGTAAACCAGCTAAGTCAAACCGCAAAGGAATCTCAGAACAAGGAAATATGACTATGTCACTGACAAATGCAAATGATGGCAGTCAGACGCTGTTGGTGAAGGATTTAAGCGAGTTGGATAAACATCGTTTTAATATACGTATTATAATGCAGTTTTCGAATGCAACACCGCTGGCCCATCGCGGCAGTATCGGATATTCGTGCTGTTTCTGCAACGAGCATTTTACACACGCGGCGGACCTTAAGCGACACAATATAAACGAGCACGATGATAAAACAAAACTTGACTTCATGCAAAGAAAACCTTTGGACTCTTTTCTCGTTTATCTAGACATCACATCGTTGGAATGCACCATATGCGACACCAGCGTAGACTCGTTGGAACAGCTTACCGATCATCTCGATAAAGTCCACAATATAGAATTATATACCGAGTTAAATAATCACATATTCTCGTTCAAATTTGACGATGATGTGATGCGATGTGTGTTCTGTGAACAAGTTTACAGTAAATTCAAGCATTTGTTGGATCATATGAACGTGCATTACAGAAACTATATTTGCGACTTATGTGACGCTGGGTTCGCCAACAAAAGTATTCTAAATAGTCATATATTGGTCCACAGGACTGACACGCCCCAACTTGAAGACTGTATCGTAATATCTGATCCGATACCTAAGCAACAGGGTCGACGATCTAAAGGAGATAAATTATATAAATGTTGTTACTGTAAACGGAAATTTAAAGATTATACACACAAAGAAGGTCATATTGCGAATGTACACGGTTTGAGATGGTTTCTAAAGAATCTTTAAATGTGAGGATTGTGAGAAGACTAGTTTCACAAATGACTATATGTGGGTTTCGGTGATAATTAAAATACACTGGCAAGTAGCAATTTCAAAACAATATAGTTATAAGAAGCTGGAAGAAAAATATTCCTAAAACGACAGATAAATGTAATACTAGTTCAATTTTTAAACTGAGTACTCAATGCACATGCGCTCGATGCATAGATAAGATTTTTTACTTTTTCATTGTACATTAAAAGTACAGCAAAGACGAGTGATGCCAAAGTAATGTTAATATATTTGTAGTTATGTTATTTAATAAATAAATTTATTATAATAAGAATGCCTTATTCTACAAATTAACCCCCGTTATCACTTCATCGACAGCCCGGTTGGCTTTGTGGTTAGTGACCCTGACTTTCAAGCCGCGGGTCGTGGGTTCGATTCCCACCCAGGACAAACATTTGTATGCATGAATATGTCTGTTTGTCCAGTGTCTGGTTGTAAATATCTATATAAGTATGTATTTAAAAGTAGTATATGTATGTAGTATATCAGCTATCTGGTTACCATAACACAAGCTCACTTTGATGCTTAATTTGGAATCAGATTGGCCGTGTGTGAAAAATGTCCCAGGATATTTATTTATTTATTTATCGACATTCATGGTATTATATTCATAGAGTCAAGCGCGAAACAAACAACTTTTTAATAGGTAGTAGGTACCTATTCATGCCCTCGTAATGTTTGTCAAAATTATAATACATATTATATTTATTTAGATTTACTGACACTTTTGATACTCAGTATATCATTTCGATGTTAATTAAAACAATAAGGAAAACCATTTTTTTATTACACCATATTACGATATATTTATTATATTATTTTTAAGTGATATGTACGCAAATCTTTAATATATTTGCAATTCTTTAGTACCTACCAATAATATTTTAGTAGAAATTATCGATTAACAAGAATTGAAATTATTTCAAATTATATGACATATTCCGTAATGTGTTTAGTAAACTCAAGGATACCTATGTAATTCTAGGTACATAAAACGATTTCGACATTCAAGTTCTTAAACAAACAAAACAGTTCTTAAACAAGTAACATTTAAGATATATTTTGCGTTAAGCGCTGTGTCCCAGTGATCAAATACACCCACACGTAATGGTGCATAAATACAATAACGTTTACTTTTCTTTGTAGGTGTCCAACGTAAGGCAATCGTCGTTAAGACTGGCAACAAAGGTAATACCAAACCGCCGAACAGGATTCTAGTGTACGGTAATACGACTATATTAAAGAGAAACGCTCGTCGACGTATACAACTGAGACAAATAAGCGAGTTGGATAAACATCGCTTCAACATACGGGTTATACTGCAGTGTTCGAATGCAACCCCCATACGTTGTCACGGCGGTATCGGTTACGCGTGCTGTTTCTGCGCTGAGCAGTTCCCAGACCCTACTGACCTCAAGAAACATACTATAAATGAGCACGACGACAAAACTAAACTCAAATTCATGCATGGCAGAATGATGTTTGACTATCTAGTCAAACTTGACATCACATCCTTGCATTGCATCATCTGTAACACCTCCGTAGACACGTTAGAGCTACTGATCGAACATCTCATAAACGTTCACGAGAAATTATTCTACACTGACATTAAGAATCATATCATATCATTTAAATTCGAAGACGAAGTGCTGCGTTGTATCTTCTGCATGAACGTGTTCAACAAATTCAAAGCTCTACAAGAACATATGAACATTCATTACAGGAATTATGTATGCGACGTTTGTGACGCCGGTTTTGTTAACCGCAACATTCTGTCTGGTCACACAGAGGCACATAAAATTGGCACATTCAAATGCGAACACTGTCCAAAGGTATTCGACACTATACGCAAGAAGAAATCCCACGAGAGATCTGTGCACGACCACTCGAAATTGTTAAACAAATGTGGTTACTGCGAGCAGAAGTTCAGGGATTATAGACAGAAGAACGTACATTTGGCGAAAGAACACGGGGTTCAATTGAACGCGTTAAAATGTCAGGCGTGTGACAAAACGTTTCCGAGTAAAACAGCTCTGACGGTGCACACGAAAAGGGACCACTTGATGGAGAGAAGACACAAGTGCACATTATGTGACATGAGATTCTTCGCAACGAACGAGTTGAAAATGCACATGGTGAAACACTCGGGGGTGCGAGAGTTTAAATGCGACGTGTGCATGAAGTCTTATGGACGGAAGAAAACGTTGAGGGAGCACATGAGGATACACGAAAACGACAGACGGTTCAAATGTGAACACTGTGTGCAGACGTTTGTACAGAAATGCAGTTGGAGAGGCCACATGAGAAATAGACACGGGGCTATTGTATAATCCTAGTAGTATAATACATATGAATGGATGTTTGTTAGTCTTTATCATAACGGCTGCAGGGAATATGTTCTTGAATAGCACATAGGTTACTTTTTATCCCAAAAGTCTTGAAGATCCTTTTTTGTGTCGAGGAGGAAATGCCTTCGCATACCCGCCGCTGAGGGCGCAGCGATGGGTTATGTCCGGCTTTCACGGAGTAAAACCTCCCCTTCTCGCCGTAGCCGGAGTTGCGGGTACGCTTTCGCATAAGTCTTGAAGATCCTGCGGGATCGCGGTTGAAACAGCGGAGCGGGAGCTACTATTTGATAATCTAGCGACTGGTATTTTGAGCTTAAGGAAAATAGTTTAGGTGTCAAGCTCAAGAGGTAGATGTTACCTCAATCAAACAATTGAATCACAATGTTATATTATTTACTTGATTTATCAACTTCTAGTGGTTATATATATAGAGTTTACGTTACCACTGCATTGTATATTTTTTTTTAACATTTTACTTTAAAGGTAATTTATTAGTTTATATATAGGTATACATTTTATGTTTATAAATTTGTTTTTAATTATGATAATTTGAATAAATGTTATATGCGTTACATGGTTTTTTTTTACTATTCAAATATACCAAGAAAAACAACTGTTATAGCAATTTTCAATTATTTTATGTCTATTATATTTTTCATGCATATTTATTGTAAAATAAATACTTAGGATTATTACATTCACGAATTGTTTTATAACGGCTATCCAAAAGACGAGTGAAATATACCTTTTTACAGAACACTAAACTAGAAAATTATAAATAAAAGACGGTAATCATTTTTATATATTCGATTCAAACTTTGCTCCGCCATGAATTCTAAAATTGATTGATTTTTATAATACAAACCTTGCCCTTGTTATAACGAAAAAGAACATACAAAAAAAAGAATCAGCGATATCGGTCCAGTCGTTCTGAATATTTCTATATATAGATTGGGTGGCAGTCTTAAAGAAAGGATGTTCTTCTAGACAATTGTTGTATGGGTAAGAAATCCGATAAATAAATAAATGTTACACCTTTAGGGGTACATATATTTTATATATACCTCGATCAAAGAAATAATATTATAGGTACTGTTTCATATTAGAAAAGACACTAATATATTGTCTACCCTTCTTTCATCTCGCAAAAAATCTTTGGCATAAACTGAGGTACTGTTTATTACTACTATAACATATTATACTATAAGTACTTTTTTTTTTTTTTTTTTTTTTTTTATACCACAAAGGTGGCAAACAGGCATACGGTCCGCCTGATGGGAAGCGGTCACCGCAGCCTATGGACGCTTGCAACACTAGGGGCGTCACTCACGCGTTGCCGACCCTGTAAAAATCTCTTCACTCCCTTCTTGAAGAACCCCATACTGTACTCCATTGGGAATACCATGGCGGGGAGCTCATTCCACAACCTGAGTGTACGTGGCAGGAAACTCCTCTGAAAGCGCAGGGTTCGAGACCAATTCGGCTCCAGAGTGTGGGGATGAGCTCCCCGTCGATGGCGAGAAGTGCGATGGTAGAAGGTAGCTGTTGGCATTATGTCAAACAGTTCTTCAGAACACAGTCCGTTATACATGCGGTAGAACACACAGAGGGAGGCGAAGTCTCTCCTCAGACTAAGGGGCTCTAGGCCGCTTGTGAGCTCGGGATCGTCGACAATTCTAACCGCTCGCCTCTGTACCGCGTCAAAAGGCCCAAGCTGGTATCCAGGCGCTCCCGCCCATAGATGGCAGCAGTACTCCATGTGGGGTCGGACCTGCGACTTGTAAAGTTGCAGCCTTTGCCCAGATGTGAAGTACCGCTTAGCTCTATTGAGCACACCAAGTTTTTTCGATGCCAGCTTGACCTTGTCTTCCAAGTGACTACGGTACTGAACGTCACTAGAAATGTCGACGCCGAGGATCCCGATGCTCTTCGATATGTTAAGGGACGTGTTCTGAAACTGTGGAGCTACAGTAAATGGGGTTTTTTTAGCGGTGAACGCGCAGACTTGTGTCTTAGCGGGGTTGAAGTGAACTAAGTTCATTCGACCCCAATCGGAGACACTACTAAGTGTACTCTCGACTTCAGACACAAGTCGTTCGCGACTTTCCTCTACCACGGATCGAGGGATATTTGCACGTCCCGTGTAGTGTGCATCCCCCGTACTGTCATCGGCATAACAATGAATGCCGCCAATTGATAGCATATCATTGATATGTATCAAGAACAGTGTAGGGGATAGCACAGAACCCTGGGGGACGCCAGCATTAATGTCCATACTTTCGGAGCAACTGCCGTCAACGACGGCTCTTATGCATCTGTTGGACAAAAAGCTGGCAATCCATTGGCACAATCCCTCGGGAAGCCCGTATGCTGGCAACTTCGTGAGAAGACCCCTGTGCCAGACCCGATCGAACGCCTTCGCCACATCTAGGCTCACCGCCAATGCCTCACCTTGACTCTCGATGGCAAGTGACCAACGGTGCGTGAGATACGCTAGAAGATCACCCGTCGAACGACCGTGACGGAACCCGTATTGTCGGTCGCTTAATAAGTCGTGATCTTCTAGGTATCCCAGGAGCTGCAAGTTGATCACTCGCTCCATCACTTTGGAGAGTAGGGAGGTGATTGCGATAGGCCTGTAATTCGACGGGTCTGATCTGTCACCCTTTTTGGGCACTGGGTGCACATAGGCAGTCTTCCACGAAGACGGGACTTGCCTTTTGTGGTAGGAAAGCGCAAAAAGACGCGTTAATACTGGACACAATTCAGGAGCACACTGCTTTAGAACCACTGCCGGTATGCCGTCTGGTCCACTCGACTTATGGACGTCCAATGAAAGCAGCTCCTGCCGGACTTTCCGCTGAGTAATACGGATCTCCGGCATAAAGCTGCCACACCGCTGGATGGATGGTGGTGTAGCGCCTCCATCATCCAAAGTCGAGTTCGAGGCAAAGAGAGAGCCTAAAAGATCGGCCTTCTCTTTGGCACTATGGACCAAGTTTCCATCCGGCTTACGGAGTGGTGGTAAGGACGACTGGCAAAAGTTTCCTTCAGCAGCTTTGGCAAGAGACCAGAAAGCGCGACTCCCAGAGGGTAGGCTCGAAAGCCTCTCGCCAATTCTGCTGATGAACTCGAACTTAGCCTTGGCAATTGTTCGCTTACTGAACCTCGAGGCAGCATTGAGTTTACGTCTCGCATTGGATACATCCGGATCCTGATTAGAACGGGCCGTGGTCCAAGCCTCAAACAAGTTTCGTTGCTCGCCTAGAAATCACGCAATATTTATAATATTCGAGGAAATTATCTCTAAATGCAATTGCGATTTTCCAATATACATAACCAACTACATCATTGAATAACCATTGACGATAATTTTTAGTACATTTTAGTATTTTTTACGTTATTTAAGTAGGTATACGAATTTTGGTTTCCTTTGACATTAACAAATTGGATCAACTCGAATAGAAATATTATGTAACTCCTATAAACAATGTCAATTCAATGATAATATCCTTTTCTTTATAGGTAAACAAGAAATAAGTGCCATCAAATGTGAGATCAAAGAATTTGAGGAAAGCGATAGTGAAATATACGACGATAGCTTCAGATTGAAAGAGGAAACGAGACAAAAAACACCCAGAACGGAGTTAGTTAAACATCGGAGCAATATACAGGAGATATTGACCAATTCAAATGCAACACCCATCCGACGCTACGGAGGGATCGGATACACTTGCTGTTACTGCACTCAGCAGTTTCCGGAACCAGAAGAACTTAAAAATCACACTTTAGATTCCCACAATGATGTCACACAAGCAAATTTCATGAAAAGTATGAACATGTCCGAATACGTCATCAAGTTAGACATCACAGCCCTGCGATGTAACATCTGCTCGAACGACATCGAATCCTTAGAACAGATGCTGCAACATTTGAAAGTAGATCACGAAAAGAAAATATTTACAGACATCAAAAATCACATAATGCCGTTCAAATTTGTTGGTGAAACTCTAAGGTGTTCTATTTGTTCCAGCTCCTTCAACAAGTTCAGAATGCTTTTAAAGCATATGCATATACACTATAGGAATTATATATGTGATGTTTGCGATGTCGGTTTCATTAACCGGAACGGTCTGTCCCAGCATTCGGAGAACCACAAGACGGGGTCTTTCGGTTGTGATTACTGCGCGAAAATTTTCACAACACACGTGAAGAAAAAGTTGCACGAAAGAAATAGTCATACTCATGTGGACTTGTTGAACAAATGTGGGTATTGCAACGAGACGTTTAAAGACTATAGGAAGAAGGAGGCTCATTTGGCGGAAATGCACGGTGTCCGGACACAGACGCCAAAGTGTCAGGCTTGCGACAAAACCTTCAGCAACCGTAAAGTGTTAAGCATACACATTAAGCGGGACCATTTGATGGAGAGGCCACATAGTTGTCCCGAATGTGATATGAAGTTCTTTTCGACGACAGGGTTGAAGAACCATATAGTAAAACACACGGGTCTGCGGGCGTTTCAGTGTGAAGTGTGCTTGAAATCGTTCGGTAGGAAGAAGACGTTGAACTCGCACATGAGGATACACGACGACGACCGCCGGTACAAGTGCGAGCACTGCGGCCAGGCCTTCGTCCAGAAGTGCAGTTGGAGGGGACACATGAGGTCAAAACACGGCGAGATTGTTTAGTGCCAATATTATAGTACAATATATAAACCAACTTAATAGTGTGATTTTATTGATCTGAATAAATTATTTATGAAATCACGCTTACCTTTAATTTATAAGGAATATGTAGATACCTATACTATTGATATGCATGATATTTATCTAAAACTCCTTGAGTTCATTTATTTATACGAATTTCAAGATAATATTTAAATTAGGTTGACATAGTAAACAATTTAGGTATTTTACATTTCCATAAAGATTTTAAAAATAGGTATCGTTAGTTTATATACTAAAATGACAAACGGCGAATTAATTTTAAATGACTTTTAGCAGTTAATATATTTACAAATACGTATTGCAATTAAGATTAATACCTCTATCAGCAAATTTAATCGTTATATACTGCACACACGCAAGTAAATCATATTTAATTCAATGAATTATTTACCATATAACTATACAATCTTCTTCTTTATCCCTGTTGCTGTACACACCTACGTGAAAACTAAATTGTATAGATGACCGTTTTCTTTGTAGGTGTGCGTCAGGCCGAAGGTGTCGTCAAAATCAAAACAGAAACCACTCCGGCTGAAAATGTCAAAAACGAACACAGAAAGTTGGGCAAATTAAAAGTCATAAAGCTAAATAAATCCAGAGTGGGGTGGGTTAAAAAGAGAGCGAGTAAAACTGATTGTGACAGTAAGAGAAGGAAGAAGACAATTAGCATACCGGCAGAGAAGAGGAAGCGGACCACAAAATGGGGAGCGGCTGATAAACATCACAGCAATATAAGAGAGATAATGGAATGCTCCAACGCGACTCCCATACGATGTTACGGCGGTATCGGTTACGCTTGCTGCTACTGCGATGCACAGTACCCCGAACCACCAGATCTCAAAAAACACACACTAGAAACCCACAACGACGTCACACAAGCGAACTTCTTCAAAACTCGTAGAGTAGACCAGTACATTATCAGATTGGATATCACTTCTCTAGCGTGCAAACTGTGCAACGACCCTATAGATACATTGGAACTGCTCATGGAACATTTAAGAGATGTGCACACGAGAAATATATATACGGACATAAAAAATCAGATAGTGCCGTTCAAATTTGACGGTGATACCCTCAGTTGTTGCATTTGCACGAACAGCTTTAATAAATTTAAGACTCTTTTGTGGCATATGAATTCGCACTACAGGAATTTCGTGTGTGACGTTTGCGATGCTGGTTTCGTTAATCAATGCAATCTAGCTGATCATGCAAGAACGCATAGAACAGGCACATTCATCTGCGACTATTGCCCCCAAGTATTTGATACACATGTGAAGAAGAAATCTCACGAACATCGTATACATGTGCGTTCTAATCTTTCACACAAATGCGGGTACTGTAGTGAAATGTTTCGAGATTACAGAGTGAAGGAAGTACATATGATTGAGGTGCATAATGTACGTCCTCTGCTACACAAGTGTCAGGCGTGCGATAAAATATTTAAGAATCGGAGCGTTTTATATATTCATATCAAGCGTCACCATTTGTTGGAGAGACCTCACAAATGTGAGCATTGCGACATGGATTTCTTTTCCAATAAAGAGTTGAAAGATCACTTGGTTAAACATACGGGATTAAGGGAGTTTCAATGCGACGTTTGTCTCAAATCATTCGGTAGGAAGAACACTTTGAAGACACATATGCGTACCCATGTTAACGACCGGCGATATTAAATTTATAACGATATTAAATAATTCCATTTCTCAATGTCTGTGTTGTGATGTCTGTGCCAGTAGAATTATGTATATTTAATAAATTAACTTATTATGTGAACAAATACTATGTGTTTTTATTATTTGTTGTTTTTAACCGTATGAGTTCATTATTTTGGCTAATATTTGTTCCGTTGGCGATACATATAATTATCAAATTCTCAGTTACAAACAAACAATTCCTTACACACAAAATTAAAATTAAACGATAGGAATTAACAAGCGAGTATTCGGATTTCAACACATTTAGAATAATATTAGGCGATTATTATTTATCTGATTTATTTAATAATTAAAACTTAACATATTGATTGACAGGCAAGTTATTATTGAATTTAACTAAGGTATTAAATCTTAACACGAATAGCAATGCTTCTTTAAGTATTTTTTATACATAGTTACTGGATTTGAAATTTGGAAATATTTCTTTGTAGGTAAAGATCGGCCAGAAACAATCAATAATATAAACGCAAAAACCCGGACAACTCGACATAATAAGAATGAGAATAAAAATCCTGGAAAGACCAAAGTGATCAATATAACAAAGCCAAGAGTCGCTTGGATCAAGAAGCAACCGAGAAAAGATGAAAATAGAAAGAAGAAAAAGACATTAAATGTACCGGCTGACAACAAAAAGGAAGGAAAATCTGCGAAGTGGAGTTTAGTGGACAAGCATCACAGCAATATAAGAGAGATATTGGAATGTTCAAACTCAACTCCTATCCGATTTTACGGGGGGATTGGGTACGCTTGCTGCTACTGCAACGCACAATATCCCGAGCCGCAGGATCTCAAAAAGCATACGCTAGAAACACATAAAGACTTTACACGAGCAAACTTCTTCCAAATTCGACGAATAGACCAGTTCATCGTCCGATTAGACATTACAGATCTAATTTGCAAACTGTGTAACAAAAGTATAGACACATTGGATCAACTCCTACATCATTTAATAGACGCCCATAGCAGAAACATATACACAGATATTACCAATCAAATTGTACCTTTCAAATTCAACAGCGGCACTCTCTCTTGCTTCATCTGCACAAACGTTTTTAACAAATTTAAAACTTTACTTTGTCACATGAACTCGCATTACAGAAATTATATTTGCACCATTTGCGACGCCGGATTCGTTAATAACGGTATTCTTTCGGTTCACAAAAGGACTCATAGGACCGGTACGTTTGTATGCGATTATTGTCCGAAGATTTTCAATACGCATGTGAAAAAGAAGGCGCACGAAAGTCGTATACATATGCGCGCGAATCTGTCGCACAAGTGTAAATATTGCAGTAAGATGTTCAGAGATTATAGACTGAAGGAAGCGCACATGACACTGGTGCATAACGTACGAGCTATGCTTTACAAATGTCAGGCTTGTGACAAGATATTTAAGGACAGAACCGCCTTGTATATACATACGAAGATCATTTGCTCCAAATGCCGTACAAGTGTCAGTACTGCGAAATGGAATTCTTCTCATCACACGATCTGAATAAACACTTGGTGAAGCATACAGGCTCTCGGGATTTCCAATGCAATGTTTGCTTTAAATGTTTTGGACGGAACGCTACTATGAAGACGCATATGCGTACTCATGCAAAATAGACGTTATTAGTGAGAAACGCCCTTGCAGTCTTTAGAAATTCGTTTTCGAAAGTTACAGAGCAAAGGAACCGCTCATTTACCGTACATACATTTTAAAGATTGTATTGACTACAAAGGCTCACGCAATGGCTGGCCATATGGGATACATATTTGAAATGTATATGTCAAGAGGCAGTAAATAAATGATTGACTTCGGTATATATTATGTTTTCAACTATGACTTACCTGATCCTTATCATGCTGAATCATTGGGGATGCATATCTATTCATCTAGCTATTACTGCACAAATCAACGGTATAATTTTATTCTTATTCCCATCAAGGACTATCGTATTCATGGTTGTAAAAGTCTCTAACTTATGTTTAAAGAAAATATACGATTTTAGTTCAACAATAATACTTATTAAGAAATTATTAACTTGCGGGCAGTCTGATAAATGGTTTAGTTTAAATCGATAATATCTGTCTTTTAACACGCAGCAAAAGCTAACCTAGTGACTATATATATTTTTTTTAAAATAAGTAGACATTAAGTGTCTACCATAATTTAACGAAAAACACATAATTACGGCATTAAACGCAGGTACTTACTCCAAAAATATATTCAATAACATATAACAAACATATACTTTAAGATAAAATTTAAACATCCTATAATTTCAATAATCATTTTTTTCTTTGTAGGTATCGGACGACGCACTAGGATAATCGAAATCGGAAAATTGACAAAATCCAGCAGTATAGAGCTTAAATTTGTTTCCAATGCGATGCCTCGAGACCTAAGAGTCGATCCAGACACCCCACCCTCAGACCTGTTGAAAAACAAACTCAACTTGAAGAACATATTGCTCTACTCCAATGCCAATCTAATAAGATGCAAAGACAATCGTGGATATGGCTGCGGGTTCTGTCCGAAACAATTCCAAGAAACGACCAGTCTTAAAAGGCACTTTCTCGAAGAACATAAGAGCCCCGAACTAATAAGGCACATAACGAGCAAACTTTTCGAACACGTCATCAAATTAGACATCACATCGCTGATCTGTTTACTGTGTGAGACAAGACTAAACACATTGGAAGACCTGGTTCACCATCTAAAGAATGACCACAGGAAAGACATGTACATAGATTTGAAGAACCAAATATTACCGTTTAGATTCGACACGCCGGAACTGCGCTGCGCCATCTGTTCTGTCGAGTTCTTGACGTTCAAACTGCTTCAGGAGCACATGAATTCCCATTACAGAAACTATATATGTGAAGTATGTGGAACAGGGTTTGTTGCTGAGCGTCTCTACTCGTCCCACGTCAAACGACACGTCAGCGGCGAGTTCAAATGCGACGAATGCAACAAAACCTTCGGCACAGAAGCCAACAAACGTGGTCACATGAAACGCACCCATTTAGGATTCAGCAAGAGAAACAAATGCAAGTACTGCGACGAGAGATTCACGGATTACTGGAACAAGATTGCCCATATGGTCAAAGAGCATGGCATGGAGCCAGTGGTGTTAAAGTGTCAGGCTTGTGAACGCACGTTCAATAACCAGAGGTCGTTGGCCCGGCATACCAAGAAGGATCATTTGCTCGAGAAGCGTCATAAGTGCAGCGAGTGTGATATGAGGTTTTTCGGGAAAAGCAGCTTGCAGAAACATATGGCGAAGCATACTGGGCTGCGACAGTTTCGTTGCGACGTGTGCTTTAAGGCATATGGGAGAAAAACCACATTAAGAGAGCATATGCGTATCCATGCTAACGATAGGAGGTTTGCGTGCACGCACTGTGGCCAAGCATTTGTTCAAAAGTGCAGTTGGCGAGGTCATATGAGATCTAAGCACGGAGAAAAGGTGTAGGTAGTATCTAATGAAATGTATATATATGAAGAATATATCTGTTGGTAAATAAATGTAAGGATATTATGAATTTCGTGAGGTTTTATTACTTAACAGTACTCGAAAGTACATCCTACACAAACTATATATTCTTAAAATGCAATATGTATCTATAAATTGCTAGCAAACATTAATACATTTGGCACCCAACGTGTAACAGACAGAATACGTAAGCAGGTATGCAAAAAAAAATCGTCGATCAAGAAGATTTAATACTAAAACTAACATTAGCATCACGTTAACTCTAGCATACCTATAGTCAAACATTTATAACTATTGACTTCACATCGCTGATCTGTTTACTGTGTGAGACAAGACTAAACACATTGGAAGACCTGGTTCACCATCTAAAGAATGACCACAGGAAAGACATGTACATAGATTTGAAGAACCAAATATTACCGTTTAGATTCGACACGCCGGAACTGCGCTGCGCCATCTGTTCTGTCGAGTTCTTGACGTTCAAACTGCTTCAGGAGCACATGAATTCCCATTACAGAAACTATATATGTGAAGTATGTGGAACAGGGTTTGTTGCTGAGCGTCTCTACTCGTCCCACGTCAAACGACACGTCAGCGGCGAGTTCAAATGCGACGAATGCAACAAAACCTTCGGCACAGAAGCCAACAAACGTGGTCACATGAAACGCACCCATTTAGGATTCAGCAAGAGAAACAAATGCAAGTACTGCGACGAGAGATTCACGGATTACTGGAACAAGATTGCCCATATGGTCAAAGAGCATGGCATGGAGCCAGTGGTGTTAAAGTGTCAGGCTTGTGAACGCACGTTCAATAACCAGAGGTCGTTGGCCCGGCATACCAAGAAGGATCATTTGCTCGAGAAGCGTCATAAGTGCAGCGAGTGTGATATGAGGTTTTTCGGGAAAAGCAGCTTGCAGAAACATATGGCGAAGCATACTGGGCTGCGACAGTTTCGTTGCGACGTGTGCTTTAAGGCATATGGGAGAAAAACCACATTAAGAGAGCATATGCGTATCCATGCTAACGATAGGAGGTTTGCGTGCACGCACTGTGGCCAAGCATTTGTTCAAAAGTGCAGTTGGCGAGGTCATATGAGATCTAAGCACGGAGAAAAGGTGTAGGTAGTATCTAATGAAATGTATATATATGAAGAATATATCTGTTGGTAAATAAATGTAAGGATATTATGAATTTCGTGAGGTTTTATTACTTAACAGTACTCGAAAGTACATCCTACACAAACTATATATTCTTAAAATGCAATATGTATCTATAAATTGCTAGCAAACATTAATACATTTGGCACCCAACGTGTAACAGACAGAATACGTAAGCAGGTATGCAAAAAAAAATCGTCGATCAAGAAGATTTAATACTAAAACTAACATTAGCATCACGTTAACTCTAGCATACCTATAGTCAAACATTTATAACTATTGACTTCACCTTTTCTCATGATTTTTTTTAATTTGCCCACCATCATACATATCTAGAGCAGTTCTAAGATGTCTTTGAGTATAAAACAACGTTACATTGTATTTATCTATTATAATTTTCGCAATCGCATTCTTAAAATTATCATATATATTTACAGGATCGCTACGTTCGAGAAAATCCCAAGGACGCATTATCAATACGTCACCGATCACATGTGACGATGATGAAGACCTATCAGTGATAACACTCGACAGGAAAACTAACTTTTCGTCTTTCATCACCATCCGACCGGTCGGAAATCGGACGCTGCCCGAAGTGCGAGAGAGACAACGTCGTGTCTGGCAACAGAAGCGTCTCTCAGAGCTGGATTTACACGTTGACAATATAAAAGCAATTTTGAAGTTCTCAAATGCAACGCCGATTCGTTGTCGCGTCGGCGATCGATATGCTTGCAGTTACTGCCTCGATCAATACCAAAATCTGACAGATTTAAAAAATCACACGCTCGAAACCCATGGCAACGATAAACCGGAGTTTTTTCACCATAAACAATCGCTATCTAAACTTTTGGTGATTCTTGATTTGACGTCTGTGAAATGTACCTTATGTGATGCCGATGTTACATCACTAAAGCATTTGATGGAACATTTGAAGAAGATCCACGATGAACTAATTCATACACAGATTAAAAATCAAATTGTACCTGTCAAATTTATGGATAATCGTTTGGTTTGCGCCGAGTGTTCGGAAGTAATTGACGATATAAATTCGATACACGATCATATGAGTACGCATTACAGGAATTACGTTTGTGAATTCTGCAACGAAGCTTTCGTTATTCGCTCCAAGCTGACCGAGCATAAAAATAATATTCATCGCGTTTGATATTGTATCATTTACGTGTTTGTCTTGAATAAAAAATATACGAAATTTATACGAATTCTTATTTATTTAAAGTACCTATATAAATTTATTTTAAAGAAACTGTGTAACAAAGTTATTAAAGTAGTAGCAAATAAATGAAATGTAAGATGATGGGATCGATTGTAAGTTGTTTTTACATAATTCATCAGATCTATTTATATCAAAATATACAAATATTAGTTCTTATAATAAACACCTAAAAGGTCGGAAATTCCAATGAAAACTTATGCCTATATAAAAACCATAAAATACCTTAATACATATGTTCTACGATAATGCATGTTATATAAATATTTTCGAGAATAAGTCGGCCTGGTACGAAAAACTAAGTTTAAGAAATAGAACATTCAAATTAAATTTTACAATACAATTATTATTTTATAGGTGAACTAAGAAAACCGAAGAAATCCATCATCAGAATAGATGCCAAGACGAAGCGTGTCATTCGAAAGGAAATCATTGAAATCAACGGAACAGAAAAAAAGAGTATGCGTCACATACAATTATTAGCAAAGAAATCGAAAGAGGTAGAGAAACATAAAGACAATTTGGTGAATATATTAAAATGCTCTAATGCTACACCTATAAGGCGACACACAGGCATTGGATATGCATGCTGTTACTGTAAAGAGCAATATTCAGAGGCGGGACAACTCAAAAAACACACCTTAGAAACACACGACGAGGATACCATATCAAAATACACGAAACCTCTAACGATGGCAACATACATGATCAAATTGGACGTAACCAACCTGTGTTGCCAGCTTTGCAGCGCCCCAATACAAGATATAAACATTTTAATGGACCATTTAACGAAAACCCACGGAAAAATATTCCACAGAGAAATAAAATCCCATATAGTTCCATTCAGTTTCGATACAGACAATCTAAGATGCGCAATATGTACAATAAAGTATAACAACTTCAAAGTATTGTTAGAACACATGAACGTACATTTCAAGAATCACATTTGCGAAGTTTGCGGTAGTGGTTTCATAAATAAACGTATATTACAAACTCATATGTATAGACATAACACGGGCGTTTTCACCTGCGGTTACTGTTCGAAAATTTTCGATACACATATCAAAAAGAGGGACCACGAAAGAGCCATTCATATATGCTTCAGTAAAAGAAGTAAATGTGGATATTGCGGAGAAAAGTTCTCCGATTACACTAAGAAGAATGATCATGAAGTTAAAATGCACGGCGCTAAGCCTGTCGTGCTCAAATGTCAGGCGTGCGACAAAATATTCGACAATCAAAGGTCATTGACCGTTCATACGAAAGGGTACCATTTGATGGAGAAACGTATTACTAAGTAAGCGTAGTAAATATGTTTTTATCAGGTAGAGACTTAAATTAAAATATTTTTAAGGCAAAAACATCGCAGTTTCCCTCTATAAGGCCACAGATTACAAAGCAAATTAAAAAACAATTATTTTGTTTTTTCCACAGCAAATTGCAAATTTACGAATAAATAAAATAAATAAATAACTGTTCATGAAAGTACTGAATGAGTTCATGACTTTTTAATGATCTTCTGTTATGAACAACTACAGGCTAGTAAATATTGAAAAAAAATAAGATGTAAAAAAGAAACTAGAGAAAATCTCACAAAATCATTGATGGTTTCACGAATTATTAGCATTAATAGGTATATCTTACCCATATGTACTGTACGATATTATTATTGGCCAGTGTTATAATAAAATTATTGTTTAGCCCACTTGACTTGGGGGTCCGATCTCAAAAACCGCCAGAATCTTCACAAGGTATAGGTATATATCTAGTGTAGGTATAGTATAGGTTTTAGTTTTTATATGATTAGGTACTTACTTTCATCCTGCGACTATGCGGAGCAAACTAGTCTATAATATCAATGTTAAATTAAATATGGCTAAATATACAGATAAAAAATCTGAAACAGACATTTTTTTATTTTATTTTGAGAGTTAACCCGACAAACGATGGCCTTTCATATGAACCTTCTTCTGACAATAACAAACACAACAAAAAATAATTAGCGAATTTCTCTTTATATTATGTATTAGTAGGTTTATATACCTTACCTATGTACTTGTATCTGCTACTGTATCTTTTGGTAAGGTACCTCATGTTTACTAGGTCTTAATCATTACATCAAGAAAAAAGGTAAGTTATATTTCCTATAACTTTTTTTATTAGTATATATTAAGTAATAAGTAAATTAATAATAATAATAAATAAATATCTCGGGACATTTTTCACACACCAGATAGCTGATGTACTACATATACTACGTTTTAAATACATATCTACTTATATAGATATTTACATCTAGACACAGAACCAACAGACATTCATGCATACATATGTTTGTTCTGGAATCGAACCCACGACCGGCGGCTTGAGAGTCAGGGTCACTAACCACAAAGCCAACCGGGCTGTCGATACTTCCTAATATAGATACTTAAACAGTTTTTAGTCTTAGTCAGTCTTAGTTTTTTCTGGTTAGGAATCGAACCCACGAATAGCGGTTTGAAACTCAGGATATCTAACCACCATGGCAACCGGCCAATCATTCATTTGATACTTCAGTAAGTACCTATTTAACACGTCTTAATTAATAGCTCTTAACAAGATTTTTTTACAATCTGTAAATAATGCTATTTAACTTTACTGCAGTTAAGAGCGAATTTCCGTTAAAAAGGTTGTAGGTACCTACCATCACCCACATCATTACAGTTAAAAAAAAAACAAATATAAATTTATAATATATTTCATTTAATCTGTTCCCGATTTTGTCGTGACTAAATGGCGATTTTGATGGTGACTTTTCACATGGAACCTTAAACTCGCTCGCTGGACGAAAGCTGCATTACAAATAGCGCAACAAAATGGCCTCTCCCCCGTATGAATCCTATAATGCGCTTTAAAACACTCCTTCCTCGCAAAACTCTTGGAACAAACGTCACATTTGAAAACTCTATCTTGGTTATGAGTTATCATATGATCACGGAGATTCGACTCCGTGTGAAACCTCTTTTGACATATCGTACATCTTTTGTTCTTCTCATTCAAATGCACGTTCCGTTGGTGGCGAACTAACGCGCTCTCCATCAAAGTTCTCAATCCACAGATACCACAAGTCGGCATTGGAATATTATGCACCTCATTCATGTGAAACATATATTTTTTTCGCGGGAATCTCATGTCGCAGTGAGCGCATTTTTTTTCTATATGAACGTCAATCATATGTTCGGCCAATGTGTTCTTCCTTTTAAATTGTCTATGGCAATTTGCACATAGAAACTTATCGGGTTTTTTGACAGCGTGTGCTGCGTACATATGGTCCTTACGTTGACTGTGGTACATGAAAGTCTCCGAGCACAGACGACACTTTATAAACTTTTGTTTGAGATGCGCTCTTATAATGTGGTACCGTAAATCTGATAATCGTCTGTACGATATTTCGCAAGCTTTACACGTGTATTTTTTATCTGGACTATCCACTTCCACGACGTATTCATTGACTCGTTGTTTACCTAAAAATTAAATAATGGTTTAGTAAATACGTATATGAAGAGAAAGTGGCAACAAAAAAAAAACAATTACAAATTTCTTACTCGTGTAGGTAAATGAATACAATTTATTAAGGATTCCTATTTCTTGTTACCATATTCATAATTTTTTTTTTACCTATAATAAAAGGAAAACTTCTGTTAACGTGTAACTTAAATAACTAATATTTGACCATAACAAATTCTCCTGTAGGTAAAACTTATATATTGTTATTAAAAAAAACCACTCGTTGGCAGGGTATGATGGCTTATATTAATCAATTAATCAAAAACGAGATTCACAAATCGACGTTATACTTCGTCCAGATTTTAGTATCATAAGGCTAATATTGCACAAGTTACAATCTTTATTTCACAACACAACTCCTGGATGATTTCTCGCCGCGTGTTGTTTCAAAGTAGATTTTTGCACGAAAGCTTTACCACAAACTGAGCATTCATATCTCTTATCACCCAAATGTATCTTCATATGATCCTTCAAATTATTCTCCCATCGGAACACCCGCTCGCAAACACTACATTTGAACCGCTTTTCATCGGAGTGCGTCGTCATATGCATCCTCAAACTAATATTGTTAAAAAAGCCCTTATTACAAATCTCACACTGCGCAGTTTTCTCCCCCATGTGCACCTTTTTCTGGTGTTGCAATACATGACAGGGGAAACGAAATTTCTTGTCGCATATTCCGCATTTTGGGGCTGGTATGCCGTGGACTTCTTCTAAGTGGTAGGCTCGTAGGTATCCTGGGAGTTTTGTGTCGCAGTGAGGGCATTTTCGTTCTCTGGCGCGGTGTCTCTTTAAGTGCACGAAACGATAGTGCTGTGAGACTAGCGGCTGTGATGCAAATGTCCTATCGCAGATGTTGCAAGCGTGTCCCTCGCGGGTGACAGTGTAATATTTTGCGCGACGACTGTCTCCTAGAAAAGAAATTATCGCGTCAGTCAGTCTTCGCTCTTCTTGGTGGTACATTTTTTAGTTTTTGTACGAGTTCTTTAATCGATGTTAGGAAATAAATAATTTATTTTGTGTATTTCATTTTTCTTTTTATTCACCAATGTTGGAAAGTACATAAATGTGCATGGTGCAAAAATAGTATGTATACCTACACGCTTTTATAGATAACCGTAGAAAAAAATATTTTAATTATTGCATGGTCATCAAAGTTTCAAAATAAGCCAACGTTTCGTCAATTACGTTGAAAGATTCCGTGTAATTCCGTTAAATAATGTAATACATACAGACGGAGCTAATAAAAGCGCTATAAAATGAGGTTTCAAAACAGGAAACTGATGTCAATCAGTCAATTTTTTTATGAAATGTAAAGAAGTTATATAATACTCTAATATAGATTTTTTAAGAAAGCATTACAATATCATTCTGGTAGATAGCTTATTCAGCTGGCTTAAATGAGTAAAAAATTTGGCGTTAAAAATAAAACGAATTAACATGATTAATAAAAATTTATTTTATTCTACAACCAATGCTCGCTTTATGTTTATCAATATACCTATCTATATAATACCATAGGTATGTAATGATATTTTATGTCTTATTACACATTTTTGGATATAGAACATTAAATTTATAATTTGTCTCCTTTTTATGGTTCTCTTCTTAGAATATAAATAAATATTGCGTTCTGCAAATTAATCTAATTCAAACAATTATATTTAAAGATAATTAAACTCATAAATACGTGCCAGAATAAAATAAATCACTATTGCCAAAGCTCGTAACTCGAACTGTAATCAAAATAAATTAAAAATGGAAACTAATCGATTCATTTTCTACTAACTTCCGCCCCGCGGTTTCATTCACAAAACTTTCCCGAGATAAAAAAGTACCATAGGTGCTTTTCCAGAACATTCTAACTCTGTGCCAGATCCTTTCAAATATAAAAGCTTCAACATACTTACAAACATTTACATTTATAATATTTATAGAACGAAACATAATGAAACATCAACAATAAAACGAACACTAAAAAGGTCAATATTGTATAATAAAAAAAAAACATGTCTTTTTTCATGTTTAAAAATTTACTTCAGGATGGTATTTTGTCATGTGATAGTTCAAGCTCGCCTTCTGCACGAACGCCTGCCCGCACACTTGGCACACCTTCCTCCTATCCCCCGTATGAATCTTTTCGTGGAGGATCAAAGTTGCCCGCCTAAGGAAAGATTTCTTGCAAAACCTACAATGTTGGTCCTTCACAGTCTTATGTTTAAACTTATGCCTATATAGAGCTGTGGGACTGAAGCCTTCGTATTCGCAAAAATCGCATTTATACTTCTCGCCGAGCATGTGAAAGTTGTTAATGTGTTTGCGAAGTTGCACTTTTGTGTTGAATGTTCCTTTGCACGCGTTACACTTGTACCTATCGTCGACGTCGTGTTTCTCTAGTTTGTGTAATGTAATTTGTGATTGGGTAATGAATCCTTCGTTACAATGCGGACACACGTACTTTGGTACCTTATAATGTATCAATTTAATGTGTTTTCTCAACGACTGTTTTTTGCTAAATGTTTTTTTGCAACGCGTGCATATGTATAAGTCGCCATCTTGCGTAAAGTCGTCGTTGCTTAGGCTGAACGTTGTGTTGGTTGTCTTTCCGCCTAGAATAGAGAAACATTTTTATATATTTTGTCTCCTTGTTCTGCCTATCATCAGTATTTCCATTACCTTTTTGTGATACTTAGTTGATTTTTTTACTTTGACTTTTTTTTGTAGTGTTTCCATAATAAATATTTTTTTTATTATTAGATAGGATGGAATAGTGACATAGTTGTCGTTATACGTTTACGTTTTATAAACTTGTGTTTTGAACATAATCTCACATGGTCTTAGTAGGTCAGAATAAACAGCAGAATTTTAAATGATTTTAAAATATATAGGTAAGTAGGTACGTATTAAAAACTCATTTCAAATAAAAAGTGGTAGTCAGTATTTTTTTTTATAATACGGTGCTACCAACCGGCAACAACTTCTTTTTTACATTGCCATTGACGTAATAATATTTATCTCCTCAGGTCTCCTCTCCTAAATGAGGGCGCTTGCTCATAAAGCTGAAGAGTTCGCTTGTTTGCTTGAACGCGCTAATGAACTCTGGTCCGAATTGAAAAAATATTTCAGTGTTAGATAGCCCATTTATCGAGGTAGGCTATAGGCTATATATCATCACGCTACGATTAATAGGAGCGGAGAATCAATCAAAAATGTTGCAGATCGGCAGTGACGCTAACTATGTTGCGTGGGTCTACTAGTATCAGACAACTGATCTTTTTCTCAGTAAACTTTAATAACTACATAGAGGGTTACAAATATGGATTATTTATTTAGAAAGGCTCTCCAGGGTGGTACTTATTCATATGGTAATTCAAGCTCGCCTTCTGCACGAACGCCTGCCCGCACACTTTGCACACTTTCCGCCTTTCGTCCGTATGAATCTTTTCATGTAGATTCAACGTAGCCTTCCTGAGAAATGATTTCTTACAGAACCTACAGTGGTAGTCCTTCACCGTTCTATGTACGAATCTGTGTTTACTAATTGCCCCGGAACTGAAGCTTTCGTACTCACAAGAATTGCATTTGAACTTAACGCCGAGCATGTGAAAGCAGTTATTGTGTTTTTGTAGTGATCTTTTTGAGTGGAAAAACATTTCGCAAGCGTTACACTTGAGTCTTTCGTCGACTTGGTGTTTTTCGAATTTGTGAACGACAAGTGGCGTTTGGCCTTGAAACTTCTCATCACATAGATTACAGACGTAACTCGAAGCTAAAAAATGTTTCGTTCTGACATGAAATTTTAATGATTCCAATTTATGGTATGTCTTTTCGCACTTTCTACATTTCAATAAGTCTCCGTCTTGTGTAAAGTCTTCGTTGCGTAGTTTGAATCGTTGTGGTTTCGTGTTTCCTCCTAGAATAGAGAAAAACATTTATTTAATTTTGGCTCTTCGATCTTCCTCGTTCGCTTCGGAAATATATTTATTTATTCCACTTTTCGTCTCCGTTTAAACGGAACACTTTACGTAATTCAGAAAATAACTTGGGTTTCATGTCATAAAACTACAAAATTGCAGTCATTATAGATTGTTCAGTCTTTTAGATTAATGCTATACAATATTTTTAGGTACAATAAATATTTAAATTTAGGCCTTCTACTATTCTAGCGAAATTTACCTATATATATGCTGGTAATATTCTAGGTAACATTACCTGCGAGAACGTGCTGTATGACTGGAGCGATTTTAATAAAACTGGAGTTAACTGACACGCTGGATTAACACATCTCTAACACACTCTAGCAACGCAGGAGAAACGGCAGGGTAGAAGCTAGTAGTTTTTATTTCACCACAGATTGAGATATCAAAGTCGATTCATGTTAATAAAATATTTAATTTACTAATAAACTCAACAAACTATATGCCATGTATATTGCTATGCGTAATTGCTTCTTTATTCCAATTGCTTCTTTATTAAAAATTCACTTCGGGATGGTATTTTGTCATGTGATAGTTCAAGCTGGCCTTCTGCACGAACGCCTGCCCGCATACTTGGCACACCCTATTCCTCTCACCCGTATGAATCTTCTCATGAAGTATCAAAGTTGTCCGCCTAAGGAAAGATTTCTTGCAAAACCTACAATGTTGGTCCTTCACTGTTCGATGTTTGAACTTGTGCTTGTGCAATCTTTCGACATTAAAGCTTTCATACTCACACATATCGCATTTATACTTCACGCCGAGCATGTGAAAGCTGTTTATGTGTGTTTGAAGTTGCACTTTCTTGACAAATGCACCTTTGCACGCGTTACATTTGTACCTATCGTCGACGTTGTGTATTTCTAGTTTGTGAAGTACAAACGGCGCAGTTGTCATAAACTCATCGTTGCAGTACGGACAAACGTGCAAAGGTATGTTAAAATGCGATCGAATATGATTCTTAAGTGCTGCTCTGGTTCTGTATGGCTTGTTGCAACTCCTGCATTTATATGTATTACCAACTCTTATAATGTTGTCCTCGACTCGTTTGTCCTGTGGTGAGGTTGTCATTTCCCCTAGAATAAACAGAAAATGTCGTTTCAATTTCAAACTTTCTCCTTTCGATGATCGTAGAGATTTTGATGTTAGGTCAAACACTTTGTGATGCTCTAAGCCAAGAGGCCAATTTAAGATTATCTGCGCTAATAAGCTGCTTGGACCATAATGTTAATATCAGTTTTAATTACTAGTTTTATCTATACTATATAATATTATAAAGAGGAAAACTTTGTTTGTTTGGTTGGTTGGAATGAAAAGGCTCAAAAACTACTGGTCCGTTTTAAAAAATCTTTCAACATTCGAAAGCTTCATTATCCACGAGTAACATAGGCTATATTTTATCCCTGTATTCCTACGAAAAAGGTGACTACGTGGGTGAAACCGGGCGGAAGCAGCTAGTTGCTTATAAAGATACCCAGATAACTATTTCAAAAACCTTTATCTGTTTTTAGGCTTTTTTTAATTAAACGTTAGTCAATAAATCAAGGACGATGTATTATCATATTGAGATAGTTTACTATAGTGTAAAATAATCCATTCATATTCATATTCGGTTCAATACATAGATTGTCTATAGTAAGGTATATTCCTCTGTTTACGTTGATATTCAATATAAATACTCTGGGACATGTTTTACACAAGGGCAAACCGATTCCAAACTTTAGCATCTTGCAGTATGGTGACCAGACATACTTACGTGGTGTAATATAATATAGTACAGTACACAAAAGTGCCGAATATCTGCCGGGCATATTTAAAAGAGCCATAACAAAAAATCGTATTATCTACTGTATATACTTATATAGTGACTATGATGCAACTTTCAGAACCGATCATATGTGTGACTGTTCATAAGTGCTTGTAAAGGCATATTTGAATAAAAAGAAAATTGATTTATTGATGCCCATACATATTTAAAAGGGCCATAACACGAAATTCGTGATGTGTACTATATATAGTGACTATGATGACGTATGGGCGTATTTTAAAGAGCCATAACACGTCATTCGAGATGTCCACTATATAGTGACTATGATGCAGTATGGGCGTATTTTAAAGAACCATAACACGAAATTCGTGATGTGTACTATATATAGTGACTATGATGCAGTATGGGCGTATTTTAAAGAACCATAACACGAAATTCGTGATGTGTACTATATATAGTGACTATGATGCAGAATGAGCGTATTTTAAAGAGCCATAACACGAAATTCTTGATGAGTACTGTAAACAGTAACCACAATAAGTCTTATTCGGATTTTAAACTTGCTATATTTACATTCAGGCACAGAAGAGCGGACATATTCAAGCCCACAAATGTGCGTCGAAGGAAGAAAGGTTCAGATAATACCGCGAGGACAAATAAAATAAATGTTAATGTGTTTAAATATCCTTGTTATTTTTATATAACACATATTTATTCAAAAGACAATCATACAATGAATGCATATAAGATATAGATTGTTCTTCAAATTCAATCTACCAGGACGTAAAACAAGGATCGTAAAATGATTATCGCTAAAAAACATTAACAGTTCGATTCTTGACAAAATGTATGTAAAAATAAACATAGTTTCATTATTGGACCCGTCTCTAGTAATTTCTCTCCACCATTATTCTATTACTAATTACAATTACATATATACACTGTACATTGTTTTTGAAGTGATAACTTACTGAACGGCAAACCGCTTCGTAAAGTAACGCTTTACCGCCCCAGTCTGTCTTCCCTCTCGCTCTTGCAAGGTAAGCAAGCTCTACCTTTCTCACTCTAACCCACATTAAACAATATCAAAATTAAATAGTTCAACTTAGATTGGTTGAAGTTATCACTTCTGTCGGACGTCCCGAGACGCATAAGTTTTTACAATACATTTACATGACTGCCAAACAGTTCAGAACCCTTTTCTTAATAAAAGCTATAATTATATTAACACTATAGAGCCTTATCTCCATTACCGTAATCAAACTATATAACGTGTGATGTTTCAATAAAATATTTTATTTCATAAAAATTGCCACAAAAAACTTCATCATCATCAGCTCATATCGTCTCCACAGAGGAGCTCGAGCCTCCTCTAACATCGAGGGGGTTAGGCCATTATCCACCACGCGGGGCTAGTGCGGATTGGCAAACTTCACATGCCTTCTCAAAACCTTCATAACCTAAAAATTCACTTCGGGATGGTATTTTGTCATGTGATAGTTCAAGCTCGCCTTCTGCACAAACGCCTGCCCGCACACTTGGCACACCTTCCTCCTATCCCCCGTATGAATTCTCTCGTGAAGATCCAAAGTCGCCTTCCTAAGAAACGATTTCCTACAAAACCTACAGTGGAAATTCTTCACCGTCCTATGCTTGAATTTGTGCTTGTACAATCCCTCAAAACTGAAGCTTTCGTATTCGCAAAAATCGCATTTATACTTCTCGCCGAGCATGTGAAAGTTGTTAATGTGTTTGCGAAGTTGCACTTTTGTGTTGAATGTTCCTTTGCACGCGTTACACTTGTACCTATCGTCGACGTCGTGTTTCTCTAGTTTGTGTACGGTGAATGGTGCTTGGGTCATGAATTCTTTTTGGCAGTACGGGCACGTGTACCTCGGTATTTTATAGTGTTTCGATTTAACGTGGAATCTCAGCGAGAACATTTTATCGTATGTTTTGTCGCACCGCAAGCACTTTAATACGTCACCATCTTGAGTAAAGTCATCGTTGTGTAGTTTGAACTTTGGTGCGGTGGGCGTCTTTTCGCCTAGAATAGAGAAAAATATTTATTGCATTTCGCTTCTTCGCTCTTCGTTATTCGCTTCGTGAATGTTGTCGTTCTTGTTCGTCACGTTTTTTTTTATGTTTAGGTTTTTTTGTGACACTTTAGGTGACAATGGTCAGAGAGATTTTTGGAGGATTGAGATAAATACTATATTAAGTACGTTAAATGTGAAACGTTGTAGAAAATATAGGTATATGTAGGTCCCTTTTTGAGGTGACATTTAGGTAAACAAAATAAAGTTGCAGCCCACGGAAACACATTAAGGCTCGTTAGTATATAGAAATCATAATTTTAATAGCTGCGTAGATGTTGTTTTATTATACGTATAGACGGAATTTAATGTTATTTTATATTATACAAGCGACCTTTTTATATCTTATTTAAATCTTTATTTTCTACTAAAGTATGTTTTTTAAAATTACATATTATAACGGACAAATATAAGCTACATAAAAAACTTATGTATCATATTAATTTCGATAAGACTTTATAATGAATAGTAAACGTATTTAACCCAACCACGGTATAAAGGAGGTTTATGATTTTGACCGGTACCTATGTACTACATATTGTTTAAGATCAGTGAAATAATATTAGTTTGTTTTAATTTGCTTTTCAATTCACTTAATATACTTGAGGAATGAATAAATTAGAATTATAGCATTAGAGTCGACGTTTCATTAGTGCCTCTAAAGACCTATTTGAATTAATAATATATTTTATTTTATATAAATACTTTTCTCTAAACATTACCGCACCAAACCACTATAATACTGGGACCAATTTTTATGTTAACATAACTAAAATCTAGACATATACCATATTGTTTCTAAGTGTCATAAGGTAACACGGTGTCGGAAAAATACGACAAAATTTCATCCTATTAAATATGAAAGTCATATTGAACATAAAAAAAAACAGGGAAATTGTCAAAATTTATAAATACTCACAAAATGGCGTATCACATCATTCATGCTTACAAAACATATTATTACATATATATAATGCATACAATAGAACCAAAAATTATATGATTCGAAATAAAATATTCAAAGAGAGACAACTACATAAATAGTTATGATAATGTTGCATTATATATAGGTAAAAATTGAAAATTGAAATGCAAATATATTTGTATGAAGTTCTCAAAACACCATAATCGACTAAAAAGTGAAAATCTTAAAACGGCTATATTTTTAATTTATTTAAACAGCAATGAACACTTTAACACCTTTTAAATGAAATAAACCGAATCAAAATAAGTGTGTTCAAAAATTTTGTTCAAAATATCAAAATAATTGTAAGAAAGTGTAAGCATACAAATTTATTTGATAAAGCTGAAAAGTCTGTTTGCTTGAATGCGCTAATCTCAGGAACTAGTGGTCAACAATTTGTAAAAAATATTTCAGTGTTAGTTAACCCATTTATCGAGGAAGGCTAAAGGCTATATATATCATAACTCTACGACTAACAAGAGCAGAGCATCAAGGGACAGTGTCGCAAAAACGGGCAAGAAGTTCCGCGGGTCAACTAGTGTATAATATTTATAATTTTAGAAAACTTCATACAGAGACGATTGCATACAAAAATATGTATGTATAAATTCCTACCTGTCTTTTCTTCATCTTCAGATTTGATGTCATCTTTAGCGGTTCCTTTCTTCGATTTGACCTTCTTAGTGGTTTTCTTTGCTTTAGTTTTCGGTTTAATTTTGGCTTTTTTCGCTTTCACCTTCTTTGTGTCTTCGGCTTTTATGTCGATAGAATCTGAAATTGCAGGTAAAATTATATTAAGGCACCGATTATGTAATAATCAAATAAACTAAAATGCAGATTTTTGATAATCATCAAACGGTTGAAAAGATTTGATTAAAATCTTGCTAAGAATACTTTAGATCACGTTAGCTTGCAATATTTGGAATGTCATCTAATTTGGTCTATTATTTTAGGAGCAACAATGTTACATACAGATAGGTCAAATTTATAAGATTCAGATTTTTTTAAAAACCCGCGTCTTAAAGCTTATTTAATCTCACTTTTGTCATAGTCTATATAAGTTGCTACATTTATCGGTATGAATTAAAAACATGTAAAAACTAAATATGTATGTACTTTGATCAAACTGCCACATCTACCTCTAAAAATATCTTATCTAGATATTTAAAACTATTATATAAGAATGATACGTAATATTAGATTTTAGTTAAGTTTAGTATTTTGTACATAAGAATCGAGCCCAAATGACTTTCAAACTGGAAGGGTCGGTAACACTATGTTCCGTTTCGAAATAAAATCTATACAAGCTCTCTCTCTCTTTTTTATTGTATACTAGCTGCCTCCGCGCGGTTTTACCCGCGTAGTTCCCGTTCCCATAGAAATACAGGGATAAAATATAGCCTATGTTACTCGTGGATAATGTAGCTTTCGAATGGTGAAAGAATTTTTAAAAACGGTCTCGTAGTTTGTGAGCCTATTCATTACAAGCAAACAAACAAAGTTTTCCTCTTTATAATATTGGTATAGATAGTTTTTAGTTAATAATATAATACAATTAATACATAGTTTTATGCATATTAGTAAATAAAGTAATTTCAATAATAATTCTAAAATATAATTTCTCAATATAAGCATATATTTAAAAATAGTATATGAGGTATAATACCAGCTATCTAATTACCATAGTACATGCTTAGTTTGAAATCTGACTGTCAAGAATATCTTTAGATTATTATTTTTATTTTCAAATAACCTTACCATGATCAGAGAGCCCATCAAAATCCATCTTGGGGAAGTCATCCTTGTAATCTGCAAATATATAAAAAGGATTTTAAATCCAAAATAATAAAATTACAGACTCTGCTTTCAGTAACTTTGGCGAAAGTGATAATATTACCTTATATCAATGTAATAACTATAATAAAACTTCAGCCATTAAAAACCGGGTAAATAGGTTTTCACCAGTTTCAGTTTTGACAGTCCGGTTGGCTTTGTGGTTAGTGACCCTGACTTTCAAGTCATAGGTCGTGGTTGAATCCCACCCAGGACAAACATTTATATACATGAATATGTCTGTGTCTGTATGTAATTATCTATATAAGTATGTATTTAAAAGTATTAAATAGCTAATTATCTTGTTACCATATTACAAGCTCTGCTTAGTTTGGAATCAGATTGGTTGTGTGTGAAAAATGTCCCAGGATATTTATATAAAACCTTAGATGTAGCGATTCAAGAGGAAGGTTTATACTTATCATTTAATTTTAATTTGTTCAAATATGACAGTTATTTGCTAGCCATACAAAGCCGGGGCAGATCACTAGTTAAAATATATAACTTACCATCTTCAGGTCCATCTGGCAGTTCCACTTTGATGACAGGTTTTGTGTCTGCAACTGTATACAGTTTATTGTTAAATAAAATCTATTTATAGTGTGTAAATTAGAGATGCGCCGAGTAACACTTTTGACGAGTAACAAATACCGAGTTTTAGTCGGTAAATTTTTTTTTCAACCTAGTACTCGGTTCAATCAAATTCCCATTTCTCGTGCGTAAACAAGTACAAACAGGTTCGTTCCGGCTCGCGTTGATACACCCCTCACCCCGCCCACGATTTCTTATAGAGATTCTCAAAGATTTCCTTAGTTAGTAAGAAATACTTTTTGATTATCACTGTTGTTTTAATTATATCTACCTGAATACATTGCTTTTCTTATAACGAGCATACTCGGCATTCAAACCGAGTTATTCGGCCGAGTATCAAAAAACCCGCCGAGTACGCCGAGAACCGAGTATCAGTATCAACCGAGTACTCGGCCCATCTCTAGTGTAAATAATCTCCCTCATATTTATTTCATTCTCACCAGTTATCACATCTCTGCTGATCATATCCTCAAAGCGGTCTTGTGCGGACAACACCTGCTTCTTGAACTTGACAGTGGAAAGCAGCAACGTCACACAGGCGTCGCATATTTTAAATGTTACCGTACAGAGGTCGCCAGGCACTGGGTATACCTGGAAGTGGAAAACTCATTTGTTTAACTCATATATTAAATCTCCTTGGTGACTCAGTCAAACTGGTTGATTTTCAAGCCATTAGACTTCAACATGTCTGTAAGTAAATAAATTCTTCTAATATTATAAATGTGAAAGTATGTAAGAATGTATGTTTCTTACTCTTTCACATCAGAATGGCTGAAGGAATCACAATGAAACTGCTCAGAGTTAGAATATGTTTTTGAATAACACAATTTTTTTTTTTACCCGGGAAAATTTTAGATTCCTAGAAATGCTGTACAACCGAGCAGAGCTAATAGTATCTCTTTATTTATATATGTATTTAAAAGTAGCATCATGTGTACTATATCAGCTATCTGGTTACCATAAAACAAGGACTAGTTAATTTGTAAATAGGTTGAACATGTGTAAAAAATATCTGGCAACATATTTATGCGGAGTTACCACTACAATAGGTAAATAATAACTCTTCAATACATGTCATAGTTATTTACTACTACTAGTACTACTTCAGGTTTTCATTTCATGAGTAAACTTGGTTGTGAAAAAATCTATATCTCTTTTATTTTATTAAGAAGTTATTTATTTAGAGTTCTAGCTTCTGTAAAACATCTTATTGGAATCTTGCTATCATAATTAAGTGTTTAGATATACAAACAGTATTATTAGTGAATTTTATGGTAATATTATCAAAAAACACACATTTAAAATATATATATTTTTTATATATTAACATAATAGAAATGAAAACAAACATAGCTAAATCAAATCTTATATCTAACCTAGGTACTATAAAAAAAAACCAATAATTCTAAAATTAAAAAAAGATGTAAATAATAATGTTTACGTCGAAAAAAAAAAAGTTTTTCCTACTTTCCTGGTCGCTACCAACAGGAAGCGTACACAGGAAGATCGCGGCATTCCTCGCTTCAATGGCAATGATAAATATTGTAATATTAGATCAATTCTTTACTTATTCTCGTAAGATACTCACATCAACGTCTATAGAATTCCTCAACATATTAACGTATGTTTCCTTCTCCTCTAAATGAGTACAAGTATCTCCTAGATTTATAAAAACGCCTTTCGAGAGACAGCACCTACACAAATCATTCTCCAATATACAAATTTCACTCGTCATTTTATTAAAATAACCATATCACTACGAAGATACTTTGCTGCGCTTGTTAAGAAATATATATTCAAATGAATAACTCTTGTAATTCCAATTCCAATTTGTTGCTTATGGCTCCATCGTGTTACCGATGACTCTGCCAATGTCATAGTCGGAAAACGCAATTACTCAATAAATTAGGACGAAACGGAATACCGATAAATTCTATGAGCATATTAAGTATAATGTAAGAGTTATTAATTAGTAGAATAATAATGATGAAATAATAAATATTATATAAAAATGTAAATTAAAGACTTATTTCATTAATTGTTAGAAATTTTGTTAATACCTTAATAAAAGGAGAGTGTACTGAAGATAATAACACATTAAGATTAACAGGACGAGGAAAATCAGGGCCTAAAAGATCGTATAAAGGGGTGGAAATTTTTAGACAATTAAAGAATATGTGATCCAAGGTACCCTCCTCAAGACCACATTCACACAAAGAGCTATCTAGAATTCGTAATTTAGCGAGAAATGCAGGGGAGCACACATGGCCTAACCGAAGTCGAATAATAGTGGAAGTTAAAGATTTTGAAAATCCGCGAAATTTAAAAAACCATGGCTTGGTAGGAATCATAGGTTGCAGGAACCCATAATTCTTTCCCTTCACCATTCTGGAAGCTTGCCATAAAGAATCCCAAGATTTCAACAAATTTGGTTTCGCAGAATTTTTCAGGTCTCTCGAGAAAAACTTTTTATGAGTTTCAATGCCCAAATGAACAGCCTGTTTAGCACATCGATCCGCATTTTCATTACCAATAATGCCACAGTGTCCAGGAATCCACGCCACGACAACATCAATACCAGCGGAAAAACATTTATATAAAATACTTTTTATTTTTAAGGTAAGATAAAATCGTTCTTTGGCATGAAAAGGAAACTTCTTTATGTCTTGAAGTAAACTAAGGGAGTCCGAAAAGATTATAGTTTTATCAAGAGAATGAGATTCTACATAAGATACTGCCTCCAATAGAGCTATTGCTTCGCCAGTAAAAACAGAAGTAAGAGGAGGACATTTAAAACTAAGAACAATTTGGTATTTCGGAATCCAGACAGCTGAACCAACGTTCTCCTCGTTTGAAAATTTTGAGGCATCAGTAAACATACAGAGCCATCCACTAAAGTCTTTTTGTAGCAGTCTATTAAAATTTTGATTAGCACCAGGGTCGTCTCTTTGGATACCAAAGTTCAGAACTATTCGAGGTTGAAATATGAGAGAATTAAAATCAAATACAAATAAGGGGTCTTTGTCCATGCAGAAAATAGGATGACGAATACTGGTATACTTATTAAAACTTTTAACAAGAGGAGTAGAGTCTTTATGAGCCCAATATCTGGATTCAGAGGAGAGGCGAGATAAAGAAAAAAGTTTATCATACAACATATGGGATGGGTTTTGGAAAATATTAGAAAAAAACCTATCACACAGATATTGTCTACGAAGGAAAAGAGGGGGTTCCAGGCATTCTACTTGCAGAGCGTTTGTTGGCGAAGACTTCATAGCTCCCGTAATAATGCGCAAGCACTTTGCTTGGATCCTATCCAATTTAGCGAGGGCAATTTTATTGCATGGCTCTAAAATAAAACAACCATAATCAAAATGACTACGAATCAATGCATTATAAAGCAACTTTTGATTGTAAGGATGCGAACCCCATCGGACCCCTGATAAAGATCGGATGACGTTCACACCATTTTCACATTTAACAGTAATATATTTAAGGTGATGCAAGCCGGACAGTTTGGAATCGAAAATGACTCCGAGGAATTTAACTTTATCTTGAAATAAGATAGGCTCATCATTGACGGAGAGATCTAAGCGAGGGATTTGTCTTTTCCGCGAAAACACGACTGCACTACATTTAGCAACAGAAAGAGAGAGATAGTGCTCACTGAGCCAGATGGATAGGTATCTTAAAGCTGAATCTAAAGAATCAGTAACGTTAGAGAGAGATTTCGAGGAGGCATATAAGACAATATCATCAGCGTACTGTAATATGTGACAAAAACAGTTAACGGTCTTATCAAGGTCTGAGGTATATAAGTTGTAAAGTAGAGGACTTAGCACTGATCCTTGCGGAAGACCCTTCCAGACTAAGACGGGAGAGTGAAGCTCACCGTTGACTCTGAGTGAGATGGAGCGTGACATGAGAAGATTACAAATGACAGTTATCATCCTAGATGGGATGTTCAAATGACGTAGTTTTTCCTTGAGCAGAGGAAGATGAACATTGTCATATGCTGATGAAATGTCTAAAAATACGCCTATCAGGCTCTCATCGCGAGAAAATGCAAGACGAATATCAGTTGAGAGGACACTGAGGCTATCCATTGTACTCATACCGCGTCTAAAACCAAACTGGCATCTAGGCAGGATTTGTTTACTCTCAACAATCCACTCCAATCGATTTTTTAAGAGATGTTCAAAAATTTTTGATAGAACCGAAGATAGGGCAATGGGTCTATAGGAGGCGGACTCAGAAGGATTCTTCCCTGGCTTGAGGATCGGCACAACAATTTGGTTCTTCCAAGATGCTGGAACACTACCTGATATATAAATACAATTAAAAATATGCAAAAGAAATAATTTGGACGAAAATGAAGATTTAATAATAAAAGAATATGGAATCCCATCAATACCAGGGGAAGAATCCTTAAGTTTGTCCAAAGCACAAGAAAGTTCATCTGAAGAAAACGGCTCATTCATTGGGTCATGAGGGATAGGGGAAGAAGTAGAAGGATAGGAGGGAAAGCTGTCTTCACTAGGAACAAAAGGAGGGGCTAATTTATTTTTAAAATCTGAAACCCATGAAGTGGGATCATTAGAAGAGATATTGTAATTGTTGGTGAGGCTTCTACGAAAAGATTTAACTTTTTTCCAAACAAGAGAAGGAGGTGATCTAGGTGAAAGAGATTCACAAAATGATCGCCAACCTTGAGATTTTTTTTGGATAGTAATCTCTTTGTCCGAGCGGAAGTTTTTTTAAAATTAATATAGTTTTCCATCGATAAATTTGATGAAAATATTTTTTCAGAATTATTTCTCAAACGGACAGCAGTAGTACACTCCGAATCCCACCAGGGAGGAGATGAGATCTTACCACGAGCTGAGTTTTTAAAGGGAATCGTCGTATCTGCAGCAGAAATTAGTGCATTAACGAACTCATCATATAATAATAGATAGTTGTCCATATTCACAGGAGGAAGGGCTAAAATATAACAGTCAGTAGAACTGGAAAATTTGTCCCAGTCAGCAAGATTGAGTCTATATTTTAAAAGGGGAGAAGGATCTAAAGTAGGAGTAAAAGTGCGATGCCAGTGAATTAGAATAGGAAAATGGTCACTTCCATAACAGTATGGAAGCACAGACCAAGATAATGAGGGAACAAGGTTGGGGGAAGCTAAAGTCAAATCTACTGCACTAATATTTTGGGTCGGAGATACTCTCCTAGTTGCCGAGCCATCATTAAGAATGCACACGTTTAAGTCATCAAATAAATCGAGAAGAAATGAGGAAACAGAGTCACAGTAATGTGAGCCCCATAGCAAATGATGAGAATTAAAATCTCCTAAAATAATAAAGGGACCTGAAATGAAGGAAAAAATGTGAGATAACTCATTAATTAAATTAATATTAGGGTGAGGAACATATATGGAAACAAAAGAAACATCAAGAACTCTAGCGGCAACAATATGTATAGATGGACTATGAGATGGGAGAGGGATTTGAGAGAAGGATAATGATCTATTGATGAGAAGAGCGCAACCCGCCCACCCATCATCCCGATCATCCCTAAGACATGAATAACCAGAAATTCTAAAGGGGGAACCAGGTTTTAGCCAAGTCTCTGCAATCGCAAAGACTAGAGGATTATGACAATTCAAAATATTAATAATTTCATGCTTTTTATGTCGAATGTTTCTGCTATTCCACTGAAGGAGACTTTGCGACATCTTTAAAGTTGTAAGTAGTGAACAGTTTTTGAAGGAGAGTAAAGACATTGTGGGGAATTGCGTCGGAGAATTTTGTTAGAATATTTAGGACAACGGATAGTAAAAGTTCAATGAGGTTATCATTTGGGGACGGCGAATGACAAGAAGAGCGGGGATTGGGAGGGGAGAGGGGGGCCGATAGATCATCAGGATTAGATGGAAACCCACATCCATTCGCCTGAGATGACTTTGGCGATTGAGTGAGAAAATGATGGGAATGAATGTCATAACCTTTTTGTAAACTAGGTCTCGGTTGACGTTCCGAAAATACAGTCTTTTTATAAGATCTAGAAACCGAAGGAAGAGAAGGGGAGCGATCCCCATTTTCCTCTTCAATATTTGGCAGATGATTTTGTAGGACAGGTGACGAAGCAAAAGGAGTAGCAGTAACATCGGCAAAGGATCGTTTAACTGGACGAAACCGTTGAGCAGCCTCTGTAAAGGAGATATTTTCCTCAGTCATAACGATCTTAATAGATTTTTGTCTGGAATGTTCCGGACAACTGGGAAATGTAGCCATATGTTGACCAGAACACAACAAACAAGTAGCCCTATTCTCAGGGACATCACAGGTATTGCCTTGGTGAGGTTGAGCACATCGGTAACATCGAGGGTTGGAGCGGCATTGCGACAAGACGTGACCAAACCGGCAACATTTGCGGCATTGAATCGTGGGGAGCTGGTAAACAGATACAGGAAGTGAACTATTATAGCAAAAAACTCGTTCTGGTAGTCTATTTCCAAGAAAAGTTAAAACTACAGCAGTGGACGGATACCACTCGGTTTGACCATCTTTAGTAGTTTTTCTATTTAAGCGTCTTGCTTTAATAGCTTGACCGCAATTACTAGGGTAGGACATACCTGTCATCAGCTCCTCTAATGACCAGTCAGTCGGAACATTTCTTATGATACCCATACGGGTGATTTGGAATCTTGGGATCATAGCGGACAAGCTACAATCTTCCAAAATAGAGTTGGATAAAAAATCATTAGCCTCCTTGGCAGTTGAGAATTCAACACTGATTCTACCTCGACCAGCCGACTTAATGCCACCCTGCATAACTCCAACGACGTTATTTTTAAATAAAATTTGGGCTAATTTTAACGTTTGTAATGACGGGGAGGCCGTAGAAGAAACAATAATTGAGAAAGGACCCTTATCAAAATCGTTATATTTTAATTTACTTTCAAAATCCGGACATACATATACGCTTTGTAACGAAACAGCTGGAAACTTAATTTTTTTGGGGATTTCATCGGATTTCTCAGCTGAACGTTTCAAGCAAGGCTTTGAACGTAAAGAAGATTGTGACAAATCAAAATTATCTTCTGAGCCACCCCTATCGGGGGGCTCATCATTATCAGATTCCATAAAAACTAACCGATATTAAAGATGCACAAAACACTAAAACGTAGCGAAAATACAAAACAATTAATAGCTCAAAAAATTTTTCCCAATTTAAATTTCCAGAACAATCGCGAACACGTACGTCTTCCAACCAATCCAGAGACAAAAAACCCTTAGAATATTTCAATACAGCTTCTTGATAAAAATATGGATTTTGATGCTTCCTTGAAGGCCTGAAGCACAGCAATCAGTCCAACTCTTGTAATTAAATTTTAGAGAGAATAATAAGCAAATCAATTTGTATCACTTCGACGTCTGTCTGACTGATGTTTTTATTGTGAGTATGTTGGTTGCCTTGGTTGGTAGTGTGGTGCTGTGTTGATTGGACAATCAAATCAACATACCGATATTTTTCGATACAATAATCGATTTATATTCTAAACCCAAAATAAATATAGGTTAGGGTGCGGTGGGGCTGCCCTTGGGCCTTGGGGCACCCCTGAGCCGCGAACGTGTTAAATAATTTTACATGATGATGATGATTGGTCTGACGGATTTCGACCACTTTGACTCCTAGTCAGTCTGGCGCTGGTGCACCCGAAGATGGCTTATTTAGCCTTTCTAGCTAACACTCAAATAAATAAGCCCTCATTCGCACGAGAGCTTTTTTACCGGACGGTAAAAAACGTTCAAATACAACAAATGCATTCCCATGTATATGTTCTCACGACAGGGTATTTAAAACGCGACGCTTTTTTATCCAGTGGTGTTGCATTTTCAACTTTGGGCGTTGGAAATAGAGCATATAATGGTACTTGGGAATGCATTTTTTGTGTATGAACGCTATTTGACCGTTCGTAAAAAAAACTCTCGTGCTAATGAGGGCTAACACTTCCCTTTAGTTTTAGAATCTACTAGCTGCCATGGGTAACACTGCAACTGTCACTCACTGTCATGTCAGCGTCAGGTCCGTCCGTCAGTCAGTCAAGGGAAGTTCGAAAGAAAATCGTAAGGCTTAAAAAAAGAAAACATAACATATTGTTTTTATTTATACATACAATAAATATGCGCTAAACGCGGTCTTTAATATTTAATTTAACAAAAAAATAAACCTTATATACGTACATTAGATTTGTTAATTGGACCGGAAAGCAATGAAAAATAATTAAGAGATTGATAAAATCTGAAGAAAATATCTTATGTTGTTGTCTTCATTATTTAAAAACAAAATGTAAGTTGTACATTAATTCATAAGGTAATATGCACAAGCTATACATGTGGCTTCACCTGCATTGAATATACAGGACAATATATACTCTGTTAATTCTGAAGCATTCTAATTTTCTAAATATTAGAATATATGAAGACGTTTTAATTGAATTACACGCATAAATAATTATTATATTAAGTAGTATATAATTTTTTAAATGAAATGAATAAATTAAATAATTTACATACTACTGGTACTTGAAAATATGTAAATAACTATCTTCTAGATATCTGTAATCAATATCAATTATGTACACAAAAAATATTTATTTCTTAATTTATTTCATAGACAATGCAACAGGAATATGGCTTGTGCTGTTGCTGCATGGAGCTGGCTTGTCCTAAAAATCTATGGACAGAGTACATGTGGATGGGGAAGGTTGAAATTTACGGAGAAATGTTGAGAGAATGTTTTGATTTGACCGTAAGTATGGTAACATCTTAACATTATATATTTTTCAGTTCTCTTCCATTAAATTTTTAGTATTGTATATAAGCTGGAGGATATACAAACTTGATTCCTGTTTGAAGGTAATGGAGGCAACTAAGGCTTAAAATATTTATTATTTGTATATATAATTAAGTCATGATTCATATTTGGATGAAATGGAGATGATGGAGGATGGAGATGAAATACTAATAAATTGTACATAATATTTGGTCAGCTGACATAACAAAATTCTGCTTTAAGTACTATAGGACTGAAAGAAGACAACTACACTGAATGAATAAACATGTTGGACAAGCTTATAGTGCTACAACATCACATATGCAAATGCTATAATATTTCAGAAGACTATTCGAATATTCAACATCAGATCTTATTACAACATTCACTTCGCAACTAAACAAATAAAATAATAATATTTAAAATTGACTTTAAAGTTAAAGCAAATATATATAATAAGCTCACTTATTACTATTAAAAATGCATAAACATTTTAAAAAATTACTAGCCTCACATAAATAATGTTATAGTATGTGCTTACTGTCAATAACTTACTGCCCTGCCATATATTTCAAATCAACAAAAAGTAACCAATCAACATTACAGCTGGCACAAAATCAAAAAATGATGGAGCAAATATGTGAAGTGTGTATCACACAGTTAAGAAACTCAATGAGCTTCAAACAACAAGTTCTGGAGTGCCAGGTGAAGCTGGCCACCCAAACTGTAGATATGGAAGGTATGTAGAAGATTATTAAACCCTTATATTAGAACAAGTGGAGCAGGCAGACTTCGTTCTGCCCACCAGCGCCACCTACCGGGTCCAAGTATATGTAAGCTATCCTATCTCTCAAGTTGGATCGAACTGCACATGGTGTGCGAATTTTATTATAATCGGTTAAGTGGTTTAGGAGTCCATTGAGGACAAACATTGTGACACGAGATTAATATATATTAAGATGATCAGACTTCCGACTTATTACGCTGGTCAACAGTGGTTTTGTCGCCTTTGGTATAAGATTAATTTTGGATATATTAATGCTTACAATTCATGAGACTACCAATGATTTTGTAAGATTTGCTCTTGTTTAATTTTATTATATTTTATTCTCCAAAAATTATAAAAAAAAATAGCAAATTTAGGACTTTCATGAATATATTCGTAATCTTAGCTATTGAAAACCTTTAAATGTGCAGGCTTAAGCTTAAGATTCCCAGGCTATTAACTGTTTATATTCCAAATTTCATCGAAATCAGTTCAATAGTTTTTGCGTAACATAGGAACTTTCGCGTTTATAATATTAGTAAGATTATTTCCTTATATATATCCGCAAAATGGCTTAATTTTTAGTACCTACTGTAATAGTTTTATATTTTTAGATGAGACAATTAAATCAGAGGGACTTATGTTGCTCACCGGTTCTACACAAGATGATGAGTTATCCATCAATGAAAATGATGAACTCATTAATGAAGGTATGTAGAGGCTAGGCTAGTTGTGGAATCCAATGGAATACACATTAAGGGGATGTTACTTTCAGAAAGATCTACATAGTACTGAAACTGGGGTAAGTGAATTTTTTTTTGTATATTAATATCAACTATGTTTTCAGATAATGAAATTATAATTTCCAAGGAACTGAGAAAAGTAAAGAAAGCTAAAAAAGTTGGTAAGTTTGCTTCAATATTGAAGTCTTAATCTATACTAATCTATAAAATAAAATAAAATAACGATTTTTATTAAATTTTATATGCATATTCAGTAGGTCTGAGAATCGGCTATATATTATCTATTTTTGACTATCTATTTTTTTTTTTTTTTTTTTTTTATACCACAAAGGTGGCAAACAGGCATACTCATACCCCTAAGTGATAACGGGAACTACGCGGGTGAGACCGCGGGGCGGCAGCTAGTATTATATAAATAAAGATTTGATATTTTGTTAGTATAGGTATCTGTCTGGTTCCATAGCACAAGCTCTACATATACTATTTTTTAATACATACTTGTATATTCACATCCAGACACAGAATAAACAGGCATATTCGTACATACAAATATTTGTTCTGAGTGAGATTCGAAGCCACGACCGGCGGCTTAAGGTGAACGAATCATGTTTATTTGTTTTGATGTTATATTAAACATTAGTTTGGAATCAGATTGGTCGTCTATGAAAAATGTCCAAGGATATTTCATATTTATTACATTTTACATACACTTGTACATAATTAGAGCCGAATTCACGACTATTAGCTTCAATGTCTGGGTTGCCAGCCACCACACGAATTGGCGGTAGTTTGAGAAAATTCGCACTAGGTTTATGAAAATATATTAAAAATGTGTATTTTATCATTTCAGATGAGGCAACCAAACATCATAAAACCAGAAAGAAAACTAACGAAATAAAACTAAAACAGGACACTCGCAAATTAAACTTTATAAAACCGAGACAAAACGTGTGCTACCTCCTAGAACATTCCACAATAATACCTTTCAAATCCAATAAAGGGTACTTCAACTGTTTCTATTGTAACAAGCAATTTGTTACCTTTCAAGAAATACGGAGTCACGTTCGACAATCACACGAAGGGGCGACGTTCAAATCGATTATAAAAAGTATTCTACGCCCCCACGACAGAATCAGAGTAGACATTAGCGAAATCACCTGTAAAATATGCGCGAAAAAACAAGATAACTTAAAAGATTTAGTCGCTCATCTGACTGAAGAACACAACGTTAAGTTCAATAGCAAAGTTAAACCCGAAGATTGCGTCTTACCATACGATTTGGGCGACGGAAAATATAAATGTTGCGTTTGTAAAACTGAGTTTCTATTCTTTAAAACCCTGACTAAACATATGAATGAACACAGCTCGAACTACGTTTGCGACGTGTGCGGCAAATGTTTCATTTTACCTGAGAGGTTGCGTGCTCACGCGCAGATGCATTCCCATCAGGGAACTGTCAAATGTCAGTACTGCGCAAGAGTTTACACGTCAGTTATATCGTTGCGCAGCCACGTTAGGTACACACACGAAAAACTATCACACCTATGCTCGATTTGCAACAGAAAATTCCCAAGTTCCAAATCTAGATTGAAACACTTCGAGGAAGTCCACGGTCGGTCACCGCTGAACTTAAATTGCAAATTGTGCAGCAAAAAGTTTCTAACGCCGGGCAGTTTGAGTATGCACACAAAAAAGGAGCATTTGAAAATACATAGGGAAGCTAAACATACGTGCGTCGAATGCGGCATCAAGTTTAAATCTAAATACAGTTTGGGGTGTCACGCGGTGGTACATACAGGGGAGAAAAATTACGAATGTGATTTGTGTCATAAGAAGTATTCTAGAGCGAGCACTCTGAGTGAACACTTGAAAATACATACGAACGATAAACGGTGGTCGTGCGGTGCGTGTGCACTGACTTTTGTGCAAAAGTGTAGCCTGAAGAATCATATCAGAGTGCACCACAGTGAAATGGACGCGGAACAGTTAATTGTATATAAAAAACCTGATAAATAAAATTTGTTTTATTTCCCATTCAAGCAACAAGTTACAATACAAATAAATGTTTCATCATCAGCTCATATACGTCTCCATCGAGGAGCTCGAGCCTCCCCTAACAACAACGGGGTTTAGGCCATAGTCCACCACGCGGGCCTAGTGCAGATTGGCGGACTGCAAATCCAGGTTTCTTCACGATGTTTTCCTTCACCGAAATTATTACTAATCTATTATTTACTTTTTCTTTTGGTTGTAATATTTGTTATAAATGGAGCTGTGGAGTGAACAACAATTTGGTCACATAAAAGGCAAAATACTGGCTTATTTCGATTTCATAATCTGACAATATTATCAATTGTTGTCAAATTCATTACAATATTTTACGCATAGCCCCAAAGTGATACCTAACTACTCGCTCTCTATAAATTAATAGTGCATATCAAACACCATAGTATTCGGTTGAGAGCCCTCTGCGCTCGCCAAAACAGTCCGCGTATCTAACGGTGTAAAAGCCATCTGAGGCTTAACCTAGTCCATTAAAAAAAACACCATAGCAGTGCCTTGAGGGTCATGGCTGAAAGTATAAATCACAAATGGCCTAAAAGGTTGTCTTATTCGGAGACTATTATTTTTACAGCATGAAAATAGTTAGCTCAAAACAATAAATATTTCAAAAATTATATGTTGAGGTTAAAAATGAGTATTATAATCTATATATATAAAAATGAATCGCAAAATGTGTTGGTAAGCGCATAACTCAACAACGCCTGGACCAATTTGGCCAAATCTTTTTTTTAAATGTTTGTTGAAGTTCAAGGATGGTTTTTACGGCGAGAAAAATTAGAATTATTGCTGGAAAAACCCTAAAAATAGCCCTTTTCTTTTTCCCATACAAATGATTTGTAACTAAAACGTAGTCAATTTGAGCTTTATTGCTATGGCATAAAGTTCATATTAAATTACAAGCACTTACTGTTGTCTAAGCAATGTAGGTGTGTTCCTAATAGTCCGAGAGCTGGCACGAATTTTAGGGTAGGTATTTGAGGCAAGCTGAAAACTTGTAATAAATAATAATCGTTGTTAGCTGCGAAGCGATTTGCAGCATTTGCGCCTTTTATATAGGTACTCCGTGTTCTCGTGATAGCGAGTTCAAACCTATATAGTGAAAACTATTTGGTCTTTGACGGAAAAAAAATTTTTTCATACCTACCAATTTTTTACTGATATTTGACAAATACTTTCGAGGTTGTCGAGCGGGTGGTGTGAAAATAAAACAACACGTCTTTATTAATATTTTATTGACGGCTACATCTAATGTAATACATTTTGGACTAGTGATAAATATATTGGCTAAGTATGTATTGAGTATATGTTAGTAATACTAGGTAGTACCTATAAGCTTTAATACAATTTCATTGTATTTTTAACTATAATACGCGTATTATGTCTAACAATGCATATTCATGTCAATACAAATTTATGACTAAATAGACTAGATAAACACTAGAATTAGTGTCTTTATAGGAATTCGATTTGAAGGTGGCGTACTAATACGATAATGGTTTTTCAAACTAGTTCTCTGTATAAACGCTTCCTTGCATACGGTACATGCATACTTTTTCTCGTTCATGTCTCTTCATATGAACATTTAATGTGTATAGTTTTGCAAATTTCATAGTACATAATTTACACTCATGATTTTTCGCGCCAGAATGCACGTCAAGGTGACTTTTCCATGTCCATTTTTAAACAAATGCCTTCCCACAGACATCACACGAGTACTCCTTTTTAAATGAGAAAATCCAACGTGAGCACGAAGGCTGTCAGCAGTCGCATATTCTTTGGAACAAACATCACATTTAAATTCGGATTTTTTTACTTGATGATTTTCAATGAAATGCTTCAATCTGTGGAGGTATTGTGAAAAAACTTCGTTGCATTCGGGGCATTTGAAATTATTGGTTTCGTTATGTACTTTCCTTATATGGTAATTCCGTAAGGACATAGTACAAAACTTGCATGCAGTATCAGTTTTGCGATGCCCATGAACATGAGGCCAGTAGCCTACGGTCGAAGACAAACGTTGTGGTATATTCTATTGTGTATGTAAATTAAATGATCTATTAATTTTTCTATGGATTCGATTTCTTCTTCGCACAATCTGCACTTTATATCACTGACGTCAGATTTTATGAGATCTTTGGGTGTTTTTAAACAAAGCGTTATTTCTTTATCGCTTATATTTGAATGTGCATCTTTTAAATGTTGATTTAAATCTTTAAAAAATTAATAGCCTACATTGTAATATAAACAGGTTTATTTACTACTAATGAATTTGAAAGGCTGAATGGTTGAATTCCTCAGTACCAAACGATTGTCTATGTGACTCTCGGGAGAGTTTCGCGCCACTTTATTGCGTTTTGATCCGTTTAGATAAGTTTAAAAAAATATACTAGTAATAATTCGAAGCGGCGGGTGACAAAAAGATTATTTTGAAATTATACTAAAATTGCATTGCAAATAAGTTTCATTTTAACTTTTTTTTAATTAACTAAATAGACTTAACTTATACTTATTTTAACTTGGATCCGATTTTTGGATGTACCAAGTCGGTAAAGTTTTTCGGTTATAAAACTATCACAGATATTTGACACGCGGACTATTTGGCGACGTTGGATCATATTCATCCGTCACCCATTGCTATATATCTCCGATTATTTCATGCGCATATGCGTAATAAATAGCGTATAACTTGCAGACAACTTGCAACACCGTTTTTTTTACGCTGGGAAAAATGCGTTACGCATACCCCCCCCTGGACGGGGGACACCTACTTAATGCTTATGGCTTTGTGGCACACTGTTTTAAATTCATGGGCGGATCTTTATAGGAGCTTTTTGGGCTGCAACGCAGGGCCCCGTGGATACAAAGGGCTCTCAGCTCCTATTGCAGTCAAAATATACAGTAATTTAAAGTCCTTGACAAAATAACAATCAGCGGATTATTCATTAGTCAGGCCCCAGGTAGTTTTAGCGCAGGGTCCTATTAACTCACAGTTCGCCCCTGTTTAAATTACTACTACATTATTTTCTGACAACTACTTCGATTATATAGTTACGATCTAACGATAAATAGTGTATGTTTAAAGGGGACGATTCGCGCGTTGACTATTAAAGGAACTGCGGGTAGTTGAGCGAAGCTCCTCATCCAGACGCTTGATTCACCCGCTATTGTAGTCTTCTCGTGACCACGATCAATGCAAAACTGCTGATCGAAACGTCGAGGTAAGTCAAAATAATTTATATTTTAATAATAGTCCACGCGCAAATCGTCCCGTAATATATATATCAATTACTAATAAATATATTGGCTTATGGGTATAAGTAGTAGGTATGCATGTAGTACAAGCTTGGATTGGATACAATATCACTAAGATTCCGTTACAATAAATTTAAATATGCACATTAAACCCATCAATATATGTTCGTGAAATAACAATTTAATAGATGTCTAAACTAGATGGACACTGAAATTAGTTTCTTTACTGACTGGTTTCCTCTCCAGGGTGATGGACACGATAGTGGTTTTTCAAAGCAATCTTCTCTGTGAACGATTTCTTGCATTTAGCACATGCAAAATTTCCCTCAATAACATGTCTCGCCATGTGCATTCTTAATGTGTATCCTCTTGAGAAAGACCTACTACATAATGGACACTCGTGAGCATTCGGGATATTATGCGAATCCATATGACTTTTCCACGTCAATTTATAATTGAATACCCTTTCACAAATTCCACATACGTATTCATTATTTCTAACATGAGTGTGTTTTATATGAACACGAAGGGTATCGGCTGATACAAACTCTTTGGAACATCCACTACATTTGAATTCCGGTATTTTTGCATAATGTTTTTTATTTAAATGCTTCAGTCTTTGGTGGTATTGTGCAAACACTTCGTCGCATTCGGGACATTTAAAACTTTTGTCACTATGTGCCATCCTTATATGGTGATTGCGTAGGGACACAGACCGAAACTTCTTGTTGCACTGTCTACATTTAACATGAGATGTTTGATGTGTTTGAATGTGTGCCTGCAGTCTATGGTCGGATACAAACTTTTTGGTGCAAATTTTGCACACGTGATCCGTTGCATGTTCATTCAGATGAGTCGATAGGTTTTTGAAAAACCTAAAAGCTTTGTTGCATGTAGGGCATGTAGGATTTTCGGCACTTAAATTATAGCCTAGAATGCCGTGAGACGGTTTATGTTTGGTCTTGAGGAGAATTTTATTGTGTACGATAACAAAATGATCAACAAGTTTGTCGACGGATTCGATTTTTTCGTCGCACAATTTGCATTTTATATCACTGACTTCAGCTTTTATAATATCTATAGGCGATTTAATTGATCGCATGATTTCTTTTTCGCTTATTTTTGAATGTATATTTTTTATATGCCGACTTAATTCATGGAAGAAGAAAAAACCAACACCGCAATAAAAGCAGGTGTATTTACTACCAGCGACTTTGAAAGGCAGAACAGTTGAATTCTTGAGCACCATTGTAATGTTTTCGCGTATATTGCAATTGTTTATGTGACTTTCGGCAATGTTTGTCCAACCTTTTCTTTTTGGTTCTGCTGGGATCTCTGGAATTAATTGACAAAATTCAATAGTTGAGGTAGATGTTAAAAGAAAACTAGTAAATAGAAGCGGCGAGTGACCAAAATTTTATTTTTTAGTAACAGTAAGAATTGCAGATATGTTTTGTCCGAAAGACTGTACTGACAAAATATAATGAAATTATTAAAATAGCAGTTCCAATAAGCTAGGTCTTCAGCAATCGAGCATCATATTACTAGGATCCGCATTCCCCAAACTGTCTTTCCAAAGTCAAGATTTCTTGAGCAAATTTTTTACCCAATCAGTGATTTATACACACGGCCTGAGTTGGATCAAATTTAGCCAAGACACATTTTGGATTCCATCCGTTTGGTCTCGTCATGACCTCATTCCGATCCTACAAACCTCCGATCATTTTCATGCGCTCGCATATGCTCCCTCAGCGTATAACTTCTCGCATAAGACTTGCAACATATACTACATTTATAAGGCTTTGTCCCACTATGTTTAAACATATGTTTTTTTAAACCGTGATTCGTTATAAAGGCCATCCCACATTCATTACATGTCTTATTCTTATGCCCATGAGTTTGTCGAATGTGTGTTGCCAGATAATGTTTAATGTTGTACTCCCTAGCGCAAATATGACATTTGAACTTGTGTGTGATATTGTGTACCTCGGACATATGTTTTATCCGATCATTATAGTGTTTCATTGGTTTAAAACATATCTGACATTTGATTATGCGTTTAGAATGTGCGCTTTCCATATGATTAGCTTTGGAGGTTTTCGTACTCAAAACTTTCCCGCATTCAGTACACGGATACGTGCCGTTTTCGTGCGTCCTTTTATGGACTTTTAAACGTTTCGAATTTAAAAAGGATTTGCCACAAACATCGCATATGCAGTTCGCGTAGTGTTCGTTCAGATGCGTTGTTAAAGTACGAAACACGTGGAATTGTCTTTCGCACAAATGACAGTTATAAGGACTGGCATCGACTTTGTAATCTGCGATGCATTCATTGTAAATAATCTTTTTGTGAACGTCCCCAAAATGGAGTCGCATATCTGCGACATCTGTCAAATTCAAATTACAATGGCGGCATTCCAAATTCGAAATGTCTATCTGTAGGGAACGCGGGTAACGTTTGATTTTTTTTAATTCGTCGCCTATATTCGGGTGGGTTTGTAAAGTGTGGTGCCTTAACAAATTCAATTCCATGAAATCTTGTGTGCAGAAAAAGCATTGGAACCAACTTTTATGGTGTCTAAAAGGGCATGCTGTTGTGTCTTTTAGGACTGTATCACAAGTCAGCATAACGCGTTTACGTTCAGAAACTTGTTTGATACAATTTCGAGGGTGTTGCCAACCTAAAAAAATAAAAACAAAAATAAAAACTACCCTACCCATAAAAGTAGATGTTTTAAAACCCATTGTAAAATATGCATATAATATATGTAAATATGAATGTATTGAAAACAAGTTTAATAATATTCTATTTTTTTTTTAAACAATTTGGTCACTCGCATCTAAGTAAAATAAATAAAAAGGTAATTTTTTCTCACTTCAAATCATCGAAATTATTTAAAGAATATCAAGTATACATACCAATAACTGATGGTTTAGATGAACTGTGAGGATTGGGGCTCTCCAGCAAATCCTTTGCAGCGGCAAAATCAATGGCAGTCATATCAATATCTTCTAAAGGTGCATTTTTCTTTGACCCTAAAGATGCATTTTTCCTTGACCCTAAAGATTTATTTTTCCTAGACATCGCAGATTTCTTTTTCCTTGCCAACTCGGTTGGTACATTTTTTATTGTCAACGCAGGTGCATTTGTCCGTGACAACTCAGCTTCATTTATCACTGGGATCTCGAAAAGTTCAGTTTTCTTCGACAGTTCAGGTTTATTTATCATTGGGAACTCGAAAAGTTCAGTTTTCTTAGACAACTCAGGTTCATTCACCATTGGGAACTTGAAAAGTTCAGATTTCTTTAACAACTCAGGTTCATTTTCTGTTGACAACACAGGTTCATTTATTATTCGGAACTCGAAAAGTTCAGTGTTCTTTGACAACTCAACTTCATTTTTGCTTGGGAACTTGAAAGGTTCAGTTTTCCTCGACAACACAGTTTTATTTACCATTGGGAACGCGAAAAGTTCAGTTTTATTTGTCAACTCAGCTTCATTTGCCGTTGACAATAATTCAGGTTCATTTATTATTCGGCACTCGAAATGTTCAGTGTTCTTTGACAACTCAGGTTGATTTGTCCTTGTCAACTCTGTTAGTTCATTTTCCCTCGACAATTCAGGTTCATTTATTATTCGGAACTCGAAAAGTTCTGTGCTCTTTGTCAACTCAGGTTCATTTGGCCTTGACATCTCAGGTTCATTTATAATTGCGAACTTGAAAGGTTCATTTTTGCTTGACAACTCAGCTGCATTTATTATTGGGAACTCTAATAGTTCAGTTTTCTTTGACAACTGAGATTCATTTGTCCTTGACAACTCAGCTTCATTTTTGCTTGGGAACTTGAAAGGTTCGATTTTCTTTGGCAACTGAGCTTCAATTTTGCTTGGGAACTTAAAAGGTACCATTGTCTTTGGCAACTCAGGTTCATTTGTCCTTGACAATTCAGGTTCATTTATTATTCGGAACTCGAAAAGTTCAGTTTTCTTTGACAACTCAGCTTCATTTGCCCTTGACAATTCAGGTTCATTTGTCTTTGGAAACTTGAAAGTTTCAATTTTGCTGGACAATTCAGGTTCATTTGTCTTTGGAAACTTGAAAGTTTCAATTTTGCTTGACAACTGAGCTTCAATTTTGCTTGGGAACTTGAAAGTTTCAATTTTGCTTGGGAATTTGAAAGTTTCAATTTTGCTTGGGAATTTGAAAGTTTCAATTTTGCTTGGGAACTGAGTTTCATTTTGGCTTGAGAACTTGAAAGTTTCAATTTTCTTTGACAACTCAGGTTCATTTTTCTTTGACACTAAAGTTTGATTTTTCCTTGATAAATGTAAAGCTACATTTCTCCTCGTCAACTCTGCTATGGGCGTGTCTGAGTCAGAATCGTCTAAGGTTTCCCTCACTTTTTTCGATATTTGTTTCTTTTGTCTGTTTGCAAAAAGGTCTAACTTCGATTTGTTCTTGATATTAAAATAATCATGTTCGCTATCTTTTTCTGCGGCTGTAAAGAAATTAAAATTATAATATACTGTACATATTTCAAAAATTCTTATTAACTACCAGCAGTCCCAGTGTATTTGATATTGAGAAATCATCTATATTTTATTAATCTTTTTAACTCCAAATAAAATTCAGCAATAATAAATTCAGTTCTATATACTCACCATCCAGAGCTCCAATATCAAAAGTAAAACGACTATCACCATTTTCTAATTCTACTTCAGTTGTTATTTCTAAACGGTCTTTATCTTCTGAAAAATTAAACCTTTTGCATTACACATCTGAAAATCTAGATACCTTGCACATTATCTGAACCTCTAAAAAAACATATAACATAACAAATATATCCAAACCAATCTTAATTGTAATGTATTTGCTAATAGACAGCAAAAAAATATCAAAAACATCAATTATTGAATAAAATATATTTATTTTAAAAAATCTTATAGTATTTGAAGGAACACAAATAGTGTTACATATTGTGTTTAGTATATGTGATGTATGTCATACAAATAAATAAAATATGTACATTAATTTGCATGATTCAAAAAGAGAAATTATGGGTATGATGATTTAAAAGATTAGTCTTAAAACAATGCAGGGGTAAAAGCACAATAAAATCAAAACCAGTCTCGCTGCCTCATTTATCAAGAGTTTTTGTAACAAAAAGAATAAATAACTTTTATCTATACAGTAATACCCCGAACTTACGCGGTAGGTGGGTCCGAGCGACTGCCGTGTAAGTCGAATTCGCGTAAGTCGGGGTTCAACTTTGCATAGAAATACATATAAAGTATGTTTAATCGGGACCAGAGTTTAAAGAAACCAATAATTTAGAAGAAAAATGTTTAATAACGTGTTTAATTATAAAACAATTTACATTGTTATGGCTTCATATATTCTAACAATGTTGCCTGACGAGTTAAGTTTTTCTTCTTCTCTCGCAAAATTTCCTCCTATCATACCAGTATTTTTTTTATTCGCCATTTTGTAGTAGAAACGCGTTCTTCATTAGAATATTCTTTTTCTTAAATTTCTATAACCTTGTCAATTGTTAGCTCTTGATTGTGTGAATCTAGCAATTCTTGAACGTCATCATGATCGACCTCTAAATTTAAACCTAAACACGTTTAAACTGTCGCAAAATGAACACTGAGAGGGCCGAGTGAGAGAGCCGATGCGCGTGGCAATCAAAATGAAAAACCGCGTATCTCCGAATTCGCGTAAAACGGGGTAGCGTAAGTCGGGGTATTACTGTATATTAAACATTTAAATTTTTTGCTGTCCTGTGTAGTTTGTTTTTTCTTCAGCCATGAGCGATTACAAAAGATAAACAACATAAAGGATAAAATATACCTTTTCTCCAAGAAGGATAATTAATGAAACGATCCTCGGCTAGTAATATTTGTTTTTTAAACTTGTGTACATCCCGCAGGCGTCCTACACATATGCCACAGATGAGACGACTAGGGCCCCATTCCGACAAGTAAGTTAACTGGAATAAATAATAATTAAAACCTAATTTTAAAGAAGGCCAGGTAGGTGAAATCCTGTTTGGTATACCTAATAATAAAAATAAATTGGCTATATCAGCCCCCAGATTAGAAATATTCAGAAACAGCCCCTAATACCAATATATAACAAATATATAATATATAATAAATTACCTGATTATTTAAATAAATGTGAGCAGTGATACTATTTTTATGAATAAACTTAAGAGAGTTCTAATTGGAAAATGTTATTATAGCATCAGATTTCATGGATGATAGAATATTCCCACACTTAATATAATTTTTACAATAATTATCTCTAGAAAGGAAAGCTTTACATGAAGCTTATCTATTAATGTCTTTTAATATCATAAATGCGAAAGATGTTTATAATAATTTCGGTCCAGAATGGTTGACGGGATCGCGATGGCGAAATTTGGCAATGTAAGAATATGTCCTGGAATAACACGTTAGCTACTTTTTATCACGGGAAAATTGAAAATTCCCGAGAACGGGCAAGGATACTCTCGGGAAGCGAAAAATATATTAATAAACATTATAAAGCATAAAATATAGTTCCTTATTTTTCCTCAAATATCCACACTGAAAGAACTATATAATATCAATACTTAGCAGATTATTTCCCTAATATCGTTCAATGGTTTAATAAATTTTCAGACAAATTTTCCTAACATATCCCGTCATCCACGTAAAGTTACAAAAATAATATGATTTGGATATATTTTTTTTTAATGCGACGAATGAGCTTTTCGGACGTTGAACCGTAACTAGTATCAGCTGGGACCAAGTCTGGAAGTTGTCTAAATACTATAAATAGATAATACCTTAATTCCATAGCATTCCTCCACCATATCGCAATAAACTTCTTTTTCTCCATTTTCCGAGAGATATGTAGAAGTCAAGTCCCGAGTGCCGCAAGTAGATAAACAACATCTGCAAACGTCTGGTTGTGATACCCAGTTGTTTATATTTTCAATATCCATTATTTTTATTCATTGATTCTAGTTTCAATATGTTACGGGCATTAAAAGGCTGCACGGCACCTCCCCATCACTATAATTTTCATCCCTATATTTTCAACAGTGCTGCCAGCCTGAAAAACCAAGATATCAATAATGTTCCAAAGAGCTTTTCTAGGTTTGGAATTAGCTTGATCATACAGCTCTTGATATAATAAATTTAAATAAACTGTGCACCTATAGGGTTACTACTTTGAGTTCCTAACTAACTACAGTTAGCTTTGTTCGGAGGACTTAGCTAGGATTCGTAATTTAAAGAGCAAATAATAAATAAGAGACACTGTGATAGTACTGACAAACAATCAGTCCAGCCTTTGGTCCAGCCATCAAATATTAGTTTGTTCGTTCATTTCGTTCACTTGGCGGGAAAGTGTCATCGCTCCGGCCGGTGTCGTTATAACAAATATAATTGAATATTTTTGTTAAATAAAATACTATTCAAGTGCGTCGTAACTATCTACAGTGGTGCCTATTTAAATAAATAACACATTTTACATAAAGGTTTAAATAAACAACAATGCGTAACGTAGAAATTAAAGCTAAAATAACAGATTACGACAAAATATGCAATATAGCCGAACAACTGAGCGGTGGACCGCCAACTCTGATAAATCAAGACGATACATTTTACAAAGTTAATGATGGCCGTTTAAAAATGAGGTTCTACGCGGATTCTTCTGCGACACTAGTGCGATATAACCGCGATGATGAAGATGGTCCGAAGTTATGTGATTATGATCTATTGCAGTTCCCTATCGGTGAAGTAGTTAAAGCTAAGGACTTAGATGGTATTTTGCAAAAATGTTTGGGTATACGCGGTCGTGTTGTTAAGGAACGGTGAGTAACATCATATAAATTAACTAGGTACATAAAACATGTTAAGTGTATTCTAAGTTCTAACTAAACATGCCTATTTTATTGTAATTTTTCAGTAAACTGTATATGGTTGGCCAAACTCGTGTTCACATAGACAAAGTACAAGATCTCGGTGACTTCATGGAGTTAGAAGTAGTTTTACGACCAGAACAAACGGTTGAAGAGGGACAGGAGATAGCTAGAGATTTGCAGATCAAGCTGGAGGTGAAAGATGATGATCTGATCACCTGTGCCTATGTTGATTTATTAGATAAAAAAAATAATTGATTGGTTATGCTAGATCTGTGACTAAAAAGTTGATGTTGCAACTAAACATTGCGGGCAGTATATAATAGACACACTACTTAAATATTGGGGTTATAGACACCTGTTGAATTATGTTATTTTCATGATTCATAAAAAGAACATAAATCAATAATAGTATTGCCTTAAGATTTTTGTTCTGTTAAAAGCTATTAGATGATATGGATCACTTAAGAAAATTCATAGAACAGATTTTTCTTAAGTGAGCCGTATCATCTGATCATTTGGCATCATTGATCAATGATTGTTTTAGAATATGTATAAGATATAAACATTGCATGTATAAACCTAATAAAAGCACAATCTTTGATAATTATTTCAAATAATTGTAACATTTTTACATTGTTTGTGATCAAAAGAAAAGGCTTGAGATTAAATTTTATGATTGCGCTTTTGAAAGTTTTAATTATATTTTAAGTCTAGTTACATTAAAAAGCATATCAAGTTTGCAACGTTTCGAAACATTTAGATAATAGGTTAATAATTCCAATTTGTTGTTTATGGCTTCATCGTTTGTTGACGATGATTTTGCCTAGGTTAATAATTAATATTCCATGCAGGCTGTATATATTTACCTATTTATTTTTACAATCGGTCGATTACAAACTGTTAAGTGGTGGACCACCCCTCCCCACCTAACTAACCCTTAATATCTGTGGAAAGGGCTGCCATCAAAAAAATCTGATTATAAAAAATGCTGCGCTATTAAACATAGGGAATAATATCAAGGTAGTAAAAAGCCTTGTTATTCTCATATATTTTCATTAATTGTCAGTCTTTAGTTTCGTTACACAATCTAATATAATGAATTTTCGTGGATGACTACATTTTCTTATTAACCAACTGGCAATATTGTCACTACCTGGTAAGTTAATGTCAAAATATATAATCATTCATTCATTCATTTTCCTAGGACGGAACGAGACTTCGGAAAAATTATCATTAAAGCTAAATATTTGTGTTAGTAAATGGAATCTAAAAAGAACAATACGAGCTATGGAGCGTGCAGATGTTGTTTAACTAAAGGGAATCACAGAGACATAATGAAGGAATACTATTCAAATGGAATTCGTGAAGTTTATTTTGATATTTTTATGGATTGTTTTAATTTATTTGTAAGTATAATAAATCATTTATTATAACTCATATATTGTATTAAACTAGCTCGAATATCGGGTGAAAATACATAATAATTTATTTGTTTTAGTTATCAACTGACACGAAATTATCAACATTAATATGTGCATCGTGTGTGCAACGTTTAAGAGATGCAAGCAGCTTCCGTTCGCTCGCTGTGACTACTGAGCAGCAGCTACTCCATGCTGTCCGTGGAGATGGGAAACAGACTGTTTTTGTTAATGGTACTTTTTTTCATTAATCTTAAACCTTCTCTCCAAACTTGCAGGATGCCCAAATGTAATGTGAATCAGTTTGGGATCTATGATTTATTTACTGCATTTAAAACAATTCAGTTTTAAATTGCTGTAGTAAATATATATTTTTTTATATTATACTTGTATTCTACATGTATATTTAAACAGCATAATTACACTACATACTTTGTTACTTGCTCAGTCCAGAAAATTTGCCCTTTTTCCCTCATATTGTTTTTATTTTTATATAATTGTTACAACTGCTTTGGACTATTCTGATTTTCACAACTTTTGTCACATCCTATATTTTCGATATTAGGTTCTATGTGTTTGTATTTTTATACTGGTTTCATATAATATAAGTATTATTATTTATTATTTTCAGTACCAGTAGATGATCAGTTAGAAAGTGATGTGGATATAAAAACGGAACAGCATCTTGATGTTGATGTCAAATTGGAACCGAGCGACACAGATGAAAATATAATGGATTATGTTGATTTTGATCCTGACTATGTACCTGATGACTATCAAGGTATGCATCTTCATCACTAGCTACCTCCATGTAGTAACACTCCTGAAGTCCCCATTACTGTTGGAATATGGGGATAAAATATATCCTATGTTACTGCCTTATAATCTAGCTTCCCATTGGTGAAAGGATTATATATATTAGTTCAATAGTTTTTTAGTGTATTCATTACACACAAAAATTCAAATCTTTCCTCTTTATAATATTACTATAGATATGAAATTAAATGGAATGAAATATGTTTATTTATTACAAATAAGCCTTCACATCCACTTATGAAACAACTCTTGACTAAGATTAGTGCTTTAAAATTAAGAATCAAACGAACTTACCTGGTGATGTTTGATTCCAATTATGCGAGGGTCTCAACCGAAGACGACTACATTATTACATGCAGCAGTACGCGAGATGGTGCCATCTTTGTCACACATTTAGAGCTAGACTTAAAACAAAAGACAAAACCTTATCACCTGTCTCACTCCCACTCCGCATCGGCAACGTACGCTTGCCGTGCGCGCGACTTCATTATTTCAGAGGTTTTTTTTTTTTTTTTTTTTTTTTTTGGGTGGGTGTTGGGTGGGACTTTGTAGTCGTCTTCGGTTGAGACCCTCGCATAATTGGAATCAAACATCACCAGGTAAGTTCGTTTGATTCTTAATTATACTTCGGGTCTCAACCGAAGACGACTACATTATTACATGCAGATGTTTAGAGCAATGTAGTAATATATGATAAAGATATACCATTTAAAAAATAAAATAAAAAAGAGAATCAACAGAATATAATAATATGTAAATCAAAAAAACATTTTTATATTCTTATTTTGGTAACAATTTGATAATCACAGGACTCTACACATGTAATAATACATTTATCGCTCTCTTAACCCTTTAAAGTTAATTATATAAATGCAATTCACGTTAGTCTTTTAGTATACCTCTATATTTAAATTAGTATCTGTTAAATATAGCATTTACAAACTCATCATCCTTTGTGTGAACAATTTCTCTACAATAATATTTAAGAAATACATTAGATGAATCACTCCAGCCTGCAGCCTTACGAACCACTTCAATATTAACTCCAGACCTGTGAGCAGCGGATGTCGACGCTGCTCGGGTACTGTGAGCACCAAATATAGTTATGTCAATACCACTGTCCTGCAATACCTTTTTCACCCAGTGAGCTAAGGTTTGTGAACCAACATTACTGTGAGGCTTACGCACTCCAATAAAAAGATGTTCATCGGTAGATTTCCTCAAAGATTTAGTTCGGTCAATATATGTTTGGATCGCAAGTGCTGGGCAAATACTGGGATTCTCATGAATAAAGGGTAATTTGATGAGCGGTTGATATGCTCTAGGCTTGGAAGTTTTTATTAAATCAGTTATTTTAATCACAATCATATCATCTTGTACTGATATATTATTTAATTTAATAAGACTAATTGTCTGCATTCTCTGTGCCGAAGCTATAGCAACTAAAGTACACGTCTTATGAGATAAATCAACTAAAGAAATGTTATCATAAGGATAAGCATTAGAGAGGTAATTTAGTACTTTATTTGTATCCCAAGTTGTACTGTATCTTGGACTGGGTGGCTTTAGCCTATATACACCCTTTAATAAACGATTGATACATTCGTTCAAAGTTATATTTGTACCTAAAATAATTGATAAAGCAGACCTATGACTATTGAGACTGCTATAGCTGGCACCTTCCTCAAATTTTTTTGTTAGATATGATATGACATTACAATTATTTACATGATATATATCTAAATTATTAATCTTACAATATTCCCACCAAGATTTTATCGCACTACTGTATTGGTTTAATGTTTTTGGAGCAAACGAGGCCATCACTATGTCCAAAGAACCTCCTGGGACACCCTGTTTGGTCAAGGATGCCCTGATAATTTGGCTGCCACCAGGATAAGATCCCTGTGTAGTGGATGGCAGTCTCTGAAAGGGGAATAAAGTAAAAATTTGTCAGGCCCATAGAATAGTTTTTCGGATATAACTAGCCTAGACCACAGAGGGTACCATGGTTGTGAAGGCCAGTAAGGTATTACTACAATACCTGTTGCTTTATCTGTAACTATTTTTTCTAATACTTTAGATATCAAACTAAAGGGGGGAAATGCGTAAAGGTTAATATTAAACCAACTAAAAGTAAAGGCATCTACTATTTCCGAATATGGATCAAGTTTCCATGATGCATATCGAACGCATTTATAGTTTTGGGCGCTTGCAAAGAGATCAAATTCAGGGCGGCCTAAAAGATTTGTAATTTCTGTGAATATTTGTTCAGAAATCTCCCATTCTGTATCTATATTTATTTGTCTAGATTCCCTATCTGCAACGACGTTTTCACACGATTTAATATATGAGGCAAAAACAGAGATGTTTCTGGCCTCACACCACTGCCAAATTTTTCGGGCCAGTTCATTTAAATGAGGGTGCTGTATACCACCCATTCGATTAATATAACAAATGGCGGTGGTATTATCAATTCTTAATAAAATATCCGAGTCTCGCAGATCTGCAGTGAATATCTTAAGACCGTAAAATGCGGCCTTAAGCTCGAGGGTATTTATGTGTAAGGCCAGTTCTGTCTTTGTCCAATTGCCGTTTGTACTCTGACTACCGCACGCTACGCCCCAGCCTGTTCTAGATGCGTCACTATAAATCTCAAGTGAATAATTATTTTTACGAATATGACAGAAAGCCGATTCTATATTATCTATCCACCATATAAAGTCTTTTTTGAGAAGTGATTCTAGTTTCATTTGTTTATTATAATTATCGGTATAATTCAAAGCAAGAAATTTTTGCCGTTCAAACAATTTTGTATACATCCAACCATAGTCAACAGCTGGACATGCGGAAGTCAACAGGCCTATGAATTCGGCAAAATACCGAATTGAACATTTATTTCTGCGCATGAGTTCCATGGCTCGTGCCCTAATGCGTTCTTTCTTTTCATTAGGTAACATTATTGTCATGTCAGCGGTATTTAAGATAAAACCCAAGAATTTGCACATTCTGTTTGGGTTCATAACACTTTTATTAAAATTAATTAAAAAGCCTAATGACTTTAATATATTTTTTGTACTGTTTACATTGAGTAAACATTCTTTGTATGATCTACCAATACATAAAAAGTCATCTAAATAAGCTACAGATAAATGGCCAGACGTGCGTAGATGCTGTAGGACAGGCTTTAATAATTTGGTAAAAACAAACGGCGCCGTACAAAGGCCGAATGGAAGTACGTTAAACTCGTACAAATGTGATCTCCATTCAAAGCGTAACATTTTTCTGTCTGTTAAGTCAACAGAAATTAAAAAATAAGCGTCTTGCAGGTCTATAGTAGACATAAAATAATTCTTTTGTAATAATTTAAGCGCGGTGCGATAATCCTCCATCTTAAAATGTTCGACATGTATGAACTTATTAAGTTGTTTTAAATTTAATATGAATCTATGTTTACCGCTCGGCTTAGGCACAGTAAAAATAGGTGAAATAAATTGACCTTCACATGGCTCGCAAAATGATACAAATTTTGATTCTAATAGTTCTAAAATACAATTATCGATTATTTCGATTTGAGATTCAGAACAACAGGTATTATTTAGAGATGGTCTACTTTGTATGGGTGAGTTTTTAAAGGGTATTTTATATCCCTTGACCCACGATAAAATAGTAGGATCATCAGTAAGATTACACCATTTATCGTAAAAATATTGTAAGCGACCGGCAATAGGTACCTGCGATTGCTCTTCTAACGCCTCCTCGTCTGGTGGCGCGAGTAGCCGGTGGAGCGGCGCCCCCTCGCCGCGTCCTGGCGGCGGTCCCGCGGAGGCCTGCGGGGAGCGGGGGTCGACCGCAGCTCGGCCGCTGCTGCTCGCGGCGCCCCCCTCGAGTTTAAAGCCCCTCGCTGAGGTTGTAAAGCTGGAGGCTTATAAGCAGGTCGCGCTGCCGGTTTCATTTCCGACCCAGTCTTGGTGATGGCTTTTGATGACTTTATATGCTCTGATAGATCAGTTCCAAAGAGATGTTCATCGATCTTTGTATTTTTAATAGTATCTCTGATATCTTTATTAAGAGTATTTAAGGCTGCAAACCTGCGTGACTGGGACTCTCTATAATGACTATCACAAATAAGTCTTCCAGAGTCACTCAATGTTTTAATAATTTCTTGAGGTACGGTACTTTTTGATTCCAGAGCCCAATTTAGTACCTGACCTATAGCCGCAAGACTACTTGCAAGTTGATTTTGCTTACTTTGACTATACAAGTCCTTTTTTACATTTAATTCAAGAAGAGCTGCCTTAATTTCCAAATTAAGTTTAGGCGCTCTCATATTCGGGCAATTTTCAGGCGGTAAGTAACTTTTGATTAACTCTGATTGAGTTTCTTTATTCAGGCCATTAATCAAAATATGTGTCCACCTGGGCGCAATATCCTTATGAAGGTTGTTGCCAAAGCTTTTTTCATTGGTAGGATCCTCACCAAGTAAGTTTAGAATCTCAGGTTCCAACTGCGGTGCTAAGTCAAACTGTACGTCCGGCTCAGCCGGGATTCCAGCGGCGCCGGCGTGCGCGCCAGTGGCCGACTCACTAGTCTCGACCTGTGCGATCGGGTGTTGAGTCCCACCAGCATACTCCTCCATGTCTACAACCTCGACAGGGATTGCCTCACCTAAAAGAGGGTATATATTGAACATTCAACACGGTTTACGTGTGATCAATGATCCTCAACACTATTAAAGTGGAGTACCTAAAGTAATCCTCAACACGGTTTACGTGGAGTAAATGAATAAAATACACGATTTACGTGAATTATTCTAGGTTAAATACACCTCAACACGGTTAACGTGGAGTAGATGAATAAAATACACGATTTACGTGGATTATTCTAGGTAGATATTATTATGAAAGTACCTTAAGTACCCAAGTAAAACTATAATTACATGTCTTCATGTATTTTAAGTTGACTATTTGAACATTTTCTATATTTCATACGTAATTGTTCGCATTTTTAATAAAAGTCGAATAAGGTAGGTAGATACAAATAAATTACCAAGCTCATATTCAAACACCGGGCAAGGCGTTGGCGGTGAGTCCGCATCTTCACTAGCCGTCGACTCCGATGATTGCCTTTTGCGTTTCTTCAATTTGTATTCTAATTTCTTAATTTTTCTTAGAATATTGTCGTAGTCACAATTCTTGGATTTTCGTTTTCCCATGTTGAAAATAACAACGACAAATAACGTGTGATTCCGATGACACAAAAACACGTAATGAAGTCGCGCGCACGGCAAGCGTACGTTGCCGATGCGGAGTGGGAGTGAGACAGGTGATAAGGTTTTGTCTTTTGTTTTAAGTCTAGCTCTAAATGTGTGACAAAGATGGCACCATCTCGCGTACTGCTGCATGTAATAATGTAGTCGTCTTCGGTTGAGACCCGAAGTATAATAATAGAATAGCCAGCTTTTGTATACAGCTACATACTCATAAGTTATTGGGTATATAAAAAATCTCCTACAAAGAGTCACAGAGAACTATAAAATTAATGATTTGTATTCATGTAGAAAGAACATTAATAAATGTTTTTTTTATTCATATGTTTCAGTTCTTAAATCCAAAATTCATTCCAAAATAAATAAGTCTGATCTCATAGAGGGTGAAGCTGATCTGCTAGCACGCTTCCCACCAGGAAAGCTCAAACCTTTGCCAACCAGACGCACACTGCGGGCTATTCTACCCAACTTTGTGAAACATTTGAATCTATTAAAAGGTTAGTAAAGTATCTTGACAAAAGCCATGCATAAAATCCATTGATAAGTTGTGAAAATCATTTATAACATAGCAACATCCCTTAAATATATACAAGTAGTAGTATAGTTATCTGATAAAACTTCTGCAACATATTATCCTCTATTTCAGAAACAGTAATCACACCGAGAACATTAAGAAGACTTCTAGAAGAAAATGATATTAGGCGACAACCCTTCAATCCAAAAAAAGTATTTGTTACAGAGAAAATGGCACATATTATCAATGCATCAACCCTCCTTGAATGCTCTAATTTGACACCATTTCGAAGTAAAGGCAGAATGGGCTTTCCCTGCTTCTATTGTAAAAGTATTTACGAAAACATAGATACATTGAGAGAGCACACAAAAGATCACAAACATTCAGAAATCCTGACGATATTGAGAACCTTTGGGGCTGAAAGCTTGGTAGTATATGCAGACATCAACAATCTAGCATGTAAAATTTGCAGCGAGCCAATACCAAATTTAATTGAATTAAAATCACATCTAACCAAAATACATAAGAAAAAAATGCACATGGAACTAACCGACAGAGTGATCCCATTCAAATTGTCCACAGATTTATACGAATGTCAAGTGTGTGGCTTCAATTTTGAAACATTTGGTGCAATAGAGCGACATATGAATGTACATTTCAGGAATTATGTGTGCAAAGACTGCGGCACAGGGTTTGTAACAAAATATAGATTAAAGGTACACATTAAAAGTATGCATGTGGACGGGACGTTTCCTTGTGAGGTCTGCGGCAAAATATTTAAGACCCACCAGAAACATAAAAACCATGTCAACACAGTACACAAGATGGTTAAACGTTTCAAATGTACTACATGTCCGGAACGATTTACAGAGTACTTTAGTAGACAGAAACACATGGTCGAAGCTCACGGCGTCGCACCGTTGCAATATAAATGCAATGTGTGTGATAAATCCTTTGACAGACGCTACACACTATCAAGGCATCTAAAACGAGATCATTTGGAAGAAAGGGACTATCAATGCGAGCTCTGTTCTTACAAATGCTTTACTAATAACGAATTGAGAGTACACATGGTGAAACATAATGGGGAACGAATATTTGAATGTTCAGTCTGTAAAAAGTCATATGCTAGGAAGAAAACGTTGAAAGAGCATATGCGTATACATAATAATGATCGGAGGTTTGCGTGCGCTGTATGCGGTCAGGCGTTTGTGCAGAAATGCAGTCTGAAAGGGCATTTAAAAACTCATCATGTTGAGTTCAGTATGAATTAAGTTATATGAAATAAATTATTTTTAATGATATAGTTTATTTAATTTACTAATTACAAGTTGTTTCTATTTCAATTCTCTGAATAATTACCCTAAATGTTTTTATGTATCATTCGATAGCCAAAACTAATGGAAGCATAAATATATTTTTTTTTATCGTAAATGGTATGGTATCCCGCGGAACATTTTTTTTATTTCTACTCGATCTGCGATGCGGTGGAATCTTGTACAGCATTTCTTTAGTTAGAATACAATGTTTTTAAACGTCTTTTACACCTTTACGCTGTCTATATTGTGTTGTGTAGGTTGTATGTCAATATATACCATTACATTTACAAATCTATCGATTGTACTTGATAAAATAGTAGCATCACTATTCCTAAGACATCACTTTCCATTCAGTTGTTCGTTCGTTCGTTGTATTTATTTTAAGAATATCTAATCTGTGGGTTGTACACTTGTACCCATTCCATTGCTGAAGGAAGGCTCCGCAAATCTTGTGCCGAAACGAAATAAAATTTTGAATGAAAATCATTTCCAAAGAAAATGGGAAAAGATAGTAATAGTGTAACATACGGTGAATGTCGTTGTTGTAAACGGAAAGGACACCACAAAGATATTATGAAGGAATACTACCGATTGGAAACCCGCGAAGTTTATTTTAATATTTTTATTGAATGTTTTAATTTATATGTAAGTATTTACTTTCTATGATTTTCCTAACTATAGTGTTTATCTTACATTCAATTAGATATTTTTTTTATCCAAGCCAAACAGCCTTGGACTGGTAAAAACCTATGTGAATAAATTATATTTAATATCATTTTTCTAAGACGTACCGTAGTTTTTTTTTTATTAATTATTTCCAGTTACTTACAAATACAAAGTTATCTACATTAATATGTGAGGAATGTGCGAGGAAACTCCATGAGGCGTATGAATTTAAATGTATGGTGGTGAACACAGAAAAAGAAATGTTGGCTGCAATCAAGGATAATGATAAAGGGACAGAATTTATAAATGGTTCGTTTATTTTTATATCACACAATAAACTTTTTAAGATGAAAATAATCTGGTTTTTTTCAGCCCTACTCGGTTTTGGTTATCAACACATTTAGCTATTAAATAATAAATATCCTCAGACATATTCCACTCACGGCCAATCTGATTCCAAACTAAACAGAGCTTGTGTTATGGTAACCAGATAGCTGATATACAATATATTAAATACAATTTTAAAACTCATACTTATATAAGTCCAGTTAAGGGTCTAAAAGCCATCTGAGGCTAACACCTATTCCATTAAAAAAAACATACTTATATAGATATTGACATCCCGACCCAGAACAAATAGACATATTCATGCATACAAATTTTTGTCCTGGGTGGGATTTAATCCAACAATCAATGGCTTGAAAGTCACTAACCACAAAGCCAACCAGCCTATAATTATTTTTATTTATATATTTTTCAGTCACAACAGAACCAATGGTTGAGATAAAAGAAGAGATCCCGAGTGATACTAAAGGGGAGTTTAGTGATATGGATGATGATAATGATGTTGATAGCTCCGGTAAGTATTTTGTTTTATTCAGCTTCGGACGGTTTGCGAAGAATCATTGTCATCTTTGAACAAATTGACAAAACCTCCCTTATGCTGCTTTATGTCATATTTTTAGTGTCACAATTTAAAAAAAGAAGAACTTAATTTTCTTGCCTAGAATAATATTTCTATTTAATGGCAATTAAAATAAAACAAATGAATATAATTTTTTTTTACCAATACATAGATATATACTAGAGATGGGCCGAGTACTCGGTTGATACTCGGTACTCGGCGGGTTTTTTGATACTCGTATTTGGCCGAATAACTCGGTTTGAATGCTGAGTATACTCGTTTTAAGAAAAGCAATATATTTAGGAAGATATAATTGAAACAACACTGATAATCAAAAAGTATTTCTTACTAATATAGGAAATCTTTGACAATCTCAATTATTACATCGCGGGCGGGGCGAGGGGTGTATCAACGCGCGCCGGTCGGGCGGCCGCCTGACCGGCGCGAACCTGATTGTACTTGTTTACGCGCGCGAAATGGGAATTTGATTGAACCGAGTTACTCGGCCGAGTACTCGGTTGGAAAAAAATGGAACCGAGTAAAACTCGGGACTCGTTACTCGGCAAAAGTGTTACTCGACGCATCTCTAAATATACTACTTTAACTACCTAAACTTAAACTACCGAAGTTACATAGTATAAAAATATGTAACTTAAATAAACGGAATAATTTGTTTATTTAATAGGGATGAAAAATCTATCCAGTCGTTTAGACTAAGTTCAAAAAATATTCTCAAGAGATTGTGAACTGTCGAAAAATTGTGAACCACAGTAAGATTACGATTTTTTTCCATCTTATATTCCTATAGGTATATCACGACTATAGATTACAATCTACCAAGAAATAATACGTTCATTTGTAAAACAGTTACGGTTCACAATATTTCGACAGTTCACAATCTCGTGTGATAAAGCATGTTCCAACTGTTTTTTTACAATTTTACGGTGATATATACATTATTAAACATATTAAGAAAAAATGATTTGTGTTTACTAATAATTTTATACTAGTGGCACCCCACGGTTTCATCCGCGTACCCGGGAGATCTTCCATTTTCACGGGATAAAAAGTAGCCTATGTCCTTTCTCAGAATCAAGAAGTCCAGACTATCTGTGTAAGCGAGATAGACGGACAGAGTTACTTTCGCATCTTATAATATTAGTTATGATTATATTCTTATCAATTGTTACAGACTACGATGACTATGACTGCGGGCTCCAAGTGGATGGTGAAGCTAGTCTGTTGGCCAGGTTTCCACCAGGTCAACTGAAAATGCTTCCAACACGAGACTCTCTTAGCAATATATGCCCGGAATATGTTAAGGAATTAGATGCTTTGAATGGTAAGCAATAATTTATGTTCAGTCATATTTTATTGTTTATTTAAAAACTAAGGCTTTATTTAATATATTTTAAATTTTTATGATTTTAATGAAATAACATAATAAAATTCCAGGTAAAATCGTCACAGCGCGTATGATCGAAACTATACTCCAAACAGATAGAAAGAAGGAGAGAAAGAAAAAGGATTTATACAATGTCAAAGAGAAAATAGCACACATTGTCAATGTATCAACTCTATTGGAAAATTGCAATGCAACAGCATTTAAAACGAAATTACGTTGTGGATACCCCTGTTTTTACTGCGCTCAAAGATATTTCGATCTAAAAGACCTAAGAGAACATCAAACGAATCATTCAAAAACGTTAATCTCAAAAATCCTTTCAAAATTCACGTGCGACACCCTAGTAGTATACGCGGAAATAACTAACCTAAAATGTTCCATTTGCCTCCAAAACATAAACGACATGACCGAATTAAAAAGTCACCTAATAAAAGAACACTCAAAGAAACTGTACACAAACTTCTCTGACAGGGTTATACCGTTCAAATTTAAACAAGAAGGCTTCGAGTGTCAAGTCTGTTATTTTAATTTTGAGACGTTCGGTGCCATAGAGAAACATATGAATCACCATTATAGGAACTATGTGTGCGAGCAGTGTGGCGCTGGTTTCGTAACAAACCATAGACTAAAAGTTCACGTTAAATCACAACACAACGAAGGTAACTTCCCGTGTGGCGAGTGCAAAAAAATGTATACGTCAAAATTAAGATTAAAAACGCATTTAGACCTCGTACACAAAATGAAACGCAAAAACAAGTGTCCACACTGCTTTGAGACTTTCATAGACTATTTTACTAGGCAAAAACACATGGTGGAGTTTCACAACGTTAAGCCGATTTTATATAAGTGTAATGTGTGCGAACATACTTTTAGTAGACGTTTCGGTTTGACGACTCATTTGAAACGTTGTCATTTGGAACAGAAAGACGTTAAATGCGATTTATGTAGTTATACATGTTTTAGTCAAGGTCAGTTAAGGGCTCACATGCTAAAACATGGAGGAGAGAAACTTTTCGAGTGTATGGTGTGTAAAAAATCATATGCGAGGAAGAAAACTCTTAAAGAGCATATGAGAATACACAATAACGATAGACGGTTTAAATGTAGTGTTTGTGAACAGGCGTTTGTACAGAATTGTAGTTTAAAAGCACATATGAAAACACATCACCGTGAAACTCGAGAATGATAGTAAATAAATATCCTGGGTCAATTTTGACACACGGCCAATCTGATTCGAAACTTAGCAGAGCTTGTAATATGGTAACCAGATACATATACTACTTTTAAATACATGCTTATATAGATATTTACATCCAGACACAAAACAAACTTTGTGATCAGCCTGGCTAGCTATCACCCTCAAGGCGAAAATATGTCGCCAAACACTTCTTGGTGTGTTCCGGCAGCTGCCTTTGAGAGCCAGTTCCATTCTAGAGCTTTGTAGGTCGGCTTCACATCGGCAATTTCTTTGGTCATCAGGTCGACTGACGAAAATATAAGTATGACTTCAAACAAAAGTTTGGTATATCAGCTATCTGGTTATCATTGTACAAGCACTGCTTAGTTTCGAATCAGATCGGCCGTGTATAACATGTGGCAGAATAGTTATTTATTGGTCAATAGTATGGTTAAACAATATGAATCTTATTGTAAGCTAATATGGTTCCTTTTCCTCCAGTCTCATTGCTTCTAGTCAAAACGATTAAACAAAAACAAATTTTATACATAAATCATTTCTTTATTTCAATAAAAATATTTACAGTATGTAAATGTAATAACAATTTGCATCATTTGGTTTGACAACAAAGTTTATAATTTACTTTGGCGCTCCGATTCGTGAGTGAGGAACGGCCAATCGGAACGCCGAACGCAATTTTGATAGACCTTCTCGAAATTATATACACAAGTTAGAATCAGCGTCAATTTTAACAATTTATAAATTTGAGCAAAATACATAAAAAATATGTGTCTGTTATTGTTAAAATAACAGCTGTAACTACAAATGAAAGAATATACAGTATTTATATAAAAAAATATAGTTTTAAATTTTTTCTTAACCTGTTTGACGGTTCACAATCTTTAGACAGTTCACAATTTTATCGACATAGATTATAAATCTGGTTTTTACAACTTAACGTAAGAAATAGAATTCCATGCGGGGCACCACTTTGCACATAGTAATATTACTTATGTAAATGTACTTAATTCAAAATAAATTCCGACAATAAGAAAAGTGAAAAATTATCTTTTTTTTTTATACCACAAGGGTGGCAAACAGGCATACGGTCCCACCTGATGGGAAGCGGTTACCGTAGCCTATGAACGCTTGCAACACCAGAGGCGTCACTCACGCGTTGCCGACCCTATAAAAAAGGGAACAACTATTGAGGCAGTGAAAGGGACTAAGTGCAATGCACTTCTCGTCGAAGGGCCAAACAGGCATCACTCCTGCACACCCCTACGACGCTACTCCATAAATACCATACGCTATCTGAATAAATGTTGAAAATAACAAACACGTTTTATATTTAGTTTCTATAACTTAGTGTGGGTGAATATCCACTGAAGCTTTGTAGCAAATGACAGAAAAATATGGCACACACAGGGCTTTTGTGTGCATGAACATGTCTCATTGTTCTGTCTGTATAAAAAAGTAAAATCATCTATTTGGTTACTTACTTAATTCCCTTTCCCGTGGGAATACGGGGATAAAATATATATATATACCTATAACACTCCACAATAACGTAGCTTGGTATTAGTGAAGTAATTTTGAAAATCGGTTCAGTAGATCCAGAGATTACCCCTTACAACGTTACAAACTCACAAACGTTACCTCTTTATAATATTAGTATAGATAACTTAAATAAACAAGTATCTATTTCGAACACCGTTCCAAATGTTTTTTCAAATTGCATCTGTGTCTATATTTCTTATTGCAGTACTTGCAACTGTATGCAAAAGTTCTTAGATGATTTTTAACATGTTTTAAATAGTACAGCCTATAATCATATTGCTTGCCGCATTGGTCACATGTATACACCTTTACATACTCCTTATGTTTCTCAACGACATGCACATGCCTTTTGTGATCAGATTTGAAAACTTCCGAGCAATATTTACACTTGAAATTTATCAATTTACTATGTCCATCTTCGTGTTTCTTCCTATACTTTGGTATACTGAACACCTTACCGCAGATCCTACATGGAAATCTGCCTGATAAATGAATGATTCTATGTTGTTTAAGACGTATATTCGTTAGGAATGTATCACCGCACTCGTCGCACATATAATTATTGTAATGGGCGTTCATATGACAGTCCAACATCATAAAGTTTGTGAATTTCTCAAAACACAGCGCACATTTTAAATCTTGATTCAATATGTAAGGCACTATCTTTGTGTATGCTTGATCTAAGTTTATACTGTGTACTTTTAAATGTTTAAACATGTCGTTCCAATTATTTAAAGTGCACGGGCACACAGTACAGGCTAGGTCTTGTATATCCAACTTCAATATTTCATTGAGCCAAGCCGGTCTCAACATATCTGGTATATCTCTTAGTTTGTCTTCCCCATGTTCAATGATCATATGTTTGCGTAGTTCCTTTGGTTTGTACTGACATTGATTTATGTTTTTGCAGTAAGGACAGAAATACTTCACGCCTTTGCTTTTGAATGGTGTAGCGTTTGTGTATGTGAGGATTGCTCTTATTTCTTCAATGAAATTTTCCTGCTGGTCGTCTTTGTAGGACGCTGTTTCTTGGTCTGTAATTAAATAAATTAATAATAAATATGGGGACAGTATAGTAACTAGAAATACACTAATATATAATGAGGAAAGATTTGGTATTTTGTTTGTAATGAATGGGCTTAGAAACTACTGTGAACTTGTGAACTGGTCTTTGACCATCGGTAAACTACATTATAAGGGAGTAACATAGGCTATATTTTAATTTCAGATGGCGCCAGATTCGGTTTCTTCTGGTTCAATTCTAATCCAGAAAAAAAAATAGTTTTCATAAGTTGTCATCCATATGAACAAAATGCAAAGCAAAATATATATTTGATTCAGCTATTTTATCACAGTTAAAACTATCATAGAAAGATTTAAGTATTATTTGGTAGATACAGGCTTTGTACCCAAGCTCGGCTACACATTGGCTATATATACCCATAGTATTGGTGCACTTACCATCAGAAGGACCGTCCACCTGCTTATCACCTTACTAACATAAAAAAAGGGGCAATCTACTAATATATTAAAAGGAGGGGGCGTACCCATTATATATTGTTGTACCTTGACTTTCAAAGTTTTGTCTGGCACATGATACTTATTAGCTGCGTACATAACATTCAACCGGTTATCTACAACGGCTTCTATCGCGTTTTGCATAGCTGTTTTCGTGTATTGTTTGTATGTCTTGTTCCTTTGGTCTTTGGGTAGTTTTCGGGGCCACTTTCCGTTTGGATTCGGGGTAACGGGTTGTCGGAAACGGCGTTGGGGCTCCGAGGGGCCAGAGTCTGTAAATAAATGGGTCATATTATACTTATATTATAACGACAATATTGAGACGTTGTTAGGGGTAATCTCTGGATCTACAGAATTGATTTTAAAAATGATTTCACCAATTGAAAGCTACATTCGTTATTGTGGTGTGCCATAGGCTATATTTTATCCCCGTAATCTGATGGGAACGGTAACTACGCGGTTGGAACCGTGCGGAGGCAGCTAGTTACTTATGTAGCTGTTATAACTCTGAGAAGACTTGAAATAGCCATTTAATCAACATGATAGATAATTATTATCTATTACTAGCGGACCCGGCAGACTTCGTTCTGCCTACCAGCGCCACCTACTATTTTTATTATAACTGATCGATTGATCGTTGATCGGTTATCGACCGGTGAAGGCGGAAGATTAAATACAAATCGCGATGGTAAAATAGGGGTTGATTGTCAAGGGTTGAAAATTCAGGGTTATATGTATTTACTAATGCTGTATCATAAAAAAAAATTAAAAAATTTTTTTTTCAAAAATTGAAAAAAAAATTTTTTGGGTTGGATTACCCTTAACATTTAAGGGGATGAAAAATAGATGTTGTCCGATTCTCAGACCTACCGAATATGGATACAAAATTTCATGAGAATCGGTCAAGCCGTTTCGGAGGAGTTTTACCACAAACTTCGCGACGCTAGAATTTTATATATTAGATGTATAATGTGCTAGTATATAAAATCCAGGGTATAAACTATTTATGTATAAAACTTCATAGAGAGTTTGCATCTTAGTTGTATAAAAAATATATACATATATTGATAAATATTTCTTACCCATTCCGAGAGCTGTGCCAATATCATCTGCTCCACATAGTGTATCATCATCTAAATACTCAACTTCTTCATAAATATCATCATCATATTCCTCTAAAGTTTCCTCCTTCATGTCGTCGCTGTCATCACTAAAATGTACATTGGTTCTTTCAATTTGACTGCATTCTTGGAGTTTGCCCTGTCGGTGCATCACTTTGAAATTATCATTTTCTGTATTATCCACAGCTGTAAGAATCAAACATTGTAAATAATGTAAAATTTTGAGTGTTTGGTTTATTTATGAAATTGACTTATGCATATATAATGGGAAGAATCCTGCATAATCTATTATCAAAATATTAATTACTAGTGGCTGCCCATGGTTTTACCTGCGAGATCTTCCATTTTCCCGACATAAAAAGTAGCCTATGTCCTTTCTCTGACTCTAGGCTATCTGTGTACAAAATTTAATTTAAATCAATTGGTTCAGTAGTTTTAGCATGAAAGCTAGGCAAACAGACAGACAGATGTACTTTCGCATTTCTTATCGCCACCACAAAACAAGAATATTATTGCTGTTCATGTACCTTTTCAAATAAATAAATAAGAAATAAAAATATTGAAAATACTGTGACTATATGTCAACTGTGTTATATATATTAAGAAACAAAAAAGTATGTAACAAGGGACATATTTACCTTCTTCAGGCTCTTCCAAGAGCTGTTCATGAATAGCCAAAACTTGTTTCTTAAATAGGAATGCATCTCGGAGCCTCTCAACGCATGTGTTACATATCTGCTCATTTCCCAACGATTTGAGTCCAGGTAATGTTAACTGTAAATTTAAAATATGTTAGGTCATGCAACAGACTGCATAGAATATTTATTTTAATATTTTCCTTTAAGGTATAGGTATATGCCAAAATTTCTATCAATTAGTTCAGGGGTTAAAGAGTGATATCTATACTAATATTATAAAGAGGAAAGATTTGTTTGTTTGTAATGAATAGGCTCCGAAACTACTGGACCGATTTCAAAAATTCTTTCACCGTTGGAAAGCTACATTATCCCCGAGTAACATAGGCTATATTTTATCCCTGTATTCCCACGGGAACGGGAACTACGCGGGTAAAACCGCGGGGAGGCAGCTATAACTATATAAAATTGGTTCGGATACTTAGTTATTATGTTCTGATACATTGAGTTATCCATGAGGTGGAATACCACATATTACATATTTAAATCCTGTTAAAGAGGACTGAATAAATTTCAATAAAAAATTAGATACTGTCTCAGTCGTAATAAGCTTTTAGATGTTAAGATCATCCTGTGCCTATTTAAAAATTGGCAAAAACATAATATAAATATTATTCAAATTATTAAAACAACATACAGATATTCCAAAACACTGGATCAACATATTTCCGTAGATTTCAATATCGCCATCCCATACGTGCCGAGTCCACAAACTTTTCAAATATCCATATTTAGAACAACACCGGCATTTACCGAAAAATGTTGTAAGTTCATTATTTTTCAACATTATCGATGCCATTGCACTTCTCACGATCTTTTTGTAATTCTTGAGGCCAAAAGCTGAATCGAAAGCAATTATTTTATTGTTCTCATGCTCTGTGGGTTTAGTGAATGATACAGACTATAAACAGTTGCTCACTTGCACAGACTATTAAAGGTAACAATGTTTGTATAATTTCTAACTCGATCGATTCAACATGAGTAAGCTTTTGGAAAAAAAATAACAAAACGCAAATATTCATTCATGATGTGTGATCTGTGCCCATGTTATTGACATTTAGGCGTGTAATGAGGGGATGCTTTCATTTCCCGTAGTTTTTAGTGCTTCAGATCGTTTTTTTAATTAAATTATAACATACAAATAACAAACAATGTAATAAAGGATTGAAAATTTTGTAATATATATTATTTACGTGAAATATAAAGCAAAATGACCACCACTATCACTAAAAATAACGGGCCCCTTATAGACCCAGCTTTGTGTAGATGCTGCAGAGCTATAAAGAAATGCAGAATACTCACAGCGGAATATACTTGGATGGACAAGAAGGAGGTATACGCCGACATGGTCATGGATTGCTTCGGTATTTTGGTAAAACGTTATCATATTTAAAATTATTAACTGACTTCAGAAAAGGAGGAGATATATTTTTAACGTCTATATTTGCCTAAGAGCTGCATTAATAAGGCCAAAAAATCGTACATAGAGAATAATTCAGCTTGTTAGTCCATAAAAAATTCTAGTTATCCTGGCTATTTCAGAAATAACTACTTTAAATTGTGTTTTAATAAAATATATTTTTATAAAGTTATAAATAAATACACACTCTTTGCAAAATAATTTTGATATAGCCATAATTAAGACGAGACACTGAAAGTTAATAATCTATATCAATTTTTTCCAGCTTTCACATGTGGATGACAACGAAAGAGACTCCGGTGTGTGTGCAACATGTGTGGTCCGTCTCCGAGATGCCTTCGCCTTCCGCCAGCAAGTGCTCCAATGTGAGGAGATGTTCCTCAGTGCTAAACTTGAAGATAAAGATCCTGATGGTGGTATGTCCTTATCCTATTCATTGATGTTAGTTTTATAAGTCATACATCTGTAGAGATAACACAGCATAAGTTAGATCTTACTTTGGATATCACAGAGGTCAAGAAATACTTGTTAATTGTTAATTTGTTGAAAGAAAGATAATTGTTTACTTAAACAGAGAGTCAATGGTGAAAATAGTTATAAGTATTATTACTTATATACTTGAGTATTATATTTTATATAATACAAACTCCCTTCGGCTCCTCTCGGCTCTCCTTTCGGCCACACAGATTGGTGTGTGAAAAATGTTCCGGGATATTTATTTATTTATACTTATTCAAAAAATCTCACAAATTTGTCACTACTGTACTTCCTTGAAATCCTTGAATTGAATCTGCAAATCTGTAAACAGCTTATAATTTTTATGTTATATCCTATTTTTGTATTTATTTAATATCTAAAGCTATTTCATTATAGAAACAAAAAATGAGAAGAACTTGGAAATTGAACTGAAAACCGAGCCGAAAGATGACATCAGTGATCATAATTCCCTTGGAGGCAATGAAGACTTATCCTTGGAGTACTCCCCAGATGAAATGGAAGGTAACTTTAAACTCTTATGTTTTCAAAGAACAAGCTTCCGTGTTTCAAACTAGTCTATATTCTTAAGTAAGTTGTTTCAGAGACTATAGACATAAATACATATATAAACAACTAGAGGTGTCAGAAAAAATATTACAGTGTTAGATAGCCCATTTATCGAGGACGGCTATATACAATACACTACAAATATTCTTTATTGCACATCACATACAAGGAGAAAATACAACAAAATAATTAATTAAATAAAACAAACAGTGAATACAAAATAGGCGGCCTTATCGCTAAAGCGATCTCTACCAGACAACCTATATATCATCACCATCACGCTGTGAAGAATAGAAGTGAAGCGATAATAAAAAATGTTTCAAAAACAGCAATTGACGCTAACAAAGTTGCGTTTTTCAACTTTTAAAGTAATGAGTCGTCAACCCTTTTCTTACTCACACCTTAAGGTGATCCTTTTGATATAAAGTGTATCAGTACAGTAGTAATATAGTAGCTACCAACTAGGTACATTTTACTACATATTTACTATTCTAAAATAAAATCCTTTATTTACTCCAGAAATAAAATTACCCAAAAAAGAGGAGAAAATCAAAGTAGACGCCGCTCCCTTGCCTGAAACCGAACCGGAGCTTCCAGACAATGACTGTGATTATTCCGATTCATCTTCTAATTCTGACAAACCTATCAAGAGGAAAAGGAAGACTCGATCCAGTGCAAAAAATGGGACGACCAAGAAAAAGACTTCGGTTAAAGGAACTAAGAAGCTGAAAGCAGGTTAGTTGTATTCACAACTACATTATAACACTAGTGGTTTCTTGCGGTTTCTCCCGCGTTACCGGGGGTCTTCAATTTTCCTGGGATAAAATGTAGCATTCTCACAAACTTTCGCATTTATAATATTAGTGAAGTAAAGATTGTCGGCGTCTGTGTTTCCCGACGCCTACAATCTTGTAATTTTCAAGGCTAGGGTAAATAGGTTTCTTCTGGGCAAGCATACTCCATCCTAGGTTTCGGCAGCGTCTTGTATGGACGGGTCAGAGACCAAATGCAAGCCCCTACTTAATAAAAAAAAAAAAAGTATCTAAAGCTATTATATTATTTTTGTAACCTTAATAAATAGTCATCAATGATTTTATTGAACGATTCAGTAGGATTTTCACAGCTACGCCAATTTATAATTTTTTTTATTTCTGCTACATGGCAATCTGTCTTGGGACAATAAGCCACTGAGTTGACCAACTTCCAGTCTGTAAGATTGGCTTCATTTATAGAGAGGTCTTCCTTGTTGCTCTCTTCTCCCTATGTAAATCGGCCAATTTATAATGACTTTTTATTTACAGGCACATCCTCCGGCAAGAAATCACCAAAACCACCCAAGAAAGCGCCGGTCGAAAAGAAAAATACACACGACAGGGACTTAGACTGTATGTCCGAGGAGAACCTACTAACAATCATTCAATATTCATACGTGTGCCCCTTCAAAAACAGACGAAACAACTACTACTGCTTCTACTGTAAAGATTATTACCCAAAACCTGAAGATTTAAGGGAACACACGGTCACACATGACACAAAACCTTTCCAACTACTCATGGGTTATAGAAAAATGCCAAAACTCGACATAACAAGAATCGACTGCAGATTATGTCCTATGAAAATTGATGATTTAAACGTCTTCAAACAGCATATAGACCAAGTACATGGAAAGAAGATATATTTCGAAGCCCCAGATAAAGTATTATTATACCGTTTAACGTGGAATGACTTAGTTTGTGTAATGTGCAGTGACGTCTTCGAAGACTTCAATACACTAAACACACATATGGTGGAGCATTTCAGTAATTATACCTGCGATATATGCGGTGTGTGTTTCCTAGAAAAACCTAGATTAGATGCACATCTGAAGAGACATAAAGACGATGAGAGACATACATGTGAAATATGCGGTAAAGTGTTCAAATCTAACCACTACAAGGATATGCATGTAGATATTGTGCATAAGAAAAAAGCTATTATACGGTGTCCTAGGTGCGATGAGTGTTTCATGTCATATGCGTTGAAGAATAAACATTTGACCGAAGCGCACGGTCAAAAACGAACTTACCCTTGTAACCTATGCGATAAGGTCTATAATCGTCAGAAAACGTTAACAGAACATCAACGGAGGAACCATCAGAAGGTGTTAAAGCATCAATGTGAATATTGTGATCAGAGATTCTACTTGCCGTCTCGTTTGAAGGAACATATGGCTACCCACACAGGGGAAAGGAACTTCAGATGTGAGTATTGTGAAAAGAGTTATCCTAGACTCAAATCTTTGCAGTATCATATAAGGACCCATACGAATGATAGACGGTACCGATGTCATATATGTGGTCAAGCGTTCATACAAAACGCAAGTCTCAAGTCACATATAAAAAGTCACCACCCGGAGTGTGATATTGAAGGTTGCTATTTTTAAGTGCAATTCGGAATAATATGTAAATAAACTTCCATTTAAATTAATTTATTTATATTGTAACTGTATTTTGATTAGGTATTGATATAGTCATCGAGCATGTAACCAATAGAGTAGAACTGTTAACAGTTTTGTTAGAAAACAAAATACGCCAAAACGCTGCGCCGGCCCCTGTGTTCTGATTGGCCGACTCAAGGTCAAGTGTTGCACTAGACGTACACACAGGTCTCTTATTGGTCGGGTACTGTTTTAGTTCGAGCGTGGCTTGTTAGTTATACGTGACAAATCATTGATGCGTTGCTAAACAAATGGCTCACTATTGCTACTCTATTGGTTACATGCTCGATGGATATAGTATTTGATGCAATCACAAATGAATTACTGATTTTATATATTATTTGTAAGGAATTTTAATGAAATGTATATTTCTCCGTAGGGCTTAAGAATTGACAATTCAATTTATTTATTCAGCAGCTCATAAGAGCTCTTCAATCAATTATATTTTTTTAGGTTGTAGCTGTTTTATGCTTTACAATTTTTTTATACAGGACTTGCATTAATGCAGAATTTTATAAATATAATTTTAAATCACACATTTACATCACGTACATTTAAAAAATCTAATAGATCTGGTATTATTAAAAGTATTAAAGTAATATTATATTTAAGGAATTTTTGATTTGGTTTTAAGTTGAATAAAAATCCAGTATTATGTACTTACTTAGCTAAAACTTCAGGATAGCCTGTGGATATCGAAATAATATAATGAAAACAATATATCGCTTAAACGATGCTAAAACATAACTTATGCGACCCTAGTAATTTTTGGAAGTAAATTTTTACTTCAATAGTATAATCTGTGAGACGTTTTTATTTACTTTACATTGAAATACTACAGAAAATTGAGGAATCAAGTTTCACTTAAAATAGGTTTACTCTACAATATTAAATATACAATAAAATGATGTTTAAAGTAATAAGTTTAAAAATTATCATTTTATTTGTTTAATCGAGAACTATACGTTTTCGTAGAATGTTGATTTTTTGCTTCAAATGTTTCTGAAATATTACATCATTTGCATAAGTGACGTTTTAGCATCGTATGTGCGATATTTATAAGGGTTCAGTTAGTCGTAATAAAATGTATGCGTAGGTCAGAGAGGCTTAGAAAAATATTAAAACACAGAACAAATGTTAATTAATAAAAACAATCATGATCTCACACTTTATATAATTGAAAACTATCTCATACAAATTACTTTCACGCCTAAATTATTATTAAATTCATCACATATTGAAATTATAACTGTAAGTTACTAGATGATACAATTATTTTAAGAATATTGTAAGTTCTTAAGTTTTTTAAATAAATTAAGTACATTTAGTAATCAATTGAATTTTATTTTTACCTATAAATACAATGACGATAACAAAAAGAAAATAGTGAAATGAATTTTGTTTTTTAAATTTATATAGTTTTGTAATGGGCCACACTGGTGTCCTCAGAAAGTCATTCCTTTTTATGGTCATAATATTGTAACTTACTTACTGATGACTAGGCAGCATGGCGTAGACAGAGAAACTAGTTTCTCTGTCTACGCAGCATGGTCTCTGACCCTAGCCTGTTCTGCAAGGAACGAATAAAAAAAAAAAATACCTAACTTTCATCATTATCTGATCAAAGGCATAAACAAACACATATTTATTTTAAACGGATTTTTATTTTATTTGTATTTATTGACAAGTATACTATATGTAAATACATATATAACTTCACGTTTACCAGTTACATTACAATTTATTAACTAACATTCCTAGTAAATCCTGAAAATAAACAAACATACAAGATAATATTAAATAATATATCTATTTTACCGCCTTCAGCTTTAAAAAAAATTACAATCAATTGCGGCCTACCTTTTCACTTAAACAAAATTTTGCAATAACGAAACGTTAGATAATTAAAGTGTTTGGTAAGAGTGTGTTCCAAAAACTTGTTTTTTAATAACTCATAGCACAGCATTCTATCATACATATCCAATGGCAATGATCATATTACTACAATTGATACGATCATTTAGCTTAAAAAAAATCAATACCAAACCATTAAAAATATATATAGGTATTATTCCGAAAACCGAAATAAACAAGTAAAATATTATATTATTTTATAATGATGCTAAAAATCTTGACTACGATATTTCGAAGTTGGTGGAACTAAACGTCATCTTAGTTACAAAATCGAATGTCTTGATACCTATTATTATGTTTTCTTTTGCAATTTAATGTAAGAAATATTAGGAAATGGCGACTGCGACAATTACAGTGAATAATAAAGGCCCTCTTGTTGACCCGGCGCTATGTCGTTGTTGCCGTTCTATAAAGAAATGTCGACTTATGACTGTCGAATACGATTGGCAGGGGACTAAAGAAATCTATTCAAATATGATTATGGATTGTTTTGGACTTGTTGTAAGTGTTTATTTCTACTATTTAGGTACGCTTCAACCTGATGGAGGCATCTATGTATAAACCACTCGCAGGCCGAGATATTTCAGAGTAAATACATATAATTTTACATTGATATTAAAATGTAGTTGATTCTAGCCATCTACAAAATTTTCACCCCACAGCAAATAACTTACTTATAAGATTATGCTCATTATTTATATGTAATTTTAGAAATAGAAATAGCATTTTAGATTCTCAGGCTCAAGGTACTGTCATAATATTTATGCTTTTAAACTTATCTCTAAGAGAATTTCTAGGCCCTATATTGTTTATACCCTTTGAGCGAAGTATGTGCCAGCCTTCAGGAGATGATGTCAAACCTCTTTAAAAAGCGCCTCTATTCTCTCATTTGAATTATATCACCTATTTACAGTTATCACAATTAGAAGACGATAAGAAGTCATCATGTGTATGTGCGACATGTGTGGTGCGGCTCCGAGATGCATGTGCTTTCCGCCAGCAGGTGCTGCAGTGTGAAGAACAGTTTTTAGGAGCCAAATTACACTCGGCAGATGGTATTTATTACATATCTAACTTGCAATTTTACTAATCCATTTAAACTACATAATTTGAAATGAAATAGAAATAAAAGGTGGACTCTTTTTTATTTTATTGCCAAATATACTTAAGCAAAACCAGTCATTTGTTTACTTACACTCTTTACATTAAAAATTGTATAAAAATAAAACTCTTTTATACTTCTTCAATTACTCATAAACCTCGTATCTTTATCACAAACTAACTGCCTCCGCGCGGTTTGACCCGCGTAGTTCCCGTTCCCATGGGAATACAGGGATAAAATATAGCCTATGTTACTCAGTGATAATGTAGCTTTCTAATGGAAAAAGAATTATTAAAATCGGTCCAGTACTTTTTGAGTTTATTTGTTACATACAAAAAAAATTCTTTCCTCATTATAATATTAGTGTAGATACTGAATTTGTACTGACATTGTCACATAAACATAAAAAAAATTGTATGTATATTCAAAATATGTAGTTACTTTGTATTAAAGAGATGTAAGAAGTTGTATATCTAAAACCTGTGTTTATATAAACTTTAGAAATACCTAATTGCTCTTTTCTTTCATGATTCACTTAATATTTATTTCTATACTTCCAGAACTAATTAAAGTAGATGTTGAGGTGAAGATGGAACCGATGTGCGAGGATGGGCTTGAGTCACAAATGGATGACAGAGATGGCATATCCGACAATGAACATATAGGTAGGCTGTCGCACTTTAACACATACATTCTTTTGTTTGTCATTTCTAAGATGGTAATCACAAAAAAATTAAATTAAATAAATTATGAAATCAATGTCGTGTCACAGTATTATAGTTATTTTCTTTTTAATAATTATAATAAACTAGTGTCTTTTCCCAGGCACTAGACCACCTGTGTACCAGATTTAATTTAAATCGGTTCAGTAGTTTTTGTGGAAGCGAGACAGACAGACAGTCAGTTAATTTCGCTTAGGATAAATGTCCCGTGACCTTTTCACACAATCTAATAACAAACTAAGCAGACCCTGTGGTATGGGAGCCAGATAGCTGATATACTGCATACATGACTTTTTAAATACAAACTAATAAAGATATTATTACCATTTATTTTAATGTTAGTATAATTTTATCAAGAAATATAAATTGTTACTAAGTAATAAATACATAAAATTTTTAGAATTGGAACAAAACCATAACATAATAAAAGATGGCACCAGATCCAAGCAGAAGAGGGCGACGCGGGAACTTATCGGCAAAGTGAGGAAATTGAGAAACAAACTAGACAATATGTTGGAGAAACCAGGTAATATTTACAACAAGGCCTTTTTTATTTAAATTAACTGGCATTTCATTCATGGTACTAAGATATACCTATTATTAACATTAAATATAAAGACAAAAAAGTAAAATAAAATCCTACAAATATAATAAATGGTTTGGAATAGCACATAGGCTAGATTTTATCCTGGCAAAATTGAAGGTCCCTGGGAACTCGCCAACTCGGGTGAAACCACTTGACAGAAGCTAGTTTTGAAGTATAACACAAAATAAGTAATCCATTAATCTCTTGTCCCTTTCAGCCCCACCACAAAAGAGAGAGAAGCCACCACCGAAAACCAGAAAGAAATCTGGCCTCGACCACGATACAATGATACACTCCAACGCAGTGGCAATAGTTCAAAACTCATACGTCTTCCCGTTCCAGAACAGAATAAGCATATACTACTGTTATTATTGCAAAGATCAATTCACAAACCCTATAGAATTAAAAGAACATACTATGACCCACGATCCGGTCAAAGAGTTTGAACCCATGATGGAATACAAGAAAATACCGAAAATCGATATAACAAGAATCGATTGTCGATTATGTCCAGAGAAAATCGATAATATAGAATCGTTAAAAACCCACCTTTCAACCGTACATGGGAAGTTAATATATCCGGTATCGAATGAGTTTTTGAAATTTCGATTAACACTAACAGAATTGACGTGTACAGAGTGTCCGAATAGCTTTCCATACTTTGATGCGTTGAAAAAACATATGACAGATCATTTTGGGACGTTCATATGTGATATATGCGGTGCTTGTTTCCTAGAAGAGGGTTCTCTACGTACACATATAAAGACCCACAGCAAAATTGAGTTAAATTTCCCATGTGAAGTCTGCGGGAAGATTTTAAAGTCAAAGTACAGCAAGTTTTTACATATAGCAACGGTACATGAGAAAAAGGCAACAATAAATTGTTACAAATGTGAAGATACTTTTCTATCTTACGCATTAAGAAATAGACATTTAATAGAAGTGCACGGTGATAAAAGAACATTTCCATGTAAATCTTGTGATAAAGTGTATAACAGGAGGAAAACTCTAATGGAACATAATAGGAGGAATCATTTGAAGGTGTACAGACACCAGTGCGATCTGTGTGACCAGCGTTTCTATTTGCCGTCGCGTTTAAAAGAGCATATGGCAACACATACTGGTGAACGGAATTTCCGATGTGAGTTTTGTGATAAGAGCTATCCAAGATTGCAATCCTTACAAGAACACGTTAGGTCTCATAGCAACGAGAGACGGTATAAATGCGATGTATGTGATTCTACGTTCACACAGAACGGAAGCTTGAAGAATCATATGAAAAGTCACCACCAGGGATATGATTTGGAAACTAATTACAGTTAGAGTGATGACGGTGAATCTGAAGGCTTTTAATGCCTTGTCACGATATTTCCAAGGCTATTGAGTAGAATTACAATGTTTTAATTGAATTTCTGTTATATTTAGAGCCAATACAATATATGATTTAAACTCCGACGAAATATATAAAAACGACGACATGTTGCGGCAGAATTCGGAACTAAAATATTACAAGCGCTTTAATATTTTAGTTCCGAATTCCGAACATAGTGGCGCCCTTGTTTCAAATCTTTGTCTATACTAATATTATAAAGAGGAAAGTTTTGTTTGTTTGTTTGTAATGAATAGGCTCCGAAACTACTGGACCGATTTCAAAAATTCTTTCACCTTTGGAAAGCTACATTATCCCCGAGTAACTTAGGCTATATTTTATCCCTGTATTCCCACGGGAACGGGAACTACGCGGGTAAAACCGCGCGGAGGCAGCTAGTTATACATATTTGTACTGCCAATTAATCCGGTACAATACATATTACATCCCTCAGCTCATACATTTTGAGGTAGATTATGTTTAATGACAAAATACTGTAAATACAAAAACTAGAATGAAAAATGTGAACATTATTAAGTGAAATAATTTATTTTAAACTATTTATTTAAGTGTAAAAGTAGTAATTGTGTCTATTTATCAGTATTAAATATTTAATGTACTGTACATATTGAAGTTTTTTTTTAAAGTTGCTTTACATAAAAATATGGGTAAGTATAAACAGTATTTAGTACTGAGTTTATTTACTAATATTATAAAGAGGTAATGTATAAAATATCATGGGACATTGTTCACACACGGCCAATCTGATTCCAAACTAAGCAGAGCTTGTGATATGGTAACCAGATAGCTGATATACTACTTTTAAATATATACTTATATAGATATTTACATCCAGACACAGGACAAACAGACATATTCATGCATACAAATGTTTGTCCTGGGTCGGATTCGAACCCACGACTCGTGGCACTACAAAGCCAACCGAGCTGTCAAATTAAGCAGAGCTTGTGCTTTGGTAACCAGATACCTAGCTGATATACTAATTAGTAACTACTACTTTTAAATACATATTTATATGGGTATTTACGCAAAGACTTGTTAATGCACACATAAGTTTGTTCTGGGTGGGGCTCGAACCCACAAACGACTGCTTGACTTGTGCGAATGCACGAGAGTTTTTTTACCGGACGGTAAAATACAACAAATGCATTCCCATGTATATGTTCACACGACAGCATTTTGAAAACGCAACGCTTTTTTATCGAGCTGTGTTAGCCTGTGTTGCATTTTCAACTTTGGGCGTTGGAAATAGAGCATATTATGGTACTTGGGAATGCATTTGTTGTTTGAACGGTTTTTCCGTCCCTTAAAAAAACTCGTGCGAATGAGACCTAAATGTGCCTATTACAGCAGTAATATAGGGGCAACCTAACTTATTGGCTATCATCGCTTTCTGTATAATAATAATAATTCATTTATTTTCAAGTATCAAGTGACTCAGTTATTGTTAGTAAACACCTTATAATCTAAATGTTACTTAATAATTTATAAAAAGGACAAATAAAAGCATAATAAACAAATACATAATAAAGTCACTAGTTCACTACATCAGTGTGTGAAATATGTAAGTAGTTGACAACGACGACGTATGTACGGATTGTCCAGTCTGTCCGCTATCATTGCCAGGACGGTGTTGGTACTGGGCTGGCCCGCACCGCTTGCTCTTGTGGTAATTTGTTGACATATTGAGAATGAGGCTCTGCTAACCGTGAGAAGCATGGACAGGTTTATAATAAAATAGTTCATATTCAAATAAAAATATTTTATTTCAACTTTTCTTATAAATAAATAATACTAGTTTATGTAGTAAGTACAAGAGATTCCATAGATTAAAATAAACTATACTATTCCATGTAACAAAAAATACATTTCAAAGTACCTACAAATACTTATAAAATGTTATTATATATATCTAGTGATGCAACTTAAAAAAATGAGAAACAAGATAAGTAAGCTTTAGTACAGAAATCTATATATACAAAACAAAGTCCCCGCCTCTGTCTGTCTGTTTGAACGCGATGAACACAAAAACTACTGAACAGATTTTCATGCGGTTTTCACCAAATTACGTAGTATTTCATGGGGAAGGTTTTTATTTATCATCAATTTGGTTACAATATAAATTATTATATTGACCATGAAGACGTCTATGTATAGCGCTCGTTCTAACAGTACTAACATTATCGTAAATAAATGTTTAAAAAAGAGAAATTGCTGAGTTTATTGCCGGATCTACTCAGTGAAAGCAACCTTCCGAACCGAGCGTCAGAGTCGACGATTCATAAGTGCCTATTTGAATTAACAAATATATTTAATTTCACTCCTTGGTCATATATGTAATATAATTATTTATTTACCAAAAGTTATACATATTAGGGTTCGTTCATCTATTACCTTTTAAATTATTAGCTATTCATTTTTGTTGCATCACTATAAGACTATTAAACTCTAAATAAAACTTGCCATGGATTTGAGTTTTGACAATATTTGGCTTCATATTTTGTATTTTCAATAAAATAAATTAAAACATCTTTTTAAATAATAATATAAATATATTTCACATTATATAATGAGACTGATTTCAACAAAAAATTCCAATTTATTTAAATTTAATTTAACACACTTAAGCTATAAATCCGCCACTTGAGAGGCAGTTACATAACATATACATAAATGTACATAGTTAATTATCAAAAATGTTGCCCTACTCATGGTACCCATCTTCCATTTCCAAACTCTGGTGTTGCCGTTTCATATGATTTTTCAAATTAACATTTTGTGTAAACGATGCATTACACATAACACACCTATATTTCTTCTCGCTACTATGCGACTGCATATGGACTTTCAACCCTCTCAACCTAGGATAACTTTTACCACAATATTCGCATCTGAAATTCCTTTCGCCAGTATGTGTTGCCATGTGCTCCTTCAACCTAGATGGGAGGTAAAATCTTTTTTCGCACAGGTCACACTGGTGTTTGAATATTTTCAAATGGAACCGTCTGTTGTGTTCTCTTAATGATTTTCTGCTGTCGTAAGCTCGGTCACAGTGTTCACAGGGGAACATTCTCTGTTCCCCGTGTACCTCTATCATATGCCTATACCTTAGTGAGTATGAAAATAGTACATCATCGCATTTATTGCATTGATACGCGGGTTCCTTCTTATGCATTCTAGCTACATGTAAATACCTGCTGTGTTTCGATTTGAAGGATTTCCCGCACTCTTTACAGGGGAAATTCTCTTCTATACGTTGATGAGTTTTTTGGTGTAGAATCAGCATTCGTTCTTCGAAGTAATGGGCACCGCATATATCACATATGCAGGTCCCAAAATGTTCTGCCATATGTTTCTTTAACGCGTGAAAGAAACTAAAAGACACATTGCACTCTGTACACGTTAAACTATTTAATGTTAGACGAAATTTAAGAAATTCATTTTTAACATCGTATAGGGTTTTTCCGTGTAAAGTTGTTAGGTGATTTTTGAATGTATCAATATCGTCGATTCGTTTTGGACATAAACGACAATCGATGCGCATTATATCGATTTGTGGTAGTTTTTTGTTGGTAGAATGTTCCTTGAATGTGGTAGGATCGTGGTTGATTGTGTGGTCTCGGAGTTTGGTCGGGTCAGTGAAGACTTCTCTGCAATATAAGCAGTAGTAATCACTGAATGATGTGTCGAACGGACATACATATGAGTTTTCAACTATAGTCACAGTGTTGAGGAAGGATTTGTGTTCATTGTCCGTTAACTTTGGTCGGTTCAGTTTCAGCTGTGATTCTGATGGGGAATCTGAAAGATAGAAATAACAATTATTTCAAACTTAGCTAGCAGAGCTTGTAGAATAGTACCTAACCAGATACTTATATTTTAAAATAATTTCTTATTTATAGAGACAGCCGGTTGGCTTTGTTGGGTCAGTGACCCTGACTTTCATGCCGCCGGTCGTGGGTTCGAATGCCACCCAGGACAAAAGCTATTTTTATTTCAGGGAAGTTATTATATAAATAAAATAAATGCATACCACATTCCATGTCATCAATGTTAGTGTCCACTTTAGCTTTTCTCTGCAATTTAATTCTCTTGTCCAAATGTTCCCCGTTGACTTTTTTCTTGATTTTCCTTTTAGTAGCATTCTTTACTTTTAATTTCTTCTTCAATTTGGGTTCTTTTAGTGCTTTAGGTTTCTTTACAACATCATCTTTCAGACTATCTGTTTCTGAAAAGACAAACAAATAAGAAGTATAATAATATCTTGGGACATTTTATTCACACACGGCCAATCTGATTCCAAAGTAAGCGTCAAATGAAGCTTGTGTTATGGTAACCAGATAGCTGATATACTACATATAATACTTTTAAATACATACATATTATAGATATTTACATCCAGACACAGAACAAACAGACATATTCATGCATACAAATGTTTGTCCTGGGCGGGATTCGAACCCACGACCCGCGGCTTGAGTGTCAGGGTCACTAACCACAAAGCCAACCGGCTGTCGGCGTTATTAGGTGGTTGTAATTCAAAGGTCTGACTGAATAGAAATACAGTTTATACAAAGTTAACAAAGACTCGCATATTAGCTAGAAGCAGAATCTATATATATAAAAGAAAGTTGTCTAACGCCCGATGTTAATAAATCTATCTCCAATCCGTAATTAAAACCAACGAGTTGTCAAAATGGACGGATAGCTTATTGGCAAGCAAAAACTATCATTTTCGAACAGATTCGATCGATCGTAGATCGAAGATAGATTGATTTTAAAGCTTCACCCAGAAAATGGATTGATATATCAATCTTAGATAGCAAAAAATGGATCAGGATTGATTATTGACATCGGGCGTTAGTTATAAATAAATAAATATCCTGGGACATTTTCCACACACGGCCAATCTGATTCCAAACTAAGCAGAGCTTGTGATATGGTAACCACATAGCTGATATACTACATATACTATTTTTAAATACATACTTATATAGATATTTACAACCAGTTTCAGTGTCAAGCAGTTACAACCATACTTATATAGATATTTACAACCAGTTAGTTACACCATTTATAACTCGAGAATGGTTGAACCGATTTGGCTGAAAAATACTTTTTGACCCCCGCAAATTTAAGACCCCCGGGAATGCGGGTGAAACCGCGGGGAGCCACTAGTTACTGATAAAACTGATTTAATTACAAACTTTAAGCCATCGCTTGCTCTCGAGTGTTGCCTTGAGAGCAAGGGCCCACTGTGAGTTATTGGAGCTCTGGGCTAAAACTATCTGGGGCCTGACTAATTAATTCTCTGATCGATATTTTGTCAAGGAATAAGAAAATAAAGTTTGAATTTATATAATTGTCTATTTTGGCTTCAATAGGAACTGGAGGCCCTTTGTATCCACCACCCTTGCTTGTGAGGGTAATGTCCATGGGTCCCTTGTGCAAGTGGGACAACTACAAACTAGACTTTTTTTCCTTTCATTTCATGGCAATCTGCCGATGGCTTCAGCAACTTGTGCCAATGTTACATAGTTAGGATATATATATATGTTACCATGATCACTGCCACCATCATCCAAATGGTCAGCATCCTGTACTGAATTGTCTTCCAGTTCTTCCTTAACCGTTTCAGTTTTCAAATCATTTGATACATCTGAAATAGATAGATAAAAGAATTTAATAATAATCCTAGGTCATACCCATACTTCGAGCTCCTCGGTGGAGACGTGTATGAGCTGATGATGATAATACCATTAAATATTATTATTAAGTATGTTTTACACATATAAAATTGCATAGTATGATTATTCAAGTAATGATATTAGCCTATAGACTTCCTTGATAAATGGACTATCTAGTGCTGAAATGATTTTTCAAATCAGACCAGTAGTTCCTGAGATTAGCGCATTTAAGCAAACAAACAAACAAACAAATCTCTTCCACTTTATAATATTAGTATAGATAAAAAATACCTAATTACCTATATACCTAATTAATCATTACTATATTATGATAGATATATCACAAACCTTCTGTCTGTATCTTTGTCAGCAACAATTTCTCTTCGCAATGGAGCACCTGCCTGCGGAAGGCTGCGGCTTCACGTAACCGTGTCACACAGGTAGCACATATCAGACGATCCTCAGCTTCACCATCCAAGTTGGATAACTATATAAGCAGAATTATTAGGTTAACATATTTTTAGAAGATACAGACCGATAGGTACATAAGAAGGTCCTTAGAGGCAGATATTTGAAAATAATATTGTAGAATAAAGGCGGTAGTCAGCTAGGCAATCACAAAATACGCTACCACCGTTTTCAATAAAGGGTGGTAGTGAAATCACCCAAATGTTAAAACAAATATTATGTACTTTACCATTCCGCATTGCTTTCTTACGATTATCTACGACGAAAGCTTAAGCAGGTAGAAGGACCTGAGCCCAGCCAGATAACATCCCACGGCAATGTACTTATTATTGTCACGAACTCGACAGAGGAGATCTAGCCGGATTACAGTATATATTTTTTTATTTGTAAAATCTTATAATGGATTTCCGCAAGATCACGCCTGAGTCAATTAGTGATCTTTAGTAAGTTTTTTTATGTCGAAAATACTTACCAATAAACCAAAACAGTCAAAAAACATATCCGAATAGATTTCTTTATGACCAAGACATTCATATTCCACGTTCAATAAGCGACATTTCTTCGTCGCGCCACAGCACCGGCATAGTCCTGGATCTATTAATGGACCCTTGCGAGTGTTTGTCGTCATTTTATTTTATTTATTAAAACATCTTTAGAAGGAATAAAAATGAAAAGTTGGTAAACAATATTCGTCGAGAATAGAGATGAATGAGTGAAGTGAACGAAACATGAAATTAATTACAGATAAACAAAGCTTGATGGCTGAGTTGATGGTTGAAATAACCACAGATAATAAAAGAAAATCAACCAAATCAAATATGATCGGTCGAAGAAATAATATTTTCACGATTGCCTGTCATAGTTACAAAGTTTTATTCGTCTACTTATGTACGACCTATCTATATATATATTTAGGCCTAATACCAGCCTAGCTAATACTAAAGTTAGAGGGCGCTATATTAAGACTAACTTTGCACAAATTTTGCATTTAGATTCCACCTTACTCAGAATATGTAAAAGTAGGACAATATAATTCACTACGTTTACAAAATGTATTATATGGTCAACTTCGCAATCAAATAATAATTAGTTTAATTAATCCACAACAGATGGGGCTGCAAATATGATGTACCTAGATTTTTATTAGGTAGGCGGGCGGTCCACCATATACCTTTATTTAGGTAATTACTTACAAAAGCCATCCTAGACAGGATGGATTGAATGGTACCCATAGACATACAGGGTATAGGATCACTATAAAAACTAGTAAAACTACATTTAATATAAACACTTTCTTTAATTTAAATAACATAACATATCGCACCCCCAGAACAAAACCTACATAGCAAATATTTCAAAATTGACGGAAAACCGTTATCTCATGGTATACATGGTATACATTAAAGTAACTGTGTATATCATAACATTGCCCTATTAGTTGGACATTATTTGATATTACAAATATGTTTGTCTTCGATATATGCAGTATATTTTTTGCTATTCGTCAATATAGATCCACAGTAATCAGATAGCAACACCATTTGACCCCATCTGGTGTTTACTTTTCATATGATTCTTAAAATTATTCACCTGTGTATATGAAGCTGTACATAAGTTACATTTATATTTTTTCTCGCTATTATGTGATTGCATGTGCACTCGTAGAGCTCTCAATCGTGGATAACTCTTCCCGCAGTACTCGCATCTGAAGTTTCTCTCACCAGTGTGTGAAGTCATATGATCCTTCAAAGCGGAGGGCAGGTAAAACTTTTTATCACAATAATTACACTCATGTTTTAGTACGAGGAGGTGATTCTTTCTATTGTGGTCTCTTAATGTCTTTCTATTGTCATATACTTTGTCACAACTGTCGCATGGGAAGGATCTCTTCTCACCGTGTACATCTATCTTGTGCCTGTACCGTAGTGTGTAAGATAGGAATACTTCATCACACTTGTTGCACGGGTACGCTGGCTCGTTTTTGTGTATTCTTGCAATATGGAAGTACCTGCTGTGTTTAGATTTAAATGACTTCCCACATTCATCGCACAGAAAGTCTTGCTGCAATTTATCTTCGGTTCTATGAGTTTTTCTATGTAGAAGTAGTTTTGATTCTTCAAAGTAGTGCGCTCCGCATATATCACAGATGTATGTGCCAAAATGTTCGGCCATATGTTTTTTTAGTGCATGGAAATTGCTAAAACTCTGTTCGCACTCAACACACTTTATAGATCCCAATTTTAATTTAAACTTTAAGAATTCATTGTCAACTTCTGTGTGTAGATGTTTATTGTGTACAGTAGTGATGTGATGTTTGAATGTATTTAGATCATCGATTTTATTCGGACATAATCGGCAATCGATTCTTTCTATATCGATTTGAATGGCTTTCTTTGCGTGTACGATGTCTTTATATGTTGAGGGGTCATGGGTGAGTGTGTGTTCTCTCAACCCTTCATGCTCTGTGAACATTTCTTTGCAATATGCACAGAAATAATCACTGAAGACAGATAGGAATGGACAGACGTATGAATTTTCTACTATAGTTATGGCGTTTAATAATGCGTTGTACTCTTTATCAGTTGATGGTTGAGGCTTTTCGATCGATTTTGGTTTAGTTGTATGTAGGGTATCTGTAATAAAAATATATTTAACATTATTCTACATGTACCTATAGTTTGTGATGAAATTATATAGGTATTAGAGAGTGAAAAGATTTGTTTCCTTTTGTTTGTTGAATAGGCACTGAAACCACGGAAAAATTTGAATAAATATTTCACCTGGACATTATTTGTAAGTGTCTATTTATACATAAACTATATTTTTAACCTGTGTTCCTATATTAACGGGAACTACATGGGTGAACCTGGGGGGGAGGGGAGAGTCGAGTTGTGTGTTAAATTTGGTACGCAGCTAGTATAAAGACTGAGAAAAGACATAGGTTACTTTTAATCCCGGAGAAATTGAAGATCCCAACAACAAATGTTCGTCAAATGTTTACAACTACAACAAATGTATGTCCTGGGGGGAGATTCGAACCCACAACCAGCAGCTTTAAAGTCAGGGTCACTAACCACAAAGCCACAGGTGTCAGATATACATATACTATTATAGTAGTAAAAATAGTTTAAATAATTGTTTTTTACTATACAATAAATATTTACCTATATGCTGCATCTTATTTAATTTATCCTTCATTGTCCTCATTTTATGCAACATTTCCTTTTTGGCTTTAACATCTTTTTTACTGTGAGATCTTGTTTGTCTTATGTTGTCAGTAATTATTGAACCAGTTACATTGTTTTCACTAATTGTGGAATGGTTAGATTCAATCTTAACTTGTACATCTGAAAAATTATAATACACAAATTATTAAATGGCTTATACTTTTTAATTAATAATAAAAAAAGCACATATTAAATGTAATATATCCTATGACAAATCAAAAGACAAAAAAAATAATTAAATATAATTATTTACTAAATAGGCGTGCAGATGGAAGATCAAATAATATATTGGACCATTTACCATTATCCATGGAGTTCCCACAATCCTCGTGGTGTCCATCAGAATCATTCCCGTCAGCTTCTTCCTTAATTTGCACTTCAGTTTTCACTCTATATTCATCTGCTTAAAGATAACATGTAATTATTAGTATTTCTCTATTGGCACAAGGAATGAGGGCCTTCAGATACAGGTTGTACCTAGTTTGGGGATCAATAATATACATTATATTTTACTTTAAACGCAAAAACAATCTAATATATAAAATTCTCGTGTCACAGTTTTCGTTGCCATACTCATCGGAAACGGCTTTACCGATTTTTTATGAAATTTTGTGTGCATATTCAGTAGGTCTGAGAATCAGACAACATCTATTTTTCATACCCCTAAGTGATCACGGGAACGGGAACTACGCGGGTGAAACCGCGGGGCGGCAAATAGTAATTTATAATTTTTTATGTGTTAATACATGTTTGTCTTGGGTGGGAATAAAAACCACAACCAGCAGGTAAGATGGAAGTCAGGATCACTAACAATAAGGCCAAATGGCCTATCATCTATATAAATTAGTTTGTATTATAGTTGGTAGTCAGTTTTTGTAATAAGTAACTAAATTAGAAAGCCCTTGATAGATATCATATAATCGGATGTTTTGCGTGCGGACTATTTTCAGAATATCAATTATTTTGTTAAATGACATGTTGTGATTAAGTTGTATTGATCATGGTCATGAGAAGACCACATTAGATAGTGTTTTTGGGGCTTATATTTTGTAAATAAATTTATATATATAATGGGACAATTTGCACATAGACTATTATCAAAATATTGGTTATTAAGTCTTCCCATGATCATGATCAATGATCCATAGTCAAAATGTCAAGGTCAAAATAATTTATATATGTGCAGATCATCCCCATATTATATAAATCATGAACTAAATTAGATAAGAATAAATAAATGTCCTGGGACATTTTTCACATGACTCATCTGATTCCAAACTAAGCAGAACTTGTGATATGGTAACCAAATAGCTGGTATACTACATATTCTACTTTTAAATACATAATTACATACAAACACAGAACAAACAGACATTCATACATACAAATGTTTGTCCTGGGTGGGATTTGAACCCATAAATGGTGGCTTGGAAGTGAAGGCATATAGAGTTGTAAAGGACTGTACCATCATGTACATGTATTTTAAGTAGCAGTTTCTCTTCACATTGTAGAACTTGACGGCGGAAGGCGGCAGCTTCACGAAGACGGGTTACACATGTAGCACAGATGAGACGCTCCTCCGCCTCACCATCTAAGTGGGACAGCTGAAATTCATAAAAAAAAAATATTTTAAAAATATTTCATAGTCGCTGATAAGTAAAAATGTTACAGAATTTGTAGGAGGTAGGGCGCAACGTATTCGTCCGTTCTGAATTTGGAGCATTTGGGTAGTACCTCCACCTTTCAGAAGACCACAGCCAAATAACACTACCTGTAGTTGTGTTCTTGCGGTGAGTAAGGTAGCCAGAGCTCCATGAGGAGACGCTGTAGCGGCAGTGAAATATAAACCTTACTAATACATGAACATAAGGTTCATCTGCTACTAACACAATGAACGTAAGTAGAAATTTTTTTTATGGTGTATTTTGAACGTCGAAAATACATTATTGGAAAAGGTTTTATAGCTTTAGCTGCAAATGTACGTTATAGTAATATAACAGTTTTTAATAACAAAATATGTCCACCCTTACCAATAGTCCAAAACAGTCAACAAACATATCCGAATAGATTTCTTTCTGTCCTAAACATTCATATTCCACGTTCAATAACCGACATTTCTTCGTCGCGCCGCAGCACCGGCAAAGTCCTGGGTCTATTATTGGTCCCTTACGACTGATAGTCGTCATTATTCATTTATTGAATACTTTTAAAACTTAAACAGCAAACTTATAGTAAATGTTTTTTCGCTGGCTGGCTACGATTGACTGACAGTAATAAATACCTAAATAGGTTTTGTCAATTTGACAATATAAATTTTGTGCTGCCAACTATTTACATGGTTTTGGATGTTATATATTGTATTTTGACTGTCAAATACCAAGCTATATAAATCAGTTGTATGAAGTAAATTATGTAATTTATATTAATTGAACACAAAAACGTCTAAGTCAACCTTAGACATTCAACAAAAATCATATAAAATAGGCATATATGCATCTGTGGAAAATTCCGTATTTTATTTTACTCTATCGGAATGTGGCTGGCGTCATTCATTCACTCATTCATCACAATACACTATTCTTATGTAGAAGCTAAATGTAATAATAAAAAATGGAATTATTTATTTTAAACCACACGATTAAGTTATATCATTATAAAAATGAAAAATTAGGATAATGTATTTATAAAAAAAAATCAACATGAGCAGCTCAAAAGGCAAAGGGCCCGTGTTCGACCCTGGAGTATGCCGATGTTGTGGATCCATGAAGAAATGTCGTCTCCTAAACGTTGAATACAAATGTTTCGGTGAAAAGGAAGTGTATTCTGACATGATGATGGATTGCTTTGGATTAGTGGTAAGTTTCTTTATTCTTCCCCATGAATGTAGTAGCAAAACATTAAAAAATATGTTCCTTGATCGTTTCACCATTTCTGGGCATTTCTTACTCTTTCTGATAACAAATTGGTAGTTCTCTTGCCTGACCCGTTTGGTCGAGTTATCTGCTGTTTCATACCTTAGTTTTATATTACAGGTATGTGTATGAATGGATTTGTTTCTGGAACAGTATGGATGCCATCTGGATGCGATGTACTGGATAATTAAGGAAATGGAAAGCCATAATAGCTCATAAATTCCTATGTCAGATGCTTTTGCATGATTCAATTACTTTTATATTGACCATATAAGTATAATAAGATAGTATGTTGACCAAGCTGCCTCATCTGCCTGACTATCAAGGTACCTATTTATTACCTACAGTTTAAATTATAAAGACATATTTCTATATATTCACAGCTATCCCACTTAGATGCTAAGCCAACGGAGCGTCTAGTGTGTGCCACCTGTGTCATGAGGCTCCGGGAGGCCTGTGCCTTCCGTCTGCAGGTGCTCAAGTGTGAGGAGGCTTTCTTGCAGGTCAAGATGTCTGATAATGATGAAGGTATGTGGTTATAATGGAATTAATATAATCACTCAATTTATCTGAATAAATTTTCAGGGGAAGCTTAAATTTTCCCAGGATAAAAACTTGTCTATGTGCTATTGCAGAACATATTCTAGCTATGTGCCAAATTTCATCCAGATCCCTTCATTTCAGATCCAGTTATGGTGTGAAAGAGTCATAAACACCCATACATCCTCACAAACTTTTACCCTTGCAATATTATTCTTTGTATGTTTATATATACTATACCATTAAAAATACCTATGTAATTGAATGGAAGCCATAATGTATAAGTCACAACTAGTATTAAATAAGTGATTCTTTTTATTTATTTATATAGTTAGATAAGCAAATCTTTCTATATCATTCCAGATCGTCGGACTATTGCGGAGGCGACAGTGGTGGGCGCTCCGAAGGTAGAAGTCGTGGTTGTGAAGGAAGAGCTTGATGATGAAGTGTGTGACCCGGATGATGCACTCGCTGACCATGCAGGTATCTGATAACATGTCTTTGTGCCAATTTCAGAAACTCGTATCACTTTTGAAAAGCTGCATTATCAGGGAAGTCATATTTTATCCCTGTATTCCCACAGGAACGGGAACTACGCGGGTGGAACTGCGTGAAGTCAGCTAGTAATAGTATAAAGATGAATTGTATTTTTTGTTATATATTGAATAGGCTCCAAAACTTCTGATAGGAATAAAAAATCCTTTAGTGTTAAATACATAACATTATGCTATGACCAATAGGAGCGGAGCGTCATTGAAAAAAATATATATATAGTAATATAAATATTCTCAAAAACTACTAAGCCGATTTAAAAAAATATTTCACCAATGTAAAACTACTTTATAAGGGAGTGATATTATATTTTATCCCAGCATTTCTACGGGAACGAGAACTAAGCGGAGACAGCTAGTTATTTTATATTTTAATTCAATTTACAGATGAAACAAAACCATTCACATATGCTGATTCGTCCAATTCGAATGATGACTTACCACTTGTGCGAATGAAACGGTCGGCCTCCAGTGCGGGACTGAAGCCTCAAAATGGGGCAGATACGCCTAAAATCGTAAAGCCCAAGAAACAGAGTAAGTATAGATTTTTTTACCTTTTTATTTTATATGTTGTTTTTATATCACTAAGGTGGCAAACAGGCATACGGTCCCACCTGATGATAAGCGGTTTCCGTAGCCTATGGACGCTTGCAATGTTTATTTTATTAGGCATACAAAACAGAATACAATCTAATGAACAGAAAATAAAATAATAGGACATAGCTAGTTGCTCGGGCCTGCATTCCTAAGCATATGTACATAGCATAGCAAAATATAGCGTACAGTAACCCCTCATTCCTACGAGAGTTTTTTTAACGAACGGTAAATAAGCGATCAAACACAACAAATGCATTTCCAAGTACTATAATATGCTCCATTTCCAACGCCCAAAGTTGAAAATCCAACACCGCTCGATAAAAAAGCGTCGCGTTTTAAAAACGCTGTCGTGTGAACATATACATGGGAATGCATTTGTTGTATTTGAACGCTTTTTTGACGTACGTTAAAATACTCTCGTGCGAATGAGAGCTTAGGTGTTTAGTGAGAGTAATGTCGCTAACATTTATTTATTTAACCATTTACAGAAATACCAATGACAAAAGTGCAACAGATGATGCGAGAAAAGGACCCCACGTACATGACAGAGACGAACATACTGACAATAGTTGAATATTCATACGTGTGTCCTTTCAAATGTCGACATAACCACCTATTATGCTACTACTGCGGAGAAGACTTCACAGATCCAATACAACTAAGGGAGCATACAACAAACTTACACCACCCGAAGAAGTTTAAAGTCACAGAGCATAAAAACATGGTCAAAATCGATTTAACTCGAATCGATTGTCGATTGTGCCCGTCCAAAATCGATAGCCTAGATGACTTCAAGAATCACGTCACTAGGGAACACGATAAGAAGTATTATTTCGATTTTAAAGATTCAGTGTTGCCATTTCGTTTGACTAAGGATGAGTTAAAATGTGCTCTATGTGATGTGATATTTCCGTACTTTCACGCGTTAAATAAACATATGAATGAACATTATAGTAATTATGTGTGCGAGACGTGTGGCTTAGGGTTTGTTGATAAAGGTAATTTGTTTGTTTTAAATATATATACTAACTAGCGGACCCGGCAGACTTCGTTCTGCCCACCAGCGCCACCTACCGGGTCCAAATTGATGTATTATACATAAAAACCTTCCCCATGAAATACTACGTAATTTGGTGAAAACCACATGAAAATCTGTTCAGTAGTTTTTGTGTTCATTGCGTTCAGACAAACAGACAGAGGCGACGGGACTTTGTTTTATATATATAGATGATAGCTGACCTGGCAAACATTGTTCTGCCATATAAGTAACTAGTTGTCCTGGGCAACTTCGTTACCCTCACTTTCCCGTTTTTGCAACAATTTTCATTGATGCTCCGCTCCTCTTCGTCGTAGCGTGATGATATATAGCCTATAGCCTTCATCGATCAATGGGCTATCTAACAAAAAAAAAGTTGTTACCAATTTACAAAGGTCCCAAATTTTTTTTTATATCCCCCGGAAACCCGATCAATGCAGAATCCTACTTATATTGTAAATGTATAAAGCGAATATTATAAAGTTTATATGGATGTTTATTACTCTTTCACACAAAAATAACTGAACGGATTTAGATGAAATTTGGAACACAAAGTAGTTTATAACCTGAATTAACACATAGGCTTTATCCTGGGAAAATTTACGATCCCCTGAAACCCCATTAAAACCACTGCAGAATTTATGTACATAAAAAACCTAACTACCCCACAATGTTCCAGGCAGATTTGTGATGCACCAACAGCGTCATGAAGAAGGTGACTACCCCTGCGAGACGTGCGGAAAAGTGTTCAAAGCTCAGTACAACAGAGATTTGCATATAGACAGAGTACATAAGAAACGTGGCCGTGTATACTGTCCCAAATGTGATATAAAGTTAATGTCCTATCCGCAGAAGTTGAAGCATCTAGTGGAAGTTCATGGAGAGCAGCCGCTAAGCTTTCCGTGTAACATGTGTGATAAAGTGTGTGAGACAAGACGTACACTGACTATACATAGGAGGAAGGATCATTTGAAGGATTACAGGTGTGTTGGATTTTATTGGCATGTTTTAAAGTGGTGGTGGCTCAGTTGGGAACGCACCGACTCACGATCATGAGGGTGCAGGTTCAAATCCCTGGCCCGTACCTCTGAGTTTATAAAAACTTACGTACGGATTCACACCACTGGCTCTCGGTGAAGGAAAACATCGCGAGGAAACCTGCATGCCTGAGATGTCACAATTAAAGGCATGTGAAGTCCGCCGCCGCACTAGGCCCGCGTGGTGGACTATGGCCTACACCCCCTCGATGTTAGGGGAGGCTCGAGCTCCGAGCGTGGAGACGTATATGAGCTGTTGATGATATACAACTGGTGGCTCCCGATGTTTCAGGCGCGTACCTGGGAGGTCTTCCATTTTCCCTGGATAAAAAGTAGCCTATGTCGTTTCTTGGGCTCTAGACTATCTGTCTACCAATTACATTTAAATTGGTTCAGTAGTTTTAGCGTGAAAGTGAGACAGATATACAGTTACTTTCGCATTTATAATATTAGTTAGGATAATAATAGGAAAGTAACTCTGTCTGTCTGTCTGTCTTGCTTTAGTAGCGAATCTCCTATCTGGTAACCATAGTACAAATTTTGCTTAGTTTGGAATCAAATTGGCTGTGAAAAATATCCCAGGATATTAATATTTAGTTGTTTGTGACCATGTGAAAAATTTGCTCGTATATTAATGTAATTCTTCTCCAAATTCCCCAGATATGAGTGCCAGTGTTGTGGCCAGAAGTTCTTCACACGGTTCGCCCTAAACAACCACATGCCGACTCACACTGGGGAGAGAAACTTTAAGTGTAAAGTGTGTGAGAAATGTTATCCGCGACTGAAGACCCTTAAAGATCATATGAGGATACATACCAACGATAGGAGGTATATCTTCTTCTATTATTTTATTTGACAGCCCGGTTGGCTTTGTGGTTTGTGACCCTGACTCTCAAGCCGCGGGTTGTGGGTTCTAATCCCACCCAGGACAAACCTTTGTATGCATGAATAAGTCTGTTTGTTCTGTATCTGGATGTAATTATCTATATAAGTATGTATTTAAACGTAGTATATGTAGTATATCAGCTGTCTGGTTACCATATCACAAGTTCTGCTTAGTTTGGAATCAGATGGGCTGTATGTCAAAAATGTCCCGGAATATTTATTATTTATATTGAATTATTTCTTTTCAGGTATAGATGTCATGTTTGCGGGCAGGCCTTCATACAAAATTGTAGTCTGAAAGGGCACATGAAGAGTCAACATCCAGAGTATGGATAAAGAGTGTAGCTAATAACTTAATATATAAGATTTGTATGTATGTAAATAATGTCCCGAATTTTAAACACAAGTTTAATCTAATTTACTCGACTTTATTCTATCACAAGTATGTTTTAAATTGTAAATAAAAATCAAGTACCTTTTAATAAATTATAAAATGAAATGAAATAATGAAATGAAATATCGAAATGAAATATATGTATTAATTCAAATAGGCCTTCACAGGCACTTATGAAACGTCGATTCTAATGCTCGATTCGGAAGGTTGCTTTTTAATAATTAATAATACTCTTATTTATTGGTAATTAATTAATATACCTAGTTAGTAAATTATCACAAGAATAAATGAGTTTTTATATTTCTGTCAGTGTTTTTAATTTTCATTCCCTTTATAGGTATTTTCTTTTATAAAAACTGAATTTAATTTGGATAATATAATTTAGTTTTATGGGTGTAAAGGTACTTATCTTCATGTTTTAACCGTCGTCCCCTACCAGTGTCGTCCCTAGTAGCATGCAGCCCTAGCCGCCCCAAATGTCCGATAAAAAATTCCCTAAATAATCAAACCAGTGAGTTCCTCACCCCCAGCAACGCCCTGAGCTGAGGCACGGTCCCGCAGGGGACACCCTCAGCGCTGTTGCTTAAATGTACTAAGGTTGAGAGCCCTGAGCGCTCACCGATTGCCCGCGTAAGGGTGTAACAGCCATCAGAGGCTAACACCTTCAAATCCCATAAAAAAAAACTGCATATTATAAATATTATTAATATCCTATAACATCTTAGAGATAGATGAATAGTGATTGTGTATCATTATTACTAATAGTATTATTTATAGACTTGTGTTGAACCGTATAGCGATCTCTGTCTTTGGAGGAATAAAAATGTTTGTGCATAAACTCGACCTTGGGCAGAAATATCACCAACGTAGGGAAAGTAGTTAGCAACTGGCAACATTGGTTCTGCACGTACTAAGGATGGGCGATGATATGTATACCTACGATAGGGTTGCCATAAGTGTGGGGACTCAGACGGGGACATTTAAAGAAAAACTATTAAAGGTAGAAAAAAGGAGCTTTTATTACAACAATAGGTATTAATCAACATTAACCAAAGTATTAAGTATCTGTCAACATTTTTTAATTAGCACACGTTCCCCCTTAGTCTTACTAATAATGGTTGTATAGCGGTGGTATAGCTATACAATCTTTTGACCTTATCTGTCATTGTGACATTTGAATTTGACAGATAAGGACAAAACATTGTATAGCTATACCGCCACTATACAACCATTATTAGTAATATTTGTTATCATTGCCATGACATCAAAATTATCCTGGACAAATGAGTCCCGGCCTGGGACAAAAAAATAATTTTCAAATGAGAACCTCCTCCTTTCTTTTAAGTCGGTTAAAAATAGATAGGTAATATATTGCAGTATTTGATTTTTTTTTAAATTAATTTTAACTATAATATTATCGATATCGATGAATATAGGTAACAGCACAGATTTTTACGATAAATATACAAACGAAAAGAAAGGGATAGAAGCATTGGGATTGCCTAATGAAAGAACGAGACTTTTCCAAAAGACATCAACGCGGGATTCTACAGTGTGCTCTTTCATGCAGCCAACCATTTTAATGAGACCCCCGCGGTCGCACATTATTTGATTAAATCAAAAAAATTGGTTGCCTGTAAAGTCGGTATACGGGCGAAAGTTTTACGTGACAACGACTTTTGAGTGGTAAAATAATTTTAATGTGAATATTCATTCGTATAGTAGGAAGAAGGATGAAATAATAGTAACAATTTAAAACATAACGTCACGTAACGTGAGCGGAGCGTAACGCAGTTTCTTGAAGTGTCACCCGGCAAACCAATTTATAAGACGTTGTCACGTCAAAATTTATTTCTTAATGTTTACTTATCGGTGAAAAGTTATGCCATCCTTTTTGAAACTAGATGTCTTGGAATGTTTCCTACACCATTTCACAGCGCATGAAGGCATTTTGATGCGTTATAATTATATAAAAAGATATAATTTTTTTAAATAATTTTGCGTGTTCACAGGTCTAGCACTTGGACACAACTAGAATGGTTACTTGTAGCTCCGCCTACTTATAAGCGACAAAATACTCATAGTTTTCGAGCGTCGGGGCACTGTATGCGCAGTCAAGTGGTTATATGGTCTTTGCTATGTGCCTACTAATGCGCTCTTGCTCTGTCAACGTCGAGAGTTCGCGATCCCGAAATGTGTTGACACTGTTGATGTAAATTAGTGAAACGTGAACGGACAAGACTAAGTGTCAGCGCTTACGTCGTTCTATCAACGTACGATTAGCCTCATTAGCCTAGCTAGTTAGTCGCGTTTATTTCTACGTAGGTATATTACTGTTTACCAAGTCCAGCCCTCTATTAAATAACTATGATTTTTAAACGGGGACAAATTGCTTATCGGCCGGGACGCCAGGACACCATGCTTCAAACGGGGACATGTCCCGGCGTACGGGGACGTATGGCAACCCTAACCTACGATAACATATCGAAACTGTCATAAGTATTTATTTAAAAATGTCATGAATACTTAAATAAAATATAAACTTAAGCTCACTGTAGATAAAAATTATGAGATTGTATTTTTTATCAGCTATATCTTATCTATCTATATATATAAAAATGAATTGCTGTTCGTTAGTCTCACTAAAAGTCGAGAATGGATGGACTGATTTGGCTATTTTTGGTCTTGAATTATTTGAGTAAGTACAGGGAAGGTTTAAAGCATTCAGTTTTTTTATTAATTGATGCTGAGGGAGTACGAAGTTTGCCGGGTCAACTAGTATACAATAAATTAAGATTAATTGACCAAGCAACAATGTACCTTAAGTTACTGTGCTAAGTTATTTCGAATAAAGTAAAGTAAGTTTGATTATTCCATCGTCCGTAGCGCTTTTTTATATTCAATTGAAAATTCTGTGAAATTTATTTCTAAATCTGATGAGACATAAAAGGGGATGAATGAAAGTTTATAGATTATTTATTATTATAATATAATCACATCATAAGGTTTAGGCTATATAATAATACATCTGTAACGTTGTGGATATAAAACATTTTTTTTTGACACATCGATGCTTCAATTAAATAGATATTATCGATATTGAAAAATCAATACTATGGACATCGCTATCGACAGTTTACAAACGTCGATAAAAGTTGCACATCCCTAACTATATTCTTTTTTGATCGACCATCCGATGGCGTCGCTTTTTTACGATTTGCGACGATTCCGTAGTAAAATCGTTCGGATTTATCATTGCATTTATACAATAATATAAATAAGGAGCCTATTATTAGTATGTAAGTTATATTTTCTGTGAAAATACTAGTTAGAACGTGATAATGGAAGCGAAAACTTCGGACTGGCGACCCGGCCCCTCTGTGTGTCGGTGTTGTCTTACAGAGGGCTGCTATAAAGACATCTCTACGGAATATTTCTGGATGGGAAAGAAGGAAATCTACTCAGAAATGCTGTCCGACACATTTAGCATATCGGTAAGCGTTCGATATTTTATTTTAGTTAAGACGCCACGCATGGCATCCATTTTATTGTCGATGGTTTTTGTGAGGGTGCAAACCGGCTAAGTTGAGAAGGCACTTGGTTTGTTTTGGAGGGGTGATGAAATCTATAACTCTTTGTTTTGAATAGCTTCTTGGTGGGTGACCTGCGCATTCGGGTGGCTTCTTATTAGACGCAATGTAAAAATCAATAGTGCAGGGCTCATGTATATAAATCTGTTATAGTATAGACTGACTGAATGCATATAATTTAATGTATCGAGAACATCGACGTATAGCGATAGACAAGAACGTTCATGTAAAACATTTGTTTAAAAACTGGTAAGAGTTAGAACTAAAGTTCGCTGCAGCGCTGTATAAAGCTGTGTCAACTAACCAAACTATTTTAAAAGATACAGCGCTAGATTGCTTAGAGTATAGTTTTCTCGCGACCAAAACGTCGTAAGCGCCGCAAATTTCATGGCGCTTACGCGTTTCGTTCAGTTAACTACACTAAGATGTCGTCCCTATAGAGTTCACACCGCAGATGTGACACATCTTTTTTACCTTCTAAACTTCATTAGAATAAAACTCGATTTCAAAATGTATTATATTAATATTAGGGGGGCCTAGTGCGGATTGGCGGACTTCACATGGCTTAAATGAGTACTCAGAGGTACGGGCCAGGGCTTGAATTAACATAAAACAATTATTCAAAATATCAAACTATCACTACTAATTAAAAACTCATTAACAATTAATCAAATTAAAACCTTTCTAAAAAAACATATCAAGTCTGTGTTCAGTTACATATTTTTACCTACAACCAGTTTTAAGGGAACATCTGCACGTTTAAGTATATGATTGTAGAATGGCGTGGTATTTAAATAGATAAATTGTTTTTCTACTCTGGAATTACGGAATTATCACCTATTAATTCACTTAAACAGGTAGTAATTTTACTTAGTTGACTACTGACTAGTTATTTTCGTCCAGGGTCTACTTTGATTCGGATTATCGTTGTTATTAACGCTGCTCCGTGCGCACCCGCACTGAATGAATGTCGAAGCCACACTAAAGTCGGGTGTGGGGACTGCAGTTCAGTTGAGTTGATAAAAGCGAGTGTTCGGAACGCCCTATCTAGTACGTAGTACATATATATCGATGATCGAGAATGATCCATATTTTCATGATCTTCGAAAATAAACATTTTATTTAATGGATAAATAAAAAATATACCTATGTAGATTAATTACTTAAGATATCGTAATTATTCGTAATTTTCTCATCTTAATTTACGAAATCATACAGTATAGTGACTTGATACTTGCCACAGGCGCATGTCGTGGGTTCGACTCCCATTAAGTCTTAAGATAAACAAAAAACTTGTTTATTTATTTGTTTCATTCCAAATATCTATATAAATGAATGCTAGGTTATTCTGAAATTTGATTAAAAAAATAAGCTATAATATTTTATAAAAACAAATAAATAGACACAAACACATAGGTCATATTGATCTTCAATTAGAATTAAATTCCCATATACCTAGTAAGCTACTGATAAAATCGTTATTTATTTTCTCACTAAGTTTTAGCTACTATTATTTTTACTTTATTATTACTTATGTAAGCATATAATAATTATTCTAGGCCATCTCGTATTTAACTGGTCTCAAACAGAGCACAATTTGATCTTATACAAAAACCAACTGCTTACTCTTTCATAAGTATTTGAATAAAATATTTCCCTCCATTACCTTCACAGATCGCCTACTCTCAATCGGGGCCCAACAGCAACAGTCGTTTGATCTGCGAGCCCTGCATAGCCCGTCTCCGTGATGCCTCTGACTTCAGGCGGCAAGTGGTGGAGTGCGAGAAGACGTTTATGCAGCATTTGGACCCTGGGACGTCTAGTTCCGCTGATATTGAAAGTATGTGTGCTTCTTGTAGAGTTTATGGGTATATTCAGGGGAATGTCATTAATCTATACTTATATATAAAGCTAAAGAGGTTTCATTTATGTTATGGTTTCATCTGCATAGTTGTCGTTCCCATAGGAATATAAGGATAAAATATTTTTTTATAAATATATTATTTTTTTTTTATTTTTTTTTTTATTTTATTTATATAGCTAATATGTTACTCCCTGATAATGTAGCTTTCCCATGGTGAAAGAATTATTCAGATCATTTAGATTCGGAGCCTTTCAATACAAACAAAAAAGAAATCTTGCCTCTTTATATCAGTAAAGATATTTTTTTTATTTGGCACAGTACTCGCAGAGACAGTGGACTATGAAGTTAAATTGGAGCGAGTCAAGACGGAGAAGCCTCTCAGCGATGATGACTTTGACGATGCTGACTTCCTTGAAGATGATGATGATGATGATAGTATGTATACATATATGTTATGTCCTATTTGCAATATAGTTATTTAATCTACGGTATATGGTCCACGCTTACTAGGATGCTATGACACCTGTAGCTGGGGCAAAGAATAACAGCTGTGGCGCTCCCCTGCCTGTCGTAAAAGGCGACTGAATGGGGACCCTTGGGTTTGCGGGCGATTGGAACGGGGGTCCCGACCGCCCAATAAGCAAACCCGAGGAAGACTAGATAGATAGAGATCATCGAGCATGTAACCAATAGAGTAGAACTGTTAGCAGTTTTGTTAGAAAACAAAATACGCCAAAGCGCTGCGCCGGCCCCTGTGTTCTGATTGGCCGACTCAAGGTCAAGTGTTGAGTAGCTAGACGTACACACAGGTCTCTTATTGGTCGGGTACTGTTTTAGTTCGAGCGTGGCTTGTTAGTTATACGTGACAAATCATTGATGCGTTGCTAAACAAATGACTCACTATTGCTACTCTATTGGTTACATGCTCGATGACTACGGTATATGGTCCACGCTTACTAGGACGCTATGACGTTGCTGGGTGTTAGGAAGCATGCCTTATAGTTTTGTGATAGTTAGCAATGAATGGTATGGACAGATTTTTGTTTTCAAAATTAAGTAAAAGGGTATTTATGAAAGTCCAAGTTGCTGAAGCTACCGTCGGTTCAGATGAGGGCCTTCAACTGAAGAGAACTGCTAAGAAACTAAGCAAGGATTTTTACACAAATGTTTGTATTTTTATATTTCTAGTTTTAATGATTTTTGTGAGTAGGACATCTCACATGACTTTCTGCTCCTAGGGTGTGGAAGGATAGAGTATTATAGACAAGTGAAAAATATTTTTGGTAGGGTTTAGTGGATTTCAACTCCTGCTAGCAGAAAACACCGGTTTTCAGCAGCTTCCAGTCTAGGTGTCTAATTGCTACAATATAGCAGATCTCAAATGCGTAAAAGTACCATACAACATTTATTTTAAGTTAGTCTTTATGTTATCGAAATAAATCTATGTTTCATCCAAAACTGATCATGAGATATAATACAAATACAATTATGAAAAATTATTTCAGTGTTAGATAGCCCATTTATCGAGGAAGGCTATAGGCTATATAACATCACGCTACGACTAATAGGAGCGTAGCATCAATGACAAATGTTGCAAAAACGGGCAAGTGATGTTAACGAAGTTGCGAGGGTCAGCTAGTTTATTATAAACTAAGGTTTTAGAGAATATTTAACACTATGGTTTGAAAATAACATAGTACCTATATCTTCTTCTTTCTCCGTGCCTCTTCCCAGTTCATTTGGGGTCGGTCGTCGGCCCTCCGAATATGCTTGCGCCACCCGGCTCTGTCTTGTATATCAGCTGAAATAAAGTTAGATGTTTTTTTAGGTTTCTCCACCAAGTATATTTAGGGCGATTTTAACCGGATTATCTTGTTCTCGACGCATCACGTGTCCGTACCACCGCAGCTGGCTCTCTTAGAGTTTGGTATAACTCTGACTTTGAAGCTCCCTCTGACATGCTCATTTCTCAACATAGTCCCTAAATACACATTTTAATTTATTCCCATGTAACATTGCAGTGGACGACGAACCCCTTACAAAATTGGCCAGCAAAGTGCCCAAAAAGGAGTCTGTCGATCTCCTGGACCTGCTCGATAACTCCAAACCGTCGTTGAAACGAAAATCAGCCACCAAAGTGAAGGCATCACCCACCAAGAAGTCTAAGACTAAGAAGGATACAGCTAAACCTGCAACCAGTAAAGTGACTAAACCAGAGAAGAAGAAAAAAGGTAGGCATCAAAACTTTTTTGTTTCTTGTCGGGGAGTTGAGTTGTTGTGACTTATAATTCTTATGTCACATATAATTTACTTAAACAGAAATATTGCGAATATTTGTATTGGATTTATTTTCAATATCTAAAATATAAAATTCTCGTGTCGCGGTGTTTGTGATTAAACTCCTCCGATACGGCTTTACCGATTCTTATGAAATTTTGTGTGCATATTGGGTAGGTCTGAGAATCGGCTACTATCTATTATTGATACCCCTGTGATCACGGGAACGGGAACTACGCGGGTGAAACCGCGGGGCGGCAGCTAGTATTTTATATTAATTTAACAGTCAAATCGAAGCTTACGCAAGTAGGTTTTACTTCTTATTATATGGTGCATTTAGTGATTAGATGTTCACTGCAGAACTTGGCAAGTGAAGTGTCTTATATGGACACTCCATGAGAGTACAGTATCTTGTTTATGATAAAAATGGTGGCTGTCGAAAATAGAAGCATAAATCAACTTAATAAAGTCAATTTCATGGCAATAATATATTTATTTCGGCAAAAAAAGGCTATATTTATAATAATAATAATAAAGCCCTTTATTCTGAAGTTACAATCATATCATTACATCATCTTAAAACTAAGTGTCTTATAAAATATCTCTAACTTCAGTGTGTCTTTTGACATAGGCCTCCTCCAAAAACTTCCAATGACTTCTATCATTTGCAACCCTTCTCCATTTTGTCCCCACCGTATTAGTACTATATTTATACAAAAGTAAATAATAGAAAATAGGATACAAATTAGTAAGAAAGAGAGAAAGAGTAATTATTGAGTTTATTGTCGGCTCTTCTCAGTAAAAAACAACTTTCAGAACCGAGCATTTATGACTATTCATAAGTGCTTGATTGAGTTGAGGCCTATTTGAATACTAAAGATTTTGATTTGATTTGAAAGATATTATAATTAACCTTCGTTGAAATGCATTAAAATCTGTTGCATAGATTAAATTATCTAAGCGTACAGACAGGAGTGACGAAAACTTGTGGCTCCCCGAGGTTTCACCCGCGTTCTGGTGCTTCGGGATAAAAAGTAGCCTACGTTTTTACAGGCTCTAGAGTCGAGCTAGACTATCTGTGTACAAAATTTCATTTCAATTAATTTAGTAGTGTTACTTTCGTATTTATAATTTTGGTTAAGATTAAAATCAGGCACCATTTAAATGTATTAAAAATAATGATATAAGATTCATAACAACTCTGCTTTCTGGCTTAATACATTGACAGGTTTTATATTGGATTTACACACACACATACGCATACACACACACATACACACACACATTCACACATACAACACACACACAAAGACATACAATTATGATTTCTTAATTGAGCAGTCTGTAGCTGATATGAAAAGAAAAACATATTTTAATGTGCATATTAAAGTACTGGCACTTCTAGTTCCTGAGATTAATGAGTTCAAACAAAAAAATTCTTTAAGTTCATAATAAAGATGAGTGAACTTCAAAATACTATACAATACACAATTTCTTCAAGTCAAATGGACTTTTAAAAAATAAACTGTCTAAAAATAAATCTCTAATATTTAACCTGTCAATAAAAATATATATAATCTATGACTGCATGTTATAATACTAAGTTAATCATATGGATATGTCTTATATGTACACCATGTTGCAAATGTTGGTTTAAAGTGTGACCAATGTTTAAATATTGCTCCATCCCTTACCATAAGCCTTCATTCGCACGAGAGTTTGTTTAACGGACGTTAAAAAAACGTTTAAACACAACAATTTCTGCATTTCCAAGTACCATAATATGCTCTATTTCCAACGCCCAAAAGTTAAAAATGCAACACCATTCGATAAAAAAGCGTCTCGTAAAAAAACTCTCTTGCACTCGCAAGACAGGGCTAAGACTATTATTACCATAGACTTTAGTAATCATAGACAAAGTACCAAAGACAATATTGTTTGGTCTAACTTTCATCTATTTTGTAACATGGCATGTCATACAGAGCTTAGTGATTGTAGATTTGTATTATTATTGTCTATGCATATGTTTGTGTGTTGCCCTTTTCAGCATTTATGAAGAATTTTAACAGGTCATACTGGATTCGATACCTGAACATAGTTAGTTATTTCAGCAGCTTTCAGTATAAATTTGGTTATATATAAAATGTTTAAAAGTATTATATTAATTTATTAGGTATTCATATTACGTTTATTAAAAATAAAAAAATACCAGTCAAATTGAGAACCTCCCCCTTTTTTTTTAACTCGTTTAAAAAATATTATCGAACTATTTAAAATATACAAATAAAAATGTGTATGTTTGTTTCTCGAATACGCCGAAACGGCTGAAGGGAATTCGTTGAAATTTGAAGTATAGGGTACTTTTTATACTAGGAAAATTTCTCAGAACGCATACGTTCAGAAAAAGACGATAAATTGATTTAGGTTTAATATGGAATCTATTCAAGCCGTCTTTATCTAGTATCAAATGGCTATGTCTTGGGTTCGACACCCAAATTGGACATTCAATTGTTTTTGCCCGCTATCGCTGTGTTCATCAAAGGTAAGTGGAACATCTCTTCACTATAGAAACGTTATGTATTTAAAGTCATAATATCTCCCCCTAACGCAGACATTTTAGAGTTTTTTTAACTTTTTGACTTACTTACAGACTCTTTTGATTAAATATTTTTAAAACGTTTCTTGGTGAATATAAAATTGTGTGCTGTAGTTGAGCTCTGATTATTTCTTGATTCTAAATATTTGTATGATATTCTAAAGTATGTTCTACATTGAATTGAAAAAGACATATCCATATGAAGATGGCAAATAAAGCCAGTTGTACACTGTGAAATTGTTTCAACAAATTGATATATAAATTCGTATTTTGCTATTAAGAGATTAAAACTTTTATATTATTTATATCTAGACTAGACCAATCTTAAATTGCCCAGATGGTCTAGACAGATTTTTTCATCAACTAATTTGTTCAAGCAGTTTTTCAGTGTAACCTACATATGATGAAAGATCGTTGAGATTAGATTATATTTTTACAATTACGAATAAAATATCCAATTGATCTTTCATGATTTGTATGTAATTAGTTAATTGATATATGTTATATGAACTTAACAGTTTTTGAACACCTGTGATGCCTACATCCATACAATCATTGACTATATTCCGCTTTACTTCGGGTCATGTGCCCGCAACCTTTAAATTATGAACAAGCACCGTTTTAAACGGCTGCTTTTGAACTACTTAAGACACCTTGCTTATTTATTGAGTTATTCGTGGATATTGAAGAATAAACGATTAATGCGTCACTCAAACAATACGGACCTCGTCGATTTATAAATATAAACATGTCAAGAGCGCAGTCTACAAAACAGTTTTCTCTTTTTTAGCGGAAACTTACGATCCGACGCGAAGTAACGCCGAGACGATAATACGTTGTTCAACCGCATATCCGTTCAGAGTGAACGATAAATCGATACTGTGCGTCTACTGCCAAGAGTTGTACGACGATCCCAACGTATTCAGAAAGCATATGGACGATGAACACGATTTTTTTAGTCTCAAAGTCGCCTTCAACAGTCTCCCAAAATCGGAGTTCATTAAAGCGGACCTGACGAACCTGCGCTGTCGACTGTGCTCGCAACGCTACGACAATCTTGACGCTATGGCTAACCATCTGAGTGTGGAACACAGCGAGAGAATCGACCTGAACGAAAAGTTTGGTGTCATGCCGTATTTCTTGCAAAAGGACGTGTTTAGTTGCGCTGTGTGCGAGAAAACTTTCCCATCGTTATTTCATTTAAATAGACACACGATAACACATTTTCTCAGCTACGTCTGCCATGTGTGCGGCAGCAGTTATGTAGCGACCACCGGCCTATTGCGCCACGTGAGATCAAAGCACCAAGACTACGAAGTCATATGCAAGATTTGTCGCAAAGTGTTTCCGACAATGGAAGCGAAGGACAGACACAGGCGTCTTGAAAAATCGTGCATGCCATACACCTGTCCTAAATGTCAGGAGAGATTCCTCGATTGGAAGTCTAGGAAGCGACATATGGAGACCGAACACGGACAAGCGAAGAGGACGTATCGTTGCGCGGACTGTGACGTGGAATTTACAAGCGAAAATGCGTATTATGATCATTTCAAACTTCAACATTCGGACGATTGTTCGGTTTGCAAACATTGCGGTATGAAGTTCTTGTCGCGTTATCGGCTGAAACGGCACATTGCTAAACATAGTATGTAGGTAGTGCGGGTCCTTCGAACGAGGAGCGTTTAGATCGGACGATATTTTTTGATTGTATGCGTGTGTTGGAAATTATATTTATTAAGATATTATATGCTAACAAAATGTATATGCGATGATTTCTCTCAAAATCTGCCATTAATTCTGACTTCATGCTTCGATTAAGTATTTATTGCCACGTAGAAAATATTCCATATCTCATAGAGAACAAGGTCAATACAATAGAAAATTTCTTCTTTTTTAGACACATCGCTATCCAAATGTGACGTGAGAGGTAACGCTGAAGTCATCATAAAATACACCACAGCGTATCCATTTCGTATAAACGCGAAGTCGTTATTTTGCGTTTACTGTGGCTTCCTACACGAGGACCCGTTAGAGTTCCGCCAGCATATGGATGCTGATCATCGAAAATTCAAACTCAGTATGGTGTTCGAGAAACTTCCAAAATCCGAATACATCAAAGTCGATTTGACCGATCTTAACTGTAGAATTTGCTCCGAAACCTTTTCTAATTTAAAACTTATTGCCTGTCATTTAAAAGATGCCCATAAAAAGTCTATTAGTCCCGAGGGCGAATTAGGTGTCATACCGTTTGTTTTTAAAGAGAAATGGAACTGTGCTATGTGCGAAAAGAGCTTACCGTCTTTGCTCCATTTAAACAAACACACCATCACCCATTTTTTGAAATACGTTTGCGATATATGCGGTAAGAGTTACGTTGCAAAGACTGGTCTTTTGCAACATGCTAGGTCGAAACACAAGAATGTGCTGAAGGTATATTGCAGACGATGCCGCAAAGAGTTTCCCTCTATAAAGGAGAAAATACAGCACCAAAAGACTGAGAAAAAATGCATGCCGTACTGCTGTGACGATTGTCCGGAACGTTTTCCACATTGGGAGGTGAAACAGCGACATTTGGTCGATGTACATGGTCTCATGAAGAAGTACCGATGTAATAGATGCGATCAGACATTCTCGAATAGGAGAGCATCGTACGATCATTATAAGATATGCCATTCGAAAGAATGCCTTATTTGTTTACATTGTGGTCTCAAGTTTGCGTGTAGCTCGCGACTCAATCGACATTTAGGTAAACATACTACGTAAAATTATGTACCTGTCTTGTATTTCTGTCTGTTATATAATTGTGGGATTGATTTTTATAACATGAAAGTATTTATTTGCTTTATTAATTGTAAGAATTATATTTTAATCGTTAATAAATAAATTAACTTTATTTATTTTCTGTGTTTTTATTGACTTCTTGTATAGAATATTGTTGAAATACTATTGTGGGTAAACGAAAGGCCACATAAAATATACTAATTGAATTTCAATCTATCAATATTTATTATGGAGACTTTGAATTTTGATCTTAGGTACCCGAAAACAACATAGGTATACGAAAATAATATCGCCTGAGAAAATACACAAGAGTGATGCATGAGGGTTCACACTATATGAATAGGCTTTTTTTAAATAAACATCAAATCAAGCATACAAAGGAAGAAGAGATTCAAAGTTCCTCTTTTTTCTAGACGTTACCCAAGCTGAGAGGCGCGTCGCATCCCAGCCGACTGACCCAAGCTCCATGGATGCCATGGACATTGTCAAGCAAAACGCCACCATTTTGTTAAAACATACCACCGCGTGTCCGCTCGTTCAATTCGACAGAAGTTTCCGATGCTTCTTTTGTACCTCTGCCTTTAACGACCCCTGCCTATTCAGATTGCATGTCAGTACAAACCACAGAAATATCAACAAGTCCACCTGCCTCCAGTCCTCGGAAGCACGAGGCACTACTCGCGTTGATATAACTAATTTGGCATGTAAGAGTTGCATCAAAACTTTCCCGTCTTTAGAAACTGTAGCACAACATTTAAATGAAGAACACGGACTCGATATCAATATGGACGAGAGCCTTGGTCTCATACCGCTGAGACTGGAAAAGGATCGTTATGTCTGCGTAGTTTGCGAAAAGAAATTCACGGGTTTTATTCAGTTGTATCGACATACTGGGACGCATTTTATTAGAGCTATGTGCGATTACTGCGGCAAAGGATACGATAATCGGCACGCGTTGACTAATCACGTTAAAAGCGTTCACAATAAGGACACGTGTAAACACTGCAAAAAAACTTTCGCCGATCCCAAACTGAAAAAAGAACACGTCAGATTAAACAAATCTTGTATGCCTTTTAGTTGCAATGTGTGTCCGGAGAGATTCCTCTCCTGGGATAATAGGCAGGAACATTTAGAAAATGTACATAAAAAGCCAAAGATGTTGTTTCGATGTTCTGAGTGCGACAGAGTCTTTCAGAAACGCCTTCATCTGTATTTCCACTTCAAAGCTGCCCACACTGACGACTATAAGTGCCCACACTGTGATAAAAGATTTCCAACTTCACGCGCATTGCGTGAACATATTCGTGTACATACCGGCGAACGGCCGTTGACTTGTACTATATGCGATAAGTCTTTTAGTAAACAGGAATCGTTAAGATGCCATAAAATTATGCACGATGATAGTAAAAAACTGCCATGCTCCGTTTGTAGTCAACTATTTGTTTACCAATCAAAATTACGCGCCCACGTCAAACTAAAACACCCCGACGATTACGATCGACAGTTCTCAAATGATACAAAGTAATTCTTATATAAAAGATAATCATGTCATTCAATATAACACACAAATGGAATGTTTATAAACAGTTTGTCACAAATTCTATTGTTTCTCTTTGTTCTAGTGGTCGATTCGTTGCTCGAAGCGAGACAGAACGCTAAGGTATTGTTGAAATACTCGACGGTATATCCGTTCAGGATTCCTGGTAACGAAATGATGTGCGTGTACTGCTGTGAGAGCTATGAGGAACCAAACGAGTACAGGGCCCATATGAAGGACGAGCACTCAACGTTCAACGTGGAGACAGCTTTCGCCCACGCCGCGAGCACCAACGAGTTTCTAAAAGTCGATTGCACAGAATTAAATTGCAGAATATGCTCAGCCTCTTTCGATACGCTCATTTCTGTCGCTGAGCATTTAGAACAAGTGCACAATAAAAGGGTTAATTTGGATGCCGAAATTGGGATGCAGGAATTCAAAATGGGACAAGATAGATGGGTCTGCGCCATATGTTCCCTCAAATTCCCCTGTCTGAGGGTTTTAAGTAGACACACGACCTGTCATTACCACAAATACACATGCGAAACGTGCGGTAAATCTTATGTCAGCCGGGAAAACTTAAACAAGCATATTGCTTACGGGCACACTGAAGAGAAGTTTTGTATTAGATGCAAAAAATCTTTTCCTACTAAAGAGGCTAGATATCAGCACATGATAGGCTCAAAGAAATGCTGGCCGCTGAGTTGTGTTTTTTGCGGCGAAAGATTCATGTCTAGGAGAAAGAAACTCGACCATCTGATCGAAGTTCATAGACAGCCTCAGAAGACGCACACATGCCCTGATTGCGGAAGGGTTTTCACCAAGTGGCGGTTGTACCGAGCTCACTTTGTTATATCTCACACGGAGAATAACTACAAATGTTCATTTTGCGGTATTGTATTCGATAACAAAAGAAGTCTGGAGGATCATAAAATTACACATACTAAAGAGAAGCTATTTCCATGCCCTGTGTGTTCTAAGTCGTTTGTTAGGAAGAAAAATCTGATACAACACTCATGGATACATAGCGATCATAAAAGATTCGAGTGTAACTTGTGTAATAAACAATTTAATCAGAGAGTCAGTTGGAAAACTCATATGAGGTCATATCATCCGGAATTAGTTAACTTTTAAAATTGCGTCTAATTGAATGAGCTTTAAGTTCATTTTGCGTTACCAGCATTAGCTTCATGTTATTTATGTTGACTTATCAATAAGTATCATTTTCCGGAATGCTTTTGTTTCTTTATTTTCTTAGTTAGGTAGGTAGGTACAAAAGATTATTATGTTACGTTATTATTATGTTTCGTGAAATAAATACACCCATAACAAAGGTTAGGTGTAATTTTACTAATATAATACTGTTCTCAATTACCTAAAGCAATACAAATCTCATATCACACACAGCCACAGCAACAAAAAAAAAAGCGACTGGAAGAACAAGCGAATGACCAAGGGCATTTTCTTTTTGTTTTAGAAGAGAAAATAAACACGAATACCATCGCGAGAAAAAACGCCGAGATTGTCGTGAAATATACAACGGTCTACCCGTTCAGGCTTCCCGAGGACACGATAATGTGTGTGTACTGCGGCGAAAGTATCGACAATCCGCTCGAATACAAGATGCATATGGATAGCGAACATTCCACATTCAATGTTAGAATTGCTTTCGTTCACTGTCACGAGGGGTTCGTCAAAGTCGATTGCTCTGACATACGCTGCCGCATCTGCTTTGAATCCTTTGATAACATACAATCCGCCGCGGACCATTTAAGGTCCAAACATAGACAACCCATCGATCTGAATAACGATCTAGGATTGATGCCTTTCAAATTTGAAAAGGAAAAAATGGCTTGCGCGCTTTGCAGTACCAAGTGCCTATGTATACGACAATTGAGTCGACACACGCAGAGCCATTTCCTGAGGTACACGTGCGAGGCTTGCGGCAAATCCTACGCCACAAACACGACACTCAAGAATCATATTAGATTCTCCCATATAGCCGAAGCAAGGATATGTAGAAAGTGTAAATCCACCTTCAGGACTCTAGAGGAGAAGAAGAAGCATTTAAATGAAACACCCAAGTGCTGGTCGCATCTTTGCAACAGTTGCGGGACGCGTTTCATGACATGGACTATGAAACAGGCTCATATGAGGGACGTACACGGTGTGGAGAGGAAGGCGTACGGTTGTCCGGAGTGCAGCGAGGAGTTTCCAGATCGGAGGCGTTACCGTATGCACTATAAACTAAGGCATACAGATGATAACTTCACCTGCTCCTGCTGTGGCATGAAGTTTGAAACGAAGCGAGGTCTCGAAGAACACAGAGTGACACACACAAAAGAGAAACTGTTTCCGTGCACTGTGTGCTCTAAATCGTTTCCGAGGAAAAAGAATTTGGTCCAACACATGTGGATACACAGTGAATACAAAAGGTTCGAGTGTAAGCCGTGCAGTAAGCAGTTTAATCAGCGAGTCAGTTGGAAAACCCATATGAAGTCATACCATCCCGAGATGGTGAACTTTGACGGTAGCAAAAACAATAACATTAAGTTCTTGTACTCCGTTTTGAAAGGGGACCCATAGGTGTATGCGATTTTTTGTATGAAATTAACAGTTATTTTTGTCAAAAAGAAATATAGTACTTATTATTGTATATATTCAAACTTATATTACAAAAAAATAAGATACACTGATCGATTGTTATAAAAGCTATGATCTGGTAGGTATACCTTAAACTAATCCGATAATAAAAAACTCAAAAATATTTTGATTTTATTTTGAAGTTATCTAAGATATACCATGATTTCCTCAAAAACTTTTGAATCGCCTTTTACGGCTTATTCATACTGAATATTGTATACATAGTGAGCGAAATGTGTAAAAATACATTTGAGTCGAATTATTGTTTCAATAGATATTAATGAAAAACCTATGTCCTTGCCTAAGATCTAGTACCAAATTCTAGTGATTGAGGCGTGAAAGCGTAACAAACAGACAAGAGTTACTTTCGCATTTTAATATTAGTAAGGATTTTACTCGCTGATATGTAACTTTCTATTACAAAAATAATTATTCTGATCGGTCTTTTAGTTTCGAAGCCTTATTAATAAAAACAAAAAATAAAATCCACTTAATAATTCGATCAAAATGTGTCTGTTGTTTGATTTAAAATTAATTGTTATTTTATTATATGTTAAATTTACTAGTTTCGTTATTATATTAAACTATGAATTAGATTAAAATAGCAATTTTAATTAATTATTTAAATAAAATTATATATTTTGAATGGTTGTTTTTAATTCATATTGAATCGTACAAAATGTGTGCAAATAAGTGGATAAGCGAGAGGGGAAACGTGAATACGCAACATAGGAAAAGGTTTTCTTGCGCATATGAATTGGTGTTTTCTCTTTCTAATTCTTATTAAATAACCGGCATTAATTATGTTATCCGCAAAATTTTTAGTGACGTCGGTCATTTCTTTTTGTTCTAGAACATATACCGATGACCATCGCCCGACAGAATGCGAAGACGATAGTTCTATACACGACAAGTTATCCCTTTAGGTTCCCCGAGAGCTCTATAGTATGTGTGTACTGCGGTGAGAGTTTTGACGTTCCCACGGACTACAGGAGTCATATGGAAACTCAACATGTTGATGTTAGCCTTCGAATGGCCTTCGCTCACATATCAGATAGCTACATCAAAGTAGACATCAGCGACTTACGCTGTCGTATTTGTAATGAATCCTTTGAGTATCTCGACTCTATTATCGAACATTTGAAGTCGCATGGCCATTATATTGATGCAGAACATGACGCGGGAGTCCATCCGTTCGTCTTCAAAGATGACAAACTGTTGTGCGGTATCTGTCGTGTTAATAGTTCGAATATTCGTTCGCTAAGTCGACACATACATACGCATTTTTCGAGGTGTACCTGCGATTCGTGCGGTAAATCTTACGCGTCGGCTGGATCGTTGAAAGTCCATAAAAGCTCGTGCTCGACTCCTTGTGACCGATCAACCCGACAAAAACGGTGTAGGAAGTGTAAGAAGATGTTTAACTCCCAAAAACAGCTGAACGAACATCAAACAAAGTCGAAAATGTGCTGGCAACACATATGTAGCGTTTGTGGCGAAAGATCGCATACTTGGAAAATTAAGATAGACCATATGTATGAAGCACACGGTATTCAGCCGAAGGATTACTCATGTCCCGAGTGTGATTTGGTATTTAATACGGCAGACAGATTAAAAATACATTTCAAAACTACACACACTAATGATCATTTACAGTGTTTTGGTTGCGAGCGTAAATTTGCATCGCACAAGGCCCTTCTGAAGCACCAAGTAGTGCACACCGGCGAGAAATTATTCACCTGTGGCGTTTGCTCTAAAGCTTTTAACAGGAAATCTTCCTTGACACAACACATGTGGATTCACAGTGAAGTGAAGAAACACGAATGTAAAATGTGCGATAAACATTTCAACCAAAGGGTCTCGTGGAAAACTCATATGAAGTCGCGACATCCGGAGCTTTGTAAATTTTGATTGGACGCTATTCTTTGGAATCAAATATATTTATTCAATCGAATAGACTTTCACAGGTATTTATGAAACATCGACACTGATGCTAATGCTGCGGCAATCTTTACGATATGGTCCTTCTGACCAGACTGTATGTACTGAGTCTTATAATATAATTTACGTTAATATAATAAATAAATAAATCTGTTTATGTTATGATATATAGTTAACTACTATGTCCTTAGGAAACATTATAATAATGTTAGGTGATTTAAAGTTATGTTTTATAAATAAAAGTGATATAAGTTTAATAGTTGTTTCAATGTAATAATTGTCGAAGTACTTAAACAGGCATTCATATATACACAAATATTTGTAGGGGCCCATATGTAAATCTTCGGATTTCCTCCGTGGTTACTATTAGGTGTTGGTGTATTCTGAGGGACTAAGACTGAAAATAATTCAAACTGCATTTCAAATACCTACTACCTACCTACTTACTATTTATACATTGATATGATTGGAAAACCGAAAGCGTTGTAATTACACACAGAGGGCTATAAGTATAGGGATCACCATAGGATACCATTTTAAATCGGACACAATACAATTCTGTAGTATCTTTATTCCTCTTCCTAATGACTTTCAATTGACAATCTAAACAATTTAATTGTAGATACGAATGTGACATAACGCATTTCTGTCTGTTTTAGACGTGATGCATCCGTTAGCGTCGATCGCGCGGCGGAATGCCAACATTATCGTCAAATACACCACAGCGTACCCGTTCAGACTGCCCGGAGCCACCATCGTGTGTGCATACTGCCACGAACAATATCCGGATCCCACACAGTTTCGCGAACATATGGATCTCGAACATGAGTCTGTCGTAATTGAAACAGCCTTCGCTCATTGCACATATGACGTTTACCTTAAAACGGACTGCACGAAATTACGTTGTCGTGTCTGTTCCGAAGCATTCGTAAATCTCGACGTTATAGCCAAGCATCTAATTGAGGCACATGACAAAACGATCAACTTAAACGCCGATTTGGGCGTCCACCCATTCATATTAGAAACGGATAAGTTTTTATGCGGCATTTGCGAGGCAAAATTCCCATGTATAAGGCAGTTGAGCCGTCACATGTCTTCGCATTACCGGAATTTCACCTGTGACACCTGTGGCAAGTTGTACACTACGTACAATGCACTCCAACAGCACATTAGGTTTTCTCACATAAAAGGTGAAACTATATGCAGGAAATGCAAAAATACCTTTGACTCGATCGATGCGAAGCGCGAACACGTTTTGGCGTCTTCGAAATGCTGGCCTTACCATTGTTATATATGCTCCAAGAGGTTCATAAAGTGGTCGTCGAAGGAGGAACATTTGAGCTTTGCCCACGGTAAAGAGAAGAAGTGTTATCCGTGTCCAGAATGTGAGAAAGTCTTTGAGTCGCGGTACGCTTACCGTATACACTTCGAAACTATTCATGCTGGTATTAAATATGAGTGTTCACATTGCGGCCGTCAGTTTAACAGTAAGACGTGTTTACGTCAACATGATATTGTCCACAATAAGACGAAGATGTATCCGTGTACGGTCTGCTCGAAAACCTTCCCCAGAAAAGATACTTTAACCCAACATATGTGGGTGCACTGTGATTATAGTAGGTTTGAATGCAATATCTGTAAAAGGAAGTTCAAAAGGAATGACACGCTTAAAGCTCACATGAGAACTCATCCGGAAATTACAACCTAAACATTGGATTTGCTGCTGTTTAACAAAAAACAAAGAGTTTGAAGTATTTCGTCCTCCTTGAGCATTTATATACGTAATTAAATTATATTATAATAAGCTTATTCTTATTGATATATCTATTATAAAACTGTGTTAATTGACTCATTAATATTCCTAGATAACACCCCCTTGATATTTTTCGTTTCGAATAAAACTTGGCATCTTGAAATATAACAAAAAGCTAAAGAACTCGTCTTTTTCAATAATATATCTTATTAACTATAGAATGGTTTTGACCCGGATACTCTATTATGTCATATTTATAACAACATAAAAAATGCGTAAGACCATCACCATTCATATTTAACGTGTCATAATATGACATAGAATATTCCCCCACATAGATCTAGTAAAAACTTAATATTTAAAAAAAAATATATCCCCTCCAAAAATTTTGATGATAATACGACATTTATACTTAAGTTATTCATGTGATGTATATGTGTTAGATGTTATCAATAAGTAACTTATATAATATATTCACTATCGTACTATTGGAAACGTCTGTCGGTCATGATACCAAGAGGTGTTTTTCTCTTTTTTTTAGAACTGGAACCGAAAGGTATGCCGAAAAAGAACGCGGAAGTGGTCTTGAAATACTCCACAGCTTATCCGTTCCGAGTTAAGGGCACCGCCACACTGCTTTGCGTCTACTGCTGCGAAGAATTTGCCGATCCTAACGACTTACGGCACCATATCGACGAAGCGCACGAAGATTTCAATGTATCCACAGCCTTTGCACACACGGGTAAAGGCAAGGCCCAACTAAAAGTTGACTGCACCGATCTAAAGTGCAGAATCTGTTTGGAACCATTCGAAAATATCGAAGATATCGCCTATCACATGTGCGAAAGCCACGAAATTGAGGGACTCAACCTAAATTATTCGATTGGCTTGCAACCTTACAAATTGGTGCTTGATAAATGGATCTGCTTCGTTTGCAACGACAAATCCCCAACTCTTTTTAAATTAGTTCGCCATACGACATCACATTTCCAAGGGTGCACGTGCGATATTTGCGGCAAGAGCTATTTAACGAATGCTGCCTTGAGATACCATAGTAAGTGTTGCCATCAAGGGGAATATCTCTGCAGAAAGTGCTGGCGGAATTTCCCTACCCAAGTTAAAAGACGGGCTCATGTAAAAGCCTCCAAAAAGTGTTGGCCATACGGATGCATTCACTGTGGCTCGAGATTCTTGCAACGGGATCAACAACAGACTCACTTGCTGGAAAACCACGGTGTACAAGAAACCACATATCCGTGTCCCGATTGCAGTAAAGTGTACCAATCGAGGACGGATTTCTATAGTCACTATAGAATCAAACACACCAACGAAAACTATGCATGCACTTACTGCAGTCGTAAATTTTCGAACAAACGAGCGTTTGAGGATCATACAGTTACACACACCCGCGAGAAATTGTTTCAATGTGACATTTGTAAGAACATGTTCCCAAGAAAAAAGAGCTTGATTACGCACATGTGGTGTCATAGCGATACGAAACGATTCGCCTGCACGATTTGCGGGAAACAGTATGCTCAGAAAGTCAGCGTCAGGGTTCATATGAGATCAAAGCATAAGGGGGAACCTATACTATTTTAATAACACCCAACTTTTGGGTTATATAGGCTGTATGAACCCAATACAGGAAGTATGATAAAAGATGCACGCATTGTAGTATTCGTCTTTTGTCGTATTATAATTATTAAGTAATTATTAATCTTATTGTATTATGCGACGCTAAACTGCTTCTAATGCAGTGTGTGCTAAGGGAAATATATAATAGTATAACGTTTATATACCCATTCGGAAACTATACTAGTCTAGATGTGATATATTCGATGTGCTTTACCAAAAATTAGAGCTTAATTTGTTTATTTATATTATTTGTGATATTTGCAAAAAAATACGGACGACGCAGTCGGACGCTTTATTAATCCCAGAGCATTTGATGTAGCTGGTATTTATGTGTGCTAAACAAGTACTTAACGTATAACGAGCTGCTGCCGTGGAGTATTATTACCCACGTAGTTCCCGTTTCCGTAGGGATACTGGTATAAAAATAATTATTCGTTACAAAGAAACAAAAAAACATTCCACTTTATAATATTAGTGTAGGAATATACATCGTATCAATAAATAACTTACATACTTACTAATCATACAGCTAAAAAAAAAACGTCTAGTCGGTCATGATACCAAGAGATTTTTTCTTTTTCTAGACCTGGAACCGCATGGTATGGCGAAAAGGAACGCGGAGGTTGTGTTGCAATACTCCACAGTTTATCCGTTCCGACTTAAGGGCAATAGCTTGCTTTGTGTCTACTGCTGCGAAGACTACCCCAATCCGGAAGACTTTAGGCAGCATATTGACGATACCCACCAACAGTTCACCGTCTCCACAGCCTTCGCACACACCGGCAAAGGCAATGAACTACTCAAAGTTGACTGCACCAACCTTGGATGCAGAATTTGTTTAGAAACATTCGAGAATATTCAGGATGTAGCCAAACACCTTCACGATAGCCACAAGATCAAAAGGCTCGACCTTCAATACAAAATAGGGATGCAACCTTACAGATTGCAACAGGACAAATGGATCTGTTTCATTTGCAACGTCAAAATGCCGAGTCTCACAAAGTTGTGTCGCCACACGACATCACATTACCAAGGCTACACCTGCGATGTGTGTGGCAGGGCTTATTTGACTATTGATGCCCTAAGATACCATATTAGGTGCAATCATCAAGGCGAAAACGTATGCAGAAAGTGCTGGCAAGAGTTCCCCTCCAGAGATTTGAAACGGGATCACGTCAAGGTGTCGACAAAATGTTGGCCGTTCGCCTGCATCTACTGCGGCGACAGATTTCTATCATGGGAACAAAAACAGCGCCATTTAGTCGGAAGCCATGGATTGCCAGAATCAAACTATTCGTGTCCTGATTGCAGTAAGGTGTATCAATCTAGGAAACATTTTTATAATCACTATAAGTTGAGTCACACGGACGAAAACTTTGTGTGCACATGCTGTGGACTTAAATTTTCCTCAAAAAAATGCCTCGAGGACCATCAGATTGGCCACACAGGCGAGAAATTGTTCAAGTGTTTAGTTTGTGAAAAGAAATTCACAAGAAATAAGAGTTTAATACAGCATATGTGGCTCCACAGTGAAACTAAACGATTCGCTTGCACGATTTGCGAAAAGCAATTTGCTCAGAAGGTCAGCATGAAGAGCCATATGAAAACACACCATCCGGACGTGTCTTATGAGTATTAAATTATATCGTTAACTGTTGGTTTGTTATACCTAATAAAGAGTTGCATGATCATTACATTAATGGTTTGATTTCTAGCAGTTACCGTTAACCTGAGAATGTTTGGCTTCGAAATGGGTATGACACTGACCAGTTTCTTTTTTGTTTTTAGGATACACATTGGAAATAATCGGACGTAGCGAGAGAGACGCTCGAGCCAAAAAGAAAATAGTCCTTGTATACCAGACGCCACAGCGTCGCAATGCCGAAATCATTCTCAGGCATTCGACCGCGTACCCTTTCAAAACACGGTTTACACAAATACTATGCGCTTACTGTCACGACGAGTTCAACGCTCTATCCGATTTAAGATATCATATGAAAAACGAACATATAAATTCGGACTTCAAAAACGTATTCTATAGGACTAAGGATAATTTAGTACAAGTCGATATTACCGATTTAAAATGTAAAATATGCTCTTTAGATATGCAAGATGTCGAAGCGCTTATGGTTCATTTGTCTCGAGAGCACGAGAAGCCTGTCAAATTAAATGCGAGTTATGGCGTGCTACCGTATAAGCAGAACACTGACAATCATTGGTTATGTGTGTATTGTCAAAGGGTTTCTTCCGAATTCGTTGCGTTCAAACGTCATATAGGAACACACTTCATGAATTTTACATGCGATAAATGTGGGACTATGTTCCTCTCTGACCATGCGTTACGGGATCATCATCGCCAGGTCAAATGTTTTAGAGCTTCGTATAACCCGCGGAACGGACGGGTGACCAAGTACCGAACCAATGCAGAGATTGTTCTTCAATGCTCCACCGCTTGTCCGTTCAGAACGTGGCAAAGTAATTTTAGTTGCGTGTTTTGTCGCGTCCAGTCCAGCGATCCGAGTGGACTGCGCATGCATATGGCGACTAGACACGCGAACTACGACGTACAAACAGCCTTTTATAAAAAGCTAGGTAAAAATTTCCTCAGCATCGACATAACGGACTTACAATGCAAACTATGCTTTATGCCCATCGATAATTTCGACGAGTTAACATATCATTTGAAGAACGATCATCAGCAGCCTATAAATACTGATGCGCAGTTAGGTGTGCTCCCATTCAGATTGAACGACGGCTCTATATGGAAATGCACGATATGTCCCAACGAGTTTAAAGATTTCATTTCACTAAAGAAGCATACTTCAAACCATTTCCAGAATTTTGTTTGTGACACATGCGGCGAGGGTTTTATAACGGAATCAGCAATGGTGGCTCACTCTAAGGTCCCCCACGAAAACAAATACAGCTGCAGTCGTTGCATCGCTACATTTTCAACGTTAGACGAACGAAATATACACGTAAAGACACAACATACAAATACGCCATATATGTGCGTTTATTGTAAAGACAAGCCGCGTTTTGCTAATTGGGAACTAAGGAAAAAGCATCTGATGGAAGTGCACAATTATAAAACTGGCGCTGATAAATACGAATGTGCAACTTGTCAAAAGACATTCAAGACGAGATCGGGAAAGTTCAATCATATGGCGAGAACACATCGGGTTAAAAAGGATTCTGTGCTCAACTTCCCGTGTCCGAGTTGCCCAAAAGCATTTACGACAAAACTGTTCTTGGATAAGCATATGGCTAAAAAACATTTCGATGTGTGATGCTTGTAACTAATGTTAATTTAATTTATTTTCGGAGCCCAAAGATAAAGATAATCGTGTCAAAATTTACATAGACACGAACATCATAGAGCAATATAGCAATTAATTATGGACGATGTATTTAGAGCAAAATGTACTAGAATATAATAATGATGAAGTTCTTTTCTTTTTTTAGGGCCCAGAAAGCAAATTGACGGAATTATTGAGAGCCAAAGTAAGCCCAGAAAGAGATTATTCGAAAGATCTGTTAACCAGAATCCACAAAGACAAAACGCTGTATTGATATTAAAACACTCGTCCGCAATACCGTTTAAGACACGATTTAACAGAATTATGTGTTCTTATTGTTACGATGAATTCGAGCCAATGGCCGCTCTCAGAGAGCACGTAAAGGCAGACCACTCTAATGCTGATCACAATAGCGCATTCTATAAAGTTGTAGATGTGCTGAAAATTGATATGACTGAAATGAAGTGTAACCTGTGTTCACAGGACATAGTTAACGTGGACACGTTTATGACGCATCTATCTAAAGACCACAATATAGCGGTGAATTTTGATGTACCATTCGGGGTGTTACCGTATCGCCAGGGATCTACGGGTCAATGGATGTGTCTCGACTGCGATAAGACTTTTACAGAGTTCTCGCAAATCAACGGACACTTGCGAAGTCATGTTAAAATATTCACATGCGATAAATGTGGCGCGACATTCCTATCTGAGCATGGATTGAAGCAGCATGAGCGTAACTTTAAATGTTACAAGTCTTCCTACAAACCACGGTTCGGTAAATCCCTTAAACATAGAAGCAATACAGAGATCATTCTCCAATGTTCGACGGCGTGTCCTTTTAGAACTTGGGGCCAGAACTTCAACTGTATCTTCTGTCGCGTGCAGTCTAACGATCCTAATGGACTGAGGACTCACATGGCGTCACGCCACGCCAACTTTGACATACAACTTGTGTTTAACAGAAAGCTTCGCAAGGAGTTCCTAAAAGTCGACATAACCGACTTACAATGCAAGCTCTGTTTCATTCAGATTGATACCCTAGACGATTTAATTACGCATTTAAAGAACGACCACAAACAGCCTATTAACGCTGATGTCCAACCTGGGGTAATACCATTTAAACTCAACGACGGATCCAACTGGAAATGTGCTATATGCAAAATTCAATTTGCCGATTTCATCTCTCTCAAGAAGCACACTATGGAACATTTCCAGAACTACGTTTGCGATACGTGCGGCGAGGGTTTTATTACGGAAACCGCGTTGATTGCACACACGAAAATACCTCACGACAACAAATATACGTGTAGCAGATGCGTAGCTACATTCTCGACGTTGGAAGAACGAAATGTTCACATTAAAACTCAACACACGACTCTACCGTATATGTGCGTATATTGTAAGGAAAAGCCACGGTTCGCCACGTGGGAGTTACGGAAGAGGCATTTAATGGAGTTTCATAACTACATGCCTGGTGCGGAAATGTATGAATGCACAACATGTCATATGACATTTAAGAGTAGGTCTCAGAAGTATCATCACAATGTAAAGGCTCATCGCACAAAGAAAGAGTCTGAGTACAGCTATCCATGCGGCAGTTGTTCCAGAGCGTTTGCTACTAAATTATCGCTTGATAAGCATATCGCAAAGAAGCATTTTCATGTTTAATTTTGGTTTACAAATGCAGCTCAATCAAATTATTTGTTAAGAATTGATTTTTTATGCTGGTCACCGTTTCTGGTGATATAACCAAATAACATTTATAATTATGTTGTTTAAATGTTTGGTTATGTACCAAATTGGATATTTATATCGAACCTTGCCTACTTTTGGGGCTGACAGAATGCGTAGCGTATTTATTTAATTAAATTTAATCATTAACTGAATATTTACATCACCAAACCTTTTTTTATACTGACCGACTATATATCGTATGTTATATTGAAATTAAGATTAAGTATCGCATTTACTTAAACTTATAGTACGAGAGCCCACGACCAAAATTTTTGTCTCATAGCAATACGGCCAAAACCGCATCAAATCGATAGATACGATTATCCTGAACTCGAAAATACCAATATCAGACATTTTCCGCGTAGCGTTTGATCTGACCGAATTTTCAAAATTGTCAAAGAATTTTACCGAACTGCATCATAGCAATATGTCTGATTTGCAGACTGTAGTTGAATGATAGTTCTGAGATACCGGAAACATATTTTTCAGACGCTAGTGGTGTAGCGCAAACCCGTAAAATCACTTAAAAAAATTAAAAATGAGACAAAGAAAATGTCTCATAGCAATACGTCTGAAAATCTTTTTTATTAGTAAATTTTGGTTATTTGATGCGAACAAAACAATTTTCAGACGGAAATGTGAACGCATTAAATTTTGAGACCATTTTGAAAATGTTAACAAATTTTACCGATCGGTATCATAGCAAAATGTCTGAAAATTGTTGGACATGATAAAATAAGTTGTCCACATGTGCAAAAAATTTATATCAGACAAATTAAGTGTAGCACCTTCTCTATCAGACAACTTTTCGATACTCAGATATCATTTAAAAATCGTATTGAGGCATCTTGAATTTTCTGTTACAAACCAATGAATACGTTGCGACCCTGAATTTATTAGATGATAATTAACAAAGAATTTACCCGAAACCGTAACATTGAAGTTGAAGGACTGAAATAAATCGCACAAAAGGAAACTGGGATGAAGTTGAAAAAAAAAACGGTTTATTCAAAGTTACAAAATATTCTCGTATTCAATCGCGCACCTTTTTCATATAAACGCGTTAGTGCGAAAAAGACAGTTGTCCCACGTTCTGGCAGTACTGCTCCAAAACGTTATTTTCGTTTTTGGGAGTATATGCTACACTTAAAGTGTCTGAAAACAGGTTTTTGGTAATCATGGCAGCAATACGAAAAGTTGAAAAAAAAAATTATCCGTATTGCTATGATACAGGTCGACTAAATTTGTTGACATTTTCAAAAATGCGCTCAGGCTATATGCTACGCGCAAAATGTCTGAAAACAAACTTTTGCGTAATACAATTATAAAATCTATGTACATTTTCACTATCAGACGTATTGCTATAATACCGACTGTCTTTTTTTTTTGACACAGCAGAAATGGCCTCCCACGCAGTTGCTACACTTTCGACCGTTACTACACACCTAGTCGGGTTCAGAATCATACAATCTAACGATTTTATAGGGTTTTTGCCGTATTGCTATGAGACATGGTTTTGGTCGTGGGCTCTCGTAATATTATATAAGGCGGTGTTATTTAAAATTTGCATTTATTGAATATTTTTTGTATGTATAAATAGTGTATGAATTATGCTGAATGTAATTTTGCTAATCGAATGATGATTTTCTTGGCGTTCTCAAAACTTTCTCAATACTTTTCACGCACACATACACACATTTACGATCTCAAACTATCTCACGCACACTATAGTGTGTATGTGTGTCTGTGGACTATTTAAACTGTATGAAGAGGTTATATTTTGGTATTTGATTTGTGATATATCTATCTCATTTGCGTAAATACTATGTAATTTGTGCTTATTGCAAAATATTACAAGAAAATATAGACTTTTAAATTTAGCATATAGGCATGGCTACGTTATGATTGGAGAGTCCTTTAAACATAATAAAAAAACTAGTTGTCTAATGATATATGATGATGACTATACGATTCTAAGAAATTTGTCTACCAACGTCACAATTTTATTAATAGAGTATAAATAGATTATTATGAACTAAGCAAAATACATTAAATTGTGTAGAAATTCCACACCGATGTATTTGGTCCCAAGCTATTTATAATACATATAAATTATTCTATAATTATTCTGATTTTAGAATGTTATATAAGAAATTAACTTATTGTATTAAATTATAGAATTAAAGATATCTAAGCTGCAGTGATATATTTTATTATTGTTTTATTAATCACCTCTAACTTAAAAATCTCCCATATACTATGAAGTCAATAAATGCCTCTTAATTTTATTTGATTTAAACGTTAAGTTATGTCTCATACTTAACCTATTAACTCTGAATCGGCTCGATTATTCTCAATAGCGTTCAATCGTACGACAGCCATTTTAAGCAAGACGTTGCTCAAAAACAAGTTGCAACATCTCGCAAGGCCCAACGAAAAATAACATTTTGATGGTCAACTTGTATTAAATACAAGAAACACATCAAGATTCTATGAGACAATTTTCTATTTTTAGGAAGAGGCGAATCGAGGGAAGCGTCTAACATAAATAAACAGGGAACTAATACGGAAAGTATTATATTACATGAAAAGGATAAAACAAACAAACAGAAGAACGCATTGGCACGCAATATGATGAAAAAGAACGCAGTCGCCATATTAGACTGTTGGTCGGTCTGTCCATTCAGATGGACGAAAAATCGATTCAAATGTGCGTACTGCGAGGATGACTTCACGGAAAGCAGTATTCTTCGACATCACGTCAGTGCATGCTCAAAAAGACACACAGTCAAGGATATTTACAGTAAATTCAAGGAGATGCCCGTTATAAATCTTGACGTCACAGACGCTGTATGTTCCACCTGCAAGGAGCCTTACGCGAATGTCGCTCAGATGCGAGCACATGCCGTCGACCATGGCTTTGAATTTGACAATAACCATCCTGATGGCGTCGTCCCGTTTTCACTTAACAAGGACTCGTGGAAATGCGTCATATGCGAGCTCAAATTTAACAACTTCCTCAAACTCTATGAGCATATGAATGTGCACTACCAGCACTTTATTTGTGCGTCATGTGGCAAAGGATACATGACGGCACCACGTCTGAGAAAACATACGGACATGCACATATCTGGTTCGTTTCCGTGCAACAAATGTGGAAAGGTGTTCACATTGCGTTCGGCGAGGGACTCGCACAAAGCTGTGGCACACGCTAAGGGTCCACGTTACGAATGCCCTCAGTGCGATATGCGGTTCGATGGGTATTACGACCGGATGACGCATTTAAAGGAGGCTCATAGAGTGAAGGAGGTTACATACCGATGTGCTCACTGTGAACTGTCTTTCACGACAAGCGCCAAACGATCCATACACGTTCGAACGGTTCATTTTCCACCTAAACACGAATTCAGCTGCACGCAATGCGAATGGAAGTTCAAAAGTAACTGTGAACTGAAAAGGCATATGGTGAAACATACTGGGGAGAGGAACTTTCATTGCTCCGTATGTGGAAAGTCATTTCTCAGGAGTTATGCTTTGAGAAATCACTTGAAAACCCATCAGGAAGTTAACTGTAAATGGTGCGGATCTTTGTTCAAACAGAAAACTCAGCTGATTTTGCATCTTAGTACTGTTCATCCTGACATGGCCGATTCAACGTCTAGCAGTCCTGTGAAAGCGTAGTTTTAATTGTAATTATTGAACTCATATAAAATGGAAAGATAAACGCGCTATATAAATGTTACAAGGTTATGTTTTATTTTACCAATTCTATATTAGAATGATTTCTATTTCGTCATTATTAGGCGATGAATTTTTTAGGAACCTCTCCATAAAACATACCTATTATATAGTTATGTATTTAAATCCTACAATTCCTAAGTAACTAGTTTCCTAGTTTCCTAAGTAATTTCTAAGTAGAAGTGTCATACCAGTAACGACACCCATAAACATAATAATTAATTTATTACCTAATAGATCGTACATAATAATTCTCGATAGGCGATATAAGGCATGATAAAATTAGGTAAAGGGTATAAAACCGGGTGGTTCCACAACTTTACCCCGGGGCATAAATCGGATATTGACGGTTCAAGTGAAAAATGTAATCTCGCATGACGTTCAAGAAACAAATGAAGAACTATGACGATAAAATTTTCTATTTTTAGGACAACCTGGCAAATCCAGCAGTGAAACTGTGATAAAAGTTGAGGGAACAGAAAGCAATGACATATCAAACTCTGATAAAAAGCCGAAATCAAAATACCAACGGAGCGCTAGAGCTGAAGAACGATTTTTAATCAAAAAGAACGCAGCGGCTATTTTAAATTGCTGGACAGTCTGTCCTTTTAGATGGAAAAAGAACCGATTTAAATGCGCGTACTGCGAAGCTGACTTCACCGAATGCAGTTTACTCAGAAATCATGTGGAACTGTGCTCGAAGCAGCACGCAGTTAGAGATATCTATAGCAAATTCAAGGAAATGCCTATGATTAATGTTGATATAACTGATGCCGTTTGTTCTTACTGCAATGCACCTTACACAGACGTCGCTCAAATGCGGGAACATGTAATCCAACATGGTCTTGACTTTGATACGAAGCACTCTGAAGGCATACTACCATTCGCACTAAACAAAGAATTTTGGATGTGCGTCATATGTGGAGAAACATTCAACAACTTTCTTAAACTATACGAGCATATGAACGTACATTATCAGCATTATATTTGCGTTACATGTGGCAAAGGTTACATGACGGCCCCTCGTCTGAGAAAACACTCTGAAGTTCATATATCTGGAACGTTTCCATGCAATAAATGTGGGAAAGTTTTCACTTTGCGTTCAGCTAGAGACTCTCATAAAGCCGTGGTACACGCCAAAGGTCCCCGTTACGAGTGTCCACAATGCGACCTGCGGTTCGAAGGCTACTACGATCGGATGGCGCATTTAAAAGAGGTTCACAAAGTCAAAGAGGTCTCATATAGATGTGCTTATTGCGAGTTGTCATTCAAGACGAGCGGCAAACGAGCTATTCACGTTCGTACAGTACATTTCCCACGTCAGCGCGATTTTAGCTGCACTCAGTGCGAATGGCAATTCAAGACCAACTATGAGCTGAAGAGGCACATGATACGGCATACTGGTGAGAGGAGTTTCCATTGTTCCCTATGTGGGAAGTCGTTTCCAAGGAATTTTGCTTTGAGAACGCATCTCAAAACCCACCAAGAACTTAACTGTAAATGGTGCGGGTTCATGTTCAAGCAGAAGACACAAATGGCATTACATATGAACACCAGTCATCCAGAATTGGTTAATTCACTTCCAACTGATTCGTTGAAACATTAGTTTAAATATACAAAAGTTCCTTCACGCCGACAATATAATCTTGCTTTAATGATAGTATTATTTTTGTATTGAAATAAATGAATTGAATCTGAAGAGTTTAATTGTTTGTTTAGCTGTATGACTATAGTGAGGTCTTGTCAATACGTTTAAAAATCGTTATATAGTAACAATAGTGAATATCGTCTTCATCATAAACAGTCCGAGACAAGTGTATATAAGATTATTAAGCTATTGCATAGCTTTTATCGCGGGCTCTGAGCGCGGCGACCGAATCAAGAAATTCCGTAACGAAAAAAACCTAACACATCGTCTAACGTCGTTTAAGTTCGGCAGACTTCGGCACGGTGTTTGTTTGCTATCTTCTTAACTCTTTGACGTTTTGAAAAAATGGCGTTTGACATTTATAAAAAACAAAACTCAATTTCCGTATTCGCGCGTAATTATTTTGTTTCTATTTCGTGGCAAGGGTACCACGTCATAAAGCCTAAGTATTCAAATACGTATTCACATCAGAATGCATATTATTAAAAAAAAGTTTTACGTGACAACGACTTTGAGTGGTAATAGTTATTTGTTATACAAGAGTGCAAAGTTGCTTTTTAACCGCGTGTTCAATTTTGATGACCGAGCAAGCGAAGGATTCGAAAATTGAATCACGAGCGCAGCGAGTGATTCAAAATTAGAATCCTGAGCGTTAGCGAGGGAATCAAAAGAGCACGAGGTGAAAAATCTTTGCACTCGAGTGCAACACGTAACTTTTCATTCCACCTCAGCGAGGAAATGACTAAATGCAAAAAAAAATAAAGTTGTATGATATATTCGGCACCATAGAGGTAGCAGTAAATAGGTTTAATGTTTTTTTTTAATTCACAAACTTAGTGCACACGATGTTCCAAATTCAATTTACTTTATCCTCTAGAGAATAAAAACGGCTTTTCCACTCAGATATTGAAGATTAAAAATACTCTTTCCGAGATGGTGGGATGAAAAATAATTTTAATGTGAATATTCATTCGTATAGTAGGAAGAAGGATGAAATAATAGTAACAATTTAAAACCTAACGTGACGTGAGCGGAGCGTAACGCAGTTTCTTGAAGTGTCACCCGGCAAACCAATTTATAAGACGTTGTCACGTCAAAATATATGCTCAAGTATTTTTACAATGTACAAGGCGTCCTTTCTAACCTAAACTTAACCTAAACCTTTGTTTAAATCCAAATGTATCATTTATTTAGTACATGTAGCGGCCATTTGCATTTCTAAGCACGCGATGTTGGCGTATTGGTACAAATGTTTGTACGTTGGGCCAACATGGGAATGAAATTAGACCTTTTCTCTAAGATTTATATGAGCTAGTACTTATATATTTTTAAGCTATTGCATAGCTTTTATCGCGGGCTCTGAGCGCGGCGACCGAATCAAGAAATTCCGTAACTAAAAAAACCTAACACCCCCCACTCCGACGGGCAAGGAGGTGTGGCTTGAAGGCCGTGCATCGTCAAACGTCGTTTCAGTTCGGCAGTCTTCGACAGTCGACACGGCGTTGTGTGCGATTAGACGTATTGTACGACTCTACGAAACTCGCACGAATCGAGACGAGCTGCTCCGAAATCGGACGAATACATAAGCTGCTTATGAGAAAGTATATAGGTGTATATGTATTTATGTACAACAGTGAATAGCTGTACTTGTAAAATTTGTGTATGAAGTGTTTTGAATATGAATGAACAAAGTGCATTTATTATTAAAATAAATAAATAAAATTATAATTGCATAAGTTGATACAAAATGCTATGCAATGCAATAGCTTTACCGCGGCAGTCCCCGAGTGCCTCACGTAATTTTTTTTTACAATATAAATAGTTATTGCTACGCACTATGTAGGTAATCAATTCTTGAAAGCTGAGGTTAAATCTATCATTTATATATATTTAGTTTAAAGTATATTAAAAAAGAACTCGTATTAAGCAATAAAAAAGAGGAGAACATTCGTGGTAGATGATTTTGATATATCATCAAGTATACTTTCTGGCATTGGAAATATGTTTAACGATGATGAGGTATCTTACATAAGTTTAAATTCTTAAAATGTTGACGTTATTTAGCGATTCTTATAAAATACTGCTCTTGGGTATAAAATAAGCACATGAAAAGTTCTCTCTCTTCTAAGTTTGCGGTGAATCGGCTAGGTTAGGAATTAAAATAAAACCAGTATTTGATTAACATATTTTTTATTATCATACTTACTTGTCGCCCACAAACAATCAAGGATTTCATACGTATACAAGATAAAGGATTATTAAATGCATGATATAACGCTGGGGTTGGTTATCTATGTACATTTGAGTTAGTAATTAAGTCTTGTTTTTTTTAGGTACCGCTTTCGATGCGGATGAAAATATAGGTGCGATTAAACAAGTTAGAAAGTTAAAGGAAGTTGTAAGCGCGCGTCAGATGCGCAGGCGCCGGCGCGCTAACAACGAACTGGCCGAGGAATCCGAAAAACGCATCTCGAAAACTATGATGCGACGAAACGCCATGACTCTCCTAGAGAATACAACTGTCTGGGCTTTCAGATGGTTCCACGGCTCCTTTTACTGCTCCTATTGCGATGCAAAGTTTGTCGACGCTGATCCTTTTCGTAATCATGTCAAAGAAAACCATCTAAACGAAATGCCGACAAAGAAAGTTTTCGCGAAATTGACCGAAAATAACATGGTCAAAATCGATATTACCGATCTTAATTGTAGATTATGTAATAGCCATTTTGATGGATTAGACGCTATAAAAGATCATTTAACGTTGCACGGACGAAATTTAAATAAAGATTTCAGCGATGGTGTGCTACCTTTCAGGCTCAATGAAAATGGATTTAACTGTCAAATATGCTTCGTACAATTTTTAAACTTTTCAAAAATGAATGAACATATGAACACTCATTATCAGAACTATATTTGTGACGAATGTGGAAAGGCGTTTGTATCTAAGTCTCGTTTTAGAAAACATGTGCAGTCACACGAAAAGGGTAGCTTTCCATGTGGCGATTGTAATGAGGTCTTAGTAACTAGAGCAGCGAGGATGTGCCATAAGATGAAAGTGCATAGAAAAGGGGTACGCTACGCATGCCCTCGATGTCCGGAAATGTTTACGGCTTACCATACCCGTGTGAGACATTTAGTCAATGTTCACGCCCAGCAAATGAAGGAGTACGACTGCAACGCTTGCGACAAATCTTTTGAGACTAGTTCCAAACGCGCCAGTCATTTTCGTTTAACACACGCATCATCAGAGAAATGCCACGAATGTTCCCACTGCCAATCTTTTTTCATCACGAAATCAAAACTTTTAAGACATTTAAGAACACACAAAGCGAAATTTGACTAACCAATAGCGGTTGTTGAATTCAAACACGATGTTTTCTCGTTTTAGGCACAAACGTCCGTAAGGAAGTATCGTCCGGTGACGCAGTAACTGTTGTGTGGAAGAGGAAAACGAAGCTATATAAGGAAAAAGCGAATGCTGCTTTCTTACTCGAGAATTCAAATGCTGTTGTATTTAGATGGAAACGGGGAAAGTTCATGTGTGCATACTGTCCCTTGATCTGCGCCAATGTCACTGAACTACGATTACATTCTGAAATACATGATAAATTGGATGTTCTTGAGAAATCAGGTGTTAGCAACTCGTTCCCTCTGAGGATAGATATTACGGACCTGTCTTGCAGCATATGTTGCGATGCGATGGATACTCTGGCTGATTTAAAAACACACTTAACAGAGGTACATTCCAAGGAAACAGACCCAACATACACTGATGGCGTTATACCGTTTGTCTTGACTGGAAAGGAGTTAAAATGTGTTCACTGTGGTAAACATTTTGTTGGTATAATGACATTATTCGTTCACATGAATACGCATTATCAGAGTTTTGTATGTCATACATGTGGTAAAGGGTATTCTGGACAACATAAATTGCGAGCTCATCAGCTATGCCACGGAATTGGTGAATTCAAGTGTTTAAAATGTGATATAGTATTTCCTACTTACGTAGAAAGGAAGAAACACGCTGATCGAGTTCATGGAACGAAAGAAAGACACCGGTGTCCCATATGTAATGTTCACTTTGATTCATACCACCAACGCCTGCGACATCTAGATAGAATACATGGTCAGAAAACTGAATATCGTTGTGGCTTGTGCTCTTCAGTATTTGGTAGTGGTGCCACCCGCAATTCTCATATGAGGAAAGTACATAATAATTCTAGGAAGATGAAAATTATAAATTAAATTTTGTATAGTGTGCGCGGAACTAACTAGGTGGCCGCGCCTTAGGTATGTGAGCGGTGGGACGGAGAGGCGGGGGCGCTTGCTATCATTACTCAGTGCGGCGCCATACTTCTCGACGGCAACACGCTTTATAAGTTCCGGCTAGCTTAGACAAAACGCACATGAGATTGCAATAGCGATATGAGTCCGACGATAGTTTAGAATCAAGTGATTCAGAGGATATGTCAGAGTAATTTCATAAAAGTATCTATATAAAAATTAAATAATTTCATATATCATTAAAATATGTCGCAATAATATCATAGGTATACTTAATTTGTTTTTGGTTTATTTTACACCTAATTACCTATTGTAATTTCAATATAATTACATAGGTACAATATAAACTTCTAAAAGTTCAATTGATTTTTATTTCTTCTTTTCAATATTCTTTACGATATCTCGAGATTGGTCACCATCGTCTTATCTCATGTGCGTTGCGAGCAGTAAACAACCCGCCCCCTCACACCTGTGCCCACCTAAGGCACGGCCATCTAGTTCCGCACGCACTCTAGTACTTAAATACGGTTATATCGTAGACGTAGGTAGGTAAATATTATAAACTCTTTCAATTGTATGTCATCATTAACCCTTATAAATAGAACCCAACAATTTTAATTTTGTAAAAAAAATGTGACTTTAAATAGCGCGAGTGGAATTCATGATCATATTCATTCATTCATAAGTCCTCAGAAAACGCTGCGTTATACCTGCATTTCAAATGACGTTTTCTTTTGTTTTTAGGATCCGTCGAAATCAAAATAAAATGGAGACCGAAGTGCAAGTATAACGATCACAGAGATAATGCCGCTATAATATTTGAATGCTCAAACGTCTGTCCGTTTAGATGGAAGCGTGGTGTATTCACTTGCGCCTTCTGTCCTATGACCTTTGGTGATTTTAGCGGTGTGAGGGAACACGCCACGTTAGACCACCCAAATAGAGTAGAAGCTTTGCGCATGTCTCGTCCTATTTATATAAAAGTAGATGTAACTGATCTCAAATGTGAAATCTGTCTTGAATCAATTAAGGACATCGAGACGCTAGCCGATCATTTAATAGTCACCCACAACAAACGTCTAAATAAGAAATATGATTTAGGCGTAATGCCGTTCTTAATAGCTGGAAAAGAGTTTCACTGCACAAAGTGTGACGAGACCTTTGAGCTATTCTCTAAATTGAACGCACATATGAATCAACATTACCCGAATCATATTTGCTTCTTATGTGGCAAAGCATTCTCTTTACAAAGTAGACTTAAGGCGCATCTACTGATACACGAACGAAACCAATATAAATGCACGAGGTGCAGCGAGGTTTTTGCAACCAAAGTCATTAGGAACAATCATTTAAGATTCGCTCATAATCCAACATCTCGGTACAGGTGTCCGTATTGCCAGGATTCGTTCAAAAGTTACGCCGATAGACGTAAACATTTGAAGCTGTATCACGGCGAAAAAATCGAATACCCTTGCCATTTATGTCCAGCGGTTTTCGCCATGTACAACCTGAGAACTAAGCATATTAAACAGGTCCACATAAAGCAGAAAACGTTCTCCTGCGCTATATGTTGTTACACGTTCGTCACTGCAGCTCAATTGAGGAGTCACATGATCAAACATGGCGGCGAGAGGAAGTACCAATGTCAGGTGTGCAAGAAAGCGTATGCTCGCATGAAAACTTTAAGGGAACACATGAGAATACATAATAACGATAAGAGATTTGTGTGCGAGTTCTGCAATAATGCTTATGTACAGAAATGCAGTTTGAAAAGTCATATGCGTACACATCATCCAAATGCTGAACCCCTGAAGAAGTTAGTTGCGCCTGAAGTTAAATGATCAAAACTGATTAAGAGAATAAACAAAGTATTGAATTGATCTGATGGAATTGCATTTAATTGATTGTCCAGCTTATTTAAATACCGTTGTGTTTCATGGAAACGTATCTCGAGAGTTATTTATATTTTCTTTATTGAATGTAGCGAATATGTTAACAAAATATATCCTTAAAATATTAATAATGAAGTTTTGTTTTAGTATGTCAAATATTTATAAAATACATTCCAAACAGTTTTTTTTTAATAAATATCAAGCCAGAGGTGTAATTATGTATTTATAATTGCTTGTTCTTTTTACTGAAATTAATAACAATTTAAAGGTTGCGATATTATTCATTTTATATGAGCAATATTAACTCAAGTTTGAAATAACATAATATGATGATATATGAACATATAGATACTACTATATCTAACCAAAAAGGGTTTGAATTCATGATACCGACAAATAAACCTCTAAGTTTCTCTAAGATTAAGCAATAATTTCATGTATATGGAAAGTAAAAAAACACGGCGATATATTTCATAATTTATTTTATTTTAGGAAGATTCACAGTAAAACAGTACCTAGGTGGAACGAATAAACATACATTGTTTAAATGCTATTATCTATACTAATATTATAAAGAGGAAAGATTTGTTTGTTTGTTTGTAATGAATAGGCTCCGAAACTACTGGACCGATTTCAAAAATTCTTTCACCTTTGGAAAGCTACATTATCCCCGAGTAACATAGGCTATATTTTATCCCTGTATTCCCACGGGAACGGGAACTACGCGGGTAAAACCGCGGGGAGGCAGCTAGTTTACTATAAATCTTAACCAGTGGGTAATAACCAACAAGGTAGTAACCAGTAGTTTTTTAGACTTCATTTTCAATATAGATATCTATCAATTACGGTGACTTGGAGGAAAAATAAGTATAACTATTTTATAAATCGTTTTCTAAACATAATCCCAATACATAAACGACAATAGGTATATAAACAAGAATTAATTGAGTTTTATATGTTAATACGTAGTATTTGTCATCTACAATACAGTAAAATGTTGGCCGGGAGGAGCTTTTTACCTATGCATTGAAGTAGTTTAAATTTATTTTATTTAAGCGTAACCAGTTTGCATTGCATTATATGCATCGATATTTTATTATTATTCTATACATTTATATAGTTCAGTCCTTGAACAGACAATGCAAATGGAACATGAAGACCCTATATCGGATATTTTTCTATTTTTAGGAAGAAAATCGCGAGCGTTAAAGATTAATCCCGATGTGGTAACGGAAATAGAAAGTAATGCAACAGAACTTACCACAGAACGAGACGCGGGTAACGAGAAGCGGGCAATCTTCAGAAATAATATTGCAATAATCCTGGAATCTTGCACAGCGTACCCATTCAAATACAGAAAGGGCACGTATCTATGCTTCTTCTGTAAAACCACTTTCCTGGAACCAGAAAAGCTGAGAGAGCACAATTTGCTCCATCACTCCGTTAAAAATTTGTTGAAACCGAGAAAATACGAGCCTTTGAAGATGGACTTCGCGACGACCACTTGTAAGCTTTGCGGAATTAGTATAACAGATTATGCGACGCTCAAGGTACATCTAACGGTAAAACACGAGAAAATAATCGATATATCTCACGGTGAAAGCGTTCTGCCTTACAAATTGTGTAAGGACGACCACAGCTGTCAGATATGTGGTAAACGGTACGAGATGTTCTTGAGTCTCCACAAACACATGAACGATCACTACGAGTATTTCATATGTGAAACATGCGGGAAGAAGTTTGCAACATCACAGAGAATGGTTAACCATTCACGGACACATAAGAGAGGAGACTTTCCATGCAAATGGTGTGCCAACACCTTTCCATCTTACGCATCGTTGTACGCTCATATAGCTAAAGTCCACAGATTAAATAAGAGGTACAAGTGTCCAATATGCGATGAGAAATTTGTCTCCTACAAAAACAGGCTGAAGCATTTGAACACAGTACATGGAGAGAAATCTGCTGTGTTCCCTTGTCCGTCGTGTCCGAAAGTGTTCGATCTGTGCAGTAGACGAACAGCTCACATTAAGTTCCAGCACTTGCAGGAGAGGAACCACGTCTGCTGCATCTGCGGCATGAAGTTCTTCACTAATTACGAGCTCCAAGAGCATTCAATCAAACACGGGGGCGAGAGGATTTATCAATGTGATGTTTGCAAAAAATCTTACGCTAGATTGAAGACTTTACGGGAGCATATGAGGATCCATAATAATGATAGGAGATTCATTTGTCCTGTGTGCAGCCAGTCGTTTATACAGAACTGCAGTTTGAAACAACATATGCGTGTGCACCATCCGACGCCTTTGAAAGATGTGTTTTAAAATATAAATGTTGCAATAACAAAAAAGTATATGACGTTTCAAAAATTACCCATGTATTTAAATAATTAAATCAAGTTGCTCTTTATTCATCATAATTGGGAGTATATTATAGTGTTGTATATAATTTAACTAAAGCGATCTCTTTTCTAATATGCTATGGCAACGTATTAGTACATGAAAGGTTATTTTAGGAAGTTTTTGGTGGGAATTTTATAACTAATGGAATTGAACTTTATGACTAGAATTTTATTTACCAATCTGTCATTTATAATGTATGCCTGATTTTCGTAAACCGTATTGCGTACTTACGGAAATCGTTATTAAGCATACCATCACCACTTCTGATCAATGTAAATTATTATTATTATACAAATATATCTATACCCTCAATATAATTAAATGTCTAATTTATAGATTAATTTTATTATAGTAATTGACAAAATAAGTATATGAAATAAATAATTAGTCAAAAAGCTATTAGTTTTTTTTATCAAACATTCAAAATATTTTTTTTATGTATATTAACGGTATCTACGTAGTTCCACGATTAAGTGTTTTTATAGTAAACACGATTTACCTAATGTTTTATGCATATCCACATAACAATTGGGACTTTTGACCTAATTTGTCAGTACCTACATATTATGTATGTTACATAATCAAAAATATGGAAAACTGCTACTGCTTTAATTAAACAAACTGAAACAATGCATGATCGGATTAAAGATTCAAATTGTATAGGAACGTTTATACCACGTTTGTTTTTTAATTTTTAGGTGATGAAACGTCATCAGTTGATGATAAAGACGACGAAATCAAAGAGGCTAACAGTAACAAACCCGAGCACAAAACAACTACAAAAGATTACCGCGATGACATGAAAGTCAGGAGACGAAATGCGGCGATACTTCTAGATTACACTAGAATATGTCCATTTAAATGGATGAAAAACTTGTACTTGTGCTTTTACTGTGAACAGCAATTCAGCGATCCAGCCAAACTTCGAAATCATAACAATATGGAACATCAAACATTAACAATAATCGAAATTAAGTATGCTTTATCAAAAGTGAAGAAGTTCGAATTGATCAAAGTGGACATCACAAAGATCGGCTGTAAGATTTGCAATGAAGATCTACACGATTTCAAACAACTAAAGATACATATTGTCGACAAACACAGGGAAAATATAGATCTTATGTCGAACGATGGTGTTCTACCCTTCAAAGTGACACAATCCGACTTTCAATGCGCGTTGTGCGATGAGAAATACGAAGATTTCAAATCGTTGAATCACCATATGAATGTACACTTTCAGAATTTCATTTGCGAGCAATGTGGTACTGGATTTATGACTCCCGAACGTTTGAGGACGCATGGCTTTACTCATGAGACTGGGTCGTTTAGTTGCGACGGCTGCGATAAAGTATTTCGATCGTCTAATGCACAGAAGGAGCATTACGCCACAGTTCATATGAAGGTCAAGCGTCACCGATGTCCACAATGCTCGGAGACATTTAGAAATTACTTCCAGAGAAACAAGCACGTATCAGCAGTTCACGGTGTGAAGCTAAAAGAGTATAAATGTTCCATGTGTCCTAAGGTGTTCACGATGAGCGGCAAATTAGGAGTGCACGTTAGATCTGTACATTTGAAAATGAAACGGTACTCATGTGATGTGTGCGATTGGAAGTTTTATTCTAAAACAGAATTGAAGGACCATAAAATTAGGCACGGGGGAGAGAGAAAATACCAGTGCGGTGTCTGTAAGAAAGCGTACGCTAGGAAGTTTACTTTGAAAGAGCATATGCGAATACATGAGAACGATAGAAGGTTTATTTGTACAATATGCGGGAGGTCGTTTGTTCAAAATTGTAGCTTAAAACATCACACTAAAGTTCATCATCCAACTAATGTCGGTTCTGGTACAAAAACGAATAACTTGTTTCAAGTGACGTAATATTACATATTGTATTTTTCTGACTGTGATCATATATCTTTTTTAATTCCTTTGAATTATGACTGACTCGTTCACTATAATTATTATATTTTACATAATGTTTCATCACGATAATAATTGAAATTGTTCTATTAGTGTAACAAAAATACTTTAATGAAATAAATCACTCAAAAAAGTGGACGTTTATTTTTATTTAGGTTTAATTAATAAATGCATATTAGGTATGTATTTTTAGCTAATTATGTACAAAAAGGGAGATGGACTTAACATGCACTTAAGCACTAAAAAACCTCACATTAACTTTGCATGGCGTCAGATACGAGTACATACATTTTATTTCTTTTCTAGGAACCGACTCGTCTTTAAATGAGGACACAAAGAAGCAGCCGCAAAGAATAGTGCCGCTTTTCCAAGTAGCCTACGATCGGAGCTTATGTAGGCCTCTGGGAACCGTTCTGGACTTCAGTAAATTAAGTGAACTCAAAACTAATGTTCAAAACGCTAGCTTGTTACCTAAAACTTCGGCTACGAGAGACTTTACACCCTCTCGCAGCCCCTCGCCGTTATCACCTGCAGATTCACCATTATTATACATACAGGAAGAAACGACTCCACAAGTAGACTTCATCCATAAACCAAAGACACAGCCGAAAGCACCAGACGTCAGGCAAAACGCTTTGACAGTATTTGAGTTCTCAACAATATATCCCTTCGTTTACAGCAATAATAAGTTTAAATGTTTCGTCTGCTGCGAACCATTTTTTGATACGACTCTCCTAAGAGAGCATATGGCGGAGGCACACACATTCACAGCTGTAAAAAGACTGGTCAATAATAAACGGGAAAATGTATTGAAAGTAGATGTTAGTGATATAATGTGTAAGATTTGTACCCTAAGGCCAAAAGATTTAGTCGAAATGAAGCAGCATCTACAGAAAATCCACGAGAAACCGATCGATCCGGATTTGCATGATAATATAATTCCGTTCAACTTGCAAGCCATCGACGGCTCTCACAAATGCGTCATATGCAACGAGACATTCATCAAAGTTAGGGTATTGGTTATACATATGAGCGTGCACTTTAATAACTACAGTTGCGAATTCTGCGGGTCAGGGTTCATGACATTACGCCTCCTCAAGAAACACTTAGAAGTCCACGAGAACGGAAACTTCCCCTGCGACAGATGCAACAAAGTTTTCACTACACCATACAAGAGAACACTTCATATAAGGGGTGTACACTTAAAGCAGTATCCCAGAAGATGTCCAATATGCCCCGAAAGATTCAACTCCAACTACAAAAGGACAATACACCTCCAAGATGTGCATAATCAATCTACCAGGGTGCACAAGTGTGAAACGTGTGGACGCGGTTTCAATCTCAAATATCATCTGATATGTCACACACGTTCGGTACATCTGCAGGAGAGGAATCAACAGTGCGATGTTTGCTTCCAGAGGTTCTGCAATAAGGAGTCACTGAAACGTCACATGGTCATACATACAGGTGAAAAGAATCATAAATGCGATGTGTGTGGTATGGCGTTCTTGCGACGGAAGAATTTGAAGGATCATTTGCGGTTGCACGATATGGGTTGATATGTTCACTCTATTATTTTTTGGTGTATTATATAGATAGCCAAACTGATATTTTGGTAGGAATATTGAAATTCGAAACCGTAAAAGGTGGTGGTTTATACGAATAATGTAAATATTATGTTTAGAATATTTGATTCCGTTAATGCACTTAGAACGTTTTAGGTACTTTGATATAAAATGTAAATAGATATACTCAAATAGAAAATCCGTACATTGTTCGGGTCGGAATTATACAAGTTGTATTAAATGTACAAATGATTCAATTAACAATCTAGTTGAATTAATAGGTACGTAGGTAAATAATTTAATAATATAAATATTTTAGCATTTTTTTTAATCTACAATAAAGATTTCTTTATCGATGTTAAGTTATTAATACTTTTTGTCATTCTAGAATTGTATTAAGCAATAATGCTATATCCAGTATATTTTAAATACGAACTGTGTAGAATTCACTATATATAATTTTATGAAATCAGACATTTTTTTTATTTAGGTTTTCATAAGTATTTACTGAATAATTATTTTCTTAGAAATAAAATATTTATTGATAAAGATGTTTTTGTTATCTTCCTTTTTCATATTTCGGTATGTAAATAAATGGTTCCTAACTCTAAAAACTTATACTTTAGTGGCTTCCCGCGGTTTCACCTGCGTACCCGGGCTACCTTCCATTTTCTCGAGATAAAAAGTAGCCTATGTCCTGTCTCTGGCTCTAGACTAGACTATCGGTGTACCAAATTTCATTTAAATCGGTTCTGTAGTTTTAGCGTGAAAGCGAGATAGACAGATCGACAAAATTACATTCGCACTTATAATATTAGTTAGGATAATAGGCAAAGTGATTTTTACCATAAATGGCAGTCGGAAATTGTAAACATCAGTGCTACAGATAAAAACATAACTAAACAAAGAATTATAGTTACAACTTATTTTTTCTAGGAATCATCGAAGAAACAAAATCATCAATTATACTGAAAGACGAAGACGGATCGGATATAAAACTAACAGTCCTCAAGACACCCATATCCCTCGATAACCTTGAATATGAACACGAAGTTATCACTAAGAAACATAATAAAAAGAATAACAATGAAACCAAGACCGTTAAGAAGCCTCTAAAAGAGTTTAGAAACGATAATGATCCTTCTTTATGTAAAATTGCTGTTCTTAAGGAACCTATATCCCTGGATGCAATTACATGTGAAGATGAACTTAAATCTTCGATAACTTTCAACGTGAAAACTGTACAAGGTACTTTCTTATGTGGACAATTAAGAAGAACTAAAGGCCAAGAAATCTGGATGAAAAATGCGTTGATTATCTTTGAATACTCATACGTATATCCTTTTATTTACACGAACAATAAGTATAAATGTTTCATTTGTGCTAAACCGTTTCTTAATGCAAATGTATTGAAAGACCACACAAATGGCGACCATACTATTAAAGAGATGAGAAAAGAGATTAACAATAGAGTAAGGGATAAAAACTTTAAGGTTGACGTTACACAGTTGCAATGTAAACTATGTTTAGAAATATTAGGTAACATACAATCTCTGAAAGAACATTTGAAGGGTCATGGAAAAGAGATTGTCTTAAATCATCAAGATAACCTAGTTCCTTTTAATTTAGGTGGGACTACCTTTGCATGTCAAATCTGCGGCGAATCTTATCTCAAATTGAGACTCCTAATTATTCACATGAGTAAACATTTTAATAACTATAGCTGTGAAATATGCGGTTCAGTATTTATTTCTATGCATTTGTTGAAGCGCCATCTCCAGATTCACGAAACTGGGAGCTTTCCTTGCGACAAATGCGATAAAGTCTTTAGCAATTCAGCGAAGAAGACCTCTCATATGCGAGGGGTCCATTTGAAACAGTTTCCGAGACGATGTCCTGTCTGCCCAGAGAGATTTAATTCGGACTATCAAAGAACGAAACACTTAAGGATTGTACATAATCAGACAACTGGGTTATTCAGATGCGAAACCTGCGGCAGAGAGTATGATCTAAAATACCATCTTCTAAAACATATTAGATCTGTACATTTGCAGGAGCGGAATGAGGAATGCCGCATCTGTCATTCTAGATTCTTCTCAAAATACTGTCTTTCAAGACACATGGTTATCCATACGGGCGAGAAGAATTTCAAATGTGAAATTTGTGGGAAGGCATATGCTAGGAGGAAGAACTTGAGAGAGCATTCTCGGTCTCACGATGTTGGCCAAACTGTTTGTTCGGTGTGTGGACTGAATTGTGTGGACCATGTTGGTCTTGTTGCTCATGTTAGCGCAGCACATAGTACACTTAATTAACTATAGTTCTCATGTAAGCACTGATAAAGATATAAGAGTATATAGGTGTATTAGTATTGTAACGTATGTAAATCGTAGCGAATTTGTATTCATCTGATTTGATGTTGCACTAATGATTTATAAATTTGACAATTCAGTTGGTTACACAGTGCAAAACGCTGATAGTAACTCATGTTGTTTGATTATATTATGAAGAGCACATTGATAACTGCACGAATAATATACTTAGGACTGAGAAGACGAAGCCATTCTAAAAGGAACTTTATTTATCCCCAGGACTACCAGCAAGTCAGCGACCAGGTGCAAGAACAAGTATATGGCAAATGACTATATCAGAAAGACAAAACGCCGCCACTTTCTTAGAACACACCACGATTAAGCCATTCTTTTATCAGCAAGCCAATTTCAAATGCTTTTACTGCAACGAAGTTTTTCCAGAAATACACTCAGTATTACAGCACACCGCGTTCCACATCACACCGGATAGGAGCTGTTTGCTAAAACAGTATCTAAGGAAAGGGAAGAGAGTTATAAAAGTCGATATATCCGGTCTAAAGTGCAGGATTTGTGAGCAAAAGTATTCCGACCTCGATGATATGAGAAAGCATTTGATAGCTGCACATAAAAAAGAATTCAATTCAGCTGGTAATGGACTCATGGCTTATAATTTGAGCACCAATAATGGGTTGTTGTCTTGCCATAAATGTTCAAAGACATTTAATTCCTTCTTCCTCCTAAACAGACATATGAACGTACATTTTAGCGTTGTTTGTGAAACCTGCGGACTAGGATTTATGTCTCATCAAAGACTAATCAACCATAAGATAGTCCATCAGAATGGAGTCCACAAATGCGACAAATGTCACGACGTTTTTCCAACAAAATTGAAGTTACGTTATCACATATTCAAAAAACACGAGGTAACTAATGCGAAAAAGATAAAGCCGTTGAAATGCCCTCATTGCTTGGAAAGATTTTCGGAGCATTATAGGAAAATGACGCATTTGAGAGAAACTCATGGGATCACGTTTACTTTTGAATGCCCCGACTGCAAGGCCGTATTTCCGACGCGAAGAGCTCTAACTGAACATACGACTAAATTGCATACACTGAAAATCCAGTGCAAGGTATGTGGAAAGTGTTTTGGGACTAAATCATTGTTGAAAATGCATATGAGGGGGCATACGGGAGAAAGGAATTTCTTTTGCAATATCTGTCAGAAGGCATATATGCATGAGAGAACGTTGAGGCAGCATATGCGAGTTCACGGTCCAGTTTGGAAGTTCACCTGTTCAGAGTGTGGAAATGGATTTCATAATAGAAACGATTATAATAAACATATGAAGCAGTGGCATCCACAGTGGCAGTTTAAGACAATTGTCAAAAATTTTGGAACTGAGATTATGAATTGAGTAAATATTTGATTGTAAATAGTTATTTGTAGTGTGCCGTGCCATTTTTATACTTTTTTACCGCCTCATTTTGGAGAGTCGAATCAGTCATTATAATATAGGAATTTTGTTAATATTCTCAGCTTTTTTGAGCATCAATGACATACATTTTATTTTAGATTTTTATTAATTTACATAATAAAGTACTTTTAATGAACACAATGTTCAAATTTACATACATTTTTAATTACCTATCTGAAAAAAATATATCAGTATTAATTAATAATAATTTTAGGTTAATAAATAAGCAATAAATTTACAAACTAACTTATTCTTTATTTTTATTTCATATCCTATACACTACTAGGTATGTACCTAACGCTACCTATCTTACCTCTTAAAATTTTTTGGTACTTATCAAAAGTAAATATGTGTAATGATGGGATTTTATATATAAACATGGATGAAATAATAGTTTGTAATGTGAATAAATAAATAAATAAATAATAATAATAAATAAATGTTGGTGTGGGGCGAAAATATTTGGAAGAGAATCGAGTGTCTTATAAAAATCAAACATTTTATCTTCCCAGGACCGACTGAAGACACGAAGAGACGACAAGGAGCTCTTACTAGTATTTGGGAGATGACGCTGTCCGAAAGACAAAATGCAGCAATGTTTATTGAAAACACAACAGCCTTACCATTCGTGTACTGCAGATACTTTTTCAAATGCTTTTTCTGCAGAGAACAATACTCAGATATAAAAACGCTCCTACAACACAGCTTATCCCACGAAGTTCCAGAACAATCTGTCATATTAAAAGAACTGCTACCCAAAGGAAAACGGACTGTGAAAGTTGATATTTCCGAATTAAAATGTCGTATATGTAAACAGACTTTTACAGATTTGGACGAAGTACGAAAACATTTGACATCAGAACACGAGAAACCTTTCACAGAATCTGGAAATGGATTAGTAGCATACGATTTGTCAACAAATAACGGTCAATTCTCGTGCCATATATGCAACAAGATATTTCAAACTTTCATATTGTTAAATCGACATATGAACGTCCATTTTAGCAATGCTGTTTGCGAAACATGTGGCGCTGGCTTCATGACGCATCAGCGACTTATACAGCATAAAGAAATCCATCTTCCCGGAGGCTACCCTTGCAATAAATGTAACAAAGTATACACTACTAATTCTAACCTCAAATATCACATAGAAAAGGCTCATGAAGGCGCTACGAAAATGCGTATGCTCCGATGTCCCCACTGCCCTGAAAGATTCGCAGAACATTTTAGAAAGTTAAAGCATTTGAAAGAAGTCCACGGCATCACTTTTACGTTTGAATGCGATGTTTGCAAAGCCGTGTTCCCGAGTCGTAGAACGTTGACAATGCACACGAACAAATTCCACACAGAGAAGACACAGTGTGAGGTTTGCAAGAAGAGTTTCAGTTGTGTCACAACGTTGAAGAAACACATGGTATCGCACACTGGGGAGAGGAACTACGTATGTACGTTGTGCCAGAAGGCATATAGACACCAGAAAAGCTTGAAGCAGCATATGCGTTCCCACATTAATGGCGAACAGTATATAAAATTCACATGCTCGGATTGTGGCAGTGGCTTTCAAAATAGAAATGACTTTAATAGGCATGTTAAAGAGTGGCATCCAAGGAGCTACTTCGATTTTGCTGTCAATTGAATTTGTGATCGCAACTTTAGTAGATCTGACTTATGAGAAGTATAAGTACGGACTTGATAGTCAGATAGAAATGGATTTTGTGCATTCCATTGTATTATTTGCTAATATTGCTAAGTTTTAGTATCTATCGTAAGGATTTGACTATTTTTGGAAGCTTATATGATTAGTTATATTGTGAGTTTCAATAGGTTTCCATTGAGTCGAGAGTTTTTAATATCTCATTGGATTTAAGTGATGCAATTTATGTTTGTGTCACAATTTATTGTATAATATGGGGTTAGTTAAATGGCGGATATCTAAAGTATCCTAAAAGCACTGATTTAGATCTCTTAGTTAGTAAGCGTCTTTGCCATAATTATTATAAAAAATAATTTTTGAAACTTGTTTAATTTTTTATGCCTGATATCAACTGTTAATTTACATAATCTGTCATAATCATAATGCAAGTTATAAGGAACCTTGCTAAGCCAATAAATAACAATCAATAATATCTGTTGTTGTATTCTGGAAGTTTATAATAGCGAAAATATTTTTAGTTTTGACAGTTTCATTAGAAATATTCAACGGAACATAGTATATATGTTACTGTAAAAGCCCGAAATAAATCTTAGGATATACTTACCGTAGTTTTTACTACTTTGAGATTATAACAAGTAGGTGAGTACATACTGAAATAATTTACATAAATAAATAAATAGACTTAAGTTGTGTAACGTCCCGCCCACATTTAATGTTCCGCCATAAATCGCCGAATCCAATCTATATAATCAATTATGTACAATTAAAAAAATACAATTGTTTTCAGTTACCGGCTATAAACGCCAGACGACAAGCAAATGGGCGCTGACATTATCCGAGCGAGAAAACGCGGCAAACTTTCTACTATACACAACCGCCAACCCCTTCACATACTTAACACATCCATTCTGTTTTAAATGCCTCTACTGTGAAGAAAAGGAATCAGATATACTACCAATCTTACAGCATACATCCACTCATGAAATACCCAAACGCGAAGAAATGATGAAAAACTTCCTGAAGAAGGGCAAAAAAACTTTGAAAGTCGATATTTCCAATCTAAAATGTCGAATATGTCATGTGGTACTAACGGATTTGGAAAGCGCGCGAAAACATTTGACAGATCACCATCTGACAGCATTTACTTCGTCCGGAAACGGTATCATCGCGTACAATCTAAAAACAATAAATGGCGTTTTCTCATGTCACATATGTTCAGAAAAGTTCAATAGTTTCTTCTTACTAAATAAACACATAGGTGTACATTACAGTAATGCGATATGCGATACTTGCGGCAAAGGTTTTGTTTCACACAAAAGGTTACTGGAACATAAGGAAATACACCAAAAACATCATTACACGTGTGGAAAATGTAAACTTGAATTCAATAGCATACACAAATTAAAATACCATATGGGTAAACTTCACATGGGGACTAATAAAGTGAAATCATCAAAATGTCAGCTGTGTACCGAAAGATTTGAGTATCATTATGAAAAAATGAAGCACTTGAGCGAAAAGCACGGTATATCGTTCGATTTTAATTGTGACGTATGCAAAGCTGTATTTAAAACGAGAAAAGCTTTGGGCGCTCATAAAATTAAAATTCACATGCAAAATATTATGTGTGACGTGTGTAAGAAGCCATTTTCTGAACGAAGCCATTTAAAAAAACATATGGCAATGCACACAGAAGAGAGGAACTATAATTGCCCTTTGTGCACTAAAACTTATAGGTATGAAAAGAACTTGAAACAGCACATGAGATTACATAATCCAGAATGGAAATTTGCGTGTTCTCTGTGCTGGATTGGGTTTAATAGTAAAATGGAGTTTCGGAGACACAATAAGGAATTGCATTCATAATATTAGATACATAGATTTAAATCATATTTCAACTAGAAGCCATAATAGAGATAAGGAGATTTAAAAACATTATTAACTAAGTCAGTGTAAGTAAATATGTACATTGAAAAACAATTTGAAAAAATAAAGGAGACTAAGAAAACTTTGTTTTATTTGTTATTTACAACCAAAATTTTACAATTTAATGTATTGTAATCCACCTTGTGGAATGAAATACGCTTCAAAATAAAAATTATATTAGAATTAAGTGGATTTAAACTTGAGGTAAGTTGTATAGAAGCAAACATATATAAAGTTTTATTTATGACATATTCCATAGACATTCAGAAAATATTTCTTTTTCACAGACGATGAACCGGTACGTGAAACAAGTATTTGGCAGATCACCGTGCCAGAGAGAAAAAATGCCGCAAAATTCATTCTATATACCACAGTTCGGCCTTTTATTTTCATGGGATGGACTTTTAAATGCTTCTTCTGTCTGGAATATTATTCGGATCTAGACAAATTATTCAAACACACATCGACACACGAAATGAACGATTTAAATTTGATATTACAGAAATATGTACCGAGAGGTAAAAGAACATTACAAGTAGATATATCCGATTTAAAATGTAGGCTGTGCGATGAAAAATATCCAAACCTCGACACCATACGGCACCATTTGACCAGCGTACACGAAAAATACTTCTTTCCCGCCACAAACGGCATGACGGAATACAAGATGGCGGTAAATAACGGTTTTTTCAACTGTCACATTTGTAATAAAGAGTTCGAAACGTTCACGTTGCTCAATTCCCACGTTAATTGTCATGTTGGCAAAGTTGTCTGCGAGACTTGCGGCGCTGGTTTCCTAAGCCAGCATTCCTTGCTGAAGCATAAAGAAAGCCATATGATTGAGAGGTTTAGCTGTAAACAATGTGATAAAGTATTCTTTAAAAGGAGCCAACTGAAATACCATAGAGAAATTGTGCATAAAGGCAAAGATAGAGTGAGGTTAAAAAAATGTCCGCAATGTCCAGAGACGTTTAAGGAGCATTATAGCAAAATGGCGCATTTGAAGGAAGCACACGGTGTGAAAATGTCGTTTCATTGCTTCGTATGTCGAACAGTATTCAGTACTCGTCGAGCTTTGACGGAGCACACGACAAGATACCATACAGAGAAGTATAAATGCGATGTGTGCTTTAAATGTTTCGCGTTAGAGTTCAAATTGAAACAACACATGCGGGGACACACTGGGGAGAGGAATTTCATTTGCCCAATATGTAAGAACGCGTATATGCACAAAATGACTTTGAAAAAGCACCTTAAGGGGCATAACTCAGTGTTCAAATTTATGTGTTCGGATTGTGGTGCAGGGTACCATAGTAAAAATGAGTTGGTGAAACATGAAAAAGAGTGGCATCCGAATTAGAGCATTGTTCCTCCAATCTTTATACTGGTCATTGGAGTTAAAATGTGAGTGAACATAGCTTAGAAGAAAATAAAAATACCAGTCGAATTGAGAACCTCCTTCTTTTTGAAGTCGTTTAAAAATTTAAAGAAGCTATTTTTAGTACAGTTAGCTTATCATATATTGCAAAATTATAACCTGTTGCTTTAAGAAGGTTATAATTAATATTAACACATACATTTATATGCTCTTAGATATTTTTACATCGCAATGTTTATATGTGAAGCATAGATACGCTTTCTATTGCCTAAACTTTTTTAATAGTTACTGCTCTATGGTAATTCTGCCAAAGTGTTTTTAAATAAGGCCTCTGGTAATCAAGAAGTAAGTAATAAATAACATAATCTACATGATCTCATTACAACAAGATACCATTGTTTTATATAAATAAGGGTATGTTACGAAAATAAAACATAAATTGATTTATTTATTTATTGAGTTATTTTTTATTTAACATCGCTTAAACACTGAATTCAGAACAAGTCTACCATACTTCAAACATAAAATCAAGCTACAGATAATAATAGATAAACCTAATGAAGGAATGAGCTAAATACAAAAGGCCATATGAATAGTTAGAAAATTGAATGAATGAATGAATGAAATTATCGATAAATTTAAAGCATTTGTTTTAAAGCTTTTCTATCTAGCTTGGCGTTGACGCGCGGCAGTTTGTCTACAAACCTGATGCCCCCCACTAATTTAGTTTTGCTCGACATCTGAAAAAAAAATTCATCGATTTTTAATGTTTATTACTCTTAGTTGGGAATATTTAAAAAAATGACATTGTTTTTATTTAAGCACTTGTATGAAGGAAGCTGCTAAAGCTACTAACTGGGTAAGGTTAGGTACATTGCTGTGCGTCTAGATAGGCCACGAAGTCCCGACCCAAGGCCCATGGTCCATCCATTGTCCACGGTTTCTAATCTAGTGACTTATGCAACGCGATGAAGTCCCCACCTATAAGTCTAAGGTTCCTAATCTAGCGACTCACCTGCGCGTCTCCAACGCAACGAAGTCAAGACCTATAGTCAGGTTCCTAGATTAGTGACTCACATGCGTCTGCAACGCCACGAAGTCCCCACATATAGTCCAAGGTACCTATCCTCACCTGCGCGTCGACGTAATCGACTAGTTCCTCTTCGGTGGGCGACGTGACGGCGGGCTGCAGCGCCACGAAGGCGGTGGCCGCCTCGAGCACCGCCGGGTGCTGCACTAGTACCTATAGCTTCGTGAACTGTATGTGCGGTGACGTACTCAGCTAGTTCCCGCTCGGAGGGTAGGATGGCGGCGGGGTCCTATACTAGTGCCTGTAGTCCTAGACCTACCTATAGTCTATGATTCCTATTCAAGCGACTCACCTGCGCGTCTACGTACTCTACTAGTTTTATTTTTTTTTATTAAGGATGGGCTTGCATTTGGTCTCTTAGTTCCCGCAAAGTGGGTGCAGCGGCGGAATCTTACACTAGTGCCTATAGTCCAAAGTACTTAGCCTCACCTGCGCGTCGACGTACTCGACGAGTTCCTCCTCGGTGGGCGGCGTGGCGGCGGGCTGCAGCGCCACGAAGGCGGTGGCCGCCTCCCCGCAGCGAGCGTGCGGCGCGCCCACCACCCCCGCCTCGAGCACCGCCGGGTGCTGCACTAGTATAGCTTCGAACTCGGCCGGGGCCACCTTTCGGAAATAACATGAACCCTCACGAGACGTTTTTTGCACGAAACTGTACACACTAGGTACTACATATGGACTACGTATAGTACATATAAATAAATATCCTGATTCCTGGGACATTTTGTTCACAAACGGCGAATCTGATTCCAAAGTAGGTATGTAGAGATTGTGTTATGTTAACCAGATAACTGATACACATATACTGATAGACATATACTACTTTTAAATAAATAATATCCCGGGACATTTTTCACGCACGGCCAATCTGATTCCAAACTAAGCAGAGATTGTGATATGGTAACCAGATAGCTCATATACTAGGTACATATACAATTTTTTTTAAATCATCCAGACACAGAACAAACAGACATATTCATGCATACAAATGTTTGTGCTAAATGGAATTCGAACCAACAACCGGCGGCATGAAAGTCAGGGTCACAAACCAGAAAGCCAACCGGTCTGTCAAATATTACTTTCAACTTCAAATGGATCTATACTAATATTATAAATGTGAAAGAAACTCTGTCTGTCTCGCTTTCACGCTAAAACTACTGAACCGATATGAAATTTGGTACACAAATGATAGTCCAGAGCCTAAGAAAGGCCATGGGGTACATTTTATCCCGGGAAAATTGAAGATCCCCGGGAAAGCGGGCGAAACCGCGGGGAGACACTATATGGCAATAAGACACAAAATGTACTTACCGAAACGTCATAGTATTTAATCATTTCCTTTATTCTGTCAATCACGAAGAAGTATTTGTCTTCGTCGTAGTACCCCACGTCGCCTGTTTTATAGAATCCTTCTTCATCATAAGGATTTATTGACACATCACCTAAGTATCCTGAAAATATAAATATTTATGCTCATACATATGATATGACTGGCTTCTCCCTGCGACTTCGTATGGAATAGTTACTTTAACCCGCAACCTTGTTTACGTAAGCTCTGAAAAGGAAAAAAACCCCGATTTTGAAACATTGTTACCTACTTTATCGTCGTTATAACTAAATAATATCGTTCATTCAAAATTCCGAATTTCCAAACTTACAAGCATTTTATGTATCTGTCTAACCTAATGGATTACCCTGTATCAAATCGCAGGATAAAAAATCACATAGTGATCAATTAAACAAAGTGCAACGCTGGTCTTGAGTTTTGATTATATCCTACGTTTATTTTACTATGTCCCGTTTTCGACGAAAGAATCCCGCTTTTTACACTCAAAAAGTTCCAAAATCCCGACTTGGCAAAAAATATATCCGTATAATCGGTAAATAGATAGGTAATGAAATAAACCTAGATTGTAATGACAGCAGAAAAAAAATACTAGTGGATTTTACGGTCAAATTATTATTATTAAAGAATGTATTATAATAATCTTATTTATTTCCTAACTACACGTGATTAATATACCTAAGTACCTATGTATTTTAATTATGACATTATTTTTCAGATCACTTCACTCTTTAAGGCGTAATTGAGTAACAAATATTCATCCATCCGAACTTTCCCAATAACGGAGTAGGATGCATTCGCGTTCATATAAAAAACAATACTACATTTATAAATCTTTAAAATAAATAAATAAAATATCCTGGGACATTTTTCACACACGGCCAATCGGATTCCAAAGTAAGCATCAAAGTGAGCTTGTGTTATGGTAACCAGATAGCTGATATAGATACTAACATATACCACTATTAAATTCATACTTATATAGATAATTACATCCAGATACAGAACAAACAGACATACAAATGTTTGTCCTAGGTGGGATTCGAATCCACGACCAGCGGCTTAAAAGTCAGGGTCACTAACCACAAAGCCAACCGGTCTGTTAAAACTTCATCTCTTTACAGTAAATAAATAAAAAACTTTAAATAATTTACCTCTCATCAATGTTAAAGACTTGATGCAGATTTCACCTTGCTGGTTCGGACCGAGGGCCTTTCGTGTGTTTATATCTACTACCTGAATAAATCAATAAATATTATTATATTTTACACACCACTGCTTTCGGAGAAGGAAAACATCGTGAGGAAACCTTCATGCCCGAGATGTCACAATTAAAGGCATGTGAAGTCCGCCAATCTGCACCACGCCCGCGTGGTGGGCTATGGCCTAAACCTCGTTGTTAGGGGAGGCTCGTGCTCCTAAGTGAAGACTATGAGCTGATGATGATCAAAATATGTAAAAACTAGGGCTCTCCGCGGTTTCACCCGCGTGTCCGAAGGATCTTCAATTCTCCCGGGATAAAATGTAGCCTGTGCGTTAATCCAGGTTATAAACTATCTGGCTTACGCGTGTCCCGCAGCCCCGCCACACGGCGCCGAGGCGTCAATGGAACCCCAGGTTATAAACTATCTGTGTTCCAAATCTATTTGTATGTTTTTGCATGAAAGAGTAACAAACATCCACCCATACTCACAAACATTCGCACTTACTTAACACCCGTGAGATGTTGTTTCTTAAAATATAATTTAAACGTAAGTGGTTTCCTTAGTGTCCAGAGCATATGAGAAAAATAATGAAAAAAATCCTGTCATCTCTGGTTTCCAGCAATTAGACCCTCACGATCGTGAGTTTCAGGAAATAATTGAAAGTCGCACGATCGTGACTGTGGGTCATTATCGGGCTACATTATCTATACTAATATTATAAAGAGGAAAGATTTGTTTGTTTGTAATGAATAGGCTCCGAAACTACTGGACCGATTTCAAAAATTCTTTCACCTTTGGAAAGCTACATTATCCCCGAGTAACATAGGCTATATTTTATCCCTGTATTCCCACGGGAACGGGAACTACGCGGGTAAAACCGCGCGGAGGCAGCTAGTCCTGAATAAGTATATAACAACTTCTCAGTAAAAGAACCGAGCATTAATAGTGACTATTCATAAGTGCTTGATTGAGGCCTATTTGAATAATAAAATATTAATTTGATTTGATAAAAAAAAATTAGTAGACTTATGGGAACGATGAAATAAAATATTCAATCAATCTTCATTAGGTATGCGAGTATATTTTTAACCTTAATAGATACCTTGTAAACTCACATAGAAGAATAGTAAAAGAATAGTAATGAAAAACAGTCGCGAACGGTAACCAAGTAAACAGCTAACAAAACACTAGCGGCGCGCGCAGCCCAGAGGCAAGCGCGCAGTCTCTAAGACAAGGATGCCGCCACATCAGCCCCCCTGGAGACCTTTAGGGTCGAAAATAATCTGGAAAGTGTACACGACGTCCAGATCGTGTCGTACGGGGTTGAGACGTAGGTGATTTCGCAGTGTCCGCTGGTACCTGTATGCTCACTTCTTGTGGTGTCGAACTATTCAACAAATGGGCTGATACGTGACTAAATCTGCTCGACGGGGGAACATATGCATGTACTGGAGATCGAGTGTGACGGGAAACTTTCGAACGTTGGCATGCTAAACAACTTCGTGTCCAAATCTTGCAGTCTTTCTTTATGTTAGGCCATACATACTTTTCAGTGACTTGTCTCAGTGTTGCTTTAACGCCTGGATGACTCAATCCGTGAATACTGTCAAAAGCTTGTCGACGAAACTGTGACGTCAGGTAAAGTCGTGGAGATGGGCCGGAGACATCGCAGTATAACAACTTACTGGAGCTAGAAACTTTAATTTTCTGAAGATCCAGTGAAGTATCGCTTTGAAGAAGCTGCTTAAGCTCATCATCTTCCAACTGCGAGTATGCTAGGGCGTCTAAATCAAAGGAAAAAGTTATCGCATCAGTGCGGGAAAGTGCGTCAGCAACCACATTATCTTCACCTGCTATGTGTCGTATATCTGTGGTAAATTGTGACACGAAATCAAAATAACGAAACTGTCTTGGAGAACAGTTTTCTGAAGCTTTCTGAAAAGCTGAGACTATTGGTTTGTGGTCTGTATATATGATGAAATTTTTCCCCTCAACCATGTGTCTAAAATATTTAACCGCTTCGTATATTGCTAACAACTCCCTATCAAACGGGCTATATTTCCGTTGAGCGGTGTTAAGTTTCTTGGAAAAGAAACCAAGCGGTTGATTTTCAGTACATATTTCCTGCTGTAGCACCGCACCGACAGCATTGTCTGAAGCGTCCGTACACAATAATAATCTTGCTGATTGATGAGGATGTGCTAACAAGGTGGCATCAGCTAAACTGGTCTTACAAGCGACGAACGCTTCTTCCAGCTCCTGGGACCATATTACCGGAGTGCTGGGCTTTACAGCTGGGCCAGACAAAAGTTTGAGTAGTGGGGTCTGAATTTTTGATGCACTCGATACAAAACGTCTATAAAAATTTATCATACCGAGAAATCTTCGTAGCTCCTTGATGGTCTTGGGCTGTGGAAAACTCTTAATAGCTTCGACCTTCTGTGGTAGTGGTTTGGTACCTGAGGAAGATACGATGTAGCCAAGAAATTCTACTTCGGGCTCACCAAAAACGCATTTGGAGCTGTTCATCACCACACCATAGTCCTGCAGACGCTGAAATACCTGCTTCAAATGGACTTCATGCTGAGCCTCGTTCTGTGAGGCTACAAGAATATCGTCGATATACGGATAGCTAAATTCCAGGTCTCTGAGGATCTCATCCATAAAACGTTGAAATGTTTGAGCTGCGTTGCGAAGTCCGAAACTCATAAACGGGAACTCAAACATACCAAACGGAGTTGTGATGGCTGTTTTCGGTATATCATCTGAGTTAACGGGGATCTGGTTATATGCACGAATTAAATCAATTTTACTAAATATAGTACATCCTGCAAGGTTATGTGAAAAATCACCAATATGGCGTACCGGATATCGGTCAGGTATGGTTCGTGCATTGAGGGCACGGTAGTCACCACATGGTCGCCATTCATTATTTTTCTTCGGCACCAAGTGAAGAGGTGATGACCACGGGCTATCAGACCTTCTCGCTATACCTGCTCTTACCATATCCTCGAACTCCCGCGTAGCAATGCGGAGACGATCCGGTGCCAATCGCCGAGGACGACTGTATACTGGTTGTCCTGGAGTCGTTCGGATGTAGTGGAGTGTATTATGTTTTACCTCACGCGCAGACAGGTCTCCTGGTGGACGGGTGATATCCGGAAACTGTGAGAGTAAGTCATGATATCGTGAAGTACCTGTAACAGATTTTATATGGCACGGGGCAGATGTGGCAGGCTTAGCGAAAGTACTCAGCGATGTTACATTATCTACTAAACGGTGATGCCTAGCGTCCACTAATAAGTTATAACGCGATAAAAAGTCAATGCCTATTATAGGTTTTGTGACGTCAGCTATGACGAAACGCCACACAAACACACGCCTGAGTCCAAAGTCTAACGAAAGGTTTACCCAACCGAAAGTGTTTATCGTCGTTCCATTAGCTGCAAAAAGTTTGTAATCTGTTTTAATACATTGATACTTATTGCGAACATTTTTATAAGGAAAAACACATAAGTCGGAACCAGTATCGATTAGATATTGTACATTAGTTTTGCGATCTGTTACAAAAACACGGCCACTAGGTACATTGAGGCAGTCCCGCGACGCCGTCTTCACTGACTGCCAGACCCGTTTCCCTGATGAAACGAGCACGGGGAACGACACTTAGTAGACTGCACGCCGAACCGCCGATGATACCAGCATTGCTTCGATTGCTTCGGGCCAGCATTAGAGCGGCTCCGAAATCGTTGACGCCAGTGTGGAGATCGCGCTCGTGATCTCGAGCGCAAGCGGGAACCAGTCGACATTGCAGCTATTTCCCGGGACAGGTCATCAATGCGTCGATTGAGTTGTTCAATGGCAGAAGTCGGGATCAATGTTTCAGATGCAGATGCGGATGTCGATTCAGATGCGGATGCGGTTTTAACACCAACTCGACATACCTCGTCGCAGGCATCTTTAAATTCTGGATTCATCGTTTGCTTGATCACGTCGGGGTCACCAAATTATGGGAACGATGAAATAAAATATTCAATCAATCTTCATTAGGTATGCGAGTATATTTTTAACCTTAATAGATACCTTGTAAACTCACATAGAAGAATAGTAAAAGAATAGTAATGAAAAACAGTCTCGAACGGTAACCAAGTAAACAGCTAACAAAACACTAGCGGCGCGCGCAGCCCAGAGGCAAGCGCGCAGTCTCTAAGACAAGGATGCCGCCACAGACTTTTCTCAACAGCAGCTCTAACCTTAACAATGACTCCAGCGTCGACGCGGCCAACGCTTCCAGGTTTGGTTTCCGACAGTAGCATATCGTCGCATATCAGTCCTGCTTCTGACATGCCGTACATTTCATGCACCACGGCCAGATTGGGGAATCTTTAAGTAATTTTTTAGACATGTCAATATAAAATTGGAAAGACCGTTTGATTATAAGTACCTATTGTGAACATTCAATAGATTAATAATAACAAATAAATAATCCGGGAATAATTAATAATAATAATATAATTAATTAATACTTATGTAATCCTGGGAAAATTTTCACACACGGCAAATTGATTCCAAACTAAGCAGAGCTTGTGATATGGTAACCAGATAGCTGATATACTTTTAAATAAATACTTATATAGATATTTACATATTTTACATCCTGACACAGAACAAACAGACATATTCATTCATGCATATAATCAAGGGCGTCGCCAGCCGATGGCGCAGGGGGGGGGGGGGCAAGTTGACTTTACCTACTACAATTTATACTTTTCTCATTTTCTATGAATGAGAAAAGTAGGTGTGAATTGTAGGTAAAGTCGACAGCACATGAAGCTTTTCACTTGTACTACGAGCCTTACATCTACAGCGATTGTAATAACAACAGTATCTTAGTACTATATACATATATATTCTGTGACAGTACAGAGTCCAATGTGTGAAGCTACACGAGCACGAGCTCTTGACTATGCAATAAAAAACTTGTAAATAAGTTATAATAACATTTATTAGAAAAATAGAATAAAAAGGAGTTTGAATTTGAATAAGTGTACAGCGTACAGCGTATTTTTTTTTAAATTACCAGATTTTAATATTATAGTGGTCGTTGTTTGTTTTAGAATCTCTAGGGGGGGCAGCTGCCCCTCCCTGCCCCCCCTTGGCGACGCCCTTGCATATAATTGATTGTTGTTGTTCTTATTAAATTACCAGGTTATTTGGTTGTGAAATTATTATCAAAGTAAGTAGATAGTTCTAATTGTTTTAAGCTACAACCCTAAAATATGTTAATAAATGTTTAATACTTATTCTATTTCATATTTTTTTTATGTTGTAATTTGTTTTATGTATCTCAATAAATAAATCTACTTAAAAAAATAGTTAAATTGTCAACAGTATTATAGTTCACAATCAATCGACAGTGCTCAATCGATAGATAGATTATAATCTAACGGTTTTACAAGTATTTTAAAGTCATGGCTACAAAGCTGGGCATTTTTTTAGTGTACAGCTAGTAGTAATAACTCAAACAAAAACATTTTGATACAAAGGGGTTAAAGCTCTGCTCCTGCTTACCTTTGTTTCACCGCTCGTTCTGTGGCGGTGTCGCACGTCGTTCCCCCGGATATCATCAAGTTGACAGAAGACACATCGTAGTTTTCCAATATGGTGGATTTTGCGAACTCGTTCGTCGTCGATGGACATACTTGAACTAATTTTACCTGATGATTGTGGAATTTGGAAGAATGAAAGGGTTGACAAAGTTTTTTAATGTTAGATTCTTAAATTTATATGATTTATATAAAAGGAAGATTCACGCGTAGACTAGGCTATTATTGTAGAATAGAATAGAATAAACTTTATTGCATACACCATGAGAAAAATAACAAATTATATATATCTAATACACAGAAAAACAAAGTGGTTACAACATAGGCAGCCATATTGCAAAAGCAAAATCTTCCAGGCAACATTGTACTTATAATTTGTACTTATAATGTTACCATTTAAGCACATGTTGTGAGCGCCTTATAAGGTTGTGTACCTATTTACATAGATTTTTTTTAAATCTAGTTTTAAGTTCTAATTGATGTAATAACCACTGGCTATTCATGAATAAATAAATAAAAATATTAAAAAAAATACCTTATACTTCTCGATAGCTTTAAGAAGATCTTCTATCTCATTTTTTGGCGAGAAGACCACAGTGGCGCCGGCGCAGAGGGCTATCTGCGTGTGCATCAATCCGTAAGTATAGTACCATTCTCTAGTATTTAAAAACACCTGCCCATCGTATATACTGAAAAAAAGTATTAAATGTTGTTTGAATGTATTTAAAACAATCCATACTAATAAATAAATAAATATCCTGGGACATTTCGCACACAGGGCCAATCTGATTCCATACTAATATATACATAATATTTATAATGCTGAAGAGTTTGTTTAGTTGAACGCGGTTATCTATAAATGCGAAAGTAAATAAATAAATATACTGCGACATTTTTCACACACGGCCAATCTGATTCCAAACTAAGCTGAGCTTGTGATATGGTAGCTGATATACTACTTTTAAATACATAATTATATAGATAATTACATCCAGATACAGAAGAGACTATTCATGCATACAAATGTTTGTCCTGGGTGGGATTTGAACCCACGACCCGCGGCTTGAAAGTCAGGGTCACTAACCACAAATAAACAAACGCAACCGGGCTGTCGGGGACATAGGCAACGTTTTATCCTGGGTAAATGGAAGATCTCCCGGATACGCGGGTGAAACCGCTTGGAGCCACTAGTATTATAAAAAATGCGTTGATAATTTACTAGCAGTAAAAAGTACAAAACGGTTTAATACCTACCTTGGAGTCGCAACTTTTCTTGTCAGCAAAAGCAAGTTCAGATGCGACATAGGTACACCCTTAGGTAAACCGGTGGTGCCCGAAGAATATATTATATTCATATCGTCTAACATTCCCACATCAGCTGGTCTGAAGTCCTCCAAAGGCCCGTGTTCTGTGACGAAATCCTTTAACAATGCCGCCCCAATCTTTTTCTCGTCGCCAAACACGATGTAAGATTCTATACAGTCGACAGACCTGCAAAGTATAATAAAATAAATAAATATCCTGGGACATTTTTCACACACGCCCAATCCGATTCTAAACTAAGCAGAGCTTCTGATAACCAGATAGTTTAATTACAGATACCTAGTTAAATATGTAGGTACATAAATATTTACATCCAGACAAACAAATAGGTATGTTCATGCACACACAAATGTGGGATTCGAACCCACAACCGGCGGCTTAAACCACATAACCAAGCGACCAGTCAAGTAATGATAATATTTTAAAGAGTAGATTTGTATTTATGTATGTAATGAATAAATAAACCGACATATTTATTAATAAATATTGGACCGATTATAGTTATGTGCCAGGTCATAAACTATCTGAGTTCCAAATATCATCCAAATCCGTTAAGTAGATTTTTCGTGAAAGTGTAACAAACATCCATATGTTCTCACAATCTTTCGCATTATATCCCACGGAAACGCGAATGAAACCGCAGCACGGAAGCTAGTCATGTAAATATTTTGTACTGACTTACTTGAAAATTTCATAATGTGCGTCATACCCGGACGGTGACAGGAAGACCACCTTTGGCCTCGATAAGTTAATTCGATGTAACATAGTCGCTGAGGACAAATAAATAATAATAAATAAATATCCTGGGACATTTTTCACACACGACCAATCTGATTCCAAACTAAGCAGAGCTTGTAAAATGATTACCAGATAGCTGATATGCTGCAGATATTACTTTTAAATACATACTTCTATATAAATAAACCAAAGTCCCCGCCGCCTCTGTCTGTCTGTCTGAACGCGATGAACACAAAAACTACTTAAAAGATTTTCATGCGAGTTTCACCAAATTACGGAGTATTTCATAGGGGAGGTGTTTATATACACATCAATTTAGATCCGGTAAGGTGGTGCTGGTGGGCAGAACGAATTCTGCCAGGTCCGCTAGTGTATAATAAATAAATATCCTGGGTCATTTTTCACACACGGCCAATCTGATTCCAAAGTAAGCACATAATATACTACTTTTAAATACATACTTATGTAGATAATTACATCCAAACACAGAACAAACAGACATATGCATGCATGCATACAAATGTTTGTCCTGGGTGGGATTCGAACCCACGAACAGCGGCTTGAAAGTCAGGGTCACTAACCACAAAGCCAACCGGATGTAAGCTAACTCCATGCCCGCGCAACTTCGTTAGCGTCACTTACCCGTTTTTGCAACAGTTTTGATTGATGCTCTGCTCCTATTCGTCATAGCGTATGATTTATACATAAAAACCTTCCTCTTGAATCACTCTATCTATTAAAAAAACCGCATTAAAATCCGTTGCGTAGTTTTAAAGATTTAAGCATACATAGGGACAGACACGCGGCGAATAGCGACTTTGTTTTATACTATGTAGTGATTGTACATGAGTAATTGATTTTTAATTAAATTAAATTGTTGTTAGTGTTGGATTACTTAAGTGGTTTATTAAAATTTAACTAAGTACAACGTGAAGATTTGTACTGATACCTCATCAAAAAAAATTGCCACGGGCCTCAAGTGGTATAGTTACGCCTCTGATTAGTAGGATCTCAAGGCTATAATTTCTTCTTCTTCCTGCCCTTATCCCGCCTAAGCAGAGTCGGCAAACATCATCGAGCATGTAACCAATAGAGTAGCAATAGTGAGCCATTTGTTTAGCAACGTTTCGATGCTTTGTCACGTATAACTAACAAGCCACGCTCGAACTAAAACAGTACCCGACCAATAAGAGACCTGTGTGTACGTCTAGTGCAACACTTGACCTTGAGTCGGCCAATCAGAACACAGGGGCCGGCGCAGCGCTTTGGCGTATTTTGTTTTCAAACAAAACTGTTAACAGTTCTACTCTATTGGTTACATGCTCGATGGCAAACATTAATTTAATGTAAAAATTAAGTTCAATGATCTTACATACCTTTTCCGCATGTTATATCGAGAGCTGTGAAACTCGCGCCAGTGCAGATAATCCCCGCCATGACAGCCATGACTTCTATACGTTTCTCACTGCACACGCCAACTAGGTGTCCCTTTCCAATCCCCATACGTACGAGCGAGAGGGCAATATCGACTGTTTGCTGGGCAAGTTCGCCGTACGAAATAGACTCGCCAGTGTCTGCATCTATCTATGTGAAGTAACTTTGTAAATTAGATTTGTTTATAGGTACTTAACCAATTTTAATTCAGCTTTGGTGGCTCAGTCAGTTGGGTACGCACCAACTCACGATCATGAGGGTGCCGGTTCAAATCCCTGGCCCGTACCTCTGAGTTTATAAAAAAAAACTTACGTACGGATTCACACAAGTGGCTTTCGGTGAAGGAAAACATCGTGAGGAAACCTGCATGCCCGAAAGGCATGTGAAGTCCGCCAATCCGCACTGGGCCCGTAGGGTGAATTATGGCCTAAATCCCCTCGATGTTAGGGGTGGAGACGTATATGAGCTGATAATGATGATAACCAATTTAATAGTAGAAATAATAAGTATGATTTTTAAATAAGCAAATTAATTTGTTCATCAGCTTAAGTTATACTAGCTTCGGGTGCCCAATTTTCCCGGCTTAAAAGGTGGCCTATGTAATGGTTCATAACACATTCTAAATCAATGTAAAATTTCTTTCAAATCTCTTTAGCTGTTCGGGGGTGAAAGAATACAATTTCGCTTTTATAGTAAGTAGGTCCTGTAATTAGGATAGGATTTAGCGATCAAAAAGTATGTTTGTTGTTTTTCCCGGTGGATCAATTTTCCTTGTATAGTAAGTAGCCTATGTGTTATTCTAGAATATATACCTACTAACACTGCCAAATTTCTTCTCGATTCCCTAAGCCTTATGTGATTAATTAACGCCCATCTATTAAAACTTTCGCATTCAAATCAAAATATTTTTTATTCAATTACTTAGGCGTTTACAAGCACTTATGAATAGTCACTTAAGATTTAGGTACCTACTTTATTTTATACTAGCTGCCTCCGCGCGGTTTTACCGTTCCCGTGGGAATACAGGGATAAAATATAGCATGTTACTCTGTGATAATGTAGCTTTCTAATGAAAAAAGAATGATTAAAATCGGTCCAGTAATTTTTGAGTTTATTCCTTACATTCCAAAATACAAATTTTATATTATTTTTATTAGATTTACAATATTACTCAGTATTTTTACATAGATTTCCAACTTACAAGAGCCATTTGCTCCTTTCGTTTGCACATATTTTGATACAGCTCCAGCGCAAAGTTGCCATGCGCCGGCACGCACACATCGTCGGTCCCATACACGTGCAAATGGTTCTTCAACATATTCAATTAATTATAAATAAATTATATAAACTCACAAACGAACTCACAATGTCAAATAAAATTTAATTTAATGTATTGTTTTACTTATATAGTATTGTTGGTCCCAATTTTAATTTACCTGTCACCGTTCAATTGTGAAACCGTTTGATTCTAAAATGTCATTTAATTGTGAACCGTAACTTGATGTTTATAATTTAACTAGCGGACCCGGGTACCCGGCAGACTTCGTTCTGCCCACCAGCGCCACCTATCGGGTCCAAATTGATGTATTATACATAACAACCTTCATACATGAAATACTCGGTAATTTGGTGAAAACCGCATGAAAATATTTTCAGTAGTTTTTGTGTTCATCGCGTTCAGTCAGACAGACAGAGGCGGCGGGGACTTTGTTTTACATATATAGAAGATAACACATTATTTTTGGGTGGATTGTAGGTTATTATTAATAGAGGACAATAACTACCCTTACCAAAGCTAGCCTGTTGTGGATTCAATAAAAAACTACGATTTAATGAAAAAACTTACGTTAGTTCTAGTTACATAAAAATGTTTAATCGGTCCACAGATAAAAATAAAAGTGGTGAAATCGATTTTGATCTACTGAAAGGTTTTTTTTATACAAATCGCTTCAGCTATTTAGGAAAAAAATTGTGACAAACATATAAAAATACTCTTTTTCTAAAGTCGGTTAAAAATCTATGACCTATCCTAAAATAATGTAGCTACCTAATAGTGAACAGTTCACAATCTCGCGAGATAAAACCTATGAATAGGTCTTTAAAAGCAAGTTGATTTTCTATATCTATACTAAGTATAATATTATAAAGAGGAAAGATTTGTTTGTTTGTTTGTTTGTTTGTAATGAATAGGCTCCGAAACTACTGGACCGATTTCAAAAATTCTTTCACCTTTGGAAAGCTACATTATCCCCGAGTAACATAGGCTATATTTTATCCCTGTATTCTCACGGGAACGGGAACTACGCGGGTAAAACCGCGGGGAGGCAGCTAGTATAAAATAAACATAAAACTTTAACTTATTAAACTTCCTATAAGTTTAATTTTTTATCATTTCGTTATCCTATTTTTTGGCATGTTCGGTCTAAATGCCTTCAGCCATCCATTGTCCTATCAAACCGATTTTTTGGATTCGAAACATAATAAAATTGCTAACAATTACGCAAACGGAAGTTACCACGACATTTCATTGCCTAATTTGTTAATAATTTACATAATTAATCATGAATATATAAATAATATTTACGTAAACAAAACGAAATCACTAGGGTAATAAATTTACATAGGTAGGTAGTTACCCTTCATAATATTTTCGACTTCGAAAAATTAGGAGGTTCAATATTTCACGGTTAATAAATTTACGCATGAAATAGAGACAGAGTAAGTTACTTTCGCATTTTTAATATTAAGTAGTTAGGATAAGTACTTACTTCACCGCAACGCAATCGTTTTTATATTTAAATTAAACACCAATATTTTCAACGATTTATTTATCAGAAATACAATATAAATCCCATTACAGAAGAGCAGTTTCAATATTACATCTACACTAATATTATAAAGAAAAAGATTTGATTGTTTTTTTTTTGTTTTGTTTGTTTGCATTGAATAGGCTCCGAAACTACTTGTCTGATTTGAAAAAAATTTTCTCAGTTGGGAAGCTACCCTATCTCCATCCAACATCCATACTAATATTATAAATGCGAAAGTAACTCTGTCTGTCTGTCTGTTACGCTTTCACGCTATAACTACTGAACCGATTTAATGAAATTTGGTACACAGATAATCCAGAGTCTGAGAAAGGACATAGGCTACTTTTTATCCCGGGAAAATTGAAGATCCCCCGGGCACCGGGCGAAGCCGCGGGGAGCCACTAGTAGGCTATATTTTATTCCTATACTGCCACGGGAACGGGAACTACGCGGGTAAAACCGCGCGGAGGGAGCTATTACGGATTTAATAAACATTTTCAATCAGTTTCGTTAATTTAAACATTTAATCAAGTTGTGTACCTTACCGCATTAGAATGCCGATTTTTTTCTAGCCTAACGAAATACCTATTCTTTGAAAATAAAATATTTTTTTTCCATTTGTTTAGTAATTTATGCGGTAAGGTAACTATCTACACTAATATTATAAAGAGGAAAACATTGTTTGTTTGGTTGTAATGAATAGGCTCCGAAACTACTGGACCGATTTCAAAAATTCTTTCACCTTTGGAAAGCTACATTATCCCCGAGTAACATAGGCTATATTTTATCCCTGTATTCCCACGGGAACGGGAACTACGCGGGTAAAACCGCGGAGGCAGCTAGTAATGAATAGGTAAATTAGCCCAGCAATCCTTTATAGTAATGCAACCAGCCTTCCGGGCACCTTACCCATGGTCAACCTAAGCTGCTTATTTTACTTATCCTGGGACATTTTTCACACACGGCCAATCTGATTCCAATGTAAGCTTCAAAGTGAGCTTGTGATATGGTAACCAGATAGTTGATATACTACATATAATACTTTTAAATACATAAGTACATATTATAGATATTTACATCCAGTCACAGAACAAGCAGACACATTCATGCATACAAATGTTTTTGCTGGGTGGGATTCGAACCCACGACCGGCGGCTTGAAAGTCAGGGTCACTAACCACAAAGCCAACCGGTAAATGGAGCTTAGGAAATTGTGTAAATAGATTAAGTAGGTATCTTTTAATTATTATTTATATGTAATTATTTTAATTTTATCTTAGTAGGTAGGTATAAATTGATAGTTTTCAGAATTTTGGAGTACGGAAAAATAAAATTATTTTTTAATAATATTAAAAGCTATATTTAATAGTAAATTGCAAATAAACATTGTTTAAGAAATAAAACAAAAATTGTTACGACACTGATAAATTATAAATAAATATAATTAATTTTATTTATACTTGATAAGATAATGATAAAGGACGAATTATTTTTTTATTTATTGCACGAAAAACATGTTTACAGTTCATACTACTTTTTTATTAACAATAGGTATATTTAATTTATTAATACAAGCTGTAGACAGCTTTATTTGTACCAAATTTGAACAAAATCGGTTCAGTGCTTTAGGCGCATCGAGCATGTAACCAATAGAGTAGAACTGTTAACAGTTTTGTTAGAAAACAAAATACGCCAAAACGCTGCGCCGGCCCCTGTGTTCTGATTGGCCGACTCAAGGTCAAGTGTTGCACTCGACGCACACACAGGTCTCTTATTGGTCGGGTACTGTTTTAGTTCGAGCGTGGTTTGTTAGTTATACCGGTTATACGTGACAAATCATTGATGCGTTGCTAAACAAATGGCTCACTATTGCTACTCTATTGGTTACATGCTCGATGATTAGGCGTAACAGACAAACATAACTTTCGCATTTATTATATTAGTAGTTTTTAAGTCACACAAATAATTTTTTTGATCTCAAATACTAATATTATAAATGCAAAAGTTTGTGATAATGTTTGTTACTCTTCCACGCAACAACGGCTGAAGTTATCTGGATAAAATTTAGCACAGATTTAGAATATGTTCTGGAATAGTATATAGGCTATATTTTATATCGGGAATGTTAAAGATCTTCAGAAAAGCAAGTGAAACCGCGGGGCGGAATTTAGTCATAATACAGAAAAACTGTATGTATGTCTGGTAATCCGCTTGCTTCAAAACAATGCAATAGATTTTAATAGTTTTCGATAATATAAAGAGGAATAACTTAGTAGTTTTTTATTTAAACTTGTTTCCGGGGATTCTTAATTTTTCCCGGTATGTATAATATAAAGCTGAAGACTTTGTTCATTTGTTTGGTTGAACGCGCTAATCTCAGGAACTACAAGTCCGATTAAAAAGATTTTGTCAATGTTAGATAGCCCATTGATCTTGGAAGGCTATATTTAATTCCTGTATTCCTACGGGAAAGGAATCTAGTAAAGTCTGTGTTATTCCAGTAAAAAGTCTACCTCTGCGCCTAATTTCATCTAAATCTCTTCAGTCGTTTTGTCCGGGGATAATTATCTATACTAATATTATAAAGAGGAAAGATTTGTTTGTTTGTTTGTTTGTAATGAATAGGCTCCGAAACTACTGGACCGATTTCAAAAATTCTTTCACCTTTGGAAAGCTACATTATCCCCGAGTAACATAGGCTATATTTTATCCCTGTATTCCCACGGGAACGGGAACTACGCGGGTAAAACCGCGCGGAGGCAGCTAGTTTTTAATATAAAGTAGCATATCTATACTTGTAGATCTAGTATAGACAATAATAATGTATATAATCATTTGTACATATTAATTTTAAATGTAATAGAAAGCATTATATAATGATACGTAATGATTTTAGTTTTGAAATATTCCTTGGCCCTTTACGCCAGTTTTTTTTTATTGATTTTGGTGTAAAAAATTCGTACATTTAATATATTGTAATTAAATTTACAATAAAAAAATCCTACTAATTATTCCGTGACTTTAAGCCATACCATCCGGCTCGAAGGACCATACGATGAAAATGTAAGAGATTCACAAACTGACAAAAGCACCTAACAGTAACTAATAATGATGGAAGAAATGTCTTTTATTGTTATAAAATAAAAATAGCATAGATTTCTTCAGATAGAATGTAGCGGTTCGCCTTCGTCCAAATCGATTTTCCTATCGTGAACCTTCATGTGACCTTTTAGAGTGCATTTTTGAGTGAACGCCCTCCCACATACCGGGCAAACAAACCTCTTATCATTAGTATGTATCCTCATATGCTCTCTCAACGTCTTTTTCCTCTGATAAGACTTCTGGCATATACTACATGAATGTATCCTTTCCCCATCATGTTTAATCATATGCATATTCAGTGCATTTTTTGTGTAAAACGCCAAATCACATTTATCACATTTATGATTCCTCTCGTTCAAATGATCCCTTCTAACATGACTGGACAGATGCCCTGGTGTTATATAACTCTGTGTACACACTTTACACTTATATCTCTTCAATTCCTCATTATGAACTTCGGCCAAGTGTTTTTGACGCGCGTAAAAAGAGGTTAACGATATGTTGCAGCGTTTACAAGCATATCTGACACCAGCTTTGTGTTCTTTCGAGACGTGATTCTCACGTTTTGTGACAATATCGAAGATCGCTGGACAATATCTGCATGGAAAATGGCCGACTTCGTGAGTCCTCATGTGGCCTCTCAAACGAGCTTTAGAAGCGAATGCCTTTCCACAACTCTCGCAAATATAATTTGGATAATGAATATTCATATGTGTATTTAAATTGACATAATTTAAAAAGCGTTTTTTGCATATCGGACAGTCTAGTTGGTCTTTTTCCAATTTGAAAGGAAGACTGTTCCAGTTTTTGTTGCATTTCAACCGAGTGCAATTTTCTATGTGCTCTCTTAGTTCTTCAAAATTTTTTACGTCCATCGTGCATATTTTGCATCTCAAGTATGTACCGGATTTGTAGAAGCGTTGGGTGTTAGAAAATAACATTTTGTTTAATGCTTTATGTATATTTGTTTTGTTATGGTCTAGTATATGGGTTTTTATGTGGTCCAAATTGGTGGATTCTTCTGGACATATTGAGCATGAGAATGTTCTGTTTTTTCTTATTTTAAATGGGAATAGACCGCTTTCTAACATGGTTTCCGTTTCGCGGAGGTCGCGAATTTTTTTCTTCGTACATTTGATGCGTTTTTTTGTTATGACAGGCTTTCGGGTGGGTTTCGGTGGCTCCTCTTCGGGTTCTTCTTTCTTGATTTCCGTTTTTTTTACTGGAAATAGAAAATTTTCTATATTAAAGTTGTATACTTTTTACAGTTATAAAAGAAATGTCACATGTATGAAATCTTAACTAATATTATAAATGCGAAAATAGCTCTGTCTGTCTGTCTGTTACGCTTTCACGCTATAACTACTGAACCGATTTAAATGAAATTTGGTACACAGATAATCCAGAGCCTGAGAAAGGACATAGGCTACTTTTTATCCCAGGAAAATTGAAGATCCCCCGGGAACGCGGGCGAAGCCGCGGGGAGCCACTAGTAATAAATAAGAATAAAAATTAATTTATTCTTTACACTACGTAATATAAAGTACAAAAGCTTATAAAGTAAATAACTATATTAACGTAAAGTCTAAGTAAATCCCTATTCATATTATAAATGCAAAAATTACTCTGTTTGTTAGTTAGGCTTTCACGCCAACACCAGTGAAGCGATTTTGATGAAATTTTGTTACAGATATACTAGAGCTACTAGAGAGATATTTGTGCTTGGAAATAGACATAGGCTACATTTTAAACGGGAAAATTAACGATATCCCGTGAACGCGGGCGATACTCCGGGGAGCGACTAGTAATAATTTTATATTCCGCTCTGAAAGTCGTACTATGCTTAAAATAGATTTACAATCAGAACTTGTAAAGCACACAATAGCTGTTTTCAACAGAGGGATATATTTCATGAAAAGTTTAATAGTTTTAAATATCTGATAAGCAATATCCAACTATGAACTATTTTATTTTAAGTCATTCCCCAACACCCAAATATTGTCAGAGAGACTAATTCCTTGATATGTAAATAAATCTAAGTTTGTTTTGAAAAGAGTAATTGCTGAGTTTATTGCCGGCTCTTCTCAGCAAAACCAACCTTCCGAACCGAGCGTTAGAGTTTGACTATTCATAAGTGTCTGTGAAGGCCTAATTGAATAAAAAACATTTTTCATTTTCATTTTTTTTCATTTTCATTTAGAACTTTGTATGTAACTTGTATGTATAAGGGTAAAATAAGTTGTATATAACTAAATGTATAAACATTACCTATTGGCTTATGTGTTATAATAAATAAATAGAAAATGTCATTGCACTTTCTAATCTCCAGTAATAAATACATACTTGCAACTTCATAATCATAATCATCATCTCTGGGTATCTGATCACCGGGTAACTCATCATCAAACGCAATGCCATCATCTAGACCAAAATATGAGGATTCTTCCTTCACTTCATTTCCTTTTATAATGGCTTTGTGTGGTTCTGAAAACATATTTATGCAAATATATATAAATTTATAATATATAGAATCTATATGGGTCAGCTGGTAGGTTTATAACTAATATTATAAAACAGAAAATTTTGTTTTTATGAAAAGAGGAAAACTGTTTTTATTAAGTCTTCTAGTGACCATGATCAATGTAATTCGTTCGAAACTTCAAGGTTAATCGAAATCTATACTAATATTAAAAAAGAGGAAAACTTTGTTTGGTTGTAATAAATAGGCTCATAAACTACTTGACCATTTAAAAAAATTCTGTCACCATTCGAAAGCGAGTAACATAGGCCACATTTATCCCTGTATTCCCACGGGAACGGGAACTATGCGGGTAAAACCGGAGGCAGCTAGTTGGTTATATTTTAATACATACTATGCAACTTGTAGTCCTCCTGCAGGGACTTGAGTGCCTTTTCTACTTGCTCCCTGAATAGAGTTGAGTCTCGAAGCCTTACGATGCACAGATCACATATAAGGTGCTTTGTATCACCAATTTCAATGGTAGAAAGCTGTAACATTAAAAAATGTTTTAATGTAAGAATAGAGGACCAGAAATTCAAGCAAGACCTTTTAAACCTAGGTTGTGGGTTTGAATCCCAACCAGGACTAAAATGTATACAATGTAATGTATTTAAAAATAGTATATGTAGTATATCAGCTATCTGTTTACCATATCAAAAGCTCTGCTTAGTTTGGAATCAGATTGTCTGTCTGTGAAAATGTCCAAGGATATTTATTATTATTATTAATTTAAATTTGGTCCACAGATAGTCTAGAAGCTGAGAAAGGATATAAACTACTTTTTACCCCGGGAAAATGGGAGCCTTTAGCACTTTGATATAGTTAAGAAGATATTAGTCCCCATATCTATATTTTTGTGCTTAACTCAACTAGCAAATATTTCTCTTGTCACCACTAACAAGTAGCTAATAGACAAGGACATACTTAAGTGTAAGACTCAAGATTAAAAATATCAAAATGGAGTTTTTTTAAGACTGTGTCACCCGTCCAGACATTCACCGCTAGTTAGGTTTGTCAACAGTAAATCTAAAAACTACTGTTTAGCTTATTTAAAGGGGAATTATCAAACAAACTTTAACGTTATTTAATTACAGTATTGAAATAAACAGAATAAAAATTAAATAATATTTACAGAAAATCTTTAAAATAAAACTTTATATTTTTAGAAAAACTGTCTGGTTTATATATAATATTTTTAAATTGACAATTAGATGTATCATTATATTACAGATAGCAAATAACTTAAGCACAGACTTAGCAGTAGAAAAGACGACGAAAGAAGATAGAATAGAAGTACCACTTTACGAGTGCAATTACGTAGTTACCGGCAATTTATGACAGACAAAGCACATGGTTTAATATAGATTGGTATACTTACGTCTATAGAAAAGCATTTCAACAGCATATCCATGTAGAATTCGTCATTTCCCTTGTAATCATTGGCGACTAACATACTCTTAACTGCACCTTCATTTAAACACAAATTACATATTCCCAAGAGAGGAAAACACTCCACCGTTATTTGGGCGTCCATATTTGATCATTAATAAAGAGATCTGTTGTGATAAATCAGCAATAACATCCTATTTTAATGGTAATTCGCTGAAAATTGTAAATATGATACCTAATTCTACGAATTTATGCATATTCTGTAAATTGAGTGACAGTTCTAGGGATGCACTGCACACAGCCCGACTTTGTGTAAAAATACGATACGATATTTATCATGATAATTTGTCTTTTTTGTGTTTATATTTTATTTTTTTATTGTGTAATTTAGTCATAACCCTACTTATTATGTCATTAAATTATAATCAACAAATATTGGAATGCGTCATGATATCTAATCAGATTCCTAATTATGCGTTAGAGTCTGACTATTCATAAGTGCTTTGCATATTGGCCTATTTGAATAAAAATATTTTTGATTTGATTTGATTTTGATTTGCGGATATAATATATTGTAATGAAATAGCAAATAAACACCATTGATAATTACATCCTAAAACAGAATAATGACATAGATTTATTGATTAAATCGATATATCGATGTTTGTCATTCCTTTACAGACATCCCTAAATTTGGTAAACATGACATAACACTGACAGCCCAGACAAGACAGTGACAGGCTACAATCAGTACAATAATATTTTTTTTTCATTGCGGGCATTTGTGGGAAAGGCTATGGTCAGAGATCATGCAGGCTAGTCATCAGGTGCTAGCAATAACTCAATACTTGATATGTATTATTGTAACTTATATGTATTACCTTTCAATGAATGATTATATTAATGATGACGAGGCATGGGTATAGCGCTCGTTCTATCAGGACTAATGTTATTATTGTTAAAGAAATTGTTAAAACTTGTTTTGAAAAGAGTAATTGCTGAGTTTATTGCCGGCTCTTCTCAGCAAAAGCAACCTTCCGAACCGAGCATTAGAGTCGACGTTTCATAAGTGCCTGTGAAGGCCTAGTTGAATTAATAAATTTATTTCATTTCATTTCATTTCATGTATGGCAAATAAATTTAATTCAAGTCATAAAATAAGTAAGCACAAATTTAAGCTCAAATATTTAAACGTAATTCAGTATATATGTATTGCTTTCCTGACAAATAAATTATTATCTTTTAATAATAAAGATTATCAACAAGTATCTCGACAAATTGAAATAAAATATATTGAACATTACTATGTTACGCGAAATAAAGCTTAGTTTTATTATTTTAACGACTTGCCACAACATTTTTGTAGTTCTCATAATTGTTTTCAACTAATAATCTCAAATTTTCTCTGATTATGTGTTAGAAGTACGTAGGTGCTTATGTATAAAATAACCACAGTAATAATTTAGGTATATATTAAGTATAATCACAAAAAACTAACATATTATTAAATAAATAAAATAAATCTATAAATTGTTTCTAATTAACAAAATTCTAACGTCATTTTTATTCATCACCTACTTACTAGTGCTTCTTTTCCTTCCCTTAGATTTATCTCTAAGGTCTTCTTTGACAATTTTCCCGCGCTTCATAAGTAGCTCTTGAGGGATGGGCATCTGACCGCGGAAATCGACTCCGGGCCCCGGCTTCAACTTCATGCGATACTCCGGGAATCGATGCGGAGTGATCGCGGGAATGAATCGAATGTCGCCATTGTAGAAGTGCAAATCTCTGTTGAAATATATTCAAAACTAGTGCATCCTGGTTTCACACAGGATATTCCAATATCTCGGGATAAAAAAGCCTAGGTATGTATTATTCCAGAACATGTTCTAACTCTGTGGTAAATATCAGCACGATCCCAGTAGTTCCTGAGATTAGCGCGCAAATCTAAACTAATATTATAAATTCGAAAGTAACTCTGTCTGTCTGTTACGCTTTCACGCTAAAACTACTGAACCGATTTACTAAATAAACCTTTCCGCTTTATAATAGAATATGATTAAGGGAAGCTTTCAAGCAAACCTTGTATCAGGAAACTTGAACGGCGCAAACACCCTGTCTTCTATATGTTGTTTATAATTAATCCATCGACATTTTAGCAATTCATTTGTCTCCAGAGAATAATGATTTATGTACAGACGCTCGTACAGGCCCTTCTCGAATGTCGGCAAGGTTCTATAATCACTGCCGATGGCTTTTGCTATCTCTGGAAAAAATATGCAAGCTGAACGCTGGTTGCAAATGTTTTGATATATTTTTAATTACAAAATTAAATGTTAGGTTAAGGCCTGTAGCAATTGCTACTCCTGCTACGTGGATATGTATAGATGGGTTGTGGAAAATTATGGCTAATCATAGATTTATACCTATTGTAATTGAAAGAATTTCAATTAAAACTTTATTAATTGAATTAATAATTATTCTTAAAAAATTTATCATTTATACCTACCTATTTATAATAAATTAAAACTTTGAAAATAATCATTGGTAGGTACATAAGTGAAAGAAGTGATTACTGAAATGACAGCTGACAGAGAGGAATGGAAGAAAAACACATTAATTTATTTATTTATTTATTTATGTTGTGCCGACCCTGCATAAGGACAATAGGTGCAGTTATAAGTATATTTACCTTCATTAACAACATACTTCGGCTGAGTTCTCTTGATGTGGGCACACGCAGCATAAATATCGGTGCCTTTAGCAGCCATTGCAAAACATAAAATGACTGAAAACTTCAATTGACAGACTAACAAGGAGGTTTTATATACAGGAGAATACATAGCCGTGAAAAGAGGTTTCTACGTAAGACCTCATACGCACGATAGTTTTTTTAACGGACGTTAAAAAAGGGCTTTTGAAAGGGTTTTTTGCTTGAAAGTTTGGACGTGTGAATATATTCTTGGGAATGAATTTGTTGTATTTGATTTGAACGCTTTTTTTCCGTCCGTTAACGTCCGTTAAAAAACTCTCGTCCGAATGAGGGCTAAGAGTGTAAAGGCCGTCAGAGACTAAATCCTTATAGTCCTTTAGAGGAAAAAATTGGGAATTCGTTTAAGAATCGCAAATACTGATAGCTAAGTATTTCCTAACTTAATATTATTAATATAGCAGAACCTCCACTAATGAACGGATTTAAAACTTTGCAAAATACACATATTTATATATTATATTGATAGGTACATGGAGTTTTTAGAGACGGATAAAGCTCACAAAGGCCGATCCAGTAGGTACCTAATCAATTTGTTTTTGATTTATTCGACTGTCAATCAAAATACCTCAGTATGTATCGAATTCATATACCTAGAATATAAAATAATCAAGCTTATTTTTAAAAACAAATTACACATAATAGTCCGGTCTATTTACACATTCAAGTTTACATAAATTCCCATAAAGCTGAATATTGGCATAGTTGTTCAAAACATCATTATAAAGAAAATCTCAAAAGTCCTCATCGTTCCGAGGTGTGCTAAAAATTTGGCACGGGGTCAAAGGTCAAAAAAATGAGTTTTTTGCGATTTTTAGCGAAACGGTGAGTTTTTTCGCAAAATTACCCCAGTACAAAATTGTAGATCACAAAATTCTCTACAAAAAATATATCAATATTTTTTTTCCTAAAAGCCACCATTTTGGAGATATAGATAAAATAGGTTAAAAGATAGGTTAAGATAAGCACATGTTTTCCCTACGCAGTGGCGCTCAAGACTAACGGTATGTATTTCATATATTGGGCATGCCAACATAAAGCAGGTATACGACCCTAGCCACGCGGACAATAGAATAAAAGACAGATGTTATCCCAAGGTTATACTGACGTACAAATTTAGGAACGGGGTTTCATTATACCTGAGATTCTCGTAGTTTAACTTATATTTTACATAAGCAAGTTACAATAAATAATAGCGAACTTATTTTAGTTCTATTTCGTCCAATTATGACGTACGCTAGTACGGTCTTCGCTCAGGCTTCTCCTACGCGTTTAAAGCCACTTCAAGTATTACAGAACCGGTTCATGCGTAAAATCACGGGTGCCCCGTGGTACGTTCGCAACGTCGACTTGCACGTCGACTTAAAATTGCCGACCATCAGGCAATTCATGAAACGGGCCTCTCGTCGCTATTTCGATTCCGCCGTTAACAGTCATAATCCGTTAATCGTGCAAGCTGCAAGCTACACGCTTTCCCGAATATCTAGCGTACGCAGACCAAGGATCGTCCTTGCCGAGTCTGACGACGAAACCACCAAAATTCAAGACCAGCTTGCAGCCGGTAACTCAGCTCGCGACACACAACCCCACACTAATACACAAATCCGATTCCGTCCTCGCCGGCGAGGACCGTCGCGACGTCCCACCCAGTCTCGTCTTGTTAGTGCGGCCCGTGCCGCAGCAACGACCCAGTCCGCTCCCTAAATAATCATGCCAAGTGAGTCCCCACTTCCCCCAGTGACGCCCTGAGCCGAGGCACGGTCCCGCAGGGGACACCCTCAGCGCTGTCGCTTAATTTTTCCTTCGGTTGAGAGCCATCTGCGCTCACCGAAAAAGTCCGCGTAACGGTGTAAAAGCCATCTGAGGCTGTCACCTTCTAGTCCATTCAAAAAAAAAAAAAAAAAATTTAGTTCTATTACACCTTTAGTGACTTTCATATGTGGCGTACGTGTGCAAAATAGAGGGATTACGACTGATCCAACTTTTCGGAACGTTATATCTCCAAAATGGTGGCTTTTAGGAAAAAAATTATTAATATATTTTTTGTAGAGAATTTCGTGATCTACAATTTTGTACTGGGGTAATTTTGCGAAAAAACTCACCGTTTCGCTAAAAATCGCAAAAAACTCATTTTTTTGACCTTTGACCCCGTGCCAAATTTTTAGCACACCTCGGAACGATGAGGACTTTTGAGATTTTCTTTATAATGATGTTTTGAACAACTATGCCAATATTCAGCTTTATGGGAATTTATGTAACCTTCCTCCTGATTTTAGGCTTAAATAGACCGGACTATAAACTTAAATAAAAAACAAAACTTATGTCAGTTTTCTGAAAGTGTCTTTTGGAGTGTTTTACATTTTTTCATAGTTATTTTTGTATTAATTTTTTGAATGGCTCTTAACTCCATTGTTGCAAAAAAGTACGAAGCATGTAATCACATACAGAGGGAGAAACCGTCTGATCATGTGGATGAAGGTAAATATTACGTAGCATAGAATAACCTGACACTTCTATATTTTAAGGCTGTAGCTAGTCGTCCGCTAAGCGGATGAATAAAATTAATCAGTCGTCCGACAAAACTATTGCCCTCTTTGTCGTTGCATACGTAAATAAGAGTGACAGATATACCTAGTGAGATTTATGTTAATTCTTCCGTTCCCTAAATAATCAGGTCAAGTGAGTCCCCACTTCCCCCAGTGACGCCCTGAGCCGAGGCGCGGTCCCGCAGGGGACACCCTCAGCGCTGTCGCTTCAATTTCTCCTTCGGTTGAGAGCCCTCTGCGCTCACCTAAAGAGTCCGCGTAACGGTGTAAAAGCCATCAGAGGCTAACACCTTCTAGTCCATTCAAACAAAACGGTCTAAAATAAATTCACCTTCAAACTAGTACTAACATGGGCGGATCTATGTAAGGGCTTTTTGGACTGCACTGCCTGTTGAAGCGAAAATGGACAATAATAATTATTGTCCAATTATTGTCCATTTTCGCTTCAACAGGGGCTGGGGCCCTTTGTACCCACGGGGCCCTGGGCTGCAGAAACAATTTATTTAACCGTCTTCTTTTTTTTCCTATTCCTTGACAAAATATCAATGAATTGATTTAATAGTCAGGCTCCAAGTAGTTTTAGCCCAGGGCCTCACAAATTTCCAGTCTGCACCTGAGTACTAAAATAATCTTTCAGCCACAACTGCCAACTTTAAAAATGAAGCTGACGTGTTACCACTTTTTGAGTCCAAGATATACAGCCACTGTCGTAAGTTGCACTACTCGTTGAAAACCAATCAATTTCTCAAATGCCGCTGGCAAGTGTACATGGATAAATTGGCGGAAAGGCGCCAAGAGCCGTTCAAGTTTCCGAACGAAAAGTGAGTAAATACCTAAGTACTTTTTTTTTACTAATTCGCTCAGGCGTGTTTTTTTGCTCTTTTATATGGGAAGGTGTCACGTCTAGAGCCTAGGTAGATGAATGATAAATTAATATTTTTATAAGCTTTAGTCGATTAGGCATTCATTATCATATCTTTCAAGATGTGGAGATATTTTAGTCATGGGAAAAAACCTTAATCCCTCTTAGATAAAACCATAGTATCTCTGATTGCTTACTTACTCGAAAATCTCGGCGTAAATCTTGTTAAAATGATTTCTGAAATAAAGCTATTTTTTTTTATATATAATATTCATTATAAAACCTTACATCCACAGCGACAACCATTTTTACAAGTACTCGACGAAGTTCGAGCCGTCCCAGACGGTCGCTAGTCGCACGCACTTCCGCAAGACCCTCCGCCACGGGCCCGGAGTCGACATTTACGGACAGATACCGACGCCCATCGAAAGGCATGTCCGGGTAACTCATCTGTCAAAAAAGTAAGTACCTATATATCGCCTCTTTACAAGAACAACGTGACATCTCATAAAAACGCGTTTTTAAGCTATTGCATAGCTTTTATCGCGGGCTCTGAGCGCGGCGACCGAATCAAGAAATTCCGTAACGAAAAAAACCTAACACCCCCCACTCCGACGGGCAAGGAGGTGTGGCTTGAAGGCCGTGCATCGTCTAGCGTCGTTTCAGTTCGGCAGTCTTCGACACGGCGTTGTGTGCGATTAGACGTATTGTACGACTCTATGAAACTCGCACGAATCGAGACGAGCTGCTCCGAAATCGGACGAATACGTAAGCAGCTGTTTGTGAGAAAGTATATAGGTGTATAGGTTAGGTTAGTATCTATCATCTATATACATTGTATATTATACAACCATATACAACAGTGGATAGCTGTACGCGTAAAATTTGTGGATAAAGTGTTTTAAATATGAATAAACTAAATGCATTTATTAATAAAGAAAGTGATGAAAAAATAGTGAAAGAAAATGAGTGAGTACTTTATATACATACATTTTATTATTATCACAAATGCAGTATTTTTTTTGACTTTTTTTTAAATTTATTAAATTTATATATAATCTTGCTATAAACATAACCTAAATTTTTGATATTAAAATGAGCGATCTTAAAACTAGCCCTTTTTTATACACACACACACACACATATAGTTTAAATTCTCAATTTAGATTCTCAATATGTATGTATATATATATATATATAAATGTTTATCGCGCGAAATTTGATGATCAATCTTCGAATCGAGACGAGCTGCTCCGAAATCGGACGAATACATAAGCAGCTGTTTATGAGAAAGTATATAGGTGTATATGTATTTATGTACAACAGTGAATAGCTGTACTTGTAAAATTTGTGTATGAAGTGTTTTGAATATGAATGAACAAAGTGCATTTATTATTAAAATCCTACTAATATTATAAAGGCGAAAGTTTGTATGGATGTTTGTTACTCTTTCACGTAAAAACTACTGAATGGATTTGAATGAAATTTGGAATAAAGATAGCTTATAACCTGGATTAACATATAGGCTACTTTTTATCCCGGGAAAATGGAAGACCTCCCGGGTACGCGGGTGAAACCGCGGGGAGCCACTAGTAAATAAATAAAATTATAATTGCATAAGTTGATACAAAATGCTATGCAATGCAATAGCTTTACCGCGGCAGTCCCCGAGTGCCTCACGTAATTTTTTTTTGTTCAATTGATATTGAAAACCGCGAGTTGAAAACACAGCATTTTAAAATTGTTTTCCAACAGTAAAATTATGAATATTTTGAGAATTTATCAACGGTTAAATGTTTAAAATTGCTCGTCTGTAAAGTTGTGGTTTAAAAATGTTACGTTGTTCTTGCAAAGAAGCGATATGCTCTTTGATACTGTCTATATCAGGGCTGTAGCTATAAGGTAGGGCATTGCCCCACAATGCCCATCGACATCAGCGCATCGACTCACGATCATGTGGTTGCAGGTTCAAACCCCTGACCCGTACTAGAGTTTAAAAAACTCACGTACGGACACCACTGGCTTTCGATAAAGGAAAACATCGTGAGGAAACCTGCATGCCCGAGTACCTAAAGCCTGCATGCCCTAGTCTTACCAAAATTAATTAGCATGGTGTTTCAAATTTGATTATGTATATAATTTTAATGATATAAGTACGATAGTTTTTTAATTGTTAATATTTATTATTTTTACAGGAGGTTCGTACCAGATACGTAACAACTTATGTTATACTAGCTGCCTCCGCGCGGTTTCACCCGCGTAGTTCCCGTTCCCGTAGGAATACAGGGATAAATAACGTATTTATATTGGTGAAAGAACTATTCAAATCGGTACAATAGCTTCGGAACAAAAAATCAAATGTCTCCACTTTATGATTTTATAGTATAGATGCCTACATAAAATGCAATGTATTAAAAATCATCTGTCAATTATTATTTTATTTGGACTATGTATTTTGATACTATATATTGTATTTAGTTTGATAACTATGTTTTATTTTGTCATATTTGTTGTGAAAGGTTTATTCAATAAAGTGCGAAATCTAGAATGTAGCTTCATTGTTCTAGACTAAATCCTACTTCTTTAAGTAATACTGGCTGCCTACGCGTAATAGTTTCCGTAGGAATACGAGAATAAAATATAGCCTATGTTACTCCCTGATAATGTAGCTTTCTGAAAGAATAATTCAGATCTGTTGTAAGAATGGATGTTAATTAGTCTTTCACACAAAATAAAAAGGATTTCAAAGATGATAAGGGTTATTAAAATATAAAATACCGAATAAATATTCTTTATTGAACTTACAACAGAATAGTTTAATAAAATAAAACATTTAATACGTCTATATGTAAAAAAAAATTGTTAAATGAGTCGCTAAATTCGTTGCTTATAAATCTTATAATATGTACTTTATTAATATTTAACGTTTATAAATATTACTCGGCCACCAGAGAATAGATGTTAATCTGGCAAACAATTTCGTAGCTATAACTCGCCTAAGACCTTAATTTGTCTTAGTTTCGAATATCGATTCAGTCTCAGTCGAGTCGTCTAATTTCAAATACATATTCGAATATTAATGTATGACATGTAATTATAGTTCAAAATCGCACCGAAAGATGTCACTATATTAATTTAGGTGCTGTCTCCTACAATGTCTACGCCATGAATCCTTAGTTTTAAACTTCGCCTCACAATAACTACACGAAAAAGAACGAACATCTTCATGCGTACGCTCATGCCTCCTCTGGTCACATTTCGTAAAAAACCTCATCTCACAAATCGAACACGGATAATTTCTTTCTTTCAAATGTACGGAACGCACGTGTGTTTTTAAATTCTGCGGTAAAAAAAAAGTTTTCCCGCACTCCGAGCAGTTGAACACTGGCCTTTTGGCCCCGTGCTCTTCGATTTGATGTTTGAACAACAAATAGGAATAACGAAACGTTTTGTCGCAATGTAAACAGTATCGTTTCGATTTACCGGCGTTGTGACATTTCCTCATGTGTTTAACGCGCGAATGGTTGGTTTGGAACGTGGCCGGGCATAGAGAACAACGTTTCTCTGTGTGCAAAGAGGTCATGTGCGTTCGTAAACTTATTCGATTGATATATGAACGACCACAGATATCACAAACGTTATTAGCAAAATGTCTGTTCATGTGAATCGAAAGGCGCATGTAACTATTATATTGTTCAGCGCAGAGTACGCATTTAAAGTCATTTTCTAATTTATATGGTATCAATAAATGTTCGGAATTTTTGAACGGTACATCGTGTTTTGTTGCTAAATGATTTTTTAATTCGTTTATATCGGCGCACGGTTGTGTACAAAGTTTACATGACAGATCGGTTATGTCAACGTTTTTGTAGGTTAGGCCTCGCAGCCGTTTGATTTTCCACACTAAACCTTCGCAGTTAGAGTGGGTTTTTGAATGCTCCCTCAATTGTTGTATGGTGAAGAATTTCTCTTTGCACGTACAACAGCCGTATTTTGTTTTGAATGACTCGAAAAGGCACATGTTCGAGTTAGATATTAGCGTAATAGTGTTGTCCCGTAAATTGAGTAGATATTGTGATGTTGGTACTTTAATTTTGTCCTTTTTCGTCGCTGATTTGGTACCATTGGGTTTGGCTGCAACAAATGGAATGAAATATTTAGCCTTTCTCGATAAATGGCTATCTAACACTGAAATAATTTTTCAAATAGGACCAGTACTTTCTGAGATTAGTGCGTTCAAACAAACAAACTCTTCAGCTTTATATATTAGTATAGATATAGATAATTATATATTTACCTGCAAGTGTTTTCGACAATTTCTTCCTTAAGACATTCTTCATCTTAACAATACTACAATCTGTTGCTGTAGTCCTTGATTTTGAGATAATTTTACATTTTTTATTTATTTTTGTTAAATCTTTTTTTGTCTCCATCACTTCATCTTCAGGTTCCAACTTTATAATGAATATTTCACCTGAAATTATAAGTATTGTTCATCATCATCAGCTCATATACGTCTCCACCGAGGTGCTCGAGCCTCCCCTAACAACGAGGGAGTTCAGGCTATAGTCCACCACACGGCCTAGTGCAGTGGGACTTCATATGCCTTTAATTGTGACATCTCGGGCATGCAGATTTCACGATGTTTTCATTCACCGAAAGCGAGTGGTGTGAATTCGTGCGTAAGTTTTTATGCTTAGAGGTCCGGGCCGGGGTTTGAAACTGCACCCACCTGATTGTGAGTTAGAGCCACCACAACTTTTGATAAGTATTACTGTTGACAGTAAATTTAATATTTTATTTGCATACTAATAAAGTTATATACGTAACAGGCTATGCCCGCGACTTCGTCCGCGTGGAATATTGACTTTTTCATTCATTTTGTTATTTTGGTATAACATTTTTATTTATTAACTAATTGACATTATACAAACACTTAAGTGGTTGATAAATATATTAATTTACCTTCATCACAAGCAGTATGTCCATCATCCTTCCATCCAAAGTCATCACCAATGCTCTCACTGATCTTATCGTCAAAATCTTTAAATATGTCTACATCTATCTCGGATTTAGTATCTGTAATTAGATAAATATCTTGGGACATTATTCACACATGGCCAATCTGATGCTAAACTAAGCAGAACTTGTGCAACGATAACTAGATAGATACCTGATATCACGGGCGCAGGTAGGGGGAGGCAATGTGAGGCAATACTCTACCTTACAATCACGATCGCCTACTTTAAAAATACCAAAAACTGAGATAAATTGTTTGCCTATAGAATTCTTTCATTGTATCACACATGGTGATTGATTTAGGAGCCGTGCTTTGATAATTGTCGCAAAATTGTATAAAGTTGTATGTTGTATAAAGACTGACACTTTGTGAGTGTGTATGTTTGTTACTTCTTCATGTCTAAATGACTGAAGCAATTATAGTAAAATTTGGTATGGAGTTAGCTGATATTCTTGATTAGCTCATAGACTGACTACTTTTTATCCTGGGAAAATTGACGATCCACAGGGAGTACGGATGAAACAGTGGGGAAGTAGCAATATATAATAGCATCTTTCTTACCTACATCTTTCAATGCTCTCTCTTTTTCAAAAATAACTTTCTCAGAATGAAGTACTTGTTTTTTAAATGCTGCGGAATCTCTCAGCTTTTGTATGCATAATTCACAAATTAGTTGCCTATATTTAGGTTGAGGAGATATCTGAAAATGTTTAATAAATATATTTTATTGTCTTTAGGCCGTGGTGGCTCAGTTGGTTGTGACGGTTCAAATCCCTGGTTCGTACCTCTGAGTTAAAAAACTTAGGTATGGATTCACACCGCTGGCTTTTGGTGAAGGAAGACATCGTGAGGAAACCTGCATGCCTGAGATGTCACAATTAAAGGCATGTGAAGTCCGCCAATCCACACTAGGCCCACATGGTGGACTATGGCCTAGACACCCTCGATGTTAGAGGAGGCTCGAGCTCCTCTGTGGAGACATATAAGCTGACGATGATGATGATGGTCTTTTGGAGACTTTTAAGGGCTCTTAAGAACTACAAAACTATGTAAACACTAATTCAGACTTTTTAAGGGATAGGCCTTCAGATTAATATCACAAAATAATGAAAACAATTGGGTAAGTGCCGTGAGTCATGACCTCTATTAGGAGTATAAATTTAACAACAAGAGCCATAAATTACCCTTCAAGGTGTAATAAATGCATATTTAAGTTAAACAGTAAACTATAAATAGCAACTGAATAATGTCACATTTATGTAGAAAAAATATTAAATCCATAAAAAAACAGAATGTCTTTTTGGTGGAAAAAGCCTTCTAATATTGTAAGCATCCTAAAAAGCTTAAAGGCTTATATTTCAAAGTATAAACTAGCTGCCTTCGCGCGGTTTTACCCGCGTCCCGCGTAGTTCACGGTCCCGTGGCAATACAGGGATAAAATATAGCCATGTTACTCAGTGATAATGTAGCTTTCTAATGAAAAAAGAATTATTAAAATCGGTCCAGTACTTTTTGAGTTTATTCGTTACATACAAAAATACAAATCTCTTTATAATATTAGTGTAGATAATAATATTACGTACTCGTAAATCAAAAGTATCAGTCAACATTTTTCCGTATATTTCCTTTCGACCGCCACACTCGTATTCATTAGACATATCCTTGAAACATATAGCCGATAGGCAACATCGACACACATCAGATATCTCCATTATTCACAAAATAATCAAAATAAATGCAATGCAAATGGACCCAAACTCGCCGACTGTCACCGAAAACAACAAAGTAATTTTAATTTAATTTACATAAATGTCAGATGTAGGAAGAGACAACACTGCTTCTTTCATAGAGGTCAATAGAGATAGACAATAGTTTACGCACAAAAACATGTTTCATCAAAACTGGAAAATAAAATATATTGACAGTTAAAACGTTTCGATTATGCATTAACTACAATGTATACATAATATCACACCTTTAAATCGAAACCGGTTCTAAACTGCTTATCTATACTAATATTATAAAGAGGAAAGATTTGTTTGTTTGTTTGTAATGAATAGGCTCCGAAACTACTGGACCGATTTCAAAAATTAGTAACATAGGCTATATTTTATCCCTGTATTCCCACGGGAACGGGAACTACGCGGGTAAAACCGCGGGGAGGCAGTTAATCAATAATAAAAAATATGCTTATATATTTTTATCGACATAAATGGTAAATTATGTCCCCAGTAAATTTTGTTTATATTACTTACGGTTTCGAAATGAAGGTGCGTTATGTAGTTAGCTTGTTATGAGATGTTTATAGATTTATTTTGGATATACCTATAGCGTACCTAGACAGCCCGGTAGGCTTTGTGGTTAGTGACCCTGACTTTCAAGCCGCGGGTCGTGGGTCGAATACCACCCAGGACAAACATTTGTATGCATGTATGGGAACGATGAAATAAAATATCCAATCAATCTTCATTAGGTATGCGAGTATATTTTTAACCTTAATAGATACCTTGTAAACTCACATAGAAGAATAGAAAAAGAATAGTAATGAAAAACAGTCTCGAACGGTAACCAAGTAAACAGATAACAAAACACTAGCGGCGCGCGCAGCCCAGAGGCAAGCGCGCAGTCTCTAAGACAAGGATGCCGCCACATCAGCCCCCCTGGAGACCTTTAGGGTCGAAAATAATCTGGAAAGTGTACACGACGTCCAGATCGTGTCGTGTGGGGTTGAGACGTAGGTGATTTCGCAGTGTCCGCTGGTACCTGTATGCTCACTTCTTGTGGTGTCGAACTGCTCAACAAATAGGCTGGTTTCAACCTATCTATAGAAACGGTCACAGGTTTCCCTTTAACATAAATTTTGAAGTATTTATCACCGCGTTCGAGGACATTGTAAGGACCGGTGTAGGGCGCCTGCAAGGGTTTCCTCACCGCGTCCTGCCGAATAAAAACTTGTGTCGCAGTGGTTAAATCTTTGCTCACAAAAACAGGGGAAGCGCCATGCCTGACAATAGGTGTCGGCTTCAACTTTTGTAAGTTTGCTCGTAGACGAGACAGAAAATCATTATAATCTACGAGTTCCATGGGAGTACTTTGGAAAAATGCTCCTGGTAGGCGTATTGCTTCTCCGTATACTAATTCAGCGGATGATGATCCAATATCTTCTTTCCAAGCTGAACGTATTCCGAGGAGAACTAATGGGAGAACTTCGTACCAGTCATCGTTGTCATGGCACATAATAGCTGCCTTTAGCTGTCGATGAAATCTCTCAACCATTCCGTTCGCAGCTGGGTGATACGCTGTTGTCTGCAAGTGGTTGGCACCGATTAGTCGTGAAAGTTCTTGGAATAAACGTGCATCGAACTGTTTACCTCGGTCTGTGGTTACCTTTTCAGGACATCCAAAACGTGAAATCCAACCAGATACAAATGCGCTCGCTACAGTGTCAGCTTTGATGTCATGCAGTGGAAACACTTCTGGCCAACGCGTAAATCTATCCACAGCTGTTAAACAGTATCTGTAGTCATGACATATTGGCAGAGGTCCTATGAGATCTATATGCACGTGACTAAATCTGCTCGACGGGGGAACATATGCATGTACTGGAGATCGAGTGTGACGGGAAACTTTCGAACATTGGCATGCTAAACAACTTCGTGTCCAAATCTTGCAGTCTTTCTTTATGTTAGGCCATACATACTTTTCAGTGACTTGTCTCAGTGTTGCTTTGACGCCTGGATGACTCAATCCGTGAATACTGTCAAAAGCTTGTCGACGAAACTGTGACGTCAGGTAAAGTCGTGGAGATGGGCCGGAGACATCGCAGTATAACAACTTACTGGAGCTAGAAACTTTAATTTTCTGAAGATCCAGTGAAGTATCGCTTTGAAGAAGCTGCTTAAGCTCATCATCTTCCAACTGCGAGTATGCTAGGGCGTCTAAATCAAAGGAAAATGTTATCGCATCAGTGCGGGAAAGTGCGTCAGCAACCACATTATCTTCACCTGCTATGTGTCGTATATCTGTGGTAAATTGTGACACGAAATCAAAATAACGAAACTGTCTTGGAGAACAGTTTTCTGAAGCTTTCTGAAAAGCTGAGACTATTGGTTTGTGGTCTGTATATATGATGAAATTTTTCCCCTCAACCATGTGCCTAAAATATTTAACCGCTTCGTATATTGCTAACAACTCCCTATCAAACGGGCTATATTTCCGTTGAGCGGTGTTAAGTTTCTTGGAAAAGAAACCAAGCGGTTGATTTTCAGTACATATTTCCTGCTGTAGCACCGCACCGACAGCATTGTCTGAAGCGTCCGTACACAATAATAATCTTGCTGATTGATGAGGATGTGCTAACAAGGTGGCATCAGCTAAACTGGCCTTACAAGCGACGAACGCTTCTTCCAGCTCCTGGGACCATATTACCGGAGTGCTGGGCTTTACAGCTGGGCCAGACAAAAGTTTGAGTAGTGGGGTCTGAATTTTTGATGCACTCGATACAAAACGTCTATAAAAATTTATCATACCGAGAAATCTTCGTAGCTCCTTGATGGTCTTGGGCTGTGGAAAACTCTTAATAGCTTCGACCTTCTGTGGTAGTGGTTTGGTACCTGAGGAAGATACGATGTAGCCAAGAAATTCTACTTCGGGCTCACCAAAAACGCATTTGGAGCTGTTCATCACCACACCATAGTCCTGCAGACGCTGAAATACCTGCTTCAAATGGACTTCATGCTGAGCCTCGTTCTGCGAGGCTACAAGAATATCGTCGATATACGGATAGCTAAATTCCAGGTCTCTGAAGATCTCATCCATAAAACGTTGAAATGTTTGAGCTGCGTTGCGAAGTCCGAAACTCATAAACGGGAACTCAAACATACCAAACGGAGTTGTGATGGCTGTTTTCGGTATATCATCTGAGTTAACAGGGATCTGGTTATATGCACGAATTAAATCAATTTTACTAAATATAGTACATCCTGCAAGGTTATGTGAAAAATCACCAATATGGCGTACCGGATATCGGTCAGGTATGGTTCGTGCATTGAGGGCACGGTAGTCACCACATGGTCGCCATTCATTATGTTTCTTCGGCACCAAGTGAAGAGGTGATGACCATGGGCTATCAGACCTTCTCGCTATACCTGCTCTTACCATATCCTCGAACTCCCGCGTAGCAATGCGGAGTCGATCCGGTGCCAATCGCCGAGGACGACTGTATACTGGTTGTCCTGGAGTCGTTCGGATGTAGTGGAGTGTATTATGTTTTACCTCACGCGCAGACAGGTCTCCTGGAGGACGGGTAATATCCGGAAACTGTGAGAGTAAGTCATGATATCGTGAAGTACCTGTAACAGATTTTATATGGCACGGGGCAGATGTGGCAGGCTTAGCGAAAGTACTCAGCGATGTTACATTATCTACTAAACGGTGATGCCTAGCGTCCACTAATAAGTTATAACGCGATAAAAAGTCAATGCCTATTATAGGTTTTGTGACGTCAGCTATGACGAAACGCCACACAAACACACGCCTGAGTCCAAAGTCTAACGAAAGGTTTACCCAACCGAAAGTGTTTATCGTCGTTCCATTAGCTGCAAAAAGTTTGTAATCTGTTTTAATACATTGATACTTATTGCGAACATTTTTATAAGGAAAAACACATAAGTCGGAACCAGTATCGATTAGATATTGTACATTAGTTTTGCGATCTGTTACAAAAACACGGCCACTAGGTACATTGAGGCAGTCCTGCGACGCCGTCTTCACTGACTGCCAGACCCGTTTCCCTGATGAAACGAGCACGGGGAACGACACTTAGTAGACTGCACGCCGAACCGCCGATGATACCAGCATTGCTTCGATTGCTTCGGGCCAGCATTAGAGCGGCTCCGAAATCGTTGACGCCAGTGTGGAGATCGCGCTCGTGATCTCGAGCGCAAGCGGGAACCAGTCGACATTGCAGCTATTTCCCGGGACAGGTCATCAATGCGACGATTGAGTTGTTCAATGGCAGAAGTCGGGATCAATGTTTCAGATGCGGATGCGGATGTCGATTCAGATGCGGATGCGGTTTTAACACCAACTCGACATACCTCGTCGCAGGCATCTTTAAATTCTGGATTCATCGTTTGCTTGATCACGTCGGGGTCACCAAATTATGGGAACGATGAAATAAAATATCCAATCAATCTTCATTAGGTATGCGAGTATATTTTTAACCTTAATAGATACCTTGTAAACTCACATAGAAGAATAGAAAAAGAATAGTAATGAAAAACAGTCTCGAACGGTAACCAAGTAAACAGATAACAAAACACTAGCGGCGCGCGCAGCCCAGAGGCAAGCGCGCAGTCTCTAAGACAAGGATGCCGCCACACATGAATATGTCTGTTTGTTCCGTGTCTGGTTGTAAATATCTATATAAGTATGTATTTAAAAGTAGTATATGTAGTATATCAGCTATCTGGTTACCATAACACAAGCTTCCATTGAAGCTTACTTTGGAATCAAATTGGCCGTGTGTGAAAAATGTCCCAGGATATTTATTTAATTGGATGTCATCACTACTCATATTCATAAGATTTGCTGACTAGGTATAGCAATATCTCTGTTCACTAATTTTATATTATTTAAATATTTATGTAAATGACTCCCCTTATCAAATCGGAAGGATTGTAGTACATTTTTGTACCGAATGAAGAGAAATCTAGTTTACAAATAAAACACAATTACCATTTAATGAATATTTTAATGCACAGTATGAGTTCTTTTCATGTGGCGCCTCAAAGAATCTTTAGTAGCAAAGGGATTATTACAAACTGTACATAGAAACTTCTTTTCGCCCGTATGTGTGACTCTGTGCCTAGTTGCGTCAGATTTATTGTAGAAAAATTTATGACAGATATCGCATTCGACATTTTTCTCTTTCAAATGCACATTTTTTATGTGATTATTGCATAGACTTCGCGTTATAAACACCTTATCGCATACGGAACATTTAAATTCGGGTTTTGTCATGCCGTGCTTTTCAACCTGATGCTGAATCCTAAAGTTTTCTTGGAAAAATCTCTGATCGCAATACGGGCACGGGAAACGCATTTTTCTTTCATTTTTCACCCCGTGTGTTGCCATGTTATGTTTATTTTTGTCACTTTTATTTGCAAATGTCAGATCACACGTTTTACAATAAATCGGACGATGTGAGCGCGATTTGTGCAAATTTAAAAAGACCAAATTCGAAAATCCCGCCCCACAAATATGACACACCTGTTTCCTAAAATGTTTATTTACGTGTATATTGAGTAAGCGGAAACCTGGAAATTTTTCGTAACAAATCTGACATTGAAATTCTTTATTTATTTTGAAGGGCACCAACAAATCGTCTTTGACGTTAAAATCAATATTGTGGTCGCTAATTAAATGATGTCTGAGTTGATTCAAATCTTCCATCTCACTCGCACATAGATTGCACTTGATAAGTGAAATTTCAACTTTGACCAATTTATTTTGCTGTGATATGATTTTCTTCTCAACATCCTGGAGGGTATGGTGACTTTTTGTGTGTTCCCTGAGCAGTTCTATCTCGGGGAAGGCTTCCGTGCAGCAGAAGCATCGGAACCAGCTCTTGTTCCATTGAAAGACGCATATGGTGGAGTTTTCGAGGAGTTTCAGAGAGTTCTCCCTTAGTATTGGCCCATAGCCTCGATGCTCAACTATTTTAGACCAGTCTTTCTGAGCAGTGAGTTTTTCTGTAATTCAAAATACGTAACATATTTTAGCCAGTAGTATAAGCAGTTCAAAATCTATATAAATACCTAGCTGCCTCCGCGCGGTTTCACCCACGTAGTCCCCGTTCTCGTGGGAATACGAGGATAAAATATAGCCTATGTTACTCGTGGATGATGTAGCTTTCGAATGGTGAAAGAATTATTAAAAACAGACCAGTACTTTTTGAGCCTATTCATTACAAGCAAAGTTTTCCACTTTATAATATTAGTATAGATAGGAAAAGAATTTAATTGCAACGTTTTTATGTGATGTAATTACGATAAAACAAAGAAAAATTGTCTGACCATCTGTTCCATCTTATCTCAAAAATGGAAGTATTTGCAATGGGTGATTTTGACAGAGCTATCACTGATATAAAGCCGCTGTTAAGAAGTAATATACATTCATCGAGCATGTAACCAATAGAATAGCAATAGTGAGCCATTTGTTTAGCAACGCATCAATGATTTGTCACGTATAACCGGTATAACTAACAAACCACGCTCGAACTAAAACAGTACCCGACCAATAAGAGACCTGTGTGTACGTCTAGTGCAACACTTGACCTTGAGTCGGCCAATCAGAACACAGGGGCCGGCGCAGCGCTTTGGCGTATTTTGTTTTCTAACAAAACTGTTAACAGTTCTAGTCTATTGGTTACATGCTCGATGTATACATTGCACACCCAGAACAACACCCTATGTCGGAAATACATCGACGACCAACAAATTGCGCAATAAACGCAGTAATCATTCTTTGAATAATTAGCTAAGTTACTTTTTATCTCATTATACAACTTGTGGTTAACAGTGTTGGTTTTTTTTTTTATGCCACAAGGGTGGCAAACAGGCATACGGTCCCACCTGATGGGAAGCGGTTACCGTAGCCTATGGACGCTTGCAACACCAGAGGCGTCACTCACGCGTTGCCGACCCTATAAAAAAGGGAGCAACTGTATAGGCAGTGAAAGGGACAAAGCGCAATGTACTTTTCGTCGAAAGGCTAAACAGGTATCACTCCTGCATACCCCTACGACGCTACTCCATCCCTGGTCCCCCCACTGCCGCTACAGCGTCTCCTCATGGAGCTCTGTTAGTTATATTAGTTACTATAAATATTCTATTATGTTACTGTTTGTTTGACCTCAATTAACAAAAAAAATAAAAAAATACCTAAATAATGGTATATTGAAAAATTTCGAAAATTTTTCAATTTTGAACTTTTTTTTTATGGGGGTGCAATATATATATTTTTTTATACCACGACGGTGGCAAACTGGCATGCGGCCCACCTGATGGAAAGCGGTTACCGCAGCCTATGGACCTGCAACACTAGAGGCATCACGGGCGCGTTGCCGACCCTTCAGAAACCTATTGACTTGACTTTTGAAGAACCCCATACTTTTGTTAACATAACATTAGTAAATATAATACATATAATAGGCACCTGGTTTTGACCCCTTTAATTTGCACTTCTTTAACAAACTCCTGGTTTTCTGTGACTTTCTTTTTATCTTCTTATTTTCATAGATAATCATTTCTTCATTATTTTCCATTTCTAACTTTATGTTAGCTAGGATTTCTGAAAATGAACCAAAAAAAAATACTAAGCTCTTAATGCCTTAAGTGTCTCATCCCACCCAGGACAAACATTTGTATGCATGAATATGTCTGTTTATCCTGTGTCTGGATGTAAATATCTATAATATCTATCCATTTAAAAGTAGTTTATCAGGTATATGATTACCATTTTTTTTTTTGTTTTTTTTTTTTTTTTTGCTATATGATTACCATATCACAGCTCTGCTTACTTAGATTGGGCATGTATAAAAAATGTCCCAGGATATTTATTTGTAAGAAAAAAATGTGGTAATTCTATATCACAAGTTGAGTGTAAAAAATATGTTTTGAATAATAAAATCTTACCGTCATCATCAAAGCTGTCATCATCAGATTTGATGTCATCCATGTCCATTACGGGTGATGATTCAATTTTGACCGAGTCAATGTTAAATTCTGATGATATTTCATTTTCTGTAATTATCGTGTATCAGATTACTTGTTTGAAAAATACCCTTGCCAGTGAAATGCTTGCTACAAGCTATGTCACACATTTTGTTAAAATCACTATTGTAGTCATTACTGAGGCGATTGCCGGCACTTCTCAGTAAAAACAACTTTCAGAACCGAGCATTAATAGTGACTTTATTAATGCCTGATTATTATTTACTAACCTTCCACAGTCCCTTCATCATGTAAACTCCTGAAATACTTAACAAAACGCTCTTCATTGCGTATCACTGTCTCTTTAAATGTGGTTGCGTCTCGTAGCCTCATTATACACGCATCACATATAAGTCTATTGGCCATAAGACCTTCTTCGTGGAAGGAAATCTGTAAGGAACATCCTACTAATATTATTAATGGAAATGTGTGTATGGGAGGATGTTTGTTATGTTTTTACCCCAAAATGGTAGAAGCGATCTGCTTGATTTTTTGCATAAAATTAAAATAATTCTAGATCACATAGGGTACTTTATTTCTAGATCCTGGAATGCAGGTGAAACCGTGGGGAGCCGCTAGTCTACACTTATATTATAAAGAGGAAAGATTTGTAATTTTGTACGTAACAAATAAACTCAAAAAGTACTGGACCAATTTTAATAATTCTTTTTTCATTAGAAAGCTACATTATCACTGAGTAACATAGGCTACGTTTTATCCCTGAATTCCCACGGGAACGGGAACTACGCGGGTAAAACCGCGCGCAGACAGCTCAGTCATTTATATATAAGTGATAATGATATTATTTCACATATTTTGGGATATTTTCACAAATTTGATTCTTAATTAAGTTGATCTTGTATTATGATAGCCAGATAGCTTATAAACTACAGTAAAATAAACACGCAAATATACAGATACAAGCTTCTTCCGCGGTTTCACCTGCATAGTTCCGTTCTCGATGGAATATGGGATTAAAATATAATCTGTTTACTCCCTGATAATGAATCTTTCGCTTGATAAAAGAATTATTTTGATCGGTCCACTAGTTTCGTAGCAAACAAACAATAATAAAGTCTTTCCTCTACATTACATTAGTGTAGATTTTTACATTGAAATAAACATTTAAAATGTCTGTTAGGACATAGTTATGTACCTGAATATTTAAAGTATCCTTTAACATATCTTCGTACACTTCCTTTTCCCCACAATAGTAGTATTCATTAGAAATATCTTTATAACAGTTATCTTTCAAACAGCATCGACAAATGTTGAAAGGTTTCCATTCGTCACTGGTTGTAGCAACGGAAACCATTTTGAACGAGTTGTTCATATTATAATTAACGAAATGAAACTATTTTAATGTGTGTTTTATTTGATAAATCTAAAAAAAACTTAATTTTAAATGTTTTCGGAAAAAATCAGCGAAATTGATTTTTTTTATTGACAAGCAATGCCAGATTTGACATTTAGTTGCTTTCCATGTTGCCACAACGAAAAAGAGACATCCATACTTATTTATATTATGTGTCTATTCCAATCCAATGAAGTTATATTTTGGTTGGGGAAAAAGTATTTTCGCATTATATTGACAGCCCGGTTGGCTTTGTGGTTAGTGACCCTGACCTTCAAGCCGCGGGTCGTGGGTTCGAATCCCACCCAGGAAAAACATTTGTATGCATGAATATGTCTGTGTGTCCTGTGTCTGGATGTAAATATCTATATAAGTATGTATTTAAAAGTAATATATGTAGTATATCAGCTATCTGGTTACCATAACACAAGCTCACTTTGATGATTAATTTGCAATCAGATTGGCCGTGTGTGAAAAATGTCCCAGGATATTTATTTATTATTATTTTATTATAACAAGAATTATAATATAAAAGAGTTTAAAATAAAGTTTCATAAAATATTTTTACCTCTCGATCTAATCTAAAAATATGAACGTATTTACCACTCTACCGTATTTGGTAACACTGAAAAATAGTCTTAAATGCCGAATCGTACCGCGGTTAGTTAATCATGTTTTATTACAAATTATTTCATTTTGCATGTCACTGTTGAAATTCACTGTTGATTCACACCAAAATATATATACTAACTTTTATTTTTCGGTTCTTAACTTTGACGTTTAAATAGGATTAGTTTAAATGAAAACAACATTATGAATAGTTAAATTTTATTTTACGAAAAAAATAAACAAAATTTAACAGCCATCATATTTGATAATTAAAGAATACGTATATCATACAAAGGATAAGATTTTACTGAGCATTAAACACGAAATCATAATGGCGATATTTGCCGGAAATTACACATTTTTTTCAATTTACTTTGTAATATAGTGGAGTAACAATAGAAAATAGACTAAAAACCTAAAACTAATGTTTGTACATTAATACCTACGTGAAAGACTATAATGCTTTTATACTTATTCATAATAATTATGTCTGAATTTCGAAAATAATACAATTACAGACTGTTTTAAAATTTTGTGACACAGAAAAAAGACAAAAATGTTGATAGGTATATGTTGTATTTTATCAGATGTATAAATTGCCGCGGTCCATCGCGGCTGGATACCAAATTAAAAAAAATAACTGTCACTACTTGTACGACTTTTTGACAAGATGTATATTTTTTTTTCTTGAATGAAATGAAACTCAAGGCTCTTAGACATCGATGCCAAGGAGTTTCTTGTCGAAAATGAACTCTCCGAGCGCGGAGTGGCGTTCGAGCATCTTCTTGAGTGTGGACGCCTTGCCGGCGATGTCACGTTGTCCCTTGTATTGCTCTTCCAAGAAATCACCAGTCAGGTAGTCGACGAGCTGTTGAAATTGATTATTTTTTATCATCATGTTATTAATTGAAAGACATAAAATATAGTTTTTCTGTGCTATAAAGATACTGGAATGAAATATTGGATTTTTTAATACTGCAGGACACTTCTACGTTAGATAGTAAGCTAATAACGAAAATTAATTGATAAAAAACACCTATATAAGTGATGTTTTAAACGTTTTTTTGAAAGGGATACGAAGGTGGTAGCCTAAGATAGCTTTTACACCCTTACTGGGAGTCCTCTGCGAGACCATGTCTCGCCTCAGATCGGCGTAGTTTAAGAATTGTTAAGAAAAGTACCTAAACTAAGTAAAACATTGTTTGAAACATTACTCAAGGATGTAATGTTAGGCAAATGTGACCTGTGCACTGTATTCAGTGAGGTTAACTCCCCTAATGCATTAGGCACAAACTAATCTTGTTATATTCTCTTTTCTTGAGAACTTATGAGGTTTATTAAATAGTTTTATGTACCTACCTATATTAAATGTGTAACGAGCGTACCTTGGCAACAAGCTATATAGCTTGGCAAGAAAACTTGTCTATGTATTTAGGAATAAATAAATAAAAAAATTCAAATAAAGTACTTACATGGTAGTCATTGAATTCGCGGTCGTCCTCACAGGTGGAGATAACGGTTCTGATGCTCTTAGTGACGTCACTCTCCATCTTCAGCGCGTGTTCCAATGCCTCTACACCGTTATCCCAGGATTTACGTTCTGGGGCCTGAACATAAACAATATTTGGTCAACATTGCAAAATAAATTGGCCATGTGATTTAAAGCGAAGATTGTAATAATAACTAAATAAAAAAATATCACATTGATATAGAACAGACACAAAATGTGTCTCTTCAAACCGTCAAAGTCTATAATAGTGTATCCTACTAATATTATAAATGCGAATGTTTGTGAGTATGGATGGATGTTTGTTGCTCTTTCACGCAAAAACTACCGAACGAATTTGGATTCTATTTGGAACACAGATAGTTTATTACCTGGATTGACACATAAGATACTATTAATCCCAGGAAAATTGTAGATCTGAGTGAAACCGGGGAGCCACTAGTATAAAATATAAAAGATTCTTACCCTGACGGTAATCAAGGAGCTGACATCGGTGGTGAGTTCTCCTCTCATGAGCAGATATTCGATGAGCTTCATCGCGTGCTCGCGCTCTTCAGATGCAGCATCGAAGAACATCTTGGCGAAGCCTGGACGGTTGATCTGTCAAGGAAAATATAAAGAAAATCGTTGGTAAATAACTTGCAGTGCAATTAACATTGCAATTAATAGTACGAAAATTAATCTGATTAAACTTTTGGGAACATTCTGTGACAGTTATGACATAAGTGACATTTGGCACAATAATAAATCATTATTTTAATACTACTAACACATATGTTATATTTTAGATTTATTTTATAATCTATTCACGCATGTATACCAAAATACTTGATAGTTTTGAACTGTTTATAACCATAAAAATAAAAGAAAAAGAATTCTAAAGGTTAACTTAATATAACGACTAAACACACAGTAAAATAAACTGCTGTTTATCAAGATTATCGTGCAACCCGCCCTTTAAGTAAAAAAAAAGAAAGCGCGTTCCATATTTTACAAAAATATCCTTACGCATCCCTCCTATAAAATTAAAAAAAGAAAGCGCGTTCCATATCAAAAATATCCTTACAGAGTCCTTAGAGAAGTGCGCGCCCATAGCAAGATATTGGAGCGAGGCGGCGACCTCCATCTGGATCTGGCGACGCATGCTGTCGCGGCAAGTGCGGTGTACGGTGATCCATTCCTTAGGGATGTTCACGGGGTTCACTGAGCCTGTGGGAAAGAGATAAAAGAGTTATTCGGGTCAGCTCTGACAAATATTATTGCCATATTTGAAAATCATTTTTTATTTGGTAAATTTTAGTTTAAAACCTCAGCCTATAATATTTTATTCTTAAAAGACCTACAATATACATATAAAGTTTACACAATTTGTTGTTTATTCTATATCACGACATTGGCAATGATATTTACAACATTATAATAAGTTAGATAGGTATTTAAATTAGGACAATTAACTAATGCATATTTTGTTTTGATCGGTAAATTAGGGTAAGTAATTAAGATGGACAAACGTCAATAAACAACGTCCTAATAATTAGGCCATGGACTGATATTAGGAACTTGCCTAACCAGTTGAAGGAGTCCAAAAATATAACCACAATTTAGGTAATAAGGGTATTTACACTTTAGTTGGGATACGCCCAAATAATATGATCTTAACCACTGTTAAGCAAAGAGTTTAGATTGGTTTTACGATGACAGAAGCTGTCAAAGTTAAATACTAATTTTAGAGAGGGGCCATATCATAGAGTGGAGGTATTACAAAGGGCCAGACCCTTAGTTCTGTATTTTACTGTATATTCCACACATGTTAAGTACTGACTGAATTGTCATAGAACCTGAGACGGTAGCCAATAATAAAATTATGCTATGGTAACACTTCTTTAAAACAAAACAAGAGTGTTACTAAGGAACGGCAAATATTAGTAGTTTTACGTAATGAGGTACGCCCCCTTTCAATCATGGCTATTAGAATCGATATCGTTCCTATAGAAACGTAAATACCTAATAGAGCAACGAGGCTAGCTAGAGATAATCGGCTGAACATTTATTTAAGTAACTAGTTGACCCGTGCAACTCCTTTTCGTCGTAGCGTGATTATATATAGGCTATAGTCTTCCTCGATAAATGGGCAATTTAGCACTGAAATATGTTTTCTAATCGGACCTGTTGTTCCTGAGATTAGCACATTCAAGCAAACTCTTCAGCTTTATATTAGTATAGATACTCGGTAATATAAGTTTTTAATTGACTAAGTATATTCATGTGAATAATGATTTCGTTTTCTTTATACATATTATGAAACAAGTACCTAAAGATTTGCAAACACTATAATTTAATAAAAAAAAACATTCAAGCCATCTTATCTTGGTTACTCAACAAGGAAATACCTATTTATTACAAAGTATTCGCATTGGCATTGATTTGTTGTGAACAAGTAATGTCAAAGGTCATTGGCTGAATGAATACAAAATGGCCGCGGTGTCGGAAGACAGAGGTGCTATAGGTGGAAGTCTACGATTGTTTTTTTTTTATCATTCCAGTCATTGTGTTCAAATTTCAAATAAAGACAAGGATGGATGCATCAAATTCTAATTGTTTGATGACTTCGTTCAGCCTTAGCCCTCATTCGCACGAGAGTTTTTTTTACCGGACGCTAAAAAAGCGTTCAAACAGAACAAATGCATTTCCAATAACCATTATATGCTCTATTTCCAACGCCCAAAGTCCAAAATGCAACACCGCTCATTAAAAAAGCGTCGCGCTGTTGTGTGAACATATACATGGGAATGCATTTATTGTATTTGAACGCTTTTTTAACGTACGTTAAAAAAACTCTGCTAATGAGGTTAAGATTTAAAAATTGAAATGAAATTTAAAAGATGAAAAAAATGCTGTGATATAGGTACGCTTTTAATTACCTACCAACATAATCATAAAATATTTTTATTCTAATGACACTGACATGCAGCCATTCCTTATTAAAAACCTCTTTAGGTTGTTTCGATTAGTTTATTATGTTTTTCCCCTTGTTTCATATTTTATTTTTAGCTCGATGACATATATAAAATAAATGCAGATGCATTATGTGTTTGTGGTTAGGTACTGTTTGTTGAATCCCGTTATGAAATTGTTACAATAAAATAGGTTGTACTTATAACAGAATCCATAGCCGGAGAAACCATAATTGTTATCTATGGTTAAACTAAAGAAAAAAGTTTGTGATTTTTTTTACGAAACTAAGTAGCTCTTAATCTCCGCACTGAACTTCTTATAGGTATTTATAAATACTTTATGTAGTAATTTAGGTAATGGCTTTTTAAGTCTCCTTGTTTTTACTTTACATTAGTGGCTCCCCGCAGTTTCACCCGCTTTCTCGGGAGATTCCATTTTCCCGGTATAAAAAATAGTCTAGTGTCCTTTCTCAGGCTCTGTATATCAAATTTAATTTAAATCGATTCAGTAGTTTTAGCGTGAAAGCGAGACAGACAGAGTTACTGTCGCATTATAATATTAGTTAGGATTAAGATATTGTGTATTCATTGTGTAAATAAACATTTATCGTAAGTAATAAGTAAAAATACAACATGATTTATATCAATAGCTACTGTAAAATAAATCTCAGATAAGTACTAAACAGCCAATTGATGATAAAAACTAATTGATACAGATAAAATAAAGTACCTAATTAATAAATCAAAACAATCTAATTGATTGTACTTTTGATAACTACTTATTAAACAATTGAGGGCTTGTCACATTTATATAGATTAGATAATTATAAATACACGTGTTTATTTTATCACTGGCAATAAAAATTTTTCGTTATTCATATATGCTTATACAAGCACTAATGAAGTCAATCAAATGCTTGGTTCGGAAAGTTTTTTCTACTGAGGCCTCAATCGCACGAGAGTAAAGTTTTGAAAAAGAATATGCTTTATTTCCAACTCCCAAAGTTGATAATGCAACACCAGTCGATAAAAAAGCGTCGCGCTTTAAAAACGCTGTCATGTGAAAATATACTTAGAAATGCATTTGTTGTATTTGACGTTTTTTAACATCCGTTAAAAAAACCCTCGTGCGAATGAAGCCTGAGAAGAGCCACCAATAATTATTACTCTATGAAAATATGGATTTTTTTTGTTTTAAATTAGCATCATGAAGGTTCATAGCAAAAAAAACTATATTATGTACTTCAGATGGTTACACCTTTTTTTAAATTAAATATTTACAGTTATGTACGTATAGAATTAATTTTACCTTTTAAAGTCGCAGTATGTATCATAGTTTTTCGATTAATAGATCTGGAACTTCTAGTTCATATAAATATCTTATAAAATTTTCCTCAAACTTCAGACACGATGGGAAGCCCCTACAATTACTGTACTTAAAGAAATACTTATATAAATAAAGTAGGTACTCGCATCGTGACTCATGTCATTAATTCATTAATATACTAGCTCCTATCCCGCGGTTTCATTCACGTTTAACGAGATTGAATGTATGTGATGCAGTTTATCATACCTCCAAAACCTTTTCAGCATTTATACAAGGAGGATAGGTTATGTATTCCGGAAGTGAATAAACGAGCTATTTGACCAAATATTTAATTTATACCAGAGTTTAATCTTAATTGTCATATAAAATTTAAGTCACAGCCGTTTCCGTAAGTAAATAAATAAGTACCTAAAGCATTACATTAAAACGGGAGATTAGAAGTACATATGTATGAGTGTATGTATCGCCCTATCCTTTTTTTTTTTTTATTATGGATGGGCTTGCATTTGGTCTCTGACCCGTCCATACAAGACGCTGCCGAAACCTAGGATGGAGCATGCTTGCCCAGAAGAAACCTATTCACCCTAGCCTTGGCGTCGGGAAACACAGACGCCGGAAGCAAACTCCACTCCCTCGCTGTCCGCATTATAAATGTGGAAGCGAACCGATGTGTCCGTATGTTCGGTATGTCGACAACGTATGGGTGGAAATTATCCCGGCGTCTTGTGGTTCGGTGTAAAAAAGGGGATGGGGACACTCCAAAATATATCCTGTAGAAAACCGATAAGCAAGCGACTTTTCGTCGATGGTCTAGGCTCGTGAGCTTTGCTTTAGTAAGAGACACCTTAGAACAAAGTTCTATCTGCCAAATCCCCACTTTAGAGAAGAGTGATTTGAAGTTTGATTTGCACATATTTTACCATTTTTACCTTAACTTTTTCTTAATCGGTTGAGAGAATTGATACTTTTACCAACGTATTTAAACATTACTATCCATTTATTTAATATTTTAATATATATAAATATCGTGTCACAATGTTTGTCCTCAATGGACTCCTAAACCATTTAACCGATTATAATAAAATTCGCACACCATGTGCAGTTCGATCCAACTTGAGAGATAGGATAGCTTACATATACTTGGACCCGGTAGGTGGCGCTGGTGGGCAGAACGAAGTCTGCCTGGTCCACTAGTAGGTACCTAAATGTAGACATAAACATACAATAAAAGTGGTTTGGGTTCAGAGTCACAGAACTTTCTACGGATAGGTCGGTATCTTCGGCACGCTCTGTAGCCTAGCTTTTAAGAAGAGGCTGTTTAAAGGACTTACTTAACAATGTAACTTATCATACATATCCAATTGATAATTTTATCAGCACATGTAAACGACCTACTCGCGAGATAAACTCGTACGTGATACCATTTGAGTATCCCTTATCATCTGGAGACTAGACAGAGGTGACTGCGCACGTAAACATTGATAACTGTTCTTAATACTAGTGTTTAGGCATTAGAATTGATTTTGAAGGCTTGCCCTCATTTGCATAGGCACTAAGTTGCGCGTAACTTATTTTAGATAGATAACACTTTATTGTACACCAAAGACAAAAAATACAAACGTATAGAACAATAAAACTTAACTAAATGCAGAAGTGGTGGTCTTATCGCTTAAAGCGATTTCTTCCAGACAACCGTTGGATGGAAAGGATAATGAGTCTCTATAAAAGACGGTGGCGCAGCAAATTCATAAATTAATCTAAAAAAATAAAATTATAAATAAATATAAATTTATTTTACGCATTACTACTTTTAAGGATGTGTTTTATGAGAGAAGCTGTATCTAAAAAATGTTATATAGGTATTTCATAATATTTATATATTTTATATAAGTTTTATTTATTTATGATCAAACTCTTTGGTAAAAAAAGAAGTAGCCAAAACATAACAGAGACTTTTTACCGCGTTAAACGTTTTACTTATTATCTAGATGTTTTATAAAAAAAATAATAGAAACAGTTAATACTTTGAACATTGAATTCCTAAGTTTTCAATTTATTATGCTTGAATAAACTATTTATAACTTAATTTGAAAGTAACATGACTTTCAAATGCTGTGACGGAAGGACGTCAGTATTGACATTGTATTCCAAATAAAAAAAAAGGATTTATTGAAAAAAAAGTTATATATTTTTGTTTATGACGCATTGTTCCATGTTATTGCCTATTGTATTAAAAGAGTGAAGTGACAGATCACATTTAAAAAGATAAGATTCATCTCTTTGTTTTGTATCGATTGACAACAATTGTTTTCACCATATTTATTATTTTATGATATAAACAGATATTTTATTATCAGATAATATAGTATATATTTGATTGATTTCACAATCGGTTGACTTTTATTTTTATGATGATAAAAGTGAATGATTTATTTCACAATTTTGACAGGTAAGGTTCTTAATTTTGTTGCCATGTTCATTATTTGACGATTCTATTATCTGTTAGCTTTGTTTTATTAGAAATATTTACATCTCTGTTTTCAAAAAATGAAGGAGAAATACTCTTACTTGTTACAATACTTTTTGAGGGATTTTTCGTGCCTTTAGTGAAAATAATAAAATAGGCATGTACCTCTCACAGACGATTTATATCAAAAGGACTTTTATAGTGTAACGGATTACTTGTTAGAACATACCTTTACAAGTGAAATGCTCGCTACAAACTATTTCTCATGATTTCTATGACCCTGATTTTAGCAGACAGCAGATAAAATAAAATTTCAGATAGGGATATCTACTATCGAAATTAAGTTCTCCAAGTTTACCAAATTAGAAATTGTTTGTCGTTGATTTACCTACAGGTGATAATAAACGATTTTTTTTTGTATACCTCCTCTCTCCTATTTGTTACTCTTGTAAATTTTGCTGTGCCCGTCAGGGTCCACGATGTAAATTAAGCTAATCCCAGTTTTAATATTAATATTGTGGAATGCAAATAAATAATATGAATATATCATTATTGTATTAGATCTAAGTTGGTTTTGAAAAGAGTAATTTTTTGCAGGCTCTTCTCAATAAAAGCATCTTTCAGAACCGAGCATTAGAGTGACTGTTCATAAGTGCTTGTAAAGGCATATTTGAATAAAAATATTTTGAATCTGAAATGAATTGAACCAAAAGCAATGTGGAGCATTGGAGTAATACCTACCTACTCGAAATTGTATGAATTTGCCAGGAGTTATGGTAGAAACGCCGAAATAAATGAACAAATATTTAAACTAAAACGTAAGTAGCAAGCTTATATTCGCATTTGTTGAATAAGTACTTTTGTAGTATTTTTTTTTTATACCACAAGGGTGGCAAACAGGCATACGGTCCCACCTGATGGGAAGCGGTTACCGTAGCCTATGGACGCTTGCAACACCAGGGGCGTCACTCACGCGTTGCCGACCCTATAAAAAAGGGAGCAACTGTATAGGCAGTGAAAGGGACAAAGCGCAATGCACGTCGAAGAGCCAAAGAGGCATCACTCCTGCACACCCCTACGACGCTTCTCCATCCCTGGAGTAGCATTATTAGTACTAGTATTGACTGCCCTACATTCAATCAAGTATATATGATTATATTATGTACTTGTTGACCCGCACAACTTCGTTAGCGTCACTTGCCCAATTTTGTAACATATTTGATTGACGCTCCGCTCCTATTCGTCGTAGCGTGATGATATATAGCCTATAGTCTTCTTCGATAAATGGGCTATCTAACACTGAAAGAATTATTCAAATCGGACCAGCAGTTCTTGAGATTAGCTCCGTCAAACAAACAAACTCTTCAGCTTCATTCAACACATATTATAAAACGAAGTCGCTTTCCGCTGTCTGTCCCTATGTTTTTTTAAATCTTTAAAACTACGCAACGGATTTTGATGCGGTTTTTTAATAGAGTGATTCTAGAGGAAGGTTTTATATACAATACATGCATAATGTTAGAGAAACACTGACAATTTTGGAGGTTTCTAATGTGATGTATAAGCATTGCACCCGTGCGAAGCTGGGGCGGGTCGCTAGTTACATGTAAGTATAAATTTAGATGCATAATAATTGTATGTATTTGTGGAATAGTTCTTATCAGAATAGGCATAAAGTCCAGTGCAATGTAGGTACCTAATTTATGTACTTATGCTGCAACAAAAGAGACGAAAAACTGAGTCAAGATGACTCAAAAAATAAATATTTTTATTTCTTTGTTACACAAGATATTATGCTTAGTCATTACGTACCTAATCATTTTATTATTAATTACTAGCGACCCACCCCAGCTTATACATCACATTAGAAACCTCCAAAATTGACAGTGTTTCTCTAACATATTATGCATGTATTGTATATAAAAGCCTTCCTCTTGAATCACTTTTAAAGATTTAATAAAACATAGGGACAGACAGTAGAAAGCTACTTTTAATAATATGTAGTGAAGCTGAAGAGTCACTCTATCTATTAAAAAAACCACATCAAAATCCGTTGCGTAGTTTTAAAGATTTAAGAAGATATAGGGACAGACAGCGGTAAGCGACATTGTATTATAATATGTAGTGATGATTATTACAAAATATTTTTTCTAGAAACTATTTTATCCGTTAACTGGTCACCATATTACAAGCTCTGATTAGTTTGGAGTCCGAAAAAAAAATGTAGATGCATCCAGACTTTTTTTTATTATTCATTCTCCCGCCAATTGTATTTCATAGACAACTTTGGGGATGTGATCTACGTGGTCACGTTTCGTAAGCCTCCAAAAACGCGAGTGAAACAGGGGCGCAGTAGCTAGTGTATTATAGTTAAGCACAATAAGCCCCGTTCAGACTTATTATGACGAAACATATTTCTTGGTAGACCGCTTGAGTACAAGCGACTCATATGTGTTCCTTTTTTAATGAGTGATGGTCAAAGTCCAAACACATACTTACTTACTGATGTTCTTCATTATCGGGTCATTGTTTGTGACAAAATAAAATAATGAGACAGACATTTATAATGTTGGTGAACGGCGGTACGCATAAGAAATATGTTAGCAAAATATTTTAAACTTACCCTCAGCTACCTAATATAGTGCAAAATGTTACAACTGACAATGTCACTGGAATTAACTAACATCTAAGATACAGGATCGGCCTAGTTTAGATGTTAGTACTCTTTGTAATTATGTATGTACCTATGTCTATAAGTTTATGTAATGTTTAATTGTTATCTTATTGTATTTGGTGTCAATAAATTACTTTTTATTTATTTATTTATAATGACGATTCATAAAAGGTGGTTAAGAATTATTTTAATTTGCGTCCGTATTAATCGAATATTAATTCCTGAGATTTTTTTGTTTCACCTAGTACTAATATTTTGACTAAACTGGTATTCATGTAACTAATAGCTATAATAATGTTGTTCCTAATATCCATTCGTCAGCCAGTTAAACGCAAAATCTTCCATTCACAGCAGACACATAAGTACATGGCAACACTGGAGTTATATTTTTATCTCAACCGTTTGATCGATATCGAAATCAACATGTTATTCGTGAAATGTTGAGGTTTTGTGTTCCTAGATGACTCATGGATGAGTTTTTGTTTACTTTTTATTAATAGTCATAATTTATTTAATTAACTCCGAATGGTGACAGTTACTAATATTTAATATACAATTTAAGTGACTTCCCAGTTTTACCTGTGTTTATGGAAATTTTAAAATTTTCTATTTTTATTTCAATTCTAGGACAAAAGTAGCATATGTGTTTATAAATAAATTACAATTAATAATAAATAAATATCCTGGGACATTTTTCACACACGGCCAATCTGATTCCAAAGTAAGCTTCAAAGCGAGCTTGTTATGGTAACCAGATATCTGATATACTACATATACTACTTTTAAATACATACTTATATAGATATTTACGTCCAGACACAAAACAAACAGATATATTCATGCATGCAAATGTTTGTCCTCAGTGGGATTCGAACCCACAACCCGCGGCTTGAGAGTCAGGGTCACTAAACACAAACCCAACCAGGCTGTTAAGTATATGTTAATTAGTTTGAATGGATGTTTGATCACAACAAAACAGGGATTTCAATAAAATTTTAATGAGTTAGAATATATTCTTTAATAACGCAAATGCTACTCTTTTCCCTGATAATTGACATGTCTCAGGAAATTGCTGGCTGCAGTTATTTAAATATTATATAATATACTAGCTGCCGCCCCGCGGTTTCACTCGCGTAGTTCCCATTCAGACCTACCCAATATGCACCCAGAATTTCATGAGAATCGGTCAAGACGTATTGGAGGAGTTTAATCACAAACACAGTGAAACGAGAATTTTATATATTAGATATAGCTGTTTATATTTTAAAAGATGGCAGCATTTGTAGTTATAATATAACTGTCATATTGATACCTTATCAATGCTAAATCACATGACCCTGAACTATAATATGCAATGATCATTTTTATCATGCTGTCATTCATTTAATTTATAATAATGCCACATTATTTGAGTTCTTAGTGCAGAGTTTGTTCGGGAAATTGTAACACTAAACCTAGCTGTGAGGGAGTAGTTTATCACTATTTGGGAGTATCAAAATATTGTTCTAGCTGCCTCCGCACGGTTTTACCCGCATAGTTCCCGTTCCTGTGGGAATACAGGGATATAATATAGCCTATGTTACTCAGTGATAATGTAGCTTTCTAATGAAAAAATAATTATTAAAATTGGGCCAGTACTATTTGAGTTTATTTGTTACATACAAAAATACAAATCTTTCTGTAATAATATAATATTAGTGTAGATAGACAGATAAATAACTCATGTATGCCGAATTACCAAAAAGAAGATTTAAAAATAACAATAAACATAACTAAATGCATAAGTGGCAGTCTTATCCCTAAAACTAATTTCTTCCAGACAACAGTTGGATGGGAAGGATTTTGAGTCACTATAAATGATCACAAAGAAAGTTAAGGTTTTGGGTTTCGAACATTTCTTCCCTATGAACATCTATTTCTATTATAGCTTCGGCATATCCCATATATATAGACCAGCTAAACTTTCTCTATTCCCATAGGTACATCAATAAAAAGAAACAACCTAGTTGTGACATGAGTGTCATCTGGATGTATGTTAATTAAATATAATATTATTAAATAATACCCAGTAATAATTAAAATAGGAGTAAGAATTTTGTGTCAATGTTATGATAAGAAATGTCCATAATGTTAATCAAAACGCAAACTATGATTCTAAATTCAAACTAAAAAATATTTACGTCGCATACAAAAAGCCTACATGTGCTTAATGTTTTTTTTTTGTGTCAAAATTTGTTGATGCAGATCTAAAGTGTCCTCTCAAGGACAAACTATATTTTGATTTATTTTAGGTACCTAGTACAACTCTTTTGTCTTTCAAACATGATTTAACAAAAATAATTGATGCCATGCTATTTTTTTAAGTGACAATGACAGACAGTATTCGAGAGTTTTTTTTTAATCAGCTGTTCTCCCATTATTGACAATATTGTCTTCCGATGTTCCATTTTCATAATTAAAATCATAAACAAATAATCATCGCTATAATAACTACGCTTAAATTGAATTAGGGCCAAGAAAAGACCTTAAAATCCATGTGAGTTCACGAAAAAAAAAAAAAAAGGTATTTTGAAAAAAGTACTTACATTGGGTGGCAAATGCAGGGGCGCATACAGCCAGCAGACCGGCAACGGCAAAGAAGATAGCCTTCATGATTATTTATTCTACAGTTAAATCACAGATACTTTGACGACAAAAATGAACAATCGATTGCTCCGCTTACAACGAGTACTCGCGTAAGTCTAGCCTTTACACACACTGGTGCAGAAGGCGACTTATCATACGCAACGCAATGAAAATTAAAAGGAATACGAACTATTCGCGTCGAGGGTTCTGATTAAACAAAAATAATGTACTACGCAGCGATAACAAAACCATCTCGTGTTGACAAGTGGTTTTCATAGAATGATGAGAGTGAGCGAGAGGGCATGCCGTTCGTTGCACAATCATAAAAAATAATCGTTGAGGTTTCGTGTTCCGAGGCTATTCATGGAATTTTACATCTGCTATTTACTCTTTTTACAGCCGTATGCCTAATGTTTCTAATCTCTTATGATAATATGTAAGACTATTATATATTTATGGGTGTTATGAGTCTTAAAATAGTAAAAATTTAGGATAAATTATGAAACAGGAAGAAATGTTCGAAACCCAAAACCTCAACTTTCTTTGTGTGACAGAGAGAGACCGCCTATACCTCATTCGAGGGTCGGATTGCGGGGCGTATCATGGTACGAGGGGGGCAGGGTAGCGAGTAATACCAGCTTTACCCAAAATCCCTAAAATACAGTATAATAAAAGCATGTAAAACCACAACTTTTTGGCTTTATAAGGCAAATTAATTCATTAAATAGATAGAACATCAAATTTATTCAATTTTTTACTATATTTGTAAGGAAACAACAGATTATATACAATTAGGGAGGGCTTATGTGAAAAATTGATAGCCAGCCATGGCCACACTGTGATATTATGCAGCTGACTTCGCATGATAGATGAAAAAGTAAATTTTATTATCAATTGTAGTTTGCTGCCAATCACTACGCGTTTAAATAACACAGTTTTATTACGTTTCTGTTTCGTCCCTCTCGCGGACACGAGTCATTATCAGTTAAATCTAGCTCTTTGTGTTGGAAGTCGCCTTCTGCGCCAGTGTGTGTAAAGGCTGCACTTTCGACGGATCTCAAGTTGAACCCGTCATATACGTCTCCGCAATTAAATTGATAAATATTTCGATCAAGTCGCAATAGTTCGGTAAGTAGTTTTATACCTATAAATATTTTGATTAATAAGTCGCCGTCGTTTCTCAACTCGGCCAGTGAGATGACTTTTATTTTTTTTAACAAAGAAGTAAATTTATTTAAAAAAAAATTATCGTGTCATGCGGGTATTTAATAATTGTTTTGAATGTTTAATCGCTTTGAATTGAATTTATTAATACTAAAAGATCACTTAGCTACATAACTATGTAAATAAGTACTTGATAATAAACAATAAAAACTCCTTTTTAGGTTTTATAAATATTTAGGTACCTACAGTTTGAAATAATAATTTGATATATATATATTTTTTTTACCTATGGTATCCTAAAGGGTTTTTTGACAGGTAGAAAAATTTTTTTTTACTTTTTTTTTGTTGTTCACATTGACCTTGGGTAATGTATTAACAGCCTTGTTTATATTTTAGATAATGAAGTCCTACACATTTGTTGTCGCTTGCCTGCTGGCGGTGTCCGGCGCGTTTGCCGCCGACTCCTGCTACCAAGATGTTTCTCTTGACTGTGCTCAGGCATCCAACAGCTTGGGTAAGTTATTTTTCATGTAATAATTTTAACATATTGTCCCTTAGCTTACAACACCGGTCAAATTGGCAGTATCTACATTTTAGTGCCATTGGATAGAGCTGCTCATTGCGCGTCGAACCATGGATCACATGATATAGATTTCAGTCAATAAGAGGCTTAAATTCAAAAAGTAGTAACCATGTGCAAGGTTGGCCTTTTAAAATAAACGTTTTTTTTTGTCTCCTGAAAAGTTGGTAAAAATGACTTATGCGTTGTTGTAAGCTAAGGGACAATATGAGATGTTTTCATTTATATTGAACCCTTGTTTTTGCTTTCTTAAAGATATTAAATGAAGTTATTTAGAACAATATAAGGTATAGGTACTTATATGTTAGAATTATCAATATTGAGATATCTTTATTTTATCTTTTACAGCAAGGAATTGTAAGTAACATAACAAAATGATTGTGTTTTAAAAACAGCAAAATGTTAACATTTTCTATGAAGAATATCCTAATCATGGTCTTTTTTTTACTAATTCAAATTTAGATTCAAATGTTGCCATGTTTTTTTTTTCTTAAATGGTAGAAAATTTGTTACCACTTGGTAGACTTCTATTAATAAAATGAACAAGCATATTATTGTTGTTGCAATGCCTATTTCATATCATTTAATTATCTGGGTCATTATTGATGATTTATAATGCAATAAATTTGTTCCCTTCATACATTATTTGAATTTAGGTCACATGTACAAGAAAATGTTCTATATTTTATTGTTTTGTCAATATAACTGACAAATACTAACAGATTTTATTAAGAGGGCTTTTAGAATATTATTTCACTTTAAATGATTTCTAACAGACTTAAAAATGGGGTATTTATCTTATGTGTATCTCATTTCTTTATGTGCATACATTTAACACTTTCTTCTAATTTATTTATATAAATTATACATATATTTATGCATTAGCTTAGCATACAATTGTGATAACAACATTAATATGTCTAGCTCATGATTTGTCCTTTTAATACAGTAGTAATAGTCTCAAAAATGATTTTGATTATTTGTAAAAATATTTCATTTTTCAAAAAAAATCTATTGTCCTTCTTTGAATTTTCCATAGAAAATGTCAACATTTTGTTTCGACATCACCATAATTGGATTTTAGCATGTATTGGCATTCATTTATTGTGTTTTTTCGATGTTAGGAATCATCTTGGGGCTTCATTCATATGTGTATAATATTATGAACAAACATATCATACACCCAGAACCACACTGTCTTATGTCGAAAAGTCTCAAAATCGACTTTTATTTTATCGACGAAGAGCCTAATATTTGCCGCATATACCACGAAGATAAATGTACCTACATATTTAAATTAAACGTATCAATGGCTAACAGATGGCCCAATGTTAAAGATATACTTTGATTTACTAAAAGATAACGTCAATTCCGAAAATTTGTTTAAGTGCAGTGTTGTTCTGGGGGAAGAAATCAGCAAAATATTCTTCACTATATATCAACTACGAATCTTATGTTTAAATGCCTCGATTCTTATGTTCACAACTTAACTTATTTTAATCTTTGTGCATATTTTACGTGCTGAAAAGAGAGCGCAAATGTTAAATTAAGTTAAGTAAGAAAGAGAGGTCGGAATCTGAGCCATTTTAGGTATCTCCATACCATTGTGTCGTCATACCATTAATCATCAGCTAATCATATATTAAAGGCGTTCAACAACAACTTTTTCTCATGACAATAATCACTTGTCTAATGCACGAGTCGGGAATTGAAACAAAAAAGATCTTATTTTAACACGGAAAATACATAACGTTTAAAGAAACTTTATTAAAAAAAAATGTGCCGTCACGGGACGCAGATATATACATATATACCAGGGGTGGCCAACAAGTCGACTAATTTTGGTCTCTCGCGAACCACTTTGTCGATCACTTACAAGTTCCATAATAATCATTACTGCTTTACGTTTCTAGTACGTTCTAGTATCTAGTTACGTTTCTAGTAATCATAGAACTTGCAAGAATCATTGTACTATCTAAGAAATGGGTCGACCGCGACACAGTTTTAAAATGAAAAGTCGATCTCTTCTCCACAAAAGTTGGCCACCCCTGATATATACCATCATATAGTGAGCATCGCCACGTGATACATCACCTGTGTCGCCACGCTAACAATTAGGGTTCTCTCGTGTATAGATGTTTCACATCAAGAATAATTTACATTCACTTAATATGGGAACATAAAAAACTAAATAGGTATTTAAACAATTGATAAATAGGCGAGCATACTGAATTAATAAAAGTAACAGTTTTGTAAAATGGAAATATTTCTTCCGAGCATTTATTTAAGAGCCTTCAAAGGCCTTATGTATGGGAGCATGGTTCATTCATATGTACGTACATCCATTCATTCATAACCATCGTTGCTCCCACAGCGCTGCCAAGATGTAATGCCGTATACGGTGAATATGGAAGACATGGGAACGTGGCATTAGAGATGCAAGCGTACGCCAACTTGCATCTGGAACGCTCCTATGATTATCTGCTCTCTGCTTCGTACTACAATAACTTCCAAACAAACAGGGCCGGCTTTTCCAAGCTATTCCGTAAACTCTCCGACGAGGCTTGGGCGAAGACCATCGATATCATTAAACACGTTACCATGAGAGGTATGTTCGTAGTCTTTTATATACTTTTATGTTATCATAAAAAAAAACGTTATAAACTACCATTATTCATTTTAAATGGTACTATTTTGGTTTCTGTAAGTGGCAACAATAGTGACTTGGTAGGATATTCGCAAAATGGCGGACTTATGTATTGAATGTTAAAAAATACTTTGTTATTCCAGCTGGTGGCGGTAAGTTTAGGATTTCAATAAGATAATACAATCTGAATAGAGTTAACAAATACAATAATTTAGTAAAAACTTGAAATAGGTACCGAAAAAAAGCTTTACATTTAACAATAAACTACAAAACTGATTTCAATCTATATACCTACATCCCTTTCATATTTAATAGGAAAAAAGGAGAACTTGCATATCTATTGTATTTTTATTAGAGGTACATACATGTCATTAAAGTTTTCACAAAAAAAACGTCTTCAAGCCACAATTTTCCCCCATAGGTGGAGAAATGAACTTCGCCCAGCGCAGCACACAGAAGTCCACTGATAGGAAGAACTACACGGTTGAGTTGCACGAGTTGGAATCCCTCGCTAAGGCTCTGGACACGCAGAAGGAGATCGCCGAACGCGCTTTCTACATCCACCGCGAGGCCACCAGGAACAGCCAGCATCTCCACGACCCTGAGGTGCTTTTACTATCAGAAATTGAGTTAATTGATATATCAAATCAGCTACTCATTATGTTAAATCAAGAAGTTGTTTGGCGTAAACTTTTCATCACATTTTGAGGTTATAGTATTCTAACTGCCTCGCGCCACTTAGTTAGTGTGTCTTCCCTGTTTTTTTATGTTGCTCCGCTCCTATTAGTCGTAGCGCGATGATATATAGCCTATACTATATCATTCCTTGACAAATGTTCTTTCTAACACTGAAATAATTTTTCAAATCGGACCATTAGTTTCTGAAATTAGCGCGTTCAAACTAACGAACTCTTCAACTTTACAATTTTAGTATAGATTTTGATGATTAATCAATATACAGAGATTGTTTGTCTCACGCTAATGTTATTACAGATCGCTCAATACCTCGAGGAAGAGTTCATTGAAGATCAAGCCAAGACTATCCGCAACCTCGCCGGCCACACCAGTGACCTCAAGAAGTTCATCACAGCCAACAATGGACAGGACCTATCCATATCACTGTACCTATTCGACGAATATCTACAGAAAACCGTTTAACTTTCAATTTAAATTGTATAAATTTTTATTAATAAAACCTCCACTTGAATACTACCATTTAGTAGCATTTTATTCTGGCAACACTATTTGTCTATGGTACCGTATATTCGTTATGTACAAATTTATAGGCTGTTAAAACATGTGATTTAAATATCAGTAATATGTACCTATTATGATGCAATGAAAAATCATGTATAATTATTAAGTATTTAGAATGCTCGTATTCGTAGTTTGTAATTTTCAGTTAATTATTTTTTCAAAATAAAAGTTTTTCACTAACGTAGTCTATGGTTGTTTTATTGTAAATCTATACATAATATTAGTATTTTTTAAACTATATTTGATTCATGAACAAAACAAGAAATCGCTTTTGGCTATAAGACCGCCTCTTGTACATATTATTAAGTTTTATTATTGTTATTTTTTACCTGTTTTGTCGTTAGGTGTACAATAAAGAGTTGTCATCTATTTAAAACTTGAATTAATGAAATACTTATATTATCCCTTTCTCCATCAACACCATTATTAGTTTGGGTATATATTAACAAAATGTGTTAGGGTAAAATTTTATTCTTATTTATCTTATCACTAGCTTCCTCCCCTTGGTTACACCTGGGATTTTGACCTTCCAACCTTCCTGGGTCTATGTCCTTTTTCAAAGTTTAATGTAGGTATCTCTATACCAAATTGTATAAATATCGATTCAGTGACAGGAGTGAAACCGTAACAGACAGAGTTTTGTATTTATAATATTAGTTAGGATTCAAGGGAGACATTCAACTTTCTATGTAATCATTGTAAAGTAAATAAAACAAGATAATAGTCATCACTGGACAAACCGACAAGATTATAATCTCTCATTTTGCAATGGTATAAAAAAATTGTTATGTCAGAATTGTTGCATATTGTCGCCATCTGTCGTCGTAAAACGAAATAAAATTTGACCATTTCATGAACCTCTCGAATAGAACTAAGTTAGTTACTATAATTTCTACTAGATGGCGCAATTAACAAATGTATGTGATTGCAAAAAGGAGGTTCGTGCTTTTTATAATTTAAGATATAACCTGGAAGTGACTCCACAAAGTAACGTTACTTATTAAACGAATAATTCTTATTTTGAAAGAATGTAAAGATGACTTCGATACATATCTTAAGTTCTGGACTGCCCAGGCAAGTAACAGAAATGAGGGGAGAGCAGGATGGGCTTTTGCCCCACAGTGGGATTAACTAAACCTATAAATAATTATGCTTATTTTTTATGTTTATAATATATATTGATATGTTAAGAATATTCTTTATTATAATAATACATAATATTTTAGATTCTTCATAGGCAAATGTAAAATTATCTATTAGATACCTCTATCTAATTAATCTATTAAATTACCTTTAATATAGAAATATGTATATTATATATACATTTAGTAATAATGCTTTTAATTCGAGACAGTTACAGACTTTTTTTTAACATTAGTGGTATCAAATAATCAACTTTCAATACAGGTAAATAAACACACTGTCATATTAAAATACATGTCTTTATATTATAGCTAGTTCAATAACAGTTTCAATGCTTTCCTGTCAAGCTTGCCGCTGCCTCCGCGTGGAAGTGATTTGACGAATCTAATACCTCCGGCTAACCTTGTTCTATGCGCTACCTGTGAAGAAATACAAAGTTTCGGGTTTATAAATAAACTAAGAAAAATATGTTGCCGTCAAATTAATGAAAGCGTCAAAAAAGTAAATTGTATTTATAAACTGTTTTGACATTAAGTTAAAAATAAAATACATAGATGTCAAAAATCACTTTGTAAATAACCAATGCAAATGAGAATTGTATGGCTATGTTTTGAGACAATGCACGCTAGACATTCATATCTTTTTTATAGGTACATACATAATTCAATTCTTTTACCGAGTGACACACAGCTATCTAATAATTTCAATACACAAAATCGATTAGCAATAACGTATTAAACAACATCCCATGTAAATTTATTTCCATACCATATATTTACACAAAATAATCGTTTTATTTAACGTCTGATGGATTTTATTTAAACGAAAATATATTTAATTTTAAAACACAAAATAACTAAAACGATAGATACGAGAGAAAATACACTTAATTTAAAATGATAATTATCTAAATATCCTACCTGGCTGTTAACATATTCGACAAGTATCTCCTCGGTGACAGCTGTCCCTGGTCTCAGCACCACGAACCCGACCGCCACCTGCCCCCACTCCGCGTGCGGAGCCCCCACCACGCCGGCTTCCAGAACGCACGCGTGCTGCTCCAAAACACCTTCCAATTCCGCTGGAGCTATCTGACATTGGAAAACACGATACAATAATAGTTTATAATCAACTAGTGGCTCCCGCGTTCCCGGGGATCTTCAATTTTCCCGGGATAATGTCTATGTCTACCAAATGTAACCTATGTGTACCAAAGTTAATTTAAATCGATTCAGTAATTTTAGCGTGAAAAGTTATAATAAAAGGTATGCCAAATAAATTTTTGATTAATTCTGTCTGACAAGAAACACGGGGAGTTCTTTTAATCTTAATATTTACAAAAAAATATATATATTGTAATAATATTATATTACTTATACTTACTTAGTTTCTAGTACCTACTGTAGATGTTTAAGGAACGAAAATATTACAAAATTTATATATTTTTATACGGTTTCAGAACCAGTCACTTGGTGGATAGCTAGTTAGATCTTTTGTGCATGAACATGTTTCTTTTGTTTCTGGTTACTGGCTATCTGGTTACCATAGTGCAAGTTCTTATATTGAAAACAGATAAGACGTGCGTTAAGTATATTATATACTAGCTGCTTCCCCGCGGTTTTACCCGCGTAGTTCCCGTTCCCGTGGGAATACAGGGATAAAATATAGCCTATGTTACTCGGGGATAATGTAGCTTTCCAAAGGTGAAAGAATTTTTGAAATCGGTCCAGTAGTTTAGGAGCCTATTCATTACAAACAAACAAACAAATCTTTCCTCTTTATAATATTAGTATAGATTTATATATTTATATTAATTGATTATTTTTTTTTGATTAGCACTTACTATTGCATTAGGGTTAAGACCTTTGTAATGTGAATAAATAAATAAATAAATATTTTTATAACGGTTTCAGAACCAGTCACTTGGTGGATAGCTAGTTAGATAAATAAATATCCTGGGACATTTTTCACACACGGCCAATCTGATTCCAAATTAAGCATCAAAGTGAGCTTGTGTTATGGTTACCAGATAGCTGATATACTACATATACTACTTTTAAATACATACTTATATAGATATTTACAACCAGACACAGGACAAACAGACATATTCATGCATACAAATGTTTGTCCTGGATGGGAATCGAACCCACGACCCGCGGCTTGAAAGTCAGGGTCACTAACCACAAAGCCAACCGGGGTGTAGATCTTTTGTACATGAACATGTTTCTTTTATTTCTGGCTATCTGGTTACCATAGTGCAAGTTTATATATTGAAAACAGATTAGACGTGCGTAAACAATATTATAAATTCTCGAAACTTAAGCCTTTACTCACAGCATAGTCATTAAACTTTATCAGCTCCTTCAGTCTGTCTACGATAAAGAAGCACCAATCATCGTCGTAGTATCCGATGTCTCCCGTCTTGAAGAAACCCTCCTCGTCTTTGAAGCTATCTTCATTGTCGGAGCCTAAGTATCCTATAATAAATCATTAATTTATTTTCTTTAATTATACATAACTAGTTGACCCGTGCAACTTCGTAAGCGTCACTTGCAACAGTTTTGATTGATGCTCCGCTCCTATTCGTCATAGCGTCATGATTTATACATAAAAACCTTCCTTAAGAATCACTCTATCTATTGAAAAAACCGCATCAAAATCCGTTGCGTAGTTTTAAAGATCTAAGCATACATAGGGACAGATAGACGGCGGATAGCGACTTTGTTTTATACTATGTAGTGATGTAATTGCTGGACTTTGCAAAACAAATAAAGAAAACTAAATACTTAAATAATTTTACCTGAGGTAACTGTTGGGGACTTATAACATATTTCTCCCCTCTTATAAGGTCCTAGTGGTTCCCTTGTGTCTAAATCTACAACCTGTAAAACATTATTCAAATTAAATGTTTTATTGAAGTGAAACTTCTTTATCGGGGTTGGAAAAAAATTTAGTGTAACATTTTTTCGTTACGCGTCACATTTTTTCGTTACGTTAGCTTATTTGTTTGATTTGTTTATTGGATAAAGAATTTCACTTCTTACGAGTGTACGCTAGTACACGCACACTTTTTTTTTTACTTAAAGACAGAAGATAATACTTGTAGTAACATTGATAAATAGTATCTGAAGAGATCTGGATAAAAATTGGCACAGAGTTTAAATATGTCCTGGAAAAATACATAGCCAATTTTTTATCATGGTAAAATTAAAAATCTCCGAGAACATGGGTGAGACCGTAGGCAGGAACTAGTTTAGGGATATATACTTATAGTTACGTTACGCTATACTTGGGGACCTCGTACTTTGGAATCTTGTGCAGAACCAGTAGGAATTATCTCTTGTGCGATGTAGGATTTCTATTTCATTTATATAAACGCCATCTAGCGGTGGGTAGCGTTATAATTATTATAGTTGTAGATGCCGCCGCGTAATTAAAATATATACATACTTTTATGATAAAACCTGGAAATGCAGTGCCAATACTACCCGGTTTTAAACCGCTCGGCACGTGAAGGTCTGTGCAGATGACACCGGCTTCTGTCATTCCGTAAAATTGAGTTACTCGTTTAATATTAGGCAGTCTGAAAAATAAAAAAAGGTCGGGTAAATTACATCTTACTGAACATAATCTGTGGTAACTAGATAACCGACCTTCTTAAATTACCTTTTTTCACTATTCACTAAGTTTACTTATATTAGAGGTAAGTAACCCAAAGTTTCGAGCCGGTTAGTTTGACAAGTAGGAAATATTTATGTGTATGAACATGCAAAATCAGTGTTCCGTACCGAGCATTAGAGTCGACGTTTCATAATAGGCCTTCCCAGACAAGTGTCTGTGAAGGCCTATTTGATTGATAATACATATATATTTTCATTTCATGTCTATATGTTCTGTTTGAATATAAATAAGTATGTGTTTAAAATCATACTAATATTATAAAGAGGAAAGATTTGATTTTTTTGTTTGTTATGAATAGTTCCGAAACTACAAGACCGATCTGAATAATTCTTTCACCAATAGCAAGCTACGTTATTCGTGAGTGTTATAGGCTATATTATTCACGGGTGAAACCACGTGGTGGAAGCTTATGTTAAAATATGTTTTAATAATACATACTTACTTATTCTTAACGGCAGCTATGGCGTCCGCCGTCATTGTAATGCTAGCTGATATAATGACTTCCAAAGATGTGACGTCATAGTTCTGAACGATTGGAGACTTCACTAGCTCGTTCACTGTAGTTGGAGTCAAAACTATTTGTTCTATCTATAATAAATAAATAAAATATTACATAATAAAATTCATATTAATTAACTAAACCAATTTATTAGAGAAATACTGTACCTATTATAGTAACTAACTGACCTGCGCAACTTCGTACGCGTCATTTTTCACGTTTTTGGATTGACGCTCTGCTATTATTGGTCATAGCGTGATGATGCATATATGATATATTAGGCTTAATCTATAAACGGGCTATCTAACACTAAAATATGTTTTCGAATCGCGTTCAAACAAAACTCTTCTGCTTTGTAACATTAGTAGCATAAATATTAAATCATATTCTTATTTGTTTCAACACGTTAATCTTGAGAATTACTAATACTATATAGCATCACGCTACGACTAATAGAAGTGGAGTATTATTGAAAAGTGTTTTTGTTTGGGAAATTTGTATGTGCGCAGATAAAACACGCGAATGACAGCTCAAACTTGAGTGTTACAGACCTTGTATTTCTGTATTGCTTTAAGGAAGCTCTCGAGATTATATTCATGACAGTATATGACGGTGGTGCCATGGCTCAGACACGCCAGGACGTGGTGGAGACCATACGTGTAATACCATTCTCGTGTGTTAAGGAACTGCTTTTCTTTATCGCTGTTAAATAAATTAGTAAAAAGTTTTAAAGTAGCCATAGATTTAAACGATATGTGGATTTAAATTACACTAATATAGTTTACTAGTGGGTCCCCGCGGTTTCTCCCGCGTTTCCAGGAATCTTCAATTTCGCCGGGATAAAAAGTGATCTATGTCCTTTCTCAGGCTCTAGACTATCTGTGTACCAAATTTCATTTAAATCGGTTTAGTAGTTTTAGCGTGAATGCGAGACAGATAGAGTTACATTCGTATTTGTAATTAGAATTAGTAAGGATTTCGTTTTGTAATAAGGTTTAACGATCCCTTATAGCAGTTATAGGTATTCAAAAAGAAGTAAATAACCTTAGCTATAAATTTCCTGTAATAAGTAAGTATTTATAAATGGAACACACAACGAAAAAAAATGCGTGTGCGTGTGTGTACGCACGTAGGTGCTTGCTGTCGTATTTTTTTTTTTTTTTTTTTTTTTTGTTTGCGTAGCATTACACGGCTTGTGTATTTGCCAATGTCAAGTTTTTAAAACGAGGAAACTTTTAATGTAATAATCATAAAAATAAAGAGGAATTTGGAAAAGGAAGCAAAAGGATCAGGGGAGTAGGATAATACGGAAATGAATTATGATAGATTACATAAAATTACATAAAGAGGGATGAAAATATTATACTTTTATATTATTAAATGAAAGATACGATTCTATTGCAAGATAAATATCGATATTAAAGGATATAAGTAGACAGTTTATAGAAGTAGGCAAAGGAACATTTAATGATATTAACGTATTGATAAATGATAAACGGCAGAAATTGCGACAAGAAAATATTATATGGTTTAAGTCACCCACATCCTCACCACAAGCACAGAGTGGACTATTCATCATTCCCAACCGTGCCAGATGAACCGGACAAGAAGTGTGACCCAGCCGCATGCGTATTAAAACACTAGTGAAAGTTTTGGAGAGGGTAAAAAAGAAAAACCACGGTTTCTTTGGAACAACCGGTTGTATTTGAAATAAATGTTTGGCTTTAATTTTTGAGGAATCTTGCCAAAGCATATTCCAGCTTTCATAGAGGAAATCTTTCGGTAGTAATAGAAGGTCATTAGGTTGAATTTTAAACGGATGAATGTCACCAGAAAGACAAGCATCTTTCGCCAGACTGTCAGCCTTATCGTTACCAACAACGCCGCAGTGCCCAGGAACCCATACGAATTTCACGGTTAACTGTTTTTGATAGCATTTATACAACAAATTTCTTATATCATATACCGTAGAATGATGAGTGTTATTCCGGAAGGGAAATTTTTGAATAGCCTGTAATGCACTTTTTGAATCGGTAAAAATTAAGGTATTAGAAAGGTTAAAGCTATTTATGTAATCTAAGGCTTTGAAAATTGCAAAACATTCCCCAGAAAACACTGACGATTCCTGAGGCATTTTAATTTTTTGTGTAATGGTAAACTGTGAATGATACACACCTACACCTACGCAACCATTAGCAGGTTTCGATGCATCGGTAAATATATGATGCCAACTTGAAAGTTCAATATTCTCGGATATGCTAAGTTCTGAATCAGATTTCAACCTTTCACCTAGATCGAGATCTATGGAAGGAGAAAGGAGCAGACAATTGAAATTATATTTAAACAAAGGAAATAATGGTAGATTGTTAATAGGTGCAGATAAAAAGGAATACTTATTCCAACTATTCACCAAACATGGAGGGGTCTTATGAACCCAGTACGGCGAAGACCTAGTGAGATCGGATAGTTGTTTTAATTTCGTTATAATTGGATGATTTGAATATTGTAAGCATCGAGATAAAAACCGATCAGATAGATACTGACGGCGCAATTTAAAGGGGGGGTCGCAACACTCTATTTGAAGACCATTCACTGGACTGGATTTCATAGCTCCAGATATGATTCTAAGACACTTGGACTGTACGCGATCTAATTTCACAAAACCAGCTAAATTACCGGGCTCTAAGAGAAAAGTACCATAGTCTATAATACTTCTTATCATTGCATTATAAATTAATTTCAAAGAGTATGGATGTGCACCCCACCAAACTCCAGTAAGGCAACGTAACATATTGATAAGTTTTTCACATTTTGCAACAATATAATCAAAATGAGCACAACCAGAAAGCTTAGAGTCCAATAATAACCCTAAGAATTTTATTTGATTTTTAACAGGTATAACAAAATTATTAAAATGTATTGAAACAGGAGGAGGTAAGCGCATTCTGGAAAACAAAACTATTACACTTTTTGAAGGAGATATATCAAGGCCATTTACATCTAAATACATTTTTAATATTTCTAAGGAACGGTTTAATTTAGAACAAGCATCACTAACTGAGCTGTCGATAACATAAAAAAGTAAATCGTCAGCATACTGAAGAACTTTTACAAAATTACAGCAAATAGGTTCTAAATCATTTACATAAATATTATATAGCAATGGACTAAGGACCGATCCTTGAGGAAGCCCTCTGTATAATTCTCTAGACCTTACAGAACCATCTATATTTAAAATAATAGAACGATTCGATAATATGTTAGTAATAAAATTTACAATAAAATTTGGGATTTTTAATTTAATGAGTTTGATTTTTAATATAGATATTACAACATTATCATATGCAGATTGAATATCGAGAAATGCTGCAAGCACCGATTTATTATCTGAGAATGCCAACCTGCAATCTGTGGTGAAAATTGCTAGGTTGTCTATGGTACCTTTCCCCTTCCTAAAGCCGTATTGGCTTTTTGATAATTTGTTATTGTTTTCAACAAACCATTCCAAACGATTTTTAACTAAATGTTCAGCTACTTTTAATAATACCGAAGACAGAGCTACAGGACGGTATGATGACGCGATTGAAGGCGGTTTCTCCGGCTTAAGTATAGGAATGACTATTTGTTTACGCCAAGCGTCTGGTATATTACCAGAAATCATAATAGAGTTTATTAGGTTAAGATAATATAAAAGTGATGGATCATTAAGGTTAGCCAGGAAAGAATATGGTATGCCATCAATACCCGGTGCAGTGTCTTTAATTTCAGAAAGAATACCTTGTAATTCTGGCAATGTAAAAAATGCATTAATCTCATCTTGGTGATCATCAAAATATGATGAACCTACATTGAGTGATATCAATTCATTACATTCCATTACACTGGGAGGAGCAAGAAGATCTAGGAATGAATCAGATAGAGATAATGGAAGTGTTGTTTTAGGAGGGTTAATCCAACCACATTTAAATCTCTTTATGTTTTGCCAAACTATTGATGAATGGGTATCGGGGGAAATGGAAGAACAAAATCTACGCCAACCGTCAAACTTCTTCTGTTTTAGAAGTTTTCTGGTCTGTTCCATTATCTCTGAAAGAACAGTAAAGTTTTCAGATGTCATATTACCACGATATACTAATTCAGATTCCTTTCTCTTCTTTACCGCAATAGTACACTCTTCATCCCACCATGGTGGTGATGGTATATTACCTGAATTTCTTTTTTTTTTTGGAAATACTACATCAGCGGCAGATAATAATGAGTCAGAAAATTTATTTAAGCATAACTGTTCTTGTCCATGTTCAATGGAAGGCAAATATAAAACTTTTTCATCTACTTTAACTTTATAACTTTCCCAATCTACATCTTTTAATTTATATTTCAGACGAGGTGGTGCAACAGAATGGTCAGGAGTAGGGTTTGGAAATGATATTAATAATGGGAAATGATCACTACCATAGGTAGAGCATAATGGTTGCCATGACAAGGTGGAGGATAGATCAGGAGTGCACAGAGTTAAATCAATAACACTAATATTCCCATTTGGTCCGGTTCTCCTAGTGGGAGCGCCTGTATTAAGTAGACATAGGTTAAATGTGTCTAATATATCAAGTAAATCTTCACCATATGAGTTAGTTATAGAGCTTCCCCACATTTGGTGGTGTGCATTGAAATCCCCTAACAGCAAGAATGGTCTTGGAATAAATTTCAAAATATTATTTAATTCTCTAAATATATGTTGTGATGGGTGGGGTATATATATAGAGACAAAGTATATATTACATATGTTCACAGCAATTATAGAAAAATCATTACTATGAGGTGGAAGAGATAAAGGAGAGTATGAAAGAGAGTGTTTGATGAGGATGGCAACACCGCCATACCCATCAGACCTGTCTTCTCTGACACAAACAAAACCTGGCACCCTAAAATGAGAACCAGGCTTTAACCATGTCTCAGAGAGACATAGTACTGAAGGATGATATTTATTAATAATGTATATTAAATCAGATTTCTTACTAATTATACTACGACAATTCCACTGAATTATGTTTGTTAGCTTGGCCATTGATTATAGAAGAACTTAGTATACTATTAATAAGAGAAGCAACGTTGGACGGTGGAATAAGATTACACTGAGAAAGTGCATTTATCAATGCAACAATGATGTCAGAAAGAGCTAATTGAGAAGATTCATCCTTGGCATCGGTTGATTTCAATGCACAGCCATTAATGGAAGGAGAGAAACTATAATCTTTAGTCAAAAGGTCATGTGACTTTCTATCATAACCTTTGACTGGGGATGAAACTTTTTTTGGATATTTAAAAATTGTTTTTTTGTAAGATGTAGTGCCACTAGGATTATTTTGACTATTGTTAATACTTGAAAAATTTATTGGACTACTATCATTATGAGAATTAAAATTAAAAGATTGAATTAATGCCTCGGAATATAGTTTATTGTTGACTGGAGGGTGAAGTTTAATGGCTTCTGCATATGAAATAGATTTATTTGCCATGGATGATTTGATGTCCTTTTGTCTTCCAAACTCTGGGCAAACCCTACTGGTAGCAAAATGCAAACCCGAGCACATGCAGCAAGATGCCACATCATCCTCAACCTTACAAGACACCCCAGTATGCTCTTGTCCACACTTGTAACATCTTGGTTTGGACCTACATTGAACTTTTGTATGTCCATATCTACAGCAATTAAAGCATTGGATGGTAGGAAAAATGTATGTTTCTACTGGTAAAGCATTGTAACACATAAATATATGCTTAGGTAACACCTGACCATCAAAAGTGACTACGACTGATTGCGAAGGCTTCCAAGTGGGACTACCTTCAATCATGACCTTAAAATTAATTCTCCTAATTTTTATAACTTCTCCACATCCAAACGGTACAGATATATTATTTTTAATTTCTTCAATAGACCAGTCTGCAGGAACCCCACGAACCAGGCCAATGCGAGTAATATTAAAAGATGGGATGAATGCTTTTAAATTATGATTTGATATCGAATCATGACTAATGAAGTTGTTGGCATCAGTATAGTTGGAAAATCCTAATGAAATTCTATTCCTACCAATTTTTTTAATACTTCCATTTATAATACTTTTAAAACTATTTTTTTTCAAAAAATTGCCGAATGCGACTGGGTGAAAAGAGGTACCATCATTGACCGTTGTTTCAATTTTTTGTACATGTACGGTATATGGTGAAGAATCCATGGCGGAGTATAAGCTACGTCCTACTTTTATGGGATGTGGGGATGGGGTATCTGAGGAAACAGGTTCTGAGGCTTTGGATGAAGTACCGTCAGTTCCGTCCAAAGACCCAGAAACAGGTAGAACGTCGTCTGCGATACAATCGCTATCCGGGCATTTGCAAGATTCCTTATTTTTATCGCCTGCCATTTTGTTCATTCTTTTTTTCCTGTTGCAATTTCCGCATATTTTTTTGTCATGATTCCGCTTTCGCGGTTTCTTTTTGCATATTGATGAGTCGGAATCATTAGGCTCTGATATTGTTACATAGTGAGCTACGTTATTGTTCAAATTAGAAGTATTAGAACCCCCGGGATCGGGGGGATCGTTATCGTCGATCATACAAAATAAAGTAAAAACTCACCTATATACAGCAAACTAATGTGAAAACTACAGAAAATAAACTAAATACAAATAATAAATACAATGAACACCTCCACTGATCACTTATAATTATAAAACATTAAATAAAAATTAATTTGAAAAAAAGACACCCGTGTTGTTCGAAGTTTCCCGCGCTTTTTTACGCAGTCTCCTGTTTTTTTTTTTTTTTTTTTTTTTTTGCGTAGCATTACACGGCTTGTGTATTTGCCAATGTCAAGTTTTTAAAACGAGGAAACTTTTAATGTAATTAATAAAAATAGAGAGGAATTTGGAAAAGGAAGCAAAAGGATCAGGGGAGTAGGATAATACGGAAATGAATTATGATAGATTACATAAAATTACATAAAGAGGGATGAAAATATTATACTTTTATATTATTAAATGAAAGATACGATTCTATTGCAAGATAAATATCGATATTAAAGGATATAAGTAGACAGTTTATAGAAGTAGGCAAAGGAACATTTAATGATATTAACGTATTGATAAATGATAAACGGCAGAAATTGCGACAAGAAAATATTATATGGTTTAAGTCACCCACATCCTCACCACAAGCACAGAGTGGACTATTCATCATTCCCAACCGTGCCAGATGAACCGGACAAGAAGTGTGACCCAGCCGCATGCGTATTAAAACACTAGTGAAAGTTTTGGAGAGGGTAAAAAAGAAAAACCACGGTTTCTTTGGAACAACCGGTTGTATTTGAAATAAATGTTTGGCTTTAATTTTTGAGGAATCTTGCCAAAGCATATTCCAGCTTTCATAGAGGAAATCTTTCGGTAGTAATAGAAGGTCATTAGGTTGAATTTTAAACGGATGAATGTCACCAGAAAGACAAGCATCTTTCGCCAGACTGTCAGCCTTATCGTTACCAACAACGCCGCAGTGCCCAGGAACCCATACGAATTTCACGGTTAACTGTTTTTGATAGCATTTATACAACAAATTTCTTATATCATATACCGTAGAATGATGAGTGTTATTCCGGAAGGGAAATTTTTGAATAGCCTGTAATGCACTTTTTGAATCGGTAAAAATTAAGGTATTAGAAAGGTTAAAGCTATTTATGTAATCTAAGGCTTTGAAAATTGCAAAACATTCCCCAGAAAACACTGACGATTCCTGAGGCATTTTAATTTTTTGTGTAATGGTAAACTGTGAATGATACACACCTACACCTACGCAACCATTAGCAGGTTTCGATGCATCGGTAAATATATGATGCCAACTTGAAAGTTCAATATTCTCGGATATGCTAAGTTCAGAATCAGATTTCAACCTTTCACCTAGATCGAGATCTATGGAAGGAGAAAGGAGCAGACAATTGAAATTATATTTAAACAAAGGAAATAATGGTAAATTGTTAATAGGTGCAGATAAAAAGGAATACTTATTCCAACTATTCACCAAACATGGAGGGGTCTTATGAACCCAGTACGGTGAAGACCTAGTGAGATCGGATAGTTGTTTTAATTTCGTTATAATTGGATGATTTGAATATTGTAAGCATCGAGATAAAAACCGATCAGAAAGATACTGACGGCGCAATTTAAAGGGGGGGTCGCAACACTCTATTTGAAGACCATTCACTGGACTGGATTTCATAGCTCCAGATATGATTCTAAGACACTTGGACTGTACGCGATCTAATTTCACAAAACCAGCTAAATTACCGGGTTCTAAGAGAAAAGTACCATAGTCTATAATACTTCTTATCATTGCATTATAAATTAATTTCAAAGAGTATGGATGTGCACCCCACCAAACTCCAGTAAGGCAACGTAACATATTGATAAGTTTTTCACATTTTGCAACAATATAATCAAAATGAGCACAACCAGAAAGCTTAGAGTCCAATAATAACCCTAAGAATTTTATTTGATTTTTAACAGGTATAACAAAATTATTAAAATGTATTGAAACAGGAGGAGGTAAGCGCATTCTGGAAAACAAAACTATTACACTTTTTGAAGGAGATATATCAAGGCCATTTACATCTAAATATAATTTTAATATTTCTAAGGAACGGTTTAATTTTGAACAAGCATCACTAACTGAGCTGTCGATAACATAAAAAAGTAAATCGTCAGCATACTGAAGAATTTTTACAAAATTACAGCAAATAGGTTCTAAATCATTTACATAAATATTATATAGCAATGGACTAAGGACCGATCCTTGAGGAAGTCCTCTGTATAATTCTCTAGACCTTACTGAACCGTCTATATTTAAAATAATAGAACGATTCGATAATATGTTAGTAATAAAATTTACAATAAAATTTGGGATTTTTAATTTAATGAGTTTGATTTTTAATATAGATATTACAACATTATCATATGCAGATTGAATATCGAGAAATGCTGCAAGCACCGATTTATTATTTGAGAATGCCAACCTGCAATCTGTGGTGAAAATTGCTAGGTTATCTATGGTACCTTTCCCCTTCCTAAAGCCGTATTGGCTTTTTGATAATTTGTTATTGTTTTCAACAAACCATTCCAAACGATTTTTAACTAAATGTTCAGCTACTTTTAATAATACCGAAGACAGAGCTACAGGACGGTATGATGACGCGATTGAAGGCGGTTTCTCCGGCTTAAGTATAGGAATGACTATTTGTTTACGCCAAGCGTCTGGTATATTACCAGAAATCATAATAGAGTTTATTAGGTTAAGATAATATAAAAGTGATGGATCATTAAGGTTAGCCAGGAAAGAATATGGTATGCCATCAATACCCGGTGCAGTGTCTTTAATTTCAGAAAGAATACCTTGTAATTCTGGCAATGTAAAAAATGCATTAATCTCATCTTGGTGATCATCAAAATATGATGAACCTACATTGAGTGATATCAATTCATTACATTCCATTACACTGGGAGGAGCAAGAAGATCTAGGAATGAATCAGATAGAGATAATGGAAGTGTTGTTTTAGGAGGGTTAATCCAACCACATTTAAATCTCTTTATGTTTTGCCAAACTATTGATGAATGGGTATCGGGGGAAATGGAAGAACAAAATCTACGCCAACCATCAAACTTCTTCTGTTTTAGAAGTTTTCTGGTCTGTTCCATTATCTCTGAAAGAACAGTAAAGTTTTCAGATGTCATATTACCACGATATACTAATTCAGATTCCTTTCTCTTCTTTACCGCAATAGTACACTCTTCATCCCACCATGGTGGTGATGGTATATTACCTGAATTTCTTTTTTTTTTTGGAAATACTACATCAGCAGCAGATAATAATGAGTCAGAAAATTTATTTAAGCATAACTGTTCTTGTCCATGTTCAATGGAAGGTAAATATAAAACTTTTTCATCTACTTTAACTTTATAACTTTCCCAATCAACATCTTTTAATTTATATTTCAAACGAGGTGGTGCAACAGAATGGTCAGGAGTAGGGTTTGGAAATGATACTAATAATGGGAAATGATCACTACCATAGGTAGAGCATAATGGTTGCCATGACAAGGTGGAGGATAGATCAGGAGTGCATAGAGTTAAATCAATAACACTAATATTCCCATTTGGTCCGGTTCTCCTAGTGGGAGCACCTGTATTAAGTAGACATAGGTTAAATGTGTCTATTATATCAAGTAAATCTTCACCATATGAGTTAGTTATAGAGCTTCCCCACATTTGGTGGTGTGCATTGAAATCCCCTAACAGCAAGAATGGTCTTGGAATAAATTTCAAAATATTATTTAATTCTCTAAATATATGTTGTGATGGGTGGGGTATATATATAGAGACAAAGTATATATTACATATGTTCACAGCAATTATAGAAAAATCATTACTATGAGATGGAAGAGATAAAGGAGAGTATGAAAGAGAGTGTTTGATGAGGATGGCAACACCCCCATACCCATCAGACCTGTCTTCTCTGACACAAACAAAACCTGGCACCCTAAAATGAGAACCAGGCTTTAACCATGTCTCAGAGAGACAAAGTACTGAAGGATGATATTTATTTATAATGTATATTAAATCAGATTTCTTACTAATTATACTACGACAATTCCACTGAATTATGTTTGTTAGCTTGGCCATTGATTATAGAAGAACTTAGTATACTATTAATAAGAGAAGCAACGTTGGACGGTGGAATAAGATTACACTGAGAAAGTGCATTTATCAATGCAACAATGATGTCAGAAAGAGCTAATTGAGAAGATTCATCCTTGGCATCAGATGATTTCAATGCACAGCCATTAATGGAAGGAGAGAAACTATAATCTTTTGTCAAAAGATCATGTGACTTTCTATCATAACCTTTGACTGGGGATGAAACTTTTTTTGGATATTTAAAAATTGTTTTTTTGTAAGATGTAGTGCCACTAGGATTATTTTGACTATTGTTAATACTTGAAAAATTTATTGGACTACTATCATTATGAGAATTAAAATTAAAAGATTGAATTAATGCCTCGGAATATAGTTTATTGTTGACTGGAGGGTGAAGTTTAATGGCTTCTGCATATGAAATAGATTTATTTGCCATGGATGATTTGATGTCCTTTTGTCTTCCAAACTCTGGGCAAACCCTACTGGTAGCAAAATGCAAACCCGAGCACATGCAGCAAGATGCCACATCATCCTCAACCTTACAAGACACCCCAGTATGCTCTTGTCCACACTTGTAACATCTTGGTTTGGACCTACATTGAACTTTTGTATGTCCATATCTACAGCAATTAAAGCATTGGATGGTAGGAAAAATGTATGTTTCTACTGGTAAAGCATTGTAACACATAAATATATGCTTAGGTAACACCTGACCATCAAAAGTGACTACGACTGATTGCGAAGGCTTCCAAGTGGGACTACCTTCAATCATGACCTTAAAATTAATTCTCCTAATTTTTATAACTTCTCCACATCCAAACGGTACAGATATATTATTTTTAATTTCTTCAATAGACCAGTCTGCAGGAACCCCACGAACCAGGCCAATGCGAGTAATATTAAAAGATGGGATGAATGCTTTTAAATTATGATTTGATATCGAATCATGACTAATGAAGTTGTTGGCATCAGTATAGTTGGAAAATCCTAATGAAATTCTATTCCTACCAATTTTTTTAATACTTCCATTTATAATGCTTTTAAAACTATTTTTTTTCAAAAAATTGCCGAATGCGACTGGGTGAAAAGAGGTACCATCATTGACCGTTGTTTCAATTTTTTGTACATGTACGGTATATGGTGAAGAATCCATGGCGGAGTATAAGCTACGTCCTACTTTTATGGGATGTGGGGATGGGGTATCTGAGGAAACAGGTTCTGAGGCTTTGGATGAAGTACCGTCAGTTCCGTCCAAAGACCCAGAAACAGGTAGAACGTCGTCTGCGATACAATCGCTATCCGGGCATTTGCAAGATTCCTTATTTTTATCGCCTGCCATTTTGTTCATTCTTTTTTTCCTGTTGCAATTTCCGCATATTTTTTTGTCATGATTCCGCTTTCGCGGTTTCTTTTTGCATATCGATGAGTCGGAATCATTAGGCTCTGATATTGTTACATAGTGAGCTACGTTATTGTTTAAATTAGAAGTATTAGAACCCCCGGGATCGGGGGGATCGTTATCGTCGATCATACAAAATAAAGTAAAAACTCACCTATATACAGCAAACTAATGTGAAAACTACAGAAAATAAACTAAATACAAATAATAAATACAATGAACACCTCCACTGATCACTTATAATTATAAAACATTAAATAAAAATTAATTTGAAAAAAAGACACCCGTGTTGTTCGAAGTTTCCCGCGCTTTTTTACGCAGTCTCCTGTTTTTTTTTTTTTTTTTTTTGTTTTGCGTAGCATTACACGGCTTGTGTATTTGCCAATGTCAAGTTTTTAAAACGAGGAAACTTTTAATGTAATTAATAAAAATAGAGAGGAATTTGGAAAAGGAAGCAAAAGGATCAGGGGAGTAGGATAATACGGAAATGAATTATGATAGATTACATAAAATTACATAAAGAGGGATGAAAATATTATACTTTTATATTATTAAATGAAAGATACGATTCTATTGCAAGATAAATATCGATATTAAAGGATATAAGTAGACAGTTTATAGAAGTAGGCAAAGGAACATTTAATGATATTAACGTATTGATAAATGATAAACGGCAGAAATTGCGACAAGAAAATATTATATGGTTTAAGTCACCCACATCCTCACCACAAGCACAGAGTGGACTATTCATCATTCCCAACCGTGCCAGATGAACCGGACAAGAAGTGTGACCCAGCCGCATGCGTATTAAAACACTAGTGAAAGTTTTGGAGAGGGTAAAAAAGAAAAACCACGGTTTCTTTGGAACAACCGGTTGTATTTGAAATAAATGTTTGGCTTTAATTTTTGAGGAATCTTGCCAAAGCATATTCCAGCTTTCATAGAGGAAATCTTTCGGTAGTAATAGAAGGTCATTAGGTTGAATTTTAAACGGATGAATGTCACCAGAAAGACAAGCATCTTTCGCCAGACTGTCAGCCTTATCGTTACCAACAACGCCGCAGTGCCCAGGAACCCATACGAATTTCACGGTTAACTGTTTTTGATAGCATTTATACAACAAATTTCTTATATCATATACCGTAGAATGATGAGTGTTATTCCGGAAGGGAAATTTTTGAATAGCCTGTAATGCACTTTTTGAATCGGTAAAAATTAAGGTATTAGAAAGGTTAAAGCTATTTATGTAATCTAAGGCTTTGAAAATTGCAAAACATTCCCCAGAAAACACTGACGATTCCTGAGGCATTTTAATTTTTTGTGTAATGGTAAACTGTGAATGATACACACCTACACCTACGCAACCATTAGCAGGTTTCGATGCATCGGTAAATATATGATGCCAACTTGAAAGTTCAATATTCTCGGATATGCTAAGTTCTGAATCAGATTTCAACCTTTCACCTAGATCGAGATCTATGGAAGGAGAAAGGAGCAGACAATTGAAATTATATTTAAACAAAGGAAATAATGGTAAATTGTTAATAGGTGCAGATAAAAAGGAATACTTATTCCAACTATTCACCAAACATGGAGGGGTCTTATGAACCCAGTACGGTGAAGACCTAGTGAGATCGGATAGTTGTTTTAATTTCGTTATAATTGGATGATTTGAATATTGTAAGCATCGAGATAAAAATCGATCAGAAAGATACTGACGGCGCAATTTAAAGGGGGGGTCGCAACACTCTATTTGAAGACCATTCACTGGACTCGATTTCATAGCTCCAGATATGATTCTAAGACACTTGGACTGTACGCGATCTAATTTCACAAAACCAGCTAAATTACCGGGTTCTAAGAGAAAAGTACCATAGTCTATAATACTTCTTATCATTGCATTATAAATTAATTTCAAAGAGTATGGATGTGCACCCCACCAAACTCCAGTAAGGCAACGTAACATATTGATAAGTTTTTCACATTTTGCAACAATATAATCAAAATGAGCACAACCAGAAAGCTTAGAGTCCAATAATAACCCTAAGAATTTTATTTGATTTTTAACAGGTATAACAAAATTATTAAAATGTATTGAAACAGGAGGAGGTAAGCGCATTCTGGAAAACAAAACTATTACACTTTTTGAAGGAGATATATCAAGGCCATTTACATCTAAATACATTTTTAATATTTCTAAGGAACGGTTTAATTTAGAACAAGCATCACTAACTGAGCTGTCGATAACATAAAAAAGTAAATCGTCAGCATACTGAAGAACTTTTACAAAATTACAGCAAATAGGTTCTAAATCATTTACATAAATATTATATAGCAATGGACTAAGGACCGATCCTTGAGGAAGCCCTCTGTATAATTCTCTAGACCTTACAGAACCATCTATATTTAAAATAATAGAACGATTCGATAATATGTTAGTAATAAAATTTACAATAAAATTTGGGATTTTTAATTTAATGAGTTTGATTTTTAATATAGATATTACAACATTATCATATGCAGATTGAATATCGAGAAATGCTGCAAGCACCGATTTATTATCTGAGAATGCCAACCTGCAATCTGTGGTGAAAATTGCTAGGTTATCTATGGTACCTTTCCCCTTCCTAAAGCCGTATTGGCTTTTTGATAATTTGTTATTGTTTTCAACAAACCATTCCAAACGATTTTTAACTAAATGTTCAGCTACTTTTAATAATACCGAAGACAGAGCTACAGGACGGTATGATGACGCGATTGAAGGCGGTTTCTCCGGCTTAAGTATAGGAATGACTATTTGTTTACGCCAAGCGTCTGGTATATTACCAGAAATCATAATAGAGTTTATTAGGTTAAGATAATATAAAAGTGATGGATCATTAAGGTTAGCCAGGAAAGAATATGGTATGCCATCAATACCCGGTGCAGTGTCTTTAATTTCAGAAAGAATACCTTGTAATTCTGGCAATGTAAAAAATGCATTAATCTCATCTTGGTGATCATCAAAATATGATGAACCTACATTGAGTGATATCAATTCATTACATTCCATTACACTGGGAGGAGCAAGAAGATCTAGGAATGAATCAGATAGAGATAATGGAAGTGTTGTTTTAGGAGGGTTAATCCAACCACATTTAAATCTCTTTATGTTTTGCCAAACTATTGATGAGTGGGTATCGGGGGAAATGGAAGAACAAAATCTACGCCAACCGTCAAACTTCTTCTGTTTTAGAAGTTTTCTGGTTTGTTCCATTATCTCTGAAAGAACAGTAAAGTTTTCAGATGTCATATTACCACGATATACTAATTCAGATTCCTTTCTCTTCTTTACCGCAATAGTACACTCTTCATCCCACCATGGTGGTGATGGTATATTACCTGAATTTCTTTTTTTTTTTGGAAATACTACATCAGCTGCAGATAATAATGAGTCAGAAAATTTTTTTAAGCATAACTGTTCTTGTCCATGTTCAATGGAAGGTAAATATAAAACTTTTTCATCTACTTTAACTTTATAACTTTCCCAATCAACATCTTTTAATTTATATTTCAAACGAGGTGGTGCAACATAACGGTCAGGAGTAGGGTTTGGAAATGATACTAATAATGGGAAATGATCACTACCATAGGTAGAGCATAATGGTTGCCATGACAAAGTGGAGGATAGATCAGGAGTGCACAGAGTTAAATCAATAACACTAATATTCCCATTTGGTCCGGTTCTCCTAGTGGGAGCACCTGTATTAAGTAGACATAGGTTAAATGTGTCTATTATATCAAGTAAATCTTCACCATATGAGTTAGTTATAGAGCTTCCCCACATTTGGTGGTGTGCATTGAAATCCCCTAACAGCAAGAATGGTCTTGGAATAAATTTCAAAATATTATTTAATTCTCTAAATATATGTTGTGATGGGTGGGGTATATATATAGAGACAAAGTATATATTACATATGTTCACTGCAATTATAGAAAAATCATTACTATGAGGTGGAAGAGATAAAGGAGAGTATGAAAGAGAGTGTTTGATAAGGATGGCAACACCCCCATACCCATCAGACCTGTCTTCTCTGACACAAACAAAACCTGGCACCCTAAAATGAGAACCAGGCTTTAACCATGTCTCAGAGAGACATAGTACTGAAGGATGATATTTATTAATAATGTATATTAAATCAGATTTCTTACTAATTATACTACGACAATTCCACTGAATTATGTTTGTTAGCTTGGCCATTGATTATAGGAGAACTTAGTATACTATTAATAAGAGAAGCAACGTTGGACGGTGGAATAAGATTACACTGAGAAAGTGCATTTATCAATGCAACAATGATGTCGGAAAGAGCTAATTGAGAAGATTCATCCTTGGCATCAGATGATTTCAACGCACAGCCATTAATGGAAGGAGAGAAACTATAATCTTTAGTCAAAAGGTCATGTGACTTTCTATCATAACCTTTGACTGGGGATGAAACTTTTTTTGGATATTTAAAAATTGTTTTTTTGTAAGATGTAGTGCCACTAGGGTTATTTTGACTATTGTTAATATTTGAAAAATTTATTGGACTACTATCATTATGAGAATTAAAATTAAAAGATTGAATTAATGCCTCGGAATATAGTTTATTGTTGACTGGAGGGTGAAGTTTAATGGCTTCTGCATATGATATAGATTTATTTGCCATGGATGATTTGATGTCCTTTTGTCGTCCAAACTCTGGGCAAACCCTACTGGTAGCAAAATGCAAACCCGAGCACATGCAGCAAGATGCCACATCATCCTCAACCTTACAAGACACCCCAGTATGCTCTTGTCCACACTTGTAACACCTTGGTTTAGACCTACATTGAAGTTTTGTATGTCCATATCTACAGCAATTAAAGCATTGGATGGTAGGAAAAATGTATGTTTCTACTGGTAAAGCATTGTAACACATAAATATATGCTTAGGTAACACTTGACCATCAAAAGTGACTACGACTGATTGCGAAGGCTTCCAAGTGGGACTACCTTCAATCATGACCTTAAAATTAATTCTCCTAATTTTTATAACTTCTCCACATCCAAACGGTACAGATATATTATTTTTAATTTCTTCAATAGACCAGTCTGCAGGAACCCCACGAACCAGGCCAATGCGAGTAATATTAAAAGATGGGATGAATGCTTTTAAATTATGATTTGATATCGAATCATGACTAATGAAGTTGTTGGCATCAGTATAGTTGGAAAAGCCTAATGAAATTCTATTCCTACCAATTTTTTTAATACTTCCATTTATAATGCATTTAAAACTATTTTTTTTCAAAAAATTGCCGAATGCGACTGGGTGAAAAGAGGTACCATCATTGACCGTTGTTTCAATTTTTTGTACATGTACGGTATATGGTGAAGAATCCATGGCGGAGTATAAGCTACGTCCTACTTTTATGGGATGTGGGGATGGGGTATCTGAGGAAACAGGTTCTGAGGCTTTGGATGAAGTACCGTCAGTTCCGTCCAAAGACCCAGAAACAGGTGGAACGTCGTCTGCGATACAATCGCTATCCGGGCATTTGCAAGATTCCTTATTTTTATCGCCTGCCATTTTGTTCATTCTTTTTTTCCTGTTGCAATTTCCGCATATTTTTTTGTCATGATTCCGCTTTCGCGGTTTCTTTTTGCATATCGAAGAGTCGGAATCATTAGGCTCTGATATTGTTACATAGTGAGCTACGTTATTGTTTAAATTAGAAGTATTAGAACCCCCGGGATCAGGGGGATCGTTATCGTCGATCATACAAAATAAAGTAAAAACTCACCTATATACAGCAAACTAATGTGAAAACTACAGAAAATAAACTAAATACAAATAATAAATACAATGAACACCTCCACTGATCACTTATAATTATAAAACATTAAATAAAAATTAATTTGAAAAAAAGACACCCGTGTTGTTCGAAGTTTCCCGCGCTTTTTTACGCAGTCTCCTGTTGGTCTGACATTCCTGTCAGCGCCAGTGCTGCCATATACATGGTAAACCAAAAAACTTGGGTTGCATAGTCTAAAAATCAGTATAACTGTAAAATGACAATAAAATTTGGGTTAATAGTGAAGTTTATTCAAGGAATAAACTATCAATCTCTCTAAATGAACAAACATTATATTTTGTTCTAATTTATATATGAATTCAGATTTCCATGCTTAAGTTTTATTTGCATCAGTCCTTTCATTGTCTGTGTACTTAATGTTAAGATTAAGCCTTCATTCGCACGAGAGATTTTTTAACGGACGGAAAAAAAGCGTTCACACACAACAAATGCATTCCCACCCAAGTACAATATGCAACACCGCTGCAAAATGCAACTGCGGGAATGCATTTGTGTTTGAACGCCTTTTTAACGTCCGTTAAAAAAAACTCACGTGCGCATGAGGCCTTAGAGTGTTTATTTAAATTTATTTACATCAATTTTAAATAATAATTACAAAAGATATTAATATTTAGATATTATTATGAATATATCCCTGGTGTAGGCCTGTGACACCATATTCCAATCTGTCAGTTCTTCTTTTCTGTCACTGCCAATTTTTAATTAGACGAAGCCACCTGACGTTTACTGTGTTGTCAGTTTTTGATGAAATAAAAATAGTGTTATGACAAAGTGAATGAATGAAAAATCTCCTGAATGAACGAAATTGCCTCAATTGTCTAGTGAATAGTTAGTGTGCCGAAAAGCCGATATCAGGTACGGGGTTCGATTTTTAGTCGTACTTTGTACACCAACGAGTTATAGGCGACTATGTTCCTATTTAGTATCTACCTATACTGAATACCGAGTGTGTTAAACATTAAGGAAAACATTGCGAGGAAAGACTCCTATTTTCAATACATCATGTACAATATACATAGTTGAAACTTTAGATGTATAAAATATGACAATTATAGGTAGGTAATGAAAACAAAAAACATCGTTTATTACATATTTTTTTATTCATTATCGATTAAAAAATCATCACTATCACTATCGGTGACATTTATTATAAATCTGTCGGAAACATTGTCGATTATGTGGTCGACACCATACATTTTGTCTTCTTCTTTAATTATATGAGACACGCAGCTACTCCATTTTTCGGGTGTGATATGTTGAAGTCCTTCATCGAAAAGTTTTTTTAGTTCTGTCATTTTGAAGGTTTTATTATTTCTTGCAACATATCCTTTAGCCTGCGCCCAAACCAACTCAATGGGATTGAGCTGACAGTGGTATGGGGGCAGACGTAAAACAATTATCCCGTGCTGCGCTGCCACATCCTCCACAACATACTAATCGCAATGTTCCTTTTGTGCTGCCGTACAATGTCTATAAGAGTAGCTTTAACCATTGTCGCTTCAAATGAAATATTTTTGCTTGTTAGCCACTCTTCTATTCTAGGTTTAGTCCAAGACGTTGTAGGTAGCGATTCTAGTTTCCTGGAGTGGTAGGGGGCATTATCCATCACTACTACCGAATTTGGTTTCAGTTTTGGCAAGACCCCCTGAACCACTGCACAAACACAACGTAACGAAAAACTTAACAAAAACAATAATTAAACAGCTTGAGCGTAGAAAAAATATACGTGCTTTCAGACCAGAGGTTAGAAGCCGAATAACAAACAACATGGCGACCGGCGCGCGCGCCGCACTTTGTTATAAGCCGTAATAAAACTAATTGTAGTTACATACTACTAGTAACTTATATCAGAGCACTTTTATACAATTTTATTAAAAAAAAATATATATATTCTTTTATAGTCTGAAATGATTCACTCATTGTTCTTTCATTTGATTGAACGAGAACTGAACGCATCACTATTACTTTAAATATGGCCACATTATTTTACAAAGTGACATTAGCTACTGTCAGCTAGCTTCGTCTAAAAAAAAATATAGGTATAGATACGAATTGGTGACAAAGGTTCTAACACCAGAAAATCACTGCTAAGGGATTATTCCTTCAAATATACCGTTTACTTTTTATTTTGCATTTATTATAACACGAACTTAGATCGCTAAACTACAAACTTAACACATACTTACCAATCAGTCATAACGTGTCTAAAACTGATGATACCACTCAAATGCGTCACTGGTATTCCTTTAGGCAGTCCCGTAGTACCAGAGGAGAATAAAATCAATAGATTATCTTTTATACCATCAACCGGTGCCGGCTGGAACTCTTCTATAGAAGCGTGCTCTGTTAGAAAGTCTTTGAACAGTATGGCGCCATCTTGCGGCACATCTCCAAACAACACATATGTCTCGATGCAATCAGCTGATCTGAACGCGTCAATATGAGCTTTGTAGGTACTCGAAGAACAAAACATCATTTTCGGTCTAGCTATGTTCACCCGGCGAAGGATGGTTGCTGTGGAAGAGGAGTGGTGGTTTTTATTGATGCATTATGAAATGAAATATTCAAATAGGCCTTTACAGGCACATATGAAACACCGAATCTAATACTCGGTTCCTAAAATTCAACTTCTATCATTTTAAAAATATATTTTTATAAGTTCCTCTTTAGTTTAGAATCGGAATAACATTGTTTAGAATGTCTTACGATGCCTATATGGATATATTATATTGCCAGCAACCGAGAATAAGTGAGAAGTTTGCAATAATTACTTAAAAGTGTAAATTATAAGTTGTTACCGAAAGTGGAAAATGTAGGATTAAATTATACGTTTAGCATAAATACTATTAAAATTAATTGAGTGCATATTAGGACGTTGCTTTTTGAACAAGAATCGTAAGCATTTAATGTACTTACTGCTTCCAAAAGTGGGATCAGCTGACGAGAAGGTGGCTCCAGCACAAAAGATGCCCAGAACCGTAGCCAGAAACTCGAACCTCTTCTCGCTACATATGCTGATCACGTCTCCCTTTCCCACACCCATACGTGCGAGGGAGAGCGCGATATCGACTGTTTGCTGAGCTAGCTCACCGTATGTAATACTTTCATCGATGTCCGAATTTATCTGCGTAAAGGTTTTGTGGTAATTTCTTTGTTTTTATTTTAGTTACTACTAGTGGCTCCCCGCGGTTTCACCCGCGTACCCGGGAGGTCTTCCATTTTCCCGGGATAAAAAGTAGCCTATATGTTAATCCAGGTTATAAGCTATCTTTATTCCAAATTTCATTCAAATCCATTCAGTAGTTTTTACGTGAAAGAGTAACAAACATCCATACAAACTTTCGCCTTTATAATATTAGTAGGATTAAGTGTTATGAAAACAAAACTTAGGAACTATATCTTGTCACTTGTAGATACCTACGTAATAAAAATATGAGTATGTTTTTAGAAACTTGATTCCAAACGAACGAAGCATAACATATTTACTAAGCAATACAACTTTTATACATAAATATAATATTTATATCAGGACATAGAACAAATAAATGTTTGTCCTGGGTAGGAATCGAAACCACGACAGCGTTCAGTAAGTCAGGGGGTCATTTTGGCTGAAGCACTGTGTTGTTGTGTGTAGTTTTATTGTAAACATGAAAACACCATAAAGCGAAAAAATTTTATCAGACTGGCCTTGACTTTGTAGTTAGTGAGTAACATACATCCATCCAAACATTGTCATTTATAAAATTCGTAGGATGATATGTGTATCTATATAATTTCTAACTTTTAATATTTTACTACTAATGGTAACTAATTCATATTTTGCAGTCTTCAACTTTAAAAAATAACTAAGCCTGTGTCTAATACTTTGAAAATCGACACGACACTGGAAAGAATTGCTCTTAACAAATATCGATACAATCAAATTAATGATCTCCTTTATTTTTTTTATAGGACTTTTATCCAAAACGAAAAATACTTACCAACGCCACTTTGTCTTTGTTTTTAATCATATTCTCAAGAACCTCTCGTCCATAGTTCATATGGACTGGCACTTGCAATGTGCCTTCACCGTTTATGTAACACTTATTTTTCAACATAGTTTGAGAACAACTACCAAAACTCTTTAATGCAGTTTTCTTGATAAATGCAAAACTACTAGTAAACCGGTAAAGAGTTGCTCTATATAGTCTGCGATTAGATCTAATCATAAACTTAACAGTAATTGATTTATCTCTGATATATTTGTTTTATCAATTTAGGACAACAAAGTAGTGGTTATGTGCTCGACTTCCGTCAATATTTATCTATGAAAATCTATTTCAAACTATTTAGAATAGCTCGCCCAAATCGCTGCCAATTGGTAACGTGCCCAGAATGCTGGCGGCGTTGCCCCTTTGGATAGTTAAACTATTTAATCCGTTGAGCAAGGTAGACGCCAGCCTTCTGGTCACGCGACGCCTCAATAAGGCGTTTGGCGATCTGTCGAAAAAGACTGTGTGCAGCCGGACCCCACGGTCCCAAAGTCTCAAGCAAGCTAGACAGCTGTTATTTATTTGAGCCGTTTGGGGGCGCAAATAAATAACAGCTGTCTAGCTTGCTATACTTGAGCCGCTTGAGGTCCTCCGCGCGGGAAGCAGCACCACCTGCTTTAACTGAAGTCACCGGAAGATGGGGCGGGGCCAGTATGTCCACACAGGTGGCATCCCACACCAACGGCCGACCCATCTTCCAGGGGATCAAAGTCATGCCGTCGGGTCTCTTGCCATCATCCCGCGATAAGCCATTGGGTTCTGACATCGCTGGTACGTTGGAGCTGGCAAGAGACCGACGGATGATATCATTTAATGATGCGTGTCTTGCAAAACTCCCCGCGCTTTTCTGACAAGAGAGACCATGGTGGCCAAAACGATCGACAGATACACCGCATTGACAGCGATGTGGGACGTAGCAGTGGACACCTAAACGTAAGCAGGTAGCTAGTCTAAAAGTCGATGAGTCTATTAATGTACCCATGGCAGCAGATGGCAGTGCATTCAACCATAGCCCAGATTCCCATTGGGAAACGGCAAGAAGACGAGCCCGCTCTGCGTGGTTAGTTGACGTTTCGAGAAGTTGATTACGCACTAACTCGCAGATCGGCCCATCCCAATGCCTTTGTGAATTTGGGAAGCTGGGTAAGCCGGTGTTGGGGCAGGCTATTTGCCAAGCTTCAGTGCCATCTGTTAATAGTGAAACCTTCCTAAACGCCGAACCGAGGATGGATTCAAAGATTTTTTCGGTTCTAAAAACAGATGACAGAAAAGCTGGTAGAGCGATGGAAGAAATTTTGCGGATTCCCAAGCCTCCAAATCGTACTGGTAAGGAAGCTTGGGACCAGGATCGTTCAGTCAAATTTTAGTTTAGAATTGAGTTAAGCGTATTTTTAATTAGGATGTCCAGCCTCTGTAAAAGAAAAGGATATTTCCAGAGGGGACAGCAGCGGAGAACGTATGTGAATTTTGGAACAAAAATACAGTACCTGAGGGTGGTATAAGCCGAGTGTATATTAATTTCTAAAAGGCGATCCAAAACATCATTATAATTTTGAATTTTTTCATCGATAAAATCTGAAAAAGAATAATCAAAAATAGGTGATCCCAAGAGGCGAAGGGAACGATTATTCACAATTTTAATATTGGGTGCAATTTTGTTAAAAATCATTTACTGTTTGATTTGGAAAAGGGCAGCTGTCTGAAAGGTACAGTTCGCATTTGGAGAAATTTAGTAAAAGACCTATTGATCGTAGTTTTTCTGAAAGAAGATGTAGATCATTACTTAAGTACTGTAACCGCATCGCCTGCGAGGGTCCCGTCGTCTAGGTACCATGCGTTGAATTTTGATTCCAGAAGATTAATGATTGGGTGAATTGCAAGCCAGAAAATAGCCGGCCCCAAATGATCGCCCTGTTGACATCCGACTGAGGATAAAAGAAGATTATTTTTATAAATTAATTTTGTGGGACACACAATTTACGGGATTAATTAAATGTAGAAGATTTTATAGATCATGTTTTTTTCGGCTCCCGTTTATGTTTTTCGGTTAAATCTTTAATGTAAGTGTACGTATCTACTTTCATTTGTCTATCATCTCAGCAAAAGCAACCTTCCAAACCGAGCATTAGAGCAGTACAGACGATTCATAAGTGCCTATTCGAATGAATAAATATATTAGATTTCATATGACTGGGTGTAAATATCTAAGTATATCAGTATTTGACTGGACAGTTGGCTTTGTGAATGTTTACGCCAGTATTTCTTAGTAATACGTTTTTATACTAGATGGCGTGGTAGTAGTTTTAGATCGCGCTATCAACATTCTCCGTGGAAAATATAAGTAGTCTGAACACATTTAATAAATTTGCTTATGCGTTCCGAAGTATGTGTGCGTTTCATTTACCCTGGCTTTGCAGACTATGAACATGGTCCTTATGTAAGCCGGATACGTTGGTTGTGTTGTAAATAGTTGGAAATATCAGCGGCATACTGTTAAAAATGAACCAATTTTCTTTCTGAAGCAAAACTCTGCAGTATAACGGATCGCTCTACAATTTATGGAACAACGTAAAATAGTAAGTGACATATGAAGATAAACTGTGAGTACTTTTGTTTTGAATTGTCAGTCAAAAAGTGATGTTTCAAAATCAAATTGTGAAAATTTAGGCTTTTAAAGATTTGGGTAATGTTGAATGGAACTTAGTATAATTTAATATAAAGGATGTGACGGGGAACCTATGCCCGATTTCACATAAAGCATATTTAAAGTTCCAAACACTCCAAATATACTAAATTTCTTGGAAAGTGGCATGTTTGATTAAAGTAAGGAAAAAAGATGGATGCAGATATAATTTTCATGAATGAACTAAAGGAACAAATAGGGAGAGGAAGGTGCAACTTTATGAAGTCTCCTAAAGATAGGATAAATGAGTCATACGTCGTTACCAGACTAGAAGGCTTAGAGAGGATAGCTGAGAGATTTTCAATGATGCACGAGAGTATTATTTGTAAATACAAGAAAGTTGATTTAGCTGAAAGTAGTTACATAAAAAATGATGTCTTCGACAAAGGCTATGAGACATATTTAATGTATAAAAGTGAGTTGACAGCTGCGCTTCACAATATGGGCAGTGCAACATCTACGAGTAGCGAGCACGCATCAGCGTCAACCAAACATAAAGACTCTCTTGTTAAATTATCAAAAATATCTATCCCTGTATTCAGCGGTAATTATACAGAATGGACGACTTTCAAAGATCTTTTTGTGTCATTAGTGCATAACAACTCTTCCCTAGATGACGTTCAGCGCTTATACTACTTAAAAACTCAACTGAAAGGAGAAGCTGAACACCTAATCAAACATTTTCCTATAACTCGGGCTAATTATCAAAAGTGTTGGAATCTATTGCAAAACCGATATAACAATAAACGATTTATGTCAAACTGTATTCTCAAGCGTTTGTTTTCTCAGCGTTTCATGACATGTGAAACTTCATGTGGTCTCAAAAATCTGTGTCCGTTTCAACCGCGCGGCCACATCGTAGAATTTGATGAAACTTTGCCAGGAATTAGTACTAATTTGTTACTTTACACACTTCTTTTCCTGAATTTGTTACAAAAAAAACTTAGGCGCTATGACGAATAATAGTTGGCCGCTAGAACCGCCACTCGCCGTAGTCATCGCCCGTGATTACACAGTAAGTATATAATGCAGATAGACAAATGATGTATCAATAGAAAGGTCTTAATTTGTTCAATTTGTTACAAAAATAAAAAAGGGGAAAACATAAATAAACAAAAAGTTATGCAATATTTAGTTTTCAGGTTATCAGCAGGTAGTTAAGTCACCATAAACATAAAATTATTGAGGCTAATATTTAAGAACAATTAGTACCTAATTTGTTACAGCGAATAAACAGATAAAAATACTAGAAAGTAGGTTGAATAGTTTGTTAGAGTCGATTTAAGTTGGCCGCTAGGTCGGCAATATGCCTACAACACAATGGCGTTTATCTCGTTGTCAAAAGTAGGTGTAAGCTTAGTTCGAGTACTAATCGACGGGTAATGCAATCTAGTTTGGGTGAATATGGCGAATGTAACTGCAGCATTCATATTTTAGGAGATATTTACAAAAAACAGTAGTATGAAACCGTATGAGAGTAGGGTGACCATTATCACATTAGTCCAAAGGCATGTTTCTAATGTTGTACTCTGTTTGGACGAATATGCGGTTCGTTTTGCGGCCATATTGATGTCTATTGTTCGTAATTCTTTGAAGTATTATTTTTTTGTGAATATTGTCATTGATTTTGTTGTGAATGATAGATATTGTGCTGAATAATATAGTGTGTGCTCGTTCATATTTAATTCCCGTGATTTTGATACTACTAAGTTACTAAGACACTTAACAGTAAATCCAGAAGTGCATATCTATGAGTTGTGCCCACTTATATGTTGGATTTGTTTATGTAGAACTCATCACCAAAAAGTGTATTGCAGACTCAGAGGGATCCAAATCGACAGCGGTAAGTTTAGTTTTTTCAAATTTTATGTAAAAATCGTCTTGTCCTCCTCACGGCCGATCCAGCAAAGATATTTGCTGAAACAGCCGTAGCCCATCAACATCTGGGTTGTTTTAGCCACGTGTCCATTGCGGGACGTATGGCCGCTATCGTGAGCCGTCCCGCGGTCGGGTGAGCGAGTAACTCGTCCCACTCCGCGAGGACGGCTGCACGAAGCTCTCGCCTCTTCCGCTGGACGGCGTCGAATTCGACTCGGCCCTGCTCCTGCTGCTCCTTGTACCAGTGGTACATACAAGCCAGGGCCTTCGCCTCCGCCTTTTTCGGTGAGCGCAGAGGGCTCTCAACCGAAGGAAAATTTAAGCGACAGCGCTGAGAGTGTCCCCTGCGACACGGTGCCTCGGCTCAGGGCGCCACTGGGGGAAGTGGGGACTCACTTGACATGATTATTTAGGGAACGGACTGGGCCGGAGCGGCGCGGCGGCGGGCAGTCATTTGTTAGCTCTGCGAGACCTTCCTTCTACGTAAACAAAGTCACAGGTTAAAGTTAGCGTTAGCCCACAGTAACTATTCTACGCGGACGAAGTCGCGGACAGAAGCTAAATAAATATTATGTTAGTTTATAAAGATTTTATATTTATGTTGTTGACTTTAATTAAGTAATTGATTGTTTTGCCTTTGTGTTGATTTAAATTAAATAAATTTTAAATGAAATCTGACTTTTACTTTCATAAAGTACTAGTGGCTCCCTGCGGTTTCACCCGCATTCCCGAGAGATCTATCATTTTACCGGGATAAAATGCAACCTATGTCCTTGCTCAGGCTTTAGACTATATACCGTGTACCAAATTTCATTTAAATCGGTTCAGTAGTTTTAGCGTGAAAGCGAGACAGAGAGACAGACAGACCCACAGACAGAGTTACTTTCGCATTTTTAATATTAGTAAAGAAGTATAGGTATAGATGCTACAGGATGCCGTAACTTAAAATCTATACTAATATTATAAAGCGGAAGAGTTTGTTTGTTTGTTTACTTGAATGCGCTAATCTCAGGAACTACTAGTCCGATTTCTAAAAATCTTTTAGCATTGAATGGTACATTTATCGAGGAAGGCTATAAGTTATATATCATCACGCTACAATCAATAGGAGCGTTGCAGCAATGAATAATGTTTCAAAATCGGGAGTTGTTTTTCCTTTTGGGAGCCTCCGCTGCGTAAACGGTTAAAGTTTCGCTAAAATAATGTATGACAGAATTGTTCTCCTTTAAAAGTTCTAAAGAAAAGTCCGCGACAGCATATTATGTCTATCTGTTAGGCTATGTCCCCAGAAGGCAAATTGTGCTGCGCTGGCGGGCAGTCATCAGTTAGCTCTGCGAGACCATGCTTCTACGTAAACAAAGTCACAGGTTGAAAGTAGGTAAGCGTTAGCCCAAAGTAACTATTCTACGTGGATGAAGTCGCGGGCAGAAGTTAGTGTAATAATACTTCAAAGAATTACGAACAATAGACATCAATATGGCCGCAAAACGAACCGCATATTCGTCCAAACAGAGTACAACATTAGAAACATGCCTTTGGACTAATATGATAATGGTCACCCTACTCTCATACGGTTTCATACTACTGTTTTTTGTAAATATCTCCTAAAATATGAATGCTACAGTTACATTCGCCATATTCACCCAAACTAGATTGCATTACCCGTCGATTAGTACTCGAACTAAGCTTACACCTACTTTTGACAACGAGATAAACGCCATTGTGTTGTAGGCATATTGCCGACCTAGCGGCCAACTTAAATCGACTCTAACATACTATTGAACCTACTTTCTAGTATTTTTATCTGCTTATTCGCTGTAACAAATTAGGTACTAATTGTTCATAAATATTAGCCTCTATTAATTTGATATTTATGGTGACCTAACTACCTGCTGATAACCTGAAAACTAAATATTGCATAACTTTTTGTTTATTTATGTTTTCCCCTTTTTTATTTTTGTAACAAATTGAACAAATTAAGACCTTTCTATTGATACATCATTTGTCTATCTGCATTATATACTTACTGTGTAATCACGGGCGATGACTACGGCGAGTGGCGGTTCTAGCGGCCAACTATTATTCGTCATAGCGCCTAAGTTTTTTTTGTAACAAATTCAGGAAAAGAAGTGTGTAAAGTAACAAATTAGTACTAATTCCTGGCAAAGTTTCATCAAATTCTACGATGTGGCCGCGCGGTTGAAACGGACACAAAAATCTTCTAGAAACGACTTCTAGTTGTATGCCTGAATTGTCAAATTTAGGGATAAAGACTGAATCTTGGGACATTATTATTATTTATATTGTTAGTCAGAAGTTGGACACTGAAACTCGTAAACAATGGGAATTACATGTTAATAGTTTTGAAGTAGATTTACCTACACTTGCCCAATTGAAGTTATTTTTAAATTGTCGATTCCGCGCATTAGAGTACATAGAGTCTTCTAAAGCTAAAAGGAAGAGTTTAAGTAGTATCTATAAAATTAAATCCTTACACGTCACGTCTAATATAATTTGTCCTTATTGTACTGACAATCATAAGTTGTTCTCCTGTAGTAAGTTTGCCAAAGAGGATGTCAAGGTTCGTCAGAATGTAGTTCATTCTTTGGGGCTTTGCTTCAATTGCCTTGGTATTAATCATACAGTAAAAATTTGCCGTGTAACTACGTCATGTCGTATGTGCAACAGAAAACATCACACACTTCTTCATAGTAAAGCCAGTTCGTATACAGTCGCAGTTGGTACAGATGATACGCAAATCTCTGAGACTGATCATGCAGGTGGAACGTACCCGGAATCGTCTTTAAAGACGAAGGAAGCCAACGAAAATATAGCTAGTTATTTAGTGACAGGTCAAACACATAGCCAAACCTTATTAGCTACAGCCTTGATCAAGGTTGAGTCTAACAATGGCGATGGTCAGATATTAAAAGGAGTATTGGACCAAGGGTCTCAAGTAACTTTCATGTCTGAAGAAGCTGTGCAACTTTTACGACCGAAGAAGAAACAAGCAAGAAGTTGCATATCTGGTTTGGGTGGTGGTCAAAGGGGCTTAACTTCAAAGTATGTAGTTAGTGTCAATATGCAGTCACTTCATGATCCCTCCTTTAAAAAGCAGGTAAAGGCGCATGTGTTAAATAAAGTCACTTCCATATTGCCAGGCAAGAAATCTGTCATACCGTTTTGGGGAGATTTAGGCAAAATTGCCTTAGCAGATCCGCAATATAATTCGCCCAATAAAATATATATTTTATTAGGCGCCGAGTTTTACTGTAGTATTCTGAAAAAAAGGTTCGTGAAACATCCCGGGGGTTGTACAATTGCACAGAATATTCATCTCGGCTGGGTGTTGTCGGGTCAAACAAATGACAATGAGGATACAATTATTGGATATCAGAACATAATATTGAATATGTATGATAAAATGAAAGGGAACGAATTATATAAACAATTTTGGGAACTCGAATCCGAACTTAACATTGTGCTGAACCAAAACAGTGAACAGCTTTTTGCAGCTACTGCGAGTAGAAACAAGTCGGGACACTACATTATGGATAAGCCTTATCGCGCCAATGTCAACACTGGGTGTAAGAGTGCATGTCAACATGTATATGGCGATGTAAGAAAAAATGCAGTAAGAAAATTATTGAGTTGCAAATCTGATGTAGAAGCGATTGATCCATACGAGCAGGTTTATAAGTTTATGGAAAAAGACAGTTTTACATCAAAAATGTGGGTAAGTTACAGGAATGAATCGATAATATCATTGAGGGGAGAGAACGGAGAAGGAAATGAAACTGAAATATTCGTTGGTATCGGTAATATGCACTGGGACACACAGTTCTTCCGTATGCTGAAGGTTACTGCGGAACATTGCAAAGTGCATGAGCCTTTATCAATCAATCAAAACGCTCCATTGTATGCTGAATGCTGCTGTAAGAGATTTGGCGAAATCAATTTTATAATACGTCAAAGCGCACTGGGCGAAAATATTATTACAGAATTCCAGCAGCTTTTGAAGGATCCAGATTCATTTGTATTTAGGACTGATAAAGCACCAAACATGTTTAAATGTAGGAGAATCGAAGGAGACGACCCCAACTTCAGTATGTTTGGATGTTTATATGAGACAACTACATTAGAAGATCCAAGTGCACAAGTAGTTGTTTCGCAAAAAAATGAGATTTGTACAGAGTTAGAAAGCTGCGGTAATGTGAAAAAAGGTGAAACCTACATCTGTGAATATTCTGAAAAGGAGGGTAAAAAGACATATCCCATCGATAAAATCAGAATGGGGGATATCACGGGACCCTGTAAAAATACTTATTGTCCGTTGACACATAAAGTAAAAAAACACATTAGGAACTTAGATTCATACAAGAACGATGCGCAATCTAAGGATTTATGCAAAAACGGTAAAACTACAAGAAAAATATGTGGCACTTGCAATTGTAAAGATGATCGCTGGCATCGTGATAATTGTCCTAAGAAGACACTACAGGATAAGGGTGTCAAAGCAACTCTATGTAGTGGCTGCGGACGCATTGCAAAATCCGGGGACACGTGCGATGATAAAACAAATAACATGTTCGGTACTGGTGCTACATCAAAAGGCAATAAGACTTGCATTGCGTATGTGTTCAACGTCACTGACGTATCAGATTATAAAGATGCCATATACGGAAGACATCTTGACGACAATGAGGTGATGAGTTACAATTTTACAGTCGACACTAATGCTCAGGCAGCTTCATCAGATAGAAATGGCGGAAATATAAATACATACATAGCATCTGTACCAAATGATATTACCCATCCAAATGTAATTATTTCTGCATCAAAAAGACTTGTGAGAGTCATCGCTTTCTTACGCAGATTCTGTTTCTTAAAAAATTCTGAGACCTCAAACGAAATACATTTACCGTTTCAAGATGCTAAGGCTAGTCAAGACTGCTGCGTTCGGCAACATCAATCAGACCTTTTTGCTGATGACATCGAGAGAATCACAAAACTTCAGGATGTGAATAAAAGAAGTCAAATTACTTTATTAAACTCATTTAAATATGAGTTATTGCTGATTGGTAGTCGAAACGAACATTCAGACTTCCCAAATGGCTGTAAAAATCCAATTATAATTTCTGGAGTATCGAATATCGATAAACTTATAATAACTGGAGCTCATGAAAAACCCATGTACAGAGGACAACATCTATCATGTAAATATGTTCGAAATAATCGCAATTGCTTGTCGTGTATCAGAAACGCAGCAAATTTTCGAACTCAACTAATGGGTCAATTGCCTGCTTGCCGAGTTATTCCTGCCAAACTTTTTCTGACTTTAGGTCTAGATTACGATTATGTCAAAAATCATGTATCAAGGGGAAGAGGGCATGAATCCTATAAAGGTTACATACATATACCTCTTCGTTTGAGCTTATACACTGCATGTTTCACAGTTTCTGGAAAATATAGACCAAATTTCTAAAGATACCAATGGAATATTAAGATTTCAAATTTTAAAATAAAAAATGTATTATAGTCTTAGTATGTGAGGATAATTTATCTGCAACAAATGGCTCATTTCTGCTAAAGGTAACGTTGTACGAATTATTGCGCTTTATTCTAAAATTCTCTAATTCAGCGTCCAACTTTTGAGCTGTTCCTTACCTATTTATAGTGATAATTAAGTTCGTTTTGTATATAACTACTATGTATTATGTTGGTTTAAAGATTTTCAACAAAACAATGTATTTAAAATTATTTTACTTGGTTCTATATAGCCATTTTCAATTGTTTTAAGTTCTGATTATAATACTTGTTATTAATTCTGAAGTTTAAGTTCAATAACATTTATTTTATTCTAGATATGATATACAGTCCACATATTAAGGTTAATTTTATTAAGGTTTATGTTACGAAGGAAAGTTTTTATTAATTTGTTTTAATTAGTATTATACAGAGCTTTTAATTCATGTCTGAAGTGTTATAGGTTTATTTAATGATTTTGTTGTTACTAAGGACTAATTAGTCCTTGGGTGGCGGAATGTTTACGCCAGTATTTCTTAGTAATACGTTTTTATACTAGATGGCGTGGTAGTAGTTTTAGATCGCGCTATCAACATTCTCCGTGGAAAATATAAGTAGTCTGAACACATTTAATAAATTTGCTTATGCGTTCCGAAGTATGTGTGCGTTTCATTTACCCTGGCTTTGCAGACTATGAACAGTGGTTAATGACAATAGTGACCTTGTCTTACAATACAAGCCGTTGATCGCGGGTTTCACCCACTAGGACAAGCATTTATGTGTATTAACGTCTGTTTAATCTCGCTGTGTGAAAATGTGTATTTATTAACTTATATATAATATGTTGCCTAGTTAATATGGAAATCTCCAAATAAAATTACGTAACAGACAGACATGACTGGTATTTTCCGACAGATGTAGATACCTACTTGAGATGTTGTTCAAGGCTTTGTGTTAAAGATTAAATCGCGAGATAAAAGTGCAAAAATATCATAGTAAGCTGTTGATATGTAGATATTAATACAACTTACCGACCTGTCTCGATACCTACTTGATCTTTTCATTGACGTTGACAGCCAATTGGCTTTGTGACTTTCAATCCGCCGGTCGTGGGTTTGAATCCCACCCAGGACAAACATTTGTATGCATGAGTACTTGTCTGTTTATTCTGTGTCTGGATGTAATTAACTATGTAAGTATTTATTTAAATGTACCTTGTATATGTAGTATATCAGCTATCTGGTTACATCACAAGCTCTGCTTAGTTTGAAATTAGATTGGCCGTGTGTGAAAAATGCCTCAGTATATTTATTTACCCGCAGACTATCCATCTGATCCAAGCGTGTGGTTTTAATATTTATCTGGGAGATTAAATAATAACTCAAACAACATTAAGTATATCTCGAATCATTTATTCTTATAACCAAACACAGCACATCACCTCCAAAATGCCATAATATATTGTTTTTTTGATAATTAAAATCAATAAAAACACCAATACATCTTAATCATTTATTTCTTAACTACTACTATTATTCAGAGTCGCTCGAGTCTGAGGCGGCTTCAGCTACTTCCACGTTGAATTTGTATTCTTGATCTGCGCCGAGGTACGCGTCCGACATGAAGTATAGCGTGTAGGTGTGGCGGCCGGAACTACCGCAGACAAAGTCGAGGCGAACCTGTAAAATAACATATACTTATTGAAATGAAAAATGATTTTTATTCAATTAGGCCTTCACAGACACTTATGAATAGTCAGACTCTAACGCTCGGTTCGGAAGGTTGGTTTTGCTGAGAAGAGCCGACAATAAACTCAGCAATTACTCTTTTCAAAACAAACTTAGATTTATTTACATTTGAGGGAATTAGTCTCACTGACAATATTTGGGTGTTGGGGAATGACTCTATTCATCTATCTATACTAATATGATAAATACGAAAGTAACTCTGTCTGGCTTTCACGCTTAAGCTACGGAACCGATGCAATGATATGAAAGATAGTCTAGAGCCTGAGAAAGGACATTGGCTACATTTTATTCCGGGAAAATGGAAGATCTCCCGGGTACGCGGGTAAAACCGCGGGGAGCCACTAGTACTTATATATTAAAAGGTTAGATTTAGATAACTTTGTATGTATTGAATAGGAGATCTGAATAATTATTTTACCGATGGAAAGCTACATTTAAAATGTGAGAGCACTGGTACCCATAACACTAGTTTAATCTTGTTTTGGGTACCAGAGTTCAGTGAAACACAATTTATTTATTTAATTACCTAATTTGTTTGTATTTTGTTTATATAAATAGTGTTTAAGGAACAATAATTTATATCAATAAACGATATTACATTATCAGGGGGTGAAATAGGCTATATTTTATCCCTGTATTCCTAAGGGAACGGGAACTACGCGGGTGAAACCGTACTACCTAGTATATGATAAATTACCTTTGCATTCCTTGCTAGGGAGACTCGTTTGATGGACAACAACGTGTTCGTCTTAGGATCGCCAATAACCACCCACCAGCCCTCCTCGCGTTTCTATAACAAACAAATACATATTATGAATCCAGGAAATATATCTGGTAAATTTTTCACACACAGCCAATCAATACATAGCTTTTGGTATGGATATTATGCCAAGAATTAGTGTAATATAAAAATATTTTAAGACAGAAAATTGTAGTACATAAAAGTTGTAAAAAAAGTACTTTATGTACCAACTTATGTATGTAATATGTATTTCTGAATGTAGATTAGCAACAGATTGTTAATTTTGTTACTTTTCATGTGTTGTAAATATTTGAATTGTATAAGAAAGAAGACAGAAGAAAGAAAGAAACATGTTTTAACATACCTGCGGGAAGAACGGCGCGATGACAGGGCCGACGATATCGTCCTCTCTCTCTAACGACACTTCAACCACGATCGGCTTGCCGGCTCGCAGGTGGCGGTCGTTCATCACCTAGAATAAAATAAACAAGACTAGTTTATAAGCATTCCGAATCGAGCATTAAGAGTTGACGATGTCTAAGTGACTGTAAAGGCATATTTGAATGAATAAATATTTTATTTGGGTTATAAATTCTTAAAGTCATAAATTACTACCCCCGTCGCGCGGTTTTACCCGCGTAGTTTCCGCTCCCGTAGGAATACGGGGATGAAATATAGCCTATGTTACTCATAATAAGATTTTGAAAGAATTGTGCAATTCGGTCCAATAGTTTCGGAGTTACAAACGAACAAATCTTTCCTTTTTATAATATTATATAGTATAGATATCTATACTAATATTATATAGTATAGATATCTATACTAATATTATAAAGCTGAAGAGTTTGTTTGTTTGAAGGCGCTAATCTCAGAAAGTACTGGTCCGATTTGAAAAATTGTTTCAGTGTTAGATAGCCCATTTATCGAGGAAGGCTATAGGCGAGGAAGGCGATGGAAAGCTACATTATCAGGTATTAACATAGGCTATATTATATCCCTGTATTTTTACGGGAACGGGAACCACGCGGGTGGAAACGTCAGCTAGTAAGTAATCCTAACGGATAGTACCTAAAATCCTCGCGGGTTAAAGTTGGCGTTAGGTCAATGTAACTATTCGACGCGGACGAAACCACGAGGAGCCACTAGTAAAGTAATTTACCTGGTATGTGAGCTCCACGTTGGGATATCTGTCGTAATCATCGAGCATGTAACCAATAGAGTGGAACTGTTAACAGTTTTGTTAGAAAACAAAATACGCCAAAACGCTGCGCCGGCCCCTGTGTTCTGATTGGCCGACTCAAGGTCAAGTGTTGCACTAGACGTACACACAGGTCTCTTATTGGTCGGGTACTGTTTTAGTTCGAGCGTGGCTTGTTAGTTATACGTGACAAATCATTGATGCGTTGCTAAACAAATGGCTCACTATTGTTACTCTACGATGGTCGTAATATAGCCAGTGGCGTAGCGTGGGTCATTGGCACCCGGGGTGGAGTAATCATTTGCCGCCTTTTCGTTGCCACAAAAATAATGTAGGCGTTTTTTTTAGAATTTATGTTAGTTTTTTGTTTTATTCGTGTTTTGAATTTATGTTTAGAATTTTGTTGTGAATTTATATTTTAGATAATTATGATATTGTTTTTAATTTTATAGCCCTTCCAATAGTGTATCTGTAGTGATAGACACTGGGTTCGTTCCTAAGTTCATGCGATCAAGCCATTCGTCATTTCAAACCGTATAAAAGCATCAAATTACACTGCAATGGGGCATTCTCCTGTAAGTAGCCACACTAAACGGGTCAAGAACTCTTAATCGGAGTACGAGTAAGTTGAAGCTCAGTTTGTAAGAACTCGAGTCAACTTCGCTGGATCGGAACGACACCACGTTCGAGCCTTGGCCAGGGAAGTAATTTTCGTTTGTAAAATTTATTTGTTTGTTCTTTTCATAGTAGTATTTGTTATGAGTCGTAGTTTTGATTATTCACATTTGTAGTCATAATTTAGATACGTACCTACTTAGTAAATTATAGTATACGCGCTTGTATTACATGCACATAAAATATTTGTTGAAACCTATTAAATAACAAATCTCTAATTTCTTACATTCTATCTACATATAAATAAATCATTCATATTTTATTTTTTATTTGCACTATTCTATTATAAATCTACTTAACTTTTCTGACTGATTTTATTTTATTTTCCCTTTATCTATTGTCTAGTTTATTTAATAGGTAGATATTTCTATATATATTAACGTATTGTGTTTTCTTATTTTCATGCTCGCCTGCCCTCTAATCGCCGAGCCAAAAATGCTGACGCGCAAGGCTACAGCTATCGACATGGAGAACAAGCTGAAAGTTGCACTGCAGGAACTGAAGAAGTCTCAGGACCTCTGCAACCGGCTTTTGAGGGAGCGGGACGAAAGCGAGGAAGAAATCAACAATATTCTTGAAAAAAACGCGAAACAAAAATTAGAATTAAAATCATTTCATTCTAAGTATGCGGACGTTGTGGATAGGTGTAATCGACTCCAGGCAGATGTTGATTCGTTTAGTGAGTATAGCGATACTCATGTAAGGGCTCTGAGTCGCATCACTGAGCTCGAGCTCAACCTAAATGAGGCACATAGGTCTATTAGACAACTAGAGGCTGCCAATTTTGCCCGAGAAAGTGACACTACTCGGAGCCTGTATGAGGAGCTACTCGGCACTCGTGTAGATAAGGTATCTGAGGAATTCCCGTCCACTACCGATTTGACGTCTGACAATGAAGGTAGTCCTAATGTTAGTTCGTCTTATAATAGGTCTAATATTCACATTAATAGCCAAAGATCATTTAAAAAGTACATTAAATTCAATAAGATCATCAAAAAGACACAAAAACTTTTGAAAAAACAAAAAATTGTAAGAAACCTAAATTCGTTATTAAGAAATGAACGTTTTAGCTTAAAGTGCCAATTAAAAACAAGCCAGATTAAAATAAAGCAAAACAAGGATACTTACGATATTAATACTATACGCCTACTTGAAAAAATTGATTATCTTAAAGAAAACTTAGAAAATATTAACGCGAAATATGTTAACGCTCAACAACAAATCAGCGAGCACATCCTAGCGACAGACGAGCTAATTAGGTTAGGAGAATATAATAAGGAGCGTCTCGACTCCATCGCAAATAACCACTGCAGCTGCTTAACTACAAGCCCTACTTTAGGTGCACAGGCGGTATTAGATAGTAATAAGGATAGCACCGTTAATATAAACTCAGAATCACACAGTAGGCAAACAATTGTTATAAGTGATAATATTGGAAAAGACTTGGGCCCTATTCTCAATAATTTAATCAATGAACGGTCGTTGAATAAATGTTACCCAGGAGCGTCTTATGAGCAGTTAGTTAATAAAATATATTCACATGACCTACATCAAAATACCACTGTTATCATTTTATGCGGAGATAGTTTAAATATTAATAAAAAGGATATAATAAACAGTTTTGATAAGTTGCTTGACCTACGGAATCAGTTTAAATGTAAAATTGTCATGTGTGCTTTTCCTTATTCTTGTTCATTATCTCAAGAACAGAACACGCACATACATAACCTTAATATGACTATGTATAATTTATATAATCGTCATAGTGACGGCATGTTTTATTTCGATATGAACAATGTTATTTCTAATTTTAAGTTGACAAGAGATACTCTCTATCTGCCACTTAAGTTTAAGCGACAAATTGCTACATTGTTAGCCGGTAATATACACATATATAACCAAACCAATATCTTGGTTGGACACACTATTGCGCCTGATGTTATTGATGTTAACCAGGCATCCGGGGAGGATTTTCAAGTACGACAAAGACTAAGCCCAACCATTTAAATATTGTACATCAAAATATACAGGGCTTAGCTGGTAAAGAACTAGAGATAGAATTGTTCCTTGAATACCATAAGGTTAATATTTTTTGTGTTACTGAACACTGGTTAAAGAACCATGAGCTATTGCTCAATATTCCTAATTTTAAGTTGATGAGTTCGTTCGTTAGAAGATCGGCGATACACGGTGGTAGCCTAATTTTTATATCTAATCATGTCAAATGTAAGAATCGCCAAGATATTGTAGATTTATCAATCGAACGTACTGTGGAATTGTCATGTGTAGAACTTGATAGATTTGTTATAGTTTGTGTGTACCGTCCTCCTCTTAGTGATTTTAGTAGGTTTGAACTAGTTATAGAAGACGCTCTTAAGAAAGCTCAAACTAAAAATAAATCCTTAATAGTATGTGGGGATTTTAACGTAAACCTGTTGATAGACTCGCCTACATCAGTAAGGTTGATCACTTTGTTTAAATCATTTAATCTATCCCATTTATTTGAAGAGCCAACTAGAATTACGGCAACCACTGCCACATGCCTAGATAATGTGTTTTGCAACTGTGATGTATTTGAAAAATGTATTATTAGTGAGCTAACTTCAGATCATTGTGGTCAAAAGGTAGTTTTATTAAATGAAGGAAATAACATTCCGCACAAAATAACATGTAGGCCTATTACTTTAAATAGAATGACGCGATTTCAATTCAATGTAAATAAAAATATTGCTTCGATTGACATGTCACATGCGGAACCAGATAGACTTTATGAAGAACTTTTTAATTTTATTAGGAAAGAATTTGATAATAGTTTTAAACCTAGGACCTTAAATAAAAATAAGCAGATCAAGTTTAACGATTGGGCGACGGCTGGAATTTATAAAAGTAGAACTAGGTTGTATGAGCTGTATGGTATGAAGAAGTTTAATCAAAATGTTAGTTTCATTGAGTATGTTAAAAATTATTCTAAAATATTTAAAAAAGTTTGCGCTCTTGCTAAATCAATTTATTTGAGAAACAAAATCAACCAAGCTACCAACAAAGTAAAAGCTACTTGGAATATTATTAACTCTCAAACAGGTAAATCTAAGCATAAAATGCTTATTGAGTTAAATACTAACAATAAACTTATTAGAGATGATGGTCAAATAGCAGAAGCTTTTAATAACTTCTTTAGGGACATACCTGTAGCTACAACTAGCTCCTTAAATTCTTCACCTGTAAATGCTGACGCAATTTTGAGAAATCATGTATCCGAGTGCCATGAGCTATTTAAGTTTAAGCATATTACGTCCAATGAAATAGTGAAAACGTTCAAAAATTTAAAAATTAAACGCACTGGTGATTTGTGGGACATATCTGTTGCTGTATTGCGGGGTATTGTGGAACCTATTGCTCCTCATTTAGCTTTTATTTTCAACAGATGTGTCGATTTAGGTACTTTTCCGGATTTGATGAAACATAGTAAAGTAATACCTTTATTTAAAACTGGAGATTCTAGTGATCCTTAAAATTACAGGCCTGTTTCCATTTTGCCAGTCTTAAGTAAAATATTTGAAAAGATAATATTAGTACAACTACTTTCTCATTTTAATTTCAATAAAATTTTACACGGGGAACAATATGGCTTCACCAAGGGTCGTTCTACGATTGACGCTGGGGTAGCTCTCTTAAAGAGTATTTTTGATGCTTGGGAAAAATCACAAAATGTTATAGGAGTGTTTTGTGATCTTTCTAAAGCCTTTGATTGTGTTGATCATGAGACACTATTGCGTAAGTTAAAATATTACGGGGTAAAAGGCATTGCACTTGATCTGATGAAATCTTATCTTAGCCAAAGAATCCAAAGAGTTGATGTAAATGGGGCTAAGTCATCTGGTTCTTCTATGCGTATGGGTGTACCACAGGGCTCAATTCTAGGTCCATTCTTATTTTTAATTTATATTAACGACCTCCCTTTTTATGTAAAAAATACCTGTGGAATTGTACTGTTTGCTGATGACACCTCACTGATTTTTAGTGTTGATAGACTTAAATCCAACTATGACGATGTAAATTGTGCATTGGCCCGGGTATTAAAATGGTTTACTGTAAATAACCTAGTTTTAAATGCGAAAAAAACAAAATGCGTTAAATTTGCGTTACCTAATGTAAAAAAAGTAGGTTGTAATCTTATGCTAAATAATGAAGTTTTGAATCTTGTTGAATCAACAGTATTTTTAGGGATTACTCTTGACTCGAAACTTCAATGGGGCACCCAAATTTCTACACTTGCGGGAAAGCTCAGTTCGGCAGCTTACGCAGTTAGGAAAATTAGACAGCTTACAGATGTAGATACGGCTAGACTAGTATATTTTAGTTACTTTCATAGTGTTATGTCCTATGGTATTCTACTGTGGGGCAAAGGTGCGGATATAGAAACTATTTTTATTTTACAAAAGAGAGCGGTACGAGCTATTTACAATTTAGGCTCTCGTACGTCCCTCAGAGATAAGTTTCATGAAATCGGCATACTCACAGTTGCATCACAGTATATATATGCAAACATATTATTTGTTCATCATAACATTAGTAGTTTCATTAAAAACAGTGATTTGCACTCCCTCAATACAAGAAATAAGCACAAACTTGTGACCTCTGCTTATAGACTCCAAAAGGTGCAAGGTTCATTTTTAGGACTGTGTGCACGCTTCTATAACAAAATCCCTATATCAATTGTAAATTTGCCTTCGCAAAAATTTAAGGACCATATCAAAGCCGTATTAATAAAAAGGGCTTACTATAATATAAATGAATATTTAAATGATAATAATGCTTGGTTGTAGATTTATTTAACTTGTATACATTTATGCTTATACTCATACTGTAAATTACCTAATATAAGTATGTTAATAGTCTCGCTGATAACATTGGGTGTGTGTGTTTCGTTAATTAATTGATAATTATGTTTTGTAGCAGGCTTGGGTTAGTCATGCTCACTTAAAAGTCTTTGCTTGCGGCGGCGTCGTGTGACGGGTCGCTCACTTCCCTAAAATATGGCGAAGAGGGCGATGGCTGCCACATGCGTCATGCTTGTGAACAGGTGCTGCTTGTGGGGACTGGTCTGCTCAAGTTTGTTTTTGTTTTTATGAATATTCACTTTATTTTATGTTTTTTTTTTTTTTCTTTTATGTCATTCCCTACCACGCAGATATTGTCAGTGAGACTACTTCATTGAAATGTATTTTAATCTAAGTTTATTTTAAAAAGAGTAATTGCTGAGTTTATTGCCGGCTCTTCTCAGCAAAACCAACCTTCCGAACCGAGCGTTAGAGTCTGACTATTCATAAGTGCTTTGCATATTGGCCTATTTGAATAAAAATATTTTTGATTTTGATTTTTTGATTTTGATTTTGATATATTACCTGGTAAGTGAGCTCGACGTTGGGATATCTGTTGCAGAACCTCGCCACGTCGGCCATCTCGGCGGGCGCGAGCTGCAGCAGCTTGCCGCGCGCGCCGTCCTCCAGCTCCATCACGTCGAACACCGTCTCCACACCCTGACACAAACACATATATAATATATATAAATCTCGTGTCACAATGTTTGTCCTCAATGGACTCCTAAACCACTTAACCGATTATAATAAAATTCGCACACCATGTGCAGTTCGATCCAACTTGAGAGATAGGATAGCTTACATATACTTGGACCCGGTAGGTGGCGCTGGTGGGCAGAACGAAGTCTGCCTGGTCCACTAGTATTAATATATATTATACTAAATAATTTAAAAAATGTGCAAGTATTACAATTATTTACCCCCCCATCCCCCTGCCCCATGCTTACATAAACATTGTTCAATTAAAGTTCTACGCGAGTCCTTAAACGTATGCATTATTTGTGGGAATCCACGAAAATGCGGTTCCTTTTTAAGCAAAAACAGTATACTTGAACGGCAAATATAAAGTCAATATATTTCTACATTAATAATACAGTATTTTTCTATCAAAAAAATAATTGTTGCCCTGGAAATCAAGGCAAACTCTTATGTTATCATCTGCTCAGATTGCGAAAATCTTCTATATAAATAAAGTCCCCGCCGCCTCTGTCTGTCCGAACGCGATAAACACAAAAACTACTGAACAGATTTTCATGTGGATTTTACCAAATTAAGGAGTATTTCATGGAGAAGGTATGTATAATGCACCAATTTGGACCCGGTAGGTGGCGCTGATGGATAGAACGAAGTCTGCCGGGTCCGCTAGTATTAATATAGATATACATAGATCATCATCATCAGCTCATATACGTCTCCACAGAGGAGCTCAAGCCTCCCCTAACATCGAGGGGTGTAGGCCATAGTCCACCAAGCGGGCCTAGTGCGGATTGGCGGACTTCACATGCTTTTAAGAGTGACATCTCGAGCGTTCAGGTTTCCTAACGATGGTTTTTCTATAACCCAAAGTGGTGTGAATCATTATATCATTTAAATAAATAAATAATTTAACAGTGGTATTTTGTAGGTATAGTATAGTAGCATTAGAGTTGACGTTTCATAAGTCCCTGTGAAGGCCTATCTGAATTAACAAATTTATTTCATTTCATAGGCAGAGGTCATTGCTCCCTCTACAAGTACTTTACTTTAGTAAGGAAATTTTCAGTAGATAGATGCTTACCTTCTCGGCACATCTCTGTGCCAAATCGGCGGTGAAGTGTGGCAACTGCCTCAGGTAGGAATCCTTGGCCCACATTGCTTGAGTGACCATCTGAGCGAGCTCCATAGCGGCTACTGCTGGGGCTAGCCAACCGCTACTAGATACTACGTCTACGCACGCTTGGATTAGACGGATAGCCTGTAGGGGAAAATAAATAAAATAAAATAAATAAATATCCTGGGACATTTTCCACACACGGCCAATCTGATTCCAAACTAAGCAGAGCTTGTGATATGGTAACCAGATAGCTGATATACTACATATACTAAGTTTTAAATACATACTTATATAGATATTTACATCCACAATATATATAAAATAAATGAAGTAAATATCCTGGGACGTTTTACACACACGGATAGTCGGATTCCAAAGTAAGCTTCAAAGTGAGCTTGTGTTATGGTAACCAGAAAGCTGATATACTACATATAATACTTTTAAATACATACATATTATAGATATTTACATCCATACATTACATAGGAAAATAAATAATGATCATTATAGTTGGGTGCGTCTCACTGCGTCTGCCTGTTTGCCATCTTTGTGTAAAAAAAAATGTACTGATTTTTTTGTAATCTTAATTTGCAATAAATAAGAAAAGTCCTACTAATATTATTTTAATAAATAAATAAATAAATATTCTGGGACATTTTTCACACACGACCAATCTGATTCCAAAGTACTCTTGTGTTAGGGTAACCAGATAGCTCATATACTATATGTTTTAAATACATTCATATATAAATATTTACATCCAAACACAGGACAAACATACATATTTACAGACATGTATGTATAGGCATAAAATAATTGTTTATATTTAATTAATTTATTAAAAGGTTACAGATTACAAATCTATACTAATATTATAAATGTGAAAATATGTTTTGTCTGTCCTGTCTGTCTCGCTTTCCCGCTTAAACTACTGAATCAATTAAATTAAAATCGGCACACAGATAATCTAGAGCCTGAGAAAGGACATAGGCTACTTTTTATCCCGGGAAAATGGAAGATCTCCCCGGTACGCGGGTAAACGAGCAACTCATATATGTAACCTCCTCCAACAACGAAGAGGTTTAGGCCATAGTCCAGCACGCGGGCCTATAGATTGGCGACGTTAGTACAGTACCTTAGTGAGAACTATAGCAGTATCTGCGTGTAGCTCAGCCGGTAACTGCATTCTCGAGAGATGTGCTTGCACTAGTATATGCGCTTTAACATGTGGATCATTGTATTTCACACTGCCCGTTGCAGCTGTGGGTTTATGTGGCACTCTGAAATGTACAGATGTTAAGTAAGTACTATAATAAAAAAATATATTCAATTCAGTATCAGATAACTTGTTAGAAAGACCCTTGGCAGTGAAATGCTCGCTACAAGCTGTTTCACACGTTTTGAAAAGAGCAATTTCTGAGTTTATTGCCGACTCTTCTCAGTAAAAACAACGTTCAGAACCGAGCATAAATAATTACTATCATAAGTGCTTGTAAGGGCCTATTTCAATAAAAAAAAATTGATTATTTATCAAAGCTTTTTTGTCAAAAATATTTTGATTTTGCGACAGCACACAAATATTCGTCGTGGCTGGGATTCAAACCAACGACCAACCGAGTTTAGTTAGTATTTAGCTGTATGTAGTGTTTATACTCACTTGGCAGCGAGTGCTTTGATAATGTTCTCCTCACGATGCCTGATGCAGAGGTCCGAGTACTCGGCGGCGGACGAGATGATCTCGAGCAAACCCCGGATCTTCGTCTTGTTCGTGAGCGACAGGCTGAACAACTCTGTTCGATGAAAAAAGAATTTTATATCATCATCGTCTTGCCCTTATCCCACCTTACGTGGGGTCGGCACAACATGTCTTCTTCTTCCATTCTCCTCTATCAGTCATCTCAGCACTCACTCCTTTCTTACTCATGTCATCTTTCACACAGTCCATCCATCTTTTCTTTGGTCTACCTCTGCTAATATATCCATCCACTTCCAAAATACATAAAAACTTAATAAATAAGCTTGGAATATTCTTAAGACAGATAGATAATATTCAACTTTTAAATACATATAACAGACCCAAAATATCAATAACAAGGCATAATTAAGAAATTAAAATAACCTGAAAAAAATTAAGAGAACAGGTATAGTTCTTGGCACGCATCATAACTAAAAACATTGACAGTTCAATTGTCCTGTGCGAATGTTTTCAGTACTTTCGATTTAAAATAGTTGTGATTTTCAAGGCTAGAATGGATAGGTTTCTTCGGGGTAAGCATGCTCCATCCTTGGTTTTGGCAACGTCCTGTATAGACGGGTCAGAGACCAAATGTAATAAATAAAAATCATTGAATATATCGATATTTTGGACTTTACTGTTTTGTACTCGTTACTTGTTATAGTAGGTTTAGACAGAGATTAGTTTTACCAACGTAATAGCGGCTTACGCCCGTTGTTAATAATCTATCTCCAATCCGTAATTAAAACCAACGAGTTGTCAAAATGGACGGATAGCTTATTGGCAAGCAAAAACTATCATTTTCGAACAGAATCGATCGATCGTAGATCGAAGATAGATTGATTTTAAAGCTTCACCCAGAAAATGGATTGAGTATCAATCTTAGATAGCAAAATATGGATCAGGATTGATTATTGACATCGGGCGTTAAAGATAATTAATTTTAACTTACCAATAGTTGTATAGTTAATGTAGTAGTATGAGGCGATCATGCCTAAGTTAAGCGGTTGGACATCCATCTCGTCCTCGATGGCGATGCACTTGGACTGCTCGAGGTCAGTGAGGGTCGTCTCCACCAACTCCGATAAGTGGTCTGATAAGTGTCTAGGAACGTGAGGTAAGGATATTTTATTTATATACTATAGACTATTTTACACACCGGTTGGCTTTGTGGTTAGTGTCCCTGACTTTGAAACTGCTGGTCGTGGGTAAATATATAACCTATAACCATCCTCTATAAATGGGCTATCTAAAACTGAAAGAATTTTTCAAATCGGACTAACAGTTCCTGAGATTAGCGCGTTCAAGCAAACAAAATCTTGAGCTTTATATATTAGTTTAGAGATAGATTTTAAACGAAAATAAAATATGATTATCTAATAGCTACATGCACGCGGTTTCACCCGCGTAGTTCCCGTTCTTGTGGGCGAACAGCTATAAAATATAGCCTACGTTACTCCCTGATAATGTAGTTTCCTAACTTTGAATTTTTGAACTCAGCACAGTAGTTTTTGAGTTTTATTCATTACACACACACAAACACACATTTTATTTCCTCTTTATAATATTAGAATAAAAGCTAGATTATTATTACCTGTGAGTGACACCCTGCAGATTGTAATAGTTGGGATTCTGCGTGAGACGACGGTAGAGGAAACTCCAAGTCAGATAGTCCACCGCATCCTGTTTATTCTCTATGGTCTTCGTCACTATCTCTGCGTTGATGTGGTCGTGGAGTCTATGGTCTAAATGGCTCTGTAAAATGAAGTTTATTAAAATATATTTTTAATATAGTGTATAGTAAAGTTAGATATTTATATATGTTAAAAATATATATTACGTATTATCTTGATAATAAAATAAATACATAAATACATACAGAGTACTCTACTAAAAATACACTAAAAACATCTTAAAAACAAAGGTGGAAGCTAAAATGCTAGCTTCCACCCCGTGGTTTCACCCGGGATAAAAAGTAGCCTATGCTCAGGCTCTGGATTAGTTGTGTACCAAATTTCATTTAAATCGGTTCAGTAGTTTTAGCGTGAAAGCCAGCCAGACAGACAGAGAGACCAAGTTACTTCCGGATTTATAGGTAGTATTAGTATAGATTGTGAAGTGGCGCTTAAGATGATACAGGAAAATTTAGTTATTTCAGTATTTTTTTTATCAAAACCTATCTTACAGATTAAAGAGATAGAAATCTTGGTTGCTAGGCAACGCGACGCGAAATGTATCGTTACATTTTTTTTGGTCTTAATATTATCCGTCTAGCCCCCTTTCGCAACGCGGGATAAGGAAAATGGAGTACAGTATGGAGTTCTTCAAGAAGGGAGTGAAGAGATTTTTACAGGGTCGGCAACGCGTGAGTAACGCCCCTAGTGTTGCAAGCGACCATAGGCTGCGGTAACCGCTTCCCATCAGGCGGACTGTATGCCTGTTTGCCACCTTTGTGGTATAAAAAAATAAAAACGTTCCAAAAATTAAAATAACACAAATTTTTTGTTCTTAATTTTTTCCGTCTCCTCTCCTCTCTAAGGTAGATCCTTATTAAGACCAAAAAAGTTCGTAAAGCCCCCACTGACCTCCAAAGGCAGACAATCATTGAGCAGTTTAGTGAAGAAGGTCTTGTGATGCGCCACGCACATGAGCACGGCGACCGAGTGCTCGTCCTCGAGCGGGCGGCACGCGCGACCCAACATTTGTAGTACCGTCGTTATAGGGTACTGCTCGTACGCGTGGAGTTTACCGTTGTAGCTAGAAATAAATAGATACAAAGATATATTAGAGAGATTTTTTTTCTTCTTGAGAATAACAAACAATTGCACAATACAGCTTATGTAACAATATATATATACAGACAGACAGAGTTACTTTCGCATTTATTATATTAGTATCGATTTATTGTAATTTTGTTGTATGTATCAAAATAAATAAATTTATTAATGTTAGGGGAGGGTCGAGCTTCTCGTTGGCGACGTATATGAGCTGATGATGATGGTGAGGGGGTATTTTGGAATAAAAATCGATCTCCTCAAATGAAAATGACATTTTCTCCAATACTATGTATGGAGGACTTTAAATATTAAATTCGTACCAACTAACTGGTGTGTAAGTTTTGACATAGCTTTTTAGATTTTGTCTCAGATGGCGTTTACACCCTTACACATACCCAACCGCTCAGCCTTCGCTACGCCTTCGTGGAGGTACGCCGCTCCTGCCGCTAGGGTTTCCTTTAGCATCGAGTGTGTAAGCGAGACGACACGTGCGAGAGAGATAGCTATACATACGTGTGAGTACAGACTCCACCAGCTGTTGGACGAGGCGCCGATCATTCTGTTCGACGCCTTCGTGGAGGTAGGGTTTCCTTTAGCATCGAGTGTGTGAGCGAGACGACACGTGCGAGGGAGATAGCTATACATACGTGTGAGTATCAGCCACTATAACGGTGTGTACGTGTGCGGCAAAGGCCCAGGCTAGTTCAGCCGCCACCACGCACAGTTGCACTGCTCCGGACTCGACTAGCTGTTGGACGAGGCGCCGATCGTTTTGTTCGACGCCTTCGTGGAGGTAGGCAACCCCTGCTGCTAGGGTTTCCTTTAGCATCTGTTTGTGGGAGAAATAGATATTTTAAATATATTTTTGTCACACGTTAAGTGGTTTGGGTCGACGCAGTGGGGATTGTGCGACAAGGGGATAGGAGGGTCACATTTCAAAAATAATTAATCAATAAACTTTAATATTTGTTAATAAATATACTACCGGGTAACTCCTAGTTTTATTCAACCTAGGTTGTAACACTATACTCCCACGGGAACGGGAACTACGCGGGTGAAACCGCGCGAAGGCAGCTCTCATGTATGTTATAGGTGTAGCTTTAAGAACTTAAGAATATGTATTTTCTTCTGGCCAAACACTCTCCATCCACACACACCATCTTAGGGTCACATACCATTGCATTTGGTCTAATCCATCTACACTAATATTATAAAGAGGAAACATTTGTATGTAACGAATAAACTCAAAAGTACTGGACCGATTTTAATAATTCCTTTTTCATTGGAAAGCTACATTATCACTGAGTAACATAGGCTATATTTTATCCCTGTATTCCCACGGGAACGGGAACTACGCGGGTAAAACCGGGCGGAGGCAGCTAGACATAAATAAAAAAAAAATACCAAAGATTTACTCCCAATAGTTACCTTATCATTGATCCTCTTCAAAAACGGTTGTACCAAGTCCGGTCTTGCGTGGAGGAATCTAGTCGGGCGACCTTGTGCTGCAGCTAGTGCGAGCAAATCGGCGGCGAGGAGACGAGAATGACGGCGGGAAGGTACGAATACCGCACACGGTTTTGTACCCGCATACCTATACATAACATTTCAAATTCAAATTAATCAAAATAAATCAAAATCTAATCTAATCTAACCTAAATATAAATCTTTGGACATTTTTCACACACGGCCAATCGGATTCCAAACTAAGCAGAGCTTGTGATATGTTAACCAGATAGCTGATATACTACTTTTAAAAACTTACTTCTATAGAATATGCCTGTTTTTTCTGGGACTGGATGTAAATATCTATATAAGTACTAGTGGAGCAGGCAGACTTCGTTCTGCCCACCAGCGCCACCTACCGTACCAGGTCCAAGCATATGTAAGCTATCCTATCTCTCAAGTTGGATCGAACTGCACATGGTGTGCGAATTTTATTATAATCGGTTAAGTGGTTTAGGAGTCCATTGAGGACAAACATTGTGACACAAGATTTATATATATTAAGATGTATTTAAAAAAAAACCGTAATATATGTAGTACATACATAAGCAGTAATCTTTGTTCCAACTATTTAACACGGTTTTAAATTTAAGTTATACTATGTATTAATATATCTATAGTATATAGTAATTTTGTATAGCCTAGTCGGGTGTAGCTTATAACCTTTTTTTCTGTTTGTTGTGGTCAGAATGTTCTTATCAAAGAACAAAAAAAAAAGTTGCATCTAAAGTTAAGTAAACGAAACGACCAACTTAACTTTTCTGACGTAACCTAACGTAGCGCTTTTCTAAAAACGAAAAAAATCATCGACAACTTACCTAACCACGCTGTTGTAGATCGGTTTGGTCATCGCCGCCAGCCGGGACGCCGCATGCGAAATGTTGAAACCCTGTTGGAAAGATAATATTGAAGGATTTTATACAATATACTATACTTGTGAATCATCGACTCTAATGCTCAAATGTTTATTGTTTATTAGCTGCCTCCCCGCGGTTTTACCCGCGTAGTTCCCGTTCCCGTGGGAACACAGGGATAAAATATAGCCTATGTTACTCGGGGATAATGTAGCTTTCCAAAGGTGAAAGAATTTTTGAAATCGGTCCAGTAGTTTCGGAGCCTATTCATTACAAACAAACAAACAAATCTTTCCTCTTTATAATATTAGTATAGAAAATCAATGTATATAATTATTTTGTCCCAAATAAAATAGTGCGAGTTGACTCGAAATAATCTTAAACTAAAACTAACCAAAGGAAAAGAAAACAATAAAAAAGATAACTGTTCTCATTACACATTGCTGATAATAAATATTGTTTAAAAACATTAACAGAGCATGAAAATAAATCTTACTAATATTATAAACGCAAAAGTTTGTATGTATGGATATTTGTTCCTCTTTCACACAAACACTACCGTGCGGATTTGGATGAAATTTGGAATAGAAAAAGTTTATAACCTGAATTAACACATAGGGTACTTTTTATCCGAGGAAAATGGAAGATTTCCCGGGAACGCGGGTGAAACCGAGGGTTGTCACTAGTCATCATCGTCTTGCCCTTATCCCACCTTACGTGGGGTCGGCACAACATGTCTTCTTCTTCCATTCTCCTCTATCAGTCATCTCAGCACTCACTCCTTTCTTACTCATGTCATCTTTCACACAGTCCATCCATCTTTTCTTTGGTCTACCTCTGCTAATATATCCATCCACTTCCAATCCTAACATTCTTCTCGTCACATGACTATCATCTCTCCGCATTACATGCCCGTACCACGCTAACCTATTACTCCTCATCTATTCCGTCACTGGCGCTACTTTCAAACTTCCTCTAGAGGGTTGTCACTAGTATGGTATTAATTTAAAAAATTGGTTGCCTGTAAAGTCGGTATACGGGCGAAAGTTTTACGTGACAACGACGCAAGGGACGCGTGCCTTTCACTTTTTATGTCTGTCTCTCTCGCTCTTAGGCGGGCTAACCATGCCCGAGTGGAAGGGACGCGTGCCTCTCACTCGCTCTCATTGTGAGCGCATAACGTGAGCGGAGCGTAACGCAGTTTCTTGAAGTGTCACCCGGCAAACCAATTTATAAGACGTTGTCACGTCAATAACACTTACTTGTATATGTAGCTCGAGGGGCAAAGGCCTAACGCTAGGATGGAAGTTGAAGGTAGCGTTAGCATTGCACCCGAGCCATTGGGACACGTCGCGAGCGTCAGCCAGCGGGAGGGAAAGAGACACAATACGGATTTGACGACCTGGTGGGAGAGAGAGAAAGAGAGAGAACATAAATATCTTAGGACATTTCTCACACATGGCTAATCTGATTCCATAAGCAGAGCTTGTGATGTAACCAGATAGCTAATATACTACTTTTAAATACATACTTATATAGTTATTTACATCCAGACACAGAACAAACAGACATATTCATGCATACAAATGTTTGTCCTGGGTAGGTTTCGAACCCACGACCTGCGGCTTGAAATTCAGGATCACTAACCACGTCAAATGGTCTGCAAAACGTAACAGACAGACAGAGCTACTTTACCATTTACGCGGTTTCTACCGCGTACCCGTGAGGTCTTCTATTTTCCCAGAATCTAGACAGCCCGGTTGGCTTTGTGGTTAGTGACCCTGACTCTCAAGCCGCGGATCGTGGGTTTGAATCCCACCCGGGACAAACATTTCTATGCATGAATATTGTTTGTCCTGTGTCTGGATGTAAATATCTATATAAGTATGTATTTAAAAGTAGTATATGTAGTATATCAGCTATCTGGTTACCATATCACAAGCTCTGCTTAGTTTGGAATCAGATTGGCCATTTGTGAGAAATGTCCCAGGATATTTATCTATTTATTTATTTATCTGTGTACCAAATTTAATTTAAATCAGTTCAGTAGTTTTAGTGAGAAACTGAGAATGACAGACAGAGTTACTTTCGAGTTTATAGAGATAAGAGTACTTACCAATTTGCGATGATATATATCGCATTCTCGAGCAGACTACCTCCAGTACCGGGCCTTCCTCCCCACCGAGTAGTTGTAGAGCATCGACTATCACCAGTGAAACACTTTGAACGCTCTTACGGACCTTCCAACTGGAAAAGGAAGAAAAATGAGGTTATGTCATAAAGGCTTTTACAAGGTCTTATAATACATTAGGTTAAATATGTAACAAGAAATGGTATAAAAAATTTATTTTAAATTAATTATAATTTAATAGAAGGCCAAAGAATAAGCATCGCCATCCAGCGAGGTAATGTAGCCAGCATCCTGGGCACTCTACCACAGGGCAGCGATTTAGATAGTATATTTTATTTTTAATTTTAATTTAGTATGTAGCTATATATATGACAGCCCGGTTGGCTTTGTGGTCAGTGACCCTGACTTTCAAGCCGCGGGTCGTGGGTTCGAATCCCACCCAGGACAAACATTTGTATGCATGAATATGTCTGTTTGTTCTGTGTCTGGATGTAAATATCTATAATATGTATGTATTTAAAAGTATTATGTAGTATATCAGCTATCTGGTTACCATAACACAAGCTTCATTCGAAGCTTACTTTGGAATGAGATTGGCCGTGTGTGAAAATGTCTCAGGATATATATTTTACATGTAAGTTTTGTACATATTTATTTGTAGTTGGTGTGTAAATACTGTAATTTTGTATTTAATATTTGCTTGTATACCATTGTTTGTAAATAACAATGTATGTTAGATACACTTATAATAATAATAATTATATTTGGACATTTTTCACACGCGGCAAATCAGATTCCAAAGAAAGCTTCAAATGAATCTTGTGTTATTTTGGTTATGGTAACCAGATAGCTGATATACTACATATACTACTTTTAAATACATACTTATATAGATATTTACATCCATACTTATGAATAAATGAAAATAATAATTCTCACACAAACACAACAATCATTACTCGTTCCTGACATATCGACCTATCCATAGAAAAAAGTTCAATTTGCCAAATCCCTACTTTAGAGAAGAGTGATTTGAAGTTTGATTTGCACATATTTTACCATTTTTACCTTAACTTTTTATTAATCAGTTTAGAGACTTGATACTTTTGCCAATATTTATATAGGTACCTAATTGTAGACATAAACATACAATAAAAAAAGTAGTTTGGGTTCAAAGCTATATAGAACTTTGTTCTACAAATAGGTTGATATATTGATTTGTGTCTTTGTGTGTGTATGAGAGATCTGTTGTATGTGTGGTGTGTATGTATATGTGTAAAGAACTTACCGTCTCGACAGTACGTCCCATTTATCAGCTGTTGTTATTATAATCTGGCCTTTGTTCAATAGTTTATGATCCGTTGCTGTTTCACCCGTTAGTTGTACAACCTGGGAAATAAAATAACTCGTTTATAATTGGGGTTAGTAATCACGGACTGTGGGTTCGAGTCCCGTACAGGAACAGTTAATGTGTGTGTGTGTCATTGACCTAAATACCTTTACACAAATAGTTCTTTCAATTTCGCAATGGATGCCATTCATTTGCTTTTTTTTAAAATAAATGTTATCAAAATAATATAGGCCATATACCTAACATATATTTCTTTAAAACACATCAGTAAAAACAATGTATTACAAAGTTACCACGGTTTTGTCAAAATATTAAACTTGTATAAATCATTAAAGATATCCTCCAAACTAATCTGAGTAGTTCAGACCCAACAATTAGGGTATTTTTCTTAGTATTTGGATAGTATAATTTGTACATATAAAAGAAAGAAAGAAAGAAAATATTTATTGGACACAACATAAAAATACACAAACAGCAATACACTTAATAATTTAATAATACCCAATATTACAAAAAACTACAACAACATAACATAACTAACTATTACGAAAATAAATAAAATTATGTTGGGTCCAAATGGCCCCAGCTCAGAATGTGCTAGAGATGACTCCCTAGCGCTGATTTTCAGCTGAAGCCTCAGTGGTATATATATATTTATATTGTGTCATTTGAGAGGGCTCATTTGTACTTCCATAGCATTCATCTTAGTATTTGCTTTTCTGAATACATATTTATTTATAAGGCACAACAACAGCAAAGCAAATGTATTAAGGATTACAAGGTCTAGGTACAAAATATGTTAAAGTTTTGATACAAGTGCTAATAACAGCTGCACACAACATTTTCCGTAAGCAACAGAACTATGCTACTATTTATTATATTATGTATGTTAAGTTTCAAGCCAGATTTAAATTTTGTTTGTTATTATATATAAATAAATACATAAATCGAATATACAACTAAAATATCTTAATTACCTTCAAATTAAACCTAGTACCAAACTTATGGTACCAATCAGCAAACACTATATCAGCTAGGGCATCCTTAGGCAGCAGATAGACGGCTCGTCCGGCCGCGTTGCTTGACAACAGCCTTAGCAACGCTAGCTCTGCTATCACCGACTTCCCAGAACCAGATGGAGCCCCAACAAACACGTTGTCATCAGAATTGTATACTGCATTGAAAACCTGTGGAGGAAATATACTGTTAAACGTCAAATTTAAATATAATGCCTCCCCGCGGTTTTAGACGAGTACCCGGGAGATCTTCCATTTTCCCGGGATAAAAAGTAGCCTATGGTCTTTTCCAGGCTCTAGGTATCTGTGTACCAAATTTCATTTAAATCGGTTCAATAGTTTTTGCGTGTTAGACAGACAGAGTTACTTTCGCGTTTATAATATTAGTTAGGATTAGGACTAGTGGCTCCCTGCGGTTTCACCCGGGATTCCCGGGAATCTTAAATTTTCTCGTGATATAAAGTAGCCTATGTGTTGATCCAGCTCATAAGCTAACTGCGTTTCATCCAAATCCGTTCAGTAGTTTTTGCGTCAAAGAGCAACTCACAAACTTTCGCCTTTATAATATTATTGACAGCCCGGTTGGCTTTGTGGTTAGTGACCCTGACTTTCAAGCCGCGGGTCGTGGGTTCGATTCCCACCCAGGACAAACATTTGTATGCATGAATATGTCTGTTTGTCCTGTGTCTGGATGTAAATATCTATAATACGTATGTATCTAAAAGTAGTATATGTAGTATATCAGCTATCTGGTTACCATAACACAAGCTTCACTTGAAGCTTACTTTGGAATCAGATTGGCCGTGCGTTGAAAAATGTCCCAGGATAAAAAAAAAATATATTAGTATACTAGTGGCTCCCCGCGGTTTCACCCGCGTTCCCGGGATAAAAAGTAGCCTATGTGTTATTCCAGAACATATTCTAGCTCTGTGCCAAATTTCAAGCAGATCCCTTCAGCCGTTGGAGCGTGAAAGAGTAACAAACATCCATACATACAAACTTTCGCATTTATAATATTAGTAGGATATGCCAAGCTATATATATATATATGCTAGCTTTTATTATTATACCTGGGTCTGAACAGGGTTGAACTGTGGGAATGTTTCGTTGTACAGCTCTTCATATTTGGGGTTCCTCAGTGCTGATATAGGGAGGGGCTGAAGGTCCAGCAACTCCGTTGGGGGAAGATTCTTTTCAGGAAGGATTAGGTGACGGAATGACACCGGTAGCTGAGTTTCCGCTGCTATCCATCTGTTAATAAAAATGCATGTATTATAGTATATATTATATACTTTTGCCGTTTCACCCGCGTTGTACCAGTTCGCATATATACGGGTATAAAATATAGCCTATGTACCTACACCATGACAATAAATTGGTGAAATTTACATAATTGGTTTAGTGGTTTATTTATGCGTGAAAGAGTAACAAAAAAACTCACTTTCACATTAATTATAACATTAGTAAGGTGTGAATTGCGAGTGCGTGCCTGGATGTAAATATCTCTATAATTATGTATTTCATAGCATTACAGCTATCTGGCTACTATATGAAAAGTACTGCTTAGTTTGCAATCGGGTTAGCCATGCGTGAAAAATATCGCAGGATTATTTATTTAAATTAAAATCCTGATTAAGTAAGATATATTTACTAACATTTATTATGTTCTGTTCTTCCGTTTCTGTGTCTATATATCTACATAAAATTCTATTTAAAACTAACTACTACATTATCAATCTGGTTACCGTACAATCTATACATACATACTATAAAATCAGTATAAAGGTTATAAAAACTCAATTACTATACAACTCACCGATCAGAGACGACTCTCAAGAAATACTGAGGAGGCAGCGGTTCGAAGATAGGCACAAACAATTTGACTTGATGTTCATCCTTACAGTACTTCTGTTTGAGCAGGAAGTATTCATGATGGAGTACCACTTCAGAGTCCACGTCCTCGACTAGGATCCAAAACGCTTCTGATTGACCGTGTATCTGGTGGAGAGAAGAATTATTTACTTGCTGATCCGAAAAACTTTACGATTAATAAGGGTTCAGGTAGGATGGTGGTAAATTTTTATTTACTATTTCTGTGCCAAATTTCATCGCAATCCCTTCAGAATGGCTCTGAAGTGTAAGAGTAACAAACATTCATAACAACTTTCGCATTTATAATATACTAGCTGCCTCCGCGCGGTTTTACCTGCGTAGTTCCCGTTCCCGTGGGAATACAGGGATAAAATATAGCCTATGTTACTCGGGGATAATGTAGCTTTCCAAAGGTGAAAGAATTTTTGAAATCAGTCCAGTAGTTTCGGAGCCTATTCATTACAAACAAACAAACAAACAAACAAACAAACAAACAAACAAATCTTTCCTCTTTATAATATTAGTATAGATATAGATAATGATCCGAAAAACTTTACGATTGATAAGGGTTCAGGTGGGGGTAGGATGGGATGGTGGAAAATATTTATTAACTATTTCTGTGCCAAATTTCATCGCAATCCCTTCAGCCATTTTGGAGAGAAAGAGTAACAAACATACTCGTATATCTATACATATTCACTAATATTCGCATTTATATTACTACTAATTATGTATACTAGTGTACAATTTTCCTGGAACAAAAGTATGTGCTAATCCCGGCTATAAGCTATCTATGTATACCAAATTTCACCTCGATCCCTGCAGTAGTTTTAGCGAGAAAGAGTAACAAATATACATCCATACTCACTGTTATAAAATTTATTTATATTTCGAAAAACAGTTTTAGAAATTTACCAATTTTTTTTTTATTGTTGCTGCAATAGCCTTTTACAAGTTTTCACCAATATATATTATCTGTGTACCACATACATATATATTATATGTAGTTACATTTATTAGTAGGACTCGTCTCTACATACCTTCTCGTCCCAGTGGAAGTCAGGCGTGATGGTCAACTCGACCCTGAGCGTGGAGCGCGTCACCGGCTGGATGTGTGTGGCCAGTTCGAGCTTCGGGAACTGGTGCACGTACTTGTGGAGCATCTTGCCCAGTTTGGGAGCGCGTACCAGCTCGTATAGTAGGACTCGTCTCTACATACCTTCTCGTCCCAGTGGAAGTCAGGCGTGATGGTCAACTCGACCCTGAGCGTGGAGCGCGTCACCGGCTGGATGTGTGTGGCCAGTTCGAGCTTCGGGAACTGGTGCACGTACTTGTGGAGCATCTTGCCCAGTTTGGGAGCGCGTACCAGCTCGTATAGTAGGACTCGTCTCTACATACCTTCTCGTCCCAGTGGAAGTCAGGCGTGATGGTCAACTCGACCCTGAGCGTGGAGCGCGTCACCGGCTGGATGTGTGTGGCCAGTTCGAGCTTCGGGAACTGGTGCACGTACTTGTGGAGCATCTTGCCCAGTTTGGGAGCGCGTACCAGCTCGTATAGTAGGACTCGTCTCTACATACCTTCTCGTCCCAGTGGAAGTCAGGCGTGATGGTCAACTCGACCCTGAGCGTGGAGCGCGTCACCGGCTGGATGTGTGTGGCCAGTTCGAGCTTCGGGAACTGGTGCACGTACTTGTGGAGCATCTTGCCCAGTTTGGGAGCGCGTACCAGCTCGTATAGTAGGACTCGTCTCTACATACCTTCTCGTCCCAGTGGAAGTCAGGCGTGATGGTCAACTCGACCCTGAGCGTGGAGCGCGTCACCGGCTGGATGTGTGTGGCCAGTTCGAGCTTCGGGAACTGGTGCACGTACTTGTGGAGCATCTTGCCCAGTTTGGGAGCGCGGACCAGCTCGTATAGTAGGACTCGTCTCTACATACCTTCTCGTCCCAGTGGAAGTCAGGCGTGATGGTCAACTCGACCCTGAGCGTGGAGCGCGTCACCGGCTGGATGTGTGTGGCCAGTTCGAGCTTCGGGAACTGGTGCACGTACTTGTGGAGCATCTTGCCCAGTTTGGGAGCGCGGACCAGCTCGTATAGTAGGACTCGTCTCTACATACCTTCTCGTCCCAGTGGAAGTCAGGCGTGATGGTCAACTCGACCCTGAGCGTGGAGCGCGTCACCGGCTGGATGTGTGTGGCCAGTTCGAGCTTCGGGAACTGGTGCACGTACTTGTGGAGCATCTTGCCCAGTTTCGGAGCGCGGACGAGCTCGCCTATTTCGTTGGGGCCGAGCTCGTAAAGTTTCTCCCATGGGAAGTTTTTCTTTTCGAGTTTTTTTACTACCTGTGAGATTAAAGAATAAACTATGTTAAAGAAATATATATTTTATATGTAACTAGCTTCTGCCCTGCGTGGAATAGTTGCTTCGAGCTAACGGTAACTTTAATCCGCGACTTCGTTTATGTAAGATCTTAATTTATTTATTAGTATGGAATCATATAGATTGACATTGCTTTTATTTAAGTAATAATAGTAGTATTTCCTAAGTTAAAAAATATCTAATAAAACAAACTTGGGCACGAACTACCGAGAGGTTGCATTTTTTCGTAATTACAACAATGCACTTGCTATAGAAATATTTTGTTAGATAATTATCAAAAATGTTCCATGAAAATGAGTATCATACCTCTTCAGGCATTTTTCTAAACTGCCTGAGCGGCGACATAGACTGCCACATCCTTCTATCAACCATTTTGCAGAGTGCTAAAGTTTTGTCCACTAATTGCGCCCAACCTGAGAAACGAAACGTTATATGCATTAATAACACGGTAATATAAATAATAAATATGGTGATACTATTTTCACACACGGCCAATCTGGTTCCAAACTAAGCTGAGCTTGTGATATGGTAACCAGATAGCTGATATACTACATATACTACTTTTAAATACATACCTACTTATATAGATAATTAAGTTTCAGATACAGAATAAACAGACATATTCATGCATACAAGTGTTTGTCGCGGGTGGGATTCGAACCCACGACCAGCAGTTTGAATGTCAGGGTCACTAACCACAAAGCCAACCGGGCTGTCGAAATATATATGGTATTAAAAAGTAATATATGCAGTTATATCACATATCTGAGTATGCTTAGTTTTGTGTATTTTCATTGCACGTAATATTTTATGGAAATGTATAGAAATAAAGCAAAAAGTAATACCAACCTCTATGCAAAACAATTTCAAATATAGCTCTAAGCAGTCGACAGGCAGACTGCGTCACATAGACCATGTCCGCCATCAGAGCGAAGCCTTCGAGCTTCAGCTGTGATATGTAAGCTTGTAGTAACACATTCACTTTGGCAGACGGTTCTTCTATACTCTCCTTTATTGGTATTGGGACCTGTAAATGAGAATAAGACAATAAATATATATTTTATATTTATAATATACATTTCTAGTAAACAGTACCCTATGTGTAAATGCCGGCTTTAAACAATCTGTGTACCAAATTTAATACAAATCCGTACAGTAGTTTTTAAGTGAAAAAGGAACAGATATACAAACAAATTTTAGGATTAATAATATTAGTAGGATATTATCAAAATAGTTTGTAAAATAATAATAATAAAATAGTTTTTCAAGTTACAGGACAAACATTTAAAACATATGAAGACACGGAATAATTTGATCTCGCCCAAAGTCGGCTTCAGCAGCTGATTGTATGCTCTAGTCTTTTACGACCGGCAGCTTAAAAACAAAACCAACCATCTTATATATAAAATTCTCGTGTCACAATGTTAGTTACCATACTCCTCTGAAACGGCTTGACCGATTTTTATATCTACCTATATTCAGTAGGTCTGAGAATCGGCTAAGATAAATTTTTGGTACCCCTGTGATCACGGGAACGGGAACTACGCGGGTGCAAGTAGTACTATATAACCATCGAGCATGTAACCAATAGAGTAGAACTGTTAACAGTTTTGTTAGAAAACAAAATACGCCAAAACGCTGCGCCGGCCCCTGTGTTCTGATTGGCCGACTCAAGGTCAAGTGTTGCACTAGACGAACACACAGGTCTCTTATTGGTCGGGTACTGTTTTAGTTCGAGCGTGGCTTGTTAGTTATACCGGTTATACGTGACAAATCATTGATGCGTTGTTAAACAAATGGCTCACTATTGCTACTCTATTGGTTACATGCTCGATGTATATAACTTACCCTTTCCATAAGCTTATGCAGTTCCAACTTCTCCTCCTCCCTAACGGTGATATTCCTAAACTCGGCTGACAGTGAGAAGACACGGAACAGCTCGATCTCGCCCAAAGTCGGTTTCAACAGCTGATTGTAAGCCTGCATCGTCTCGAAAGTGCAGTAGAAGTGGGACGCGATACGACCGAGCTCCGTCGGTTGGAAGTGGCCTGATTTACGCTCGTACTTTATGAGGCCCGCTCTGTAGATAAAATATTATATAGAATTATTATTGTTTTTGGTTGTAAATAAAAAAAAATTGTATATTGTTCAGTGTATGTTTTGGTTTTTTGATAAGATTATAAAAATAAGTAGTTTAAACAAAATAACTTTCTGAGGGTAAATGTATATAATAATATTTATGTATTTGCGAAAGAAATTACTGTAACTGCGTTACTGTAAAATTAGATTTTAATTTATAAAATATACTAGTGGCTCCCCGCGGTTTCACCCGCGTTCCCGGGATAAAAAGTAGCCTATGTGTTATTCCAGAACATATTCTAGCTCTGTGCCAAATTTCAAGCAGATCCCTTCAGCCGTTGGAGCGTGAAAGAGTAACAAACATCCATACATACATCCATACTTACAAACTTTCTAATATATTTACCTTTATAATAGTAGTAGGATTTATGTACGAATATAAAAACTGCAAAGCGTTCTATTTCAAATTATAGGCACTTCACATTACGTGCAGAAAAAAATATTGTCATTCTTGACTGATTTATTGTAACTGACATTAAAAAATGCTTTATTGGTGGACTTAAAGAATGGGGGGATATATTTTATTATCACCAGGGCCGGATCTAGGGGGGGGGGGGCAAGCCGGGCCCATGCCCCGGGCGGCAAGGTCAGAGGGGCGGCAAATTCACAGTTTACAGACATGGATAACTTTAACCATAGAAAAAATAATAGTACAAGTACAGGGGGCGGCATTATTCAGTTTTTGCCCCGCCTAAAACAAAATTGAAGATTCGGGGCTGATTATCACGATAGACGGTTGGTTTTTATACAAATTGAGGTACTAAAGTTATCCAGTTTGATTAAAGGTCCGTGATGATAATAATATATATCCCGCCATTCTATAAACTATACAACCTAAACTAAATAAAGATCATTGAATACCACTCACTTGTCTAGAAGGCTGGCAGCTGTGTGAACCAAATCGGCTCTGTGCAGTTCTAGCAACGCGTCTTCTTGGAGTTTCTCCGGCGTTATTCCATACAGCGCCGGCTGACGGAGCATTCTTATGTATAAGTATGTATAACCTGAGAATATAAAGTTATATATTAGTGAATTTGCGAATATAGAATTAACTAGCTAGTGGAATAGTGGATCACTCTGAACACTTAGGTATAAAAAATAAATAACAACTTATTCTCAGACCTGCCGAATATACACATAAAATTTCATAAAAATCCGTCGAGCCGTTTAGGATAAGTTCTTATTCTCCATAAGAACTAGCACAGTGTTTGTAATAAACTCCTCCATAACGGCTTGACCGATTCTTATGAAATTTTGTTTGTATATTCAGTAGGTCTGAAAATCCCTCTTATTTTCATCAACATTCACATCTGTCCAGCCGTTTAGGAGTTCACTGTACATAGGAATTCACACGTACATAGGAATTACATATATAAAGACTATACTATATACTCTGTTTATATCATAGTGCTCACCAAGCCACGTGACAGCATCTCGAACACTCTGCACGGAACCCAGCACGATCTCTGCATTCAACATATCGGGCAACTTGGAGACCAGCTGGGACTCTATGGGCAGCTGTTGGTTCAACAACGACAGGTAGTACTGGAGCTCCGAATGGTTGGTTATGAGGATACCTGAAGAACATAAAGGAGCATAAGCCTGAGAAGGGATTTAGGCTACTTTTTATTTCGGGAAAAGCGAAGATCCTCGGAACCGCGTGTTTTTAACAGCATTAAAAATATAGATATATAAATATATGTTATATAAATTTATATAATGACTGATGTAATGAAAACTGGCCAAGTCAAATCTAACCCTTATATTTATTTTTTGATCTCCCAGGGGAATCCTCATAGAATACCCGGCAGCTCCGGGGGGACCCGCCGGGTCATGTGGTGACTCACCGGCACAGAAGGTGCCTGTGCCTACCCACTAACCCCTGGATATTCCGAGGACGCCTCGGCGCCGTGTGGTGGGGCTAAGGGACACGCGTAAACCTTACAACCGCATGCCCCGCCGGCGCTGCTCGGCTCTACAAGGCCGAGCCCGTCTCGGGGGGGCGGGACTCACAGTGCGAAACATACGTGCGAGTCCCGCCCCCTCCACTTCACCGGAGATGCCCATGGAACAAATGGGCATCTCCGGCATGGGACCGTAGGCGTCGCCCCGGTCTGACGGTATGACGGTCCGGTATGAATTGGCCGCAGAAGGTTGCGGCTGCCTCCCAGGCCTCCTCGCTGCCCACCATGGCCCTGATAAGGGCCGGCAGCGAGAGGTCTGCGCCGACCGTCGCGGAGTTGCCCAAGCGGGGCACTCCTCCTGCGTATGGTCCGCCGTGTCTTCAACGCTGGCCCCGCAGTGGTCGCACATCTCCGTGGGCTCCCCCCTGCCCGCCACCCGACACAGGTATCGCCCGAAGCACTCGTGCCCGGTGATCATCTGTGTCAGGTGGAAGGAGAGAGCCCCGTGCCCCCGTTCAAACCCCCGCGTTGGGGAGGATCCGCCCTAGAGCTCCAGCGGTGGCAATCAGTCTCGGTGCTCCTCAAACCTCCACCGACCGACGAGAAAGAGTCCAAGATACTTCATCGGGGACCCGACTGCGATGGAGGTTCCGCCCACTACGATGGCGACTCCCGGCGTTTGCCCGCGTCAGGGCCCATGGAATACCAGGGCCTCCGACTTACTGAGGAGCTACACTAATACCTAAGGTAACTAAGTCCCTCACCCTCTCCCTTAGTGTCGTACTGCGGGCGTCCAGCTCGTCCTAACATCTGCAGCACGTCGAGCGCGCCCAACTCGCTCCAGCGGCCTCGCTCCGGCGAGTACACCTGCGTGCCCTTCACTACTACCGTGTGGGCGGGTAGGTTCACTCCCCAAGCCAGTGTAGCCGTTGAAACTAACACCTGGAATACACACAATATATAAATAGAGTTACTAGCTGCCGCCCCGCATAGTTCCCATCCCCGTGATCACTTACGAGGTATCAAAAATAGATACCTAGTAACCGATTCTCAGACCTACTGAATATGCATATTAAAATTGATAAAAATCGGTCAAGCCGTTTCGGAAGAGTATGGTAATTAACATTGTGACACGAGAATGTTATATTGTTATATATAAGACTAGGTGACCCGCGCAACTTCGTTAGCGTCACTTGCCCGTTTTTGCAACAGTTTTGATTGATGCTCCGCTCCTATTCGTCATTGCGTAATAATTTAGACACAAAAACCTTCCTCTTGAATCACTCTATCTATTAAAAAAACGGCATCAAAATCCGTTACGTAGTTTTAAAGATCTAAGAATACATAGGGATAGACAGACGGCGGATAGCGACTTTGTTTTATACTATGTAGTGATTACAGTTGCTCCTTTTTTGTGAATGCCGGCCTTGGTGCTGCGCGCGTGCATAACGCGGGCTACGGTAACCCGGCATCAGGTGGTACCGTATGCCTGTTTACCACATTAGTGGTATAAAAATACACTACATGTCATCTAGTTTCTGCAGGTATCAAAATGAAATTTTCGTGAAAAGTGGAGTAATTATGTTTGAATTTCGATGGATGGTTCGATTTCAATAATTTTTTCAATGAAAACTTTTTTTTCTCCATAATCTTTATTGCTTTAATGTAAAAAATGTCCGAAAAGAAACTTTTTTGGTTTAACTGGCAATAACTCCGTGGCAAATCATCGTATAGGCATCTTAATTACGACAAATTAAAGGGCATTAAATTTTCTAACAGAACATTTGACAAAAACAATAAAAAAAAAAACTTTTTTGAAGGCCTACCTACTACCAAACACCAATTTTTTTTCCTTGGTAGTTTCCTTGTAGGTAGAATTTCTCCAGATCCAAACATGATACAAGAAATTAATGACCATATCCAAAAACTAGACACTCGAAGCTACAATTTGGTTTTATATTTTTTGCTGTACGGTTATATTATTCGGAGTTACAGCTCGTTGAAAATCGCCCAAAAATTTCGAATCTTAACTTTTTGTGTCTAGTGTATGTATATATATGTATTTAAAACTCAATACTTACTTTTTAACTGAGGTTCAGGTCACCATAATACAAGCAATGCTTACTCAAAGCTTAGCTGAAATGTCCACTAAACTATATATTTACCTGTATATGCCTATCAGCGAAGAGATCTTCAACAAGGGTCCTATCGACCCTGCTCATGCCGGCGTGGTGAATGGCAAACCCGTACGGCAACAATTCCCTCAGTTCTGGATTCTTGACTTGTTCTGCTTCAGTACGGAGTACCTCCATGCTTGCTGAACCTTCCCTGTTAAAATTTTAAGGTCAATTTTTATCGATTTTTTAAATGTTAATTGAAGCAATTTCACATAAGATTTTTGTTGTATACAAAATATAGTATAAAAGAAAATGTTAGCAAACCGAACTTTCAAGCAGATGGTCGTTGTTTGGGTTCCAAATAACAATAACATTTTCATCCCACCATCTCGGAAAGAGTATTTTTAATCTTCAATATCTGAGTGGAAAAGCCGTTTTTATTCTCTAGAGGATAAAGTAAATTGAATTTGGAACATCGTGTGCACTAAGTTTGTGAATTAAAAAAAAACATTAAACCTATTTACTGCTACCTCTATGGTGCCGAATATATCATACAACTTTTTTTTTTTTGCATTTAGTCATTTCCTCGCTGAGGTGGAATGAAAAGTTACGTGTTGCACTCGAGTGCAAAGATTTTTCACCTCGTGCTCTTTTGATTCCCTCGCTAACGCTCAGGATTCTAATTTTGAATCACTCGCTGCGCTCGTGATTCAATTTTAGAATCCTTCGCTTGCTCGGTCATCAAAATTGAACACGCGGTTAAAAATCAACTTTGCACTCTTGTATAACAAATAACTATTATTTTAATCAAAATTAAAAAAACAAATATAAATTGTACCTTAAAAATTGTCCAAGGGTATCCTTTTCTAGGCACATATCGCGTATAGCGCGCGCCGTTTTCCCTGTCTCTTTGCGCGAATGGACAAACACTAGAATCTGAAAAAAATTAAAGCTACTATTATATATCCGTAACATTGTTTTTGAATTTATCCATAACTAGCTGCCTCCGCGCGGTTTTACCCTCGTAGTTCCCGTTCCCGTGGGAATACAGAGATAAAATATAGCCTATGTTACTCGGGGATAATGCAGCTTTCCAAAGGTGAAAGAATTTTTGAAATCGGTCCAGTAGTTTCGGAGCCTATTCATTACAAACAAACAAACAAACAAATCTTTCCTCTTTATAATATTAGTATAGATTTAGCAGACTTTTTTCTTTTAAGTCGTTTAATAAGCCAATAGCTACCTGATTCCTGCCGGCGTGTTCCATTGTCTTTTCGTATACAATATCGTTCATAACTTGGAACCTCTTCAGTGCCTTTTTCTCTGTCACACCAATGTACTGCTGTTCTAACGCCACCGGCCTGTTGACATAAGAATATGTGTTCAAATAATATTAAATAATAATAAATAAATATCCTGGGACATTTTTCACACACGGCCAATCTGATTCCAAAGTAAGCTTCAAATGAAGCTTGTGTTATGGTAACCAGATAGCTGATATACTACATATACTACTTTTAAATACATACATATTATAGATATTTACATCTAGGCACAGAACAAACAGACATATTCATGCATACAAATGTTTGTCCTGTGTGGGATTCGAACCCACGACCCGCGGCTTGAAAGTCAGGTTCACTAACCACAAAGCCAACCGGGCTGTTATTGACTAAAGCATGTACGGTCGCGGTCTAAAAATGTTTACCAGTTTTCAAATTACATTCTTTTTCACACTGTGTGCCTTAAAGTCTAAAATAGTATATCAAGGTACTAATAACATTTTTAAATTTGTAAAATATCAATTCAAATAACATTTCCTTATTCCTTCCTTCCACATACCATTCACAATTTTGACATGTAGCCCTCATTCGCAACGAGAGTTTTTTTAACAGACGTTAAAATGCGATCAAACACTTCAAATACATTCTCACTAAACCTTAAGGTGGTATACATTTTCTGACCCTAACTGTATGTGTAGAAGAATCTTGGCACAGCAATAGATTATGTTCTAGATAAACACTCAATTAAAGATTCCTAAAAGCCGTGGTGGCTCACGATCATGAGGGTGCCGGTTCAAATCCCTGGCTCGTACCTCTGAGTTTATAAAAACTTACGTACGGATTCACACCACTGGCTTTCGGTGAAGGAAAACATCGTGAGGAAACCTGCATGCCTGAGATGTCATAATTAATAGCATGTGTAGTCCGCCAATCCGCACTAGGCCCGCGTGGTGGACTATGGCCTAAACCCCCTCGATGTTAGGGGAGGCTCGAGCTCCTCGGTGGAGACGTATATGAGCTGTTGATGATGAAAGATTCCTAACACGAGAACAAATAACAAAACTCACCTGAATGAATTGTCAAAGTAGAAGAGTCCCTGTTCGGGCTTCACGCGCAGAAATGCAGCGACGTCCGTGTAGTTGGGCAGGGTGGCGGACAGACCGACTAGACGTACCTGGAAATAATTAATATATAACACTTAATATGCGATGCGATTTCATTCGCGCTCCCGAGGGAAGCATTAACTTTTCCGGGATAAAAGTTAGCCTTTATCCTTTCCCAAGCTCTAGTCTATATCCTGTACTGCGTTGCCAGATATATTTTTTGCCAAGTCGGAATTGTGGAACTTTTTGAGTGAAAAAAGCGGGATTCTTTTGTCGAAAGCGGGGCATAGTAAAATAAACTTATATAATCAAAAGTTTTTAAATATTTATCTTTTCACTTGAATTCAAATTACGTATATCGATAAATAGTAGAGTAAATATAAAAAATTCTGAATGAAAAAAAATTTAAAATAACAGAAATGAGTGCCACCCGTCCGCGCTTTCTCAGTACGTTGCACGCACGGTGAGGCACGGTCGAGTTATTCCCGAAAAGCAGGACTGAGCCTGTCCCGCGCGGGACATTAAAATTTGATTCAAAAATCGGGACGTCCCGCCAAAATCGGGACATCTGGCAACGCTGATCCTGTACCAAATTTCATTAAAATTTAATCGGTGATTTTGGCGTGAAAGTGTGCCAGACAGAAAGAATTACTTTTGCAATTATTACGGATTTTTTTATATAGTAAATTTGGTATTTGTGATAAACTACTTCACAAGGTTAAGGTCAGTTTAAGCAGATAGGATTCTTTTTTAATATATGAAACTTGATTTGCAGATTCTGTTGGTACCAAAATACGCAATTTCAATAGTGTTGTGTTGACTCTAGTTTGCATAACAATGTCCTATTGTAATAGGCCTTCTTTACCAAAGCTGAATTAACTCGTTCCCTAAATTTATATATTGTAGTCCTATAACATCGAGCATGTAACCAATAGAGTAGCAATAGTGAGCCATTTGTTTAGCAACGCATCAATGATTTGTCACGTATAACTAACAAGCCACGCTCGAACTAAAACAGTACCCGACCAATAAGAGACCTGTGTGTACGTCTAGTGCAACACTTGGCCTTGAGTCGGCCAATCAGAACGCAGAGCCGGCGCAGCGTTTTGGCGTATTTTGTTTTCTAACAAAACTGTTAACAGTTCTACTCTATTGGTTACATGCTCGATGTCCTATAACAACACTATGTCAAAATAGAATTTTTTCGGAATTGACAGAAAACCGTCGTATGTCAAAGTTACTGCGTACTACCCTAACATTGCGCCGTTTTTTGGACATTTTTAGCTAATATTTGGCTATTCGTCGATATATAAAAGTCAAATTTGAGATTTTTCGTCATAATATTATTCTCACCTCTTCCTGCGTCTGCTCCACGGTTCGCAGTGTTCTAGCCACTAGCGCTTCAAGTACTGGGCCGCGTTCGTCGTGCAGCAGATGTACTTCATCGATGATGATCAAACGAACTAGGTTCGTGAACGATCGCTCACCACCTGGACATAAACAATACTTATTTTAATACATACACTATGGTAGTAGGAGTTTTAGATGAGATTATATGTCTGTTTGTTCTGTGTCTGGATGTAAATATTTAAAAGTAATATATGTAGTGTATCAGCTATCTGGTTACCATAACACAAGCATCATTTGAAGTTTACTTTGGAATCAGATTGGCCATGTGTGAAAAATGTCCCTGGATATTTATATAATTATAAATGATTATAGTGTTATATATAAATAATGAATATTGATAGATAACACTTTATTGTACACCAAAAAACAATAAGAATACCTAAAATGACAGTAAAACTTAACTGAATGCCTAAAGGGGCAGTCTTATCGCTAAAAGCAATTTCTTCCAGACTTAGATTGGAATAATTTGACTTCGCATCACAGTACTTTATTTTTGCTTTGGAGGTTTCACTTATAAAGTTTCACTGAGAAACTAAAACATTTTTTTTACATTTTTACTAAACAAATAATCGTCCAAAATTCAATAAATACCTTTAAATCAGTACTAAAACTAACCTTTTCTAGTGATAATATCCCATTTCTCCGGCGTACACACAATGAGTTGCGTAGCTTCGATCTGTTCTCGAGTTAGCTGATGGTCACCCGTTAACTCTGACACCTTCATATTGTATGCGGCGAGACGCTTACTGAAGTTTCCCACCTGTGGGTATAAACATAAAATTTAAACAGGGATAAAAATATAGCCTATATTATTCCCTTAGAATGTAGCTTTCTAATAGTGAAATAATTTTTGGTAAATAATAAATAAATATCCTGGGAAAATTAACATATAGAGCCAGTCTGAAGACTAAACAATCGATTAAATATAGCCTATGTTGCTTCCTGATAATATAGCTTTCCATTGATGTAAGAATTATTCAGATCGGTTCTGTAGTTTTGAGTTTATTCATTACAAACATGCACAAAAAAAAATCCTTATAATATTAGTGTAGAAATATATATCATATTTAATTTACTAACGCTATTATCATCAATATCATTATATTATATTTAGTTTATGACATCTTTGTTTATATGATTGTCTTTATATTTTTGATACATCTTAAATAACTAAACTAATTCCTTGAAATGTATTTAAATCTAAGTTTGTGTTGATGTGCATAGGGTTCACATTAGCTAGCGGAGTGATTTATTTGAAATGAAAACACAAATACGTCTGCACTCTAATTGATTTATTTACGACTGACCTACCGATCGATGAATATTTTCTTATATATAAAAAATGACAATTAAACTCATAACATTCCGCCCACCAAAGGACTATATTATGTCCTTTACTACGTATACTACACATTTAGCAAAAAAAAAACAACAAAAATATATCAGAACTTACATAATTGATAACAACTTAATACATTATAAATCATTTGAGATAATATAGTGCGTATAACATTATGGTAGTATACAATCATTTACTAATTGGGCTTACAAGAACAAAATTCTAAATTTGATACATAGTCAATACACTCATTCAGTTTCAATAGGTAGGGGACATAATTTTGAAATTGATCGTTTTACAATATTATTACCGCTCTTAACACTATACACTCTTGTGTAAGAATCATCTCCAGGGTGCTTGTCTACGATGCGACCCAGATTCCATTTTCCTGGAGGTAAGCCATCGGTTTTAATCAAAACAATATCTCCAATTTTGAATTCCTTAATTCTTTTTAGCCAAATTGGTCGCTGTTGTAACCTTGAGAGATATTCTTGTTGCCATCTTCGCCAGAAATCTCCTAGTAGTTTCTGTGTGTATTGCCATCGTGATAGATTATTTATTTTTACATCCTTGAAATCTGGTGAAGGTACGACTATTGGCGCTTCTCCTATTAAAAAGTGTCCAGGTGTTAGGACTTCTACACAGGTTGGATCGGAGTCATCAATAGGACATAATAGCCTGGAGTTCAGACAAGCTTCAATTTGGCAAAGCACTGTCGTCATTTCTTCGAAGGTAAGATTGGCGGATAGCACGCGCTTCAAGTGATGTTTTACTGATTTAACTCCAGCCTCCCATAAGCCACCAAAGTTTGGTGAATAGGCTGGTATATAATGCCATTGGGTACCTTCTAACGCCAAAGTGTTTGCTATTTCACCTTCAAATACTAAATTAGCCTCTTTCCACGCTGCTGTTAGCTCCTTATCTGCACCAACGAAATTTCTCCCTTGATCACTCCATATATTACTACAATTTCCTCTTCTAGAAACGAATCGTTTAAATGCAGCAATAAAGGCCTCTGAAGTAAGATCTCCGACTAACTCCAGATGGATGGCTTTTGTGGACATACATACGAAGACCGAAATATATGCCTTTCGAGTTTTGATTCCTCTTCCCTTTGACGATAATATTTGAAAAGGGCCAGCAAAATCAACGCCACTATGTAAGAAACTCCGTGTTGGAGTTACTCTTTCCTTAGGTAGATCGCCCATGATCTGTGTTCGTGAAACAGTTCTCTGTCTGGCACACACCAGACATTTGTGTATACATGATTTGACTAATCCTTTAGCCCGTATGATCCAGTATTTGGTACGTAAGTATGATAACATTAGTTGAACTCCTCCATGCAGAGTTTGAGAATGAGCATCTGCGACGATCAGTGTAACTAATATGCTTTTGTTTCCTAATATTATAGGATGTTTGGTAAGTTCGTCTAGATTAGCGTGTCGGAGACGACCGCCCACCCTGAGGATATCGTCCTTATCAAGGTAAGGGTTAAGTGTTTTTATATTACTTTTTGTTTTCACGGCTTTATTTATCTTTAATCTTGTTATTTCATCGCTATACTCTTCTTCTTGTACTAATTTAATGCATATCTTAAGAGATTTATCTAGTTCTTCTGTAGTAAAATTAACATCAATGTTTTCTAGTTTTCTAAATTTTAAAAATCTTTTGCAATATGCTATTGTTTTTATTAATTCTTTTAAATTTTCAAATTGCTCAAATTTAGTAGTCATAGCTTTCATTGTTTCTTCTTCATTTTGTATTTTTAAGTTAACTTGTATTTTATCTTTCTTTCTTTCCAGGTCTGTATATATTACTTCTGTGTGTTTTAATATAATTTTTGTTTCAGATAGCCAATCTGGGCCTCTCCACCATAACTTCGAGTCTTTAAGGTCAACTAGTAACATACCTCTGGATGCTATATCTGCGGGGTTGTCGTCCGAGGAAACGTGATACCAGCGGTTGTTGTTAATCTTCTCGACTATTTCCACAACTCGGTTCGCTACGAATGGTTTCCATCTATGGGGTTCACCAGACAACCATGCAAGTACTATAGTTGAGTCGGTCCAAGCATACATTTGTGTTACAGGTATTCCCATGGATTGTTCTATTTGATTTAGCAACCTAGATAGCAACAGTGCTCCTAACAGCTCCAAGCGTGGTAAGGAGACGGTACGCAGAGGTGCAACTCTAGTTCTTGCAGCTATAAGGTTTGTTGTTACAGTTCCATCTTCATTTTCCACTCTAATGTATGCTACTGCTGCGTAAGCTCGCATTGAGGCGTCACTAAAGCCATGTACTTGTGCACTCTTCATTTCATTGCTTATTGTGCCGAGCCATCGATTGATATGAATTTGGTCTACATTTGTGTAATCTGCTCGGATAGTCTTCCATTCGTCCTCAAGTACTTCGCTTATCTTGTCATCCCAGCCTACTTTTTCTAGCCAAAGCTTCTGTATCAGTATCTTAGCCATGACAAGACTTGGAGCAATCCATCCTAAGGGATCGAACAGTTTCTGCACATCCGATAAGATTGTTCTCTTTGTGACATTATTTACATTTATCTGCAGGTTTAGTTTGTATTGAAATTTATCTGTTCCTATATTCCAAACTAGTCCTAAAGCTTTGACAATTCCATCTAATTTAATATTTAAATGTGCATGCGTAGTTCTGTTGCTTGGTTCTATGGCTTTCATAAATTCAGAACTGTTCGAGGACCATTTGGAAAGTGTGAATCCACCTTTCTGCAGTATGTTAGCTACTTCTTGTGCTGTGCTTATAGCTTCTCTTGGCGTATCATTGCCGGACATGAGATCATCCATATAAAAATCTTCCCTTATAATTCGTGCAGCTTTGGGATGACCTTGACCTTCATCGTCAGCCAATTGATGAAGAGTTCTTACCGCAATATGTGGTGCTGATGCGGTGCCAAATGTGACTCGAAGCATTCGGTATTCTTTAATACTTTCGGACTCATCTTCTCGCCATAAAATGCGCTGATAGTTGTCAGCGTCATCATGGAACACCAGTATCTGTCTGTACATTTTTTGGATGTCACTTGCGTAACAGACACGTCTCAACCGCCACTTCATGATTATAAGCCTAAGATCGTCTTGAAGCTGAGGACCTACAAGCAGTTCATCATTAAGGGATATATGATTGTATCCCTTCGCCGAAGCATCAAACACGACGCGTGTTTTTGAAGTGTCTTTATCGTCGCGGACAACAGCATGGTGAGGTAAGTATACAGTCTTTTCTTTCTTTGTTTCATTTTCAGGTATTTCTTCCATATGATTTAATGACAAATACTCTTGCATTACTTTTTTGTATTCTTCTTTTAGCTGTGGTGTTCTTTTAAATCTTCTTTCAAGCTGTAGTAGTCTATGTTTTGCTATGTCTTTTGTGTTTCCTTCAGGTGACTTTGGATTTTTAGTCTTAAATGGTAACTTTACCACGTATCTTCCTTCTTTTGTTCTTGTATGAGTTTCTTTATAAATTGTTTCACATAACTTTTCTTCTATTGTTAGATTTCTTTTGTAGTCTGTATCTATCTCCCATAGAGACTTTAGCATATTGTCTATGTCGATTTGATGATGAAGGACCAGAAATGATTGTTTTTGCAAGTTTGAATCAATTTCTCCAAACAAAATCCAGCCTAGGTTGGTTTTCTGTGCACATGGAGAACCCGGCGGACCCTTGATTAATGGTTGTTGCACTATCTGTGCGTACTCTTTAACACCTAGAAGCAAGTCAATCGGACCTGGTGTATGGTAGCTTGGATCTGCCAGATTGAGTCCATCTAGGTGTGGCCAGTGATTAACAGTGACAGCCTTGGAGGGGATTTTAGTGGTAAGCTGTTTACTCATTACATAAGCTTGTAGTTTCATTTTGAAGGTTGAATCCCAACAGGAACGTACTTCAAGCTGTACCACGTGATTCACATTTGTTCTTACAGAACCCACTCCAATGATACTTCCTCTCGCTGACTGTTTGGTAAGATTGAGCATTTGAGTCGCTTTTGTACTAATAAATGATGCTTGCGAACCTTGGTCTACTAGCGCGCGGAGAACAACGGTGTGATTGTGCTCGTCTCTTACTGTAACCGTTGCCGTCGCTAGCAGTGCAATGCCTGTGCCTAGTCTAGTACTGTGATGTGACGCAATCAATGTGTTTACTTGATGTTCCTCTTCTTCTTCTACACTGTGATGTGATGCTTGTGGGTGCGTTTCTATTTGTTCCGCAGTGTCCGTGTTCTGATTCTGGTGTAGAAGACTATGATGGCGTCGCTTACATATACGACAGGACATTTGTAATCTACATTTGTAAGCAGTATGTCCTGGTACTAAACAGTTGAAGCACAAGTTGTTTGATTTCACATACTCTGATCGTTCTATAGGTTGCAGTTTGGTGAATTCTTTGCAATGACATAATGTGTGATTATCTTTGCATAAGACGCATGTTTTCGCAGTGATTGGTGCTTTAGATGATGTGATGTTAGGTGACGTCATGTGCGTTGCAGTGTGAAATGTTCGTTCTCTTACAGGTTTCTCTCGTAATCCGGACGACGACGACACCAGTTCTAAAGTACGATATCTTGATTGTAAAAACTTCTTCAAATCATTCCAGGTGGGTAATTCTTCTGATTCATCTTTGTAAGCATCCTGTTCCCAGTCTTTGTGTGATTCAGGGTCCATTTTCTGCACGACCAGAAAAATAATTATAGGATCCCATGAGTCAATAGGTATATTTAAGTTTTGCAAGTTGTTTAAGCAATCATTCGTAACATCTAATAAATTCTTGATTTGACTGGAACATTGAACAGTTATCTTTTTTTGATTAAATAATTTCTTCAACACCGAGTTAATTATTAATCTTTTATTTCCATACCTTGATTTGAGAATATCCCATGCTTGTTCATAATTCATATGGGTTACCTGGATATGTTTTAATAATGTCTCCGCCTCTCCGCAGACACTTGTTTTCAAGTAATGTAACTTTTGAACGTCACTAATGGTAGTACTTTCATGCACCAATGATGTAAACAAGTCCTTAAATGTAGTCCATTCTTCGTAATTTCCGCTAAACTTTGGTAATACTATTCTCGGCAGCCTCACGAGATGATCTTGATTGTAATTTGCACTTGAGCTTGAGTTATTTTGTGACGACACAGACGGTACAGGCGATTTTGATAATGTTGTTAATAGGTCACGTAAATCCGCCAATAGAATAAGATATAAGTCTTCATATATGTAGAAATCTTCATTGACAAAGTATGATATTTGAGACTTTTGTTCCTTTGGAGTAACTTTCACTAAACTTTGATGTGCTCGAGTGAACGTCGTCCAATACTCTTCAATAACTTTAATTCTCGCTTCAACGTAACCTTTAGTTAATCTTGATTTCGGACATTTACTAAGATTAATTTGAGTTTTCTTCAATAATAATGCAGTGTCTTCCAATACATTAATTAATTCTGCCGTAGTACTCATCGCGTCGAATCTCTTATCGCTCAGGAATGCGATCCTTTTGTTCTCGTGGCCGGCGGCCGGCACTTCGTAGCTCCTTATTAATCCGGCTCGAATGCGACCATATGTTGATGTGCATAGGGTTCACATTAGCTAGCGGAGTGATTTATTTGAAATGAAAACACAAATACGTCTGCACTCTAATTGATTTATTTACGACTGACCTACCGATCGATGAATATTTTCTTATATATAAAAAATGACAATTAAACTCATAACAGTTTGTTTTGCTAAGTGGAGTTTATTGCCGGCTCTTCTCAGCAAAACCAACCTTCCGAACCGAGCGTTAGTGTCTGACTATTCATAAGTGTCTTTTTGCCTATTTGAATAAAAATATTTTTGATTTTGATTTTAAATTAATTATTATTCTTTAATACTCACCATTTCCTGTACGAGTGACCTCATAGGAGCCACATATATCATCTTAAAGTCGTTCACATTGACCGTTCCGTCGTCATTCACATGTTTGCCAACTTCCCTCAGGATACAGAGTAGGGCGACGTTAGTCTTACCCGCGCCTGTTGGAGCACACACTAGGAGGTTCTCGTCTGTGTCTAAGGCTGCTTTGGAGATTCGACTCTGTTTTGTGGGGGATAAAGTTTATTATACAATGGGGAAATGCATTTTAACAGCTGATCAATAGGTATTACACTGTCAAGTATAAAAAATATTGTTTAGTTACATTTAGAAAAGGTAAATAACAAAAAATATACAACAAAGAGTATAGATAGTGATTTTAAAGTGCGTATATGTCAAAAAAAATACGACAATATGACTTAAAAATATAGATTTTAAACTAAGCAAAGCTTCAGAACCAAATTGTTTAGTGTTATAAAAAAAATTGCTAATGTCACTAAATATACTAAAACAGACATTTAAGTTATACTGACACATTTATGCACAGAAATCGAACCCACGATCAGTGTCACAATAGTCAAGAGCTCACCACCAACCTAATCATTCCCTACAAAAACATGTATTTATAACAAATCCTACCTGTATCCTATTCAAAGTCTTGAACCCGTCGAAAGCGGGCTGCACGTACTTCGGCAGCTTGTCTATTTGGATCAGGACCTCGTCTTCTTCAAACGGTTTCGGCTTTAAGGCCGGTACATGGACCTCTTCGTACCCTGAAAGAGTTACTTGATCATCAGAAAAAGTAAAATAATAATAAATATCCTGGGACATTTTTCAAACACGGCCATAAGGATTCCAAAGTAAGCTTCAAATGAAGCTTGTGTCATGGTAACCTATAGCTTCGACAATGCGGTACCTAGGCGTTGTCCTGGATAGTCGGTGGGACTTCACGGCCCACTTTGGATGTCTGGTGCCAAGGGTGATGGGTGCGGCTGCTGCTCTTGGGCGGCTGCTACCAAACACCGGCTCACCGGGCACCCCTTGTAGGCGGCTGTACATGGGGGTCGTGCGATCGATGGTGTTATACGGAGCTCCCGTATGGGCGGAAGCCCTAAATCGCAGCAACATCACCGTCCTGCGAAGACCGCAGAGGGTGGTGGCGATTAGGGCCATACGGGGATATCGCACGATCTCCGCCGAGGCGGCGTGTGTTCTGGCCGGTTCTTTGCCCTGGGACTTGGAGGCAAGAGCCCTTGCGTCGGTCTTCTTTTGGCGCAAGGAGGCATTAACCCAGGGCCAGCGGCCGGCACCACGCGAAGTGGAAGGGCGCAGAGCTCAGTTGCGTGCGCTCGCAGTCCAAGAATGGAAAACCAGGCTTGGGCAGCCTAGTGCAGGCCATAAGACCATCGAAGCCATTCGTCCTATCTTAGAGTGGTGGCTCGAGCGAAGACATGGTGTTCTTTCCTTCCGGATGACGCAGATCCTCTCGGGACATGGCTGTTTCGGGAGGTATCTGTGTCACATAGCCGGGAGGGAGCCGACGGCTGAGTGCCACCACTGCGACGGATGTCTCGAGGAGGAGGCCCAGCACACGCTGGAGGAGTGCCCTGCCTGGGTAAGCGAGCGCAGCGTACTCTGCGCCGAAGTGGGGAATGACCTCTCGCTTTCGAGTGTGATCCGCGCGATCGTCGACAGCGAGAGGTCCTGGGGCGCACTCCACTCTTTTTGCGAGACAGTGATGCTCGCAAAGGAGGCGGCGGAAAGAGTCAGAGAGGTAACAACCACTCTGGCCATCCGCCGCAGGAGAACGGGGCGCCGGAGGGCGGCTTTCATCCGCCTTCCCCCCACATGAGCCCTTGGGCGGCAGACTCGGGGGAGTCTGTCGCTCAACAGTCTCGGGCTCGAGTAGTCGTGTGTGTGTTCCCATACACTACTCAAAGGAGGAACAGCGTGAACATAGCTCCGGTTCACGCTCACCAGACGAGGAGGCCGCACACCAGGCCAGGTCGCAGCTGGGTATGAGGACGCATGCCTCGGGCGTACCCTTGTACTCAGCTGATAGCGACAGAGGGACACGGTGGGGTTTTAGTGAGTAGGAGTCTCACATAACCTTCCGCTCACCCCCAGGGCGGAAGGTATCCATGTAGGATTTCCCCATCCCAAAAAAAAAAAAAATGGTAACCTATAGCTGATATGCTACGTTTTTAAATACAGACAATTTATTTATTTTGCAACACTTACGTCATGTTTACACATAATTTAAAATCTAGTTATAGTAACATTTCTTGTAAACATGACAATCGCAAGTGTCGAAGGCATTTGTATTTAAACAACATCACTTACTGCCAAATAATAAACTAAGAAATAGACTAAAACCAAAATATAATTAACATTAACTACTTTTTATCCCGAGAAAATAGTAGGTTCCCTGGGATTGCGGTTGAAACCGCGAGGAGTCGCTAGTTTAAAATATTAGTAAGCTAAAGTTTTCGTGTTAGAGACACAATTAGTAACATTACTTTAACTGATAATTTCGTTTCGCATTTCGTGACTATTATAATCCAAATAAACAAAATAGGATCCCAATTTGGCGATTTTTGTTTAAATTGTATATCTTTTTTTTTTAATAATAATAAAATCTTCATTTATATTTCTGTCACAAAGGCTCCTATCCTAAGTAAATAATAATACAATGCTTAGATGGGATACAGAACATTGCAAACCTGCTTAATGAGAGACCTGGTGCTTATGGTAGGTTAAAAAAACCTGTATTACAAGTCACCAGAAAAAAATAAAAAATAGATACCTATATAAAAAAAAATTACATAAAGTTCTATATTACCTTTTCTCTGTTTCCTAAACGACCCAGGAGGCAGTTGACACCTCTTGTTCGCCATAAAGTGTGCCCCGGCTGCGAACACTAACTCCTCGAGCTGCAACACTTTACGGGCGCCAGCTACTTGCCCCGCGGTTCCGCCCGCCTCTGCCTCGGATTTGTGACGTTTCCGTGGAGCTTCCGATTGTTGGGCCGTCTGGAATAAACAATAAATAAATATCCTGGGACATTTTTCACACACGGCCAATCTGGTTCCTAAGCAGAGTTTGTGATATGGTAACCAGATAGCTGATATACTACATATACCACTTTGAAATACATACTTATATAGATATTTACATCCAGACACAGAACAAACAGACATATTCATGCTTACAAATCTTTGTCCTGGGTGGGATTCGAACCCACGACCGGCAATCGAAAGTCAGGATCACTAACCACCATCCTTCTACGTAAACGAAGTCGTGGGTTGAAAGTTAGCATTAGCCCAAAGTAACTATTCCACGCGGACGAAGTCGCGCGCGGAAGCTAGTTTAGTATATAAAAGGTTACCTCATCATCTCCTTTCCCTGTCTCCAACTGTGCGAGGATCTTCTGGAGATGCGCTTGTCGAGACATCTCGTCCCTTATGGACGCGCGCTCACTCTCCGATTGGGAGGATGCCAACTTCGTACAGTATAACACTGGGGAAAGACAATAAATACATCATAATAATAAGCACATAGCCTATGAGGGCAAGGGCGAATGATCGCACGAGTTTTTTTTAACGGACGATAAAAAAGCGTTCAAACACAACAAATGCTTTTGCAACGCCCAAAGTTGAAATTGCAACACCGTTCGATAAAAAAGCGTCGCGTTTTAAAAACGCTGTCGTGTGAACAACATTCACTTATATGCTCGGTTCTGAAACTAGCTTAAATTTTGGTAGTGAAGAAAGCATTCAGTATATAATTATATCTTGCTGTCCCACACCACTTCTTCTGCATAACATAAGATTAGACGTTGATGCTCTGCTCATATTAATCATAGTGTGATGTTATATAGCCTTCCTATAAATGAGCTAATCAACACTAACATATTTTTTCAGCTCAAACCATTTTCTATACTTAACGCATTCAACCAAACGAGAAAATTTAATATCCTTCTGGAACACGAGTGAAACCGCGCGGGACCACTAGTAATTTCATATAACTCACCAGTATAACGGTACTTGTTCAGCACCTTCACAAAATCGAAGCAGTCGTATCCGAGTAGTAACACCAGCCTGTTCTCCAGATCTCTGTCATCAGCTGCATCGCTGAGGGCTTTCAGTACCTCACTCGATTTAGCCTGCGAAGAAGTTTAATACATATACCAGCTGCCTCCGCGCGGTTTTACCCGCGTAGTTCCCGTTCCCGTGGGAATACAGGGATAAAGTATAGCCTATGTTACTCAGTGATAATGTAGCTTTCTAATGCAAAAAGAATTATTAAAATTGGTCCAGTACTTTTGAGTTTATTCGTTACATACAAAATACAAATCTTTCCTCTTTATAATATTAGTGTAGATTAAAAACTTTGTGTAGAATCCTTTCTATCTTTATATTTATTGTTCATAGGTTATGTATGTTTAGGGCCTATAAGCCTTGCTCTATAAATGGGTTATTTGATACTAAAATAATTTCTCAATTTAAACCAATAGTTTCAGAGTTTTGCTGGTTCAACCAAACAAATAATTCAGCTTTATAAATCCCCTATCAATCTAAATCTTTATAAATCCTAATAAAAATAAAAGATATATATTTTTGCATTTATTGCTCCGCTCCTAATGGTCAAAGTGTGATGCTATATGCCCCACAACCTTGATAAAATGGGCTATCAGATAACTGTTTTTCTTTTTGCAATTCGAACCAGAATTCCTGAGTTTTTCTGGATAAATATAACCAGGAAATTTTACGTCACTTAAAAATTATAAAATCTAAACATAAAATCATCAATACATTAAGTAAATTAAAACTTTTAAAACCACATAACAAAATAATTAATAACCCGGACAAACTTAACTCTACAAATAACTATGATTTTTTATTGAACACGGGTCGGAGCCCTACTGTACATACCTGCGAGACCATCGCATCTGGGAAGTACCTCGACAGCCGCCGCTGAAGCCAGTAAGCGTCGATATCCATCGGATGTAGGGTAGCATCGCGACGCTTCTGCGATTGCTCCTCTGATAGCTGAACACATAAAATATATAATAATCTATATCTATCTATATATATAAAAATGAATTGCTGTTCGTTAGTCTCACAAAAACTCGAGAACGGATGGACTGATTTGGCTATTTTTGGTCTTGAATTATTTGTGTAAGTACAAGGAAGGTTTAAAGCATTCAGCTTTTTTATTAATTGATGCTGAGGCAGTACGAAGTTTGCCGGGTCAACTAGTACTATATAAAACAAAGTCCCCGCCGCCTCTGTCTGTCTGAACACAAAAACTACTGAACAGATTTATACATATAAACTAAATATTTTCTTTTTTATTAGTGTAGTGTAAGCTCACATTAGCATGTATGGCGTTCTTTTTCCCTTCACCGTCACTATCTTCCTCGGCGCTGCTCTCCTTGTCCTTCTCATTGTCAGATCCTTCGCCATCTTCTTTATCTTCTTCACGAACCTAGAAACATAAGAAAGATATAAAAAAACCCACCATATTTTTGGTCCAAAAGTACCTATTTATCTACCGAAATGTATGCATGATGACTCAGTGACAATTGCATTGAATGATTCACAATAAATAATAATAAATAAATAAATATCCTGGGACATTTTTCACACATGGCCAATCTGATTCCAAACTAAGCAGAGCTTGTGATATGGTAACCAGATAGCTGATATACTACATATACTACTTTTAAATACATACTTATATAGATATTTACATCCACACAATCATGAGGGTGCAGGTTCAAACCCCCGCCCCATACCTCAGAGTTAAAAAAAACTTACGTACGGATTCACACCACTGGTTTTTAGTGAAGGAAAATATCGTCAGGAAACCTACATGCCCGACATACAATGTGAAGTCCGCCACTGCACTAGGCCCGTGTAGTGGATTATGACATTCAATCCCTCATAGTTAGAGGGGAGGGCTACAGCCCGGTTGGCTTTGTGGTTAGTGACCCTGACTTTCAAGCCGCGGATCGTGGGTTAGAATCCCACCCAGGACAAACTTTTGTATGCATGCATATGTCTGTTTGTCCTGTGTCTGGGTGTAAAATATCTATATAAAGTATGTATTTAAAAAGTAGTATATGTAGTTTAACAGCTATCTGGTTGCCATAACACAAGCTCACTTTGATGCTCAATTTGGAATCAGATTGGCCGTGTGTGAAAAATGTCCCAGGATATTTATTATTGGAGACGTATATAAGCTGATAATGATAATGATATACCTCTCCATAAGCATCTTCATCATCCTCTTCAGATGACTCCTCAAACTGCACATTGATGCCGTATGTCTCGTCTATTTCTGTGTTACCCTCATTTGATGTGCTAATGTTGAAATCTGTTATCTTCTTACCTGTAAAATAATGGAGATATTTGTAATGTTGCCATTTCTGATGTCAAACATATAACATACTAGCTGCCGCCCCGCGGTTTCACCCGCGTAGTTCCCGTTCCCGTTCCCGTGATCACTTAGGGGTATGAAAAATAGATGTTGTCCGATTCTCAGACCTACTGAATATGCACACAAAATTTCATACAAATCGGTAAAGCCGTTTCGGAGGAGTAAGGCAACGAAAACTGTGACACGAGAATTTTATATATTAGATTTAAGAATATAACCCTAGTTACTGACTCGCAGTGTGACCTGTCTTTCCAGGGCATTAACCTAGGACTATACTGGGCCAGAGTTGCAGTTAACCAAAATCTGAGAATCTGGGAGAGCTGGAGGAGGCCAAAAGCACGCCAATTTGCGAGATATATTATAAGAAATACAATCAAAAGTTCGGCAAAAAATGACTTTCAAAATCAAAATCAAAATCAAAATCTTTTTTATTCAAATAGGCCTCAATAAAGCACTTATGAATAGTCACTATTAATGCTCGGTTCTGATAGTAGTTTTTACTGAGAAGAGCCGGCAATAAACTCAGTAATTACTCTTTTCAAAAACCAACTTACATCTAATACAATAGTGATTTTTACAAAATGTGAAATAGCTTGTAGCGAGCATTTCACTGCCAAGGGTCTTTTTCTAACAAGTAATCTGATACACTATAAAAGCCCTTTCGATATAAAGTTTTCTTCACTACCTGCTTAAATTTATAGATAGGTAAATCCTGAATATCTTTAGGTAGTTTGTTGAAGAAGCGTATACATTGCCCCTTAAATGAATTTTTGACTTTAGTAAGTCTAGTTACAGGAATAGCGAGTTTGTGCTTATTTCTGGTGTTAATACTATGAGTGTCGCTATTTTTTGGAAAAAGATGTAAATTTTTACGTACATACAATAAATTTTCATAAATATATTGTGAGGGTACAGTCAAAATATTAATATTTTTGAATTTATCTCGTAGGGAGTCCCTTGGACTCATATTGTATATAGCACGAACAGCCCTCTTCTGCAGAATAAAAATAGTGTTAATGTCGGCACCACTGCCCCAAAGGAGAATGCCATAAGACATTATACTATGAAAATAACTAAAATAAACTAATCTCGCGGTATCTACGTCAGTAAGTGCACGTATTTTCTTTACTGCATATGCTGCAGAAGCAAGTCTGTTCGCCAACCGAGAAATATGAGGGCCCCACTGAAGCTTTACATCTAAAGTGATACCTAGAAATACTGTGGTTTCTACAAGATCTATATTTTCGTTCTTAATTCTAATACATGTGTCTACTTGACGAACATTTGGTAGACTAAATTTAATACATTTGGTTTTCTTCTCATTTAGAAGCAGATTATTTACAGTAAACCAATTTACCACATCCGAGAGAGCATTGTTCACCTCGTCATAATTGAATTCATGTCGTTTCACTTTGTAAAGAAGTGAAGTATCATCAGCGAACAATACAACCTCATTTTTTTTTTCAACAAGGTAGGGTAGGTCATTTATATATATCAAGAAAAGGAAAGGACCTAAGATTGAGCCTTGTGGGACGCCCATAGCAACAGTTGATCCAGGGGACACCTTTCCATTTATATTAACTCTCTGAATTCTATTACTAAGGTATGAATTTATAAGACTGAGTGCTTGATTTCTTATACCGTAGTGGCTTAACTTCCTGATTAACAGTTCATGTTGGACACAGTCAAATGCTTTAGATAAATCGCAAAAAACCCCTATTATGTCTTTTGAATCCTCCCAGGCTGCAAAGATATGTTGAATAAGCTCAACGCCGGCATCGGTTGTTGAGCGACCCTTGGTAAATCCAAACTGTTTATTATGAAAAAGATTATTACTATTAAAATGTCCCATTAATTGATTTAGTATGAGTTTTTCAAAGATTTTACTTAGTGTTGGTAGTACAGATATAGGTCTAAAATTTGAAGGGTCTGATGTACTACCAGCTTTAAAAAGAGGAATTACTTTACTATACTTCATTAAGTCAGGAAATATACCGCTATTAATACACTTGTTAAAGATAGATGCTAAATGCGGTGCAATACTATCAATTATATAATTTATAAGTTTAACTGAAAGTTCCCATAGATCAACCGTTTTTTTCATATTAATTAATTTAAATGCCTTAATTATATCAATAGGGGTAACACAAGAAAATTTAAAGTTAACAGTACATTTAGTTACATTTTCCTTTAGCAAAGATTCAGCGAGGGTAGGACACGAGTTAAGCGATTTAGTAGTAAGAACTGGAATATCAGTAAAGAATGACTCGAACGCGGCAGCTACTTCTGTATCAGATGTAATAATATTATTATTTATCATAAGTCGAAACTCCTGGTCGCACGATTTGGTTTTACCGGTTTCTGCATTAATTATTTTCCAGGTCGTTTTAACTTTATCAGTACTATTAATAATTTTACTACTAATGAACTTTTGCTTAGCTTGTATACAAACGCGTTTAAATAATTTTGAGTAATTTTTAACATAATTTAAAAAATCAGGACTATGGTTAAATTGCTTTTCACTATATAGTTCATACAATCTACGCCTACTCGTATGAACTCCTACCGTCGCCCAATCACTGAATGACCTATCAGCTTTCTGTTTAATGGTTTTAGATTTAAATACAGAATTATATTCGTTTTTAGTTAAGTCTAAAATCGCATGATAGTGGTCATTTACATTATCTTTAAATGGCAAGTATAATACTTTTTTCTCTATGTTGTCTTTAAATTTTTGAAGGCGATATTCACTCATAGGTACACACTTAATATCTTTTTTTTTTACCATTTTCCTAGTTATGTTGAATGATGCACTCTGACCACAATGATCAGAACTCAATTGACTAATGATGGACTTAGTGACTGGCTGCATGTTTGTGAATATATTATCGATGCAGGTTGCTGAAGTAGCTGTAATTCTAGTTGGCTCAAAAAAAAGATTCACAAGATTAAAGCACAGGAATAGTGATTTGATTCTATTACTAATAATATTATTATCTAAAATATTGACATTAAAATCACCACATATAATTACATTCTTATTGACTTTATTCAATTTTAATATTGCTTCTTCCATACATTTTTCAAACAAATCATAACTCGCGGAGGGGGGTCTGTATACGCACATAACAATGAACTGCTCAAGCTCTATACAAGCTATTTCAAAAGTACGCTCAATAGACAGGCTCACAATATCGTTGCGCACTTTAAACTTCAAATTATTTCTAATAAGTATTAAGGAGCCACCATGTATAAACTGTTGTCTACTGAACGAACTTGCTACCTGGTGGTTACTGAAGCTAAACATGAACTGATGGTCCTTTAACCAATGTTCAGTAATACATAAAATATCAATATTCTTACAGTTCATGAATAGCTCCAGTTCTAAATCCTTACCCAATATTCCTTGAATATTTTGATGCACCAGGTTAATATGATTTTTACATGTAATAGAATTATTTAACTTATGAGATAACAATTTCTTTTTTGGGTAGGATTCAACAATATTATTACAATTATTGCCAGAGAATGTCTCTGTTGTCTTAAGGTTTAATTTAAATTATTTGAAATAATTTCCAAAGAGGGCAAACTACTTGGAAAAACTTCCAAGGACTGTAAACTACTAATATTAATATTATTTTGCTCAATAGGAGCAGCCGTTTGATTAGCCAGACATTTGGCTAGGTTTTTAAAATAATAAGATAGCGATTCTGCTATTAGTCTCTTAAAATTACTATAGAGATAAAAACTATCCTTAGTCACTACATATTTATTACCAAATAAAGTATTGGTATCTAAAAAATGAAATTTGTCATTGTGACGACATGTCAATGTATGAAGAATTTTATTTAAATTATGTCTAGTTATATTTTCCGTCTGTGGCACACTTTTTATGAAAGGAAATGCAAACATTACAATATGGTTAACATTTAATAAAGAAATAGAAGTAAAGTATTTAGTAAGGGCATGTTTGCTTACATTTCCCCTTCTCCCAATTAATATAATTAAAGTTGTATCTTTTGTGAAGGAACTGTTTATAATTTTGTTTAATATCTGGGCATATGATGCACCAGGCATGCAATTATTTATTATGCCCTGACCTAAATATTGGCTAAGTTGCAACCCCATATCTCTTCCCATTTCATCACTAAACATTACAATGTTATTTACATTGGATTTTTTACTTTTTAAGGAAGTGGCTATTGAGTCTACACACTTAATATTATAGTTAGAAGAAAGACTTTAAAATATAATTATTATTTAGTTTACATAGCTCACATATTTCTAAGTATGTTTATTTCTATGTATAAGTAAAGAAAAAGTGTTAATGCAAGTGTCTTTTGAGCTTGTTTCTATATCATATACAACTATTATTGTAGTATATGTTATTGCTTTTCCTAAATGTATGACAGAATATACCATGGTAGACCACAGATCATAAACCCGAAAATTACTCACCCAAATTAACCAACAATGCAAATCTCTCATCCGGAATGGGTCCAAGAAGCATTTCAACCTCCTTCTTCTTATCAAGGTCTTTCAATTTGTCATTCTTTAGAACTACCAGCACCTGTCAATGAAAATGGAACCTTAAATGCACTAATATTATGGTAGGAATTTACTACAACTTAAACTCCTACTATTAAATATATTCTTATTCAGGACAGACATTTATGTACATGAAATACATGTTTACGCTTTTATGTCCAAAATAAATAGTTTTAAAGTAAATTAATTGCCAGAAGTAAGTTATATGAACATAATTGTTATGTAGAAACACAAGAAATGTACCATTTATTTTTCTGTAAAATCTTTCGGCAAAATCTTAATAGGATAATTTTTTGGGAACTGGTGAAATACTGTTATCTCATGGTATGTCAAAGTTACTGCATATATCCTTAACATTGCACCATTTTTTCTTCATGGTATATGTGTCAAATTTTAGTTACCTATATAAAAGTAAATTTTGAGATTGTTCAACATAATACATAGTTCTGTGTGTGCAAATTATATTACCTCATCACAAGCTCCACACAAAATATCCCTTGGCTGGTCTCCAAGTGAGCTCTGCATGAATGACAGCAACAACTCATATGCATGTCTCGTGTGCTGTGCCCGTGGTCGGTACAACACCCCGGGAGCATCATCAGCCCAGGCCACACGGGCAGTCTTAGACTTTGAGAGCTCATATGATGCTTCGTCACGTTTCTGGCGCCTGCGGATAGTATTTAAATTACGAATTGGTTTAGAAATCAAAACTATATCATTACTAGTGGCTCCCGCAGTTTCACCCACAATCCTGGGAATGTTCAATTATCCCGGGATAAAAAGTAGCCTATGTGTTAGTCCAGTAGTCCATCTGTGTCCCATCCAAATCAGTTCAGTAGTTTTTGTGTGAAAGACTTACAAACATCCATTCATCCATACTCACAAACTTTCGCAATTATAGTATTAGTAGGATAATGTGTATACCACTTAGTAATAGGTAAATTAATATTGAAATGAATAACTTACTTAGCCTTTCTTTCCTCGGCCTTATCGGGCTTTGAACGCTGAGCGCGGTCTCCCATCTTAGTCCCAATAAGCTTTCCCGACAGGGAGAGCACTTCACCAGTCGCCTCATCGCGACCACGACGCTCTATAAGCCTCACATCAGCTTGCAACACGAGATTAGAGTTCTGAAATACAGTTTTTTTAGCATAAATACTAGCAAAGGGTTATGTTCTAATTATTTAGTTTACATGATAAATTATGTATAGTTGATCGTATTTGAAGTAAAAATACAGTATAAACTTATATTTTATGGTATAATTTGATGGAAAAAATTGCACAATAACATGAAATCGTTCTACCAAACAAATCATAATTAAACTTACCGCTTTGTACTCATATTGCAACTGCCTGGCAGCTGCGTCCGCCATAATTCCGAATTATTTAATTGTTATTCCAATTCACAAACTTGTAATTGCTCCAAAACACTACTATTATGAAGATCACAAAAACGCGTAAATAAAACAAAATTGATTAGGTTAGGTTATGCCGCTGTCGTCGCCATTTTTATTTTGTTATTTTTTTTTTCACTGAATTTGTGTAATGGCAACATTCTAAGCCTGGGTTTGGTATTGCTCGGTCGGAGGATTAAGAAATATTTTTGTATACATCGATCTAGTCCGATCCGGTTGGACCCCTGATAGTAAAATAAATTGATGTTTGATTGTTGATCGTAAATTCGATTCCCACCTAGGACATAGTGTATGCATGTTCGATTATCGATACGTGGCTGTTTATTCAATGGCTGGGTATTGGTAATGGCGCTACAAAGATAATGTAATTTAAAAAAGTATAGGTGTTTAAAAATAGAATAATAAACGTTTTGCTCAAGCTTTATATGTATTTATACTAATATTATAAATGCGAAAGTAACTCTGTCTGTGATGTCTGTCTGGTAGTCTGTCTGTCTTGCTTTCACGTTTAAAATAATGAAATTTGGTACATAGATAATCTAGAGCCTGGGTAAGGACAAAGGCTACTTTTTGTCTCGAAAAAATGGAAGATCTCCTTATCTCCTCTCCTCCTCCTATCCGCTTTCCATCTGGCGGGACCGTATGCCTGTTTGCCACCTTTGTGGTATGAAAAAAAATTATAATTAAGCTTGTATTAATATTGTATGGTGCGGAACCCTTCGTTTGCGAATCCAACTCGATCTTTTTTTTTATTTTACTTTACAAATACATATACGATTACATTTATTTATGAAGATGTATGTATAAACAATAAGGGTCACGTGATATAAACATTAGCTGACTCACTCAATCGGCACTCCGCCCGTCAGGTTACTATTTTTGAAGTATGTCATAATTCAAGGATGTCATATTGTTCAATTACCAGAGAAAAACATTTTGTAAATAAATAAACGTTGTGCATACAGCGCGTGATTATTCATAACTCAAATCTGATTCACAGTATGTACTTCAATGTCCATATTTATATTTTTTTAAGTGGAAGTCGTAGCGTATATCCTCTATATTACGTGTATTTAATCATGTTTGTTATTATTGTTACATAGTTTGAGTCGTGAATTTGTCATGTTATTATTAAGTATATACCTATAGTTATGATTGGTTGACAGCCCTAACATATTGATTGAGCGAGTGAAATGTAAACACGAAAATCCATCGAAAAAAGAGTGAGATAGAAGCTTAAAGCCAGCGTGTAGTAGGGATGTACTTATTTCTGCATTGCTCATGTACGTACTAGGGATGCCCGATCTTTTGCTTTGAATCGATCTTTTGAATCGTAATGGATCGTAACCCCGTGAATCGATCCACGATCTGTATCGTATTGCATTGAATCGATCTTATTCGATCTTTGAAGATCGTATCGTATTTTAAAAAAGTAAGGAGAAATGAAAAGACACTTCCACATGCAAGTTGTATTTATTAGGAAATATTAAAAAACATTACGAAAAAGCTATTCCGTCAAATCTATGCATGCAATGATGTAAAGGTTTGACGGTTTACAGATTCCAACCCTCCGCATTTAAGCTTTTCAAAAACAATAATTTAGATAAACGCACTGGATCTAACCTATTACGACTATCCGTCAAAGTGTTGCCAGCCAGTGAAAACAGTCGTTCTGAAGGAACAGATGTTGCTACTATAGTCAAATACTTCAAAGCTAAACAGCTTAAGTCCGGCCAGATAGTAGATCTAGTGGTCCAATATGTTATTGGGTCTCCTTGTCTAGCAAGTAATGGTTCTCTAAGATACTGTTTCAAAATGTCATCCAGCAGTCCTTCCTTTGGAATGTTTAGATTCGTTTCTGTCACCAACTGACTATGAAATTTCCAAATGTTATCGTCATCATCGGGTGAAACCACATTTTGCGCATTTGGTGATGTATACTTATTATAATCCGTTGTTTTTAGTAAATCGGTGATGTCATTAAGTGATTTTGCACAAGATTGAGCATCCGTAAAGTATATTTTTTTAAATCGCGGGTCCAAAATTGTTGAAATCGCCAAAAGATGCACTTTTTCAATGTTCTTAAAACGTTTGTTACATTCGCTCAGAATTTTCGCTTTGAATTCTGATCCTAAGTCAGAAACCTCAGAAATGCTCCCTGAATTGGCAGATTCGATCGATTTACTCATGCAGAAAATAATTGGTATGATTATACTACTCGTTACATAATCTTGACCCGATATTTCTTTTGTTACGTTTTCTATAGGAGTCAAAATGTTAATAATTTCCTTTATTATGGCTATTTCATTGCCACCAAGCATAGCAGGGGCCTTTGGGTTTTGGAGTAGAATAGCACTGACGAAGTCACAAAGTTCAATAAATCGCTGTAACATATACAACTTAGAATTCCATCTTGTTATAACGTCTTGTACCAACTTTTTTGGTAATACATTATTAGATTTTTGAAGTTTGGTCAATTCATCCTGTGCAGAAACGTTGTGTTTAAAAAATGTTACAATTGTTTTGACCTTATTTACTAATGCATCAAATCCTCTGGTTTCTTCTACAGCTTTTTGCACAACTAGATTAAGAGTGTGTGCAAAACAAGGCAAGTGCTTATTTTTGCCCAGTAATTCATAGATAGCTTTGACAATATTTGCACCATTATCTGTGACTATAGCTAAAATGTTTTGTACATTAATGTTCCATTCATTGCAGAGCGATTCAATCACTTGTTTGAGATATTCAGCAGTGTGTCGCTCGTTCAATTCTTTAACGGCTATAACAATTGATTTCAAACAGTTCTTGTGCAAAAAATGACAAGTCAAACCTAAGTAGCTCCTTGTGTTCATTGTGTCCGTCCAGACATCGGTAGTCAAACAAAAGCTATTAACTTGCATCAACTGTGCTTTTATGACATTAGAAATATTCTCATATTTTTCATCAATAAGTCTTGTAATTGTGTTTCTGCTTGGTACCGAGTAAGTTGGACACACCGTTTTCATCAAATGTTGAAATCCTTTTTTTTCTGTGGTATTGAGAGGTAAATCATCAACCGTAATAAAATACAGCAATGCATTAGTCAATTTTAGTTCCTTGGACCCACCTTTTTGATATGCTTGAATATTACTAATGACATTATCAATACGAAGTTGACGTTTTCTTGTTGATTTTGGCGTTGACGTATTGATTGTAGTAATATTTAATGATTCTTCACATTCACTTGAGTTTGAGTTAGCATCACTATTAGTACTCATTCGGCTGGTCGAAGGGGTGGGATCATTGGACTAAAAAAGAAAATAATGTACACATTAATCAAAATTGTACAAGAAATAAAATGTTGAGGTAGGTCGCAATTGGAGTAGGTAAATTTACCACGTAATCGTACGTGGCCATGCAACTCTCTCCGTGTGAGGAACACTTAGTTTACCTACTAATCGAATCCTGGTGTCAGTTTTCTTATGCCAAAATACCAATACTATGCTAACCAGTTAAATAGCACCCTTATAAAAAATCACTTTATAAATAGATAATTACTTACGATTTCGGTCACTTTTGTAGTAGAACTTTCTCCGCTTTTGTTTAAATCATAATTTTTATGGCGTCGCTTTAGATGATTTTTTAAATTTGTGGTATTTCCTTTAGTTTTCACTATTTGGTCACATAATTTACACTGTCCACCCGAGTCACATCTGATAAAAAAACGTCCAAACATTCGATTTTACGGGCGGGGCCATATTTATCAATATTAAAATAATAACAAGAAAAAACACTGCGCATTCGATGAATTCAATCGTACTACTATCTACAAAGAACAATCTACAAATTCTGTGATGTTCTTGCGGGTATAACATAAACAAAATTTCAATACTACCTTCATATCGTTTCATATTTCATACTCACGGCGCGGCGGCGTATACATAAAGTACGTAACTCGACACTAATTTCAACAAATAGATGTTGTCTTGCTTTGTTGTTCCTACTAAAATGTGTGATCGTTATCATCAACAAAATAAATGCAGTTAAGTTTGCATTACTTTGGTCTGTTAATGATGCGATTTTTTCTTACGATCTTCCAAGCATACGATTCGATCTGAGCAAAGATCGCATCTTGTTGAATCGATTCAAAAAATCGGGAGATCGTATTGCCGTGAATCGATCTTCAAAAAGATCGATTCAGATCGGGCATCCCTAGTACGTACGTCACACAACCATGAATGAGTGAGTGAGTTCGCTTCCGTTCCGTCTAGTGTACGGACAATAACAAAAAGTGCGCTAAATAAATGTGATTGATACAATGGCGGCACCATCAAATGGAAGTGGCAATCTGGTTGAGGAGTTCGAAGAATCATTTCAGGTAAGCGCTAATAATAGTTTTAAAACATAAATAATACAAAATATACAATTCATTCATAACCTCAACATAAATAGGTTTGTATTTAGAAATGTCAAAATGACAACGGTACCAACATAGCAAATCCAATTCAAAACAAATCGTAGTCGGTGTTGCTACTTAGTAGAGTTAGTAGAAGCTTCATAAGCTAAATAAAAAAGTTGGTTCCCAAAATGCCGGCGTTATAGTGTGTACGTGACCCAATTTCACTTATGCGACTTCTACTTACTACCATACGACACTTCGATTATCGTGAAGGGATTTTTGTTGCAAGCAAGCGCATCTTACTTTAATCAGGGCGGCCATTTTACTGATAATGTTTTCACATCGTTACGAAAGTATAAACGCTAGTTTTTTAGCTCGAATAAAGGACTGATTTCGCCGTTGCATTGTGACATAAAGTGCGGACAGTATACAAACAATTCTGTGTGATAAATGATGGTGTAACATTCAAAAATCTAGTGATGAAATATTGTTGATAAAAACTCGCGTGTTATAATAAAATAAGACAATGTCCGTGACGGGGGATGATGCTGGCACATCGGCGGGTGGTGTCGCTATCCAAGTGTTCCGTCCCACGTGGGATGAATTCAAAGATTTCAATAAATACATACAGTATATGGAGTCGAAGGGTGCCCATAAAGCAGGTCTTGCTAAAGTGATTCCGCCGCCTGAATGGGTCCCTAGGAAGTCAGGTTACGACTTGGACCAGTTGAACGTGACGATACCATCGCCGATATGTCAAGTGGTCACCGGAAAACAAGGTCTGTTCCAACAAATTAATATCCAAAAAAAGTCTATGACAGTAAAACAGTTCGCGGTGCTCGCTAACTCTGCTAAGTACTGCACTCCTCGCCATACTGGCAATGATGACCTAGAGAGGAAGTATTGGAAGAATGTCACATATGTAGCACCTATATATGGAGCTGATGTTAATGGTAGCATCACAGATGCAGATGTCAAAGAATGGAATATAAATAGCCTGGGAACAATCCTTGATTTTGTAAACTCGGACTATGGAATAGAAATAGATGGTGTAAACACAGCTTACTTGTATTTTGGTATGTGGAAAACAACATTTGCCTGGCACACAGAAGATATGGATTTATACTCTATAAATTATCTGCATTTTGGTGAACCGAAAACATGGTATTGCATCCCACCTGAACATGGTAAGAGATTTGAACGAATTGCCTCTGGATTCTTCCCAACGTCTGCAAAAACATGCCAAGCTTTCCTACGCCACAAAATGACACTTATATCTCCTCAAATATTAAAGCAATATTCAGTTCCAGTAAATAAAATAACACAGGAAGCAGGCGAGATTATGATTACATTCCCATATGGCTACCATGCAGGTTTTAACCATGGTTTTAACTGTGCTGAATCAACAAACTTTGCCGCTCCAAGATGGGTTGAGTATGGGAAACGAGCACTACAATGTACCTGCAGTAATGATATGGTGAAAATATCTATGGATACTTTTGTAAAGAGGTTTCAACCTCACCGTTACGAGTTGTGGTTAAAGGGCCAAGATGTTGGTTGCCATCCTGAGCAACCAGAGAAAATGGTGCCAGCACCTCACCCATCTGGTCAAGATATCCTATGTAATAAAAACAATACTGAGTTACCTGAGTCGTTTATTGAGGCTGAAGTTGAAGGTTTAAAAAAGAAGAAACGGCATCCTTTACATTTAAAACGGGCAATGGCCAGCAAAAGTATATCTGAAGGTGCAATAGCTGTGTCTATCCTAGGTCATGATGTCATGGATGACGATGAAATGACTATGGCCGAAGGCGACTTAGATATGATGACATCAATGAAACGTCCTAACATGCCAATGCAACCTGATGATACACAACTAGATGCTTTAGAAGACATATGGCTGAAAGGTGATGAGATGGATCCGTCTGAAGCTCAGTTACCTGATGTGGGATACATGGATTCAGACAGAGATTCAGACTATGAAGCTCCATGTAGCAGAAAGAATTCAAGGAAGAAAAGAAAGCCTAAAAAAGATGGAAAAGCCAAATCTAAAGATGAAGAGCCTAAAGTAAAAGAAGAGGGTGAGGATAAGAAGAAAGTTACTACACCAAAATCTAAAGGAAAGAAAGTGAAAACAAAGAAATTGTCCTCTGAACAATTGGATGATATGGCTGCTGTGCTCTCTAACTGGGAATCTCCTCCTCATGAGGAAGAAGTTAGTGTACCCAAGCCACCTGTTGAAGGTACAATCGACAATCCACTATCAGATGAACCACCATCAACATTGACAAATGAAGACAAAAAAGAGCCTAAAAAACGGAAGTCTTCCACTAAAACAGCGGGAGAAAAACTTGAGAAGCCTAAAAAGGAAAAGGTCAAGAAGGAGCATGTCAAAAAGGAACCTAAAGTCAAGAAAGAAAAGGTTGATGATGGTAAAGAGAAAAAGCCTAGGAAACCTCGGACCCCGAAAAAGGTACAAAACACACCAAACTTTGAGTATAATTATCCCTCACAACAAAGTCTGCTGAAACAATCACCTAAGAAAACATATATGCAAACAATACTTGAGAAACCGAAACCTGCACCTGCACAAACTGTAACATCCATTCATGCTCAACTTCAACAACAGCTACGGACCTTGCCTAAACCGCCATCAAAGCCAGAGCCCTCACCAACAAAATCGTATACAAGCATTCACATAGATCAAAGTCTCCGGGTACCAAAAGTTGTGCCACCACTAAATAAGAACCCAAGTGCCTTTGAAGGCGAATTCCACAAGTTCATGGTCAAAAAGCAGTCACAACCTGACATCCCACCACCGAGAAGACTATTGCCAGACAAGACACCGAGAAAAAGCCCACCAGAACAAAAGAAAGTTGTTCCAAAAGAGTCAACATCAAGGGAAGACTGGCCTTTACCTGTTGGACAATACAATGATAGCATATTCATTAACTCACCGTTAGACTATAGAATGTATTCAGCACCTACAGAGAGGTTACAGCCACAGCAGCCGCAGAACTACGACCGAAACCATTGGAGACCGGACCAGCAGTACTACCAACAACCTAACCCACAACATCACAACCCTCCAATGTATGGTCAAATGGGACAAGTGAACTCTAATAATTATTACAGGAGTCCATACCAATCGCCATGGTATGGATACCATCAGAAATGAGCAGTATTTATTTTTAAAACAATAGAAATATTTGAATCAGTTATTTCATAGGTCTCGATTTTAATGTAAAAGAGATTTTATATTTAATATAGGTAATGCGTGGTTTTAATTATTGTTATGTGTAATGCGAGTCTGCTTTTTAATATTATAATTATAGATTTACTATGTAATGACCGGTAATTTTATTTATGAACAATTTCAGAAAGGTTTTAAGATTTTATACTATCTGGAAGGATGATTAGTAAATATGTAGTCCCTTGAAATTGAATACTTTTCTTTATTTTAAAATATTAACACGAAAAAATATAATACGAAAGATACAAGTGGTACGCCTTTTATGAGTTTTAATAACATTAGGTAATTCCTAACATGAGACGAAACCTAGTGCTATTTATATATTGAGAATATTTGAGAATAAAAATATGAGAGATACATATGAGTACTATGTACCTATTTTCCGTCAAAATATAGCTGCTGCTTAGCTTTAGACAGCAGAATTATTCAGTTATGTTCAGTACAGCACGAATACCTTTATTTTGTACCAAATATTTCTTCAGCTATTTAACATAATATTACCGTTTAAATAACAGATTGTAGATCCAAGATGCCCAAGAAGGTGTGACAAAATTTACGTAATAGCATTAACATGAGTTATTTTGCAATAGAAAATAACTTGTGTGAACTCATTAGGTTGGTAGCTTAATTTCGTTACAGCGGGAATTAGAGGACAGTGAAATATGTAAAATGTAATTAATCAATTTTTTTTACCGTATTTTCATGTCAGATTGATTATCAAATTATCTTGACCAACCTATAAATACGGAAATATTGGGTTTTGATTTAGTTTGCAATTTTTTTCTGGACAAATCTGATACGTATGAGTTAATTTTATTTTACAACATGCTCGTACCAGGCCGCAACTTCGTCTACGCATTTGCCTTAAATAAAAGCCAGTGTTTAAAGCAGTTAGTGCTTTTTGTGATGTAATAAGCTGTAAAGTTTCATCAAAATCCCTTCAGAAGTATTTCCTGAAACAGTAGGTAACTACATTACTAGGGGTCTCATAATTTTTACTAGCCTAGAATGTCTTCTTACAGTTTGGATTGCAGAGGCAGTTCGCCTGCCCCAAAATGAGCCTAATAATGTTTCTTAAATTGTTTATGGTAGAGTTAAGTTATTTTTGGAGCTGTGGGACGTTGGATTTTGATACTGCAATGCTGTAGGTAGGTACATCAACTCGATAATTTATCGAAATATCGATATTTTTAGGTATGAGGTCTTAAAGTATTTGATATAAAATAGCATCGGGGCAGCTAGTTAATTGTGAAAATAGATATTGTGTTTTTGTTTAATAAAAAAATACTGCTTTTACATTAAAATTGAGACAAACAAAATTTATTTATTTAACTAAAAATAATTGCAATAAAATTTATTGTTTGATAAAACAACAATACTTAGCCATTTGTTTTTATTATGACTGAAATGTAATATTCTAGGCACTTATTTTATGTTTGTAATATAAAATGTAGTCCTATTTATTGCGGATTTCACACTACGGTGTTTCTTCGGGTTCTGGGCATCCCACAGTTACTGGCAACTTTTTTTGAGTAAGATAAAAAAAAAATGTCTGTAAAACAAGAAATAATACGCTATACGCCTTTATGAAATGGTACGTGAGTTAGTGAGTATGGAATAGTCAAAAGGGACTAGTAGTAAGTATAATACAATATATGTAGCGATACAGATCCATAATAACAAGATACCTAGAACACTTAAACTAATCCATTATCTAGCATTGTTTTTACTTTACTTTTATATAAGCGACAGATTGTTACAAATATACACCAGTTTACAATTTCATACTGTTTTAAAATGTGTAGTGGTGTTTCCTATAATATATGTCTGATGTTGTGTAAATCGGTAATCCCAGATAAATATATACAAAACAAAATAAAAATGCTATAGGTATGCTCCGAACAGGCGTACAAAATAAATCCTAGAAGACTGCTAATACGATATCAAATTAAACAAAGCTTGTACTGTTATGTTAATAGATGGTGGATATAGATAAGTTCTGTAATGATATTTATATCAAAACACGAAATAAGCAAACTATTCGTCCACATAATAATAATAATAATAATAATTATTTTATTTATTATTTATTACATAAACGTTTGTCCCGTGTGGGAATCAAAAACCGCGACTGACGGTCAGTCAAGGAATGCATACTCGAATGAAGGCTCGTACCAAGCTATAGTGTGAAATCCGTTGTCAGCTTTACCTATAGTGTTAATTAAATTAATAAATCTAGGTATTATAAGATTAACTGATAAGATTTTATGACTATGAGCACCGTGTTTAGTTGTTTTTCAGTTTAACACTTTTTCCTTTCACTATGTGAGTAAATCTGAAATGTTTTTTGTATGTAGATACGGCATACCCATTCTAAAATGGTTACCAGAAAATATCACACCAGGCAAGGCAGTTAATATAATAATATATGACATAAGTAATTTAATTAAATTACAAATCGAAAGAGAAAAAAAAAACACTAAGATGCCTCAATATTGTAAATTTTTTTTACTAATGGTCGCCCTAGCTAGGGGTGTAAGGAGACTAAGGAGGTTGTTTTTATAAATAAAAAAAAAAACATTTTTGCCTTTGTAATGATGATCTGGATTTGTTGACGTCCAATGCACTAGTTTTTCAGTGCTTCATTCTTAAGTATGCCGCGTCTATATAAAAAAAATATTTGGAGTAAATATTGTTTATAGCTCAATAAAAAAAACTGCCATTTCGCGCCGAAATTGGGAACAAATTATAATGTCGACAAATGGCGTCCTGGTATATTTTTTGTTTACTTTAATCATACTTTAATACATTACGAGTATTGTAAAATAGCTAATGGTTATTGCCATCTCACTCGCACATTCAGGAACACCAATAAACACGAATAAGACGAATATATGTACAGCGAGGCTAAGTCAAATTTGCAGAAGAAATGTCATTGTGTGAATCTAGTTTTACAAAAAGTTCGATAAGTTTTAACATGAAGCTGGTTTATGAACGATTTATTTATAGCTTGATAAGAACGAGAAACCCAGTGAATTGTATTATAAAATATAAATCGTTCGAGTTTACGAATAATATTAAAAATTTATTGCTTGATATGTAGGTACTTATTTAAAAAGCCACATTTGACGCATCCAATCATGAGCGAACGAGACGACATGTCAACTATGTATAGTAGGTATATCCTTTTCATTTTTTGAGATAACTTTAGGTATCGCACATACAATGTTATAACGTCACTTATGCAACTGATGTAATGAAATATAGGTATATTTATTAATTCAAATAGGCCTTCACAGGCACTTATGAAACGTGGACTCTAATGCTCGGTTCGGAAGGTTGCTTTTGCTGAGAAGAGCCGGCAATAAACTCGGCAATTACAGACAAACAATTAAAAACAGCAATTGTAATACATATTTCAGGTGAAGCATTTGAAGAAAAAATTCAACATTCTATGAAAACGTATAGTTGTTCTCGACTAAATAAATAAAGTGATGATATTGAAACTACAACTTTGAACTTCATTTTAAAGTAAAAGCAAACATGTAACTAATTACCTAGTACTATAAAATATATTTTTACGAAAAATTACTAGCCTCGCATGTGACGTTATAGGATCGTATGTGCGATATACATATGTAGTTAAGATGGTATTTAAAAATGTTTGTTCATATTATAAATAAAAAATAATAAATATCCTGGGACATTTTTCACACACGGCCAATCTGATTCCAAAGTAAGCTTCAAAGTGAGCTTGTGTTATGGTAACCAAATAGCTGATATACTACATATACCTACTACTTTTAAATACATACTTTTATAGATATTTATATCCAGACAGGACAAACAGACATATTCATGCATACAAATGTTTGTCCTGGGTGGGATTCGAACCCACAACCCGCGGCTTGAAAGTCGGGGTCACTAACCACAAAGCCAACCGGGCTGTCGAAATATAAAATGTCCCAGTAGTTAAATATTTTGTGTTACAGTTTGATTTCCAATAAAAAAAAATTGGGAAGCTTAATTAATTCATTTATAGTGAACTTATAAATATCTTTGCTTCTAATTGTGTTCATTTTTAGAAAATATATTTTAATAAATAGTTTTTTAGTATCATTTTACTTTACGCCCAAATACGCCGTATAATTGAATATAGGTACGACAAATTAATTTGATTCAGAGTTGTCATCCTGTCTAAAGAAAAAATATGTGTCATTCTGATATAGTTTTTTTTGTCCCTCCCCTAATTCTTATTCCACCGTGTTATGTTATGACGCTTGTATGTATCTTACACTACTAGCTACGCCACGCGGTTGCACTAGGGTTCCCGGGATTATTTAAACTTAATTTTTTAGCATAACCTCCTTTGAGCTATTTCAAATATTTTAAGACCTACGGCGACCTAAATTGGAATGCATATACATATAATTAAAGATTTTACTTAATTAATATAAATAATTACAAATGGATAAATATGTTAACTTAGTACTAAATTATTCATTTTATTTTCAAGGATTTCCTATTTGACAGCGAATGAAAGAGATAGCGGGTCAAAGCGAGACACCCTCTGTCAAATGTGGCTTTTTAAATTGTATGGAAAGGTTGCGGAAATCGTGCCTTGTTCCGTGTGAATGAATGATCGGTTTTTGTTATCTATGGAAAGATCAGCTAAGGGCCATTACATACCGTATTTTTTTTTGCAATTTCACTCTAAAAACAACCCGCTTCGTACAATAAAAATGCGGTGTGTAAATAGCCTTAGGTACATGTTAAAGGGAAAAGAGAATTTGTTCACTGTAGCGATAAAAAGAATAGTGTTTAATTGTAATTTATAAAGCTGTTTTCAAATTGAAATATTTCAATAAAAATAATATTATTATTACGTTGTTTCTATTTTATAATTACCAAATTTATGAAAGGCCTTATATCCCTATATCACACCATTTTATGTTAAGAAAGTCAACAAACATGAACTTGGTAAGTAGTCACTTAATGACAAGTAAGTAAGCAGTCAAATAGACAGACGGTCTACCTGATAAGACTTAAAGACGTACATATTCGTTCAGTAGTTTTCATTTGCACAGCATGTATTAAAACGATCATTGTCATATTTTAATGAATTAACATTAAACCATATGAATAAATTGAAAATTAGAGATCCTCGGGAACGTGGAATGAGCTCCCCGCCATAGTATTCCCAATGGAGTACAGCATGGGGTTCTTCAAGAAGGGAGTGAAGAGATTTGTAAAGGGTCGGCAACGCGCGGGTGACGCCCTTGGTGTTGCAAGCGTCCATAGGCTACGGTAACCGGTTCCCATCAGGTGGGACTGTATGCTTGTTTGCCACCTTAGTGGTATAAAAAAATGTGGGTATAAAGACCTGACTATGGGCAGGTCTCAGGGGTGATGAAAAATGGCTCAGGCTTGTTTGTAAGACTTCTTATTAGGCTTATATTGTCCTACGATTTAATCACAACAAACAAATATTCTCCTGAGTACCTATATATACATAGTGCGATCTAAATTATGTACAACGCCATCTAGCGACAAATACAAAAAACAATCAAATTTTATGTAGATGCCTAACTACATAGAGGTTAAAAACTTAAAGAATGGGTAAAACCATATAGAAGATAGTAAGTACCTACCTTATATATAAAGATTAATACATCACTAGGCATGCCTCAACGTGCTGACGAAGCAAGAAGCATCCCCATGCGTCGAGAAGGAAGAAGTAAAAGTTGAAGTGGAACGGTTCATTGACCTCGCCAGGCAGATGGAGGCGTTCTTTTTGCAGAAGAGGTTTGACATTGATTAGTTGTTTTTTTTTCAAGTCATATTTTTTTTTTTCTAAGGCAATACGTAAGAATGTCGTTAAGTAAATAGCTGGATAGCTGGCCATTTAATTGTGCTATCTACAATTTTTTGCGCCTTAGTTTTTCAATATTGATTACATTTTTATATTTTATTTAGGTTTCTTCTCTCCGCAATGAAACCCGAACTCCTAGTTAAAGAAGATAACAATGAGCTGAAATGCGAGTTGCAACGGAAGGAGGAACTCTTGAGACGGCATTATGACAAGATAAGCCAGTGGCAGAACCTCCTCGCTGATCTGCAGGTAAATGTTCCTCTATTTTCTTGATTTATATATGATCAACTAGATCTATGTGTAATGTGTATGTTATGTGATAAAGCTTTTATTCCTTGGTTACGCCGTAGAAGACTTATAAATGCGTAAGTTACTCTGTTTCTCTGTCTCGCTTTCACGCTAAAACTACTGAACCGATTTAAAATATTTGGTACATAGATAGTCTAGCTAGAGCCTGAAAAAGCACATAGGCTACTTTTTATCCCGAGAAAATTGAAGATCTCTCGGATACGCGGGTGAATCCGCGGGGAACCACTAGTAGTAGATACTGTAGGTATGAAAAAGCATCGATCTCAGTAACGCGTGTGTAACTGCGGGACACAGTTACATTTCAATTTGGCTTACTTCAGAGTATCCCGTTAGAACAAGTGAGTATCTTCTACACAATACAAACGTTAAAACTGAGTAATGTGTACTCTACAGGGGCACACAGTGTACAACAAGGGTCCCCAGCAAGCCCCTCCCCCCGCTATCCAGCAAGCTGCCTCCCCGAGGCAACAACCCTGCAGCGTCCAGCAGAGTGTACAGGTAAAATCCTGCTAATATCGCCTCTTTACAAGAACAACGTGACATCTCATAAACACGCGTCTTTTTAATAATTGATATTTAAAACCGCGATATCGAATTTTATTTTCTACAAAAACACGGAATTTTATAATTGTTTTCCTACGGTAACCTTAGATTATAAATATACATATAATCTAAGACGGTAACATTATCAATGGTTGAGAATTTATCAACGCTTAAATGTTTAAAATTACTCTTCTGTAAAGTTGTGATTTAAAAAATATCACGTTGTTCTTGTCAAGAAGCGATATTATAAATGCGAGTTTGTAGTCTGTATAACAGCCCGGTTGGCTCTGTGATTAGTGACCCTGACTTTCGAGCCGCGGGTCGTGGGTTCGAATCCCACCCAGGACAAACATTTGTATGCATGAATATGTCTGTTTGTCCTGTGTCTGGATGTAAATATCTATATAAGTATGTATTTAAAAGTAGTACCTATAGGTATGTAGTATATCAGCTATCTGGTTACCATAACACAAGCTAACTTTGATGCTTAATTTGGAATCAGATTGGCCGTGTGTGAAAAATGTCCCAGGATATATATTTAATAAATTTATGGATAGAAGGGATATTTTTTAATGTCCGGAATATACTAGTGATTAAATACATTAAGTGATGTGCATACTAATACTGTGATACGACAATTTTATATCTAGTAATTACGTACTCCTAAACAGCTCAATTGATTTTTATGAAATTATTATAAAGTATAATCGGTTGATCTGAGAAGTCAAAGTCGAAGATATTTATTGCATTACAGGTCCATTAGATAATAATAATAATATATTTATTCAGTAAAAAATATTCAGGTTTACAAAAATAGTACGTATCTGGAGTCTCCTTTTAAGCATACAATGCCTGTAGTAAGAGATTCCGCTCTTCCATAACAATATATATTTTTTATTGTTGGTCTATATTTATTTTATGAACAGTGCATATATTAATATTTAGTTATGAGTGTATATAAGAGTGTGTGTATATATTAGGTGGACTTAACAATTTGTCACAGAATCGGAGAATAGGTTGTCATCTATATTTCATACCCCTAAGAGATCCACCCGAATTTTTTTTAGCAGCTTAGTTGGTTCGTGCTTAAAGAATGAAATAAAAAATATAACACATTCCAGGCGCAACAGATGGCCGCAGCGGCCGCGGCGCAACAAGCAGCGTTGCAGCAACAAGCCGCGTTGCAGCAACAACAGGTACCGCGGCCCCCGCACCCGCCAGCTTACCCTGCTAGTGTACAGCGGCGGTAGTACATATTATATATGTACTAAAAAACCTAATATCTTTTAAAACTATTTAAAATCGGTCAGTTATGAAGGTGAAAAGATTGAAATATGCATAAAAATTGTGCTCTAAATCTTAAATATGTGTACTATTCATCAAATAATTACACTATAATCCCTGTGTTAGTTAGGAATGTAAAGAAAGAATAAGAATCTTAAATTTGCCTTGTCAAACAAAAGTGAGATTAAAATAACAAGCCTCGTTGCAGCAACAACAGGTACCTAGTGTACATGAAGTACATACATATTACATATATACTAAAAAACCTAATATCCCAAAAAAACTATTTAAAATCGGTCCTTAATCTGAAAAGATTTAAATACGCATAAAAATGTGCTCTAAATCCTAAATATGTGTACATTCTTGAAATAACTAAGCTGAAAGCGTTAGCTTCACCCTAAAGTGCAGGCAATACAGTACGGAAGCTATGTTAGTTAGGTATATAAAGAAAGCTTATATCTACTACGGTTGAGAGCCCTCAGCGCTCACCTTGAAGATTCTGATGGCTACGAAACTTAAAAAAAAAAATATAGGTATAAAGAAAGAATAAGAATCGTAAATTTGACTTGTCAAACAAAACTAAAATTAAAATAATACCTACTGCTTTAAAATTATGATGGATACGACCCCAATTCAAGTCAATAACTAAACCAACCAATTAAAAGTCTGATTAAAGTAATATTTTTAATAATATTATGATGCCTTCTAAAATATGCTCTATTTTTTATAAGAGTAACTTAATTGATATTTTAATAAAATGTTGCTGATTTGACACGAGTCAAATAAGTATAGTATTTTTTTATGTATCTATATGTAATAAAGTTAATGTTATGTAGATGTAGGCTAAACGTTGTGTAAAATAAAAAAATAAATAAAAGAAAACGAAATTAAACTTATTCATACAGATTATTATCTTAAAATTCTATAAAAATGTTAAACATAATAAGTAAGTAAACAACTTATATGTTGGAGTATTATTAATCGTTCAAAAACTCAGAAAAAATATTTCTTTAAAAAAAATTGATTTTGGTGTCACTCATTTCGATATTTTACGCAAATCTCAATAATTTCATGTAGTTTGGATTTTAAGTTCATGCATTGTTTACGTAGTTTAGTTTATATTTTAAGTTAAACACACTGTTTTCGCTTATGTTTAATTTCGAAATACACTTTTAATTTTTATTGTTTGAGTTTTATTTTCCTTACCATTTTGTTATTTAGATATTGTAAACCAGAAACGATACACCAAAAAAAGGTATGTTGTATTTTATATATTTTCAAACTACAGATTACGTAACTTGTTTGCAATTAGTTTCATTTCGTTCAGAAACTGCATTTTATTTCTTCAAAATGTCAAAAAATCTGTCATCAGTTTATACATACATTCATAATTGCAAATGAAACTGATTGGAATTGGAACAACTTTACGTACTTGACTCTCTGTTGAATTTGATCAATCTACACGAAACAGATGCAGAATAGTCTCGCCCAGGGCATGTTCATGGCCGGAGGACGGGGAGGGTACGCTGGAGCCTCGCTTCAAGGACCACTGGCGTACTTGGAGAAGACTACCACAAATATAGGTGAGAGAGTAAAACAGTACGAAAGTAGGTATTTAAATTTACAGTAAGTGTTAACATGTGGAGGTGCGATGTAGCACGGCCGTAGCTAGGGAGGGCATTGTGTCCTTAAAAATACCAAAATCTAAGATAAATATCATTAAATTGTTTGTTCATAGTTCGAGATAAAATAAAAATGTTGACGTAGAGGTCAGTGTGTCCATGTGAACGATTTAGGAGCCCGTGCATCGAGGGCAGACCAATTATGATTACTTTCGCCCTACCAGTAACTAATGCTGCCCTACCTCAAATTCTACTATAGCTACAGCCCTGCGATGTAGGTTTGTGTATCTCTATAGTCGAGCTACGCAAAATTTTGTATGAACACGTTCATTATTTGATGCATATAGGCTTTTCCAAGTTGTATAAATATTTTTAATGTTATAAACAATTAGATATCTAATAGGTACTATAGACGTATACCTTCTGTGATACTACTTAGTTATATCACCTCCAACAATTAGGTATTATTTTTCGTGGTAAACTGTCTCGACGTATTATAGATAAAGCATTATGCACTTTTCAAAGACAATGACAACTTGTTTTTCCAGACATGGTGGGTCTGGGGGATGGACGCAGGTGACGCGGCCGCGGGAGGGGCAGGGGCCGTGGCCGAGGCAGAGGCCGAGGTAACTTACCTTACCAGTAACCTAGTACATACTATTAAACGAAAGCTTCGACATATACCTACCTACTTAAGGTTTGAACAAAAGCGCTTAGGATAAATATAAATATCCTGGGACATTTTTCACACACGGCCAATCTGATTCCAAAGTAAGCTTCAAAGTGAGCTTGTGTTATGGTAACCAGATAGCTGATATACTGCATAATATAATACTTTTAAATACATACATATTAAAGATATTTACATCCAGACATAGGACAAACAAACATATTCATGCATACAAATGTTTGTCCTGGGTGGGATTCAAACCCACGACCTGCGGCTTGAAAGTCAGAGTCACTAACCACAAAGCCAACCGGGCTGTCAAGAATATAGGTAAAGACTATCTATAAACCTTGTCAAATGCTCTCGTATCTCTATTTTATCGATAAATATATAAACTTAGTACAGGTATCTTTAAATATAATGAAGGATGCTAGCTTGTGATATGATGTTAATCTTTAAAATTATACTGATCGCATTTAAAACCATTTAAAAAATTACATTGACTTGTCGATTTTGACTATGTGCGCATCATCTCGCCCCCAGGTCGTGGGGCGTCCCCTGAGTATGGAGGCAGCATGACGCCCCCATAGCGCGACCCCCTCCCGGCGTGGCCGGCGTACGACTCCGTTTAACATAAACCCCACCCCACCACACCACACTATACAAAAAGTTTTATTATTGAGCTGTCAAATTAATGGCCTAAAGCCTCATTCTTTTTTACCGGTAATCAAAAAAGCGTTCAAATACAACAAATGCATTTCCAAGTACCATAATGTTTTTCCAACGCCCAAAGTTGAAATGCAACGCCACTCGATAAAAAGGCGTCACGTTTTAAAAACGCTGTCGTGTGAACATCTACTTAGGAATGCATTTGTTGCATTTGAACGTTTTTAACGTCCGTTAAAAAACTCTCAGGCGAATGAGGCTTAAGAGATTCGAATTTTAAATGTCAGTAAATTTTGAAAACTAAAAAGCAATAAAAAATTAATTCAAATAGATACGCGTATCAGTTCCTACTGAATTATTATTAGATAATATAACCTTATTTAACTATTAAATATTTCCTTTGAATACAACTATCAATCAACGTTTTCTATTTCAAAAAAATTTGACAGCTCAATAAAAAACTATATTCGACACAGCACACTTAGACACTGTATAAATTAATTATTATCAAGTAATCAATGATATATGAATACTTTGAAAAAGGCACGATTCTGTTTTGCTTCCTATTAAATTGTTATTATTATTTTTATTGAAAAGATTAAAAAATGGTGTGCAACCAGTAACATTAAATGGGTTTTACGTCAAATTAAAAATACTTTGACAAAACTACAGGATTTAATGAAACTTTATCTTTTTATATTGTTAATAAAATAAAGAGATTGAATATATTTTGTCGATGTACACGGAATCGTTGCCAACAATAATAAATTACAAATACATATCTACGTGTATGTAAATGTACGAAAGATTAAAATATATATTTTTTTAAATGCAATTACTTCAGAAATAAATAAATGTCATGGATAGGTACACATAACTAATAAACATAAATAACCTACGTTGCGAAGCTAATTTCGTTAACATAATATTTTTAATATATACATAATATTGTACCTAGCAATCATGGAGATTTCTAAACGAAATTGCATTCAATTTTGCAAGTAACTATGTTTGGGTCATTGTCAAATTACGCGCAGGTAAACTAGCAACAGAATGGTTTTCCTTACCACGGAAAGTTTACTAATGTGATGCATTTTGTCTATACTAATATTATAAAGAGGAAAGATTTGTTTGTTTGTTTGTAATGAATAGGCTCCGAAACTACTGGACCGATTTCGCGACCGATTTCCGCGGGTAAAACCGCGGGGAGGCAGCTATATTTAATACTAGCTGCCCCCGCGCGGTTTTACCCGCGTAGTTCCCGTTCCCGTAGGAATACAGGGATAAAATATAGCCTATGTTACTCGGGGATAATGTAGCTTTCCAAAGGTGAAAGAATTTTTGAAAACGGTCCAGTAGTTTCGGAGCCTATTCATTACAAACAAACAAACAAACAAATCTTTCCTCTTTATAATATTAGTATAGATAAATATAGTAAAATTTATGAGAGATTGTGCTATTAATTACTAATAAAAGAATAACACTGCTGAGGGACTAGTTTACTGCGCGAAATTCGACAATGACCCGTTTATTCTATGGCTACTATTTTCGATACAAAAAATAAATCAGCCATTTAACCAAAGGTATTTTGTATAAAGAGTCGATTTTCCTTAGATACTATCTTGGTAAATATTATATAACATTTGTTTCTATCTGTGTGGTCTAGATTATATTAGAATGTAATGTTTATGGTAAAATTAAGTAATACTTTTATGATCTGTAGGCTTTTGTAAATAGGTATCCACAGTTTGACCTAAATGTACTTAGTCATAATTTATTAATAGGTATAAATGCAATAATGTCAAGTTCTTGTCTTTACACAAAGCTCTATTTTAATATTCCACTCACACAATAAAATTAATCTAATAACACGTGTGTATTTAGATTTTATAAATAACAATTCACCACTGGGTGACATTGTCACTATTGACAAAACCCCCATTTAAAAAATAAAGAATTAAATAAAATACCATAGTTCGCAATTTTTTACGTTTATGAAAAAAAAGTATTATTTTAGTCATGGATCATCTGTAATATCTTATACATATTAAGAAAATATTCGATTTACACTTACAATAACACATACAATAAGCTTTAACGATAGCTAGATAAAATGTAAAATGCATTTATATGAGTGCTGGCGATGATGATCTAAGCGTCCTGACACCCGGAACCGACTATGCGTTTTAATTTAGGCTATTGCAGCAACTCATAGATTAAGAAACATCAAAAAGAAATGTAAATAGCTGTTAGTTTTTCAAAAAATAAAGAAATTAATTTCTCATGATCCATTTATGATCCGCAGCGCCAAACTCATTTTCACATTACGTACCTACAAATTTGCTACTCCTAATAGCTTAAATATGACGTATTAGACTATCATAGTTTTAATAATGTTTGTTTCGAGTTTCCGATATGTCACTACTACTATAAACGCCATTACGGAGAAATGGGGATGAGTTAATATGTATTTATTTGTTTCGAAAACCAATAGCTTATTTCAAAATAAGTAGGTATATATTCTACAAATGTTTTTTACCTATTTTGGTAGCGTGATTTCTATATTAATTAATACGCAGTAGGTAATGAAGAATCCCCGTTCTTGGGGGACCTTCCTTGTGTTAGGTTATCTGTGACTGTGAGCAAGGTTTTTGCAATACTAACGAAATAAGTATATCGGAAACTTAAAACAAAAAAAAACCTAGGACTGTAAATTTCCTGTAAGTTATACTATAAGTGCATGCTATGTATTTACGTTAGAGTATTAAAATGAACTAAATAGCACTTCTATTTATTATTACTTTCCTACCTATCCTAGCTTTATAAATTATCAAAAAAACAAATATGGGAGCTGTTAAGTACTATACACTTAGCCCGGGAGGTAGCGTTGCATTTTAGGTAGTGATTTTACGCCGATCGGTTGCCATCTTATACGATAGACTTCGATTGACTGATATATAATCCAAGAGTCAGCTGGCGCACCCGCGGTGGGTGCGCATGTGGTTGGTTCCGGAAGTGGTAAAAAAAAAAAAAAAATTAAGTCATAGTACGCCGGCTGAAACTTTTTTAAGCTATTCCATAGCTTTTATCGCGGGCTCTGAGCGCGGCGACCGAATCAAGAAATTCCGTAACGAAAAAAACCTAACACCCCCCACTCCGACCGGCACAGCGTTGAAAGCCGTGCATCGTCTAACGTCGTTTCAGTTCGGCAGACTTCGGCACGGTGTTTGTGTACGTGCGACTAGACGTATGCTAGATCGAGACGAGCTGCTCCGAAATCGGACGAATACATAAGCAGCTGTTTATGAGAAAGTATATAGGTGTATATGTATTTATGTACAACAGTGAATAGCTGTACTTGTAAAATTTGTGTATGAAGTGTTTTGAATATGAATGAACAAAGTGCATGTATTATTAAAATAAATAAATAAAATTATAATGGCATAAGTTGATACAAAATGCTATGCAATGCAATAGCTTTACCGCGGCAGTCCCCGAGTGCCTCACGTAATTTTTTTATAAATAATTTTGATCATACTGAGCTTAAAAAAAATAGTCAGCTGCATGGTGGAGGGGGGATTATGTGTCAGCCGGTCGCATAAACTTGTAAACGAAACACGTAAAATTAAATTTATAGTACGCCGGATGAAATTTGACAAAATGATTGTTAAAGCTATGAAAAATATGAAAACAACAATCAGCTGCATGGATAGTGGTGGAAAGACCGTCAGCTGACGCAGTATAGATACAGATTATTCGAGTAATGTACAGTTTTGTTCAGGGTCTAGCTGACAGAACTTCCCTGTTCCCACCCAGCTGATCGATGGTTCTTGCACCCGTAACTTATTCAACTTAGTTTTATCAAATTTCAATCGACACAGTGATAATTATGGTAATTTCGAGAAGATTTTAGTATGTATAAAACAATAAATATTGTTCCAAAGTATTTTTTTTCTTGTTTTGTTTTAGTCAAACGTAAAAGAAATTAGTGAGAGAATAATATCGAGATTAAATAATATAAATGTAATAATAATTAGCATTCATGGAAATAACATAAATTAAAATACAAAGGAAATATAAAAAAATATAATAGTTCTCTGCCGTATACTTATAGGGCTACATTCGTTTACTAACGAACTAAGACAAAATTTTAAAAACAGTTTTAAGTTCCACCAAATTACAACCATACTTTGTTATAAAGCTACAAATGGTCAAAATATTATTCCCGTTATTTAAGGAATTAAAGACAAATTTTAAATAACAACAATAACATTAAGTGTAAAATCAACCTTAACGTGCAAAAAATAAATCACTATTCTCCTATCATTGCTTTTCCAACTATCGTAAGTGCTGGGGCACTTACGATAGTTGGAAAAGCAATGATCTTGGACAAGGTAACATATAACGGTAAAACATTTTCTGGGGTGGGTGCTGCCGAGGCTTTTGCGGGATTCTTTGCTAGTGTATTTTTGTTAGACATACCTATACTCAATTCGAAATCATCATTAAATCGGGACAGCAGTTGTAATTCCAACTATATAAATATATTTCACATCACGCCCAGAGATGTCATGTATGCCATCAGCAAATTGAAATCTTGTAGCTCTACGGGGCCTGACAGTATCCCTCCGACAGTGATCAAGCAGGCTAAGAAATCTTTCAGTGTTCCCCTTTGTCATATCTACAATGTGGCATTGGAAACAGGAAAATACCCACCTCACTGGAAATTAACCAGAGTTAGCCCGATACCAAAGAGCTCTGACAAGTTAAGGGTTGAGGAATACCGGCCGATCGCGGTATTATCGTCTCCTGCAAAGATATTTGAAAGCATCATCCACAAATATATACTTGCACAAGTGGATAAATATCTTTGTAATGAGCAGCATGGTTTTAGACCTAAGAGGTCTGTTGATACTAACCTGTTGACTCTTGTGGACTTTATCTCGACCAGGCTGGACCGAGGATCTCAGGTTGACGTGCTTTATTTTGACTTCCGGAAGGCGTTCGATAGGGTCAACAACGACATACTGCTGGAAAAACTCTGCATTATTGGCTTCGCCCCTGGACTTCTCCGGCTTCTTGCAGACTATCTGCGCGATCGTCAGCAGTTTGTCAAACTCGGCTTATACGAGTCTAGGCCATATCACACGCGTTCCGGTGTAAGTCAAGGATCGATCCTGGGGCCTCTATTATTCTTGCTCATGGTTAACGACCTTCCCACCGTTCTGGGGCGCTCCCGATGTTTGCTTTATGCTGATGATCTAAAGCTTTTTATCGAAGTGAGATCTGATGCAGACTGTTTAGCTCTACAGAAGGACGTCGATGCCATATGTCAATGGAGTAATGAGAACCGGATGGAATTTAACGCCGCTAAATGTTACGCAATGACTTTTGATCGAATGCGACAGCCAATATTATTTGACTACACCATAAATGGTATGACCATAACTCGTTCTACAGTTATTAAAGACCTGGGAGTAACATTTGATCGTAAATTAACATTCCACGACCACATAAACGCGTTGGCAAAAGAATCTTTTAGACGGTTGGGCTTTGTCCTGAGAAATTCTCGTGACCTTCGTAACCACAATGTAATACGGTTAATTTTTGGGGCATTGGTACGTAGCAAGCTTGAAAGTGCTATGTGTGTGTGGAATCCACACGAGAGCACATACGCTCTTCTGCTTGAGAAAGTACAAAAGGCCTTTCTCCGATACCTATACAAGCGCGTTAACGGATACTATCCATATATGTATCCAACGAAATTTCTTTTGGGTTGTCTAGGGAATAATTCCCTGGAAGTAAGACGGAAAAAGCACCAATTAACAGTAATGTGCAAAATCCTCTGGGGAAAAATTGATGCACCAGATCTGCACGGTGAGCTGTGTAGATTTTTTACCCCGAACAATTACAGGCGGAACAGAAAGCACAAGTTCTTCGCCGTGTCGTACCGTCGCGCGAGCTAACTCCCCCATTCCGCGTACCCTCTCCGCACTCAACGCTCTCCTGGACACCTACCCTGAATGTGATTTGTTTGCGGATGAATGGCTGGATGTATTGTCTGTGTGTTTGCAATTTTGCGAGAAAGATGTATGACTGTGTGTGTTACTTATTTCATTGTGTGTTGTAAATTTATTTCATTGTGTAATTATTTCATATTGTAATTTTACTGTAATTTTTTTCTTAAATATTGTAATTGGTGTTTAACCGTTATATTTAATATAAATAAATAAACACAGTACATAACCCCAGTATATAACAGAGTACATAACCCCAGTATATAACACAGTACATAAACACAGTACATAACCCCAGTATATAACACAGTACATAACCCCAGTATATAACACAGTACATAACCCCAGTATATAACACAGTACATAACCCCAGTATATAACCGCAGTATATAACACAGTACATAACCCCAGTATATAACACAGTACATAAACACAGTACATAACCCCAGTATATAACACAGTACATAACCCCAGTATATAACACAGTACATAAACACAGTACATAACCCCAGTATATAACACAGTACATAACCCCAGCATATAACACAGTACATAACCCCAGTATATAACACAGTACATAACCCCAGTATATAACACAGTACTGAACCCCAGTATATAACACAGTACATAACCCCAGTATATAACACAGTACATAACCCCAGTATATAACCCCAGTATATAACACAGTACATAACCCCAGTACATAACCCCAGTATATAACACAGCACATAACCCCAGTATATAACACAGTACATAACCCCAGTATATAACACAGTACATAACCCCAGTATATAACCGCAGTACATAACCCCAGTATATAACACAGTACATAAACACAGTACATAACCCCAGTATATAACACAGTACATAACCCCAGTATATAACCCCAGTATATAACATTGTACATAACCCCAGTATATAACCGCAGTACATAACCCCAGTATATAACACAGTACATAACCCCAGTATATAACACAGTACATAACCCCAGTATATAACACAGTACATAACCCCAGTATATAACACAGTTCATAACCCCAGTATATAACACAGTATGAAATGAAATGAAATGAAATGAAATAAATTTATTCATTCAAATAGGCCTTCACAGGCACTTATGAAACGTCGACTCTAATGCTCGGTTCGGAAGGTTGCTTTTGCTGAGAAGAGCCGGCAATAAACTCAGCAATTACTCTTTTCAAAACAAGTTTTAACAATTTCTTTAACAATAATAATATTAGTCCTGATAGAACGAGCGCTATACCCAGTACATACTAGTTAGTACATAACCCCAGTACATAACACAGTACATAACCCCAGTATATAACACAGTACATAACCCCAGTATATAACACAGTACATAACCCCAGTATAAAACCGCAGTATATAACACAGTACATAACCCCAGTATATAACACAGTACATAACCCCAGTACATAACCCCAGTATATAACACAGTACATAACCCCAGTATATAACACAGTACATAACCCCAGTATATAACACAGTACATAACCCCAGTATATAACACAGTACATAAACACAGTACATAACCCCAGTATATAACACAGTACATAACCCCAGTATATAACACAGTACATAACCCCAGTATATAACACAGTACATAACCCCAGAATATAACCGCAGTACATAACCCCAGTATATAACACAGTACATAACCCAGTATATAACACAGTACATAACCCCAGTATATAACACAGTACATAACCCCAGTATATAACACAGTTCTTAACCCCAGTATATAACACAGTACATAACCCCAGTATATAACACAGTACATAATCCCAGTATATAACCCCAGTATATAACACAGTACATAAACACAGTACATAACCCCAGTATATAACACAGGACATAACCCCAGTATATAACCGCAGTACATAACCCCAGTATATAACACAGTACATAAACACAGTATATAACACAGTACATAACCCCAGTATATAACACAGTACATAACCCCAGTATATAACACAGTACATAACCCCAGTACATAACCCCAGTATATAACACAGTACATAACCCCAGTATATAACACAGTATATAACCCCAGTATATAACACAGTACATAACCCCAGTATATAACACAGTACATAACCCCAGTATATAACACAGTACATAACCCCAGTATATAACACAGTACATAACCCCAGTATATAACACAGTACATAACCCCAGTATATAACACAGTACATAACCCCAGTATATAACACAGTACATAAACACAGTACATAACCCCAGTATATAACACAGTACATAACCCCAGTATATAACACAGTACATAACCCCAGTATATAACACAGTACATAAACACAGTACATAACCCCAGTATATAACACAGTACTTAACCCCAGTATATAACACAGTACATAACCCCAGTATATAACCGCAGTACATAACCCCAGTATATAACACAGTACTTAACCCCAGTATATAACACAGTACATAACCCCAGTATATAACACAGTACATAACCCCAGTATATAACACAGTACATAAACACAGTACATAACCCCAGTATATAACACAGTACATAACCCCAGTATATAACCGCAGTACATAACCCCAGTATATAACACAGTACATAAACACAGTACATAACCCCAGTATATTACACAGTACATAACCCCAGTATATAACCCCAGTATATAACACAGTACATAACCCCAGTATATAACACAGTACATAACCCCAGTATATAACACAGTACATAACCCCAGTATATAACCGCAGTACATAAACACAGTACATAACCCCAGTATATAACACAGTACATAACCCCAGTATATAACACAGTACATAACCCCAGAATATAACCGCAGTACATAACCCCAGTATATAACACAGTACATAACCCCAGTACATAACCCCAGTATATAACACAGTACATAAACACAGTACATAACCCCAGTATATAACACAGTACAGAACCCCAGTATATAACACAGTACATAACCCCAGTATATAACACAGTACATAACCACAGTATATAACACAGTACATAACCCCAGTACATAACCCCAGTATATAACACAGTACATAACCCCAGTACATAACACAGTACATAAACACAGAACATAACCCCAGTATATAACACAGTACATAACCCCAGTATATAACACAGTACATAACCCCAGTACATAACCCCAGTATATAACACAGTACATAACCCCAGTATATAACACAGTATATAACCCCAGTATATAACACAGTACATAAACACAGTACATAACCCCAGTATATAACACAGTACATAACCCCAGTATATAACACAGTACATAACCCCTGTATATAACCGCAGTACATAACCCCAGTATATAACACAGTACATAAACACAGTACATAACCCCAGTATATAACACAGTACATAACCCCAGTATATAACACAGTACATAACCCCAGTATATAACACAGTACATAAACACAGTACATAACCCCAGTATATAACACAGTACATAACCCCAGTATATAACACAGTACATAACCCCAGTATATAACACAGTAGATAACCCCAGTATATAACACAGTACATAACCCCAGTATATAACACAGTACATAACCCCAGTATATAACACAGTACATAACCCCAGTATATAACACAGTACATAACCCCAGTATATAACACAGTACATAACCCCAGTATATAACACAGTACATAACCCCAGTATATAACACAGTACATAAACACAGTACATAACCCCAGTATATAACACAGTACTTAACCCCAGTATATAACACAGTACATAACCCCAGTATATAACCGCAGTACATAACCCCAGTATATAACACAGTACATAAACACAGTACATAACCCCAGTATATAACACAGTACATAACCCCAGTATATAACACAGTACATAACCCCAGAATATAACCGCAGTACATAACCCCAGTATATAACACAGAACATAACCCCAGTACATAACCCCAGTATATAACACAGTACATAACCCCAGTATATAACACAGTACATAAACACAGAACATAACCCCAGTATATAACACAGTACATAACCCCAGTATATAACACAGTACATAACCCCAGTACATAACCCCAGTATATAACACAGTACATAACCCCAGTATATAACACAGTATATAACCCCAGTATATAACACAGTACATAAACACAGTACATAACCCCAGTATATAACACAGTACATAACCCCAGTATATAACACAGTACATAACCCCAGAATATAACCGCAGTACATAACCCCAGTATATAACACAGAACATAACCCCAGTACATAACCCCAGTATATAACACAGTACATAACCCCAGTATATAACACAGTACATAAACACAGAACATAACCCCAGTATATAACACAGTACATAACCCCAGTATATAACACAGTACATAACCCCAGTACATAACCCCAGTATATAACACAGTTCATAACCCCAGTATATAACACAGTATATAACCCCAGTATATAACACAGTACATAAACACAGTACATAACCCCAGTATATAACACAGTACATAACCCCAGTATATAACACAGTACATAACCCCAGTATATAACACAGTACATAACCCCAGTATATAACACAGTACTTAACCCCAGTATATAACACAGTACATAACCCCAGTATATAACACAGTACATAACCCCAGTATATAACACAGTACATAAACACAGTACATAACCCCAGTATATAACACAGTACATAACCCCAGTATATAACCGCAGTACATAACCCCAGTATATAACACAGTACATAAACACAGTACATAACCCCAGTATATAACACAGTTCATAACCCCAGTATATAACCCCAGTATATAACACAGTACATAACCCCAGTATATAACCGCAGTACATAACCCCAGTATATAACACAGTACATAACCCCAGTATATAACACAGTACATAAACACAGTACATAACCCCAGTATATAACACAGTACATAACCCCAGTATATAACACAGTACATAACCCCAGAATATAACCGCAGTACATAACCCCAGTACATAACCCCAGTATATAACCGCAGTACATAACCCCAGTATATAACACAGTACATAAACACAGTACATAGCCCCAGCATATAACACAGTACATAACCCCAGTATATAACCCCAGTATATAACACAGTACATAACCCCAGTATATAACCGCAGTACATAACCCCAGTATATAACACAGTACATAACCCCAGTATATAACACAGTACATAAACACAGTACATAACCCCAGTATATAACACAGTACATAACCCCAGTATATAACACAGTACATAACCCCAGAATATAACCGCAGTACATAACCCCAGTATATAACACAGTACATAACCCCAGTACATAACCCCAGTATATAACACAGTACATAAACACGGTACATAACCCCAGTATATAACACAGTACATAACCCCAGTATATAACACAGTACATAAACACAGTACATAACCCCAGTATATAAAGTATATAAAATTAATTTTGAAAGCTTACATGAAGCATGTAAAAATATAGATTTTAGCCCTTTTTATGGAAATGATCACAACATAAATAATGTCATGGACGATTTTATTAAAATTATAAATACATTAATATTAAATAATTCAATTAATATAAAGCTACCTAGAAGTAAAATCACAATAAAGCCATGGATAACATTAGGTCTTTTAAGATGCATAAGAACGAGAGATAAAATGCACTACAAATTAAAAAAGGAACCAAACAACGATATTCTTAATATTTCATACAAACGCTATAGAAATTACTGCAATGATATCATAAAAAAATGTAAAAGAAGTTATGAAAGTAATGAAATTAAAAAAGCTGGCAATGATAATAAAAAAATTTGGAATGCTATAAAAAATATAAATAATTTAAATAAAACTAAAAACTTACCTTTAGATCTCCTAAAACTTGAAAGGACCCCCCTTGAATCAACAAATTCTGTTAACATGTTTTTTGCAACGGTTGGGGAGCAGTTGGCGAGCAAAATATCTAGGCCCCCTGTTCTCCCGCTTAACTTTAAAAATACCCCCAACACTACTGACTCGTTCGTCCTTCTGAATACAAGTGAAGATGAACTCGAAACACTTATACTAAATCTTAAATCAAATTGTGGTCCAGGCTGGGATAACATTTCCCCCAAAGTGCTTAAGCACATTAAAGAATTCATTATTCCTCCACTTACTCATATTTTCAACAGATGCTTATCTGAAGGTGTATTTCCAACTGCACTTAAAAAGTCTATAGTAATACCCATTTTTAAATCTGGTGCAAGAGACATTATATCCAACTATCGCCCCATCTCAATATTACCGTCACTATCAAAGCCTTTGGAAAGAATAATAAATAGTCGACTTATTAAATACCTCGAAGATAAAAAACTTATTTCTGATGCCCAATATGGATTTAGAAAACAAAAATCAACATCTGATGCTGTACATAAGCTCACAGATTTTATAGTACAGAATTTGGACGACAAAAAAAAATGCCTGACCATATTTATTGATCTTCAAAAAGCTTTCGATACCGTTTCTTCTACTAATCTTATGGGAAAATTAAACAGAATGGGCATAAGAAATGAACAGTTAAAAGTTTTAGAGGATTATCTAGAAAATCGCTCACAGCAGGTTAAGATAGGCGATGTTTTTAGCAATGAAAATACCATCAATTACGGGGTTCCCCAAGGCAGTATCCTGGGCCCCACGTTATTTCTTTGTTATATAAATGAACTCTGTAATCTAAAAATACCAAATTGTGAAATTATTTCTTATGCTGATGATACTACGCTTACTTTCTTTGGTAACACATGGGAGGAGGTATATGAAACTGCGCAACAGGGTTTCAATACGGTTTGTTACTGGTTGGCAATAAATGATCTTACCCTAAACACCAATAAGACGCAATACATTACATTTTCAATTCGAAACTTACCCTTAAAGGACAGTAACTATAAAATAATAGCCCACACTTGTAATCAACGGTCCAAAACTAGTTGTTCATGTCAGTACATAATTAGAACTCAAAAAACTAAATATTTAGGAATCATAATAGATAACAATTTAAATTTTAAAGAACACATTGCAAACATAACACAAAAACTTAGAAAACTAACATTTATTTTTAAAAATTTAAGGCATATTACGAATTGGACGTTGATTAAAACTGTATATCTATCTCTGTGTCAATCTGTGTTGTCGTATTGCATTTCTGTATGGGGTGGCGCAAGTAAAACACACATGCTTGAAATTGAAAGAGCTCAAAGAATGATTCTGAAGGTAGCCCTCATAAAACCTAGACTTTTCCCCACTACAAGCCTATACAGGGAAGCAAAGGTGCTATCAGTAAGGAAACTTTATATTCTTATAACTATATTAAAAAAACACGCTAGTACATATTTACGAACGACCAAAAATCACGACACTAGACGATACCATGAGGTGTGCAAAACTCATACAGTTAAAACAGCTTTTGCACAAAAGTTCTATGACTTTAGATCAGGTAGAATTTACAATCAAATCAATAAAAAACAATTCATATCAAAACTAAATAAAATTGAATGTAGAAATAAAATTACAAACTGGCTTTTAGAAATGGATTATGAAGAGACTGAAAAAATACTGTACTGGGCCTCTTAATAGATAACTTTGATGTAAGATGTCACATTTTTTACTCATCCACACAAACACATATACACACTTACACACCCGCACATACAATACACACACACACACACACACACACACACACACACACACACACACACACACACACACACACACACACACACACACACACACACACACACACACACACTCACATACACATACATACACAACACTCACGCACACACATACACATACATACACAACACTCACGCACACACACACACGCACACACATACATACACATACACATACACAACACTCACGCACACACTAACTGGCGCGCGAACGCGCAAAAAAAAAAAGTAACCTATTTTTTATTTTTATATTCTTTTGTTGACCGACTTTATTAGTTAAATAACAAAAAAAGACAACAATGTCACTAAGTCGGTTTTGTTTCTTTCTTTTTTTCACAAATATATACTTCATGAAACTGTAACCCAATCACACCAAGAGAGGGAGCCAGGAGACTCATAGCACAGGGAAACCTAGTTTGGGCTCCTGTCTTCCACAACTAAATGTACCTACCTGTTAATTTATAAATGTTGTATTTTTTATATGTGGGAGAAAATAAACGATATTATTATTATTATTATTATTATATAACACAGTACATAACCCCAGTATATAACACAGTACTTAAACCCAGTATATAACACAGTACATAACCCCAGTATATAACACAGTACATAACCCCAGTATATAACACAGTACATAACCCCAGTATATAACACAGTACATAAACACAGAACATAACCCCAGTATATAACACAGTACATAACCCCAGTATATAACACAGTACATAACCCCAGTATATAACACAGTATATAACCCCAGTATATAAAACAGTACATAAACACAGTACATAACCCCAGTATATAACACAGTACATAACCCCAGTATATAACCGCAGTATATAACCCCAGTATATAACCGCAGTACATAACCCCAGTATATAACACAGTACATAAACACAGTATATAACACAGTACTTAACCCCAGTATATAACACAGTACATAACCCCAGTATATAACACAGTACATAACCCCAGTATATAACCCCAGTATATAACACAGTACATAACCCCAGTACATAACCCCAGTATATAACACAGCACATAACCCCAGTATATAACACAGTACATAACCCCAGTATATAACACAGTACATAACCCCAGTATATAACCGCAGTACATAACCCCAGTATATAACACAGTACATAAACACAGTACATAACCCCAGTATATAACACAGTACATAACCCCAGTATATAACACAGTACATAACCCCAGTATATAACACAGTACATAACCCCAGTACATAACCCCAGTATATAACACAGTACATAACCCCAGTATATAACACAGTACATAACCCCAGTGTATAACCCCAGTATATAACACAGTACATAACCCCAGTACATAACCCCAGTATATAACACAGTACATTACCCCAGTATATAACACAGTACATAACCCCAGTATATAACACAGTACATAACCCAGTATATAACACAGTACATAACCCCAGTATATAACACAGTTCTTAACCCCAGTATATAACACAGTACATAACCCCAGTATATAACACAGTACATAACCCCAGTATATAACCGCAGTATATAACACAGTACATAACCCCAGTATATAACACAGTACATAACCCCAGTATATAACGCAGTACATAACCCCAGTATATAACCGCAGTACATAACCCCAGTATATAACACAGTATATAACACAGTACTTAACCCCAGTATATAACACAGTACATAACCCCAGTATATAACCGCAGTACATAACCCCAGTATATAACACAGTACTTAACCCCAGTATATAACACAGTACATAACCCCAGTATATAACACAGTACATAACCCCAGTATATAACACAGTACATAACCCCAGTATATAACCGCAGTACATAACCCCAGTATATAACACAGTACATAACCCCAGTATATAACACAGTACTTAACCCCAGTATATAACACAGTACATAACCCCAGTATATATCACAGTACTTAACCCCAGTATATAACACAGTACATAACCCCAGTATATAACACAGTACATAACCCCAGTATATAACACAGTACATAAACACAGTACATAACCCCAGTATATAACACAGTACATAACCCCAGTATATAACCGCAGTACATAACCCCAGTATATAACACAGTACATAAACACAGTACATAACCCCAGTATATAACACAGTACATAACCCCAGTATATAACCCCAGTATATAACACAGTACATAACCCCAGTATATAACACAGTACATAAACACAGTACATAACCCCAGTATATAACACAGTACATAACCCCAGTATATAACACAGTACATAACCCCAGTATATAACCGCAGTACATAACCCCAGTATATAACACAGTACATAAACACAGTATATAACACAGTACTTAACCCCAGTATATAACACAGTACATAACCCCAGTATATAACCGCAGTACATAACCCCAGTATATAACACAGTACTTAACCCCAGTATATAACACAGTACATAACCCCAGTATATAACACAGTACATAACCCCAGTATATAACCGCAGTACATAACCCCAGTATATAACACAGTACATAACCCCAGTATATAACACAGTACATAACCCCAGTATATAACCGCAGTATATAACACAGTACATAACCCCAGTATTTAACACAGTACATAACCCCAGTATATAACACAGTACATAACCCCAGTATATAACACAGTACATAACCCCAGAATATAACCGCAGTACATAACCCCAGTATATAACACAGTACATAACCCCAGTATATAACACAGTACATAACCCCAGTACATAACCCCAGTATATAACACAGTACATAAACACAGTACATAACCCCAGTATATAACACAGTACATAACCCCAGTATATAACACAGTACATAACCCCAGTAAATAACACAGTACATAACCCCAGAATATAACACAGTACTTTAACCCAGTATATAACACAGTACATAACCCCAGTATATAACACAGTACATAACCCCAGTATATAACCGCAGTACATAAACACAGAACATAACCCCAGTATATAACACAGTACATAACCCCAGTATATAACACAGTACATAACCCCAGTACATAACCCCAGTATACAACACAGTACATAACCCCAGTATATAACACAGTATATAACCCCAGTATATAACACAGTACATAAACACAGTACATAACCCCAGTATATAACACAGTACATAACCCCAGTATATAACACAGTACATAACCCCAGTATATAACACAGTACATAACCCCAGTATATAACACAGTACATAAACACAGTACATAACCCCAGTATATAACACAGTACATAACCCCAGTATATAACACAGTACATAACCCCAGTATATAACCGCAGTACATAACCCCAGTATATAACACAGTACATAAACACAGTACATAACCCCAGTATATAACACAGTACATAACCCCAGTATATAACACAGTACATAACCCCAGTATATAACACAGTACATAACCACAGTACATAGCCCCAGTATATAACACAGTACATAACCCCAGTATATAACACAGTACATAACCCCAGTATATAACACAGTACATAACCCCAGTATATAACACAGTACATAACCCCAGTATATAACCGCAGTACATAACCCCAGTATATAACACAGTACATAAACACAGTACATAACCCCAGTATATAACACAGTACATAACCCCAGTATATAACACAGTACATAACCCCAGTATATAACACAGTACATAACCACAGTACATAGCCCCAGTATATAACACAGTACATAACACAGTACATAACCCCAGTATATAACCCCAGTATATAACACAGTAGATAACCCCAGTATATAACACAGTACATAACCCCAGTATATAACACAGTACATAACCCCAGTATATAACACAGTACATAACCCCAGTATATAATACAGTACATAACCCCAGTATATAACACAGTACATAACCCCAGTATATGACCGCAGTACATAACCCCTGTATATTACACAGTACATAAACACAGTACATAACCCCAGTATATTACACAGTACATAACCCCAGTATATAACCGCAGTATATAACACAGTACATAACCCCAGTATATAACACAGTACATAACCCCAGTATATAACACAGTACATAACCCCAGTATATAACCGCAGTACATAACCCCAGTATATAACCGCAGTACATAACCCCAGAATATAACCGCAGTACATAACCCCAGTATATAACACAGTACATAACCCCAGTATATAACACAGTACATAACCCCAGTATATAACCCCAGTATATAACATTGTACATAACCCCAGTATATAACCGCAGTACATAACCCCAGTATATAACACAGTACATAAACACTGTATATAACACAGTACTTAACCCCAGTATATAACACAGTACATAACCCCAGTATATAACCGCAGTACATAACCCCAGTATATAACACAGTACTTAACCCCAGTATATAACACAGTACATAACCCCAGTATATAACACAGTACATAACCCCAGTATATAACACAGTACATAAACACAGTACATAACCCCAGTATATAACACAGTACATAACCCCAGTATATAACCGCAGTACATAACCCCAGTATATAACACAGTACATAAACACAGTACATAACCCCAGTATATAACACAGTACATAACCCCAGTATATAACCCCAGTATATAACACAGTACATAACCCCAGTATATAACCGCAGTACATAACCCCAGTATATAACACAGTACATAACCCCAGTATATAACACAGTACATAAACACAGTACATAACCCCAGTATATAACACAGTACATAACCCCAGTATATAACACAGTACATAACCCCAGAATATAACCGCAGTACATAACCCCAGTATATAACACAGTACATAACCCCAGTACATAACCCCAGTATATAACACAGTACATAAACACAGTACATAACCCCAGTATATAATACAGTACATAACCCCAGTATATAACACAGTACATAACCCCAGTATATAACACAGTACATAACCCCAGTATATAACACAGTACATAAACACAGTACATAACCCCAGTATATAACACAGTACATAACCCCAGTATATAACACAGTACATAACCCCAGTATATAACACAGTACATAACCCCAGTATATAACACAGTACATAACCCCAGTATATAACCGCAGTACATAACCCCAGTATATAACACAGTACATAAACACAGTACATAACCCCAGTATATAACACAGTACATAACCCCAGTATATAACACAGTACATAACCCCAGTATATAACACAGTACATAACCACAGTACATAGCCCCAGTATATAACACAGTACATAACCCCAGTATATAACACAGTACATAACCCCAGTATATAACACAGTACATAACCCCAGTATATAACACAGTACATAACCCCAGTATATAACCGCAGTACATAACCCCAGTATATAACACAGTACATAAACACAGTACATAACCCCAGTATATAACACAGTACATAACACAGTACATAACCCCAGTATATAACCCCAGTATATAACACAGTAGATAACCCCAGTATATAACACAGTACATAACCCCAGTATATAACACAGTACATAACCCCAGTATATAACACAGTACATAACCCCAGTATATAATACAGTACATAACCCCAGTATATAACACAGTGCATAACCCCAGTATATGACCGCAGTACATAACCCCTGTATATTACACAGTACATAAACACAGTACATAACCCCAGTATATTACACAGTACATAACCCCAGTATATAACCGCAGTATATAACACAGTACATAACCCCAGTATATAACACAGTACATAACCCCAGTATATAACACAGTACATAACCCCAGTATATAACCGCAGTACATAACCCCAGAATATAACCGCAGTACATAACCCCAGTATATAACACAGTACATAACCCCAGTATATAACACAGTACATAACCCCAGTATATAACCCCAGTATATAACATTGTACATAACCCCAGTATATAACCGCAGTACATAACCCCAGTATATAACACAGTACATAAACACTGTATATAACACAGTACTTAACCCCAGTATATAACACAGTACATAACCCCAGTATATAACCGCAGTACATAACCCCAGTATATAACACAGTACTTAACCCCAGTATATAACACAGTACATAACCCCAGTATATAACACAGTACATAACCCCAGTATATAACACAGTACATAAACACAGTACATAACCCCAGTATATAACACAGTACATAACCCCAGTATATAACCGCAGTACATAACCCCAGTATATAACCCCAGTATATAACACAGTACATAACCCCAGTATATAACCGCAGTACATAACCCCAGTATATAACACAGTACATAACCCCAGTATATAACACAGTACATAAACACAGTACATAACCCCAGTATATAACACAGTACATAACCCCAGAATATAACCGCAGTACATAACCCCAGTATATAACACAGTACATAACCCCAGTATATAACCGCAGTATATAACACAGTACATAACCCCAGTATATAACACAGTACATAAACACAGTACATAACCCCAGTATATAACACAGTACATAACCCCAGCATATAACACAGTACATAACCCCAGTATATAACACAGTACATAACCCCAGTATATAACACAGTACTTAACCCCAGTATATAACACAGTACATAACCCCAGTATATAACACAGTACATAACCCCAGTATATAACCCCAGTATATAACACAGTACATAACCCCAGTACATAACCCCAGTATATAACACAGCACATAACCCCAGTATATAACTTCCATTTCATTGATACCAATAGTTTATTTGGTAATAAATATGTTTTGATTAAGGATAATTTTTATCTTTACAATAATTTTAAGAGACAATTAGCAGAATCGCTATCATATTATTTTAAAAACCTAGCCAAATGTTTGGCTAATCAAACGGCTCCTATTGAGCAAAATAATATTAGTATTCATTGTTTACAGTCCTTGGAAGTTTTTCCAAGTAGTCTACCATCATTGAAAGGTATTTCAAATTCTTTAAATTAAGTTATGAGACAACAGAGGCATTCTTTGGCAATAATGGAAAAAATAATATTAGTTTAGAATCCTGCCCAGAAAATAAACACAATTTATTACCTCATAAGTTGAACAAGTATTCTATTTTATGTAAAAAACATGTTAACCTGGTACATCAAAATATTCAAGGAATGCTGGGCAAGGAATTAGAACTGGAGCTATTCATGAACTGTAATAATATTGATATTTTATGTATTACTGAACATTGGCTTAAGGACCATCAGTTCATATTTAGCTTCAATAACCACCAGGTAGCAAGTTCGTTCAGTAGACAACAGTTTATACATGGTGGCTCGTTAATACTTATCAGAAATCATTTGAAGTATAAAGTCCGTAAAGATATTGTGAGCCTGTCTATTGAGCGTACTTTTGAAATAGCTTGTATAGAGCTTGAGCAGTTCATTGTTATGTGCGTATACAGACCCCCCTCCGCGAGTTATGATTTGTTTGAAAAATGTATGGAAGAAGCAATATTAAAATTAAATAAAGTTAATAAATATATAATTATTTGTGGAGATTTTAATGTCAATATTTTAGATGATAATGTCATGAGTCATAGAATCAAATCACTATTCCTGTGCTTTAATCTTGTAAATCTTTTTTTTGAGCCAACTAGGATAACATCTACTTCAGCAACCTGTATTGATAATATATTTACAAACATGCAGCCAGTCACTAAGTCCATCATTAGTCAATTGAGTTCTGATCATTGTGGTCAGAGTGCATCATTCAATATAACTGGGAAAATGGTAAAAAAAAAAGATATTAAGTGTGTACCTATGAGTGAATATCGCCTTAAAAAATTTAGAGACAATATAGAGAAAAAAGTATTGAACTTGCCTTTTAAAGATAATGTAAATGACCACTATCATGCGATTTTAGACTTTACCAAAAACGAATATAATTCTGTATTTAAATCTAAAACTATTAAACAGAAAGCTGATAGGTCATTCAGTGATTGGGCGACGGTAGGAGTTCATACGAGTAGGCGTAGATTGTATGAACTTTATAGTGAAAAGCAATTTAACCATAGTCCTGATTTTTTAAATTATGTCAAAAAATACTCAAAATTATTTAAACGTGTTTGTGTACTAGCTAAGCAAAAGTTCATTAGTAATAAAATTATAAATAGTACTGACAAAGTTAAAACGACCTGTAGGCTTAACATGCGCCAGTCGACATATCTCATAGACGAGATGACAAATTTTGTCGATCTCGATTCGTTTGTCACTTTTCCTAACATGCGCACCGCGCTCGAGAAGATATCTCGTCGTGGCTTCGCCTTGTCGACGCGAGATAACTGACGTTGACATTTCATGAAAACATACCATAGTCTAGTTAGTAACGCCGGTTTCATTCGGTCAATATTGGTGGAAATTGCGCGAACGCTGCCATATTTGTGAACGCGACCTTAAAAATGTCTTAAATTCGTGTAATATGTAGGTACAAAATATGCAGTTTGGGTCTGACCAATAAATTTAAAAAAATCAAAAATCAAAATCTTTTTTATTCAAATAGGCCTCAATCAAGCACTTATGAATAGTCACTATTAATGCTCGGTTCTGAAAGTTGAATGCAACACAGAATCTGGAATTAAACATGAACAATCACACCTCTTTAGCAATACCTTTATTGGACTGATATTATTGCAATTTTGCTGTTTACTTTTGGTTAAAACATACACCTTATAAGAATTTAAGTAAATATTTTGGGAATTTCACATAGTAACAGAAGTTTAAGTGGTAAATAGGTAGGTAGATACATAATTTTAAGAAGGCAGGTAAACCACAGCCGTTTCGTGGCTCTAAATCTTCTTGGAGCTTATCTATAATGTAAATAGCCATAGGCTTTGTAATTCGCCAGAGAGACTGGAACTCGTTATTCCTTAGGTCGAATGGGTTGCAGACGTCGCGAATCACCTTCCTCTGTATTTTTCTTGCTTCCCTTTCCTCATACACAGTTAATAGATAATTATAGTACGGCACCGCCATTATACTTAAAGTGTTTCATAAATTTCACAAATCACAGAACACTGTTACCCCTTTTTTCAGATTTTTCTCAGCTATTCGCGGTTTCTCGTCTACGAAAACATCGACGAGAAACTTGTCATAGGAAAATGTCAAAATTCGACTAAATAAAGCGCGCATGTTAGAGCCTGACGACAAAAACAGGTTTGACAGAACGAAATGAGTTCTTTAACAGAACGACACGAGATATAAGTGGCGCCATGTTAGCTCCCATCGACAAACAGACATATGACGTCTCAGCACGAGATAATGCGTCGACAAAATTTTCTCGACTTGCGCATGTTAAGCAGGCTGGAAAATAATTAATGCAGAAACCGGCAAAACCAAATCGTGCGACCAGGAGTTTCGACTTATGATAAATAATAATATCATTACATCTGATACAGAAGTAGCTGCCGCGTTCGAGTCATTCTTTACTGATATTCCAGTTCTTACTACTAAAACACTTAACTCGTCTCCTACCCTCGCTGAATCTTTACTAAAGGAAAATGTAACTAAATGTACTGTTAACTTTAAATTTTCTTGTGTTACCCCTATTGATATAATTAAGGCATTTAAATTAATTAATATGAAAAAAACAGTTGATCTATGGGAACTTTCAGTTAAACTTATACATTATATAATTGATTGTATTGCACCGCATTTAGCATCTATCTTTAACAAATGCATCAATAGTGGTATATTTCCTGACTTAATGAAGTATAGTAAAGTAATTCCTCTTTTTAAAGCTGGTAGTACATCAGACCCTTCAAATTTTAGACCTATATCTGTACTACCAACACTAAGTAAAATCTTTGAAAAACTCATACTAAATCAATTAATGGGACATTTTAATAGTAATAATCTTTTTCATAATAAACAGTTCGGATTTACAAAGGGTCGCTCAACAACCGATGCCGGCGTTGAGCTTATTCAACATATCTTTGCAGCCTGGGAGGATTCAAAAGACATAATAGGGGTTTTTTGCGATTTATCTAAAGCATTTGACTGTGTCCAACATGAACTGTTAATCAGGAAGTTAAGCCACTACGGTATAAGAAATCAAGCACTCAGTCTTATAAATTCATACCTTAGTAATAGAATTCAGAGAGTAAATATAAATGGAAAGGTGTCCCCTGGATCAACTGTTGCTATGGGCGTCCCACAAGGCTCAATCTTAGGTCCTTTCCTTTTCTTAATATATATAAATGACCTACCCTACCTTGTTGAGAAAAAAAATGAGGTTGTATTGTTCGCTGATGATACTTCACTTCTTTACAAAGTGAAACGACATGAATTAAATTATGACGAGGTGAACAATGCTCTCTCGGATGTGGTAAATTGGTTTACTGTAAATAATCTGCTTCTAAATGAGAAGAAAACCAAATGTATCAAATTTAGTCTACCAAATGTTCGTCAAGTAGACACATGTATTAAAATTAAGAATGAAAATATAGACTTTGTAGAAACCACAGTATTTCTAGGTATCACTTTAGATGTAAAGCTTCAGTGGGGCCCTCATATTTCTCGGTTGGCGAACAGACTTGCTTCTGCAGCATATGCAGTAAAGAAAATACGTGCACTTACTGACGTAGATACCGCGAGATTAGTTTATTTTAGTTATTTTCATAGTATAATGTCTTATGGCATTCTCCTTTGGGGCAGTGGTGCCGACATTAACACTATTTTTGTTCTGCAGAAGAGGGCTGTTCGTGCTATATACAATATGAGTCCTAGGGACTCTCTACGAGATGAATTCAAAAATATTAATATTTTGACTGTACCTTCACAATACATCTATGAAAATTTGTTGTATGTACGTAAAAATTTACATGTTTTTCCGAAAAATAGCGACACTCATAGTATCAACACCAGAAATAAGCACAAACTCGCTATACCTGTAACTAGACTTACTAAAGTCAAAAATTCATTTAAGGGGCAATGTATACGTTTCTTCAATAAACTACCTAAAGATATTCAGGATTTACCAATTTATAAATTTAAGCAGGTAGTGAAGAAAACTTTATATCAAAAGGGCTTTTATAGTGTATCAGATTACTTGTTAGAAAAAGACCCTTGGCAGTGAAATGCTCGCTACAGGCTATTTCACACATTTTGTAAAAATCACTATTGTATTAGATCTAAGCTGGTTTTTTTGAAAAGAGTAATTACTGAGTTTATTGCCGGCTCTTCTCAGTAAAAAACAACTTTCAGAACCGAGCATTAATAGTGACTATTCATAAGTGCTTTATTGAGGCCTATTTGAATAAAAAATATTTGATTTTGATTTTGATAACACAGTACATAACCCCAGTATATAACACAGTACATAACCCCAGTATATAACCGCAGTACATAACCCCAGTATATAACACAGTACATAAACACAGTACATAACCCCAGTATATAACACAGTACATAACCCCAGTATATAACCCCAGTATATAACATTGTACATAACCCCAGTATATAACCGCAGTACATAACCCCAGTATATAACACAGTACATAACCCCAGTATATAATACAGTACATAACCCCAGTATATAACACAGTACATAACCCCAGTATATAACACAGTTCATAACCCCAGTATATAACACAGTATGAAATGAAATGAAATGAAATGAAATAAATTTATTCATTCAAATAGGCCTTCACAGGCACTTATGAAACGTCGACTCTAATGCTCGGTTCGGAAGGTTGCTTTTGCTGAGAAGAGCCGGCAATAAACTCAGCAATTACTCTTTTCAAAACAAGTTTTAACAATTTCTTTAACAATAATAATATTAGTCCTGATAGAACGAGCGCTATACCCAGTACATACTAGTTAGTACATAACCCCAGTACATAACACAGTACATAACCCCAGTATATAACACAGTACATAACCCCAGTATATAACACAGTACATAAACACAGTACATAACCCCAGTATATAACACAGTACATAACCCCAGTATATAACACACTACATAACCCCAGTATATAACACAGTACATAACCCCAGTATATAACACAGTACATAACCCCAGTATATAACCGCAGTACATAACCCCAGTATATAACACAGTACATAAACACAGTACATAACCCCAGTATATAACACAGTACATAACCCCAGTATATAACACAGTACATAACCCCAGTATATAACACAGTACATAAACACAGTACATAACCCCAGTATATAACACAGTACATAACCCCAGTATATAACCGCAGTACATAACCCCAGTATATAACACAGTACATAAACACAGTACATAACCCCAGTATATAACACAGTACATAACCCCAGTATATAACACAGTACATAACCCCAGTATATAACACAGTACATAACCCCAGTACATAACCCCAGTATATAACACAGTACATAAACACAGTACATAACCCCAGTATATAACACAGTACATAACCCCAGTATATAACACAGTACATAACCCCAGTATATAACACAGTACATAACCCCAGTATATAACACAGTACATAACCCCAGTATATAACACAGTACATAAACACAGTACATAACCCCAGTATATAACACAGTACATAACCCCAGTATATAACCGCAGTACATAACCCCAGTATATAACACAGTACATAAACACAGTACATAACCCCAGTACATAACCCCAGTATATAACACAGTACATAACCCCAGTATATAACACAGTATATAACCCCAGTATATAACACAGTACATAAACACAGTACATAACCCCAGTATATAACACAGTACATAACCCCAGTATATAACACAGTACATAACCCCAGTATATAACACAGTACATAACCCCAGTACATAACCCCAGTATATAACACAGTACATAACCCCAGTATATAACACAGTACATAAACACAGAACATAACCCCAGTATATAACACAGTACATAACCCCAGTATATAACACAGTACATAACCCCAGTACATAACCCCAGTATATAACACAGTACATAACCCCAGTATATAACACAGTATATAACCCCAGTATATAACACAGTACATAAACACAGTACATAACCCCAGTATATAACACAGTACATAACCCCAGTATATAACACAGTACATAACCCCAGTATATAACACAGTACATAACCCCAGTATATAACACAGTACATAACCCCAGTATATAACACAGTACATAACCCCAGTACATAACCCCAGTATATAACACAGTACATAACCCCAGTATATAACACAGTATATAACCCCAGTATATAACACAGTACATAAACACAGTACATAACCCCAGTATATAACACAGTACATAACCCCAGTATATAACACAGTACATAACCCCAGTATATAACACAGTACATAACCCCAGTACATAACCCCAGTATATAACACAGTACATAAACACAGTACATAACCCCAGTATATAACACAGTACATAACCCCAGTATATAACACAGTACATAACCCCAGTATATAACACAGTACATAACCCCAGTACATAACCCCAGTATATAACACAGTACATAACCCCAGTATATAACACAGTATATAACCCCAGTATATAACACAGTACATAACCCCAGTATATAACACAGTACATAAACACAGTACATAACCCCAGTATATAACACAGTACATAACCCCAGTATATGACCGCAGTACATAACCCCTGTATATTACACAGTACATAAACACAGTACATAACCCCAGTATATAACACAGTACATAACCCCAGTATGTAACCGCAGTATATAACACAGTACATAACCCCAGTATATAACACAGTACATAACCCCAGTATATAACACAGTACATAACCCCAGTACATAACCGCAGTACATAACCCCAGTATATAACACAGTACATAACCCCAGTATATAACACAGTACATAACCCCAGTATATAACCGCAGTACATAACCCCAGTATATAACACAGTACATAAACACAGTATATAACACAGTACTTAACCCCAGTATATAACACAGTACATAACCCCAGTATATAACCGCAGTACATAACCCCAGTATATAACACAGTACTTAACCCCAGTATATAACACAGTACATAACCCCAGTATATAACACAGTACATAACCCCAGTATATAACCGCAGTACATAACCCCAGTATATAACACAGTACATAACCCCAGTATATAACACAGTACATAACCCCAGTATATAACCGCAGTATATAACACAGTACATAACCCCAGTATATAAGACAGTACATAACCCCAGTATATAACACAGTACATAACCCCAGTATATAACACAGTACATAACCCCAGAATATAACCGCAGTACATAACCCCAGTATATAACACAGTACATAACCCCAGTATATAACACAGTACATAACCCCAGTATATAACACAGTACATAACCCCAGTATATAACCGCAGTACATAACCCCAGTATATAACACAGTACATAAACACAGTATATAACACAGTACTTAACCCCAGTATATAACACAGTACATAACCCCAGTATATAACACAGTACTTAACCCCAGTATATAACACAGTACTTAACCCCAGTATATAACACAGTACATAACCCCAGTATATAACACAGTACATAACCCCAGTATATAACACAGTACATAAACACAGTACATAACCCCAGTATATAACACAGTACATAACCCCAGTATATAACCGCAGTACATAACCCCAGTATATAACACAGTACATAAACACAGTACATAACCCCAGTATATAACACAGTACATAACCCCAGTATATAACCCCAGTATATAACACAGTACATAACCCCAGTATATAACCGCAGTACATAACCCCAGTATATAACACAGTACATAACCCCAGTATATAACACAGTACATAAACACAGTACATAACCCCAGTATATAACACAGTACATAACCCCAGTATATTACACAGTACATAACCCCAGAATATAACCGCAGTACATAACCCCAGTATATAACACAGTACATAACCCCAGTACATAACCCCAGTATATAACACAGTACATAAACACAGTACATAACCCCAGTATATAACACAGTACATAACCCCAGTATATAACACAGTACATAACCCCAGTATATAACCGCAGTATATAACACAGTACATAACCCCAGTATATAACACAGTACATAACCCCAGTATATAACACAGTACATAACCCCAGTATATAACACAGTACATAAACACAGTACATAACCCCAGTATATAACACAGTACATAACCCCAGTATATAACACAGTACATAACCCCAGTATATAACCCCAGTATATAACACAGTACATAAGCCCAGTATATAACCGCAGTACATAAACACAGTACATAACCCCAGTATATAACCCCAGTATATAACCCCAGTATATAACACAGTACATAACCCCAGTATATAACCGCAGTACATAACCCCAGTATATAACACAGTACATAACCCCAGTATATAACACAGTACATAAACACAGTACATAACCCCAGTATATAACACAGTACATAACCCCAGTATATTACACAGTACATAACCCCAGAATATAACCGCAGTACATAACCCCAGTATATAACACAGTACATAACCCCAGTACATAACCCCAGTATATAACACAGTACATAAACACAGTACATAACCCCAGTATATAACACAGTACATAACCCCAGTATATAACACAGTACATAACCCCAGTATATAACCGCAGTATATAACACAGTACATAACCCCAGTATATAACACAGTACATAACCCCAGTATATAACACAGTACATAACCCCAGTATATAACACAGTACATTACCCCAGTATATAACACAGTACATAACCCCAGTATATAACACAGTACATAACCCAGTATATAACACAGTACATAACCCCAGTATATAACACAGTACATAACCCCAGTATATAACACAGTACATAACCCCAGTATATAACACAGTACATAAACACAGTACATAACCCCAGTATATAACACAGTACATAACCCCAGTATATAACACAGTACATAACCCCAGTATATAACCGCAGTACATAACCCCAGTATATAACACAGTACATAAACACAGTACATAACCCCAGTATATAACACAGTACATAACCCCAGTATATAACACAGTACATAACCCCAGTACATAACCCCAGTATATAACACAGTACATAACCCCAGTATATAACACAGTACATAAACACAGAACATAACCCCAGTATATAACACAGTACATAACCCCAGTATATAACACAGTACATAACCCCAGTACATAACCCCAGTATATAACACAGTACATAACCCCAGTATATAACACAGTATATAACCCCAGTATATAACACAGTACATAAACACAGTACATAACCCCAGTATATAACACAGTACATAACCCCAGTATATAACACAGTACATAACCCCAGTGTATAACCCCAGTATATAACACAGTACATAACCCCAGTACATAACCCCAGTATATAACACAGTACATTACCCCAGTATATAACACAGTACATAACCCCAGTATATAACACAGTACATAACCCAGTATATAACACAGTACATAACCCCAGTATATAACACAGTTCTTAACCCCAGTATATAACACAGTACATAACCCCAGTATATAACACAGTACATAACCCCAGTATATAACCGCAGTATATAACACAGTACATAACCCCAGTATATATCACAGTACATAACCCCAGTATATAACACAGTACATAACCCCAGTATATAACACAGTACATAACCCCAGTATATAACACAGTACTTAAACCCAGTATATAACACAGTACATAACCCCAGTATATAACACAGTACATAACCCCAGTATATAACACAGTACATAACCCCAGTATATAACACAGTACATAAACACAGAACATTACCCCAGTATATAACACAGTACATAACCCCAGTATATAACACAGTACATAACCCCAGTACATAACCCCAGTATATAACACAGTACATAAACACAGTACATAACCCCAGTATATAACACAGTACTTAACCCCAGTATATAACACAGTACATAACCCCAGTATATAACACAGTACATAACCCCAGTATATAACCCCAGTATATAACACAGTACATAACCCCAGTACATAACCCCAGTATATAACACAGCACATAACCCCAGTATATAACACAGTACATAACCCCAGTATATAACACAGTACATAACCCCAGTATATAACCGCAGTACATAACCCCAGTATATAACACAGTACATAAACACAGAACATAACCCCAGTATATAACACAGTACATAACCCCAGTATATAACACAGTACATAACCCCAGTACATAACCCCAGTATATAACACAGTACATAACCCCAGTATATAACACAGTATATAACCCCAGTATATAACACAGTACATAAACACAGTACATAACCCCAGTATATAACACAGTACATAACCCCAGTATATAACACAGTTCATAACCCCAGTGTATAACCCCAGTATATAACACAGTACATAACCCCAGTACATAACCCCAGTATATAACACAGTACATTACCCCAGTATATAACACAGTACATAACCCCAGTATATAACACAGTACATAACCCAGTATATAACACAGTACATAACCCCAGTATATAACACAGATCTTAACCCCAGTATATAACACAGTACATAACCCCAGTATATAACACAGTACATAACCCCAGTATATAACCGCAGTATATAACACAGTACATAACCCCAGTATATATCACAGTACATAACCCCAGTATATAACACAGTACATAACCCCAGTATATAACACAGTACATAACCCCAGTATATAACACAGTACTTAAACCCAGTATATAACACAGTACATAACCCCAGTATATAACACAGTACATAACCCCAGTATATAACACAGTACATAACCCCAGTATATAACACAGTACATAAACACAGAACATAACCCCAGTATATAACACAGTACATAACCCCAGTATATAACACAGTACATAACCCCAGTACATAACCCCAGTATATAACACAGTACATAAACACAGTACATAACCCCAGTATATAACACAGTACATAACCCCAGTATATAACACAGTACATAACCCCAGTATATAACACAGTACATAACCCCAGTATATAACACAGTACATAACCCCAGTATATAACACAGTACATAACCCCAGAATATAACCGCAGTACATAACCCCAGTATATAACACAGTACATAACCCCAGTATATAACACAGTACATAACCCCAGTATATAACACAGTACATAAACACAGTACATAACCCCAGTATATAACACAGTACATAACCCCAGTATATAACACAGTACATAACCCCAGTATATAACCGCAGTACATAACCCCAGTATATAACACAGTACATAAACACAGTACATAACCCCAGTATATAACACAGTACATAACCCCAGTATATAACACAGTACATAACCTCAGTATATAACACAGTACATAAACACAGTACATAACCCCAGTATATAACACAGTACATAACCCCAGTATATAACCGCAGTACATAACCCCAGTATATAACACAGTACATAACCCCAGTGTATAACCCCAGTATATAACACAGTACATAACCCCAGTACATAACCCCAGTATATAACACAGTACATAACCCCAGTATATAACAGAGTACATAACCCCAGTATATAACACAGTACATAACCCCAGTATATAACACAGTACATAACCCCAGTATATAACACAGTACATAACCCCAGTATATAACACAGTACATAACCCCAGAATATAACCGCAGTACATAACCCCAGTATATAACACAGTACATAACCCCAGTATATAACACAGTACATTACCCCAGTATATAACACAGTACATAACCCCAGTATATAACACAGTACATAAACACAGTACATAACCCCAGTATATAACACAGTACATAACCCCAGTATATGACCGCAGTACATAACCCCTGTATATTACACAGTACATAAACACAGTACATAACCCCAGTATATAACACAGTTCATAACCCCAGTATATAACCGCAGTATATAACACAGTACATAACCCCAGTATATAACACAGTACATAACCCCAGTATATAACACAGTACATAACCCCAGTATATAACCGCAGTACATAACCCCAGTATATAACACAGTACATAACCCCAGTATATAACACAGTACATAACCCCAGTATATAACCGCAGTACATAACCCCAGTATATAACACAGTACATAAACACAGTATATAACACAGTACTTAACTCCAGTATATAACACAGTACATAACCCCAGTATATAACTGCAGTACATAACCCCAGTATATAACACAGTACTTAACCCCAGTATATAACACAGTACATAACCCCAGTATATAACACAGTACATAACCCCAGTATATAACCGCAGTACATAACCCCAGTATATAACACAGTACATAACCCCAGTATATAACACAGTACATAACCCCAGTATATAACCGCAGTATATAACACAGTACATAACCCCAGTATATAACACAGTACATAACCCCAGTATATGATCAAAATTATTTATAAAAAAATTACGTGAGGCACTCGGGGACTGCCGCGGTAAAGCTATTGCATTGCATAGCATTTTGTATCAACTTATGCAATTATAATTTTATTTATTAATTTTAATAATAAATGCACTTTGTTCATTCATATTCAAAACACTTCATACACAAATTTTACAAGTACAGCTGTTCACTGTTGTACATAAATACATATACACCTATATACTTTCTCATAAACAGCTGCTTATGTATTCGTCATACATATGTACATACATACATACATACATACATAAATAAATAAATAAATAAATAAATAAATAAATAAATAAATAAATAAATAAATAAATAAATAAATAAATAAATAAATAAATAAATAAATAAATAAATAAATAAATAAATAAATAAATAAATAAATAAATAAATAAATAAATAAATAAATAAATAAATAAATAAATAAATAAATAAATCTTATCTATCTATCTATCTATCTATCTATCTATCTATCTATCTATCTATCTATCTATCTATCTATCTATCTATCTATCTATCTATCTATCTATCTATCTATCTATCTATCTATCTATCTATCTATCTATCTATCTATCTATCTATCTATCTATCTATCTATCTATCTATCTATCTATCTATCTATCTATCTATCTATCTATCTATCTATCTATCTATCTATCTATCTATCTATCTATCTATCTATCTATCTATCTATCTATCTATCTATCTATCTATCTATCTATCTATCTATCTATCTATCTATCTATCTATCTATCTATCTATCTATCTATCTATCTATCTATCTATCTATCTATCTATCTATCTATCTATCTATCTATCTATCTATCTATCTATCTATCTATCTATCTATCTATCTATCTATCTATCTATCTATCTATCTATCTATCTATCTATCTATCTATCTATCTATCTATCTATCTATCTATCTATCTATCTATCTATCTATCTATCTATCTATCTATCTATCTATCTATCTATCTATCTATCTATCTATCTATCTATCTATCTATCTATCTATCTATCTATCTATCTATCTATCTATCTATCTATCTATCTATCTATCTATCTATCTATCTATCTATCTATCTATCTATCTATCTATCTATCTATCTATCTATCTATCTATCTATCTATCTATCTATCTATCTATCTATCTATCTATCTATCTATCTATCTATCTATCTATCTATCTATCTATCTATGTTTGTTAGTGTATCTAATATTTATTATTTTATAAGTGTTTTGTTTTCGCGTATAATATTGTATGAGAGAACAAAACACTAATAATATTTATTTACTTAATCAGAGTTTTACACTTGGTGTACGCTTTTTGTTTTTCAAATGTGGTACTTCGGTGGGTATAGAATAGAATAGAATTATTTATTGCTGAAACATAGTATATATTATGGTGGCCAAGGTTTCACAATTAAATGGCACAAATAAAAATATTACTTAGCTCCACATTTTTATATTCATGTTTACAATCTTCAGAATACAAATACAATTAATAAATCCTAGTGTTGTAATTTAGTGATTATGCCCATCTTCTCCAGAAATTAATTTTTTTATAACAGAATTCTTAGCTCGCGTATAAGACTCCACTTTTCTTTCTCTGGCGATAATCAAAATCCATTCGGCACACGTAAACGGATTACTAGGAAAGCTAAAATAAATGAATAATAATAATGTAATTCCAACGAAAAGACACGAAGGAAGCATTCACCATCTTTTAACTTCTGGTAATAAATATTACACAATTATACTTCATGTATCTGTTATTCTTTTTCACAAAAGTTTGCACGTGTATATGTGCGGATCATATCATGTCATATCATGTTCTTGCAAATAAAACATTTTATTATTTACTTATTATTATTATATAAACATTTTGAGTGATGGTTCAAACAATTATATTATTTGTAAGTAGCTTAAAATATTACTTATCGAAAGTAAGATACTCACCCCGTTTAATTGCTTTTCCGGGCATTATTTTTGAAAATTTTGAATTCAAGACGCATATATGTTCGTTTAAATTTTAGGGGGATAGGCTTAGGTAGCCCGAAAATCGTGTTATGGGCTGAAGCGGCTCTACAATTCTCTTGAAATATGTGTTTGTGAGGAGACAGCGTAGTAGCAAAACTCAATATTTTAAATTTTCACTTCATCAGCTGACGGTCTTTCCACCGCTACTCACGCAGCTGATTAATGTTTTTGTACTTTTGATAATATTAACAATCACTGTGTTAAATTTCATCTGGCGTACTATGACTTTATTGAACGTGTTTTTTTTACAAGTTTGTACGAGTGACTGACGCAGAATCCCCCCTCCACCATGCAGCTGACAATTTTTTTTAAGCTCAGTACAACGTAAATTATATATGATAAAAGTTTCAGCCGGCGTACTATGTTTTTTTTTTTTTTTTTACCACTTTCGGAACTACTCACACCCACATCCACCGCTACTTGAGCAGCTGACTGTCGGTTTTCTTATTGGTCATATATGATCAACCATCGATCACAATATCAGCCGGCATACTATCGTTCATTCATTTGCAACGCTACCTCCAGTGCTAACTACACTGCATTTATGTGATTAGCTGCCACCGCGCGGTTTCACCCGCGTAGTTCCCGTTGCCGTCGGAATACAGGGATATAATACCTATAGCCTGTAATACTCCTTGATGATGAAGCTTTCCAATGGTGAAATAATTTTTGATATCGGCACTGTAGTTTTTGAGTTTATTCATTACAGTCATAACACACAAATACAATTTTTTTCTCATTATAATGTTAGTGTTCAGATACTTACCTATCTAATAGGTATATAAAGTTCTCCAGTAAGTTTCTTATCGATAAGCCGTGATGGCTCAGTTGGGAACACACCGACTCACGATCATGAGTGAGGTTGAAACACCGGACCTCTTAAAAATTTACGTAGGTACGGATTAACACCACTGGCTTTCGGTGAAGGAAAACATCGTGAGGAAACTTGCATGCCCGAGACGTCACAATTAAAGGCATGTGAAGTCTGTCAATCCGCACTAGGCCCGCGTGGAGGACTAAGGTGTTTATAGCCTAAACCACCTCTATGTTAGGGAAGGTTCGACCTCCTTGGTAGAGACGTATATGAGCTGTTGATTATTATACAGAATTGTCAGGACATTAAATGAAACCCATAAGATATTTTAAATTACATTTATTGGTATACATAATTAATACATTTTAATTCATAATTTATTTGTTCTCGTACAATTATGTAAACAGTTTACATAATAATTAAGTATGTACTTAAAATATTAATATTAAAAAAACAACACTACACTCCTCATCACAAAACAGAGTTTAAAAGCCGATATATCGGTCTCTTTCTTTTACACTACGTTAGAAAGGGATGGATATATTAACCGACTGATTTTAAACCATATTTCGTAGAAAAGGAACACAAATATATCTAAACTACATAAAAACAACATGAATAAATGCTAAATATCTAGCTACATTTTTACATTAACAATTTTAAGGTCGAAGCACCCTTGTGTTAAATATTCGATATTTTTATGACCTTTATATGACATGGAATAAAGTCGAAAATGCCATGAAACAGAAAAAAAATCAATATAGGTACATTACAGTAAAATAATAAATTGTGACTGTATGGAATTTTGCATTTTAATAGAATATATTTTGGATAAACGCAGACTATACAGTTTTTGTGTAAACAATCGTATTCGGAAACGCAGATAAATATAAATTGGGAACGATTCTGATTTGATAAAAACTAAACTAAAACCTAAAGCCATAATATATTTTTCTTTATATATAGTAAAATATTTACGAAACAAAATTTAAGTTAAAGCTGCATCTATGCCTAGTAAAGTTGCCAAAATAAAGATAACCATAAGTAAGTCAGATCTTTTCTAATCAGCTATGCTATTCTGAATGTATACTCGACACTGAAGTCACTCGAGCGAGTATTACGTATCTCGCTCGCACGCATAGCAGCGGCATAAGTGCGAGCGAGATACGTAATACTCGCTCGAGTGACCAGTGTCGAGTTTACATTCAGAATAGCATAGCAGTGATCACTATATCTACTTTTTTCGACCGCTATAACAAAGAAATATTTCTTTAGCAAATTTAAATTTCCTTTGAAATACCGATTTTTAATTATATTTAAATTAATGGTATTCGATTAAAACTCGTTTGCTACTTGCAATAATTTGAAATAAGTAAATTGCTTCTTTTGTTGCTTCAACAGAAGAATTAGATTTACAGTTCGCCGAAACTTCAAAAAAAATTAGCATTTGAAATCAATGACTGAATTCAATACAAAAATGCGGCCATTTTGAATTCCCATAGACAAATTCAATGATAGAAATAACATAATTAATCGAACCTTACTTTTTTATACAAAATTAAAACTGAAGGTTTTAAAATATTGTAGTTACTTTCATGGTCCAATTTATTTAATGATGAAATGTATATAAATATACTACTTTACTGCATTAACAATAATTCTATTATATCGCACACCCAGAACAACACTGTATTTATGTCGAAAAATCTCAAAATCGACTTTTAAAGCCAAAAATTTGCCGCACATACCACTAAGACAAGACGTATTTGTAATATCAAAAATGTCCTACAAAAAGCGCAATGTTAAGGATATACTTTGACATACAATGAATATGTATGTCTTTAATATAAAATAATATAAATATCCTGGGACATTTCACACACGGCCAATCTGATTCCAAACCAAGCAGAGCTTGTGATATGGTAACCAGATAGCTGATATACATATACTACGTTTTAAATACATACTTATATAGATAATTACATCCAGACACAGAACAAACAGACATATTGATGCATACAAATGTTTATCCTGGGTGGGAATCGAACCCACGACCGGCGGCTTGAGAGTCAGGGTCATTAACCACAAAGCTAACCGGTTTGTCGAAATAAATATTTGTCTTTTATAGTGACTTAAAATCCTTTCCATCCAACGGTAGTCTGGAAGAAATCGCTTTTAGCGATAAGACCGCCACTTGTGCATTAAGTTCTACTGTTATTGTTTATTTTTTTGTCTTTTGGTGTACAATAAAGAGTTATCTATCTATCTACAATAAGATATAGGTTCCGTCAATTCCGAAAAAATGCTATTTAGACTTAGCACAGTGTTGTTCTGAGTGTAAAATAAATATGTTATATTAAATATAGTTTAAGTGCAAACTTTAAGGCTACATCTTACCTCATATAAAGGTGTGAAAATACTTTTAATACTGTAGGCTAACCGGTAAATTTTAACTGTCGAAGAACCGTATCAGATAAGTATAACTTTTAATATATATTAGTTATGTTATTTGTTTTACATGAAATTTGGCATAAGGATGTAGGTGGCGATCAGAGATAAAGATTTTTAGTTACAATTGAATATGGGTCTTAAATATATTAATTTAGGACTGATATTACAAAGACACTGGTCGCGAATTAATTTTAAAGTAATGGAAATTTAAAAAATCTTTGGGCTGTAGTATTAGGCAGAATATTCCTATTAAAAACTAAGACCTAAGGAACTACATTTAGTTTTAGAACAAAACAAATACTTATGAATTATTGTCGAGATTCGTTCTTTATTTTAGCTTTCTAAGACATTTTGTATGCTATTGGCATCGAGCATGTAACCAACCATGGTTACATGCTCGATGGCTATTGGTGACAGTTTTATTTTATTTTATCATTTAATCAATTTATTCATATAAATAAATGATTATTTCGCGACGTTTTTCTCAAATGGCTAATCAGATGCTATTAACCGTTACTAAAGATTACGTTTTTAAATTCAGACAAAGAACAAAAATGCATGTTCACGCATAGAAATGTTTTTCCAGACTTTTTCATCCATTTATTTTCCAAAATAAAACTAATTTATTATTTGTATTCAAATTATAATATAATAAGTATTTGTAGGCCTTTATTTTATTTATTGTATTATATAAAGGGCGCAATTCTCTTAACCAGACTTAAATGACAGACGCCATTATTTTTGACAAACAATATTAGATATCCTGTAACATTGGACAATACATTTGTATATACATAATATGTTTGTATTGGATGGGAAGCGAAGCCATGACCTGTGGCATAGTATTTTAAACCTTTGAGAATTGACCTCAAAAACTTCATCGAATTAATTTTTTGTTATTTTTTTTAAATTAAATTCCAATTATATAAGACTAGTACAAACTTAAGTAGAAACGCCGCATTAAACAAAAACATAGGAAAACAATTTTATGTTAGTATTTCAGAAAATCTTCTAAAATGGCTCAAAAGTTAAATAAATAAATTAAGTATGTAATTGTCCTAGATTTTTATCGACCATTATTTTTCATCTGCTTTACATACATTGTAAAATAAATATCCTGGGACATTAACATAAGAATAATCTGATTCCATACTAAGCACAGCTTGTACTATGGTAATCAGATAGCTACATACATATTTTACTACCATAGTTTCTTTCAGCAAAGAAATTCTTAAGTACCAAATAATAATGAAAATACATAAAACATTATTAAAAGTTTCATAAGTGCCTGTGAAGGCCTATTTGAATGAATAAATTTATTTCATTTCATTTCAAATAGAAATGAATACCTTATACCGCTCCTCCTTATACAACATAAAATATATATACCCCCCCCCCCTATTTTTTTTTGTGACGGCTCCGGGCAGATATTTGCAAGGATAAATTATTTATTTAATTAAGGAAAATATGTAAATAGAAAGAAATAGATATCGTGAAACATTTTCACACCAATCTGATTCCAAACTAAGCTGAGCTTGTGCTGTAACCAGATAGCTGATATACTATATGTACTACTTTAAATACATACTCATATAGACAATAATTGTCACAAACCTGTGGTTTTCTAATGCCACTATGTAATCATTCTTTTATTGTTATTTTGAACCTGTAATAATAAATAAATAAACATCCAAACGCAGAACAAACAGACATAATCATACAAGGGTCATTGTCAAATAAATAATAGCACAATCTTTCATACATTTTACTATATGTATTTATGTTAAATACAAAATGTATTACATTAGTAAACTTTCATTAATAAAGTAAGGACTTAATTTAATTTTTAATTTCATTTTTTAAAGTAACATTGTGGTAAGGAAAACTATTCTGTTACTAGTTTACCTGCGCGAAATTTGACAATGACCCACAAATGTTTGTCCTGTGTGTGATTCTAATCGGTAGAAAGCTAAATGGTCTTTCAAAACTACTTTAACAATTTCTCCTGCTCATCAGCCCTAGCTCCGGAGTACAAATCGCCATTTCTGGGTTCTGGGGAGGATCTAGATCCTAAAGGGGGGAGAGGACCGAATGAAGATCTAGTGTGGGGAGACGCCGATACAGGCACCGGCACCGGATTGGGTGAAACCTGTAGGGAAGTTTATATAAGTTTATTTTTTAAACCACAACTTTACAGAGGAGCAATTTTTAACATTTAAGCGTTGATAAATTCTAAAATATTGATAATTTTACCGTCGGAAAAACAATTTTAAAATGCCGTGTTTTTGTTGAAAATAAAATTCAATTTCGCGGTTTCAAATACCAATAATAAAAAATTGAAATATAGAGCCACGCATAAACTCGTGAGGGTCCAGATTCAAACCCCGTCCCGTACCTCTGAATTTTAAAAACTTACGTACGGATTCACACCACTGGCTTCGGTGAAGGAAAACATATCGTGAGGAACCTACATGCCCGAGATGTCACAATGTGAAGTCTTAATAAAGAAATAATCTTTCCTTTTTATAATATTTGTATAAATAAGTATGCTTTGACATTTTTTCCACATGGGCAAATTGCTGTGCCCGCGACTTCGTCCGCATAGAATAGTGACTTTGGACATTTTTTGAATCTTTCATTTGGCATAACTTTTTAATTTATGTACCGATTGGCATAAAACAAAAACTAAATGTAAACTGAAGCTTACCACAATAAATATTAAATAGTTTAGTTACCTGTCTGGATGGTGTCCGGTGTTCTCCACAAATGCTTATATCCTCATCAACCGATTCCAGCAACTAGAAAACAAAATAAAAATACATTATTTTAATACTATAATACAAAAATTTCACACAGAAAAGACATTCAAAGGAAAAATTGTACTTTATAAAAGTAATTTTTTTACCATATATGTAGTTAAAATACTAATATTAAATACATACTTATATTGACATTTAGTTCCAGACACATAAATGTGTGGGAGGGATTAATAAATATTGTACATATTAATATATACATTTTAATATATATTTGGCCGGTTATATACTAGCATCCGGCCCAAGATTTCACCCGCGTAGTTTCCGTTCCCGTAGGAAAACAGGGGTAAATAATAGCCACCAATAGAATGCTACGTTATTTTTGAGTGTCATAGGCTATATTTTATCCCCGTATTCCCACGGGAAGTACGCGGGTGTAACCCCGCGGAGGCAGCTAGAATATAAAGATAATTTTAAATAATAGGCATTCTAACACTCATGTTTGATTTCTCTCCAGTAATTTTATAATTTTTGACAACTGCAATAGCATAAGCTGTTCAGTGTCCATTCTTCTATCAATATATTCTCTCCTTTCTTCATATTCGATGTCTCTCTCATTCTCCAATCGACTATTATCGATTCTTTGGTTACTATAATCGTTTACGTAATCTGGACATTTAGATTTTCTATCGATTTTATACTGATTCGAGTGATGCGGTATCGATTGATCGTCTTGACTATGAGAGTCGATGTCACGAGTAGAATAGTATTTTCTATCTTGATATATCGTTTCATTATCGATTCTATATTGAATCGAATTGCAATGAGGATAAGGTATCGATTTACTGAAACTATATCTCGAACTATTCCCTTGATCGAGATCATTCTCACGATATTTAGATTTGTTATCGATTAAATTGCAATCGGAGTAACGAGGAATCGATCTACATGTATTAAAATCTATGTTTTGAAATTCGATTTCATGTATCGATTTATAATCGTTATCTTGGTGAATTGAATCGATTGTATCTTGGTTGGATGGGGACAGGTTGTGGACAGAGAGAAGGGAGGAGTCACCGTGGAATGTCGCTTTCTTTTTCTTACAATGATCTGTCTCTGAAGAAAAGGACATAAAATATTTTGTAATAACTAAATCATTTACTACTTTAAAAGATCAAGTAATGAATCGGGATTCAAAATCCGTTTATCAAAACAAATACTTCTCTGCGGAAAAATGGAGATTAAATAGATCGATAGTAATAAAAGAAATGAATCATAAATTACAGATTACTAAAAGTGTTTTGCTGAACTAGGTATATAGATACATAATTATCACTACATAGTATAAAACAAAGTCGCTATCCGCCATCTGTCTGTCCCTATGTATGCTTAGATCTTTAAAACTATGCAACGGATTTAGATGCGGTTTTTTTAAAAGAGTGATTCTTAAGGAAGGTTTTTATGTATAAATCATTACGCTATGACGAATAGAAGTTGCGCTGGTCAACTAGTAAATAATATGTATAACAAAAGAAAAAAAAAGTAAATTCTAACCATTCCTATTAGTAATATCATTAACATTTCTACTGTTAACACCTTTGTTGGTCCAAAAGTTATTCTTCAAGCATTCCGCGCATTGATTGGCATCCATTTCATTTGCCAAACATTTTCCACCAACATCAAAACTATTGCTCAAAGACTTGGCATAGTACTCGGCCCCACAATTAGACCATTTACCATCATTTGCAGACTTGGTAGACTTTGGCAAACATTTGTACGAATCCGGTATAGATTTTGTATCGCAAGTATTTGACGAACATTTGGACAAATATTTGTCAGAGTTGGTGTCCAATCTTTCGGAAGACGCGTAGTTTTGTGGTATTTGCATAAGTTCTATTATATTCACACGCGGTGGTTGCTGAAATTAGTTTGGACTTTAACACTGTTGTAATAGAGTCTGTTATTGATTTATTTATGTATATAAAGCTATAAACTTGTTATAAATAAATATCTTAGGATATTTTTCACAGACAGACATTCAGATTCCAAACAAAGCAGATTTAGACGGAAATTATGAGCTATCTCATATACTCCATATATTTATTTATTTAGAATACAAAAAATAAAATATGAGAATGGATGTTTGTTTGTCACTCTCACGCCAAAACGGCTGAAGGGATCTCCTTGAAATTTGGCATTTGTTCTAAGGATAGGTCGAATTACAAATATCCTCCTTTTAAAGTAAATTCAAACTATCATAATACAAACAATATGAAACCTTATTAGCATAGGAAGTAGATCCAAGTACGTCTGCATCTTTAGCGGAGCCAGTGCTAGAAGATTTTCCGAGTATTTTCTTTGATATCATTAAAATTGGCATATTGGCACTTGAGGAGTTACAAAGGTGCTGGAAAGGGATAGATGGGATAAAGCATCGAGCATGTAACCAATAGAGTAGCAACAGTGAGCCATTTGCTTAGCAACGCATCAATGATTTGTCACGTATAACTAACAAGCCACGCTCGAACTAAAACAGTACCCGACCAATAAGAGACCTGTGTGTACGTCTAGTGCAACACTTGACCTTGAGTCGGCCAATCAGAACGCAGGGGCCGGCGCAGCGTTTTGGCGTATTTTGTTTTCTAACAAAACTGTTAACAGTTCTACTCTATTGGTTACATGCTCGATGGGATAAAGTCACAGTCGAAGTCGAAGTCAAAGTCATTGTTGAGACCCAAAAAGACACTAATTACCACGGGCGGACTGTGAGTTAGTGGGGCCCTGGGCTAAAACTACCTTAGGCCTGACTTATTAATCCTCTGATTGATATTTTGTCAAGGAATAAGAACAAAAAAGATTTTATTTAGAAAGAAAGAAGAAAGAAAGAAAGAAAAAACATTTATTATTTATTTATATTGTATTGTCTATTTTGTGTTCAATTAGGTCTGGGGGCCTTTTGTGCCTTTTTTACGGGGCCCTGAGCCGTAGCCCAAAAAACCCCTCTATAGATCCACCTATGCGAATTACTTGCTGTTCGAAAGTCATTCTCCAAATTTGAAGAATATTCCCTTCTAGCTAGTTATTCTAAGCCGAAGGATTTTCGGTCACTTAATTGCTAACTAACGTATATAGATAGTTTATACCCGCGGCTTTCCTCGCGGGTGTTTTTTATATAACTCGAAATATTATAATCTTGTAATGTTTATTACATTTGCTGTTGTTGTGCCTTGTTAATAAATAAATAGATACCCGCGACTTAGGTCGTGAAAAATAAATTTCAATAAATAAAGATAAATAAAAAAATGTTTAATTAAAAATTGAAAGAAATTGTTGTTTTTTTACATACCTTGTCAACTTCTGTGTCGAACTGTTCGTGAGTAGCGCCCTTAGACAGCGCTCCCTTCTCCATGAGGGTTGCACGCTTTGCTGCCAAGTATAGGGTCCTGAAAACGTAATATTATTGTTAAAATTATTTAAAATACTAGCTGACCAACGTGTTTCCATATGTGGATGCTGATAAGCAATAATGTGTCAACCCACAAAAAGTCGAAAACAAAGGTTTTGATATATTTTGATAATGCTTTATAGTAGTATTTTTATTTTGCTTTTGTTTTTTTTCATTAACATTTTCAAATTTTGAAAAAGAAAATAGAATAAAAGAGGTTATAATCTGTATATAAACTTTTCATGGAAGCTAAAAAGGTTTTAAACTAGAAATTCGTACATAATTTAGGATTAAGGTATCCCTAGATTCTGTTGATGGGTGTATACCTTTTAACAGTTAGGTAGAACAGTTCCGTGGTGGCGCGAACCGAGTAGTCTGGAACGAAAGTGTGCCTCAGCATCGTCTCCATATTTATATTCTGTAGGGAACCCATTGCCGAAGGAGTGGGTGATTCCGCTGGAAAAAAAACATGATTTTATTAAATTGGATGATAAAAACGTAGGCAAAAAAAATTACAGAAAGTTAGTTCGTATGAAGTATAATAAATACATTATTTGTGTTTGTTTGTACATATTAACAAACTTCCACAAAAGGAGGATTGGTCCATCAATCAATCACAATTTATCTCAGTTTTTGGTATTTTTATTGTAGGGCATTGTGATTTTAAGGTAGCCTAGTAGCCCTAATTATGGCCGTGAGGGTCGCTAGTTTAATACTTCACTAATATTATAAAGAGGAAAGATTTGTATTTTTGTATGTGATGAATAAACTCGAAAAGTAGAGGACCAATTTTAATAATTATTTTTTCATTAGAAAGCTACAATAACACTGAGTAACATAGGCTATATTTTATCCCTGTATTCTGACGGGAACGGGAACTACGCGGGTAAAACCACGCGGAGGCAGCTAGTAAATAATAAGTGTATAACCAACCGACTCCGACGTTTTGTGTGAGCGCCTGTACCCCGAAGTAGGTGAAGGGTCCCGCCTCGAACACGAGGTTCTCGCGCCCCACCGTCACCTCCACGCGCCCCTCCAGGATCAACACGAAGTAGTCCACCTACAACCACACCCCCAACACACACATCAATACCAATAACATATATATTCTGATACATTTTTCATATATCGTCCCTTAGCTTACAACACCGCATAAGTCATTTTTACCAACTTTTCAGGAGACGAAAAAAACTTTTTATTTTGAAAGGGCAACCGACTTGCGCGCTGATAGGTACCTACTACTTTTTGAATTAACGCCTCTTTTTGACTGAAATCTATATCATGTGAGCCATGGTTCGACGCGCAATGAGCATCTCTATCCAACGGCATTAAAATGTAGAAACTGCCAAATTTCGACTTGAGCAGTGTTGTAAGCTAAGGGACGATATGGCCAATCTGATTCCAAATTAAGCAGACATCCGGTTAGCTTCGCTACTTATTTTAAAAACAAATACAAATACAAATTCTTTATTCCATAAATAAACCACCTTAAAAGAAAATACAGTGAGAATGGACTATACGACTATACATACATGAAACATACATATATAGATAATTATATACCTGAAATTGCCACACATAATTATTATTTGTATTTAACACAGTTTTTTCTTGTAACTCCAACCCTATGTTGTTTAAAGATTCTTTAATAATGATACATAATTAAGACACTCACCGATTTGCCTTGTTGGAAAACGTATGTGCTTGGGTCTTTTTTAGTCTTCCCTTTTAACTTGATGTGGTGTATAACGTCTTGTCGCAGCATACGACGGAGCACAGTCTCGGACACTGTGTCTGGACGGAAAGCGTCAACACCTGAGAGAAAATAATTTAAACTCTATTATGCCTGCTAATCTAGATATACACTAGACACAAAAAGTTAAGGATATAAAAAAATATTGAAATTTTTGGGTGATTTTCAACGAGTTGTAACTTCGCGGAAAATAATCTTACAGCAAAAAAAAGAAAACCAAATTGTAGCTACAAGTGTCTAGTTTACAGATATGACCATGAATTTTTTGTATTATGTTTGGATCTGGAGAAATACAAAGAAAAGTACCGAGGAAAAAAAATTACAAATTTTCTGTCGTCTAAAAAAGGGCCTATGGGCTTCAAAAATTATTTTTTATGGTTTTTGTCAAATCCTCTTTTAGGATATTTAATGCATTTTAATATGTTGTAATTAAGAAGCCTGTACAATGATTTACCACGGAGTTATCGTCAATCAACCGAAAAAAGAAGTTTTTAACTTTGACGATCAATAACTCTAAGGATAATGATCGTATAGGAAATCTAAGAAAGGTTTTGAAAACTACACAATATTTTCTATAAGAAAACGTGAACGGCTTTTGTCGAAAACATTTTGATTCACTCAAAAACTTAGACTGAAAAAAAGGCGAAAATTTGCATAATTAAGGATATTTAGATAACTTGGTATAGCTTGGGATAAAATGGATGAATGAAGGATATCGTTGGTAATTTTTTAACCTTAAAGTATCCCGGAAAATCCCTGAAAAATTCAAAGCGCTGCAATTCTTCGTTCTTAGTGACCCGAGGCTTTAAATTTATTGTTTTCGCTAAAATCACGATTATAAACGATAGTTGGATTTTAATCGTTTTTTCAAAAAAAACATTATTTTTTTCTCAATAACCTTTATTGCTTAGATGTAAAAGATCGGTTTAATTAAAAAAATTTGGATAGAAAAAAAAACTTTTTTTTTTATTTTCTTTTTTTTTCTTGACTTTGTGTGTGTGTGTATGTTTGTCTGTCTGTGTGTCCATCTGTAGCTATTGAAGGGTCTGCACGTATACAGGTCACAATTCAGTACCGCGTATTGCCTCTGTTTTGGGTTACTGCTCGTAAGCGCTCTCGCATGATGACAGATCATCGAATGTTTTTTTTTCTATTCGACATTTTGAAAAAAAAGTCGATCATTTTCATCAAAGCAATAAAGATTATTGAGAAAAAAAAATGTTTTCATTGAAAAAATGATTGAAATCGAACCATCGTTCATAATGGTGTTTTTAGCGAAAACAATAATTTTAGAGCCTCGGGACACTAACTAAGAAGCATTGCAGCGCTTTGAGTTTTTCAGGGATTTTCCGGGACACTTTAAGGTTAAAAAATTACCGACGATATCCTTCATTCATTGATTTAATCCAAAGTTATACCAAGTTACCTAAATATCCTTAATTATGCAAATTTTCGCCTTTTTTTCAGTCAAAGTTTTTGAGTGAATCAAAATGTTTTCGACAAAAGCCGTTCACGTTTTCTTATAGAGAATACTGTGTTCTTTTTAAAACCCATCTTCGATTTCCTATACGATCATTATTCTCAGAGTTATTGATTGACAAAGTAAAAAAGTTCTTTTTTCGGTTGATTGACAATAACTCCGTGATAAATCATTGTACAGGGTTCTTAACTACAAAAAATTAAAGGGCATTAAATTTTCTTACAGAACATTTAACAAAAACAATAAAAAAATCATTTTTGAAGCCCATGGACCTTTTTTTCGATGACAAAAAATTTGCATTTTTTTTTCCTTGGTAGTTTCCATAGAATTTCTCCAGATCCAGACATGATACAAAAAAATCATGACCATATCCAAAAACAAGACACCTGAAGCTACAGTTTGGTTTTCTATTTTTTGCTGTGGGATTATTTTCCTCGGAGTTACAGCTCGTTGAAAATCACCCAAAATTTTCGAATTTTATTTATATCCCTAACTTTTTGTGTCTAGTGTATATAAAACAAAGTAGTGTTAGTTACACCATATATAACTCGATAACAATTGGACCATAGTCGTCAGTTACCATCGTCCATATCAGGCATTCCCAAAAGTTAAAATCACAATAAGGAACACACCAAAAACATTTTGGATAACGAAGGGTATTAAAACAAGCGCAAAATTAAACGTAATCTACGGTTTCAATACTATAAACACAAAAGTACCATTAACAAACATAAATTTAATACTTATTCTAAAATACTAAAAACATGCATAGATGCTTCTCGCAAAATTAATAACCACAAAATGATTATAAACAGTAAAAACAAAGGTAAAGCTTCATGGAGTATTATAAAAAAAGAAACTGGATGTTCCTTACTGAACTCCTATATACCACAGATAAAGGTAAACAATGAAGTAATTACAGACCCACTTGTCATAGCCCAGAAATTTAACGAACATTTTATAGGCTCAACTGGAAGTAATAAAAAAACTACAAAGGATAATTGCTATTCGAATATTGCCCACCACAGTTCAACTATATTCCTAGTACCCACCGATGAAAAAGAGATAAAAGGCATTATTCATGATCTCAAAAACAGTATGGCAGAGGGCTACGATGGCATATGTACAAGGGTCTTAAAGGCTTGTTGTAGTGAATTAGCACCTCTATTATCATATTTAATTAACCTCTCATTTGAAACCGGTAAATTTCCAAATTTACTAAAAAAGTCCATCGTAAAACCCATATATAAGAAAAAAGGCGATAAATTCGAAATACTAAATTACCGCCCGATAACCTTAATCCCTGTCATATCAAAGGTTTTTGAGAAGTGTTTACAAAATAGGATCACTAGTTTTTTTCAAAAAAACGACATTCTAACTCAAAAACAATATGGTTTCCAGAAAAATAAATCCACAACCCCTGCAATGTTTGACTTAACCACAAATATAATTGACTCTCTTGACTCTAAGAACCTAGTAACGACTGTATACTTCGATATGACAAAAGCTTTCGATTTTGTTGTCCACGACATACTTCTGCATAAACTTGAACTAGCAGGCATTCGGGGCCTAGCTCTAGACTGGATTAAGAGCTACTTGTCTGATAGATTGCAATGCGTAGAGATAGTAAACCTTAAAAATCATACGGTCGAGTCAGATAAGTCGGGTTACAAACAAATCGATAGAGGTGTACCCCAAGGGAGTGTATTAGGACCACTATTATTTATTTTATATATAAACGACCTGCCAAAAGCTACTAAAGCTCCATGTATTTTATTCGCTGACGATATATCTTTAATAGTAAGCTCTAACAAAAATGACATACAAAAACATGAACGTGACATAAATGAATCGGTAAATAATATTATAGGGTGGCTAGTAAAAAATTGTCTAGAAATTAATTTGACTAAAACTAGCTACATACATTTTTCTAATAAAAATCGGAACCGACAAACACTAAACATAAATTATCAAGGTCAAACAATTAATGAAGTAGATGAGGTGAAATTCCTAGGACTAAACATAGATAAGACCCTTAACTGGAAACCACACATCGATAAACTCAACGCACGCATAAATAGGTTCGTTTTTGTGCTAAATAGACTAAGATGCACAGCAGCTACTGAAACAGTGCTAGCTGCTTATCACGGATATGTTTCGTCCCTTTTAAAATATGGTCTACTTATATTTGGAAACAGCGTAGATATAAATAAAGCATTTATCACCCAAAAAAAATGTGTCCGTGCAATTTGTGGTGAACCGCCTTGGCACTCATGTAGGCCATTGTTTAAAAAGCTCAAGATAATGCCATTAGCTTGTATGTACATCGCTGAAGTATGTAGCTTTGTAAAATGTAACATGCATTTGTATAGTACTGCCAAAGATATCTACCCTAGAAATACGAGGAATTCGAACAGGTTAGTTTTGCCGCGTAAGCCTTCCACAGTATTTTTCCAAAGAAACTGCTATGCTATGAGTATAAATATTTTCAATGATCTTCCGGAAACCATCAAAAAGTTACCTATAGTGAAATTTAAAGTTCAGCTACGAAAGTGGCTTCTGCTACATAGCTTTTATTCTATTGCTGAATACTTTACACATTGCAAAAAAAATAGAAGGAATTTAATTTAAGCTTAGATATTAGTTCGTTGACATTAGATTACATTTATTATTAATTGAGATTGACATTTTATATAGAGCTCTCTTTCTCAAATTTATTTGTATTTGCATGCCTATAATACTGGCTTATGTGACCATGCTATATTGTAATTTGACATCTTATGTACACATGTAAGCAAATAAATGATTATTATTATTATTATTATTACGGTACCACCTGATGGAAAGCGGTTACCGTATGCCTGTTTGCCACCCTAGTGGTATAAAAAAAACAATATATATGATTTGAGTGTTTTTGGATTTGTCTTCGCCCGGAATAGAATAATAAGTAATTTATTTATTTAATAAACACACAAAACAAGATATACAAATAATGGAAAAAATATATGAGAGAAAAATATTTTTTCCAAAACGTTCTTTGGATGAACATCCATTGTGTCCAGTTGATGGACATATTTATTGATTGTTAAATATTTATATGTGCGTTCAGTTCATGATGTGTGAACAACTTATAAAAGTTTATATTTTTCCGAAAATAATTTCTAAGAAACATTTCTAGGAAGTATAGGATTCTAGTTTTGAACCTCACCAAGGGGGGAGGGGGGTTGAAATGCCAAAAACTTCGCGTGATTAATGGACGACCTTTACGTGGACCATAGACCTATTTGTCAGTTTTTTTTTTGTCAGATTATTTAAATACAAGATGAATACTTACTGGTACTTAAAAACTGGAATGTGGCTAACGTCAATTGAGGCGATATATGGATACGTTGATTCTCGTGTCTTTCGGCGAAGGCGGCAAAGTCCTGAAGCTTGTTCTGAGGCCTGTTGCGGCGACGCTTCGTGCGGTTGTCCACTGATGGGGAAAATTAAAACATAATACATTATAGTTCTATATAACAATGCTTTTAGGATGCTGATGGGGCTCCGTCGTTACTGTAGGGCATCGGGTATGTTTGCGGAGGCACGCGTCGATGGCTTTCACGCCATTTTGCGAAAAAGAATCACCTCTTTGATGCACAGGGTCTGGTGTAGTCCCAACAGCATCTTACGAGCTGGTATTGTTAAGCCGGATTGCCCAATGTTAAGGCACTGGGTCAGCGCCCATATAATGGGGGTGACCTAAACATATATATATTATTATCAAATTTGTGTGTAACTAACATAGGTGTTTACGCATATATTTAATTGTCTGTGTTATATCAATATGTCAATACGTCAAATTATGTTGACATCAGTTTTTCGTTCATTCCATTTTGTATCTTGTAAGAAAATTATAACCTCTGGATGATATATAGTGTTTGATTCCTAAAAATATCCCTACACATCGAACCATCATATATCGAGGAGACGACACTAATCCACAAAGTATTCAACATCTGGCGACCGTCACAAGACTGCAATTTTCGAAGAAAACAAGTCCGAATAGCATCGGCAAGCCGGCCGGTCTAGCTATTGCGCCGCAGCCATACTTCGTCACAATTAAACGAAATAACGGATTTCCTGGAGGAGTTCAAGCCATTGCAGCCACCGCCGGTCAGCGATCAGCCTTCAGCATCGTGCCGCAGCCTAGGCCAATGCAGCTAAGTGCCCTTTCCTAGTGATTCCCGTCTATAACCTATAACCCAAAATCTTCCTCAATTCACGTACCTATTTACTGTAGTTTTTACTTGTGCAAGCAATTATTATTCAGTTAGTGTTCAAATTATTTCAGGTTTAAAATCATAACGTACTCATTCTTATCATTTTTCTAAATTTATTGGCTACTGCGTAGTTAAAAAGTGAAATTAAGATTTGATTATTTCACCGACTTTCATATTAAAACCAATGATTAATAATATAGTATAATAACAATAAAATCTTTATAGCTGTGCAATTAGGCTTTTCTCTTATTAAGTCACGTCTTATTAAGCTATTATTTCATCTATTTCGACGTGTACACGGTGTACATTTTGTGACGGCATCAGCGCGGGCATCGGCTAGCGCCCGTGCCGCCCGTGCCGTCCGTGCCGCGCACTGCACGCATTCCTTAGCCGGAGCACAGGGCCGGATTCAGGTGACGCCAGGAGAGGAGCGTGAGCTAGATTTTACTATAAATATTTAATTCTTTCTAATTATATTTCGTAAATGTTTGTTATCTTGGTTTATGTATTTGGTGAACTGTCTAATATTTGTGCGGGTTTCTTTTCATAATCATACCTCTATGCATACTAAAGTTTGTTAAATAGTTTACTTGACTAATTCATTTAAATAATATAAATATATTAAATACAGTATTTACAACATCATGATGGGAAAAGATTATGGAGGTGAAACAAGTACAAAAGATCCTCAAGATTTACAGGATCTCATCGTCAAACGTAGTTCAATTAAGGGTCAAATTACCAAATTTAGGAACTTTATAACAAATATTATTTCTGAAGAATCATTGTCTCAAATCGAGTTAGCTGAATTAACATTAAAACTTAACAAATTTGAATCTATTTATAGCCGATTTGATGACTTGCAAAATCAGATAGAAGTTCTAAATTCTAATAATTTACCTAGCGAGATTGATGAGCGAGATGCCATTGAGCAATCATTTATTTCTAATATTGCCTCTGCTCAAAGCATTATTCAAAAACATAATACAAATCGTCACGATGAAAGCAATTATAAAGATTTAAATTCAAGCCAGCAGTCCACAGGTCACTGTAGTCATAACGATCATCGTGATTTAGGTTTTAAATTGCCTCAAATACAAATCGCAAAGTTCGATGGATCGTACTTCCGTTGGCTTGAGTTTCGTGACACATTTCTGTCGTTAGTTCACAATAATGATCGCATCGCCGCGATCCATAAGTTCCATTACCTCAGTTCGTACCTGGTGGGTGATGCAGCGCGTATTATTTCTAACTTGGAGGTGTCTAGCGCCAACTACAGTGACGCTTGGAAGTTATTATGTGAGCGGTATAATAACAAACGACAACTAATAAGCTACCATTTAAATTCTTTATTAAACGTACAGCAAATTACTCGCGAGTCTGAACGGACATTAAAATTTTTAGTGGATCACATAACAAAGAATTTGCGTGCTCTCTCTAGTCTCGGACTTCCTACCGCTCAGTGGGATGTTCTTGTTATCCACATAATGACATCCAAGCTCGATACACATACATTAACGAAATGGGAAGAATGGCGTGGCACGCTGGGTGACACAGTACCCACTTTGCAACACTTTTATAAGTTTCTTATCGATCGCGCTGACATTCTCGAGTCAATTACTCGCAACCACTCAAGCTCGAGCAATAAATTAAGTGTAGCGTCGAAATCCAGTACTAGACCAAATCAGTCCCACACTAAATCGTTTGCTGCCACAAGTGAGGACGATGCTGCCCGTTCCATGTCGTGTGTTATTTGCAAAGGGGAACATCGCATATACGATTGTCCTTCGTTCAAGGCCATGGGTGTAGAGGAACGTATCAATGAAGTTAATAAAATAAAATTATGTCCTAACTGTTTAAGGCTTGGCCATACTATACGTTATTGCCGTATGGGTCCATGTCGCATATGCAGAGGGAAGCACAATACTCTTATACATAAGCAAACTGCTAACAATAGTGTCGCCGGCATCGGCACCACTACTTCCGACGACACTGAAGATACTATTGCAAATTTTTCGAATCAAAATGTTAGCCAAGTCATACTGTCTACCGCCCTAATCGAAGTATCTAATCCTATGACTAATCAAACTGAAAGGGTTCGCGCTCTGCTGGATTGCGGTAGCCAGTCATCATTCATAACTCAATCTCTTAAAACTAAACTATCGTTAAAACCAATTTCTAATTTCCGTGTTAATGTGATCGGCATTGGAAATAATACAACTTCTCAGGTCACAGAGATCTGCATGGCGCAATTGAAATCTTTAATGAATCACTTCAACGTCACGTCAACATTCTTAGTGTTGCCTGCTATAACCGGTAACCTACCTAAAATACCCATTGATGTAAATCAGCTAAATATTACAAGCAATATATTTCTTGCGGACCCTAACTTTCATCAACCAGCATCGATTGATGTCCTCATCGGTGCCGATATATTCTGGGACATTCTTGGCCGCGAACAACTTTCTCTCGGTCCTAATTCTCCTAAGTTAAGAAGCTCCCATTTTGGTTGGCTCATTTCAGGTCCCATGCTTTCAGTATCAAATCCCAAATTAAATGACAAAACAAACAATATACAATGCAATCATTCAATAATTTCCAATGCATCCTCAGATGATAACATTCATCAAGAATTGACAAAATTTTGGGATTTAGAGAGTGTTCCTCTGCCTAAGCCCCTTATGAGTCACAGCGAGAAGGCATGTGAAACCCACTTTCTATCTCACACCTTCCGCCTAAAAAATGGTAGATTTTCAGTCAGCTTACCCTTGAAGGATACACCGGATTCTCTTGGTGATTCCTATTCATTGGCTAAAAAACGACTACTTAATTTAGAAAAACGCTTTCGTAAGCAGCCTCACGTGAAGGGTCAGTACCTTGAATTCATGCGAGAATACGCTGACTTAGGGCATCTTTCAGAGTCCACTATATCTAAACCCAATACATCATATTTTCTATGTCATCACGCCGTATTCAAAGATAGTAGTGAATCTACAAAAATTAGGGTCGTTTTTGACGGTTCTGCTCCCACTTCCTCTGGCCAATCGGTCAATGACCTTCTACTTGTAGGGCCTAATATGCAAGACTCACTTTTCTCCATACTTGTTAGAGCTCGGCAGTACAAGTACCTCCTGACCGGAGACATCGAAAAGATGTATCGACAGGTCCAAATTAATGAGGAGGACCGAAATCTTCAGCTCATTTTGTGGAGAGAAGATGAGTCCATGCCCATCCAAACTGTTCGGCTAAATACTGTAACTTACGGCATGGCAAGTTCCAGCTATTTAAGCACGCGTTGTCTATGGCAAGTAGGAGAAGAATGCTCAGACCAGCTGATCAAGGATATAATTCAACATGATTTTTTCGTTGACGACTTGATCACTGGCTCAGACTGCAAAGACTTATTAAGCTATATACACCAAGCTGTATCTAAGGCGTTAAAACTGGGGTGTTTTAATCTACGTAAGTTCAAAACGAACTTACCATCTATTTTTGATACAATTTCAAACAAAAATGAAAATTTAATAGTTAGCGAGTCCACAAGCACCTTAGGCATGGGGTGGAACCCATCTACTGATCAACTTCATTTCCCTATCAAGATTCCACCCTCTTCAAGCAATATACAACTAACAAAACGATCTATACTTTCATCTCTATTTAAAATTTTTGATCCTTTGGGATTGATTAGCCCATGCGTAATAAAAATGAAAATTTTATTACAAAAATTGTGGTTGCAGAACTTGACCTGGGATTCTCCTGTTCCACCAGAAATACAGGGCGACTGGGACAAATTCGCCCAGGCACTGCCAACTCTTATTACGCTAGAAGTACCTCGACGTGTCCTATGCGATGAACCTATTATTGTTGAATTGCATTCATTTAGTGATGCATCCCAAAACGCATACGGAGCTTGTGTTTATATGCGATCTGTAAGTCCTACGAATGAGGTTACTGTCAAACTACTTTGCTCAAAATCCAAAGTAGCTCCAATAAAGAATACAACGATTCCCCGACTTGAGCTATGTGCTGCTTTATTGGCAGCTAAATTATGTAAGGCTGTAAGGGATTCGCTACGGTATCAAATACAACATCAAGTGCACTGGTGTGATTCCACGGTTGTACTTGGATGGCTCCATACTAGTTTTAGAAATCTGAAAACCTTCGTTGCCAATAGGATCTCAGAGATCTGCGAACTGACAGATGCTACGTCGTGGCGTTATGTGCCCACATCTGTTAATCCTGCCGATCTCATATCCAGAGGAATCTCTCCAGATCATCTCTGCGATTGCAAGTTATGGTGGTCAGGTCCTCAGTTTCTTATGGAACCTGAAAGTATGTGGCCTATGTTAAATAATATAATCGATTTTTCAGATATACCTGAAACTAAACCTAATTCTACAACATCTACAGTTGCAGTTAAATTTGATGTTCCTCTGGTTACTTTTACGAACTATTCTAGTTATACAAAATTAAAACGTACGTTTGCTTACGTATTAAGATTTTTAAATAATCTAAAAAATAAAACCAATAAAATATCCGGCTCTTTAACTATTGACGAAATAAATAAATCATTTTTATATTTGTGTCGTCTATCACAACAGGAATCATTTAATATAGAATATAATTTATTGATTAAAAATAGACCTTTAAGCCCTAAATCAAACATTTTATCATTGTCTCCATTTTTTTGCGATGACAAGGTTATACGCGTAGGCGGCCGATTAGCTTCATCAAATTTTAATTTTGACAAAAAACATCCGATCATTTTACATGCTTCTCATCATTTCACGAAATTAATATTCGAATTTGAACATAAACGTAGTATGCACGCTGGCCCACAGCTATTGCTGTCTGTTATTAGGGATTATGTGTGGCCGATCAACGGTAGATATTTAGCACGACGCACTGTTAACAATTGTTCTAGATGTAGACGTGTGCAAGGAAAAACAATAAAGCCTATAATGGGTCATTTGCCCGCACAGCGCGTCACGCCCGACTTTCCATTTCAAACAGTAGGAGTAGACTTTGCTGGTCCCTTTCTAATACTAAACAAAAAGGGACGAGGTTCAATTTTAATAAAATGTTATTTATGTTTTTTTATTTGCCTACGGTACAAGATTTCACATTTAGAAGCCGTTAGTGATATGTCTAAGGACGCATTTATTATGACTTTCCGTAGATTTGTGTCACGAAGAGGGAGGCCTACGGAGGTGTTTTGCGACAATGGACGGAATTTTGTTGCAGGTGCCAAAGAAATAAATTCATTTTTCAAACTTAATCAACACTGTCTATCTGATTTTGCATGTGAGGAAGGCATTAACTTTAATTTTTCTCCGTCTTACGCTCCTCATTTTGGCGGAATCTGGGAGGCCGGCATTAAATCTGCAAAATTTCATATTAAACGCGTAATGGGAAATTCTCATCTGACTTTTGAAGAGATTTCAACTCTATTCGCACAAGTAGAAGCTATTTTAAATAGTCGTCCTCTATGTCCCCTATCATCCTCTCCTGACGATTACCACTGCCTTACTCCTGGGCACTTTTTGATTGGCCGGGCCCTCACTGCACTGCCTTCACCTGACCTGGAGGATTGCACCACTAACAACCTGCAGCGCTACGCTAGATTGCAGCAAATTCAGCAACATTTTTGGCGCCGCTGGCAACGGGAATATATCACTGAGCTTCAGCAGCGCCGCAAGTGGAGGACCAATTCCCCATCCGTTGATGTTGGCGATTTGATTATATTAAAGGAAGACGACGTCCCACCCCTATGCTGGAGGCTTGGACGTATTTTAAGACTTTATCCAGGCCCAGACGGAGTGTCACGGGTCGCTGACGTTACCACCACCAGGGGATGTGTGCGACGCCCTTTAGTTCGCATCTGCCCTTTACCTACCGAAAAGGACTTAGAGGGTTGAAAGCTTCGTGTGACTTTCAACGGGGGGAGGATGTTTACGCATATATTAAATTGTCTGTGTTATATCAATGTGTCAAGCTGTCAATACGTCAAATTATGTTGACATCAGTTTTTCGTTCATTCCATTTTGTATCTTGTAAGAAAATTATAACCTCTGGATGATATATAGTGTTTGATTCCTAAAAATATCCCTACACATCGAACCATCATATATCGAGGAGACGACACTAATCCACAAAGTATTCAACAATAGGTAATAAGTCTATTAATAACATTATATGGATACGTGTATCGGATTTAAAAAAAAAAAAAAAAACTGCCCATTAGCGCCACCTACCGGCCCTACCGCGTCTAATTGTGAATCTAAACCATTCTCGAATCCCCTTTATCAAAAAATATCCATCAACATCCGTCCAGCCCTTTAGGAGTTCAGTGAAATACACACGTAGTTGGTACACAAGAAATATATGAAGATTAGCTTAGTTCCCGTATGAATTCAGGGATAAATGATTCAAAAGGACCTCAGTTTGAGTATTTCAACTTTTCAACCAGGTTGTAAAATTTTCAACCTGATTTCGTTTAACGGCGGTTTACGAACCCTTTTCCTACATTTATTATATACCTACCCATCTTTTTACTCTTTTCTTTTTTTGATACTTTTTATGTGATACTAAATGTCCTTTTTCATAGGTCAAGTATAAATTATACTAGAAGTTTTTATCATATTTGTCATGTGATTACAAACCTTTATATTGTTGTTTTCATTCTTAACTACATTTTTAAAGTTTCTTTTGTGAAACTAAAAGTATTTTATCATAGGATAAGTATAAATTTTAATATTGTCATGTAATGTATCATTGTTAGTTAACTCATTCAATATTAGACCCTATACCTGAATACATAAGGTTCATATCAGAAGTACTCACTGAACACGTCGGTTTCATCCACTATCTCCGCTTGGATCATCTCCTCGATGACGTCTTCCAATGTGACCAGCCCTATGGTCTCGTAGAACGGGTCCCCTTCACCCTCGTTGTTGATCCGATGGACAAAGGCCATGTGTCCTTTGTGGCCTTGGAGAGAGAAATCGAGATTTCAATGTCTTATTTTATACTAGCTGCCCTCCCGCGGTTTTACCCGCGTAGTTCCCGTTCCCGTGGGAATACAGGGATAAAATATAGCCTATGTTACTCGGGGATAATGTAGCTTTCCAAAGGTGAAAGAATTTTTGAAATCGGTCCAGTAGTTTCGGAGCCTATTCATTACAAACAAACAAACAAACAAACAAACAAACAAACAAACAAACAAACAAACAAATCTTTCCTCTTTATAATATTAGTATAGACTATAGTTTTTAAAATAAAATGCATGGCTATATGTAGGATGTTATTAAGATATAAGACCACTAACTGCCTCCACGCGGTTTCACCAGCGTAGTTCCCGTTCCTGTGGGAATACAGGGATAAAATAAAGAAATTTTTGAAATCGACACAGTAGTTTCAAAATTAAAAAACACATATTAGTGGAGATAATGATGGTAATTCAAGCTAAAACAAAGACTATTTATTTATTTAGAGGGTAATATGTGACATAACATTTAATTTTGAATCTGTATATTACTTATACACCGTCGGATAATATAATACACGAATATCCTTAATATACAACTGTAACATAAAAATGATGATTCTTGCAGTTTTGCCTTCTGAGCCTTAACTTTAACCTTCATACGTTCTGGAACAAATCTGAAAAGGTCTGAAACTTTGACATATTAAAAGAAAAATGACCACTTACCTTCTTTAAACTGCTTGAACATGACATCCAATGTGACATCCTCGAAGACGAAGTTGCATGGGTTCTGGTAGTACTGGCAGAGCGTGCGCAGCGGCGTGTTGTCGTCGGGGTCGACGAACGCGAGGTCCTTGATGAACAGCACCGTCACTATGTTGCCGCGGTGGCCCTCGTACACCGGGATGCGGGAGTACCCTGACATATTAACGTATATTAATATCCCGGGATATTTTTTCAAACTAGAGCGCGTGATATGGTAACCAGATAGCTGACATACAAATTTTAAATATTATACTTATTTAGTTACATCCAAATAGAAATAAATAGACATGTTTTTGCACAAAAATTTGGTCCTGGATGGGATTCGAACCCATGAGCTTGAAGTCTTGAACCGAGGGTACTAACGTACTAACCACAATGCCAACCAGCCCTAAATTAAAAAAAACAGGGCTGTCAACCTGTAATTTTAGATTTATATTCAACTGCAATAATAATCATTATTAATAGCCACATAGCAGATTTACTTTAAAATCTATACAAAAGGTAATTTACATACACACAAATTTATCTTTTACTTTTTTTAAGCTATTGCATAGCTTTTATCGCGGGCTCTGAGCGCGGCGACCGAATCAAGAAATTCCGTAACGAAAAAAACCTAACACATCGTCTAACGTCGTTTAAGTTCGGCAGACTTCGGCACGGTGTTTGTTTGCTATCTTCTTAACTCTTTGACGTTTTGAAAAAATGGCGTTTGACATTTATAAAAAACAAAACTCAATTTCCGTATTCGCGCGTAATTATTTTGTTTCTATTTGGTGGCAAGGGTACCACGTCATAAAGCCTAAGTATTCAAATACGTATGCACATCAGAATGCATATTATTAAAAAAAAGTTTTACGTGACAACGACTTTGAGTGGTAAAATAATTTTAATGTGAATATTCATTCGTATAGTAGGAAGAAGGATGAAATAATAGTAACAATTTAAAACATAACGTGACGTGAGCGGAGCGTAACGCAGTTTCTTGAAGTGTCACCCGGCAAACCAATTTATAAGACGTTGTCACGTCAAAATATATGCTCAAGTATTTTTACAATGTACAAGGCGTCCTTTCTAACCTAACCTTTGTTTAAATCCAAATGTATCATTTATTTAGTACATGTAGCGGCCATTTGCATTTCTAAGCACGCGATGTTGGCGTATTGGTACAAATGTTTGTACGTTGGGCCAACATGGCAATGAAATTAGACCTTTTCTCTAAGATTTATATGAGCTAGTACTTATATATTTTTAAGCTATTGCATAGCTTTTATCGCGGGCTCTGAGCGCGGCGACCGAATCAAGAAATTCCGTAACGAAAAAAACCTAACACCCCCCACTCCGACGGGCAAGGAGGTGTGGCTTGAAGGCCGTGCATCGTCTAACGTCGTTTCAGTTCGGCGGTCTTCGACTCGACACGGCGTTGTGTGCGATTAGACGTATTGTACGACTCTACGAAACTCGCACGACTCGAGACGAGCTGCTCCAAAATCGGACGAATACATAAGCTGCTTATGAGAAAGTATATAGGTGTATATGTATTTATGTACAACAGTGAATAGCTGTACTTGTAAAATTTGTGTATGAAGTGTTTTGAATATGAATGAACAAAGTGCATTTATTATTAAAATAAATAAATAAAATTATAATTGCATAAGTTGATACAAAATGCTATGCAATGCAATAGCTTTACCGCGGCAGTCCCCGAGTGCCTCACGTAATTTTTTTTATTCTTACATGAATATTATGTGTATTAAATAAATAATTATTCATCCTAATATATCCTACTAATATTATAAATGCGAAAGTTTGTGAGTATCGATGAATGTTTGTTACTCTTTCACGACAAAACGGCAAAAACATTTGGCACAGAGTTAAAATAGGTACTTTCTGGTGTAACACATAGAAAACTGTAGGCGACCAAACGATGATCGGTAGGCGGTCCACGGTGTAGTAAAGTAAAAGGCTCATTTGATGTAGAAAATATAATAACACTCAAATATACAAAAATGAAAACTAAACGTAGAACAAAACGAAACAAATATGGCCGTCAGCGCCAAAAGGCTACTTTATCGGGAAAATTGAAGATGAGGGAAACGCGGGTAAAACCGCGTGCGAAAACCAACATGTATGACTAAAACTGTGTCATTAGCTCGTAGCGACACAAGATCTATTCAACAGTGTTAAACACCTAACACTTAACACTAGGATGCTTATGAGACATCAATCATACAAGATGTTTATGCAATTTCCAATCCTCTACGGTTGTACATTTGTAAGAACTATTAAAACTATTGTTTGTTTGATAAATTATTATGATTGTCTGCATCTAATTACTAAATAATTGCACAGGAGTTTCGTAATGTTCATAGACTTGTTTGTTTATGGTCTTAAATGTTCGTTAAAGCCCAAATGAGATTCTTATGGCAGAAAATATTAAAATATTAAATAGTACCCCGGGAACTGAGTTTTAAGGGTAAAAAACGCTTACTCAAATAGTAACTTTTGATGGGCTAAATATATCCCTAGGTAACTCAGGTATATAAGTTATCTTGAATAAATAGGCATCTATGCACATAACTTTTAAGAATATTCTACAACTTGCTCAAAATATTCTAGATGTCTCATTAAATTCGACAATGGACTATTAGTTCTTTAAGGTTCATACAAGACAAAGCCTGTCGGGTCCACTGGATTTTATATAAATATAGTAGCTGACCTAACCTATCAAATACACAAAATAAAAAATTAAAATCGATCAAGCCGTCTCGGAGGAGTTCGATAACAACCACAGTGACACGATACGATTTATATATTAGATAGATTTCATTCATTCAATATATACCTACTCGTAAAGCATATTTATGTAGGTACTCTGATCTATTTTTAAGTCCCATATCACACCATACGGTCTGCCCTAGTTCAGTTTCGGCTTACATAATATTGAAGGGCTTTAAAATTTGGCAAAACTCCAAATAATATACGCGTCTCTAATATTGTTGACAACATAAATATACTGGGAACGTTCGGTGTTTGTAAATATGTTGAAGAACGAGTTATATTACATGGCGTTTTTACCCGATTACGGCGAAGGGTAAAGGAAGGGTTATGTTTTTTACTTCGTATGTGACCGAATAGCCTATAATACTAATTCGATTCTGATTAATAATTTTATTTATAAATTGGAATTTAGGAATATTTGTAATAGATTATTTTTTGCTTGCGTGTGCGTACGTGCTTGCAAAAGTGTGCGTGTGCGTGCTGTGCGTGTGTCATAAGCCACATTAAACCAGCCTGCATCTATATGAGTGAGAGAGAGGTGTGTGTGTATAAGAGACAGAAACAAAAGCCTCACCAGAATTAATAATATCGGACATATCTCATAGTCCAATATAGAAGTGATCGGCATCATAGAAACATCCTCTATCTAGATTTAGTTCGTCATGCTACCTTACGCGCGTGCATGCGTTTGCAAGCGTGTGCTGTGCATGTGTGCGTGTGCATGTGTGAAAGACAGAGAAAGACTCTCCAGACCTAATAATCTTGGACATGGTCGAAAAGTGCGTGTGAGAGAGAGGTGTGTGTGTGTGAAAGAGAGAGACACTCACCAGACTTAATAATCTCGGACATAGTTTCAAAGTCCAATATCGATGTGATGGGCAGCATGAACACATCTTCCATCTTGGTCTAGAGCGGCGTGCTTGCTTGCGTACTTACTACGTGCATGCGTGCGTATGTGTGTGTCAAGTTATAAGCCACATGATACTATCCTGCGTCTATATGAGAGAGAGAGAGAGAGAGAGAGAGAGAGAGAGAGAGAGAGAGAGAGAGAGAGAGAGAGAGAGAGAGAGAGAGAGAGGTGTGTGTGTGTGAAAGAGAGAGAAACACTCACCAGACTTAATAATCTCGGACATAGTTTCAAAGTCCAATATCGACGTGATGGGCAGCATGAACACATCTTCCATCTTCGTCATGACATCAGACACTGTCTTCTTCCGCAACTCCAGAGCTCCGGAGATGATGTTCACCTCGTCTTTGTCGAGGTCATTGACATCGGTTGTGACCTGTAGTGATATATACTGTTCGCGACATACGCTCAGCTTGTGGTAACTGAACATGAAGTATAAGCAACGGGTGGAGTGGAGCTAATAAGATAATGGTCTGAAGTTAGCTACTTCTTTGGGTTCTGGGCACATATGATGGCCTCCTTGCCGGTCATTAAAATACCATAGAAGACAAACATTTGTATGCACAAATATGTAAAATATAGGTAACATCCTAACAAATATTAAAAATGCGAAAGTAACTGTCTGTCTGTCTCGCTTTCACGCAAAAACTACTGAAAGGATTTAAATGAAATTTGGTACACAGATAGTCTAGCTAGACTCTAGAGCCTGAGAAAGGACATAGGTTACTTTTAATCCCGAGAAAAATCTCCCGGGAATGCGGGTGTAACCGCGGGGAGCCACTAGTATGTAAAATTTGTACAACTAATAAGCTGCTTGTTTCCGACTCGTTGCTTATTGTTCTTGTTCATTAGAAAAAATATATTATGGAAATATAAAAACTAAAAATTTGTTATATCTTTAAAAAGTACTTTCACCCGCATAGTTCCCGTTCCCATAGGAATACAGAGATAAAATATAACCTATGACACTCACAAAAAAACGTAGCTTTCTATTGGTGAAAGAATTATTCAAATCGGTCCAGTAGTTCAGAGCCTTATCTAACGGCTTACAAAACAAAATATTTCTTCTTTATAGTATTACAGGGCCGGATTTAGGGGAGGGCAAGCGGGGCAAAAGCCCCGGGCCTCCACAAACGGGGGGCCCCCACAATGAAGACTTCGAACTTTTTTTCCCCAAATTCCGACTAATAAAGACTAGTCAACATATTTTTCTTTGATAATTTATTTTTATGCTGTTTCACTTTCACTTACATGTTTTTGTTGAATACTGAAACAATGTATTTTGATTCACAATAAATGATTTATAGAAAAACTAGACAGAAACGAATTGTTCATTTCATTTAGACAATAATTTGAGACGAGGGGGGCCTCCACTCCTTTGTTGCCCCGAGGCCTCCAGACCTCTAAATTCGGCCCTATTACTATAGATAGGTATATGTATTTATTATCTTTAAAGAGTATATATGTTGTACATTATAGTATATTACCTTAACTAACTCCTTCAATCGCTCCCTATTGTACACGCTGCCTATCTCTTCGCCTAGGAAGTAGTCCAGAAGCTTGCTCACGGGGAACGCTAGAGGCGCTGTCAACGCCATCACTGCCTGATAAGAAAAAAAAATTGCAGACGAAAATAATTTTTTAAACATTTGAAAATAGCAATTAAATAGATAGCTAACTTTTGCCTCGCGGTTTTACCCGCTATCTTTAACTTTACTTTTAACTTTGACTCTGGTTATTGAGCCTGATTTTCAAGCACCAATCGTGGTTATGATCACACGCAGAAAAAAGAGGGTTATATTTTTATGTTTTTACAAAAATGTATGACTTTTTCATGCCGAAAACAGTAATGTGTTGGACCCATCGAGCATGTAACCAATAGAGTAGAACTGTTAACAATTTTGTTAGAAAACAAAATACGCCAAAACGCTGCGCCGGCCCCTGTGTTCTGATTGGCCGACTCAAGGTCAAGTGTTGCACTAGACGTACACACAGGTCTCTTATTGGTCGGGTACTGTTTTAGTTCGAGCGTGGCTTGTTAGTTATACGTGACAAATCATTGATGCGTTGCTAAACAAATGGCTCACTATTGCTACTCTATTGGTTACATGCTCGCTGGTTGGACCCAAATACTGTTAAATTTATGACATCAAATAACCCACATTTATGCAATAAATGAATTTGAAATTATTCCATTTGCATCTGGATCAAAATAACTAAGTACATAGTATATCAGCTATCTGGTCACCATAGTACAAGCTTGCTTAGTATCAAATCAGATCGACCATCACAGCCCAAATTCATTTATCAACACAACGCAATAAGAATCCTAACATCCAAGAAACAAAGCTGAAAACCGCTTACCTTTGTCACCATGATACTTTTAGCACCAACCATGAGTCCGTGCCTCGAACAAATCGCCTGAGGAGTAATCTCACCGAGCAAAACAATTGCCAGTGTCGAAAATATAACAGCAAAGAGTCCAGATGTCAATTCATCCAGCAATATTGTAAAAGTGGAGTTAACAGCTACATTCCCTAACAAAATACTGCATAACAGATAGTTTCCATGATCTCGCACCGGCATTATTGCTCTGGCGTACTTCCTCTCTTGTTCCGTACCAGTATTGGAGATAATCTTCAACTCTGTACGATCTAGCGACATTAAACCAAGGTTTAGGCCAGAGAATAAGGCCGAGAACATTAGGCAGACCAAAATTAGCGTTAAAGACACCCATAGTGGGAGAAGTTTCGTGTGAGATGCAAACATCTTGTAATGCTCCGCGCCCTGGTGTAGATATTTGTCTTCGTCTGTAAAAGGATTTGTTACGCCGACTTTGAGGTTTTTAGCGCAAATGTAGAGTTTCGAGCCAGATATTGGATCTGGTGCTGTGATATCGAATAGGGCCGTTTTTCCTTGTAGCGATCCCTCTTTTACCTGAAAGGAGTTTACGAAATCACAGATAGGGTTTTGTTGAATGTTATTCATAAAAGTGACCGTAAAATGTGAATATTATACTTAAAGTTATATCTTACTAATATCATAAATGCGAAACTTTGTGAGAATGTATGAATGTACCTATGTTTGTTACTCTTTCAAGACCGAAGGGCTGAAGGGATCGCGATTAATTTCGACACAGAGTTATATTATTTTTTGGAATAACAATTCAAAATTCTTGAGACAAAAGGTAGCCCATGTAATTTCATAAAAATCTAGTTTATTAGTTTAGGAGTGAAAGCGTAACAGACATACAAAGTTACTTTCGCATTAATGATATTCGTAGGGATAAGATATATATTGACACTTGACAGTCGATTATTTAAATTAAATATACTTCTTATCTTACCATATATTCTCCTTTGAGTAAAAATTTGCAAGGTAATCCGAATTCCTGTTCATCATGAGTAAATGCTATTACTGTTCTTGTGGTCAGACCTTCGCCGAACACCCTGAAATAGTCATAAAACTATATACCTCTCTTTCGTTCCTAGTTTATTAGAGTGAGAGAGATTATTTCTGTTATATTTGTAATGTGAATAAACTTAGAAACGTATATTTTCTCCTTATAATATTGATAGTTTGTTCTATTCTTGGTTTGTGTATGTATTGAAAAAAGTGGTAAATCAGCTATCTGGTTACAGCACAAGCTCTACTTAGTTTGGAATAAGATTGCCATGTGTGAAAATTGACCCCAGATTTTTATTTATTTATATACATATTTTGTAAATGTAACCTTAACTATACATTCGAAAACCTTAGGTAAAAAAAATAATTAACCTATGACATTTTTTCACACACGGCCAAATTGATTCCAAATTAAGCAGAGCTTGTGTTATGGTAACCAGATTACTAACATACTACTTTTAAATACATACTTATATAGATATTCACATACAAACACAGAACGAACAGACATATTCATGCATGCAATTGCTCGTCGTGGGTGGCCAGCTTGAAAGTCAGGGACAACTTACCTTAAAGTAACAGCTGAATCCGCCAAAACACTTGGTATACCATCCTCAATGATCTTTGGTTCTTTAGATGAATCTTCAACCCTAACACCTTCAATTCTGATCATACCAGGATCCATCTTACTACTCGTGAACTCAGGAAAATCCGAATATGTCACCTCTCGCTCACTCCTCACCAATCGCCCATCTAAACCTGAGAGATCCGATATCGTATACTCTAAAGGCTCTTCGAAGTCGGGTACGGAATTGGACACTTCAAGTTCCCTTTTATATTTGTTTAGGGAATTCGACACGTCTATTATCTGATTCAAATTTGGATCTAAGTCATCAGAAAACACTTTCAGACCAGCATCATTATTTTTTTTATTGTTACTCATTTCATGCCTAATTGGTCTGGCAACATTTTGGAGGTCGTTAACATCAATATCGTTTGATAGATCTGTCCATTGACTTTTCGGTTCTTCGACGCCATTTTGTTTTTGATTATTCGGATCTTGGTTTGTTGAGATAGATCTCGGGGTTAGAAAATTCACATCTATGTCGTGTGAAAGATCTATATACTCTGTGTTTGATTCTTCGACGCCATTTTGGTCTTGATTATTCGGATCTTGGCTTGAGATAGGTCTGGGGGTTAGATAATTAACATCTATATCGTGCGATAGGTCAATCCATGTGCTGGATTCTTGTAGTTCATTTTGTTCCGTTATTGGTTGAGTTGTTTCGGTTGATCTGGGGACAAAGTTTCTAATTAGTTAGATAATAAATAAAAATCTTATAAACTTGTCTCCGCGTAGTTCCCGTTTTCGCAGGAATACGGGGTTAAAATATAGCCAATGTTACTCCCCGATAATGTAGCTTTCCATTGGTGAAATCATTTTTGAAATCGACAGTAGTTTTTGAGTTTATTAAAAACAAACATACACCCACAAAAATAGATAAATACTCTTGGTCATTATTCACACACGGCCCATCTGATTCTTAACTAAGCAGAGTTTGTGCTATGGGAACCAGATAGCTGATATACTACATATACCTACTACTTTTTAAATAGGTACGTACTTATATTGATGATTACATACGCATTTATAACAAACATTATACGTACAATAGTTTATCGATATTTATTTAATGTTTTACGTGTAATTTCTTCTGAAATATAGGTATATTCGACCTCAAAAGGTCAATATCAGTGCATTATCTATAATATACATATAAAACTTCATACCTAATTAACTTCGCATAATGATCTCTCCGTTTTGTAGATAATGTCACCAATTGACAATTTACTATTTTTCTAGTATTTTAATAAATATGTAAATAAAAAAGGTTTATGATAATGTATCTAAATACCATCTGATTTATACAAGAAGTACTAAAATAGGGGGGGATGGGGATAGGAGTTTTTATTTAAACAAAACACGATTCTGGCGTTTTTTAGGAGTTCGATAATAAACATTAAACACTATAACTTGCTTATATAGGTATGTCGTAGGAAAATCGTCAGGAACATAATGAAATAATCGGATCAATCACGAAATGCCGGCATATCACAATGTACCCAACCCAGGCAGATATAGACCGTCCCAGTTCAACAATTTGCCCACGACATATATATTAGAAGAAAGGTATATTGTCCAAGTAAAAACGCTTTCCCAGACATGAGCCAATTCGTCTAAGTCATTCAACTTATTGATCCTTCTCAGACTAGACAAGTATTCTAGGTTACAGGGCGCCAATGGTATAGTTCAACGATTTATTACATACTAGCTTCCACCTTGCGGTTTCACCTGCGTAGTTTCCGTTCCCGTGGGAAAACGGGGATAAGCAACAACGAAGGTGTTAGCCTCAGATGGCTTTTACACCCTTAGGCGGACTGTTTCGTTGAGCGCAGAGGGCTCTCACAAACTTTACGTCTTTATAATATTAGTAGGTACATATATGTTTTAGATTATGGACCATATAGAGTAGGTTTTGTACCTACGTACGTATGTCAGCTAATTGGATGTTACCAAAGTAAGCTTAGTATATATCTTTATAATTGTGCGTACGTAAATTTAACAGATTATTTATTATTACTTTGTTATTAAATGTGAAATGGTACTTTACACTTTCACTTTCTAATCTATTTCACATGATTTTTATGTATTTTTATTGTACTAGATCTGTGTTTTTTTTAAAGAGTAATTGCTGAGTTTATTGAGTTGCTTTTGCTGAGAGCCGGCAAAAGCAACTTTCCGAATCGAGCATTGGGGCATTTAATAATAGCCTATTTGAAAAAATTTTTTTTGCATTGAATATAAAATGCGTCTGTTACATCTTACTTAAAGCTAGTACTAAACTAGTTTATGTCACATTGCATAAACATGTCTCAGATTCATATTCTTTGACATTTAAACTAATGGGGTTAAACCCCACCCCATCCCCAGAATGGGGTCGGCCGATGGGTCGTTATGTAGGTCAAATACTAAGAATAAGAATATTTTTTTGTTCTTAGACAAACATCGTTAAAGATAGCTTAGTTATTCTAGTATATTTATGCTGGTTTTAGTATCGTAATACAATCATCGCACAGGTATACAGAAAAAAAATCCCGGCTAATTTCAAGTTGGACTCGCTCATACAGGGTTCCGCTTTTTTTAATGGACTAGAAGGTGTTAGCCTTAAATGGCTTTTACACCCTTATGCGGGCTGCAGCATGTTTATTAAGAAGTCAAAAACGAGCAAAAAAGAAAAAAAAAATTATTTTTAGTTCACTTTAATTTACGATTTATAATATTATTATTTGTTGTTATAATGGTACCGTTGATTATGCAAAAGATGATGTGAGAGAATAGGGATTGACTGGATTTGACTGGTGACCGAATAAAATGGAGTGACATGAGATACAAAGCCGACACTTAATATGAAATGGCGAGGAAGATGATGATGAAAGTAATAGTAGCATAAATACTATATTACGGTTAATGAAATATAGCCCGGTAACAGACGGACAGATGACGAAGTGACAGGGGAACCTAAGCCCTCATTTGCACGAGTTTTGTTTGACGTACGTTAAAAAAGCGTGCAAATGCATTCATGTACCTATATGTTTACACGGCAGCGTTTTTAAAACGCGACGCTTTTTTATCTTTGTGTTGCATTTTTAACTTTGGGCGTTGGAAAGAGAACATTATGGTACTTGGAAATGCATTTGTTGTGTTTGAACGCTTTTTTAACGTCCGGTAAAAAAAACTCTAATGCGAATGAGGACTTAATAAAGGGTCTCGTTGGTTACCATTCGGGGCCGGTTACAAAATATAGGCAAACTTGACGTGTCTACTGCATATTTTATATATCTGTGGTTCACTTTCATAGCATACATTTGGCATAGACATTTTTATCGGCATCTCAAAAAGATAATGCATTACGCCAATTGCGTACGATGTTTTAGATTTAAATAAAATTTTATGTATTTTTCAATGATATGACGCATGTTGAGAGAAACCTTCATATTCCATGGGCAGATAGAACAAAAATAAAAATTGGTTTATATAATACTAGCTACCCGCCCCGGCTTCGCACGGTTAGCAGATAAAACATTATATAGGTACTTTACGCATAAACCTTCCTCTTGAATCAGACAGCACATTAAAATACGTTGCGTAGTTTGAAAGATCTAAGCGTACAGATGACGGGCAGCGACATTGGTTTTTTATGCATAGGTAGCATTTATCCTAACTGATATTATAAATGCGGAAGTAAATCTGTCTGTTGCGCTTTCACGCTAAAACTACTGAACCGATTTAAATGAAAATTGGAACACAGATAGTCTAGCATTCTAGAGCCTGAGAAAGGACATACTTTTTATCCCGGGAAAATAGAAGATCTCCCGGGTACGCGGGTGAAACCGCGGGGAGCCACTACTTTAATTAATGCTTTAAACATAGGAGAAAACGTACCTTCTGCGCTAGTTTAGGGGATCAGGTAATAAAATAATTTATTCAAAATTGTGTTACTAACTAAGGCAGGCGAATAAATATGTCTCAATGATTTCATGATCATTAATAGATAAAAAGATATAAATACATAACACTGCGAAAGTATAGTTTCATTTTTTGAGGATTATGCAGATAGAAATAGCACTTTTACAGTATATGCTATAACTATTTGGCTCAGGCTCATTATTTTCCATTTCTTCTACTTTTGCATTATTTGTAGGTATAATATACTTGCATCGATCTTATATAGGTACTTCTATTGAACTAAGCGCCAGACTTCAACACTCGTTCCATTAGAGCATTGCACTCGTGGTAATCGAGGTGGGTCGCCATTTATAGGTTAAAAGGATATCCCATTACAAACGCGGTAGCATACCTATCTATATGTACAGTCGGGGTCAGAAAATGTTTACCATCTTAAGGTTTATAATTGCCTGCACACAAATATGTTTTGCCTTGATGGCTCAGTTGGGAATGCACCGACTCACGATCATGAGGGTGCATGTTCAAAATGTTCCAATACCTGGCCCATAACTCTGAGTTTATAAAAACTTACGTACGGATTTCGGTGAAGGAAAACATCGTGAGGAAACCTGCATACCCGAGATGTAACAATTAAAGGCATGTTAAGTCCGCCAATCTGCACTAGGCCCGCGTGGTCAATGGCCAATGGCCTAAACCCCCTCGATGCTAGGGGAGGGTCGAGCTCCTCGGTGGAGAAGTATATGAGCTGTTGATGATGATGGGAAGTTTTTACAAATGGCAAATCTGTTTCGAAATAAAGCAGAGACTATGTTACCAGATAGATACCTCATATATTGCAATTAAAAACATGCTTATATCGTAAGTGCTAGAAGCCAGAACGGCTGAAGGGATCGCGATGAAATTTGGTACAGAGTTAGAGTAGGTACTGGAATAGCACATACGATATTTTTTATCTAGGGAATATGTATGGTTCCCCTGGAACGAGGGTGAAACCGCGGGACGGGAGCTAGTTAATAATATGATTGAAAACATTAAAGGAAACTTGGCAAAGATTCAAAGCAATTAATGAGCTTTAGTATCGAATAGGGTACTCAAATGAAGGTCAAAGCTATTGAAACTACCGGTTCGGAAGTCACTGGGAAGTAATATTCTGAATCCGGAGAATCTTCAATTTTCCCGGGATAAAATATATCCAATGTCTTAATCCACGTTATAAAGTATAGTTAAATCCATTCGTGTAGTACAAAACTAAGTCGCTTTCTATGCCACGGTTTTGATATACAGTTTAACATACAGAGCTAGAGATAGTGAGAAGAGAATATGTATATTATGTACTTCCTAAAAAGTAAATTATTTCCAGCAAACCCGGGGCTACACATATTATATATACCCAGCTTTTCTTAGCAAAAACAACCTTCTTAACTAACTTAATATTCATTTCATACATACATTTCGTGCAAAAATGGCTTCCAAGCGAAACCGCCGCAGACGGTGAGTTCAAAAAATTCGTTAATAGGATTAAAAAAAATACTTGCAAATTATATCGGAAATGGTAGAATTCCACGCATGCGTAGGTGGTATGTACCACCCCACCCCACCCACCGAGACTGGGGGTGGGCAGGGCCGGCTTTAGGAGTGAGGGGCGCCGCACTTGGAGCGACTGGAAGGCGCCGGGGTGTTTATTTATAATTTAACTTCACCATTTACAATAGTAAAATAATAATAATGATTTAAAATATGTTACAAAACAAGATCAAGAAATAGGTACGCTCGGAATAGACTTCAAGAGGAAGGTTTATACGTATAATTTCGTATTGTATTGCGTCGCACATACCTAAGTAGGACATACTATTTGTGTGAAAAGAACACACATATCGTAAACACCATGGACATCATACAAAGATCGTAAATAAGTTCTACACACTAATTAAGTAACTCTCTTAGGATCGTCTATGAGGCTGATTTCATAATACATTGATGGTTTGGCACTAGTGTGGAGGGAGACAGATGTCAAGGCGCCGGTAACTTCTTCCTACCCTCATCCCGCCTAAGCAGGGTCGGCACAACATGTGTTTTTCTTCCATTCCTCTCTGTCAGCCGTCATTTCACTCATCACTCCCTTCTTACACATATTACCTTTCACACAATCCATTCATATCATACTTTCTTTGGTCTTCCACTACTTTTACGACCTGTACATTCATAACTCTCCTCGTAACATGTTTTTCGCAATCGGCATGGTCGACGATTGAAATAGTTCCACAATTAGGAGGCAAGACTCCAAAATGTAAATTCGCCCGGGGCGACTGCACGTTTAAGTACGGCCCTGGGGGTGGGCATCGGGTAGGAACTGTGTGGGTTGGCCATACAGAAATAGAAATTAAACTATTCATTATATAAAGGGCAACGCTGAATAAAAAAAACGAATCGGATGGCGAAGTGGTTACATACCATAATATTAAATAGTTGTTTCTAAATGATTTTTGTGCATACTGGCTTGCCTATACTAATATTATAAAGAGGAAAGATTTGTTTGTTTGAGCTAATTGCTTCGAAACTACTGGACCGATCTGAATAATTTTTTCACCGATAGAAAGCTACATTATTAGGGAGTGATATAGGATATATTTTATCCCCATATACCTGCGTTTCTCATGATAAACTTTATCTATTGTTGATCTTCGAACTTTTATACAAGGCAATGGGGTTTATATAAAAGATCGAAGCGTACAGTGGGAATGCGACTATTTTGTTGAATACTATTTAAAAAATAATCTGATATTATCAAATCGCTCTTTATTTCTTTTAAATAAATTGTTATGCCTATTAATATAAATGCCAAAGTAACTCTCTCTATTACGCTTACACGCCTAAACCACAGAACCGATTTATGATAAAGGGTACAGATTTCGATTAGAACTTGGGAAAGGACATAGGCTACCTTTGATCCAAGGAAAATTAAAGTTCCCCCATACCAATATAATTATGTCATACTAGTGGCTCCCCGCGGTTTCACCCGCGTTCCCGGGATAAAAAGTAGCCTATGTGTTATTCCAGAACATATTCTAGCTCTGTGCCAAATTTCAAGCAGATCCCTTCAGCCGTTGGAGCGTGAAAGAGTAACAAACATCCATACATACATCCATACTTGCAAACTTTCGCCTTTATAATAGTAGTAGGATATAACGTTTCCAGGGAACAAAGCAACAATAGTTAGGGAGATTTTAAGCTTCCACTGGGTGTTTGCCAGACTGTAAACAAAATCTATTTAATGACACGCCACGTGCCCATAATGCACGTGCCCTAAACACGACAACCAACAGCTGGTCTGGTCTGAGTCACAGTTGTTTGAGGAAGTACTCTTATGTACAGCCGACTGGCGACTGTCTGAAGGGCCGTAATTTTTCACTAATATAATAAATATGAAATTGAGTTTGTTTGTTCTTTACCTTATCACGCCTAAATTACTAAACCACTTTATTTATTTTAAAGTTATTTTTTATGTTTAAGATTAAGTTACGTTGTCAGGGAGTAACATTTTTTTTTTATACCTTAAAAGTGGCAAAACTGGCAAACAGGCTTACGGAAAGCGGTTACCGTAGCCTATGGATGCCGACCCTGTAAAAAATTCATAATATTGGGTGGGTAGTAAGTAATTTAATACTTTGTCCCCATATTCCTACGGTAACTACTCAGGGCACTTGCTTTTATGACCCCTCGCCTAGCGTCAACCTTTCTTAGAAATTTTGACATAACGTGTTTCTAATGAAAATTGGCAAGGGTAGTAAACTACCCCTACTGCTGACAACAAATTATGTTAAACATACATATGATCATGCATATAAATTTTGTCCATAACGAATATCGAATCCACGACCAGCGGCGTGAAAGCGAGGTAGCTACCCCACCCAGCCAGGTAAAAAACGAGGTACTCAGCAATGTATATTTTTATAACTAAAGACTATGATAGAACCATCACAGATTTCATTATGAAGGTCATACCCGATGTAATATAGTTTAATAGCTGTTCATAGTCTGCAAAGCCAGGGTAAATGAAACGCACACATACTTCGGAACGCATAAGCAAATTTATTTAATCTTGCTAGACTACCTATACTTTCTACGGAGACAACGTATAGCGCGATCTAAAATGACTATACCGCCATCTAGTATGAAAACTTATTACTATATAAATACTGACGTAGACATTCCGCCACCTAAAGGCTAATTTAGTCCTTTCCAAAAAAAAAAACAATGTTATAATAAGCTTATAAGAACTTAAAACTCTATTCAGACAAATTAATTAACAGCTCTGCATGATGAACAAATAAATTTATAAAACTCCTTTTTTAACTTAACTTTAAACAATATGTGGACTGTATATCACAATTAGATTAAAAATATATATTATTTCACTCATCCTTCAAAAAATAATAATGAGTTTTATTATCAGAGCTCAAAAAAAAAACAAATATTACCTTAAAAACATATCAAAGAACTAACTATTAACTATTATACATTATATTGATAAAATGATAATTTTAAAAACAACATAATATAAAAAAAACATTAATTATACTAGTTTAAAAACACTAGTTATAGGCAGGGGACATAACTTAGAAGTTGGACACTGAATTAAAGAATTCTTATAACGAAGTGTAACAACTCGGACAATATTATCCTTACCAGGATGGACCTTTTCTACCCTGCCGTAAAGCCATTTTGTTGGAGGTAAGATTTCCTCGCATCATAAACTACAAAAGCGATTCTAAAATCGAAATAATTTTAATTTCATTGATCTAAAATCTTTGGAACTTTGGTCAAAGAAACATGCGTTATATAAGTTGCCAGTGTCGCAAATTATATCAAGAAGATGGTTAGGAATAACTATTAGCAATGTCTCTCTTACTAAGAAATGACTTGACTGAAGGTATCTGTGCCAATAAATCATTTGAATCCCAGCTTGCAGCAATAAAGAACGAACAAATTGAGAATTAACTATTTGATTTAACATTGTAGCCAATTCTTCGCAGGTTAGAGTAGAATTACGTATTATACGATTGAGTGGGCTTAGTACTTTTAATTCTTGCTTTTATATATAATAATCTATTGAAAGATCTAATCCAGCTTCAAAATGAACCGCACGTGAAGCTGCATCATACCAACGAAGAGGTATATGTAGCCCTTATAGGATTCGTGTCCTCTTCCTCTTGATATATGAATCTTTATCGGGGCAGTGTAAACTATACCTAAAATCAGAGAAAGCTTGGTAGAAATGTCTCGGCAGACAAGCCATTGATCTATCAGCTGAGTTCGAAAATTTGCGGCATTTCTGATACACGTCACGCAATTATGGATGTGAGTTAGAACTTGTGTTTTCAAATTTGTTATCCAAGGTTTATTTGGAACATAATTGCATGATAGCTGCTGCCCTCGGTAAATGGGTTTTTCATGTGCCTTAGCAACTCTAAGCTTAGCTTTGTGCGATTCTCCAGAAACTATAACTGGATTTTTACTACCATGTGGTAAATCCGAATTTTCGTTACGGCCAACAACCCGCAATAGGTCACATTTAAACGGGTTTAATAAAGTAATTTTGATTCCTTTATTCAAATCTTGAAGTTTTGTGAGACTCTCAATGTCATCAGCAAAAGCGTATAAATGATGTTGCCGTTCACAGTATGTAGGAGCTTCTTGAATTTCCTTAGCATTAAGATACAGTGAACATCTTTGTGTCGAGACGTCATGATTCTTTAAGAAAACCAATCGGTGGAAGAAAACAATGACTATCACAAATCTTCTTAGTGAAGATATCACTACGTGTGGGTTAGTAACATCATTTCGTACAAATGGTGTTTGTATATTTTTTATATTCCTAATTTCCGACACAATTTTATTACATATAGAAATAGGTTCTATGTATTCCATAGTATAGTTAAATAACCAGTTCGAACCACATTTCCACAACTTATCATGTATTAATTCTAACGCCGTCAGTCCTTGCGATACACAATTACCAGGGTTTCCTTTAGTGTTTACATGTGACCATTGAGCCAAATCCATGAGTATAAAGATTTCCAATGTATGACAAATCAAACACATTAATATAATGTTGGAGTCGGCACATGCATGTAAATATAGTTTATTGATATAATGAATAGCAGAAACTTCAACCAGCCGCTTGGTAACCAAAACCTCTTCCCTTAATTCAAGAAGCGGAATAGAAACTTGGTTAATAAGGATGCCCTTAGTTTTAGCGGTCACTAAATGAGATTCTGTTCTTCTTAATTTTTTAACCCGACGACAAGGTTTGTGAGTATTAGTCAGTTGAATCAATTGATACAATCGGTATGATTTCCATTCACATAGAAGCCTTTTTGGTGAGTTATCTTTCCATCCTAATTCCATTAACAACAGCCTTTTAATAAAAGCCTTATCAGTATTGTACTTTTCTATTTTAGTAATATCATCTTCCCTTATAACTCCGTACCTACTCTCCCCTCAATGATATTATGAATTCATTCCTGTAACTTACCCACCTTTTTGATGTAAAACCGCCCTTTGTCATAAATTTATTAAACTGCTCGTACAAATCAATCGCTTTAAATTCAGATTTACAACTCAATAACTTTCTTACTGCAATCTTTACCAATTTACACCCAGTGTTGACATTGGCCTGACAAGGCAAATCCACAATGTAGCAGTCCGAATCGTCTCTGTTGGTAGAAGCTGCAAGATGCTCTTTGCTGTCTTGTTTCTGCACAATGTAAGGTTCAGATTCGTGTTCCCAAAATTGGACAAATAAGTCGTTCCTTTTCATTTTAGCATTCATATCCAATATTATGTTCTGATATCCAATAATTGTATCCTGGTTATCATTTGTTTGACCCGACAACACCCAGCCGAGATGATGTCAGTGAACTTGGCAGAGCATATGCCAGAAGATCAGGAAAAAATGAGAGTTCTGCCAGCATGCGGAATAGTTCTATAGTTCCTGATACTTTTTTTAAATAGTTCTGCCAGTTTTCCCCATTATTTAAAAAAAAAAAAATGCTCTGCTAACTTCCCGTCGCAGATCATTTTATTGACATTTACATTTTAGTGACTTAGTTTTTTTTATGAAAATATTTTATGGTAACTTCTAATCGCTTTTTTATAGGTAAATTCGACAGAACTATTAAAAAGAACTATCAGGAACTATTAGACTAATGTAAATACGTCGGAAACCGGTTTTAAAATGAAGTTAGCTCGAAAATGATCTGCGACGGGAAGTTAGCAGAGCATTTTTTTTTTTTTAAATAATGGGGAAAACTGGCAGAACTATTTAAAAAAAGTATCAGGAACTATAGAACTATTCCGCATGCTGGCAGAACTCTCATTTTTTCCTGATCTTCTGGCATTTGCTCTGCCAAGTTCACTGACACGCCGAGATGAGTATTCTGCGCAATTGTACAACCCTCAGGGTGTTTCACGAATCCTTTTTTCAGAATACTACAGTAAATCTCGGCGCCCAATAAAATATCTATTTTAGTGGGCGAACTAAATTGTGGATCTGCTAAGGCAATTTGGCTTAAATCTTTCCAAAACAGTAAGACAGATTTCTTGCCTGGCAATATGGAAATGACTTTATTTAACACATGCGCCTTTACCTGCATTTTAAAGGAGGGATCATCAAGTGACTGCATATTGACACAAACTACATACTTTGAAGTTAAGCCACTTTGACCACCACCCAAACCAGATATGCAACTTCTTGCTTGTTTCTTCTTTAGTCGTAAAAGTTGCACAGCTTCTTCAGATATGAAAGTAGCTTGAGACCCTTGGTCCAATACTCCTCTTAATATCTGACCATCGCCATTGTTAGACTCAACCTTGATCAAGGCTGTGGCTAATAAGGTTTGGCTATGTGTTTGCTCTGTCACAAAATAACTAGCTTTATTTTCGTTGGCTTCCTTCGTCTTTAAAGACGATTCCGGGTACGTTTCACCTGCATGATCGGTCTCAGCGCTTTGCGTATCATCTGTACCGACTGTGACTGTATACGAACTGGCTTTACTATGAAGAAGTGTGTGATGTTTTCTGTTGCATATACGACATGTCGTAGGTACACGGCACATTTTTACTGTATGATTAATACCAAGGCAGTTGAAGCAAAGCCCCAAAGAATAAACTACATCCTGACGCACCTTAACATCTTCTTTGACAAACTTATTACAAGAGAACAACTTATGATTGTCAGTACAATAAGGACAAATTATATTAGACGTGGCGTGTAAGGATTTTATTTGGTAGATACTACTTAAACTCTTCCTATTAGCTTTAGGAGGCTCTATCAACTCTAATGCGCGAAATCGACAATTTAAAAATAACTTAAATCGGGCAAGAGAAGGTAAATCTGCGTCTAAACTATTAACATGTAATTCCCATTGTTTACGAGTTTCAGTGTCCAACTTCAGACTAACAATATAAATAATAATAATGTCCCAAGATTCAGTCTTTATTCCTAAGTTTGACAATTCATGCATACAACTAGAAGTCGTTTCTAGAAGATCTTTGAGACCACATGAAGTTTCACATGTCATGAAACTCTGAGAAAACAAACGCTTGAAAATACAGTTTGACATAAATCGTTTATTGTTATATCTATTTTGCAATAAATTCCAACACTTTTGATAATTCGCCCGAGTTATAGGAATATGTTTAACTAGGCGTTCAGCTTCTCCTTTTAGTTGAGTTTTTAAGTAGTATAAGCGTTGAACATCATCTAGAGAAGAATTGTTGTGCACTAATGAGACAAAAAGATCTTTGAATGTCGTCCATTCAGAATAGTTACCGCTAAATACAGGGATAGATATTTTTGATAATTTAACAAGAGAGTCTTTATTTTTGGTTGACGCTATTGCCTGCCGGCTACTTGTAGATGTTGCACTGCCCATATTGTGAAGCGCAGCTGTCAACTCACTTTTATACATCAAATATGTCTCGTAGCCTTTGTCGAAGACATCATTTTTTATGTAACTGCTTTTAGCTAAATCAACTTTCTTGTATTTACAAATAATACTCTCGTGCTTCATTGAAAACCTCTCAACTATCCTCTCTAAGCCTTCTAATCTGGTAACGACGTATGACTCAGTTATCCTATCCTTAGGGGACTTCATAAAATTGCACCTTCCTTTCCCTATTTGTTCTTTTAGTTCATTCATGAAAATTATATCTGCATCCATCTTTTTTCCTTACTTTAATCAAATATAATGTCACTTTCCAAGACAATATTTAGTATATTTTATCTAAGTGTTTGGAACTTTAAATATGCTTTATATGAAATCGGGCATAGGTTCCCCGTCACAACGTTTTTATTAAATTATTCTAAATTCCATCCGACATTACCCAAATTTTTTCAAGTCTAAATTTTCCCAATTTGATTTTGAATGAAACTTCACTTTTCTACAGACTGACAATTCAAAATAAAAGTACTCACAATTTGTCTTCATATGTCACACTTACTATCACTTTTGACGTTGTTTCATAACTTGTAGAGCAATCCATTTTACTGAAGAGTTTTGCTTCAAAATGAAAATTGGTTCATTTATAAAAGTATACCGCTATTATTTACAACTATTTACACAAATCGAATCCGGCTCGAAGGACCATGTTCATAGTCTGCAAAGCCAGGGTAAATGAAACGCACACATACTTCGGAACGCATAAGCAAATTTATTTAATCTTGCTAGACTACCTATACTTTCTACGGAGACAACGTATAGCGCGATCTAAAATGACTATACCGCCATCTAGTATGAAAACTTATTACTATATAAATACTGACGTAGACAATAGCCTTTTAAAATGTCTGCTACATGTTCTATGTTTGTTTCATTTGTTTTTTATAGTTATAATAAAGATAGCAACAGGAAAATTGTTCTTATTGAGTAACACCTGTGGTATGACATAAAAATGCATTAAATTTATTGAATTGGTCTCAAGATCTCTCTGATATTATCGTTTATATGGGGTATATTTTGACCTCATATGGCCTTTTTATCAACATCATCATCATCAACAGCTCATATATGTCTCCACCGAGGAGCATGAGCATCCCTTTTCATATGGAACAACAAGGCCGCATTTCATATGGATTAACAGGCCTTTTCATATGGAATTAAATATACTTATTCATTCAAATAGGCCTTCACAGGCACTTATGAAATGACTCTAATGCTTAGTTCGGCAAGGTTGCTTTTAGCTGGGCAATAAACTCGCTATAATTATTTTAAGGTATGGTCATCTCACTGCAGGCCAAAAGCCCCCATCTCCACTCCTAAGCTACCAATAATACTGTTATTCTCTTAAATGATAGCTCAAGTCTCGGTTACAGGTTCATTATATTGTAAGTTAAAGTAATGTGACTGGAGAATTATATATATGCTAATATTATGAACGAAAACGAGAATATTTAAGTGTCAATTTGGAAGAATGAAGAAGACCATTTATGTTACCTTTTAAAAATAAATATCATTTTATTTATTTATTACACTAGTGATTAATTAATTTGTGGTGTCCCGCTGCAGGACAAAGGCCCCATCCTTCCTTCTTTAATATTAGTTTATATTATTTATTTAATATATAAAATGAAAAATAGATGAAATGAAAATAAAGCATATTCTAAACTTTACACTAAATATTTACAGTTTGGGTATATAGATAAATTAATTACAATAAAGATAATTAATTTACCAATTGAATTTAAATATTTATAAATAGTAAATCAGTGATCCTAGCTAATTTTGGGATCAGTATAAATAATTCAGGATATTTATAAATATATTAGGTATTGGTTTAACATATTTCATCTGCCTACTAAAGTGTAGTAATAAAAAATACATATGTAATAATAAAATTAAAAGTTGCGTTGTAATTTGTAAAATATGATAGTGCACATAAAATTAAACATTTTTTTTAATACAACACTGCAACAATTAATAAACAAAGAATATTTCTAATAGACTTTCTAAAAAGAGACTACTCACGTATTTACGATTTTTGCCGAAACTCCGTCGCTTTCCGGATGTAAGAAAAATTCAGAGCCCTGGTGCACCCATTTTCCGCCGAAAGGGTTGTTTTCCACATTATGGTGTAGACAGAAATAAATTTTCTTACTCGATTTAGGCACTACGATTTCTAAATTAAACATTCGATGATTCGTTTCCAGTTCCTTCAACTCGTAATTAGGATAGATGACGTCGCAATCACTACCCCTAGGACCGTTATTAGGGGTTAATTTCCATGAATTATGACCGAAAAACTCGCCACCGCGCACATTTAGTAAATATTTACAATTATTTTCATCACATATTTTGCTACCCACAGTAACCGATAGTATCCATGGCACAGATTGTTGTTCAAGCGTTAAAACCATATGATTAATGAAATAAAATAATAAACCACAAGTCCGTAACACATTGGGTAGTGATGCCATTTTCATGAAAGCGTAAAAGCAAAAAGAAAACAACGTATCGCTACGCTAAACGTCCCGACATGTTTGCTCCCATTGACAGTTCGGCGGCAATTGTTGCCGGAACTGCAGTGAAGTTTGAAAAAATAGACTATATTTTGTCATATCCGGTGATTCGTCAGATGTAACAAGAAAATTTATAAGTAATGTAAACTTCTAGAATCGTTATCTACACGGAAGTAAATTTATTGTTACGATTTCAATTTCAAGGAAGGGTTTATCCGTAAATGCAATCTTTAGACAGACTTTCACAAAGTTATGGGATATTTAAAAAGTATTGCTGGCAGCACTACCATCTATCCAAACAGTGTTATCAACCTACGACAACAATACAATGTTTTCGGTAAATTTAGCTTCTGTCTTGTTTCTGTACGATATGTTCGATATGATCTGTATGTACGATACATAGAAGCAAGACATGGCCACCTTAGCGGTATAAAAAAATACAAACATCTAAACCTAATAAAATTAAGCTTTAAAATGTCAAAGAGGAACAAACGGAGCATATAAATGCATTTATTCATCATCTCTCTGGTCTCACTTCACTTACAACGTAGATTGTCCGCTAATAAGTTTATAATTGTCACTTTATTACTTGGTAAAATAAATTTCGTCATCAGCTTAACAAGCACATATTATACAGTACACACACTCTGTAAATGTGATTTTCTCCCTCACTTCTTTATGCATAATATGGATGGATTTTAAAGCCTATAATAAATTTATATTCTTGGTAAAACGATTTGGTTTTCGAAGTTGTCTTGTAGTAATCAAACATGCAAACAAAAATTTTTATTATTTTTTTAATCGCTATGTATTTAATTATTTGGTTGTAAGTAATTTTATTGGTTGATAAATGTAATTATCAACCAATAAAATTAAAACTAAACGAAATATTTGGTATTTTTACATACGAGAGAGAGACCACATTCTATAGCGATTTTTTTACACATAATTTAAAGTTTTGGAGTTGGCGCTGGCAACACCGGTGTCAGCGACCATTTGGCAATTTTGGCAAGAAAATTACTCCAAAGTCAAAAACGTCCGTGTTGGCCCAATTTTTGCTATAATGAAATCAATTAACGCCATTGTATAATGTAATTAGATCAAAGCTGAATAAACATAACATAAATTAGTCTAATTGTTAGTTACGTGTCAAAATATTTGTATATATTTTCTTTGTTACACTTCGCAACAAAAAATTCGGGATCATTGTATCCTGAGTCGTTCGAATGGATATTGTAAATATGGAAGTGAGAGAGGCTGGGGACGGGGCAGCGTCTGGGGAATACGTCCAGGCTCCCTCAAAGAAGTATTCATGGGCGGAAGTGAGGCAGGCAGTTCACGATTTGCGAAAGGAACTTTCATCCCTTTCCACAATGGTTCCCATGGCCATATCGTTCAGGAAGCTTAGCAACGGCAAGACGAGGATATACTTCTTGAGGACTCCGCAGAATGGATGGGAAATAACTCTTCTATATACCGATGTTACACCTACTCAGCAACAAAATAATACAAGGTGAGACACTATTGAATTGTTTGAAAATTTACGTCAATTGAAAGTCATAAGTATGTTATTGTTGTTATTAGATAACAATATAATTTAGGGGACACAAGTCCGGCTTTGTACTGATTAGAGTGAACAAAAGTTAGTAAATAAATTAATGTTTAAAGGGTAAATTTACATTCACCTATTTTATTTCTTCTTTTATATGGCTAGTTTGCATATATAATTAAATCGGATGTAGGTATCAAACATACAATAAGTGAAGAAAATATTAGCTGAGTTATTAATACTCTATATAAAAAAATAATTGTGAATCAAAACATAAATAAAATGAAAGTAAACTTAAGATCTGCTTAAAAGTTATTATCAGTCAACAATTACATAACCTTCACATAAAAAAAAATATATAACGGTTTTTTCAATGTTAAGAGTAATGTATATCCTTCATCATACTTGAAAGTATGATATTACATATCAAATTACACTTGGTTGGTAAGGTATCATAGATTATACTGTTACTATTATATTGTATGTGTGTGGTTTTACCATCGAGCATGTAACCAATAGAGTAGAACTGTTAACAGTTTTGTTAGAAAACAAAATATGCCAAAACGCTGCGCTGGCCCCTGTGTTCTGATTGGCCGACTCAAGGTCAAGTGTTGCACTAGACGTACACAGAGGTCTCTTATTGGTCGGGTACTGTTTTAGTTCGAGTGTGGCTTGTTGGTTATACGTGACAAATCATTGATGCGTTGCTAAACAAATGGCTCACTATTGCTACTCTATTGGTTACATGCTCGATGGGTTTTACCCACATTCCCTGGAATCTTAAACTTTACTATGATAAAAGTAGCTCCAGTGCCAAATTTCATAGCAATCCCTTCACTTTCCCTGTTTTGGTGTGCAAGAGTAACAATGGACAAAAACTATTGCATTTATAAGGTTAATAGGATAGTATCCATATAAATTAGCTTGGATTTTCACATCATTAATCACATTGTCCTAAAGAAATGAAGCTAAAATTTCTATATCACATGACATAGTAAATATTTACATAGCTTCAGAAAATGAGAAAATCTGTAATAGAGTTCCACTAGATTACTGAATTTACATGATTAACTTATATAAATGAACATATTGATCTACACTAATATTATGAAGAGGAAAGCTTTGGTTGTTTGTCTGTTATTTTTTTTTTTATAATAATAATTTATTGGGAACAAAAAATCTATTTCACAATAACAAACATGCACGAAAACAGCCACATAGCTAGATAACTGTGTCCCAGCAATTTATGCCCACCTCCAAGATACAAGAGACCTAATAAACCAAAAAAATAAAAATAGTTGTAAAATAATTTGAATAATTCTTTTAGTAATGAAAACCTAAATTATCAACAACATAGGCTATAAAATATCCCTTACTCCTACAGAAACAGGAACAACCCCGCTTAAACCGCCAAAGGAAGGAAATTTGTAACTAGCACTAGCAAACAGTACCATTTGATAATAAAACCCAATAATTTCAGGTTAGAATGGAAACCGCTGATAGAATCCAACGTTGCCTTAGATGTGACGTCAGGCAAGTGGTCGCGCGAGGAACAGCTGCTCTGGGAGAGGCAACGGGTCGCCGCATGGGGTATCGCCTCGTATGAACTCCATCCGAAAACTGGACGAGTGTTGTTCCCTTGTGCTTCCTCGCTGTTTGTCGCTGAGGAGACTGGGAATCAGGTGAGATGGTGTTTCATAACGATGCTATACTATTACCTACAATTTGATAGCCCATTTATCAGGCAGGCTATAGGCTATATTTCATCACGCTATGACCAATAGGAGCGGAGCATCAATAAAAAGGGGTTGCGATCTAACGAAGTTCCACAAGGCAGCTTGTTCATAATATAGGCTTTCATAAATACGTTTATCGCTTTCATTTTTTTTTAACTAGTTGCTACCTGGTTTCACCCGCGCTCCCGGGGATCTTTAATTTTACCTGGATAAAAAGTAGCCTAAGTGTTAATCCAGTTTATGAACTATCTGTGTTCCAAATTTTTTCGTGAAAGTGTATCAAACATCCATCTATCCATACACACTCACACACTTTAGCATTTATAATATTAGTAGGATATATGATAACCCTTACATCAATACTAGCTTAGCCCATATTTAGTTACTAAATAAAAACTCAACCTCCTTCCAGTCACCACCGCTAGTCCCTCGATCTCTAAACACGGGGGGCGGAGCACCCCTAACGCCGGCGATGTGCCGCGACGCCGGATCTCTCGTCGCCCACGCCGCTCGAGGGGACATATGGCTCGCCGGCGGAGCCCTATGGAGGCCTACCAGACTGACGTACGCTTGTAAAGGACATGAGCCTGATCGGTGAGTTAAATTACCTTTAGAAGTTTTTGGAATCCTTGGATATTTGTCAAATATGTCCAAAAATGTCCAAATATGTCCAAAAATGTCTTTTGAACTAAGCAGTGGAAAATGCTGGAGAACTAAAAATGTTACCAAATTAACGTATATCAACTGTAAGTTAATGAATAATAATAGTATATTGTAATTTAAAAAAACAGTTAGAAATAGGAAACAATTATAATCAACAATCAAATTTTAGTACATCAAAACATTGTCGAAATTCTGCTAATCTACACGATGATGATGAATCATGATGATGATTGATCCGACCGATTTCGGCCATGGCGACTGACTCCTAGTCAGTCTGGCGCTGGTCGAAAAAATCACATCAAATAATATTCTTAGTTAAGACAGGACAATGTCTGTCGGGTCAACTAGTTATATATAATAATAATGTTGTAGGTTAGCAGATGATCCTAGACAAGCTGGTGTACCCTGCTACATTACTCAAGAAGAGTTCTCCAGGTACACCGGCTTCTGGTGGCAGCCACAGACTGATGGTAAGTAGAGAATCAAAGAACATCGACACTAATATTATAAAGAGGAAAAAGAAAATATTTTTGGATGTAGTTATATGTTTGTAATGAATAATTCCTAAAAGTACTGTGCAGTTTTCAAAAATATTTTCGCTATTAGAAAGAAATAGGGATTAAATATAGCCTATGTTTATGTTACTACCTGAAATGTAGCTATCCATTGATGTAATAAATTATTCAGATCGATCAGAGCCTACTTCAATACAAAAAACAACAAAATTTTGTACATATATTAGTGTAGATCTAGAATCAGTATCATTTATTTGTGAAACACAGTTGTAGATAATTTAGATCTTAAATTTACAGGTAGTCAGTGACGGATTAAGACTTCTTGATGCCCTAAGCAATCCACGCCCATGGGGCCTCCTATCCTTATGTCAACTGGATTCAGTCTTTTAACCATTTTGGTGACGTGATGCCCTAAGAATGGTCTTTTTTTGTGCTTCTTCTGGTGCCCCCCAGACGTGATGCCCTAGGCAATTGCTTAATTTGTTTAAGGGTTAATCCGTCTCTGCAGGTAGTGTGCAGTAGTGCTCTATGTTTTAACATAAAAGGCATACAAATCAAAGTCAAAAATCTATTAAGAAAAATATGCTCTATAATGTGAATAGGGACTACTGAAAAGTCATGTATTTATATTACAGATGACATATACCGTATAGTATACGAGGAAGTGGATGAAAGTGACGTCAAAGTGTTCAGCTTTCCATCCTCGCAGACCAGCAGTGGGGAGGTTGAAGAGTTCAGGTATATATCCTTATACCTCCTATGACAGGTATTTCATACTTAAAAGGAGGTTTCAAATAATTACTGTGCTGTGTATGTATTTTGTTAATGAATAAATGATTTTGATTTGATTTGATATATGTATAAGGATTTTTTTTATTAGTTAATAGTTTTATGAATGGGTTGTACTGATGATTATGTATTAAATAAGAAACAGAACAAGAAAAATATGAGTATACATTATATATATATATATATATAATGTATACTCATATTTTTCTTGTACGTAATTAAAATTACGTATTTATTTCGATAAGGATTAGTATCATCTTTACAATAACTCTTCACAAATTATGCTATATGTACTTTAGATCAAATTTGGTTAGTATTTAAAAAGGTAATAGTGAGCATATGCTGTCGCTTTATAATATTAGTATAATCCTTTATTAAATAATAACATTAATTAATTTCAGGTTTCCACGCGCCGGCACATCGAACGCGAAGTCAGTTCTCAAGTTGGTTACGTTCAGATTGCAGAAAACCTCGCCCACAACCGTTCTAGACTATTATCGCGAGGGCACAGCTGATATGCATTGTAAGAGTAGAAATGGGTATTTTCTTTAACAATTAATAATATTATATTTTTATTTGCCTTTCTGGTTAGTGACTCTGACTTTCAAACCACCGGTTGTGGGTTCGAATCTCACCCAGGACAAACATTTGTATGCATGAATATGTCTACTTTGTTCGGTATTTAAAAGTAGTATATCAGCTATCTGGTTCCCAAATCATAAGCACTATACTTAGTTTGGAATCAGATTGGCCGTGTGTGAAAAATGGCCTAGGATATTCATTTAACAAGCAATATAAGTCAAATATTTTACAAGCAAAGAAGCAAAAAATCTAGTAATTTCTCTTTATATATTAGTGTAAATTTGGATTATAATAAAGAAATATATACTTTATTTTACCATGAAGGTTATCATAGTTAGTATAAGCAAAAAGTTCCAATATTAATATTTTTTTTTTGTATTATTTCAGCAACAGACACAAGCAAGGAGTCAATGGAGGTGACAGACATACGGTGGTACGAGCTCAGGCAACCGTTGAAAGACACATTTCCCTGGTTCGAATACTTGGCCAGGGTCGGCTGGACACCATGTGGACAATTGTAAGTATACTATATAATAATAATAATAAAGCTTTATTTCCATATAACACTAAAAATATACATATTTACATACAATTTTAATTAATGAGGAGCCTCTGGTGTGGGACGCCCCCGGTGCTGCTGCTGCACAACAGGAGTGCCTCAAGCGCCGAAAATATGTTAGCCTTAGTACATCGAGCATGTAACCAATAGAGTAGAAGTGTTAACAGTTTTGTTAGAAAACAAAATACGCCAAAACGCTGCGCCGGCCCCTGTGTTCTGATTGGCCGACTCAAGGTCAAGTGTTGCACTAGACGTACACACAGGTCTCTTATTGGTCGGGTACTGTTTTAGTTCGAGCGTGGTTTGTTAGTTATACCGGTTATACGTGACAAATCATTGATGCGTTGCTAAACAAATGGCTCACTATTGCTACTCTATTGGTTACATGCTCGATGCCTTAGTAGGACAAACACAGGGGGACCAGAAGCTCATCGGCTTTTTAAAGAGCTCTCACATCGTCTCGTGGAGGCCTCGCGTGACAGGAGGGCTGGCACATACTTTGCACAAAGAATTGCAATAGCAATTCAGCGTGGTAATGCTGCCAGCATTCTTGGCACGCTTCCGCAGGGAAACGATTTGGGACATATTTTCTATTTATTTTAATTTTTCTATTCTAGTTTTAAGTTGTATATATATATTTAATTTTAAAATATTCTTGTGATAAATAAATTCAACCCTATTTAGTATGAATTTTAATTATTTCCTATAAGTTTCTGTTATGTATATTTATGAGTATAAAAGTACCCACATCTTTGTTAGGCCTTTTTATTAAAAAATGTAAACTTAAGTAGCATATCATGCTACCTAGCTGAATAAATGTTCTTACATTAAACAGTGTTTTCTTGGATATAATAGTTTCATTTGTTATATGGCCCCCTATGGGTAAAAGCCTCCTCCATTCCTTTCCACCTTCCCCTGTCTTTGGGGATATGCATCCAACTTTTTCCAGCTATATTTATTATGTCATCTGCCCATCTTTTCTTCTGTCTTCCCACTTTCCTTTTGCCTTGTGGGCCCTGCCATTTAGTTGTTTGGTAAGTATACTATATATTAGTATATATCATCATCATCAAAGTTTGTAAGTATGGATGTATGTATGGATGTTTGTTACTCTTTCACGCTCCAACGGCTGAAGGGATCTGCTTGAAATTTGGCACAGAGCTAGAATATGTTCTGGAATAACACATAGGCTACTTTTTATCCCGGGAACGCGGGTGAAACCGCGGGGAGCCACTAGTAAAAAATATCTATAGTTACTAACCTCATCAATATCCACAGTGCACGAATGTCCAACCGTAGTGAGTAGCGTGACCGCGTGCGGGCGGGGCGGGGCGAAGGGCGACACGTACAAGTGCCGTTCTAAGGGCGTCTCCCGGAGCCCTACAAAGTAGACTAGCTTGCGGGCCTCGTCTACCTGAGAATGTTGTTAGGGTTTTAGGAAGATATTGAGTCGGGAATCATCATCATCATCATCAGCTCATATACGTCTCCACGCTCGGAGCTCGAGCCTCCCCTAACATCGAGGGGGTTAGGCCATAGTCCACCACGTGGGCCTAGTGCGGATTGGCGGACTTCACATGCCTTTAATTGTGACATCTCGGGCATGCAGGTTTCCTCACGATGTTTTCCTTCACCGAAAGCCAGTGGTGTGAATCCGTACGTAAGTTTTTATAAACTCAGAGGTACAGGCCAGGGATTTGAACCGGCACCCTCATGATCGTGAGTCGGTGCGTTCCCAACTGAGCCACCACGGCTCTCTTAGTATATATATTTAAATTAAATTAAATTAAATAAATTAATCTTATCTTACTATGTAATTATTTTAGGATAAAATCTTAATTTAAACAATTTTTTCAGTGTATGGGTACAATTACTGGATCGGAAGCAGCAAAGGTTAGAGTTGGCTCTCATACCGCTGTCCCAGTTCACTAGTAGGAGTACATATGAGCACGCGCCGGCTGGACTCAATGTGGGGGCTCGAGACGGGGACATGGGGAACATGGGGGACATTGGAGATGAACAGGTATGATTATATTATATGTAATACTAGCTGCCTCCGCGCAGTTTTACCCGCGTAGTTCTCGTTCCCTTGGGAATACAAGGATAAAATATAGCCTATGTTACTCGGGGATAATGTAGCTTTCCAAAGGTGAAAGAATTTTTTAAATCGGTCCAGTAGTTTCGGAGCCTATTCATTACAAACAAACAAACAAATCTTTCCTCTTTATAATATTAGTATAGATGTTATATGCCTTTCTATGATTATATGTAATACAATGTATCCTCCTTGTGTTCTCAGGGGATTTTCAATTTACCCGGGATACAGAGTAGCCTATGTGTTATTTTTATTTCTTCTTAAAGGAACACCCACAAAATACATAAAAATTACTAGCTTCTGCCGCGCGGTTTCACCCGCGTCCTTTTTTCCGGGATAGAAAGTTGCCTATGTGTTCATCCAGGGATTTTATTTAATAAATAAATTTATTTATTATTTATAACTGGATGCTGATAAGCAATAATGTGTTAACCCTCATTAACATGATTTTGAGAAAATGACGTTGAAAGATTATAATGTCTATGTGATTTACGACTTTTTGCATGATATAAATCCATTTTTTATGTACTTTTATGTTTTAGATGACTTGTAACTCTTCTGTAGAATGTTAAATACGCTATGCATTATAAAAAAATATCAAAACCTTTGTTTTCGACCTTTTGTGGGTTGACACATTATTGCTTATCAGCATCCAACTATGTTTCAAAATCTATCTCTATTATTTTATTATTTCTATCTCTAGGATATCCAAGATATACAAGTGCTAGTATCCGAGTCCGCACCGGACGCGTGGATCAACGTACACGACATTCTTCACTTCCTCCCCGTCACACAACCGTCGAGACTCACCTTCATATGGGGTTCGGAGGAAAGCGGTCACCTTCACCTGTACCTTATTACATGCTGCCTTCAAGCTGCTAGAACGAGGAGGGATAGGGTGCGATGTTAGTATATATCTTAATACTAGATGACCCTAACAACTTTATTAGCGTCACTTCCCCGTTTTTGCAACAATTTTCATTGATGTTCCGCTCCTATTGTCTGTAGCCTAATGATAGCCTTCCTCGATAAATGGGTCTTTCATACCTTTCAAGCCACCGGTTGTGGGTTCGAATCCCACCCAGGACAAACATTTGTATGCATGAATATGTCTGTTTGTCCCGTGTCTGGATGTAAATATCTATAATATGTATGTATTTAAAAGTACTATATGTAGTATATCAGCTATCTGGTTACCATAACACAAGCTTCATTTGAAGCTTACTTTGGAATCTGATTGGCCGTGTGTGAAAAATGTCCCAGGATATTTATTAATAGCAACCTTCCGAACCGATCATTAGAGCCGACGTTTCATAAGTGCCTGTGAAGGCCTATTTGGATTAATAAATATATTTCATGTTCCATCCAACAGCTGTTATAGAAATGTTGACGGACGACGAGACGAATGCTGTGGGGCCGAACATCGTCAGCAAGGAACCGATCACGGCCGGGGAGTGGGAGGTCATGGGACGCAAGATATGGGTGAGTTTTTATTGTTAAACACACTGAAAACCATGGAAATGTCACTATCAGTAACTTAGTCAGAACATTAGTTGGTACATGCTGTGATAGATGATGTATTAACCCTTCAACAAATTAAGAAATTGCCTAGGGCATCACGTCTGGGGGGGCAACAAAAAATAAATAAATAATTTTGTTATTTATTTATTGGTTATTAGGAAGATTTATAGCTAATAGCTATAATATAAGAAACTAAATGTATAAAAATTATGCTAACAACAAATCTCCACCGATTTCATTACTTCAAGTAGTCTTAATCCGTCACTGTGTTATAGGCATACTACTTGCAGTGCCGGATAAAGCGGTTATATTACGTATATTTTGACGTGACAACGTCTTATAAATCGATAGAGCCGGCTGCACGCACGAAAAAACATGACTCATGCGGCGTTACCTCGCTCTGAGGCGTCCCATGAGACATGCGGCGTTACCTCGCTCTGAGGCGTCCCATGACTCATGCGGCGTTACCTCGCTCTGAGGCGTCCCATGACTCATGCGGCGTTACCTCGCTCTGAGGCGTCCCATGACTCATGCGGCGTTACCTCGCTCTGAGGCGTCCCATGACTCATGCGGCGTTACCTCGCTCTGAGGCGTTCCATGTGGCGGCTTGAAGTGCAAGCGAGAGCGCGGAACGAGCGACAAAGAAGCACAATCGCCCTTTGCGTTCGGCAGCGTTCGACATCCGTCTCTCTCCTACTTGAGCGAGCGATGCAAGACGTTGTCACGTTCAACTATCGTCAGTAAACCGACTTTACAGACAACCAAGTTTTTTATAAATATTCTGGGACATTTTATAAATATCCTGGGACATTTTTCACACACGGCCAATCTGATTGCAAACTAAGCAGAGCTTGTGATATGGTAACCAAATAGCTGATGTAGTACATACTTTTAAATACATACATATTATAGAAACCTGTCCTACATACAAATAACTCAAACAACATTCTCAGGTAGACGAGGCCCGCAAGCTGGTCTATTTTGTAGGGCTCCGGGAAACGCCCTTAGAACGGCACTTGTACGTGTCGCCCTTCGCCCCGCCCCGGCCGCACGCGGTCACGCTACTCACTACGGTTGGACATTCGTGCACTGTGGATATTGATGAGGTTAGTAACTATAGATATTTTTTACTAGTGGCTCCCCGCGGTTTCACCCGCGTTCCCGGGATAAAAAGTAGCCTATGTGTTATTCCAGAACATATTCTAGCTCTGTGCCAAATTTCAAGCAGATCCCTTCAGCCGTTGGAGCGTGAAAGAGTAACAAACATCCATACATACATCCATACTTACAAACTTTCGCATTTATAATATTAGTAGGATCTATACTAATATTATAAAGAGGAAAGATTTGTTTGTTTGTTTGTTTGTAATGAATAGGCTCCGAAACTACTGGGCCGATTTCAAAAATTCTTTCACCTTTGGAAAGCTAAATTATCCCCGAGTAACATAGGCTATATTTTATCCCTGTATTCCCACGCGCGCGCGGAGGCAGCTAGTATAATATAAACAAGCTGCCTCCGCGCGGTTTTACCCGCGTAGTTCCCGTTCCCGTCGGAATACAGGGATAAAATATAGCCTATATATAGTTACGCAGTGATAATGTAGCTTTCTAATGAAAAAAGAATTATTAAAATCGGTCCAGTACTTTTTGAGTTTATTCGAACAAATCTTTCCTCTTTATAATATTATTATTATTATAAATAAATATCCTGGGATATTTTTCACACACGGCCAATCTGATTCCAAACTAAGCAGAACTTACCATATCAGGTAACCAGATAGCTGATATATATATATACTACTTTTAAATACATACTTATATAGATATTTACATCCAGACACAGGACAAACAGACATATTCATGCATACAAATGTTTGTCCTGGGTGGGATTCCCACGACCCACGGCTTGAGAGTCAGGGTCCCTAACCACAAAGCCAACCGGGCTGTCAATTTTAATGTATGTACATGTACATTTTTTGATTATTACTATTTTTTTATTTTTTTTTGTATAGTTCACTGGTTGTTCGTGATGTCATGAGGGGTTCCGACTGAAAACCAGCGCGAGGGCTAGTGTTTTGCTAGCCTAAGCCTTATGCTGAGTCGGGACCTTTTCCTGGCATCACACAACATTACATTTCTGTTTTTATTTTATTTTCCTTGTGTTGTGTGTTTTGTACACGTCTGCTGTATTTTGTAATGTTGTGTGTTGTCTGGAATAAATGTGTTTTCTTTCTTCTTTCTTTACATGTATTGAAATGAAATGAAATGAAATGAAATGAAATAAATTTATTCATTCAAATAGGCCTTCACAGGCACTTATGAAACGTCGACTCTAATGCTCGGTTCGGAAGGTTGCTTTTGCTGAGAAGAGCCGGCAATAAACTCAGCAATTACTCTTTTCAAAACAAGTTTTAACAATTTCTTTAACAATAATAATATTAGTCCTGATAGAACGAGCGCTATACCCATGCCTCGCCATCGTTAATATAATCGTTTATACAATAATAAGCCTTCTGTACCAAAGCTGACTTAACTCGTTCCTTAAATTTATTCATAGGCAAATCTAAAATATTTGTGGGGATTTTGTTATAAAACCGTGCACCAAGTCCTAAAAATGATCCTTGCACTTCTGTAGTCTATAAGCAGATGTTACAAGTTTATGCTTATTTCTAGTATTAATGGAGTGCAAATCACAATTTTTCGTGAAAAGACCAATGTTTTGACGGACGAATATTATGTTTGCATAAATGTACTGTGATGCAACTGTGAGAATGTTAATTTCCTTAAATTTATCTCTGAGGGAAGCTCGCGAGCTTAAATTATAAATAGCACGGACTGCTCTTTTTTGCAAAATAAAAATTGTATCTATATCAGCTGCTCTGCCCCAAAGCAAGATACCATAGGACATAACACTATGAAAATAACTGAAATAGACTAATCTAGCTGTTTCTACATCCGTAAGTAGTCTGATTTTTCTAACCGCGTAAGCTGCTGAGCTGAGCTTCCCCGCAAGACATGATATTTGGGTGCCCCATTGAAGTTTTGAATCTAACGTAATACCCAAAAACACTGTAGACTCAACAAGACTGAGGGCTTCATTATTTAACATTAAATTAGAGGCCATCTTTTTTACATTGGGTAATGCAAATTTTATACATTTAGTTTTTCTTGCATTTAAAACTAGATTATTAACAGTAAACCAATTTAATACCTCAGATAATGCACCGTTTACATCGTCATATTTGAATTTCTGTCTATCAACACCAAAAATCAGTGAGGTATCGTCAGCAAACAGTACAATTCCACAGGTATTCTTAACATAGAACGGAAGATCATTTATATAAATTAAAAATAGAAAAGGTCCCAAAATTGAGCCCTGGGGCACCCCCATATGCACAGGAGAACCAGACGATTTAACTCCGTTGACATCTACAATTTGAGTTCTCTCACTAAGGTACGATCGCATCAAATCAAGTGCTGTACCTTTAACTCCATAATACTCTAGTTTACGTATAAGTGTTTGGTGGTCAACACAATCAAAAGCCTTAGATAAATCACAAAACACCCCAATGACGTTCTGTGAATCCTCCCAACAGTTAAAAATATTTTTCAAAAGTGCTACACCCGCATCAATAGTAGAACGACCTTTTGTGAAACCGTATTGTTCACCATGCAAAAGTTTATTAAAATTAAAATGAGAAAGCAGCTGCTTTAAAATAATCTTTTCGAATATCTTACTCAGAACTGGTAAGATAGACACCGGCCGATAATTAGTTGGATCAGAAGGATCTCCGGCTTTAAACAAAGGAATAACTTTACTATATTTCATCAAGTCTGGAAATTTACCGCAATCTACGCATTTATTGAAAATTAAAGCTAGATAAGGAGCTATGTCTACAATGATATTTTGTAAAACAGTTACAGATAAATCCCATAAGTCCCCAGTACGTTTAACTTTTAAGCTTTTAAAAGTTTTGATTATGTCAAGAGGTGTAATGTGCCTAAACTTAAGTACTTCTACACATTTCGTTACATTGGTTTGCAGTATTAATTCAGCATTTCGAGGTGAGGAATCTAAGGAGCTAGTTGTAGAGACAGGTATGTCAGTAAAAAAATTATTGAAAGTATGAGCAATTTGATCATTATCGCTAACACTGTTACCGTTAATATTAAGTTCAATGCTTTTATTGGTGGTTTTAGTATTACCTCGTTCTGCGTTTATAATGTTCCAAGTAGTTTTTACTTTATTGCTCGATTTGCTAATTTTATTCCTAAGATATAGCATAGCGAATTGTGAAGTGGTCCAAAACTATGTCTACCTCGGATCTTGTATCTCAAACGCAGGAGGCTGCGAACATGAAATTAAACGGCGTTGTGCTATCACAAGGAGTGCGGTAGAGAAACTAAACAAAATTTGGAAAGATAGGAAAATAACCAAAAATACAAAGGTTCGACTTATGAGAAGCCTAGTCTTTCCAATATTTCTCTACGGAGCTGAAACCTGGACTTTAAGACTTCAAGACCGCCGCAAGATTGATGCCCTCGAGATGTGGTGCTGGAGAAGGCTCTTGAGGATTCCCTGGACGGCATTTCGCACAAACAACTCCATTCTAGAGGAACTGAAAATTAAAGAACGTCTATCGTCGACTGTGCTACTACGTATACTTAAATTCTTTGGCCACATCTCTAGGAACGAGGGCTCAATAGAGCGATTGGTGGTTCAAGGTCAGGTGGAAGGGAAGAGGTCCAGAGGGCGATCACCTACCCGATGGACTGATCTCATAAAATCAGTGACCCAGACCTCTATGGTTACCTGTTCACGCAACGCCTTACATCGTGCCAGGTGGAGAGGCATCGCAAGAGAGGTGGTGAACAAAAAATGACACGCAGCCATTACACAACCACGACCACTCTGTCAAGAGTGTACGACTAAGAAGAAAGAGCTCGTACAACTTAGCTCTACTTTTATAAATACCGGCAGTTGCCCAATCATTAAATTTGGCTTTACTGCTTTTATTAAAGGACTTAAGATTAAACGTTTTATCAAATTCAAATTTTATAAAATCAAAAAGTTCTTTATATAGGCTATCTGGTTCATCCTGTGTCATATTAATTAAATTAATATTTTTACTAATATTATATTTGAATCTGGCCATACGATTTACAGTTATAGGCCTACATGTAACTTTTTGCGGTTTATCTACTGTTTCATTTAAAAACACTACTTTCTGACCACAATGATCTGAAGTTAAATCAGTTATTATGGATTTTTCAAGTGCATCACAGTTACAAAACACGTTATCCAGACAGGTGGCAGAAGTTGCAGTAATTCTGGTCGGCTCTAGAAATAAATTGTTTAAATTAAATGATTTGAATAAGTTAATAAGCCTAGTTGTTGAGGGAGACTCAATCAATAAGTTAACATTAAAATCGCCACATACTATTAGATCCTTATTACAAGTTTGAGCTTTCTTCAAAGCATCCTCTATAACTAATTCAAATACACTATAATCACCTAACGGAGGACGGTACACGCAGATTATAACATAGCGCTCGAGCTCTACACAGGACAATTCAACAGTGCGCTCGATAGATAAATCTACTATGTCTTTGCGTTCTTTACACTTAATATTAACTGAAACTAAAATTAAACTACCACCATGTATTGCTGATTTTCTTACGAACGCACTTGACAATTTCAACTTAGGTATATTGAATAAAAGTTCATGATTTTTCAGCCAATGTTCTGTTAAACATAAAATATGGACATCACAACCTTCAACGAACAATTGTAATTCTAATTCTTTGCCCGCTAAGCCCTGAATATTCTGATGAACAAGGTTTAAATGGCTGAGCTTAGCAGTTGTCATACTATTGTAAAATCCCCCCCAGATACTTGACCACTGGTGCCACTGTCAATAACAATATTATTGACATTAGCACCAGTATCAATGACCCCAACTAAGCTACTTGTAGCTTGGTCATAAATATAAGGATTGCCGGCTAACAACGTAGCTATCTGTTTCTTAGAACTAAGTGGCAAATACATTGTATCTTTAGTCAGCTTAAAATTAAATATAAAATTATTTATTTATTTGTTTCAGGAATGCTCAATGGCAGTTATAACATGGTCTAACATAAGCAGTGTGCCGTGTACGAGGGTCTATAGGCTATCTCACACAGCTGGTGTGGCGTTACACGCTCAAGGAACACTTATGGACGCCGCAGGTACTTGAATGTTAATCTATACTAATACTAATATTATAATAAAGAGGAAAGATTTGTTTGTTTGTTTGTTTGTTTGTAACGAATAGGCTCCGAAACTACTGGACCGATTTCAAAAATTCTTTCACCTTTGGAAAGCTACATTATCCCCGAGTAACATAGGCTATATTTTATCCCTGTATTCCCACGGGAACGGGAACTACGCGGGTAAAACCGCGGGGAGGCAGCTAGTCTATATATATAAAAGAAAGTCGTGTTAGTTACACTATTTATGACTCAAGAACGGCTGAACCGATTTGACTGAAAATTGGTGGGGAGGTAGCTTAGAACCCAGAGACGGACATAGGATACTTTTTATCCCGGGAAAATCGAAGATCCCGGGAACACGGGTGAAACCGCGGGGAGCCACTAGTATCTTACTAAAGACTGCTCTTTACAACAAAAGCAACCTTCAGCTAAGAGCTTTAGAGTTGATTCTAGCCTGTGAAGTCTTATTTGAATGAATTTGGATATAGATATCTAGATCGGTGAAGGAAAACATCGTGAGGAAACCTGCATGCCCGAGATGTCACAATTAAAGGCATGTGAAGTCGCCTATGGCCTACTTTATGTATCGTAACGGTATAAAAGATACTAGCTGCCTCCCCGCGGTTTTACCCGCGTAGTTCCCGTTCCCGTGGGAATACAGGGATAAAATATAGCCTATGTTACTCGGGGATAATGTAGCTTTCCAAAGGTGAAAGAATTTTTGAAATCGGTCCAGTAGTTTCGGAGCCTATTCATTACAAACAAACAAATCTTTCCTCTTTATAATATTAGTATAGATAAGATTATATTGAATGGAAATTAATTAATATACAGTAAAAGCTCCTTATTCGCGGGGTATACGGTCCGTAAATATGCCGCGAATACAGAAACCGCGAATATGGAATGGTAATTAGTATGGAATTATAGGGGATACGTTCCAAGGTACCAAAATGAAACCAATATGTATGAAAATAATATAAATTTATTGCTAAATTCTAAATTAAAATAAATCATTTTCGTCAGATTTAGGCAAGGGTTTAAAGAATTTAGTAATATTTTCTTGCTTTGCCGCTTTTAAGAGGTCATTAAATTCTGATTGATATTGAGCTGTAGCATCAATAATTTGCCGTTTAAAAATAAGGCTCCTTTCCATAGATGGATCAATATTCAAGAAGAAATCACAAAGATCATTTGCCCTACGTAAACCTTCACTCAGATTTTTTAAGTTAAAAGTCACCTTTTCAGTGGTTGCTGAAGGCTCTTCTTCAGTGGAATGTGGACACAACACCAATCGTGCCAAAGGCGGCGTTTATCAAAAGACAAAGCAAAATAGTGACGGTGGCATTCAAGAATGGCTTTCTTTTATTTAGTCGCAGTAAGGCACTCGGTTACGTCCTTTGTAAACGCCGATGCGGCGCGTGCCGGCAGTACTCAAAGAACGCCGACACTTTAAACGAAACCGAATCCGTTTCTGTTTAGGTACCGATTGCATCCGCGAATAGTGAAATTTTTAGCCGCGAATACAGAAACTGGGTTGCAATTTTTTTACCCGCGAATAATGAAAACGCGAATAAAGAAACCGTGAATAAGGAACTTTTACTGTACATAAATTTAAGCAAATACATCTTAAAATAAATAAATAATAAAATATTTTCATTTCAGAATCATCAGAATCTCGCACTTTCAACGGTTCGGTGGACAGCAGAACTGATATGTACGACGCAGACTGTGGAGAGACTGCGCTCCTCGTTCGTGGTAAGTAACATCTTTATATATATGATTCGTCTGTTTGTTATCTAAAAAAAGGTCAATGGGGTTCAAAAATATTTTTTCTATTGTTTGCGTCAAATGCTCTTTTAGAATTTAATGCCCTTTAATTTGAGGTAATTAAGAAGCCCGTACAATGATTTGCCACGGAGTTATAGTCAGTTAAAGCAAATAAGTACTTTTTAACTTTGACAATCAATAACTCTGGGAATAATGGTCGTATAGAAAATCGAAGGGAGTTTTGAAAACTACACAATATTCTTTATAAGAAAACGTTGTAGGTTTGTAGGAAACATTTCTATTTAATTGAAAACTTGGTCTGAAAATTTGCACGATATTTAGACAACTTTGGATTAAATGGAAGAATGAAGGATATCGTCGATATATAATTTTTAAACCTTAAAGTATCCCGGAAAATCACTGAAAAATTCAATGTGCTGCAATTATTTTTTCTCAGTGCCCCGAGCAAAAGTCGCAAAAATCACCAGTTGTTCGATATTAAATTAATTTTTTTCAAAGAAAACCTTGTTTTCTCAAAAATCTTTATTGCTTTGATAAAAAAGATCGATTTATTTCATAAACATTTCTTTGTTTCTTAATAAATAAAGCTATATATTATTTCAGAGCGTACATTAAGCGCGTGGAGTATACCACCGCCTCAGATATACGAGACTCGTCTATCGTGTGGGGTTGCCGCCTACTGCATCCTGTGGCGTTGCGGCCGGCCCGGTCGGAGCCCTACCGTACTACACGTGTATGGGGGACCCGAAGTACAGACCGTCACTAATAGCTATAAGGTACTTATGATGTATTATTTCCTTGGAGAAGATTTGCAGGCCTGAATCCTGAAGCGTTTACCGTAGCCTATGGACGCTTGCAACACCAGGCGCGTCACTCACGTGTTGCCGACCATGTAAAAATTAAAGCAAGTATATTGGCAGTGAAAGGGACAGAGCGCAATGTACTGTCGCGTCTCCCTTAGGGGGAACGGCAGATAGTTAGGGTTCGTGAAAAAAATAAAAAAAAGTATACACTTTAGAATACTCAGTATATTTAGCCAATGCCTTTTCACTTTAGCGAACGCCTCACTTCTAGGTTTATTGTCCAGATAGGATTTTAGGGGAACACTGGCCTGAACCGCTGCGCAGTAGGTTGGTGGCCCGCTGTCCGGCCTCCGTCCCGTCCTCAACTTGATAATCAGCTGGTAACCGTTCGCCAGCTCACAAGAAAATTCCGCTTCCAAATTGATTCCAGTTGCACAATCGGAAGGTGTCTTCTTATTGTAGACTATTAGTTAGATTATAAAATAAATCCTGGAAAGCCAGAAAAAAGACAGCGTAAGCAAAGCGAAGCGTAGCGGACACGACGTAGGTCCAAAGGTCACAGTGTCCCGATAATGCAAATTAACGGTCAGCGCTAATATAGAAAGTTATAGAACACCTTACAATAGAAATATAAGAATAGGTACATGGAAACTTACCCTAGAGGGATTCCAAAAGATATTAGAAGTAAGATATTAGTATTTCAGACTGTATTAAGTACTTAGGTAGTATTTAGTTCACTACGCTGTGACTTCCATATAAGTGTCCTTTCAATTCAATGTTCGACGAGCGAATGAATGAGTGAACAACCCAAGCCGTGTAGCGCGCTCGGCCGCTCGGCCGCCGGTCGTTGCCGCTCGATGTTTTTAGGGATGCGCCAGCGCAGTCGCGAGAACCATAATAAATAACTCGTACTTGAAGATTCCGTACTAATATTTATATTTTTTAGTTTTAAGGTTTTATTTAGTAAATAAGTTAGAATGTAATTTAAGTTTAAAAATAGTAGTAATATATTTTTATTTTAGTTTTTAATGTATTTAGTTTATTTTTATGTAAATAGGTTTTAAAATGTAAATAGTTTTTAATTAAAATTAAGTGCAACGTTACAGTACCCCGCCAGAAAACGAAGGATTTTGCGTACTAGATCGGCAAAATCCGACTACCTACTACCTTTTATTACTCACTAACTTACCATTACGTACAGACTAATCTTTCATACTTCACGCATTTAGAGCCATCATTTTCATACAATCATCAAGTCTTACTATTAATGACTTGAGATCCTTGCAAACGGAGTATTAATTAATTTAATTGCTAATTATACTCAAATAATAAGTTTATGTGTATTAAATTATAATAATTTTAATACACTTAATTTTAGGTAGTACGTTTTATTTAAGGCTAGGTTTAGTTTTATTATAATTTTAGAATTTATAGTTTATTAGTTTTATGTCTTTGATATGCCAGAAACCCAATAGTTTTCCAGACATATCTGCTAACTCATAGACAAGAGGAGACTTTTTACTTATAATTTTACATTTTATAAACTTGGGAGCTAGTTTTTTATTAAAGTACTTGTCTTTATCACTTTGATAGAAAGTCCTTCTCCAGACAACGTCACCAATTTCAAATTCAGCCGGTCTTCTGCGTAAGTTATACTGTTGACAATTTCTACTATGAGCCTGTAGCAATAACGATTGTACTTTATCAAAAATGCTAGAAAGTACGCCCATATTCTCAGCATAGGAATCTCTCGGTTGAAAAATGACATCTTTATCGATTTCAGTATCGACATAGTGTGAACCGCAAGTGACTAATTCACGACCGTATACCAGAAATGAAGGAGTGTAGCCTGTTACCTCGTTTACAGAAGTATTCACAGCGAATTGAATTTTAGGTACAAGTTGATCCCAAATACGTTGATCGTTAGTAATAAATGTTGAGATAGCAGTCATAATGGTTTTGTTGTAGCGTTCAACTGTGTTTACATGAGGTGAATATTTAGGAGTAAAATGTAATTTAGGTACTTTATACTTATCAAACATCTGTTTTAACGTAGCACTTATAAATTGTTTACCATTATCAAGGATCACAGTAGAAGGAATGCCATGTATTAGAAATACTTGTTCTTCTAAGATCTTTGTAACAATTTCAGCAGTCGCGCGCTTGATTGGAAATAGTAAGCAGTATTTACTAAAACAACAAGTAACGACTAGAATGTGGCAATTCAATTTTCGAGTAGGCGGTAGAGGTCCTACTAGATCTACGCTTATAGTTTGAAAAGGCCTCGAACAGTGTTTAGGACGACCCATTTCACCTAGGGCAGCATGGTTTTGATGTTTATGTGCAATACAGGTATCGCATGATGTGACAGCTTCAACTACATCAGCATGCATGCCAGACCAGTAATATCTAAGACTAAGACGTTTGTAGGTTTTAAATATACCAAAATGTCCAGCTGTTGGTTCAGAGTGGTTATCAGCTATAATTTTTGTTCTATACTCAGCAGGAACAACTTCTTTCCACTCGAACTCTTTATTTAAGGGAGTTTTAGTTTTCATGAATCTATATAAACGATTATTTTTAACTAAGTAATTTGGAAAAGAGGTAGGAGAATTTTGACAACCATTGTAAATATTTAGGTACCATTGATCGTTAGTAGATAACATATTAGGATTATTATCAATGGCAGAAACTTCGAAAGCGCGAGACAATGCATCAGGAATTACATTATCAGCAACCTTCCGAACCGAGCATTAGAGTCGACGTTTCATAAGTGCCTGTGAAGGCCTAGTTGAATTAATAAATTTATTTCATTTCATTTCATTTCATTTCATTTCATTTCAACACCACGACGGTGTTTTATTTCAAAGTTAAAGGCTGATAGGCGAACACCCCACCTAGCTAACCGTCCAGTTGGATTATTTAGATTTAGGAACCACTTGAGTGCTGAATGATCCGTGTAAACAATAAATGTTTTACCATTATCGAGGTAGCATCTCCAGTGTTCTAAGGCAACCAAGACCGCAAGAGCTTCTCTCTCTGTAATACTATAGTTCCTCTCTGGACCCGTCAACGTTCTACTAGTGTAGGCTATAGGATGTTCGACTCCGTCTATAGTCTGAGTTAGTAATCCTCCTACGCCATAGTCGCTAGCATCAGTATGGACTTCGAACGGTAGGTCAAAGTTAGGACATGATAGAATCGGGGCAGAAACAAGCAGTTCTTTAAGTTTATTAAAAGATTCATCAGCCTCTGTAGTCCATACAAAAGGGTTTGATTTTTTATTAGTGGAAGTTAGTTTATTTAGGACACCTGCAATCGAACTAAATTTAGGGACAAATTTACGGTACCAAGAAGCAATGCCTAGAAATCTTTTAACTTCTTTTTTATTTGTAGGGGTAGGGTAATTTAAAATTGTGTCAATTTTGTTAGGATCAACGTGAAGACCATTAGCATCTACGACATAGCCTAAGTATTTAAGTTCAGTACGAAAAAATACGGATTTTTCAAAGTTTATAGTTAAATTAGCCATTGTGAGTTTTTTCAGTACTTTTAAAAGAAGGGAAATGTGGGTTTCAAAGCTGGAAGAGCAGATTACGATATCGTCGATGTAAACAAAAACCGAGTTTTCAAATTCAGGGCCGTAGAATAATGTATCGACTAATCTCTGTTGAGTAGCGGGTGAATTTGTCAAACCGAAGGGCATAGTGACGAATCTAAAAGTTCCACGATGAGGTATATAGAAAGCAGTTTTATTACGATCGTCTTCATTAATAGGGATTTGCCAAAAAGCTTTAGATAAGTCTATGCTACTTAGGTATTTAGCATTTTTTAGGTTATCTAGAATTTCCGATATATAGGGTAACTTATAAGCGTCTTTTTTCGTAACAGAATTCAACTTACGACTGTCTAGACAGAATCTAAGTTTGCCATCTTTTTTAGGTGTTAGTAAGACAGGTGAAGACCAAGGGCTTTCGCATTCTTCAACGACACCTAGCGACAACATCTCGTCCAGTTGTTCACCTAAGATACGTTGTTTCTCAGGAGAAACCCGATAGTACCTTTGTCTAATAGGTAAAGAATCGCCGGTATCGATACTGTGACTAATTAGATTAGTCCTACCTAAACCAATTCTTTCAGTCGAGATATTTTTGAACTGTTCGATAATGTTATCAGCAGTTACTCGCTGAACTTCAGTTAGTTCGTTATAGGACTGTAGTATACCCTTAGTATCAGTAACAGTAGCTATTTCAGTATTGTAATTATTAGCATCGTGTAGGGATATAGAATTTGTAAATTTAGGGAATAGATTAAATTTTTTCCAAAAATCAATGCCTAGAATTAAATTTGACTTAACAGACGGTACGACGTATGCTTTGAGTAGATGAAATTGTTTTTCAAAAACAACTGGCAGATTAATATAACCGATAGAAGTTAAACTCTGTCCACCAGCAGCAGTAAAAGTTTTTGAAACGCAGTTATCTAGTAATGAATGACCTAGTGACATTAAATGCAAATGAGAGTTGTTACCTAGAATAGTCACTGTAGAACCTGAGTCAAGTAAGCCGCAAAGGTTAGTCTCTCCTACTTGGATAGCCGCGTAAGGACGAACATCATCAATAGGTTTTTTGTCAAAGATTGTTGTAATGAAACAACTAGAAAAGAAAATTTTGATAGTTGAAAGCCAATCCTTCCAATCCTTTTCATCGAAATTTTTAGTTTTATTAGAATTTATAGTATTAATATTAGTTTTTACAGCAATTTCATCACAGCAACCTTTGGTAACTAGTTTTTTGGATTAGATTGAGGTTTGCATTTAGGGCACTCCGGATATTTAACGTTCTTAGTTCCACACTTAAAGCAAATGGGGAATCTATCAGCTTTACACTGGCTCAGAGAGTGTTCAGTGTTACGGCATCGAGGACAGTAAACCTGTTTAGTAGTAAAACTTGAAGAATCAATAGCAGCTACGTTAGTATTATCTTTAGATTTATTTATAAAATTAGAATGATTAGTTTGTTGATTTTTATAATTATATTTGCCATAAGAGAAATTTCCGTTATATTTAGAATTAAAATTATTGTATCTATTTTGATTATATGAATTAGGTCTACTAGTACTAGGTTCAGAAACTTTTGAGAATGCCAGATCAGGAGCTAAAGTATCGTTAGAAACCCTAGGTGGTTCTTTAAATTGAGAAGTGAATGACTGTATTTTTTCAAAGTTCCTACATAGTGCTTTTAGATTCTCTATTGTAGTGATAGATGAAGAATTAGTAGCTAAAACACTAGAATACAATGGTCTTATATTATGCATTAAGATATCCAATTTCTCTTGTTCAGTAATACTTTTTGTTAATCTAGAAAATAATTCATTCATTTTAGCGAAATAAATAGTAATATTCTCCGAATCTCCTTGTGTTCTATTACGTATCTCAGTCAGCAAACGGTAGTCGTAGTCAAAGTGACTAAAGTCCTCTATAAGCAAACCAATCAAGTCATCCCAAGAAGCAACAGTATTTCTAATACTACGGAACCAATGTAACGCATCGTCTGTGAATATTTCTGTAGCATAAGTTAGTAATTTACTAGAAGATATATTCCGCGCAGTACTAAACTCGTTCACTCTCTGCACAAAAGCGTGTACACAAGATTTGCCGTTAAATTTAATTTTCTGTAGTTCACTAATATGCGAGCGGTCACAATGTATCGACACTTTATCTAGAGATGAAGATGTGTGAGGAACATCTGCAACAGGCTCAACGGTAGCTATAACGTTCGCAGATTTATAAATAGTATTGATTTTATTATATGAAATCGTAAAATTTTTAGTTAAAGACTTAACTTTTTCCGAATGCTTAGAATCAGTGCAATCGATTCTTTTTAGTCGGTGATATAAATGATTACACAAGGCTCGAGTACGTTCAAAAAGATTAGATTCGTACTTATCCTCCAAAGACTTAACTCGTGAAGTAAGTTCATTTAAGGAAACGACTACGCCACTAATATCGATGTCAGGTTCGATTCCAGACTCGCAAATATCAGAAGTAGGTATAATTGGTGTTAATTAATTTATTTGTTTACGGAGTTCAAGTACGGTTGACGCTGGTTCCTCGCCCCTAATGAGCACTTCATACGTTAGTTCGTTTTTGTTTAGCAAAAAGAATTTAATAGGGTGAGTTTCCATGTTTATTCAGAAGAATGAAATAAATAAACAGTAATGAATAAAATGAAAATGAATGATCAGCAGTATGATATGGTGTTCTTTACAAAATAAAAATAAAACAAGCCTAACTACGATTAGGTGATGATAAAAGCAACAAAAAATAAAATGAGAAATGAAAGTGATAAAAATGAAATGGAATGATCTAGAAATGAATTGAAATGATAGTAATGATATGCGGTAAAAGAAATTAAATGCGAACTGTTACGTATAATTACAATTATTTTAAAATTATAATTTACGTTATTTTAAAATTATAAGTTTTAAGTTTAGAATCAAATAAGTAGGTAGTTAAAATTTAAATTAACGCTTCACAATTAGTAGGTAGATACTAATGCGTAACAGTTAACAATTAGGAAAGAAAAAGAATATGATACACAGACAAAATAACGGTCACTAAGAAAAATAAATTATAGGGTAGGTACGTACCAGTTCGCTATTCCGCAAAGTCACCTTCTCGTTCACAGCACAGATTGTAAGTTTGCAGCTGCTGACCAAAAAAATAAAACCTAGACGTGATTAGGCCGCTAAAGTAGACACGTTAAGGGCGCCACTGTCGCGTCTCCCTTAGGGGGAACGGCAGATAGTTAGGGTTCGTGAAAAAAATAAAAAAAAGTATACACTTTAGAATACTCAGTATATTTAGCCAATGCCTTTTCACTTTAGCGAACGCCTCACTTCTAGGTTTATTGTCCAGATAGGATTTTAGGGGAACACTGGCCTGAACCGCTGCGCAGTAGGTTGGTGGCCCGCTGTCCGGCCTCCGTCCCGTCCTCAACTTGATAATCAGCTGGTAACCGTTCGCCAGCTCACAAGAAAATTCCGCTTCCAAATTGATTCCAGTTGCACAATCGGAAGGTGTCTTCTTATTGTAGACTATTAGTTAGATTATAAAATAAATCCTGGAAAGCCAGAAAAAAGACAGCGTAAGCAAAGCGAAGCGTAGCGGACACGACGTAGGTCCAAAGGTCACAGTGTCCCGATAATGCAAATTAACGGTCAGCGCTAATATAGAAAGTTATAGAACACCTTACAATAGAAATATAAGAATAGGTACATGGAAACTTACCCTAGAGGGATTCCAAAAGATATTAGAAGTAAGATATTAGTATTTCAGACTGTATTAAGTACTTAGGTAGTATTTAGTTCACTACGCTGTGACTTCCATATAAGTGTCCTTTCAATTCAATGTTCGACGAGCGAATGAATGAGTGAACAACCCAAGCCGTGTAGCGCGCTCGGCCGCTCGGCCGCCGGTCGTTGCCGCTCGATGTTTTTAGGGATGCGCCAGCGCAGTCGCGAGAACCATAATAAATAACTCGTACTTGAAGATTCCGAATTATGTGTGGTCACAGCGAAGGATTGCAATAAAAATCAATTTACTTAATATGTATAATAAAAAAAAGAAATTACATGTAAACTATTAATTAAGATATTGTTATAATTGTCCGAAGTGTGGAACAAGAATGTGAGAGTCCGGTAACATTCCCATCGCATTCGCGTCATAGTCACGTTGAGCAGCGTCAGCACCTCGTGTACTATTGCGGCCAACGCAAGCTAGATGCTATGCTACGACTATGCCTGCGTAACACCTCCCCCCGAAGAACAGCGATTGAACACGGAAGTCGTGAATTGAGCTGGTGGTTGATTTGAGTTAGAGTCAACCCGTCTAGCAGCTGGAGTAGCGTAGACCCTCTGGTTTCCCGATGGTCCGGCTTCAAGGTGTTCGTCCGTGTCGGCTCTTAGTTTCTTAAGATAATATCTTCGGTACGCCAGTCCACATATTAATATGCATGTACATAGTATTATAATGTACAATGGTATGGTGGTGTGGTACAGGCTGTTGTCTGCGGAGTTTTCTAAGATGACTGGATGTTGCAGCGATATCTTCGTATTGGTGGCATGAAGATGGTCAAGATTGATAGAGTTGAGTTTGAAACTTGAAGGTCGTTGTGGGATGTCAGCTTCTTCTCTGGGTATGTCTATTATCTTCAGGGCCTGTCCTTTGAGACGGTCGTAAGAATTCGAAATGATGAACTCTGCGGTCTCCATGTAGCAGCCAACTGGAACATAGTTAAGTAGCTGCCTTGCAGTATCTTGTAAAGATCTTGCCCGCAGGATAGATGTACTTTCGTAGGCTTTGGGAAGCTGATAGTGTAATGGCGATCGTCGAGTTTCTCAAAGGCTGGTTTCTCTAGAGCTACGGTGACTGGGTTACACGCTGCGCTCCTTTGCTGTGTTAAGATCAGTTGCTGGATACAATCTTCTGACATTCGGCTCTGCAGGTTGTGAATCTCCTCGCATAGATATCCTTTACTTGACTTCGGGCATTCAGCCTCTATGTACTTGAAATCTTTCGAGTGGATAACAAGGAATGGAAATTTAGGAGTAAGGATTTCATGGTTTCTATTGGGTACTATAGATATTTTATATAAATCATATACTTGAGGTAATATGATGGGAAATTTATATACTATCACTATCCTATTTCCTACATAGTATGAACCTAACTGTACTACGTCATAGTACTCTCTAACATCTAAATCAATTATTTTATCTCTACCATACTGGTTAACTAATCTACTAACTAAATACCTAGTTGAATTAAAGGTTATAACGGAATGATGAGTGGTGGATGTTTTTATAAAGGCTAAAACGTTCTGTAGTTTAGTAATCTCCTGGGAGATTAAATCTACGTTATCACCTAATATAAGTAGGATTTGTGCTAGGTGTGCATATTTAACTAAATTTAATTCTGTAACAATTGGGCGCTTTTAGGTACTCTCTTTAATCTCGATTTGGCAATAGGGCCACGTTTTTTCTTAGTGTAAATATGAATAGGAAGGTTTGCCGTAACTATATCGTGCGTGAAACGTGGGGCTAATTTCTGGCGGGAAGCATGAGGGTTTTTTACGTAAATCTTTTGTTCAGGGATATATTCAATTTCAGCTTCTCGAGTTTTATTACGATTGTCAGTCAGGTCTTTACGCAGAGATGAACAAGATTCATGAATTAAGTTATAGGCTGTACTCATCTTAGTCTTATGATCAGTTACATATTGTTGTAGTAAATGTGCGGAAAGATCTACGTCAAAAGGGTCACGTGGGTCAAAGTGTCCAGTCACTACTTCCATTGGTTTGCATTTTGTAAAACTATGAATGGTATTATTGTATGCTAAAAGGGCATATGGCATAAGAATGATAGTTGACTCATTTTTCTGTTCGACTCTTAAGATACGGAGATGTTCCAATACTGTTGAATGAAAACGCTCAACAATACCATTTTCATTAGGAGTATGTGCTGCTATTCTATGATGCTGAATCTTATGTAACCGTATAAATTCTGCAATAAGTTGATTAGTGAATTCCGGACCGTTATCAGTAACAATAGTGATAGGAATTCCATGATGTGTACAAAATTTAAGGAACGCTTGAACTACGCTAACTGCTGTCCCATCTCTTAAATAGTAGGCTTGAGCATACTTGGAAAAAGAGTCTACTATGGTTAAGAACTTTTCGCCTTGTATGGTTAGCAAATCTAGATGAACTAATTCAAAGGGTTTACTGGCGGGTGGAACTAATCGAAGCTGTTGTTTAATAGGATTACGGTCGTACTTGGCTTGACCGCAAACCGTACATTCGTTTATGAATTTTGTTATATGCTCTCGCATTTTCGGCCAGTAGTACTTATGAGATAGTGCTAAGTAGCACTCATTAATACCGCGATGGTTTGTTTTACCATCGTGATATTTATTAATTATTTCCTGTTGCTTTAAGTATTCCCGAACGTTTTCTAACTTAATTTTAGTTAACATAAGATTCATTGCCGAATTTTTAAATGTTTTCTGTATAATGGGAATGACGGAGTACATAGCTAATGGCGGGTTAATAAGTATGCCTGTTTTAATTTTAGGATTAATATATTCTTTAACTGCGCTTATAACGTCCTCCTCTAGATTAGATTCGGATAACTGTACAGAAATTCGTGTATATGTCTCAAATGGTTTTGTAACGATTGGCCTTCCTTTAATATCGCCAACTATATTGAAAACTATTTGCTTACTGAATTTATTTAAGGGGTCATCGGTAATTGGGACCTCTAAGATGGGGTTTTCGTCATCTGTATGTACGGTAAGTGTTCTAGAATCATCTGCATTTTCCGAAGCTGTAAGCGTTCTAGAATCATTCGAAGGTGGGGCTTTTTCAGATGGATTTACTATAATGGAGCTTAATTCCTCATTATTAACTTCTATTCGAGATAAAGCATCTGCATTAGTATTACATTTGCCTTGTTTATAAATTACCGTATAGTCATATTCGCTCAGTTTCAGACGCCATCTTGTTAGTCTCGAGTTAGGCTCTTTAAGATTCATAATCCATTGAAGTGGCTTATGATCGGTAATAATTTTAAATTTACGTCCGAAGAGGTATGGCCTAAAATATTTTGTCGCCCAAACTATAGCTAAGAGCTCTTTCTCTATAGTACTGTAATTTAACTCACTAGAATTAAGAGTCCTAGAGGCATACGCGATAGGTTTATCTGATCCGATGGTGCCTTGCGATAGAACGGCACCTATAGCGACATTAGAAGCATCGGTCGTAAGAACAAATTCTTTAGAAAAATCTGGATACTGTAAAATTGGATCATTAGTCAAAAGTGTTTTACAGTGTTCAAAGCAATTTAAATAATTCTGGTCAAATACTATTTTTGAACCTTTTTTCAGGCACTGTGTAAGAGGTTTTGTAAGACGTGCGAAGTCTGGGATAAACTTTCTGTAATACCCTAGTAATCCAAGAAAACGTTTTATCTCTGTCGGTGTTTTTGGTAGTGGATAATTATTAATAGCATTAATTTTATTGGGATTTGGCTTAACACCGTCTCTGCATATAACATGACCTAAAAATTCGGTTTCTAACTTCAAGAATTCAGATTTATCTAATTGTATTTTGAAGTTAGATTCACGCAGTTTTTTTAATACCTTTTCTAAATTCACCATATGCTCCTGAAGGGAGGTACTGTAGACGATTATATCGTCAAGATAAACGAGACAAACTTCATTCTGCAGATCTCTAAGCACATAGTCCATTACTCTTTGAAAAGTTGATGGTGAATTTTTCAAACCCATGGGCATTCTTAAGAACTCATAATGCCCATTCTCTACATTAAAAGCGGTTTTGGGAATATCAACAGGGTCCATTTCGACTTGATAAAATCCGCTTGCTAAATCAAGGGTGGTAAAATACTGACACTTGCCAAGTTTGTCTAGTACATCCGTAATATTGGGGATGGGATACTTATCATCAATCGTTTTCTCGTTTACTTTGCGGAAGTCCACGACAAGCCGCCATTTGGTTTTACCGGAGGCATCGACCTTTTTAGGTACAACCCAAATTGGTGAGCTCCACGCAGAATCTGAAGGTCTTATAATATTTTGATCAAGCATCTTATGGATTTGATCTCTAACTTCTTGTCTGTGGACGTGGGGGTATCTATAGCTTTTAGTGTGTACTGGAATCTCATCAGTTGTCTTAATCTTATGTTTGATCTTGTTGGTGAACGTTAGAGGTTCCCCCTCAAGATAAAACACATCGGCGTAACGAGCACATAATGCTTGTAAATTTGCTAATTCTTCCGGATTTAAATGATCTGTGCGGAGGCGTGATAAAACTTCGTTGGCACGTTCGATAGAGATTTCAGTACGTCCGCACTCAATATTAAATATTTCTGCTGACACCGGACGGTCCATAGAAAATATAACGTCATTTGATGAGGTATTAGAAATTTCAACCCAGCCGCGGTTATTTTTAACTTTAGTAAAACAATCTGAAATAAGGCAATTACATATAGCTTGACTTGTAACGTACGCATCTCCGTCTACGGTATTTATTGATAATCTAACTAACTTGGAGGAGTGAGCGGGAATCATATCTTCGTACAGATTAACGTTACGAGAGTCGTAAATTTCAATTGGGATTTCAGCATTACGGGTAGATAAAACTTTATTTTTAAGATTAATATTCGAATCCCAAATATCAAGCAAATCAAAACCTAAAAGACCATCAAAGTAATTATGAAAATCATAAACGAATAAGGTAATGTCACCTTCTTCTTTAAACTCAGAAAAACACGGCAAGGTAATTGAATAATCATTCTTAGTAGTAGCATGTACGTTTGTAACTTCAAAGGGTTCGTAATTTAAAGGAATGTCACTGAAGTATTTTTGAACGGCTTGAGGACTAATAAAAGATTGATTGGCACCGGTGTCTATAAGAAATTTTAGAGGTGGATTACTTATTTTAATATATCCGAGTTGCCTTTGTATGTGGAAGTTAACTTCTATTTTGGTTTGTCTGACTTGGAAACCTTCTGAAAATTTTCATCTTGAGATGAACTTGGGTTTTGTTCTATTTCTTCAACTATTGGGGTTTCAGGATAGGAGTATTGCTCAAAATGATCATAACTCTCAGGGTACGGTTCACAATTATAATAATCTTGGTAACAATCTGTATAACTATAGTCGTAGTCGTAGCGCGGGTCGAAGTCATAGTCAGAGTTAAATTCGTTTAGGTTAAGTTCCCTAGTTTTAAAATAGTTAGTAGGTTGGGGATTGCCAAATTTTCTCCAATCATGTCCCGACGGAGGTAAGATCTTTGGAACAAAATGGCTGACGCCACTCATTGGACGGGGCCCATTGAAAGATGAATTCGGTTGGGGTCTATTTGACAATTTAAATACATTGCTTTTCGCATTATAATTCGGTGGAGGGGCACGGAACATTTGCTGTGTGCGGGTTGGTCCGCGAGATTGCATCATCTGAGGCATATTGGATTTCCAACCTGTGGGTTGAATGGGTTGAGAAGGCATGGGCTGTTGCCGCGAGGGACCGGGCATACTGAATGGTTGCTGTCTCGAGGGACCAGGCATATGAAGTGTAGGAAGCCTTTGCACAAAGTTATTTAATGGCAAGTTAAAGTTAGGGTTAAAGGATTGGTGTTGCCAGTCTTTCCGACTACCGGGTTCACTACGCTGTTGCATATAAAGAGTGTTTAGTTCCTCCTGAACAAACTGAAGGGCTTTTTCCATGGTCTCGGGGCGCATGCAACGAATTCTAGAACCTAAGGGATCTTTTAAACCACGCAGATAGGACTGTAACGTTAGCTTTTGATACAGGGTGCGCTTGGCTGTCACAGTAGTTGCTACGGTTTCGTGTAATGATACGTAAGTCATAATAGTGCTAAATAAATTTTGACACCGTTCATAGAACTCTTGTGGAGTATTGGAACCCTGACTTTGCATGGATAAATCGTTGTATAAAGCGGTCTCGTCGCGATGGTCGGCAAAGTTATTAACGAGCGCACTTCTTATACCGTTCCAATCGTCTGCTATTCCATTGGAATTAATTAAACTAGCGGCTTGCCCTTTAACCTTATTTAAGATACCATTGATTAGGGCTACATTGGTTAGTTCATAACCCGGAGCAACATTAAAATATTTTAAGACTAACTGATCGCATAGATTTATGAATCGTGTCAGTATGTGAGGATTGCCGTCGAATTCGGGCAAAAGTCGAAGTGACTTATAAATTATGTCTACGTTATCTTGTGCCATATTAATGTTTAAGTTCCTAGACTCGTCTAAGGCACTATTCCTACTAGATAATCTACTACCTAAACTAGCGTTTCGCGATTTTCTCGGATGGAAAATTTTGAATATTGATTATACTAACACACAGAAAATAAAAATGACGTATAAGTTATAATACGTAAAATATAAGGAACGACAAAAATTATAAGGAGTTAGGAAAGATAAGGACTTGAAAGATTCAGAGTACTTACAACATAATTGATTTATATGCGGAATCGATTTCTGGATTCTCCTCAGCTGGAAACCACCGTAGATTCGAAATAGCCAATGTCTGATTTTGAAGACTTATTTGACTATCCTACCGACTGCGCCAATTATGTGTGGTCACAGCGAAGGATTGCAATAAAAATCAATTTACTTAATATGTATAATAAAAAAAAGAAATTACATGTAAACTATTAATTAAGATATTGTTATAATTGTCCGAAGTGTGGAACAAGAATGTGAGAGTCCGGTAACATTCCCATCGCATTCGCGTCATAGTCACGTTGAGCAGCGTCAGCACCTCGTGTACTATTGCGGCCAACGCAAGCTAGATGCTATGCTACGACTATGCCTGCGTAACATCCGTACTAATATTTATATTTTTTAGTTTTAAGGTTTTATTTAGTAAATAAGTTAGAATGTAATTTAAGTTTAAAAATAGTAGTAATATATTTTTATTTTAGTTTTTAATGTATTTAGTTTATTTTTATGTAAATAGGTTTTAAAATGTAAATAGTTTTTAATTAAAATTAAGTGCAACGTTACAGTACTTTTCGTCGAAGGGCTAAACTGGTATCCGACCTGCATACCCCTACGCCGCTACTCCATCCCTGGTCCCCCCACTGCCGCTACAGGGTCTCCTCACGGAGCTCTGGCTACCTTACTCACCGCAGGAACACAACACTACAAGTAGCGTTATTTGGCTGCGGGGGTACTACCCCAGTTGGGCTGCTCTAAATTCGAAACGGACGAATCCGTTGCGCCATACCTCCTTATAAAACCTATGTATTCTATGTATGTATACGCAACGGAGTTTGATGCGGTATTTTTAATAGATTGAGTGATTGAAGAGGAATTAAACATTCCTCTGTAAGTATAATAACATCCATGGCATATTGGAGAAATACTGCTATTTTTGAGGTTTCTAATGTAAAACGATCAAGTGACGCTAACGAAGTTTCGCGGGTCAACTACACTAGACACAAAAAGTTAGGGATATAAATAAAACTCGAAATTTTTGGGCGATTTTCAACAAGCTGTAACTCCGAGGAAAATAATCGTACAGCAAAATTAGAAAACCAAATTGTAGCTTCAAGTATCTAGTTTTTGGATATGGTCATGAATTTTTTGTATCATGTTTGGATCTGGAGAAATTCTATAAAACTACCAAGGAAAAAAAAAGCAAATTTTTTGTCATCTAAAAGAAGGTGGGCTCCAAAAATGTTTTTTTTTTTTGTTTTTGTCAAATGTTCTGTTAGCAAAATTAATGCCCTTTTATTTATTGTGATTAAGAAGCCTGTACGATGATTTACCACGGAGTTATTGTCATTCAACCCAAAAAAGAACCTTTTAACTATAATCAATAACTCTGAGAATTATGATCGTATAGGAAATCGAAGATAGGTTTTGAAAAGTACACAGTATTCTCTATAAAAAAACGTGAACATTTTTATTGAATTGAAAACTGTGACTGAAAAAAAGGTCTAAATATGCATATTTTATTTAAGGATATTTAGATAACTTGGTATAACTTTGGATTAAATGGATGAATGAAGGATATCGTCGGTAACTTTTTAACCTTGAAGTGTCCCGGAAAATCCCAGAAAAATTCAAAGCGCTGCAATGCTTCTTACTTAGTGTCCCGAGGCTTTAAATTTATTGTTATCGCTAAAAACACCATTATGAACGATGGTTCGATTTCAATCATTTTTCAATGTATACATTCGATGATCTGTCATCATGCGAGAGCGCTTACAAGCAGTGACCCAAAACAGAGGCAATACGCGGTACTGAACGGTGACATGTATACGTTCAGACCCTTCAACAGCTACATATGGACACATATACAGACGGACAGACAAACATACACACGCACACACAGTCGAGAAAAAAAAAAGAAAATTTAAAAACAAAAATATTTTTTGTCTTCGAAATTTTTGAGATAAAGCGATCATTTTCATCAAAGCATTAAAGATTATGGAGAAAAAAATAATTGGTTTTCTGTAAAGTCGGTTTACTGACGATAGTTGAACGTGACAACGGCTTGCATCGCTCACTCAAGTAGGAGAGAGACGGAGACGCCTCAGAGCGAGGTAACGCCGCATGCGGCATGACTCATGTTTTTTCGTTTTTTTCGTGCGTGCAGCCGGCTCTATCGAATTATAAGACGTTGTCACGTCAAAAAAATGTTTTCCGAAAAATGCTGAACGATTACTTTCTTCGGAGTTACAGCTCGTTGAAAATCACCCAAAAATTTCGAATTTTATTTATATCCCTAACTTTTTGTGTCTAGTGTAGTTTATATACGGATGCTGATAAGCAATAATGTGTCAACCCTCGTAAATTTGGTTTCGAGAAAATGACGTTTAAAGATTGTGATGTACGACGACTCTTTGTATGATATAAATCCATTTTTTATGTACTTTTATGTTTTAGATGTTTTGAAACGCTTTTGTAGAATGTTAAATACGTGATGCATTATAAAAATATAAAAAAATCTTTGTTTTCGGCTTTTTGAGGGTTGCCGTCAACATTATTGCTTATCAGCATCCATATATAGTGATATAGGTGATATAAAATATTGTGTGCAGGGTATCCGTCAACTCCGCATGCACATGCTGGCGGCGCGCGGGTTCAACGTGGTGGCGGTGGACTCGCGCGGCTCCAAGCACCGCGGCCGCGCCTGGGAGGCCGCCATCAAGGGCAAGATGGGACAGGTCGAGCTGGACGACCAGGTATCTATACAACTCCGCATGCACATGCTGGCGGCGCGCGGGTTCAACGTGGTGGCGGTGGACTCGCGCGGCTCCAAGCACCGCGGCCGCGCCTGGGAGGCCGCCATCAAGGGCAAGATGGGACAGGTCGAGCTGGACGACCAGGTATCTATACAACTCCGCATGCACATGCTGGCGGCGCGCGGGTTCAACGTGGTGGCGGTGGACTCGCGCGGCTCCAAGCACCGCGGCCGCGCCTGGGAGGCCGCCATCAAGGGCAAGATGGGACAGGTCGAGCTGGACGACCAGGTATCTATACAACTCCGCATGCACATGCTGGCGGCGCGCGGGTTCAACGTGGTGGCGGTGGACTCGCGCGGCTCCAAGCACCGCGGCCGCGCCTGGGAGGCCGCCATCAAGGGCAAGATGGGACAGGTCGAGCTGGACGACCAGGTATCTATACAACTCCGCATGCACATGCTGGCGGCGCGCGGGTTCAACGTGGTGGCGGTGGACTCGCGCGGCTCCAAGCACCGCGGCCGCGCCTGGGAGGCCGCCATCAAGGGCAAGATGGGACAGGTCGAGCTGGACGACCAGGTATCTATACAACTCCGCATGCACATGCTGGCGGCGCGCGGGTTCAACGTGGTGGCGGTGGACTCGCGCGGCTCCAAGCACCGCGGCCGCGCCTGGGAGGCCGCCATCAAGGGCAAGATGGGACAGGTCGAGCTGGACGACCAGGTATCTATACAACTCCGCATGCACATGCTGGCGGCGCGCGGGTTCAACGTGGTGGCGGTGGACTCGCGCGGCTCCAAGCACCGCGGCCGCGCCTGGGAGGCCGCCATCAAGGGCAAGATGGGACAGGTCGAGCTGGACGACCAGGTATCTATACAACTCCGCATGCACATGCTGGCGGCGCGCGGGTTCAACGTGGTGGCGGTGGACTCGCGCGGCTCCAAGCACCGCGGCCGCGCCTGGGAGGCCGCCATCAAGGGCAAGATGGGACAGGTCGAGCTGGACGACCAGGTATCTATACAACTCCGCATGCACATGCTGGCGGCGCGCGGGTTCAACGTGGTGGCGGTGGACTCGCGCGGCTCCAAGCACCGCGGCCGCGCCTGGGAGGCCGCCATCAAGGGCAAGATGGGACAGGTCGAGCTGGACGACCAGGTATCTATACAACTCCGCATGCACATGCTGGCGGCGCGCGGGTTCAACGTGGTGGCGGTGGACTCGCGCGGCTCCAAGCACCGCGGCCGCGCCTGGGAGGCCGCCATCAAGGGCAAGATGGGACAGGTCGAGCTGGACGACCAGGTATCTATACAACTCCGCATGCACATGCTGGCGGCGCGCGGGTTCAACGTGGTGGCGGTGGACTCGCGCGGCTCCAAGCACCGCGGCCGCGCCTGGGAGGCCGCCATCAAGGGCAAGATGGGACAGGTCGAGCTGGACGACCAGGTATCTATACAACTCCGCATGCACATGCTGGCGGCGCGCGGGTTCAACGTGGTGGCGGTGGACTCGCGCGGCTCCAAGCACCGCGGCCGCGCCTGGGAGGCCGCCATCAAGGGCAAGATGGGACAGGTCGAGCTGGACGACCAGGTATCTATACAACTCCGCATGCACATGCTGGCGGCGCGCGGGTTCAACGTGGTGGCGGTGGACTCGCGCGGCTCCAAGCACCGCGGCCGCGCCTGGGAGGCCGCCATCAAGGGCAAGATGGGACAGGTCGAGCTGGACGACCAGGTATCTATACAACTCCGCATGCACATGCTGGCGGCGCGCGGGTTCAACGTGGTGGCGGTGGACTCGCGCGGCTCCAAGCACCGCGGCCGCGCCTGGGAGGCCGCCATCAAGGGCAAGATGGGACAGGTCGAGCTGGACGACCAGGTATCTATACAACTCCGCATGCACATGCTGGCGGCGCGCGGGTTCAACGTGGTGGCGGTGGACTCGCGCGGCTCCAAGCACCGCGGCCGCGCCTGGGAGGCCGCCATCAAGGGCAAGATGGGACAGGTCGAGCTGGACGACCAGGTGACGACGTCAACTTCCTCCCGCTGCGCCTGCGGTAGGCGGCGACTGTCCTTTGCGGGCCGGTTGCCGCCGTAACGCCAGGGACCGGGGCGGCGGATCGGGGGATCCACCGCTCACGCCAATAGTCCTATGCAGTGAAGTAAAGGGGGGCGGGCTGGACTCTCATGTGTCTCGGACTTGTCAAGCCGTGCGTGCAGCACCGGCATGCGGTTGTAAGGGTTACGCGTGTCCCTTGGCCCCGCCTCACAGCGCCGAGGCGTCATTGGAACACCCAGGGGTTTAGTGGGTAGGCACCGGCACCTTTTGTGCCACCACATAACCCAGCGGCTGCCCCCGGAGCTGCCGGGTAGCCTATGAGGATTCATCAAAATAAAAAAAAGGTTACAAACTATCTTTGTTTCAAATTTCATCCAAATCCGTTTAGTAGTTTTGACGTGAAAGAGTAACTATCACACTCACAAACTTTCGCCTTTATAATATAAATGTGGATACAACATTATTACAAATCGTTTAGAAATCAGGAATATTTAATTGTCAAAAATAATTACAAGATCTTTAATAAATCAATTGTGCGCTATGTTATATGTGGCATACAAACTTTAATAACAATATTCTAAAATAACAATATTATTATTATGATTTTGATTAAAACACTCATTAATTTTATTCTTGCATCTTGCGCTTCCTCCCGCTGAACAAGTCCATATTAATATTCTTAATCTTCCTATAATATTAAAGGTAGAAGTGCTGCAATGGTTGGCGAAGGAAACCGGCTGTATCGACATGGAAAGGGTGGCCATTCACGGCTGGAGTTACGGTATGTACCATATTATTAAATTTTTATGAAAAATCTAATACATAAATTACGCTTGAGAGTCCTCAGCGCTCACCGACTTGTCCGCGTAGGTGTAAAAGCCATCAGAGGGTCACGTTAAGTTAAAGTTAACTTAACTTTATATGTTAACTATATACCTGTTTGGTCCCCCAACAAAAAAAATGAATTCACAATTTTATTAAAACAGATTATTACTATATACAACTTAAACATAATTCTTACTATGTCAAATAGAAAGTCATAATAAATTAAGTAACAGAAAGGAAGTTGCATCGAACTATTGACGAAAATAAAGAATGTTTTTATGGAAATAGGCCTTCACAAGCACTTATGAATAGTCATACTCTAAGCCCTCTTTCGCACGAGAGTTTTTTTACCGGACGTTAAAAAAGCGTTGAAACACAACAGATGCATTTCCAAGTACCACCAAGTAAAATGCAACACCGCTCGATAAAAAAGCGTCGCGTTTTAAAAACATACATGGTAATGCATTTTGTAGTATTTGAACGCTTTTTAACGTACGTTAAAAAAACTCTCGTCCGAATTAGGGGTTAACACTCGTTTCGGAAGGTTGATTTTACAATGTCAACGACGATATCACATGTTCCACAGGTGGTTACTTATCCCTCCTCGGTCTGGCGACACGTCCTAACATATTCAAAGTGTGCGTAGCCGGGGCTCCGGTGACTAGTTGGCGGTTATACGATACGGCGTACACCGAGCGGTACATGGGGCTGCCGGCCGCCGCCCCCCATGCATATACTAGGGCCAGTGTGTTGGCGCATACGCCGTTCTTTCCTGATCAGTAAGTATAGGGGAATTGGAAGTATATATTTGGGGATGTGTGTCTGAAATGTAGGTAAAGTGTGTCTAGGATGTGGGTTAAGTGACTAGATTGTGGGTTAAGTGTGTATAAAATGTGGGTAAAGTGTGCCTAGAATGTGGGTTAAGTGACTAGATTGTGAGTTATAAGTGTGTTTGGAAGGTGGGTTAAGTGTGTTTGGAATGTGGGTTAAGTGTGTTTGGAATGTGGGTTAAGTGACTAGATTGTGGCTTATAAGTGTGTATGGAATGTGGTTTGAGTGTGTATAGGATTAAAAGTGTGTAGGTGTGACTGGGTGGGTAGGGTGTGGGTAGGGGGTCTCGAATGTGAAAATAGTGTCTAGAATGTAACTAGAGCGTCGGTGAGTGCTGAGAGAGTGATTAGCTAGCGGTAACATATTCAAGGTGTGCGTGGCCGGGGCTCCGGTGACTAGTTGGCGGCTATACGATACCGCGTACACCGAGCGGTACATGGGGCTGCCGGCCGCCGCCCCCCATGCATATACTAGGGCCAGCGTGTTGGCGCATACGCCGTTCTTTCCCGATCAGTAAGTATGGGGGAGGGGGAATTAAAAGTGTCTGGGTGGGTGTGTCTAGGATGTGGGTTAAGTGTGTCTTGGAATATGGGTTAAGTGTGTATAGGATTAAAAGTGTGTATGTGTCTGGGATGTGGGTATAGTGTCTCTGAAATGTGACTAGTGTCGGGGAGTGCTGAGAGAGTGACTATCTGGCGGTTGTACGATACGGCGTACACCGAGTGGGACATGAGGCTGCCGGCCGCCGCCCCCCATGCATATACTAGGGCCAGTGTGTTAGCGCATACGCCGTTCTTCCCCGATCAGTAAGTATAGGGGGGGGAGGATTAAAAGTGTGTGTGTGTGTGTGTGTGGTGGTTAAAGTGTGTCTAGAATGTGAGTTAAGTGACTAGATAGTGGGTGAAGTTTAGAATGTAGGATTAAAATGTGTTTGTGTGACTGGGTGGGTATGGTGTGTCTGGGATGTGGGTATAGTGTGTCTGGTTTGTGATTAGATTGTAAGTTATGTGTGTCTAAGATAAGATGTGACTAGATTGTGGGTTTAACTGTGTACCATATCTATGTTTCTGTTACAGGGAAGGCAGACTTCTAATAATTCACGGTTTGGCAGATGAGAATGTTCACTTCTGTCACACAGCCGTCCTTCTATCAGAGCTGGTTAGGCTGGGGAAACCTCACAGAGTACAGGTGAGGCAAAGATACTACGTGCCTAATTAGTGATTACACTTATATAAATGTAATATGTATTATTATGTATGATTTAAGGTATTTATATTATGGGCCTAGTTGCCTGAAATAAAGGAATATTATTATTATTAAAGATATATTTATATGTTTATCTATATCTATACTAATATATAAACCTGAAGTCAGTAAGTTTGAACGCGCTAATCTCAGAAACTACTGGTCCGATTTAAAAAATAATTTCAGTGTTAGATAGCCTATTTATCGAGGAATGCTTTATATTATCACGCTATGAAGAATAGGAGCGGAGCATGAATAAAATATGTTTAAAAAACGGGCAAGTGTCCCTAACGAAGTTGCGCGGGTCATGTATTTAGAATAATAAATTTTAAAACAAATACGTACAAAGAATAATGCGACAAATATTTACAAATGATATATAACAAAAACTATAAAGTATTAATAAGTATATTTTTGAATCAAAAATGTCAACTTTAGAAATATTTATTGTTTTTGAATTTCTTTGAATTGACGAGACATCCCTTTGCTTACTATTGAATTAAAGTACCTATGATAGATTTATTTTTGACCTGAAGTGTAACGAGATTAGATATTTAGAAATGTATTACATATGTTTGTTTGTAAATTGTGTATCCTAAATCTAAACGTATAACTAATATTATAAATTCGAAAATAACTCTGTTTCGCTTTCACGCTAAAACTACTGGACCGATTTAAATGAAATTTGGTACACACATACTCTAGAGCTTGGGAATGGACATAGGCTACTTTTTATCCCGGCAAAACTAAAATCCCCCGGGAACTCGGGTGAAACCGCGGGAAGCTCTAAATAAGTAAATAAATTTGTGTGTTGACAAAAAAACTAATAAATTAATATTTTAATGTAAATTTTCAGGTTTATCCCGGAGAGAGGCACTCCTTAAGAGCGATGCACGCGGCGAAGCACTATGAGGCGACACTACTACACTTTCTACACGAAAACCTCTAAGTGTAACCACTAATTTGAAATAAAGCGGTTGAAACCGGTTCAAGTCTGAAAATTGAAGGGATTTTGTTATGAACATTTTAAAAAATACGCCTCTACAGGCACATCTATATATATAAAAGAAAGTCGTGTTAGTTACACTATTTATAACTCGAGAACGAATAAACCGATTTGGTTGAAAATTGGTAGGGAGGTAGTTTAGGACCAGGAGACAGACATAGGATACTTTTTATCCCGGGAAAATTTAAGTTCCCCGGGAACGCGGTTGAAAGCGTGGGGAGCCGCGTATAAAATTTGGACTCTAACGCCGGTTAGGATGGTTGCTTTTGCAATAGCAAATGTGGTATGAAGACTTTTGATGAATTATCATATTATTAGGTGCATCCGAATTGATACAGAAATTAATGCTGCCAATCTGGTTAGAGAGAGACGAACTTCTTAGCATTCCATGGATTGACCGTGCGGGTGCCGGGTCCATCGTGTGACAGAGAGAGAAACTACGAGCAGATCCCGAGACTTGTGACACGGGTGAAGGTTTAAGGGGGAAGTTTAACTAAGCAGAGAAAATGAGTGTAATCAGCTAGCTGATTTACCACATATACTACTTTTAAATACATGATATCTGCTCATCATCCGTCAAAACCTTTCCTCCGTCATCTTTTATACATTTAATGTGAATAATGTCCCTTACTTAACATACTATGTTAGGATTGGAAGTGAATGGATATATTAGCAGAGGTAGACCAAAGAAAAGATGGATGCACTGTGTGAAAGATGACATGAGTAAGAAAGGAGTGAGTGCTGAGATGACGACTGACAGAGGAGAATGGAAGAAGAAGACATGTGCCGACCCCACGTAAGGTGGGAGAAGGGCAAGACGATGATGATGACTACTTTTAAATACATACTTAATCTTAGTAATACATTAGTAGTCACATGTTATGGTCATATATTGTTAATTAGTAGAAAAATTGTTAAACGTATTAATGCATTTTTTATTTATCAGTATTTATTTACACAAGTAAAGCTGGTAGTCGGTTTCACCAGTATATAAAGCTGAAATAAAATTCCTACTTTAAATGCAAAAGTCTGTGAGAATGTACATCCATACAGGATGTATATTTGTTACTCTTTCACGCCAGAACGGTTGCAGAGATCGCTATGAAATTTGGCACTGGGACTACGTTTTTGAATAACACATAGGCTTCTTTTATATCCCGGGGAAATTGAAGATCTCCTGGGAATGCAGGGAGCCACTAATACTTTAATATATTTAAAAGATTTTTAATGAAATGATATTAAAATATTAAGGTTTTTGCAGTAAACTATCGACGAAAAATATGAATTAACCGTTTGTGATCAAAAAATGTTTATAACAATCTCCATTCAATTTTCGTGACAAAAATGAAAAGAAATAATGTAAAAAAAGCTATATTAATATATACATATATATAAATAATAAATGTACCTACCTAGTTGTAATGTGTAAAATTAATTATATTTAATGAATTTTTTTGTTATAGAAATTGGTTTTTTTAAGTTTTCACTGCCTTTTCTAAATATAATGTTCCTATATTAAGGCACTGTTTTAGGAATGAATTTACCCCGAAAGGTAAGGAAAGAAATTAAATATATTGATAATGCAATAAGCCTTCACAGGCATTTATGAATTTTCGACTCTAATGCTCGTTTTAGAAGGTTGCTTTTGCTGAAAATAATAAAACAACTGCTTATAGCAGTTCTAGTATAATGAAATTGCGAGAAGGAGTTATTCAAGCCATACTCGATTGGTTGGCTTTGTAGTTGGCAACCCTGACTTTCAAGCTGTCTACTGTGGGTTCGATTCCCGCTATATTTGTGTGCATGAACATGTGTGGTTAATATCTACATAAGAATTAACTTTAAAGTAAAATATGAGCTATCTGGTTATAGTGCAAGCTCTGCTTTTGAAATCAGACTAGCACAAAAAAGTCAGTATATTTATTATCTAGTTGACCCGCGCAACTTATCTAGTTATTGCTCATGACACCGTCTGCAATGATTAGGTCTCATTCGCACGAGAGTGTTTTTTATTGGACGTTAAAAAGCATCAAACAACAAATGCGTCCCCATGTACCATAATATGCTCTATTTCAATCGCCCAAAGTTGAAAATGCAACACCACTCGATATAAAAGCGTCGCGTTTTAAAAACGCTGTCGTGTGAACATAATAATATGTACTTAGGAATGCATTTGTTGTATTTGAACGCTTTTTTAACGTACGTTAAAAAAACTCGTGCGAATGACCGCTTAGGTATCTTTAGTAGGGATGGGCAAGTAAAAACATAATATCGGTAATCTAGAAAAAAAACATCGGCATTTGTAAATGACAATACACATGAAACTTGAGATACGAAACAAGTGGAGTTAAAATTTATCGATATTAATTTTAATCGATACATCGCGATTAAAATATCGATATTTATCGGCCAAGCCTTGACTTCTACGAGCCTCTATTCTTAAATACTTTTTTGTTTGTACTACCTTTCATTGGTTTATATAAAAATTAATCCCTATTTCTGGACGGATTTCGTTAATTCTTTTTTTGTTGTCATTGTTATTGTCAGAAGAAGGTCTTCTTTTCTTATATATATATATATATATCCATTACATTTGTGAATAAAATGGCGGGAACGACATTAAACGTCAAAATACACGATCAGTAAATAGGTACTTTTTCAGGATCGAGTTATCTCATCTTGGATAAATTTATCTAATCAAAAAAATTACATCTAATGTACAAGATTTCGTTTTAGAAAAAAATGAAGAATTGAATATTTATATATTTCTGTAGAAACTAACCATACACACACCACTTATTTTATAATTCTGAAACGTCAAACACCGTTACCGATCGAATACATGTCAATCTTAGCGGCCATCTTGATTTTTTATTCGTACTAGTTCGGGATTAACCAATAGGAGTTCAAATTGAAATTTTTTGGTTCGGGATTAACCAATAGGAGTTCAAGGTGATATCAAAACAAAATCAAAGTCGAATCGTTTTCGGGAGTAAGCCCTCAGGTTGGCCGTGTGTGAAAAATGTCCCAGGATATTTAAAAAAAAAAACTGTTATCCTAATGAGGACGCGATCTAAAAGAACATGTAGCTAAAGTGGTAAGTAGGTACATAAAGCCTAGATTACTGATAAAAGTGCAACTAGGATTGCCAGGCGTCCGGATAAAGCCGAACACAGTCAGGTTGCGTGTACGACGTGTCGTATGAAGAATTTTTAAATGAAAAATTGACGTGTTATCTTTAGACTAAAAGTATGGTGTCAATCTTTTTTACCCAAATGTCCGGCTAAACTGGCTGGCCTGTCCGGTTTTAAGCCCTGGTAAGTACCTTAAGCCCTCATTCGCACGAGAGTTTTTTGACGTGACAACGTCTTATAATTCGATAGAGCCGGCTGCACGCACGAAAAAACATGACTCATGCGGCGTTACCTCGCTCTGAGGCGTCCCATGACTCAGGCGGCGTTACCTCGCTCTGAGGCGTCCCATGACTCATGCGGCGTTACCTCGCTCTGAGGCGTCCCATGACTCATGCGGCGTTACCTCGCTCTGAGGCGTTCCATGTAAGGCTTGAAGTGCAAGCGAGAGCGCGGAACGAGCGACAAAGAAGCACAATCGGCCTTTGCGTTCGGCAGTGTTCGACATCCGTCTCTCTCCTACTTGAGTGAGCGATGCAAGACGTTGTCACGTTCAACTATCGTCAGTAAACCGACTTTACAGACAACCATTTATGTGTTTTTTTAACGTACGTTAAAAATGCGTTCAAATACATCAAATGCATTCCCGTCTTAATAATTTGCTATATATATTCACACGACAGCGTCCTATAAGAATTACTCCATTTAATCCATTTCAAATTCCATTATTAAATACTATGATTTTAATTAGATCTGGAGTAACAGTAACTTGAGCCCAATTTAAGTTATTTTTCATTAATTTACTTCTCTAGAATAAAGAGTTCTTAAAATAGCAATTACTTAAGATTGAATAACCGCAAGCTCCAGTTAAAGGTCAGGGTCTGTTATCAACTAAATGAAATGGGTGATAATTTAAGTTACTTTTCATTAATTTACTTAATCATAGATTTATACCTATTGTAATTGAAAGAATTTCAATTTAAAACTTTATTAATTGAATTAATAATTATTCTTCATTACAGATCAAAATTTTAAACTTTTGCGTTTAAATTTTATCTAATTTAAAAGAGATAATTAATTATAAAAGTTATTGTTGCAAAAATATTTTAAACAATTAATTTGAAATTAAATGTTAATCGTTTTTAAAAAAACGCACGCGACGCATTTTTATCGAGCGGTGCATTTTCAACTTTGGGCGTTGGAAATAGAGCATAATATTATGGTTCTTGGAAATGCATTTGTTGTGTTATATGTAGGTGTAAAACTCTCGTGCGAATGATTTCTAAGTGTAACGGACATATGTGCAGATTAACGACAAATATGTCATTGTATTGTTTGAGATGAGGGTACTAGAAAGTACCCTATCGCCGTTCGGTTTTAGTGTGATTTGATAAGTAGGATACTACGAAATACCCTACAATAACGCGGTAAAAGCTTAGTATGAATTATATTAATGTAAATTTTACTCGATGAATGCGTTTTCTTGTAAATAATTGTTTAATGAATGAGACTTGTATACGTGAGAAAGTTTAAGGCAAGTTTAGTAATATCTACGTAAGTTTACATCGCCTACGAAATTCAAATTGTTTTGCGTTTTACGTACTTTATGACACATAGCTTTAGTTTTTGTTTTTTTTTTTTTATGATAACTGACTTTGATTACTTTTAGCTGGAAATGTTATTGTGATTAATCATTAGGTATAACATGAATGCACATTTTATGACTTTAAATCGTTTTCCCCAATATTTTCCTTAAAAATGTATTAGGTACATATTATCTATAGTTCAGTAAAACGTACCTAAGTGATGTAAAGTGGGAAAAACGCAAAATAATTTTTAAATTTTTAACAGGCTAGCCGTTAATAATTGTATTTTTGCTTTTTTTTACATAGGTACCTAATTAGTTGTAAAAAAATATACACTATTTAAAAATCTAAATGTTTTGTTTTATTTTCTTTAAACACTTTAGGAAACCTTAATATGAAACTAACTAATTTCACATGCAAAGTAGCGCGGGTCAGTTGCTACATTTTTGATTGGTGCTCCGTTCCTATTCATCGTAGCATGATGATATAGTCTATAGCCTCGATAAATGGGCTATCTAACACTGATTTTTTTTTTCAAATTAGACCAGTTGTTATTGAGACAGCGCGTTATAGTAAACAAAGTCTTCAGCTTTAGGTATATATACGTATTAGTCTATTGATTAAACCCAAAAATAGCTAAATCACTCCAATCGCCGAATTATGCGCTTATGCTATGACTGTGTTCATAAATTTATTTACATATATAAATTATGGATACTTACATAGATAGATTTTTTTCTATATTTCACACTTACGGACTAGGTAAATAACATATTTCTTAGAATACAGTAGGTATTCTAAGCCTAAGGACGTAATTAACTTGTTAACTACTTACAGGAATTTCTGTGCTGATATACTTAGGTATCGTCACCTACCTCGGTTTTTTCCGAAAAACCTGTGTGTCAAGTATATTCTGTTATTATTTTTACACGGAGATTTGAACAAGGGATTTTTTTACTTCGTCAAGTATCTATCTATATAAAACTCAGTCCCTGCCGCCTCATTTTGCCTGTCTGAACGCGATGAACACAAAAACTACTGAACAGATTTTCATGGGGTTTTCACCAAATTACGGAGTATTTCATGGGGAAGGTTTTGATGTATAATACATCAATTTGGACCCGGTAGGTGGCGCTGGTGGGCAGAACGAAGTCTGCCGGGTCCACTAGTTAAATTATAATTATCTCACTAATATTATACTCTAAAGGCAAAAGTTTGTGTGTGTGTATGGTTACTTCTTCACGTCTAAAGAAGTTGGAGCGATTTTAATAAAACTTGGGATGGAGTTAGCTGACACCGTGGATTAAACACTTAAGCTTCTTTTTTCCCGAGAAATTTGAAGATCTTCCGGGAAAGTGGGCGAAACCGCGGGACAGAAGCTAGTAGGATCATAAAATATAATATCAATTCATTATCTAATATTATCAACTTTATATAATATAAGATAATGAATTGATATAGAAATTAAGAGTAAGTAATTAAGAAATTATTAAGAGTTATTTCTGTCGATTAATATTTCTTTTAGAACTTTGTTTGAAAACGAATGATAGCGAAATGGTCCTACGAAAGCATTTCTTATGTAGATAGGTACTTGCTTAGTTACGGCTTAGACAGGAAGAAGTCCCTATATACGAGTTTGATATAACACAAATAAACACAGCACTAGTTATATATTTTATTTTTTTTCTTTTTATTTGATACCAAAACAGTGTGACACTTAATGTGACTTTACAAAATTACTTGTAACCATAAGTAATAATTTAAGAGTAACTATATTCATGTCGCTTCTTTACAAGAACAACGTGATATTTTTTAAACCACAACTTTACAGAAGAGCAATTATATACATTTTAGCGTTGATAAATTCTCAACTATTCATAATTTTACAGTCGGAAAACAATTATAAAATGCCGTGTTTTTGTAGAAAATAAAATTCGATAACGCGGTTTTAAATATCAATTAATAAAAAAAACCCGTGTTTATGAGATGTCACGTTGTTCTATTTAATTTTTTTCTTTTTTACTTTTGTGTGTTATCTGTTTCTATGATGTCTCTATCTGTGATGCCCTGTAACTGAAGAAGCACCAGTGTAAGCGTCAATGTCATTGTTCTTTTCAAATGTAAGTACTTAAGGTGTGTTCTATGGATATCCAAATAAATAAATAAATAAACATTCATCATAGATTCAAAGCCCCACTAAAATCGTTTGAAAATTGTATTCAATAGGTTAATTATTATTTCTAAGTTGTTATCACCTTGACGGGTCATTTGGTTTGTGGTCAGTGACTGACGTGATGACGCGGAAAGACGAGCTGGCATTAGAAGCGTTTAGAGATTTATCTATGAGCTGAGCGGGTTCATATGTGGTTTTATAGTCCTCATTCGCACGAGAGATTTTTTAACGTACTTACGTTAAAAATGCGTTCAAATACAACAAATGCATTCCCATGTATAGGTATGTTCACACGACAGCGTTTTTAAAACGGGACGCTTTTTTATCGAGCGGTGTTGCATTTTCGACTTTGGGCATATTATTATACTTGGAAATGCATTTGTTGTGTTTGAACGCTTTTTTAACGTCCGGTAAAAAAACTCTCGTGCGAATGAGAGCTTAGGCTAATAAACTATTTATAAAATGGCCACTTGTCATGGCGAAAGCATAGATAATCATATAAATAGTTATAGATATAAGTAAATAAAAATGGCAAGAAATACTAATATAAATAAATTTGATAGGTATTTTGATAGTTACGTATTAATAACTAGTTGAACCGCGTAACTTCGTCACTTTCCCGATTTTGCAACATTTTTGATTGATACTTCGCTCCTATTCGTGGTAGCGTGATGTTATTATACCTATAACCTTCCTTGATTAATGGGCTATCTAACAGTGAAATATTTTTTCAATCGGACCAGTAGTTCCTAGATCAAAATCTCTAGCGTTGTAATTAGTATAGTAGATTAGGTTGCTCAATACTTAATAAGTGCCAATAAGCGATCATAACAACTACCAATTTGTGTGTCAAAAACTCTCGGTGAATCATCAAAATGCCACAGATAAATAAAAAATATTTTTTTTTACGAAATGGCCTTACAAACAATATGTCAATAATGCCTGTGTTCCAATTTCTTGCAACCTTGACCTTTGACCCTATCGGCGTATCGTACTCGCTCCCATTATGACCCAAAGCTTTAAAATAATCACCGAAACTCAAAAGAACAAAACCGGTTCTCTAAATTATAGTTCGTGTCGAAATATTAAGTTCTCGGTAAAAAATCTTATATCATTGCAAGGGATTACCAGATTCGATGCCATTTTTGTTTTATCTTGTTCTCAAGGAACTGTCGAAGTTCGAAATACCTATTGTTTAACCAAGTCGTATAGTCAACCACGCGGGCCTAGTGCGGATTGGCGGACTTCACATGCCTTTAGTTGTTACAGCTCCTCGGTGGAGATGTATATGAGCTGATGATGATGAAATTGTATAGTCTATCTATACTAATATTATAAAGAGGAAAGATTTGTTTGTTTGTTTGTTTGTTTGTAATGAATAGGCTCCGAAACTACTGGACCGATTTCAAAAATTCTTTCACCTTTGGAAAGCTTCATTATCCCCGAGTAACATAGGCTATATTTTATCCCTGTATTCCCACGGGAACGGGAACTACGCGGGTAAAACCGCGCGGAGGCAGCTAGTTATAAATATGACCAGTCAATAAAATTAACCTTTTTAAGACCTTAACCCATTTACGCCCAAATGAAACTCAGTGGTAAATATATAGTTTTTTGTATTGTGGACAGCTAGAAATAAGCTTCTAGAACACGAAAATATAAAATAAAAAACAAAATAATTTATAGGTATATTATATATATAAAAAATTTCCGTCCTCAAATGGTGCCAATGGGCTCATGCAGTATGAAAAAATCCAAAACAAGTTTTCTCAACACAAAGTGTTTTCGAACATTTCTTACACTAAGTACCAACGCGCTTATTATGGCACACTGGACATCGCAGCTGTTGAGGGAACTTCTGGAGATAGTGTTCTTCACCATAATTCTGCAAACTTGGCATCAATGAAGCGGTTGGGCAAGAATTTTGGTCGTTATTGAGTCCTAATATGAGCCGACTATAGGCGTTGAAACAGGAGCTGATCTAGCTTTGTGTCGTTGGTGAGGAGATGAACACGCCATGCATTGGCATCTGTCGTGCAGTAACTTCGATAGACGCAATGGGCTCGTATGTTGGTTCGCACTTACGCCAACATGGTTTTTCGACCAACGACTTTAGTCTCGTGGATGCTAGAGGCTCCTCATCGCTGTCACTCTAATTTCCTTCATCTTTACGAAGAAACACTTCTAAGATACCTATCTGGTACGTCTCAAGGCATGTTACTACTTAGGACATTGTCATAATCCCCTTCTTTCTGGTCGGTAAGGGCACTTGGTTCAGGAGGCAGCGTCAGTAAATCTGTCAACGCATTAGCATCTTCTTCACCTCACACAGCCTCCACTGTTTCCTGAAGCCCATGATTACCAAATCATATAGAACGCCGAATGTCCTTCTCGTCATTATTTACTTGAAATTCACCTGTGGTAAAATTAGGTCTAATGTGCCCATTGGCCCCATTTAGGAACAAACCACAATTATATGCTTGTGTTAGTTCTATTTTTAATAATTGAGTCGCCATATAAACTCGCGCAAACTACGCACGTAATAGTGCATTAAGTACACTATACGTATTTACTTTGACAATTACTAAAATCATCTATATTTTAAAGTTGTGGGTAGTTTATATGGCGTCCTCATTTGGGGGCGTAAATGGGTTAAATCATATGGCTACAGACGCCATATAAATGTAGATAAAATTAAACCAAAACAGTGTTGAATATACAAACTTATTTGTAAGGTATAAATTTGAATTTAATAGTAAAAGTTGTTTGGAATATGTTTATCTACTAATTGATTGTACCTACATATTATATATATAATATACCGTGTGGTTTCTCTATAAAACTGTATTTTATCCTCAAATCCATGAATCTCCTACAAAGAGAAGATTCTAGGAACTTAATTCTAGCAGGTCTCATATAGGTATATTTTTTGGTAGATTAGGTCACGCCTAATCCTAACCAAAGAGAAAAAAAACACTTCTTTTTCCACAAAAGACGGGTGAAGTTTATAAAACATTGTATTTCGCCCAATAAATACGTAAATAGAGGCAGTAAAACAACTTTACGCGTTGTGTAATAACTTCATAAGGTATTTAATTTGTTGGCAAATCACTAGTCTAGTCACCGCTGACCGCTATCTATATGTGGTTATTTTAGAATATCCAGTCTGTCATAAGATGTTCGCGCGAATGCACATGTGAATCGGTATAAAAAAAAACAAAGACTTTTTTACCTTAGTTATGCTGTGAGAATATAGTTTTAATTAGTTTTTTTTATTTAACTTTTTTATAAGAGTTGTGTTTACGATTATAATGATACAAAATTACATACACAGGTGAGTGTGGTTCTTTTTATGGATTTGATTACCATTATTATTTGTGTGTTTATTATTTTGTTTGACGTTAGTCAACATATCAATTATTTTAATGACTTATATACGGATATGTTTTGTATATTGTATTATTGTCTAACTAATAATTACAATGTTACTTATTCTACGTAATTGCTAATAAATTATGCTCGATCTATATCCGTGTCCGATATAAGTAAACAATATGTCATAAATATAGCTTTATAGGCAGATGATCAAAAACTTCACATTATTATTTTCTAATTTGGCTATTCGTAAAAGTACCTGATACTTTTTTTGTATTTAGTTAATTAACTTACGTATTAAACGTAAATATTATGATGTGTATTACTTAATTGCCTTTATAATATTCGTCTAATATAAAAAAAACTCTAAGCTCGTCAACCTTCAATAAAAATAAATGAGTTGCTAAACCAGCTGAGCATAGTCTTCGCGTTTTTTTTTCTATACTAATATTATAAAGAGGAAAGATTTGTTTGTTTGTTTGTAATGAATAGGCTCCGAAACTACTGGACCGATTTCAAAAATTCTTTCACCTTTGGAAAGCTACATTATCCCGAGTAACATAGGCTATATTTTATCCCTGTATTCCCACGGGAACGGGAACTACGCGGGTAAAACCACGCGGAGGCAGCTAGTGTTAAAATAAGCACAGACTCATCCAAAATGCCAATTATATTAAGGTTAAGTGCCTATATCAGTAGAATTAAGGAGATATATTTATTTTATGCCATTAACTTGTCTCACTACGTTTTGTTGATACGTGAAACTAGAGAAACCGGTTTCATTGTATGGTAGTCACTATCAATATATATATTTAACATTTAAATTGACTTTTAATAATACGTTGACACTCGTCATCGAGCATGTAACCAATAGAGTAGCAATAGTGAGCCATTTGTTTAGCAACGCATCAATGATTTGTCACGTATAACTAACAAGCCACGCTCGAACTAAAACAGTACCCGACCAATAAGAGACCTGTGTGTACGTCTAGTGCAACACTTGACCTTGAGTCGGCCAATCAGAACACAGGGGCCGGCGCAGCGCTTTGGCGTATTTTGTTTTCTAACAAAACTGTTAACAGTTCTACTCTATTGGTTACATGCTCGATGACACTCGCAGAGCGGAATACGAGGTTATTAAATAGAATTCAATGTATGATAAAAAGCATGTTTTTAATGGACAATAAATACGATACATATATAGTTTGGTATTACGGTGCGGTGTAGAAAGCCACATTATCACGGAGTTTATAGGCCATATTATTATTAATGTTTTGTTGTAATATCTGTTGAATTTTAAACTTTTGGAAAAGGAGATAAACATAGTTTTAGTCAGATTATAAAAATACATCCTAACTAATATTATAAATGCGAAAGTAACTCTGTCTGTCTGTATGTCTCGCTTTCACGCTAAAACGAGAGATCCGATTTAAATTTAATTTGGTACAGAGATAGTCTAGAGCCTGAGAAAGGACATAGGCTACTTTTTATCCTGAGAAAATGGAAGACCTTCCGGGTAAGCAGGTCAAACCGCGGGGAGCCACAAGTACATATATAATTCTAGCTGCCTCCACGCGGTTTTACTCGCGTAGTTCCCGTTCCCGTGGGAATACAGGGATAAAATATAGCCTATGTTACTCCCTGATAATGTAGCGTTCCAATGGTGAAAGAATTTTTGAAATCGGTATAGTTGTTTTAGAGTTCCTTCATCACAAAAATTTACACAAAAATACAAAATTTTCCTCTTTATAATATTAAGATTGTCCAAGTAGGGTACGGTACTTAAATAAGTTTCTCAAGTATGCATCGACAATAATATAAGTAGTTACCTAAACGTGAAGGTATGTGAAGACGATGAAGGAATGCACAAGTATTTTATAAAACAAAAGAATTTACATAATACTGTTTTCATAATAAAAAGTCCGGATTCTATCCTTCATATCCCGTACTATGCCTATATATCTGTATGTAAACCCCCTTTGCCATTACGCGGAAAGACATACAAAGTAGTAATATTTTAATATTAGCTGAGACAAAATGAAATCACAAAATTTCAAGGTTATTTAGATCATTGGAACACGTTAGTAAATCCATATGCATTCAAGTCTCGTGAAAAAAATATTAATTAAAAAATATAAAATCATTGATTGGGACCAAGGGTTTTTGCCAAATTCAAAACCGGTACGCCGACCGTCTGTCCGTCAAATGCACCGGTTTATAAGTCAATCGAGGATTTAGTCAATAAATAAATTAAATACGTAAAATAATAAACGACGAAAATGTCGGATTTTAATTCTTAATTTATTGGATTGGATAGGTACTTAAAACAAATTAATTAAAATTGATAGAAATCTATGCGGGAAATTAATGTCATGTAGGTAGTATGCGAATAACCTATTAAAATTATTATTGAATTAACATCGGTTCTTAAGTGTGCAAAGTTTTAAATTAATCAGACGCGGTCGAAAATCACGATCAAAGGTTAAGTTAGAGGCTGTCCATAATCACGTAAGGCTGGAAGGGAGAAGGGTAGACCCCTTATGTCTATGTATATCCAGTAATATATCACGTGTATTTAAATATTTCACACCACTAGCTTTCGGTGAAGGAAAACATCGTGAGGAAACCTGCATGTCCGAGATGTCGATATGGCATGTGAAGTCCGCCTCCGCACAAGGCCCGCGTGGAGGACTATGGCCTACACCCCTCGATGTTTGGGGAGACTTGAGCTCCTCGGTGGAGACGTATATGAGCTGATGATGATTGAAATATTTCCCCAAACGCGTACAAAATCGAAAGCGGCTTGTAAAATGGATGTAAATATCTATAATATGTATGTATTTAAAAGTAGTATATGTAATATATCAGCTATCTGGTTACCATAACACAAGCTCACTTTGGAATCAGATTGGCCGTGTGTGAAAAATGTCCCAGGATATTAAAAAAAAAAGTATAATTAAGATTCTTTGTAGGTAAAAAAAATATACCCGATATTGGGTAAGCCTTGAACCTCACCATGTATCACCAAGGGTACATGAGGGGGGGTAAAAATGTCAAAAAATATCATGTTATTAATGGACGGCCTTACATAGATACAGGCGAAACGAATCAAAGCGAAATTAAAAGAGTGTTTACTTTAGATCAAAAAGCTACCTTAAGATCCTGTCGCTGACTCAAACCGATTGAGGTCGCGTTATACAACTTATACATAAAGAAAACCTTCCAAGTGCGACTTGGACATGCTCTGCGGGTTCCGCACATCTTAATATATATAAATCTCGTGTCACAATGTTTGTCCTCAATGGACTCATAAACCACTTAACCGATTATAATAAAATTCCCACACCATGTGCAGTTCGATCCAACTTGAGAGATAGGATAGCTTACATATACTTGGACCCGTTAGGTGGCGCTGGTGGGCAGAACGAAGTCTGCCTGGTCCATTGTATAATAAATATTAAGTGTTTTTTCGAGGGTGACATAATCATTGTTGGTTAAACCTTCTTAATAAATAAAGATAAAAAAAAAATAATAAGAACATAATTTAATGCAAAAATGTGATGCTTTATTTTTGTGTGTTACGCTAATACGGCGTTTACATGCATTTGGGGATTCATTTGGGTTTAAAGTTTAAAATCATCAACAACTCTTTTCAAAACAAGTTTTTATATTAATAAATGTTAGTCCTGCTAGAACGAGCTTCGTCATCATTAAAATAATCATTGACATTCTAATATGTATAATAAAACTAGATGACACGCGCAGCTTCGTTAGGTCACTTCCCCGTTTTTGCAACATTTTTGACGTGACAACGTCTTATAAATTGGTTTGCCGGGTGACACTTCAAGAAACTGCGTTACGCTCCGCTCACGTTACGTGACGTTATGTTTTAAATTGTTACTATTATTTCATCCTTCTTCCTACTATACGAATGAATATTCACATTAAAATTATTTTACCACTCAAAGTCGTTGTCACGTAAAACTTTCGCCCGTATACCGACTTTACAGGCAACCAATTTTTTATTGATGCTCCGCTCTTAAGATCTGTTTCGTACGATATACTTATAGCCTTTTTCGATAATTGGTCTATCTAACAGTGAAATATTTTTTCATATCGGACCAGTAGTTTCTGCGATTAGCGCGTTCGAGTAAACAAAGTCTTCATCTTTATATATTGGTAATTAAAAGTACTAAGCCCACTCAATCGTATAATACGTGTTACTACCCTAACCTGCGAAACAATTGGCTACAATGTTAAGTCAAATACTTATAAGATATCTAAGTGTTATAGTTAAGCCTTTATATACACGTTATAATTGCAAAATAATAAGGTTTTATTTAATACTAGCTGCCTCCCCGCGGTTTTACCCGCGTAGTTCCCGTTCCCGTGGGAATACAGGGATAAAATATAGCCTATGTTACTCGGGGATAATGTAGCTTTCCAAAGGTGAAAGAATTTTTGAAATCGGTCCAGTAGTTTCGGAGCCTATTCATTACAAACAAACAAACAAACAAATCTTTCTTCTTTATAATATTAGTATAGATTTCGTTACGGAACCCTAATAACGTCTACAAAGGTCATTTGAGCGCCAAATGTTAACGTGAAGATCATATTTCCAGCGAATAATACCTTGATTCATTTTCCTCATTGAATGTATGTACTTCGTTTATCTAATGTATTAGTAACACTAACATTGCATATATTCTAATACTATTTGTCTATTAAATGATTTATATGGAATTATTATATATACCTACTAATCCTCGTGTGTTCGATACTAAAACTTAAAAAAAAAACAAATTACTTAGGTATAAAAACTGAGACTTGTTTATGGCAACTAAATAAATGTAAAGATTGAACCGAATTCAAATTTATTAAAAAAAAAGATATAAACGAAACTTTTTGATGGTACTAATTAAAAAAAAATTACCTACATCCTGGGACATTTCACACACGGCCAATCTGATTCCAAATTAAGCATCAAAGTGAGCTTGTGTATGGTAACCAGATAGCTGATATACTACATATACTACATTTAAATGCATACTTATATAGATATTTACATCCAGACACACGACAAACAGACATATTCATGCATACAAACATATGAATGCATACATTAAGTTTAAATAATATCTAAATATAGAGGAGAGGAGCGGAGAATCATACAAAAATGTTGCAAAAACGTGCAAGTGACGCTAAGTTGCGCGGGTCAACTAGTGATTTATATGTGACCGTATATACATTGACCTACATAATAAATACTAGCTGCCTCCCCGCGGTTTTACCCGCGTAGTTCCCGTTCCCGTGGGAATACAGGGATAAAATATAGCCTATGTTACTCGGGGATAATGTAGCTTTCCAAAGGTGAAAGAATTTTTGAAATCGGTCCAGTAGTTTCGGAGCCTATTCATTACAAACAAACAAACAAACAAACAAACAAACAAACAAACAAACAAACAAACAAACAAATCTTTCCTCTTTATAATATTAGTATAGATTAGTATAGATATACACAGATTGTCTCGACTTTTGACCTAATTTTGTCTATTACGAATGTCAGTGACCGTTTGTCATTTTATTATGTCAAGTTATTATTTTATAATGTAATTAAAACTTAGAATTATGTAACACCAGAGACTTAACTCAATCATTTTGACGTCGGCATATCCATTAAGTAATTGACCCGTGCAACTTCGTTAACGTCACTTATCGGGTTTGGCAACCTTTTTTATTGATGCTTTGGTCCTATTCCTCGTAGCGTAATAATATATAGCCTATATCCTTCCTCGTTAAATGGGCTATGTAACACTGGAATAATTTTCCAAATCGGACTAGTATTTCCTGAGATTAGCTCATTTAAATAAATTCTTTGGCTTTATATTATATAGTATATTAAGAATAGTTATTAGTATAGATATATCCGGCAGAAATAAATATATAGTCCTTTCTTACGAGTAATAAAGAAAGTTTTAATTAATGTTTTTATTTTATTTTTATCTAGAATTTATTATTGGGTATAAAATAATCCTTAGGGTTAAGGATTCTATCTATCAGAATGTGGTCACGCGGTCAAACGTTCAAGAGGTCAGTTTTGAGTTTGTTGTGTTGGATGTATGTGACGTTACATATACCTACACACACAGGCAAACGCGGAAAGATAGAACTTTAACGATAAAAAATATTATTATTACGACCCTGTGGTGTTTCATTGCAGGGCAAAGATCTTTTTTCTTTTAGTGTACAATATTTTTTTATCTATCTATCGATATATATTAACTGTGCTATTAATTTGTAATTTTCAGAACAATGCATGTCCTACTGTTCGCTCTGATGTTGACAGCTGCGCGCGCGCAAGAGACCACAACAATCGATCCCTCGATCCTGGTCGACATATTCGGGACACCGCCCACGCCACTTGAAGAGGTAGGTATCTAGCTTATTTCTGGTCGATGGTCCATCACCTTTTTTAGTTTTTTATTATTATTGTGTTTCGGTTGCGATTATTTATTTTATTGAGATAAAGCAAATTACAAGAATAATGAAAGCAAATTATACAATATAAAACATTTACATTAACAGACATCATAAATTGGTATTAAAAAGTGCATTATAAGAAATCTTATTCTATGTACATATTTTCTTAAAATCCAATTAATTAATGAAATATGGAGTTTAATAAACGAAATATATTTATTCATGCAAATTGGCCTTCACACTCACAGGCTCTTGTGAAACGTCGACTGTAATGATAGGTATATTCAATGAATAGTATTTTAAACAAGCTGACGCAGCAAAGCCAGCCTTTCTGAAATTATGCGCATATATAAATAAATAATAATAAATAAATATTCTGGGACATTTTACACGGCCAATCTGATTCCAAAGTAAGCTTCAAAGTTAGCTTGTGTTATGGTAACCAGACAGCTGATATACTACATTTAAATACATACTTATATAGATATTTACATCCAGACACAGAACAAACAGACATATTCATGCATACAAATGTTTGTCCTGGGTGGGATTCGAACCCACGACCCGCGGCTTGAGAGTCAGGGTCACTAACCACAAAGCCAACCGGGCTGTCAATATATATTTCACAGATTTATTTTTAATGCATCGAGCATGTAACATGCATGTTACATAACGTGACCATATTTTTTTTTTGTCAGAGCGGTACATCAGTGGATTTTTTTTTTTGTTTTACATTTATTTTATTACTACCGGCTACCCGCGGTTTCAATCGCGTACCCGGAAGATATTCCATTTTCCCGGGATAAAAAGTAGGCTATGTCCTTTCTGAGGCTCTAGACTATCTGTGTACCAAATTTCATTTAAATCGGTTCAATAGTTTTAGCGTGTAAGCGAGACAGACAAAGTTACTTTCCCATTTAATATTAGTATAGATAGAAGATAGCTAACAGATAGATAACCCAAAATAAGCAAAGCACTAATACAGAAATATTACACAAAATAGTTAAGTAGGCTTAAGTCCCAGTACTGGCGTGACTTCGTAGTTTTGTATTTGTCGGCTGAACAAATCCGTTTTAAAATATCGGGTCTTGTTTTTAGATAGGTAAGTGTGGAATTCTTCAGTACATGATTGATTTATCACTCGTAATCTGCCTCCCCGTGAGATGTGCCGTACGTAGGTACCACACATTTTGAACGGGAAAAGTACATTTCGGTCTATTTGCCAAAGCGGGACAACGTCGGCCTTGCTGGGAACAGCGGGACAGTCTGCCTGAAAGCGGGACGTATGGTCACGTTAATGTTACATGCTCGATGTTTTAATGTCAAAATGTTAATCGGGGAGACTTCATACAGGGTACCTTAGGGTTAAAGTTATTCAAAACATCGTATAAATATAAAATTCTTATTATTAAATACATTAATTAATAATGTAATTTTTTTTTTTACAGATAACAATAAAACCGACAGACAGCACGTCGACCTTCGTGGACAAGGACGGCCAGAGTTGCCAGTGCGTGCCGTACTACTTGTGTGACAAGAACAAAAATGGAGTTGACATAAATAATGCTAGTGTTACCGGATGGGGCGAACTAGATATCAGGTCGGACTGTTTTTCATCCATCATCATCATCACCATCTCTTATACGTCTCCACCGAGGAGATCGAGCCTTTAATTTTGACGTCTTGGCCATCCAGGTTTCCTCACGATGCTTTCCTTCACCGAAAGCCAGTGGTGTGAATCCGTACATAAGTTTTTATTCATTCATTTTTATTCATAACTCAGAGGTACAGCAACGGATTTGAACCTGCACCCTTATCGCTAGTCGGTGCATTCCCAACTGTGAGCCACCAGAGCTCCATGAGGAGACGCTGTAGCGGCAGTGGGGGGACCAGGGGTGGAGTAGCGTCGTAGGGGTGTGCAGGAGTGATGCCTGTTTGGCCCCTCGACGAGAAGTGCATTGCGCTTTGTCCCTTTCACTGCCTATACAGTTGCTCCTTTTTTTTTATAGGGTCGGCAACGCGTGAGTGACGCCTCTGGTGTTGCAAGCGTCCATAGGCTACGGTAACTGCTTGCCATCAGGTGGGACCGTATGCCTGTTTGCCACCCTTGTTGTATAAAAAAAAAAAAACCACGGCTACTGTTTACAGACTAATTTAAAATTTCCATTTTTTCTGAATCCCACTCTTGACAAACATTTGTATCCATGAATATGTCTGTTTGTTCTGTGTCTGGATGTTATTTATATCTATCTATATAAGTAGGTATTTGGATTAACACTATTGATTTGAATTCTTATTTCTTAACTATTCTCCCTTTTGTGAATGGGGGTTAAAATTCTTTTGTTACAAACATAAAAACATATAAATAGTTCGAGAAGAATGGAAAAAGACCTGATTAGCTTTGTATTTCGTTCGCCAGTCGTAGGTTCGAATCCCACCCAGTACAAACATTTGTATGCATGAGTCTGGATGTAATTATCTATATAAGTTTGTATTTAAAAGTAGTTTAAGTAGTATATCAGCTATCTAGTTACCATACATCGAGCATGTAACCAATAGAGTGGAACTGTTGACAGTTTTGTTAGAAAACAAAATACGCCAAATCGCTGCGCCGGCCCCTGTGTTCTGATTGGCCGACTCAAGGTCAAGTGTTGCACTAGACGTACACACAGGTCTCTTATTGGTCGGGTACTGTTTTAGTTAGAGCGTGGTTTGTTAGTTATACCAGTTATACGTGACAAATCATTGATGCGTTGCTAAACAAATGGCTCACTATTGCTACTCTATTGGTTACATGCTCAATGTTACCATAGCACAAACTCTGCTTACCTTGAAATCAGATTGGTCATGTGTGAAAAAATGTCCCAGAATCCCCGATGTTTTATTTATGTATTTAAATCCGCAGATTCGGTGAAGACTGCCAGGAGAGCGTAGAGATCTGCTGTACAACCCCACTGGACCCCGCCGTGCCTCCGACCCCGCCCCCCGAGCCCGAGAAACCTAAGGGCTGCGGGTACAGGAACCCTAAAGGCATCAGTGTCACCATCACTGGAGGGACTGTAAGTATCATCTTGCTAAATCACTACATAGTATAAAACAATAGTCGCTATCCGCCGTCTGTCTGTCCCTATGTATGCTTAGATCTTTAAAACTACGCAACGGATTTTGATGCGGTTTTCACCAAATTACGAAGTATTTCATGGAGAAGGTTTTTATGTACCTATAATACATCAATTTGGACCCGGTAGGTGGCGCTGGTGGGCAGAACGAAGTGTCCGCTAGTCTTATATATGAAATTCTCGTGTCATAATGTTAGTTACCGTACTCCTCCGAAACGGTTTGACCGATTTTTATGAATGCATATAAAAATATGCATATTCAGTAGGTCTGAGAAACGGCTACTATCTTAATACCTCTAAGTGATCACGGGAACGGGAACTACGCGGGTAAAACCACGCGGAGATAGCTAATCTTATATATATACAAGAAAGTCGTGTTGATTACACTATTTATAACTCAAGAACGGCTGAACCGACTTGGTTGAAAATTGGTGGGGAGGTAGCTTAGACCAGGAGAGGGACATAGAATACTTTTTATCTTGGGAAAATTAAAGAACCCTGGAATGCGGGTGAAACCGCAGGGAACCCCTTATCATTACCTTAACATTATCATTCCAACATTTTCATTTTTATTTCTAGGGTGCAGAAGCCCAGTTCGGCGAGTTCCCCTGGGTTGTCGCCCTCACGGACACGAGGAATGGTTCGTACGCCGGAGTAGGGGTCCTGATCCACCCACAAGTTGTGCTTACTGGCGCCCATGTCGCTGAAAGGTATTTTCAGAACTCTATCATTAAGTATTTTTTTTAAATTTTGGACTTTCACAAATAATTCAAGACCAAAATTACCCAAATCAGTCCAACAGTTCTCGAGTTTTTGTGAGACTAACGAACAGCAATTGATTATATATATTTATAATACATATAGATCAGTGTTTCTAGTAGGTATACAAGTAGGTCTCTAGTATGACTATTCCAAATGAGGTGCTCGTTACATTAGTTCCTAATTCTGCCACAGGATGGCGTTGTTTTTAATATTTTTGTTTGGGGCTTAAATATTATTTTTATGTTACGATTGCAGATTTCCACCGAACACCCTGAGGGCGAGGGCCGGCGAGTGGGACACGCAAACCATCAAGGAGATCCTGCCCTATCAGGAGCAGGATGTTGAAGAGATGTACTTACATAAAGGTATGTACAGTGAAGGATTAACCTTTAAACAAATTAGGCAATTGCCTAGCATCACGTTTGGGAGGGCATCAGAAGAAGCAAAATCCATCCTTAGGGCATCACGTCTCACTCTCACGTCACCAAAAATGGTTTAAAGGCCGATTCTAGTTGACATAAGGACGATCAAGAAGTCTTAATCCGTCACTGGGTATGTGTTATGTCCCTATTCGGTTTCCAGCTGTAATTCATACGTGTTATTTATACAAAATAAGTAATGTAATCTATATCTATATATAGATATAAAAGAAAGTTGTGTTAGTTACACTATTTATAACTCAAGAACGGCTGAACCGACTTGGCTGAAAATTGGTGGGGAGGTAGCATAGACCCAGGAGACGGACATACGATACTTTTTATCCTGGGATAATTTTAGATCCCCGGGAACGCGGGTGAAACCGCGGGGAGTTACTAGTTTATAGATTTATATTATTGTTTCAGCCTTCAACAACCGTTCATTAAAGAATGATATGGCATTACTCAAGTTAGCAGAACCTTTCAAAATGGCTGAACACATAAACGTGATCTGTCTACCGAAACAGGACGAAATGTTCGACGGAAGTATGAACTGCGTGGCTAATGGATGGGGGAAGGATGTATTTGGTGAGTACATTATTGTTAATCCTTTTATATTTAGCGAATAAATTAATTTAAAATTAAGTAATTTTTCCCACCAAATTTTGACAGTTCCATTTTTTATATAAAAAGCAAATATTAAAGCTGGGTTCATGTAAAGAGGTTAAATATGCAATTACTATGATAGAGAGATTGAATACATGTGAATACAATTATATAAATAATGTTTTATTAAAGTTTTGGACAAATTAAAGGCGTTATTACATTGTATGTACATATTCACTGTTATTAAAAAACGTAACATAGCTATACTCCAAGTATTAAGACTGAAGTAACAAATTTCATTATTAATAAACAAAAGTAAAGAATGAGTAGGTACGCTATTCCGACTTTCCTCTCGAAGTAAAATTTAAGCCAGGGGGCGACCTAGTTTAACGAAAAAGTAAAGGTGTCATATGTCATTTAGTTGTCACTGTGGCGAATGTTTATCATAATTTCTTGATATCTCGTGTTGCTTACGCGCTGGTTTTGAGCTAAACATAAATTATTTCTACCTACTTAAGTGTAAAATGGGATGAGACTTATACGGAAGATTTGGACAACATAACATTAATAAATGAAATTGTACATAGCTCTCTAACAAGAAGTATTAAATTTTATAAATCGCGGTACAATCCACTCGAAGAAGAGGATTTTAAATAAATAAGTATAGGTTTTCGCGATCCATTGCGATCTTCATAATTTATATGACAAAAAATTATTTTGCTGGAGATGCCCGAGGTGGTCACCACCTCATATAAAAGTTTTAAGTGCTATAAGAACATGGGCCCGTCTAGAAACAGAAGGATAATAGGAAACAAAATATATTTATTGAAAGATTTTAATCTGATAACTTTTTCCATTTAGCCTCTAAAATTTGACGTTGTAATTGAGCACTTTTTAAATTTTCTTTTAATATTTCAATTTCAATAGCATGTTTTTCTTCGGCCATTTTCATTTTTATTTTATGCTCATTATCTTTATAATGATCAGTTATTTTTGTAATGTAATCATGGTCCTGAAAATTATTAAAAAACAGTAATTTAGCTATTACTTAATATGAATAAAATAGAATGCTGTTAAGTGACAGAATTTATTGTATCACATTCACATTGTCATCATCGACAGCCCGGTTGGCTTTGTGGTTAGTGACCCTGACTCTCAAGCCGCAGGTTGTGTGTTTGAATCCCACCCAGGACAAACATTTGTCTATTTGTCCTGTGTCTGAATGTAAATATCTATATAAGTATGTATTTAAAAGTAGTATATGTAGTATATCAGCTATCTGGTTACCATATCACAAGCTCTGCTTAGTTTGGAATCAGATTGGCCGTGTGTGAAAAATGTCCCAGGATATTTATTTTTTGTCTGAACTGAAATCAAATGTTATAAATTATTTAAGAACCTTTAGGGATTCCAAGGAACTGTTTCGTCGCTTAGTTAGATGAAAATTGAGTGCAGGTTTCTGTAAACAGATATAAACAAGATCACTAAACTAAGTTAAAATTGAATTATATTACTATTGCCTTGTTGATTCATGTTTGAAGACCTATTCAATCATTTATTAGTTTGTTTTAAATACATCTAATTATAATAACCTTTATTGCCACAATGATCCATAATATGATGTGAAAAGCCAAATAAAATACATATACTACATAAGTGGTACAAAACAGTCCCTGCATGAGGTGGCAATATCCTCCCAAGCCAAGACGGTTAAGAATATTGGTCACTGTATCTGTTTTTTCAACAGACTCTTTATAATGGAATCTTGTGTTATAAAGTGGCATAATTAAGATATAATACTCACCATCCCATCAGAATCATAATCTATTGTTAATTCTCCTGGATTTAAAAAATCTCTTCTTTCTACGATAGCATATTCAGGAGTTGCCGGCCTGTCTTCACCACCTGTTTTAATGCTTGCTTTATATTTCTCGTGCTCTATGCGTGCATTTTTTTTCATGCCCATCCATTGGATTTTGAGCTGATTCAAATCTCTCTTTCGGTAGTTTAAGGAATTGAACCTACATATTATAAAGAACATTAAAATTATAAATTAATGAAATATTTATAATAATGCAGACAAGCATGGTTTATTACTTTCGATATACTTCCTCCCAAGCTTTGATTTTTAATTTATTTGTGTTGGCTGTGAGTGATTGATTCTGTAATATGTGGACATAGTCTTTGAGGACCCTATAAAATAGTTGCTGAAACAACAAAGTTTAAGAAAATATGTTAAACCCATTAACTTACTTTTATTCTTTAAGTATAATTACGATAAGTAAAAAATAAATGTATAATTTACCTTTTCTTCATCCTCCCATTTTTTCGAGCGAAAACGTTTAGACATTTTAATAATAAATATCTACTTCTTCTTTTCTTATTTCAATGGCACCAGTGTGTTTATAAACACAATTCTGCCAGAGTGTTTGAGAATAAACGATGGAGTTCGTACGGTGAAGTTATATCTATTTTTGAAGAGTTGACTATTCACTGATGAGGATTGAGGATTAACCACAACACAAATCTATGTTTTAGTTCACAATTTAAATGAAAACTGATAAATTACTTATGTTAGGTTAAAGTAAGATTATTAATTCGAGTCAGTTAAATGACAAGTGGAAGTGGAACTGTCACTGATACAAAAAAGGGTGACCCGCTACAATAGTGATTTTCGACAGTTTTGTTCTTACAGTATCCGACACATAGATCTAGTCGAAATTCCCAAAATTTCAGATACTGTCTACACCATGGACGTAATATATTAACAGGACCGAGCACTCTGATCTGAAAAACGAGCCGAGCGAGATAGTTAGTACAGAGGCCGTGTGTCCCTTTCTAACAGGGTGACAATAAATTGTTTGCTATGTGAGACAAATTAAATCTTGAGATCTTCTTAACTACTAATAGTTTATTAAAACTAGTAAGTAACTCCTCCGCCTTCGTACGGGTGCAATGTAGAGTCTAATGTGGTCTCAGAGTGGAGTGATTCGTAGACAGAGAAACTAATAGACTAAGGTACCCTGTAACCACGACTGAAACAGAGATAGTGTAAGCGTGTGTTGCCACAGTGCCCGACTTTCCCATTTTGGAAGGGAGTTCCTTATCCCGCGTTGCGAAAGGGAAACATTAAATTAAAATTTAATCTCAAACATGTGTCCTACTTCAGTTACCACAAGCTAATTATTACTAAAATTAAGCCTACTGATTAAGTTAATAGTACATTATATTTGTTAATAATAAAAAAATATTTTAAATTTAAATTTAAAATATAAATTTAAAATTTAAATTACAATTCTTGCTAATTATCTTCAGTTGTAACTATCACTTTATTAAATACGATTTATTTAATGTTACATCAACTATTAATAAATGTACTTCATTCCAAAATAAATATAAATTGAATGTAAAAAAAAAAATATTTATAATACCTAGTTGTCTTCAAAGAAATTAAAATATCCATCAGTGTATTGGTAAAAAACAGTGATTTAATATATGTATGATAAAATATGTGTCTATTTTCAAAATATCTGTATTTTTTAATTTTTATTGAACTAAATAATATTTAATTATTTTTATTATAACTGATCGGTTGATCGTTGATCGGTTATCGACCGGTGAAGGCGGAAGATAAAATAAAAATCGCGATGGTAAAATAGGGGTTGATTGTAAAGGGTTGAAAATTCAGGGTTATATGTATTTACTGTTGCTGTATCATAAAAAAATTAAAACATTTTTTTTTCTAAAATTGAAAAAAAAAATTGGGGTGGATTACCCTTAACATTTAAGGGGATGAAAAATAGATGTTGTCCGATTCTCAGACCTACCCAATATGCACACAAAATTTCATGAGAATCGGTCAAGCCGTTTCGGAGGAGTTTAACCACAAACACCGCGACGCAAGAATTTTATATATTAGATAAAAATACCGGGGCTATTGCTAGAAAACACTGTGATAATTGGATTCCATGTTAATTTGCTTTCTTTTAATACACATTCTCAAGAGAATATTTTACAATAAAAATGGGAGATTTTTTACCGGACGCTGGCAGCACTTCCACAATAATGTTTTATAGGTTATTTTGATTGAAACTCGATATTACGCTTTAATTTTCATAATTTAACGCAATATTTTGCTAATTTATACTATAAAATAAGTTATCAACCCTGAAAACACATATTTGTGGTCAATAAACTACAAAAACTGTCGTACTTACGCGTGAAAAGAGACACCGGCAATTTTCTGCTCACTATCGCTTCCACATGAAATTACACGACAACGCACCATTGTATAACCTTTGGCGTTATAATAGTATAAATTTCTCAGTCTTTTCACTATATTAGAATCGTTTTAACACACTAAAACATATAAAATTCGCAGATCCAACACAATGTAAACACGAACTGTCAGGTTTGTTTCGCAATTAAAGTTGCGAAACACTTGAAAAAACTGGTTTCACACGATGAGACAGAAAATGTACTAGTTGCATCTTTGTCTTACGCATTCGTATTAAAATGTTCGCTCCCTTTCTTGTGTGAGTGAGAAAGAATCGTCACTTAGTCTATTAGTTTCTCTGTCTACGGGAGTGATTATTATTAGAATTTGTCTATACCTAGGTCGTATACATAGATAAATTCACCTTCGTATTAAAATACTAACATTAAATTGAAAAGCGATTTTAGTCTTCATTAAATAATGTACTAACTCACACCAGGGACACAAGTTACTGTAGGTACTTATAACAGCGGGGGCAGCATAGGTATTGAATTTTTTAATTTGCAATGGAAAATTATTTTTTATATTTTGTTCCACCTCGTCAAAATTTATACACTTTTTTTTTAATTGCAGTAAAAGCGAAATTACGTTTTTTAATCTTTCCTCGCGTCTATTTAGCCTTTGTGATAATACTTTTATCTTTCTCTTTAAAACATCTTCTATAAGGCTCATACATTTGATACTGTTATCTGTTTGAACACCGATTTCCTTTACATTTGGTACGTTCCACACATTTCGAACGGGAAAAGTGTATTTTAAATTATCGTTTGGTCTGTTTCCCAACGTTGGCCTTGCTGGGGACACCGGGACAGTCTGAAAGCGGAACTGTCCCGCCCAAAGCGGGACGTATGGTCACGTTAATAATACCCCTTGTTTCCATTGATAATATTTAGTTAGACTGACGTCATCACATGAGTTGACATGACGCTTTAAAGGGCTTACCATTAAAAACAAAAAATAGGCTAAATAAAAATGTTATTATATATTTTTTTATAAGAATACTTCTAGCGAAATACATGCAATTATACTACGGCCGTTCAGAGAATGCGTTCCTGACACGACGCGATTGAACTGACGACGTAACTTTGTAATGGCGTTGCAGTTACGATAAAAATATTTTTGCTGGTTGTTTACCGTTTTAACAATTGATGAGCATTAAAACAACATTATTATAGCGATAATCAATGAATGTTATAATTTTGTGCCAAACTGAGTGTCAAATAACTTGGTAAACAATATTTTTCTAAATCTATACTGCGCTATTACAAGGTTATGTTAGCGCTTTATATTTGTAGTGCTGTGCTAATAATAACAGGCAAAAATAGTATTGTAATCTGTTCATAAGCAATTATACTTTATAAAATAATACATTTTGTTTTTCTTTTTAAGAATTTGAAAATAATGGACTATAAGATAACTTTTATGAAATATAAAATAAAACTACGACCAAACCGAACGCCGAATACATGTAGGCGAAGATGATTATGAAGACACCACCTCCTCAAGCGAATCAGAGTCTGATCAATATTCTGTACGCACATTCAATTCAATGTACTTTATTGCATAGAAATACAGATTGTAACTTTGTAACAAATAATAAATGAAACAATTTTATTATATTAATATTACCTTTTTTTGGTTTCTATTTAAATAACTAAAATATAAATTTTAAATGATTCCGCCAATTTAAAACGAAAATAATCGTAAAAATAATGCGGCGGTTCATTTTGGAGGAACAGTAACGAACTCAGTGTTATGTTGTACCCATCACTAGTCGTGACTAACTGATAGGTGTCAGGAACGCATTCTCTGAACGGCCGAACTATACAATTCTTGACTTTGTGACTTCAAATTGTTCAAAAATACATTAAAATACAAATGTTTCAACATAGTTTTGTTTAGCCAAATTTTTTGATCAACATATTTTTTTTAGAGTGGCAAGATGGAAGAACGAGACACACGGCCTCCGTTGTGACTATCTCTCTCGGCTCGGATTTGCCTTTGTGTAAAGCACCATAGAAAATATACTTTATCGATTTGACTTAAGTTTCATTTTCGTAACATACAAATTTCAGAGTTATCAGTCCTGTTAGTATATTAGGTCCATGGTCTACACACTCATCTTTCTTTGGAACATCAAAAGGTTTTGCTGCATTTCGATTCCATACACACAATTATATGCATTGAGAACCATTTCTCTGCCTTTTATTGCAAAGTTACTATTTAACTTATTTTATTTTTTTTATGTTAATCTGAAAACACCTGTATTATTTTAAATACCTAGTCATTTCCATGTAGATACTCATATTCCATTGTCTAATGTGAGATATGCCTATTCGATTTGTGTGTATAAAAGCAAAAAATAAGTACCAAGTGTCTTCCACAGGTCTTCAAGGCCGTTACGCCGTGATCGTGAAGCGTGTCGATGTAGACATAGTGCCGTATACCCGCTGCAACATGTTGCTCAAACAAACGCGTTTGGGACACAAGTTCAATTTGCACGAGAGTTTCGTGTGCGCCGGCGGGAAGGAGGGCGAGGATACTTGCCAGGTTCGAGGCGATATTGTTTTTTTTTTATGTTTAAGGTTTTGACAGCTAGATACTCGTATATGTACGTCAAAGTTCAAATTATTATATGGTAAATGACCCAATGGTGGCCAGTTTAAGAAAAAAAAAACAGGTTTTTGTGAAATATTACCCAAAGTGAAAGTTTCAGCACTGAATATAGTGAAACTGTAAAGTCCAGTCCTTATTTAATATTTGTAATGTGTTGCGCGTGAGATACGGCAAAGCTGGATTCAATTAAGTTAACAAATAAAAGTTGTAGTTTTGTGACCCAGTCTTGGACAGGGAAAATTCATTAATGGATACCCCAGTCTTAGTCTAAGTTTATCTTTATTTTATGGTTAACACATGAAACAAAACCAATTTTGATTTTAATTAAGCAATACTATTTTACAAGTGAAACTTTCTGCTCACCGCCTTAACGATTTCCTTAAGAAAAGCCGTCGTTGTAAATTTCAAATCACCTTACACTTTGTATTCGCGCATATTTGTACATGTAACTGACTGAATTCAATAAAACGTTAAACTTAGATAGTTCGATGTCTAAAGTCTATGTCACAGTGATCCCAATGTAAAAACATTCGCTCATGTCCGAATTCTAGATGTTTCTTTTAATTTTTGGCCATTACTGGTACCGTGGCCACGACTGGTACACTTACGATAGATTGTCATTCTTTTTTTTGTTAACGGTTTTGGCAACATAGTTATATGAAGTGTATGTTTGAAATTACATGATATATTATACGTATTTTATATATTTGTAGTAAATTTACGTCTATATAGGTATTTGTGCTGCATGTAAGAGATTTAATTATGAATAGTTGTTAAAGTTGTTTATTTAAAGTTATGGGAATTTTGCAATATCTTTGTTTATTCCTATGTGGGTTGAACATATAAAGCTTAAATCAGTCAACTTAGGTTGACGTACGGTTTCCATTTTACGCGGCTTACTTTCACGGCTAAATAAATAATATAGGAAAATCTTGGTATCACATTATAATTACTATACAAATAAGGTGTCTTTGCAAAATACCCAAAATCCTTCACTGATTGTTTTTTTCTTTTTCCAGGGTGACGGCGGCGCACCCCTAGCTTGCCCAATCGGCAATAACCGCTACAAATTAACCGGTTTAGTCGCGTGGGGCATTGGCTGCGGGATGAAGAACGTTCCCGGGGTATACGTAAACGTACCGATGTTCAGGCAATGGATAGACGAACAAATGGCTGTATGGGGACTGGATATATCCGGTTCTGTGATTTAAGAAAAAAATAAATGTCGATATGTACTCGATCCTGGCGAAAAAACATGGCCGTCAACTGTTAAAAATTCCCGCCATGTTTTTTCGTAATCGAGCGTGATATAATATATCGAATATTTTAGATAAAAATACCCACAATAAGAATGAATCTTTTCAAAATCTGAATCAAATCAATCTCTCTGTAGTTACTTGTTTTATATTTCTAATAAAAGTCATTTGGTATTTTCATAAGCTACATGTTGTTTTATTTATACCTTGCAACTAATTTACTTATACTTATATTTACTTATTGGAATAATTGCCATAACTATGTAATTTATGTATGTATTTAAAAGAAGTATATCAGCTATCTGGTTATCATAACACAAGTTCACTTTGAAGGTCACTTTGGATCAGATTGGCCGTGTGTGAAAAATGTCACAGGAAATTTATTTATAAAAAAAAATGTACCAAATAAAGACCAATTATAACATGTAAAATATATTTATTTCTTTCATACAATATAACTTATTAAATAAAATATACAGTAGAACCTCGATAAGTTGAAGTCCAAGGGAAACACAAAAAATTTTAAGTTATAGAGGTTTTTAGTTATCAAGGCTCTATGTTAGAGGATCTGATGGGAAGGGAACATATATTTTTTTTAGTTATAGAGGTTATTTAGCCGTGGTGGCTCAGTTGGGAACGCACCGACTCACAATCATGAGGGTGCCGGTTCAAATCCTTGGCCTGTACCTCTGAGTTTATAAAAACTTACGTACGGATCCACTCCACTGGCTTTCGGTGAAGGAAAACATCGTGAGGTAACCTGCATATCTGAGATGTCACAAAAAAAGCATGTGAAGTCCGCCAATCCGCACTAGGCCCGCGTGGTGGACTATGGCCCCCCCCTCGATGTTAGGGGAGGCTCGAGCTCCGAGCGTGGTGACGTATACGAGCTGTTGATGATAATAGAGGTTATTAAGTTACCGAAGTTAGAGTTATCGAGGTTCTACTGTATGCTAAAATTAACTTATACTACTTAATTTGACGGTCGGTAAAGCTGAACTACAGTTGGCTTTCTCCAATTCCGCGTGCAGTTGCTTCAGCCGAGCTCTGGCTAATGTCAAATTTGCATTTGTTGATCTCATGCTCTCCTGAAAATGGAAAAAAAATTGCAAACCCTTTAAAATTTTACTTCAAATAATCCTAACTAATATTATAAATGCGAAAGTAACTGTCTGTCTGTCTCGCTTTCACGCTAAAACTAAAATGAAAGATCTTCCGTGTACGCGGGTGTAACCGCGGGGACCCACTAGTATCCTATATTTCTAATCTGGTAAAATTCAAGCTAATTTGAGGATGGTATAAGTTACAACCCAAAAACGCTATGAAATAATTTAAAACATAATTAATTATTAACTGAAATGTCTACATATTTCTGTCATTATACTACTTATCTGAAATTTTATATTAATTTTTTTTTAAAACTATACTTTAAATTTAATTATCTATACTAATATTATAAAGAGGAAAGATTTGTTTGTTTGTTTGTAATGAATAGGCTCCGAAACTACTGGACCGATTTCAAAAATTGTTTCACCTTTGGAAAGCTACATTATCCCCGAGTAACATAGGCTATATTTTATCCCTGTATTCCCACGGGAACGGGAACTACGCGGGTAAAACCGCGGGGAGGCAGCTAGTGTATAATATTTTAAATAAAAAAATATCATACAATCTGAGATATAAAAACTTTATACTCAATTTTCTGTAATGGAAGTTGTCATTTGACACATAATTATTGTTTGGATAAATACAAATAAATCTCATAAAACTGACCTGTACATTGAGTAAAGTTTTATCAGCTCTGGTCAGCTTTTCAACTGATATGTCAGTGGTGTGCTTCACTAGACCTTCGAGTGTCGCCCGCAGAGAAATGTTGCATTCCCCTGAAAATAGAAAATGAATATTATATTCTATGAATAAGAATTTCTTTGATTGAAAGCACTAATCTCAGGAACTGCTGGTTCAAACCCAAAAAATACCTATTTTCATATCAAGGTTACAGGCATTTATCATCACGCTACGACTAAAAGGAACGGAGCATCTATGATGGATCCTGTAATATTTTACACGGCCAATCAAAGTAAAGCTTGTGCTATAGCCGCGGTGGCTCAGTGGCTAACGCGCCGACTCACGATCATGAGGGTGCAGGTTCGAACCCCGGCCTCTGAGGTTTATAAAATCTTATGTACGGATTCCCACCACTGGCTTTCGGTGAAGGAAAACATCGTGAGGAAACCTGCATGCCCGAGGTGTCACAATTAAAGGCATGTGAAGTCGTACCGCACTAGGCCCGCGTGGTGGACTGTGGCCCTCATTGTTAGGGGAGGCTCGAGCTACCCAGTGGAGACGTATATGAGCTGCTGATGAAAGTGCTCCCCTGTAAAAAGTATGATTTTGATATGTGTCCCTATTGTCTTGAAGCACCGAAATGGCAGGCTTATATTTCCCAGTTTAATATTCTTATAGATATAATATCTGGTACATATATATATGTACATACATAATTTCTGATGTAGTAAAGAGTTGTAAATGGTTGCCGATGGAGATGTTGGCGGAGACATTGCCTGGTGGAGCGGAATGTCCGGTTCAAGTATACTTGATTGAAGCTTTGATTCTGGAAATACAAAATTGAAATTCATTATTTACTACCAGCATTCCTGGAGATGTTAAATTATCCTCAGATAAAAGTAGCCTTAGTGTGTTATAAACTATCTGTGTACCAAATTTCATACAAATCCATTCAATCATTTTTGTGTGAAAGATACATATATATGTATAGAAACTTTCCCATTTATAATATTAAGTGGATTGCATCTATGTGAAATGATTAGGGTACTATTATTGCAATCAAATTCAAATTAAATAATAAAATAATATCCTGGGATATTTTCCACACACGGCCAATCTGATTCCAAACTAAGCAGAGCTTGTGATATGGTAACCTGATATACTACATATACTACTTTTAAATACATACTTATATAGATATTCACATCCAGACACAGAACAAACAGACATATTCATGCATACAAATGTTTGTCCTGGGGGGATTCGAACCTACAACCCGCGGCTTGAGAGTCAAGGTCACTAACCACAAAGCCAAATAGACAATAAACAAATCTTAACAAAATATTTTTATCCAAACAGCACTTATGATACTCTTCATACTCTATTGCTTAATATGGAAATTTGCTTTTGAAAGAGCTGACAATAAACTCAGCAAATATATGGGAATAGGGGAATAAAGTAGTAGCCTATGTAACTGCACAATAATGTAGCTTTTCAATGGTCAAAGAATTTTGAAAATTGGTTTAGTATATCCAGATATTACCCCTTACATCTTCACAGACATTACCTCTTTATAATATTAGTATACATAAACAGACAAAGCACTTACCATCATCGGATTCGGGTGCTTCTCCAGATATCACAAATGCTTTAACGTTTGACTGATCAGAGCCCTGAAAATTTTATTGGCATAAAATTACCTGTATGATGACAAATACATAGCAAATAGAAAATCAGATATCTAGTCTACTAATATATTGAAAAAAGCATTATCAGCATCATCAAATAATTAAATGCGTATAAAAATTATGATAATTTAATAACTATCTGCCGCCCCGCAGTTTCACCCGCGGAGTTCCAGTGATCATATAGCGGTATGAAAAATAGATAGCCGATTCTCAAACCTCCTGAATGTGCATATTAAATTTCACAAAAAATTATCAAGCAGTTTCGGAGGAATATGGTAACTTGGTAACTAACATTGTGACACGAGAATTTAAATAAGATTTAATTGTATTTATTGTAAAAGTGATGCTGTGTATAGTGTACATATGTGTAAAGTGGTACTCACGGGTGATAATCCAATTTCTACTTCCGAATCAGATTCTGAAGCTTCCCCGTCAACAACGTGGGCAGTTTTAGACATTTTAAGAAATGTTTTTATTAATTAATCTTATAAAACATAGTTCTTTTAAATTATCACTTTTTTTTTTTTTCGTACAAACGAAACTTTTATGATAAACAACAGCTGATTTTACGTGACTTGACTGACGGACTGATTGACGGACTGACGGAGCAGGCCACAGAGGATTTAGGTAATTGTCAATAACATGTTGAATATAATACGAACTTTGTTTTTTTTTTATTAATTTATTTAATTTAAAAGATCAGTCGTTCGGAATTCGTTTTCTTATTTTTGATTTATTGTACATTATGTAATTCATGGTTATACCGTAAAATAGTAAAATTATACACTATGTTTTGTCGATGACTCTCTAATATAACATGTAATGTATGCCGCCAGAAACTTCGCTATAGTGTTGTATATCTAGTTTTGTGATATATCGATAATTACAGTCTTTTAAATGATCTCAAAGTAATGTTTTATTTATATTTGGTAATTTCCGGTTTTATAATTTAACTTAAAATGCCATTTCGAATCAGTGTCAAGTCAAATCAGCATCGCTATCAATGACAAAATAGCATGAATAATTTCACTCCTGCAAAAACATTTAATTCAAATATTTTACGTAAATACGAGTCAGGGTGAATAAAACAATAAAAAACATGAAGAAATGTTTTACTATAACGGGGACGACTTTGACACAGTGACAACATACTATATATAGTGCCTAATTTATTTTATTACCTAAGCAATTAATTTTCATTTAATCACCAACTTTGGAAAACTTAAAGTGACATTTGCATGGATTATTTATAAAATAGAGACGAACTTAATGTATTTATACGGGGGGCGTACATATTTATTTAATTTTAGATTTAGTATTTGTTGTTATAGCGGCAATAGAAATTGCTATCATCATCATCTTCCTTGCCTTGTCCTATGTAGGGTCGGCTTTGTGCGTCATGTCCCTCCATTTCATTCGATCTCCATTCAAATCCACCTTCACTCCACATTCTCTCATATCATCTTATACACAATCATACCATTATTTCTTTGGCCTTCCCCTTTTACGCCTGCATCATCCGTGAAATTTCAACTGTCTACCTATCACCGTTCTTGAGATGTAGCCTGGTGACAGACGGACTCAGTAATAGGATCCGTTTTTACCCCTGGGGTAAGGAATAGTTTGTATTCGGTCTTATGTCACTTAAAGTTTCACCGTAACACTCGATTTTCGTAACATCCCTATTCAATCTTTCTCATACCTGATTATGCTTTCTTACAATAATTTCTACTTTACTTAGACATCAAGTTGTAGTGCTGCTGCCAGGTACATTCTCATTATATTAACTATATAAAAACTCAATGGTATAGGTATATGTTTTTTATAAAAAAATTAAGAAATAAAAAACTGCATTAATTCAATATGACATTTTATTACATACCAACCTCATTAACTGGCAACACCAACAGCTGTAGTTTCAATAGCGATCACAGATTTGAAAAAACGTCCATCGATTAGCAATGTACAATACGATATCGATAGTAATTTTACAGATTTCAATAAAATTCTCATTCTCACACACTTATTATTTATAATAAATATTATATTTTAAACAGGGCAATATTTGTTTTAACAGGAACAACAAAACATGGTAATGGTGTTCGAAATTCACAACAACATTTTTATTAAAATTACATTTGGAATTATACAAGTGTCTAGCTTACAGCCAACACTTCAACCAATCATTCGTTATATTGTTTTAAAAAGTTATCATATCATAAATTTCATTAATTGATTTGAGGGATCGTTAAACACGACATAATTAAGGTGTTTTCATTTATAGAAATGCATCAAATGGCATTGTTTTAATATAAAATAAATTTAAGAAAATTTAGAAATTTCCATCCTGAATAAAGTCTGTCCGATCCAGAAATGAACCATAAACAATAAATAAAAAGGTCGTAATCGCACCAACAAATTCAAATCAGTCATAATTTACGATATTTACTCATTTACACTAATAAGTTCATAAGATGATGTTCACCTAGAATTATTTACTAAATACATATAAATAATACTAATAATAACAGCGCTAGTTCGTAGTAGCAAGTTCTACTTACTTAGTGAACGCTTTTTTTAATGTAGTAGAACTAAAATAAATTATTTAGAGTCGTTCGAAGCCTTGTTAATTTACAAAGGAATAGTACAATTATAAAAGACATTCATCAGCAAATTCCTTAAATCAATTCCTAGGATTTTACTCTATTTGACTAAAAATCGATAAAATATCATATTAGCTACAGTTAAGTGTATAACATTATTAAAAACGGTTTCGCAACTCATATTTAATAACATAATAATATGGTGTAACATAAATATTTTTTACTGTAAGATAACTAAAGGTAAGCGACTAGTTTTTGTTTCAGATCTATCGACAATCGACATGGACATTTAGGCAACTCTAGAAAAAGAATCGCCATTTTTTTTACATTTCGAATTTAAAGCTCACAGAGTATCAAATCACTATGTTCTATTTACCTAGACACAGGCGCCTGCTAGCTGAAAGACATTTTAAGCCCTGAGACGCACGAGAGTTTATTTACCGGACGGTAAAAAAACGTTCAAATAAAAACAAATGTATTCCCATGTATATGTTAACACGACAGCGTTTTTAAAACGCGATGCTATTTTATCGAGCGGTGTTGCATTTTCAACTTTGGACGTTGGAAATAAAGCATATTATCATTATGGTACTTGGGAATGCATTTTTTGTGTATGAACGCTTTTTTATCCCACGTTAAAAAAACTCTCGTGCGAATGAGGGCTAATGGCTAACAAATTAAAATAAGTGTAGAACTTATAAAATCCAGCTAGAAAGTAGCTTTCATTTGATTTGTTTTAATTGTCAAAAACAGTACCAGTTTCTATATGCAACATTTATTTTTAAAACATAGGTAACAAGGTATGTCATTATTAATTATTTAAAAATAAAAAGGTTTTATTTATATCTATAGTCATGTACCTAATTAATAAATCAATCCCAAAATGTTTGTGGAGGGACATTAGATTTAGTCGAATCGACGCGGCTCTAGAGGCGACTATGTAAAAATAAAATTTTAAAATTTGGCCGTTAGTAAATTTTCTTGAGCCATTTAAAATCGAATTCAGTTAATCAACGACGATTTATACTTTTTTGTGTCTGTGTTATTTTAGTAGTTTTTAAACTAGGTAATTAACTTTTTTTAAGCCCTCATTCGCATGGGACTTTTTAACCAGATGTTAAAAAAGCCTTACAACAAATGCATTTCCAAGTATATGTTCACACTACAGCGTTTTTAAAACGCGACGCTTTTTTATCGAGCGGTGTTGCATTTTCAACCGAGGGCGTTGGAGATAGAGCATATTATAAGGTACTTGGGAATGCATTCTTTGTGTTTGAACGCTTTTTTAACGTCCGTTTAAAAAGCTCTCGTGCGAATGAGGGCTTAGTTACCTTAGCTATGGTTAAAAAAAACCGTTCAGCCGTTCACAGATCGTCAGCACATTTTGACAGTTATACAAATAAATGCATAAATTTTTTATTTCTATTCTTATAAAATAATAACTAATGTTCGATAGTACTACAAAGCATCGATTATTATGTTGATGATATGTTATGAATTGCTTCAAGTTTAATTTTATTGTTTTAATTTAATTTTGCGACTTCAGGTGGAAAATTAATTCATGTTTTATTACGAGTATGGTCGTTAATGTGGTCAAGAAAATAATGAAAATTAAATACATTGTTATAACATCATTATCAGACTTGAAGGTTATTGCAAAAAAGCAATATTTATTTAAAGTATAATAATATTGCAGTAAACAAGTCATATCCATGGAGTATGTAAGGCTTGAAAGAAATTATTTTGTCTCATTTAAGCTCAAAGGATAAATTGATAAATTTTCATACAATATTTTATGTTTTATAAAAAAAACGTGATAAAATTGGACGAAAAGCCAAAAGTAAGGTTGTAAAAATTAAAAGTTTTCATTTTCGAAAAATATCGTCTTGATAGGTAAGCATATCCAAAAGTTTTTGTATAAAAACTCGTTTAAAATAAGCTTCATTGCTGTTTTTTTTTTCAACTTTATTTATTTATTTAGGAGCGGCTCGTTACCCTGTTATCTTATTCATTGTTTTAAAAGGAAAAAAAACGGTATTTCAGCCGACGAAAGATCTTATTTTCATAATAATAATAAAAAAAACAAACATCACTGAACCCGCTACACGTTTTTCGCCTACTTTTTTTTGTTTCCTGTGTTGCATGGCTCTAAAGTCACTATTTCGGGCAAACCCGGCAAAAAAAGTACCCAATTTTTTTGATACACATTTTCTTCTGTTCTGCCTTATATTTTTTTATCACCATTATTATTTAATGATTATTTTTAATACAGTCAAAAAAATTGGGATACGATTAAGGTTTTATACCGAATACGTCTAGTAAATATTAACAATCTAACTATAAGGGATCAATGTCCTCATTACAAATTAAATGAGGTGTTATATTGGCGATGCAAGGTCATATATTAATTTTATATTTTTCCAACAGAAGTTACCACGTCCGCGATTCCTCCCTTGCTCGCCAAAATATATCACTCATTGACTGTTTAAAATTGGAATACTACTAATGACTATTATCGCCATAGACAATAGACGCTAGATGTAGACAATGACATGTCATGTTAGGACCTCCTTGGAGTAAAACGTCGTTGAGGCTACACTAGCGCCATTGGGAGTGGCGTTTTCCGGAACTACAACTCCCCTTTCTCAAGCTCTACGCTGTCTAAGTACCATTAATTTTGCTTCACTATGTTTAATGTTAGGATATTTATACCTTTTTCATCGGGTATTTATTTGTGGTTAAGCGAAAAAGTTACTTTAAGTTCGTCAAATGTTTGGAAATAGTAATTTTTTTATGATGTTATTTTGGAGACAAACAAAAAAGGTTTGTGTTATTTTTATCAAGGTCTCATTAGTATGGGTTTTAACCAGACCTCGATTTCTGCCTATTTCCAGCCTGTTCCAAAACTTTTAAGCTTATAGGACGTTGACCATCTCAAATAACTTCTCCATTCAACCTACACACTAAAACTAATAACGTTTTAAAATCCTAATACAAACAGTCGATCTAAAACGGGTGGAGAATTTATCCTAAAAAAAACAACGAAAAATAAATACACTTCAAAAATGGAAAAACATAACGCTCCTTATTTTTGGTTTGACAACACCGTTGTAGAAGTTTTCGAACGTGTTCAAGTAACGGGTGTACTCTTGTGCGCGGGAACGCCACGCGGCCGCCATGTTGTGTAGGAAACCCGCGTCGGGGGCAACTCTAGCGCTGCAATGGCAGTAATGGCGAATAATGCGGAATGACGGGCTCGCGCGTTTTGCTACGGTCCTGAAATTAAATATATTTATTCATTCAAGTTGACAGCCCGGCTGGCTTTGTGGTTAGTGACGCTGACTCTCAAGCTGCGGGTCGTGGGTTCGAATCCCACCCAGGCAGGACATACATTTGTATGCATGAATATGTCTATTTGTACTGTGTCTGGATGTAAATATCAATAATATGTATGTATTTAAAAGTTCATTCTATGTAGTATACTATGTAGTGATATCAGCTATCTGGTTACCATAACACAAACTCACTTTGAAGCTTGATTGGCCGTGTGTGAAAACTGGTCTGATTTGAAAAAATATTTCATTGGTTGATAGCCCATTTATCGAGGAAAGTTATCGGCTATATATCATCAAGCTACGGCAAAAGCGAGCAGAGCGTCAATAAAAAAATTAGCAAAAACGATCAAGTAACGCTTACGAAGTTGCGCGGGTCAACTAGTAAATAAAATAAAAACAATTTTGCTCATCGGTCCTAGCGTCTTTGAGCAATCAGTGAAGTGAATATGCATAAAAAATAATATTCCGACGAATTGAGAGCTTTTTTTGAAAATAAAGGTAAAAATAAAGAAACAGAAGACCGGTAAGTACCTTGTTGCGGTGCGCATCTGCGTGGCGTCCGTCTGACGTCATAGCCCCGTGTCGAACATCTGCAGCGACCGAGTGATCACGTCGTCCTTCAGACACGACTCCAAGAACTCCTCGATGGTTATCACGCCGTCCTGGTTCAGGTCGAGCTTCCTGAACACACGGTCCACCTGCAGAATTAATGGATCGTGCTTTTAAAGTCGTTTTGGTGTCTAAAAGAAACTATTGGTACAAAAGTAATCAAATATTTTCCTTGAAAAAGGTTATTATTTCAGTACGTGAAACATATAATTCTAATCATAAAATATAATATCAGCGTTATATAATTATAGTTCAAGACTATTTTTACATTTTAAACCTATAAAACACATATTGGCGCCCAACGTGGGACTTTTAGATAGGATGAAATGGTTCACCATACATAATAATCCACATGAAAATTGATAGTTCATCAGTATATAAATATCTTAATATATATAAATCTCGTGTCACAATGTTTGTCCTCAATGGACTCATAAACCACTTAACCGATTATAATAAAATTCGCACACCATGTGCAGTTCGATCCAACTTGAGAGATAGGATAGCTTACATATACTTGGACCCGGTAGGTGGCGCTGGTGGGCAGAACGAAGTCTGCCTGCTCCACTAGTCAGTATATAAATAAATAATTATATTTCTTTTACCACAAAGCTGGCAGGCATACGATCCCACTTGACGACAAGCGGTTACCGTAGCCTATAGACGCTTGCAGCACCGGGGGCGTGACTCATACGTTGCCGACCGTGTAAGAATCTCTTACGCTGTACTCCATTGGTAATACCATGGCGGGGAGCTCATTCCACAACCTGAGCGTCCGCGGAAGGAAGCTTCTCTGACACCGCGAGGTTCGAGACCAATTCACTCCGGTACATTAACAATAGTCATATAATACCTGTTCATTAGCCTTCGCATCGTCCAGTCTCGCAGCCGGGGACCCAGGAGGCGCTCTTCTTCCCAGCAGCTCATGTACAGCGACGACGACTTCAGCCAACTCCTGTCTTGTGATCGCACCGTCTCCATCCACATCGTACAATCTGAAGGCCCACCGCAGGCGCTCGTAGACAGAACCGCGAAGCAAAGTTGAAAGGGTTACTAGAAGTTCCTGGAACAGAACATGGTGGTTATTGCCGCCGCAGAAAAAGCAACCTTACAAGATGAGGATTAGAGTCGACAATTCATAAATGCTTGTAAATTTGTTCCGAGGTAAGGTCGTAATGATATAAATAAATATAAGACTATGTACTAAGTAGAGCGGTTCCCGGTTAGGAGAAACATTTGAGTGTGATAGATTGCTTTTAAATTAATTGCCGTTTTTGTGGGTTTTGACGTGTTTCCGTTTGGTAGATCCATTAGGAAAACGTACATTAGTAAAATATAACATCCTGGAAGTCTAATACTGTTAGATTGAATATTGTGAATTATAATTAAGATATATAGAATAATGTTAAATTGGATAAGTTGTTTGTTCTTTGACACTTTGAAATAGGTTATAATTTAGTGTTATCGATTATTTGAAGATAGTAAATGTATTCAAAACGGTTATTAGTTAAATAGTTGTTTTAGAAACCTATTTAGATTATAAACTTAAAATGTATTTTATGTGGGTATTTGTAAGAACGTTTAGTGAAAGCGCCGCGTACCGCCGCTTAAAAAAGGACGTGCGGTCGGCCAGACGGCACTTCTTGGTTGGCTGTCGAGCTGTGCGGACATCGGTCGGTGAGTATAATAATTGAGTTGAGAGTTAAACGATCAAACTATTATATAAATAAATGTGAATGTACAGGTAGTACATGGGACCTTGTATGTATATGTGTATCTATATGGTGTATGTATATCGTATGTATCTATGGTATGTGTATATATATATATATATATATAATATGTAATATATATAATATGTAAAATACCTAATGGCATATACCGGTAGTACATGGGTCCCTATGTATATATGGTATATAGTAAATATATAAGGACTTAATAATTTCTGTTATTTTTAACTAATAAATAATCATGAAACTAACAAGTGCATGAATATGTCCGTTTGTTCTTTGTCTGGATGTTAATATCTATATAAGCATATATTTAAAAGTAGCATCAGCTATCTGGTTTCTAGAGTACAGCTCTGCTTAATTTAGAATCAAATTGACCGTGTGTAAAAAACGTAAGGATAGTTATTAGTTATTGTTAGCGTACCTATAAATAAAATAACTGTACCAAACCATATTTTTCGTTTCAAATGTACAAAGTTTTTATTTATTCCTCCATTGTGTATGGAATCGAATATAACGCTTCAAAATTGGAATTCCAAACAGTAGAATAAACTCCGCCAGAAACCGCTATATATTAATTAAAAGTTTTGACTTGCAACCTGCAGGTAAGGTCGATGTGAAGCAAAAGTTTTCCCTTACTGGCAACACTGATAGAAAACGTTTCGTTGCACCAAAATTACTGCAATATGTATATCAAAATGATAGCTCTTATTCATTGTTCGCTCAATCGATGCTGCGGTTTCTTTTTATTGGCGAACGTAAAGGCCCGTACTTCCTTAAGTTATTGCTTGAAGATTTATCAGTTAACTTATTCCATTACATGTTGGTTTGGAGACTAGCCAAGATGCGATTGAACGCGTCAAATGGAACTTAGTTTAAATAGCTTTTTGGGTTGTCAGCTTTAAAAATCTATTCAACCGAACGTCAATTAATCTTGCGTTTTTTTATAGTTTATTCCAAGATTTTAGATCTTATATACGTGAGAGCACATAAAGCAGTGAAGTCACATATTTATGAGAGATGAGACTTAATACTATTATTTTACTTATGAGTACCTATGTCTTTAATGTCTTTATTATAATTTATTACTAGTTTCAACTGCGCCTCGGATATCTTAAATCTTCTATCCAAAGCTTCGAATTTATAATATAAATAAGATAATAGTAAGTAACAACAGGTAGTTTTATTTAAACTATAACTTTAATAAAAATATAAAAAAACGAATACATCGCAAAATAAAACCTTTTTTTAAGTCAGTTTAAAAAGCAAAGTTAGACAATATCTGAACGTAAGTATTAAGCCATCGACCAAGTCGAGTCGAATCGAACTCTTTCGATTAACAAAGTTGTCGACTTGTCGATGGATTTTTTGAACTATCAACCATTGTGCCACATTTTAATTGAACGTTCAAAACTTTTTCCAACGGCCACGGCGGAAAAACTTTGTCATTGGGTGCCCAGTTTTTTTTTTACCATTTTTACCAGGGAAATAATAGATGGTAGCGAAGTAGATCGAAGACTGTGTTGTGGCATGAGCTCCCCGCCATGGTATTCCCAGTAGAGTACAGTATGGGGTTCTTAAAGAAGGGAGTGAAGAGATTTTTACTGGGTCGGCAACGCGTGAGTAACGCCCCTAGTGTTGCAAGCGTCCATCAGGCGGACTGTATGCCTGTTTGCCACCTTTGTAGTATATAAAAAAAAGACGTACGAAACCGCAGTTTTATTGGAGATATCTATATATATAAAAATGAATTGCTGTTCGTTAGTCTCACAAAAACTCAAGAACGGTTGAACTGAGTAACATTCCTTGGTCTTGAAATGTTCGTGGGGGTCCAGGGAAGGTTTAAAGCATTCAGTTTTTTTATTAATTGATGCTGAGGCTGTACGAAGTTTGCCGGGTCAACTAGCAGGATATAAAGATTAACATGAAATCCGTTAATCTATCTATATTAATAGGTATATTATATAGGTAAAGAGTTTGTTTGTTTCAAAGTTGACCAGGAAATATTGGTCCGATTTGAAAAAATATTTTAGTGTTAGATAGCCCATTTATCGAGGTAGGGAATATTCTTTATATCATCACGCTACGACTAATAGAAGCGAAGCTTCATCAAAATTGTTGCAAAAACGGGCAAGTGACGCTAACGAAGTTGCGCGGGTCAACTAGTTATTGTATAACGTTATTTTACTGAAATAACGTAGATATGTCCTGCCTGATATCTATAGATATGTGACTAAGGAACGCCCATTCCATATAAAATGCCATAAAATAAGATAATAACCACAGATGTGAAGGTAGATAAATTAAAATGGCCGCATCTAACTATTTTAACGTCGAGTTTAGAAGTCTTAAGTTATCTTCATTATTATGAAATTGGAAATGATTTAAATACAGAAATGTCCTTTACTTTGCTGCCATAGAATTTATGAAACTATTTATCAATCTTACCAACATAACGCGCCAATTAAGAACGGAAGAAGTCGCGGAAACGGTTATTACTTTTTACCGCAAGACAGAAAAAATAAAAAATCTTTGGTTCAAATCCAGAAAAGTTTCCACAGAGGTAGCAAACGAACTATGATAATGGGATGCATTCTACTAAATTAAGTGACATCTTGAAGAATTTCGTTTTATATTCATTAAGAAAAAATATCCTAATATTTAAGTTTAAGTGCAAAAGTTTGGTAGAGTAGTTTATTATTTTCAGGCTAGAACAGCTACAGGGATCGCGATGAAATTGAACACGGAGTTAGAATATGTTTTAGAACAACACATAGGCTACTTTTTTCCCCAGAAATTTTGAAGATCCACGCGGATGAATCCACGGGGAGCAACTAGTGTACCATATTTAAGTAATATAGTTATACTGCATTATTTTCGTTAGTTAATACCTAATTCGTAAATAAAATAAAATACTAAAATTTGTAAGTGATTACAAAGATAACTAGAGATTTATATTTGAATGTGAAATAGACATCAAAGAAGACGCCATTGCAATTGGACATTTCTATCAAACCTCTTTGGAGATTAGTTTTTTTGTATAGCCCACTAAAATAAATCTAAAAGGAAATATAGACCGAATCATAAATATTATATATGAAAATGTTAATCTAGTACATTCATAAGCTTAGGGTTGCCAGCTCTTAAAACAGAAAAGCCGGACGGACAGTTTAGCCGGACACTGTAGTAAAAAAAACCGGACAGGCTCCTATTCTCATTCTTAGTAATTACATATAGTAGTAATCATGGTGGCTCAGAGAAACTCATGATCCTGAGGGACCTAAGGGGGCAGGTCCGTACCTCTGAGTTTAAAAACTTAGGCAGATTCACCCCACTGGCTTTCGAAGGAAAACACCGTGAGGAAACCTGCATGCCCGAGATGTCACAATTAAAGGCATGTGAAGTTGCGCCGCACTAGGCCCGTGCGGACTACACCCCCTCGTTGTTAGGGGAGGCTCGTGGTCCTCGGTGGAGACGGATGTGATGATGATGATGATTAGTATATTACTATAATTTTGAAAGCCTTATCGTCCTTTAGCTTACAACACCGCTCAAGTAAAAAATTGGCAGTTTCTACATTTTAATGCCGTTGGATAGAGCTGCTCATTGCGCGTCGAACCATGGGTCACTTGATATAGATTTCAGTCAATAATTTGCCGTTATTCAAAAAGTAGTATCAACCGCCTTAAAAAATAAACAGTTTTTTTCGTCTCCTGAAAACTTGGTAAAAATTACATGCGGTGTTGTAAGCTAAGGGACGTTATTTAGCTGGACACGGCACCAAAAATGATGACTGCAGATGCGAAGAGATCTTTACAGGGTAGGTCTCTGGTGTTGCAAGCGTCCATAGGCTACAGTAACAGCTTGTCATCAGGTGGGACTGTACGCCAGTTTGCCACCTTTTTGGTATAAACAAAAAAGACGCCTGGCAACCCTACATAAGTAGGAGGTTAGAATGCATAACATAGTTCGGAACATAAAACGGAACAGGAAATACGACGAAAACAAAAATATAAGAAATCATTCTTGTCTTAGACATTCCAAATAACATGGGGAGTGTTATTTGGGACTCACATAACACTACAATAAATTATTGCTTGTGCAGTCGCTGTAACTTTGAATATGCGACATTTTTACAAATTGAATTTATTCTTCAAACAAGAGTTTAGAGCAGGTAGCTTCTAAGCAAGCAGTTTGAATCAGAGTTAGTGCTCGCGTATTTTATAAAATACGTATATATATAGTATATATAAAGTGTATAAGATATATAGTGACCCGGCAAACGTCACAAAACAAAGTCGCTTTCCGCTGTCTGTCCCTACCTATGTCTTCTTAAATCTTTAAAACTAGGCAATGGATTTAAATGCGGTTTTTTTAATAGATAGAATGATTCAAGAGGAAGGTTTTTATATATAATACATGCATAATATGTTAGAGAAACACTGACAATTTTAGAGGTTTCTAATGTGATGTATAAGTATTGCACCCATGCGAAGTTGGGGCGGGTCGCTAGTTAATATTATAAAGGCGAAAGCTTGTGAGTGTGTATGTTTGTTACTTCTTCACGTCTAAACGGTTGAAGGATCTTAATTAAATTTGGTATGGAGTTAGCCGACACCCTGGATTAACATATAGGCTACTTTTAATCCCGGGAAAATTCAAGATACCCCGGAAACGCGGTTGAAACCGAAGAAGCTAGTAAGTAATTTACATATATATTTACTATTCGTATTTTTTATATCAGTTTCAGTTAAGTATCGAATAGCATACTCAGTAAAAATATGCGACAAGTCTAAAGTTTTCGTACACAGAAATTTTCCTACATTCATCGGCCCCCTAATGTCCTTGTTTTGATCGCACAGATACAAGCTCTCTCCCTCTTCATCTATCTATCTCTTTCTATACGTATTAAGAAGTTGCTGACTTATCAAAAAAGAGAATAAGTTGGAGTTAGGGTCTGCTATTCACAAATGCTTGATAGAATTTATACTCACAAACTTTAGAATTTATAATAGGTACTAGCTGCCGCCCCACGGTTTCATCCGCGTAGTTCCCGTTCCTGTCCTGTTCCCGTGATCACAGGGGAATCAAATATAGATAGTAGTCGATTCTCAGACCTACTGAATATCCATATAAAATTTCATAAAAATAGGTCACGCCGTTTCGGAGGAGTATGGTAACTAACATTGTGACACGAGAATTTAATGTATATAGAAGACCTGCCTCTGCTCGGTTTCACCCACATAGTCCTCGTTCTCGTAGGAGTACAGGGATAAAATATAGCCTTTGTTACTCGTGGATAATGTAGCTTTCGAATGGTGAAAGAAATTAAAAAAAACGGTCCAGTAGTTTTTGAGTCTATTCATTACAACCAAACAAAGTTTTTCTCTTTATAATATTAGTATCTATAGATTATTAGAATCCGAACGTACGATGTTACTCTTTCACGCAAAAACTACTAAACCAATTTAAATTAAATTACACACTGGTACACAGATAGTCTAGAGCCTGAGAAAGGACATAGGCTACTTTTTATCCCTAGAAAAAAAGATCTTCCGAGTACGCAAGTGAAACCGCGTGTAGCCACTCGTTCTAAATAAAAGCAACGATCCCTAACGATTCGCTGAATTGACATTTCGTAAGTGGCTCTTCGAATATTGAGAAGTTAAATGCTTGGAGTACACTTTAGGCATCGATTGAGACTTCAAACGTATGACCTAAAAATGGCTTTTTGAAGTCTACCGGGGAAACGAGAATCGATTTCAGTAAGTTGTGAACGAATTTTTTTGAAGTGGCAACATTTTCTACATTTAAGTACGTTATACTTACTATAATTATTATGAAGAGGAATGATTAGTATTTTTGTATGTAACAAATAAATTTGAAAACAGATTTGCCGTGTGTCAAAGATGTCCCAGAATATTTATTTGGGAGGGCAATGCCATACGTTAAAATCACAATGCCCTACTTTAAATTGTTTGTCTATAGAAATCATTCATTGTATCACACATGGTGATTGATTTAGGAACCCGTGCTTCGAGGGCAGGTCAATTATTATGATATTTTTTCACTTCCGCCCTGCCAGTAACCAATGCTGCCCTTTTTTTTTTTTTTTTTTTTTTTTTTATTTCCCAGGGGAATCCTCATAGGATACCCGGCAGCTCCGGGGGGAGCCGCCGGGTTATGTGGAGACTCACCGGCACAGAAGGTGCCGGTGCCTACCCACTAAACCCCTGGGGTTCCATTGACGCCTCGGCGCCGTGTGGCGGGGCTGCGGGACACGCGTAAGCCTTACAACCGCATGCCCCGCCGGCGCTGCTCGGCCTCCCAAAAATACTGCTGGAGGCCGAGCCCGTCTCGGGAGGGCGGGACTCACGATGCGAAAACGCATGCGAGTCCCGCCCCCCTCTCAACTTCACCGGAGATGTCCATGGAACAAATGGGCATCTCCGGCATGGGACCGTTGGCGTGGGCGGCGGATCCCCCGATCCGCCGCCCCGGTCCCCGGCGTTACGGCGGCAACCGGCCCGCGAAGGCCTGTCGCCGCCTACCGCGCCTGCGGCGGCGAAGCGGGAGAGAGTTGACGTCGTCCTCTCTCACCCGCTCCGCCGCCTCCTTCTGCGACATGACTTGGCCGCAGAAGGTTGCGGCCGCCTCCCAGGCCTCCTCGCTGCCCACCATGGCCCTGATGAGGGCCGGCAGCGAGAGGTCTGCGCCGACCGTCGCGGACAAAGCGGTGCGAGGAGTCGCCCAAGCGGGGCACTCCTCGCGCGTATGTACCGCCGTGTCCGAGACGCCGGCCCCGCAGTGGTGGCACGTCTCCGTGGGCTCTCTGCCCGCCACCCGGCACAGGTATCGCCCGAAGCAACCGTGCCCGGTGATCACCTGTGTCAGGTGGAAGGTGAGAGCCCCGTGCTCCCGTTCGAGCCACTCCTTCAGGAGTGGTCGAACGGCGTCCACCACATCCCGGCTCGTAGCCGGGTTCTCGAGTCGGGCCGTCCACTTCCGGAGGAGAACGCTGCGAGCGTCCTCCCTCCAGCTCGCGATCTCCCGCGGATGTGGACGGCCCCCGGCCTCCTTCGCTCGCCAGTACACCGCGGCGAGTACCTCGGCTTCGAGGTCCCACGGCGGCGTACCGGCGAGCACACACGCGCCGGCGCACGACACGGTGCGATACGCTCGGACCACCCTGAGCGCCATGGCGCGCTGCGGACGTCGCAGCGCAGCCTGGTTTCGGGCGCTCAGGGCCCCGGCCCATATCGGCGCTCCGTAGAGCGCCATGGAGCGTATCACACCGGTGTATAGGCGCCGGCAGGCCCTCCCTGGGCCCCCCACGTTGGGGAGGATCCGTCCCAGAGCCCCGGCGGTGGCCATCAGTCGCGGTGCCAACCGCCGGAAGTGCTCCTCGAACCTCCATCGGCCGTCGAGAACGAGTCCAAGATATTTCATCGAGGACCCGACGGCGATGGAGGTTCCGCCCACCACTATGGCGGCTCCCGGCGGTGGCCCGCGTCGGGGCCCATGGAACACCAGGGCCTCCGACTTATTGAGGGCCACCTCGAGCCCCAGGGCACGGATCCTCCCCACCACCTGCGCCACAGCAGCCGTGGCGAGGAGGGAGGCTTCACGATAGGTGCTGCCGCGGGCCGTCACGAGGGTGTCGTCTGCATAACACACCAGACTGACCCCTCGCAACATTGCACCGCGCAGCACCCAATCGTAGCCGATGTTCCACAGGTGCGGTCCGAGGACCGACCCCTGTGGAACACCGCACGTCATCTCCCTCCTCCCAGGGCCGCTGCTGCCCTCCCCCCTCGGGAACACTACGTCCCGACCGACGAAGTAGTCGGCGATGACCTCCTGGAGGTACTGCGGTACGCCGTGGTACCGCAGTCCCTCTTTGATCGTCTCCCAGGGTAGCGTGTTAAATGCGTTGCGGATGTCTAATGACACCGCAAACAACACGCCCCCCTGGGAGACGGCCCCCTCGGCGAGGTCCCTGACCCGCGCCACGGCATCCACGGTCGACCGACCCCGGCGGAAGCCGAACTGCGCGTCGTCCAGTCCCGGATCCATGGACTCGACGAGGCGCCCAGCGAGCACACGCTCAAACAACTTGGGCACCTCGTCGACTACCACCACCGGGCGATACGACGACGCCTGTCCGGCCGGGCGACCGTCCTTCTGCAGAAGGACGAGTCTGCCCGTTTTCCACCGCCGGGGGAATCGACCCTGCTCCATGCACGCGGAGAACAGGGTCCTCACCTTTTCGCCGAGCTCCTCCAGCGCAATCGCCAGGACGACCCCTGGCACACCGTCGGGGCCCGGGGCGGTCCTCTTGGACTTGAGTCTGAGAATCGCCGCCCCGAATTCGCCCTCCGACACCGGTGCCGGGGAAGTGTCCGTTCGCGACTGGCTGGAGGAGGAGGCGGAGGTCATCGCCGGCGGCACCCATGTACCCCGAGCGGGGAATAGGGTGCCGACCACTTCGTCCACCAGTGCCCCGTCTAGACTGACCGTCAGCGGGGGAGCCCAGGGCCGTAGTTTGTTACGTACGGCCCTGTAGGGCCTCCCCCACGGGTCGCCGTCGAGAAGCCGCAGCCACTCCTGCCACGCCGCCTCCTTGGCCTGCGCTATCGCCACCTTGAAGGCGGCACGCGCGGCCCTGTAGGCGGCGTAGAGGGTTTCCTCCTCCTGGGTGTCACGGACTCTTCGCCGTCTGCATCGGGTGTACCGGCGGCGCGCTCTCCCGCACGCCACCCGCATTTGGCGGAGCTCCATGCTCCACCAGTACACCCGACGCCGTGGAGGGAGCGGTCTGGCCTTCGGCATTGCCCTATCGCATATGCGAGTCAGGACAACGCCGAGGCGCTCCGCTTCCCCATCCACGTCGGCTCCGATCTCAGAGCCGGACACCCAGTCTTCGAAGACTGCTGCTTCCCGTGCGACCTCTGGGTCTAGACGGGACACCACCCACCTCGGTCCGTCCCCGACACGGGGCCGGACAGTCCCCCTCGACGTGAGAGGGACCGTCGTGGTGGAGTGCGCGGAGACATCGAATCGAATATAGCGATGATCCGATAGCGTCTCCACGTTCTCCACCACCCTCCAGCTTTGGACACGGCGCGCCAGGGCGGGCGACGCGAAAGATACGTCGACTATGGAGCCGCCCTGTTGCCGCACGCACGTGTCCACCGACCCCGTGTTGAGGAGGGACAGTCCCGCAGAGACCGCCCAATCCTCCAACGTCTCACCCCGTGCATCCGTCGCTCGAGACCCCCACGCCGTGGATTTGGCGTTGAAGTCTCCAGCGACTAGCACGGGGAACCAATGCTGCCCTACCTCAAATTCGACTATAGCTACAGCCCTGGTAAGTAGTCCATTAAAAAAAAAGGCGTTCGTCAAGAAAGTCAATAGTGCGATTCAGGATTAGTACCTACTAGCGGACCCGGCAGACTTCGTTATGCCCACCAGCGCCATCTACCGGGTCCAAATTGATGCATTATACATAAAAACCTTCCCCATGAAATACTCCGTAATTTGGTGCAGACCGCATGAAAATCTGTTCAGTAGTTTTTTTATTCATCGCGTTCAGACAGACAGAAAGAGGCGGCAGGGACTTTGTTTTTACATATAATCAAAAATAAAAATCTAAAATATTTTTATTCAAATAGGCCAATATGCAAAGCACTTATGAATAGTCAGACTCTAACGCTCGGTTCGGAAGGTTGGTTTTGCTGAGAAGAGCCGGCAATAAACTCAGCAATTACTCTTTTTAAAATAAACTTAGATTATAATACATTGCTCCTCGGTGGAGACGTATATGAGCTGTTGATGATGATGATAATACATTTCAAGGAATTAGTCTCACTGACAATATCTGCGTGGTAGGGAATGACATAATTTATTAGTACCTATAATACTCACTCTGAAACTGATGGCGCCACTGCAGTTCACGTCGAACGCCTTGAACACGTAGTGGGCGTACAGCGCTGAATCTGAAATTATGAAAGGCTATATGAAGAAGGAAATATCAAGTAGAAATAACTAATTTCGGGGACGGCAAATACTAAAGTAAACTTTAGATTAAAAAAAGTTTTTTTTTCGGAAATAAGTAGCTATCATTTTCAAATTTCCCCGCGGTAAAGTGACAGCAATTTTTTTTTATGGACACTCTTTTATGAATTAACTTTTATTTATTTAACATCAGAATATATGTTATACAATATTTTTATTAACACCTTATTTAATCTATAATGGTTTGTCTATTGTGTTATTTGTGTTTTAATTGAAAGAAAGAAAGAAGAAACGTCTATAAAAAAAAACTATGCGTGGGTCAAAGGGACAAAGGGACTGCTCTTAATTCTCTTTTATAAGTTTATAAACTAGTACCTACAATAAAAAATTACATCTAATAAAGAAATTTCGTCTAAATAATCAGCAATTTTTGTATTAAAGAGCAACAAACATCCATTCATAATTATGAACTTTAACATTTAACAGCAGGAAGAATTTAACTTGCACTGAATGTAAAATTTGCATACTAGTGACGCCTCACGGTTTCACCCGCGTCCCCAGGGATTAAGGAAAAAGTAGGTATCCTATGTGTTATTCCAGAACATATTCGAACTATGCCAAAGTTCATCGTTCATCCCTTCAGCCGTTCTGGCTTGAAAGAGTATCTACCTAACAAACATGATGATGATGATGATGTCATTCATGCCGGTTTCGGCTATAGCGATGCATTTCGACTTCCGTTTATTGCGGGCTTGGATGGTTTGCCCTTTGGTGTGCTTGAATGTGGCTGACGTATCCTATTTTCGCTTTAAGTATTCGCGCGCACTGAGGACACGTCAGGACACCATATACATAATTGTAACTTATGGAAAACATATGAATCTACACTACATACTCACAATCATTCGCATTTATAATTTTAGTAGGAAGGATAGGATGTTTTATAGACATGACAAAATAACATCACAGTTCTAGAGATAAACAATAAAAAATCTACTTACTTCCATGAGGAAAGAATTTCGCGTAGATGTCTTTGAACGATTCTTCTTGAACCACGCCTTCCGGACATTCCTGAAACATTTAAATCATAAATTCCATTTTCCAATAATACGTGAAATATCAGTCGGCATTTGAGCCGCAGGAGACACGTTATTTAAAAGAAAAAAAAATAACAGTTACTGTAACTAATATTTGAAACTGTTACTTTCTACTTATATTATTTATTTTATACGACAACCAACAAGGACATAGGCTACTTTTTGTCTCGTGAAAATGGAAGATCTCCCGGGTACGCGAGTAAAACCGCGGGGAGCCACTAGTATTCTATATAGCAGTGACCTTACTTCGCTTCATTATATCGTATACTAGCTACCTCCACGCGGTTTAACCCGCGTAGTTCCCGTTCCCGTGGGAATACAGGGATAAATAAATAGCCTGTTTCTCGTGGATAATGTACCTTTCGAATGGTGAAAGAATTAAAAAAAAACGGTCCAGTAGTTTTTGAGTCTATTCATTACAACCAAACAAACTAAGTTTTCCTCTTTATAATATTAGTGTAGATAAAATAAACAACGTCTAAGAGCATTTAATTTTGTTTTAGTAAAACTGGTACTCCATTGGTTTCCACGTATTCATAAAATACAGAAACACGCCGAAAGGAGTGAGCAGCAAATAAATAAAAAAACAAAGTTTAGAGAATAATATCTTTCTCTTCCACATTTTAAAAATAAATATTTATCTTTTTTATTGTGTTTATGGAATAGTTAGACTTATTTTCACTATGTTCTATTTTTGTATAGTCTGGAATTCTAGATGTTAGATAGGAACGTAGGAAGGTACATCATTAGTTATACATATAATCAGAAGGATAAGTTTTATTGTGTACACATAATAACGAATAAAATATGGTACCATAGTATGGGATACCATAGCATACCATACTATACCATGGTATGGTACCATTATGTTTTCAACAGGTTATTATAAGTTATCATGTTTTTAAAACTATCTTTGTATACAACTAAAACTAATATAAAATAAAATAAAAAGATAATCATATTACATAAAGTAAAAAAAAAATCTATTTCTAGTCTATTACACATTTTCCTTAGCTCCAATTTATAAATTTAATTTGGATTTTTATTAATTTGAGTTTTAATTGTAATTTGAAAATCGATGCTTTAAGTAATTCGTGCAATCACAAGACCAATACAACTCTAGTACTTATTGTAAATAAACAATGTGTATTAGGCAGTAGGCACATTTTATTAAGTACTAGCTGCCGTCGCGCGGTTTTACCCGCGTAGTTCCCGTTCCCGTAGGAATACGGGGATGAAATATAGCCTATGTTATTTATGAATAACGTAGCTTTCTATTGGTGAAAGAATTGTGCAAATCTGTCCGGTAGTTTCGGAACCTATTAAATAGTTTACAACTAAGTAAATTGAATATCCTACCAGCATTATTGAATGTTCGTTTGTTAACATGTTACTTAAAAACTATTTTAGGAATAAATGACAATCCTGAGACATTTTTCACACACGGCAACTCTCAACTAAGCAGAGCTTGTGTTATGGTAACCAGACAGCTGATTTATCTAGGTACTTTTTTCTTATGGTACTTTCATTTTAAACAAACAAATCATTCCTCTTTATAATATTAGTATTTAAAAATAGAGGTTTCGAGTCTGTGGCGACTGGCTTCACGCTATATCGCGTGTTCCATCTACTAGACGCGTGGCGTGTGCCGCACTTTGGTTTCTAACTTTATTGACAATGAACCGAACAAACAATATTCGCTCGAAATTTCAAACTGACAGATTCGGATAAATAAGGTTTTATTTAAATTAAAAATATATACCTAATTTTGTAGTCTACAAACTCTTTCATGGAACAAAAATGTTTTTCTTTTACTATTTATTAACTAGTTGACCCGCGCAACTTCGTTATCGTCACTTGATCGTTTTAAATTAGAAACCTCAAAAAAAACCGCGTCAAAATCCGTTGCTTAGTTTTAAAGATTAAAGCATATAAGTATAGGCATATAGGGAAGGTACCTACTGGTACTGGTCACAATCAAAGGCATGTGAAGTCCGCCAATCCGCACTAGGCCCGCGTGGTAGACTATGGCCTACACCCCCTCATTGTTAGGGGAGGCTCGAGCTCCTCGGTGGAGACGTATATGAGCTGATGATGACGAGGGAAATAGGGACATAGAAAGCTTCTTCTTTTATACAAAGTATGTAGTGATCTAGATCTTTTCATTTATTTATTATTATTCAAACTAAGAGTTTGTGCAAATTTTCACAATAATCGTATCTGGATTTAGTTTCTAACATTCGATCTTGAAAACTACTTTATATTTGGCACTTATGAAATGAAATGAAATAAAATATATTTATTAATGCAAATAGGCCTCCACAGGCACTTATGAAACGTCGATTCTAATGCTCGGTTCGGAAGGTTGCTTATGCTGAGAAGGTGTATCGTAAGTGTACCAGTCGTGGCCACGGTACCAGTAATGGCCAAAAATTAAAAGAAACCTCTATAATTCGGACATGAGCGAATGTTTTTACATTGGGATCACTGTGACATAGACTTTAGACATCTAACTATCTAAGTTGAACGTTTTATTGAATTCAGTCAGTTACATGTACAAATATGCGCGAATACAAAGTGTAAGGTGATTTGAAATTGACAACGACGGCTTTTCTTAAGGAAATCGTTAAGGTGGTGAGCAGAAAGTTTCACTTGTAAAATATTATTGCTTATTAAAATCAAAATTAGTTTTGTTTGATGTGTTAACCATAAAATAAAGATAAACTAAGACTGAGACTGGGGTATCCATTAATGAATTTTTCCTGTCCAAGACTGGGTCACAAAACTACAACTTTTATTTGTTAAATTAATTGAATCCAGCTTTGCCGTATCTCACGCGCAACACATTACAAATATTAAATAAATAAGGACTAGACTTTACAGTTTCAATATATTCAGTGCTGAAACTTTTTTTTTTTTCTTAAACTGGCCACCATTGGGTCATTTACCATACTATATATTTGGCAAATATCCACCTATTTCATGAAGATAATTTATTTCACAGGTAAAACTACAGTAGTACGCCATCGCTAGTCCTACATAAGAAATAGGTTTATTATATTTGGCACAGAATAGATTTATGTAAATTACCACTGCAATATCGGGTACCTTGTTTCTAGCCTTGACATAAACATTTGGGAACCTATTAAATAGTTTATAACTAAGTGAATTGAACATGCTAACTGAATTATTTTATGTTAGTTTGTTAACATGTAACATAGAAATTATACAAAACTGACGATATAAATAAAATTCCTGAGACGTTTTTTACACATGGCAACTTTCAACTAGAGCTGTTGTTATGGCAACCAGAGAGCAGATTTTTTTAATACATACTTTTATGCACACAGAAAAAAATAAAATTAAAAAAATACCAGTCGAATTGAGAACCTCCTCCTTTTTTTTAAGTCGTTTAAAAACAGATATGTTCATTCATAAAAGTGTTTGTTGTGTGTTAGGATTTGAACCCACGACAGGCTGCCTGAAAGTCAGGGTCAATAATCACAAAGCTTATTTGGCAGTCAGACACAATAAGTGACTTACTAATATTATAAATGTAATTGCATAAATGCTTGCTACTTATACAACGTCTGTGGATCTGGATGAAATTTGGCACATAGTTAGAATATATTGTGGAATAGCACTTAATATGCTACTTCTAGTAATTTCGTGAAAATTTAAAAACCCCGGAAACGTGATTGAAATCGCGAGGAGCCACTACATATATTTACAATAAAAAATAACGCAAATTATATGCTTCCTTCACTAGTAAAAGTGCTAATTCTTTTTGTAAATATATAAACTAAGTAGGTACCTACCTAAGTAATAAAGTATTCTAAACTTGATTATTCTGTCTGAACAAACTTAATAACATTAATAAATACCAAGACGTCTACCAATGAACATCTAAATCTAATCTCGCCCATAACATTTCATATCAACGTCAAAATAAACCGAAATAATTCATGTCTTTACATATACAACCCGCCTGAAGACTATTTTCAACTAATGACTGCGAGAGAGAAACCAGCATACAACACAAGTGAGTGCGAAAAGGACAGATATATGTCTGGAGCTACGGCTTTTAATGAAAAGGTCAGTAGGTAAGAGTCGTCGACCGTTCGCGCCAAAAATAGTAGAAGCGCGCGCTTTCTTGTCAAGATGACAGTTCTAAGTCGGCCATGCTACATTATTAGTGGTGTGGTGTTGCATAATATATTTTGATATTTATGTTTTGTCTATTGTTACTATTTACATAATATTGTTTCGCGACTGGAAAACTAGTAAAATACTCTTAAAATGTAGTAGATAGATATCTATCTGATTTTGAATACTAATCTTCCTTACTTATACTAATATACTAGTGGCTCCCCGCGGTTTCACCCGCGTACCCGGGAGGTCTTCCATTTTCCCGGGATAAAAAGTAGCCTATATGTTAATCCAGGTTATAAGCTATCTTTATTCCAAATTTCATTCAAATCCATTCAGTAGTTTTTACGTGAAAGAGTAACAAACATCCATACAAACTTTCGCCTTTATAATATTAGTAGGATAAAGCTGGAGATTTTATTTGCTTGAACGCGCTTATCTCAAGAATTACTGGTCTAACTTGAAAAAATATTACAGTGTTAGATAGCCCATTTATCGAGGAAGGCGATAGACTATATATTATCATCACGCTACTACGAATAGGAGCGGAGCATCAATCAAAATTAAATATGTTGCAAAAACGGGCAAGTGTCAACTAGTGATAAAGCGAGTTCTGCAATGGTGGAAATTAGTCGATTTAATTAGTAATTTCTGTGAATCACATGACTCATAATTTACGAAGCCAAAATGTTATTTCCTAGAAAATACATAAATACGTTTATAGAATATCGAGCTCAATATGTAACTAGTAATATGTGGTATTTAACATATAAATTACGGTCCGCGGTGGTTGCCAAATTGTTTCAAATGTTTTGACTAGAACGTAAACAGATCGTTTGGCTTTGTGTCGGGAAGTGGCAATATGTACATGTTAACCACTTTTCAATACATTATATCTGGCACGATACGCGCTGGGGACGTCCAGAACTCATCCATTTAGATCCCTAGAATCATTCGGTTTTAAAACTATTTTCGAGTCGTCAATGTGGGGCAACCCTAGGACGCTTTTTTAGGGTTCCGTAGTAAATAATTTGTTAATTTATAACATTTTTTTTTTACATTTAGCTGGAATTTCATCTATTTTAGGAGCTATTAATATAACTAATCCATTAATATTAGGAGATCCTGATAATTTCATTCCTGCTAATCCTCTAGTCCGGCCGTCCGTCCATCCGTCCGTCCGCGGGTAATGTCAAAGACGCTTAATACTACAGAACTGTTATTACTCTTTCACGAAAAACCTGAACCTGAATTAGTTAGAGTCTGAGAAAGGACATAGGCTACTTTTTATTCCAGTAAAATTGAAGATCTTCAGGAACGCGGGTGAAACCGCAGGGAGCCACTAGTAACTCATACATGGAAATAGCTATACAGCGTCACATAAAATCGACTGTCGCTGCCACCCATTTACCCCGAAAGCAAAATACAAACGAATATTGTCCTAGTTCGCAGTTTCAACGCCCATTCATGACGCAACAGAAAACAGCTACAAAGCGACATAAAAACGACACCCAAGCGACATCTGAGCGACAACACTGAATGAGAGCTTCCGTCGCAAAGTTATGAAGCGCCAAGCGCTAGCCAGGGGTTGAAAGCGTAGCTTGTGGCGCAAGTTACGAGATGATACGGTTTAGACTCATAGGGTTATATGCAAATTTTAGATTAGATTCGTAATTTTTTATTACTTTAAATAATGCTCACATCTAGTGGTAAACTTGCTGCTATTCATTTTACTGTAAGGACCTTAGAAATTGTAAGGCTTAGTTAAAAGTTTTAAGATCTTAAGTCTTTAAGTTTTATAATCTTAAGATTACTGTTACTTACAATTAATAATGAAATTATAATTATTCTGTATTTTTTGTAACTGTAATTTCTAATATTCATTATGACGATGATCACACAGAGGTTAACAATATTTAATTAAACAATAAATTACCATATATTAATAATAATTAATATGATCGGAACGGAGCAAGTCCGAAAATAGCCTCTAACTTAGCCCCCATATTATAAAAGTTACAAATGTTGCCAGCCCCTATGTATACCGACTGATAGATTACACAAAAGAAAATATGGATATATTAACATGGGACCCGCATCACTGAACTTCGTCCGTCGAGTTTAGTTAGCAAAGCGAATTTTCTTGGCCAGATCGATTTCTAACAAAAGAAAGACTGCCAGTCAGCAGATTTTATGACGATCTTTCGGAACACAAAGTTTTCCGCTGACATTGCAAAAAATATTACGGACCATTAAGTAAACAAAGAAAAAAACCTCCCTTACGTAAATACTTGTTAAATTGAGAAAAAAAATAGTATCTAGTACTATGACTGGCGTACTCGTCAAACGATCATGTCAAAAGTCAACAAAAAAAAATGTTCCCATTGATGTTACACAGCTCTACAGAAATTTTTGGTTTCTCGGATATCACAGCAAATTTTTATGGTTTTAATTAAAAGGTTAATATATTAATATAACTTTTGCATATTTAATGTCAAAATACAGTGTACCTACATCTTTTATACCAGTGTTAATAAATAACTTCGGCCGGACATTGATTAGATTCAGGGATTTAATAGTGTGAGACTTATGCAAAAAACTAGCATCCGCCCTGCAGCATCACACGCGTTTGTAATAGTTATAATGAAGATGATTTGTGACCGGTTTGGGTAATATTAAAAAACTATGTTAGTTTCCGCGTGAAACCGTCGAGCGAAAGCAAGTTAGTCGCGTTTCGGGAATTCATTCCATAAACGTCAGCAGGAATTGCAATCATAGCGCAAATTCATACATCCGTCAGTATGCCGCTCCAATAAGTGGCAGTCAAAAGCGCAATACAACCAAAAAAACTCCGTAAAATAGGTCAAGTGCGAATCGAATGCGCGTTATTTGTAACGAGGTCCTATATAACAGCTGACGATACGACGCCATACTGTTTTTTATGTCAAAATTTGGGGGGAATAAAAAAAAATACTTTAAAAAGTTTTTAATACTTTTTTTGGTATCATAACGAGAAATATGTTCAATATATAGATACCAATTAATATATCTAATATATAAAATTCTCGTGTCACAATGTTAGTTACCGTACTCCTCCGAAACGGTTTGACCGACTTATATGAAATTTTAGTTGCATATTCAGTAGGTCTGAGAATCGGCTGCTATCTATTTTTGATACCCCTAAGTGATCACGGGAACGGGAACGGGAACTACGCGGATGAAACCGCGGTGGCAGCTACTATACGTATATAAATGAAACTGCGTAATGTATGTACTCGCAAAAATTTAGTACGGCTCGATCGATTTCGGTGATTCTTTTTTTTGCGTTCGTTGTAGCTGGGACAAGGTTTGTATCCAAAAATAATATTCTTTACAAAATATGGCGAAACATAGTTCGCTGGGTCATCTACTATGTTATAAAAAAAATTATATTTAAGTGATATGACCTAGACATATCAGAAGATATACCTGCAATGAACTGAGGCGTCAGTAAATTTATCAAAAACAATTACACTACTTTCTTACCATTGCAGAAATATATGATGTAAACAAATAAACTATCCCCTGGCAACTATAAAATATATTATCATAAAACAAAAGCGTGAGAACCGTTCCCTTGGGTTTATGGAAGCTCATCGGTGAACGCACCTATTTACTATTATGACCTTCCAAGTTCAAATAAATTGAACGCACCTTAAAAAAATAACATCTATATACTAATATACCTATAAAGCTGAGGAGTTTGTATGCGCGTATGTCAAGAACTAGGTTCCGAGTTGAAACATCATTTTTGTCGTGTTAGATAGCCCATTTAACGAGGAAGGCTATATATAACACTACGTTAAATAAGAGCGGATCACCAATTAAAAATGTTGCAAAAACGGTCAAGTGAACAACTAGTTAGTAAATATCCTTACCGTTTTAAATCCTCTGTACATAACTCTGATTTCTTGTTTTGAAAACTTCGTCTGTCTGCATAGTTCTTCCAAGGCAACTGGTATAGGCTTCGGCGTCCGACTAGGCTCCAATTCATACGCATGTTCCTCAACCGGCGACTCGGGTGGTGTAGCCATTTTATCAACTCGTTCTTTCGATCACTGTTTACGCATACCTGTTCCAAGTATCACTGTTACAGTAACAGTTACTTATTCATATATGTGGCAACACATTTTGGCGCGAATTTAAATTGACAGTTAAGGTATAGATTAAAAAGTATTTAATTATGTTACTATTCTATAAAAGCTTTGAAGAAATGGATGGTCCGAGGGCAGGAATCCGGTTCTGTAACAAATAAAAAAAATCTATTAGATTTAGATTAAAGTAGGGACAAGATAATAGGTCACTTTTGACAGATGTCAGTTTTATATTCATAGTGAGGTGACCTGCTTAAAAACATCGATTAAATGAATGAATCGAATGAATCGATACAGACTTGAAACATATGTGAATTTTAAAAATGATCATGCGAATCCCTGTCCCATTATTATTTTTTCTTTCATAAATTAAAGGAGCAAAATAAGACAAGTACCTACGTAATTTAACAAAAAAATTGCTTTTATTCACTTGAACTATCGGAACTGCTATCTTCATCACTGCTGTCAGCACTCAGAGATATTATTAATTCATTTTCAATAATATTGTCTATTCTCACATCTCGTTCAAAATCTTGTAAAATTATTTTCTTTTAAATTATTTTGTATTTTTATAGTTAGTTAAAAGAATAATAAATATGTATAATTAGGTTTTATTATAATCACAACGTGGTTATAAATTTATGGTGATTTTTCTTCACAAGTAATCATTGCATTCGATTCAACTTACAATCCTATCAGCTTTCGATTTTTAGAGTAACATCCCTAGTGTTTAAAAAGAAAAAGGGTTGACTGACGCAACATTGTAACGACGTTCAGTTCTTTAGATCAGAAATTGTTTATTATGTTTAGAATGGTTTATTAGTAAAAGCAAATCGTAAAATTACTCGTATCGGTCATTATTACAATAAATATGTAAACGTAATTGAAAAAAGTTAAGCAATTGTGCAGTTCTTATTTTATGCCCGCCGTTACAAGGTTACGTTGTTGAATTTTGATGAACTGTCAAAAGTGACCTATTATCTTGTCCCTACTTTAGTGAGTAATTTATTTTCACGAATGTAATGGAGACGGTATCAGTGACGACGACATGATAAATAACCTTAATTTAATTGAACTTCGTGATTTCCCACCGTTTGGCAGAACGCCATTTTCCAGCGCCACACTGGATGGAAAAATGTTTTTTTTAATTATGCTCCTTTACGAGATTTTGATCGTTTTTACAAAAGTTTTATCGCTGCTTCGTCTATATGACTCTCGTATCATTTTAAATGAACATTATTTATGGAGCTTCTTCTGGATAGTTTTACGTTAAAATTAATTAATATTTTGATAAATATATTGCCTACTTGACTAGTATACTTTTAGTGAGATACTTTTAAACAGCACTTGAGTTTTTATCTATCTTTGCAATTGGGTATAATATTTTATACTTATTATTATATATTAACATCTGGTCTTAGTATATAAGTGAGTATTTAAAAGTAGTATATCAGTTATCTAGGTAGGTACCCTTAGATTTATAATAAAAATGAATTACCCAATATCCTTCATTTATGTATCATTCAAAACAAGCTCGTAATTAGATATATATTAAACTAGCGGAGCCGGCAGACTTCGTTCTGCCCACCAGCGCCCCCTACCGGGTCCAAATTGATTGATACATAAAAACCTTCCCCACGAAATACTCCGTAATTTGGTAAAAACCGCATCTGTTCAGTAGTTTTTGTGTTTATCGCGTTCAGCCAGACAGACAGAGGCGGTAGGGACGTTTTATATATGTATACAGAAGTAGTAATAAGATTGTTAATTCCATCATAATTCATAACGTATAAAAAAAAATACATGTCTTTAACACTCAGGTATGTATGATACGTAAAATATAGTGCGCAAAATCATTACTTCCAATAAAAAAACAATTAATCATGATATTGATCGGAGTTATGTAATAGCGTCATTATATGGGCACAGTCACGGTCGGCGGCTGTATTATATTTTCAACCTTGTCACGATTTAATATGGCAACACTATTGATTACTGACACGTCAACACGTACTGGCATATAACCGTAGACAGAGAAACTAATAGACTAAGGTACCCTGTAACCACGACTGAAACAGATATAGTGTAAGCGTGTGTTGCCACAGTGCCCGACTTTCCCATTTTGGAAGGGAGTTCCTTATCCCGCGTTGCGAAAGGGAAACATTAAATTAAAATTTAATCCCAACATGTGTCCTACTTCAGTTACCACAAGCTAATTATTACTAAAATTAAGCCTACTGATTAAGTTAATACTACATTATATTTGTTAATAATAAAAAAATATTATTATAAGGGCATTTCAAATTACAATTCTTGCTAGTTATCTAAATATAAAAAATAATTATTCATATTGTAACTATCAGTTTATTAAATACGATTTATTTAATGTTACATTAACTATCAATAAATATTTATTGAATGTAAAAAAATATTTATTAAAGTTGTCTTCAAAGAAATTTAAATATTAATAGTTAATAAATCCTTCCATCAGTGTATTGGTAAAAAACAGTAACTTAATATATGTATGATAAGATATGTATTTTCAAAATATCTTTTTTTTTTATTGAACTAAATAATATTTAATTATTTTTATTATAACTGATCGATTGATCGTTGGTCGGTTATCGACCGGTGAAGGCGGAAGATCAAATTGAATTGAGAAAATTATTAAAAATAAAAATCACGATGGTAAAATAGGGGTTGATTGTAAAGGGTTGAAAATTCAGGGTTATATGTATTTACTAATGTTGTATCATAAAGAAATAAAAAAAAAAAAATTTATAAAATTGAAAAAAAAAAATTTTGGGGTGGATTACCCTTAACATTTAAGGGGATGAAAAATAGCTGTTGTCTGATTCTCAGGCCTACCAAATATGGATACAAAATTTCATGAGAATCGGTCAAGCCGTTTCGGAGGAGTTTTACCACAAACACCGCGACGCTAGAATTTTATATATTAGAAGATAAAAATATCGGGGCTGTTGCTAGAAAACACTGTGATAATTGGATTCCATGTGCAAGCGAATTACGCTTTCTTTTAATACACATTCTCAAGAGAATATTTTACAATAAAAATGGGAGATTTTTTACCGGACGCTGGCAACACTTCCACAATAATGTTTTTATAGGTTATTTTGATTCAAACTCGATATTACGCTTTAATTTTCATAATTCAACGCAATATTTTGCTAATTTATACTATCAAATAAGTTATCAACCCTGAAAACACATATTTGTGGTCAATAAACTACAAAAACAGTCGTACTTACGCGTGAAAAGAGACACCGGCAATTTTCTGCTCACTATCGCTTCCACATGAAATTACACGACAACGCACCATTGTATAACCTTTGGCGTTATAATAGTATAAATTTCTCAGTCTTTTCACTATATTAGAATCGTTTTAACACACTAAAACATAAAAAATTCGCAGATCCAACACAATGTAAACACGAACTGTCAGGTTTGTTTAGCAATTAAAGTTGCGAAACACTTGAAAAACTGGTTTCACCCGATGAGACAGAAAATGTACTAGTTGCATCTTTGTCTTACGCATTCATATTAAAATGTTCGCTCCCTTTCTTGTATGAGTGAGAAAGAAACGTCACTTAGTCTATTAGTTTCTCTGTCTACGCATATAACCCTCACTCGAGTTATTTAACGTACGTTAAAAAAGCGTTCAAATACAACGGGAACAAATGCAGGCCATGGTGGCTCAGTTGGGAACGCACCGACTCACGATCATGAGGGTGCAGGTCCGTACATCTCAGTTTATAAAAACTTATGTACGGATTCACACCACTGGCTTTCGGTGAAGGAAAACATCGTGAGGAAACCTGCATGCCCGAGATGTCACAATTAAAGGCATGTGAAGTCGCACCGCACTAGGCCCGCGTGGTGGACTATGGCCTACACCCCCTCGATGTTAGGGGAGGCTCGAGCTCCGAGCGTGGAGATGTATTTGAGCTGCAGTGCTATTCTGCGAACACACTCGAAGCTGAAATCTCGGTGAGATTGCAAATCGGTATTCACAAACATAAATAATCTACAGTGGCGCCCCTCGCGTGTTAACGTCGTCGATGTGAAACTTGTGCCTGTGATCACACAACTCGCTCAAGCGAGATTTTGACATTTTTCTATACAATATTTCTGGTATCGGTATTCTCAAACAAAATTCCGCGATCACTTCTACTGTCACTTCGCAATTGCTTTCGATTTTATCTGTCAAATTAAAAGTTACAGTTTTGCAAGCGAGATCATCAGTAATTTATCTAAAATTACATTTATTCAAAATAAATACGGTAAGTAATAGTGGTTACCTATTTATATGACATAGTTAATGAGTTGTTTACCTATATATTAACAATTAAGAGCTAAATGTTGTTACATATATATTTAGCTACTGGTAGCTACCAAAAAATTGTAAGCAGAAATGCAAATACATTTATATCACAGCCCTCAGCATCTCTCTGTATACGTTAAGTTGTGAAGGCACTGAACCACCCACACATTGTAAAAAAATATCCGATTTCCCCAAAATGCACCAGAAAGGCAGGTTCTAATAACCAGGTAGACCTCTTATATATCTATAATATCACCAATTCGTCACATTGGTTCAAATATGATGTGATGATATTAATACTTAACTTCCTTGTAGGTTTTATGAAAAATTTAAAATACCAAGTGTACTAGGCTGTATTGATGGTACACTAGTATCAATGGTAAGACCTTCTGAAGATGAAGAAAGGTATTACTGTCGCAAAGGACACCATGCTAGAAATGTACAATTGGTGAGACCCGGATAGTATTTTTATCATGAAATTAGGCTTTATAACTTATAAATATCCTTCTATTTTAGATTACAGATGCTGATTTAAATATACTGCATGTGGATCCAACATATGGTGGTGCTACCCATAAACAGTTTTATTTTTAATAAAAGTGAAATTAAACGCCACTTGATAATATTAAATGAAAATGAAGTAGGTAGTATTTTTATTAGGTTTGTAAATAATATTTATTAATTATTTTATTTTAAATTATGATTTTGTTTGTTAGTAGTAATAGTTTGTAACAACTGCATTGTTATTTTAGGAGATTCTGGCTATGCACAAAGATCCTGTCTTATGACTCCCGTACCAAATGCTGAAGAAGACACGCCTGAGAGGCACTACAATTCCCTTCATATGACAACCCGAATCTCTGTTGAACGGGCCATTGAGGTACTAAAGGGTCGCTTTAGATGCCTCTTAGTACACAGAGTACTACACTATTCTCCAGAAATGGCATGTTGTGTGCTTCACAATATGTGTAACTGTGCAGGCATTCCAGCACCAATGTTATGTTCTGAAGAGACAGAACATGAAAATATATTGGTAGCTCAGTTGCATGAGAGGTTAGATCCTGATAATGCACCCCAAAATGACCTAGCCGTGGGAAGAATGCGAAGAATCCAACTAATTAACTGGTTGTGTCAATCTAGAAATTTTATTTAGATTTAAAGGCTATGTAAAGTAAATGTAAAATCAGCAGGTAAGCAGTTATTTGAGTATTTATGTTATGTAAGCACATATAGGCTATAAATATTTGCCTTAATAATTTTAAGAGATTTGTAGGTACCTACCTATCCTACAGCATTGATATAAATAGCTAGATTATTAAGCTATTAATTAAATTAAGCTGTGTTTGTGACTTATAAATAGAATACATATATTCTATTTTTCTCAAATTATATTAAGATATATATTTTGCTTAAAAACATTTTAATAAAACTATGATTTCATGTTATTTTACCTAGTTTAATTGATTGTATCTTTATTTACCTAGTTTTGACGGTTTCTTTTATTTACCCTATAGTTTTTAGCTCAATGCTATATTTCTTAACTCACCTGTATTTACTTTTTTAATTTCGAATTTTGCCCATATGGTATTGGTAATAAAATACTATTAAAGTAAAATATGTTTTAATCAAAGAAGACCACAAATTGTTTTATTTTATACTCTTAAAATTAAACATAGAAACCTATGAAACATTAAGATAAAAATAAAGTAGAATAAAATAAATGTTAATTATTATCTCTGTTTCTTTGATCAGCATCACTTAATGAAAACATTCCTTCTCCAATTTTTGTAAGCCAACAACTTGATAGCTTCCACCATCATCCTGGAACTTTGAGCATTTTGGCTAACAATGTTCTCACATAAGTCAGTCACAGCCCCAATCAATTGAGTATTCTGTTGACTTTGAGCTTTATCTAATTCAAGTCGTTGTTCTTCAACAATATTTCATACAACTGTTGTTATGTGATGTTCCATTTGCACAACAATATTATCTTGCTACTCGGGTCGATGAGAAGTTTCCTAAAAACAAGTTGTTTAAGTTAAGAATTAAATTATATCCTGGTATATTATTCAAATGACTTGTACTTTAAAAGTAAATGATTTATACACTACACACACAATTTTTTTAGTAAACACATTCATATTTTTATGGAAAATGCCTATAGACTTGAGACAACTAATATACACACAAAAGCCTATCCTCAGTGGGAATAAAGCTTACAACTTGTCAGCAATGTATCTTATCAAACAGCAGTAGGTCTGTTATTTGCTCATATAAAATAATATATTTCCACTGACACTAAGCAATGGGATTCCCAAAATATCTCCAGTAGCAAATTCTTCACCTCCCATTATGCCTTCTTTTTAACAGCACTGTTTTTGATCAGACCAATACTAAATGGAATAAGAAAAAATAATTACTTAATATTTTTATACCTAGAGAGTAAAATTCTACATATATAACTAAACTATCTTCTTGAAAGTCAATTGGTCTTTTAAAACTATATTAGTAATAAATTAAATATACCTTCATCCAGTGCTTCCAAGTCTTGGTGGTGCTGTCACCAATACTATTTATTCGTATACTATTTATCCCTTGCGGATTGTGTCCTTGAATAGCCTTTCGCTAATGCAGGATGCCTTTCTCGATCCAACCAGCAGAATCTCTATTTGAGCTTGTGAGGGGTGGCTTGTTCGTACACGAGTTTCCACACGTTTGCTATAATATGACATATTATTTTAAATATATGATCGACTCACAGTAAAAACAATAACGTACCTTTGTATTTACTTTATCCTCATGATTTCCAGTAATAATAATAATTGAATAATTTACGTCGTCGATCACTACGATTTCGCAATTGATTTAAATGCGTTGTGTTGCCATATGTTTGCACCACAGACAACATTCATTCTGCTTCTATATAAAAATATATCAATGTGTTCGTTAGAAAATTGGCTTCGCATTTAATTAGATGGAACTTTATTTACTTTGCTACGTAATATGTTTATTACTAATTTATAATCATTCAATGACGAAAGAAACACAAATAAAAATAAAACCGATAATATCGATTCATATAAACTGTCAAGGCGTCAACATGACGTCAAGCACTAATTGCTTGCCAACATCACCCAGAGGTATGAAAGTCACTTCACTTCACTCAGTCATTTGACATGTATGGGAATACCAAAACTCGCTTAGCGATTTCTACGTCGAAGGGAGCGCGGTTCGCTTAGGCGGCCGCTTAGGCGACTTCATGTTTTGCAGAATAGCATTGCTGATGATGAACAACACGTATATAACTTTTGGCAATAAAAAAGTATGTGTCTATTACTTTCGTCGATCTGCAATTCTAATTTGAATTAAAAAGCATATGGACGAAACAATTTCAATTGGTTAATTTAATGTAAGATGTTACGGCGTATGTAGACGGTTTTGTCAACAGTGACTTATGTCCCATTAAAAAAATAAATAAAAAAAAAAGCAATGACTAATAAAAAAAGGTTTTTTAAACTAAGCGGAACTGTAGGTATGATACGTATAAAGAAATCGAAAAAAAAGAAATATTATGTCATGTTTACGCAGATAAATGTTAGTTGTTATTAAAACGGAAGTATGGTTTTTCAGTCAAAGTATATAGCCATATTATTGATTCATATTCTAAGCCCAACATTTCACCAATTCGATTTATTTATTTTTAAAACAAGTATGTATTTTGACTCGTGTTTTTATCAGTCTGCCAAGGTCGAACGCAATCATAGCTAACTACGTCTAGTACCTATTGCTATTTTTTATTTTAATCTGTGGAGAGCTTATGAGGTGGTATTTTAATGATTCGTTTTGGGGCCAAGATTTCGAGTGGTTTTTTTATGCTTCCAACCATAGATTATAAACCGTTTTAGATAGATAACTCTTTATTGTAGACTAGCTTCTGCTCGCGGTTTTACCCGCGTACTTCCCGTTCCCGTAGGAATCATCATAATCAGCTCATATACGTCTCCACAAGCTCGAGCTTCCCCTAACAACGAGGGGGTTTTTAGGCCATAGTCCACCACGCGGGCCTAGTGCGGATTGGCGGACTTCACATGCCTTTAATAGTGACATCTCGGGCATGCAGGTTTTCTCACGATGTTTTCCTTCACCGAAAGCCAGTGGTGTGAATCCGTACGTAAGATCTTGAGTCTCATGATCTTGAGTCGGTGCGTTCCCAACTGAGCCACCACGGCTGTAGCCACCCGTAGGAATACGGGGATGAAATGTAGCCTATGTTAATGAATAACGTAGCTTTCTATTAGTGAAAGAATTGTGCACATCGGTTTGGTAGTTTCGGAGCCAATTCGTTTCAAACAAACAAATCTTTCGTCTTTATAATATTAGTATAGATAGTATATATTAGTTTCCGCCCGGCGGTTTCACCCGTGTAGTTCCTTTCCCGTAGGAATACAGGGATAAAATATAGACTATGACACTCGCAAATAACGTAGCTTTATTTTTGAAAGAGTTATTCAGATCGGTCCGGTAGTTACGGAGTCATTTCATAACAAACAAATATAAATCATATCTTTCCTCTTTATAATATAGCTAATGTTACTAATAAATATGGTAGCTTTCTTTCGGTGAAAGAACTATTTAGATAGTAAGTTTATGCGTTGCATACAAAAATACAAATCTTTCCTCTTTATTATATTAGTATAATTTACAATATATACGACTAGCTGCCTCCCCGCGGTTTTACCCGCGTAGTTCCCGTTCCCGTGGGAATACAGGGATAAAATATAGCCTATGTTACTTGGGGATAATGTAGCTTTCCAAAGGTGAAAGAATTTTTGAAATCGGTCCAGTAGTTTCGGAGCCTATTCATTACAAACAAACAAACAAACAAATCTTTCCTCTTTATAATATTAGTATAGATAACAAAACGATAAGTTTATTTATTAACTCTTTATTTTTACAACTAAGGATATTAAAAGAAAGTTTATTTTTTCTAGTTCACTAGTTTAATGTTTAATCTCTATGTTTCACACAGTAAATGCAAGGAAAATAAAAGTCGTTTCAATTTTAGCCGTTCGCAAAACAATGGCGTCCGTCGTCGCGTAGGTGAGCTTGTAGGTAAAATAAACCATTATAAAACACATCGAGCATGTAACCAATAGAGTAGAACTGTTAACAGTTTTGTTAGAAAACAAAATACGCCAAAGCGCTGCGCCGGCCCCTGCGTTCTGATTGGCCGACTCAAGGTCAAGTGTTGCACTAGACGTACACACAGGTCTCTTATTGGTACGGGTACTGTTTTAGTTCGAGCGTGGCTTGTTAGTTAAACGTGACAAAGCATTGATGCGTTTCTAAACAAATGGCTCACTATTGCTACTCTATTGGTTACATGCTCGATGATAAAACATAACAAAACATCATTGTAATGAAAATTTTAATGAAAACAGAGCGGCATTTTGAATTTGTGCCAAAATAAAGCAGTTCAATTGACTCCCATCTCATACATCATCCGTAAACAAGATGTTTACATTTTTTTCATAATGGCGGAAGTAATCATATTTTTTCGAACCAATAAAACTCGAACATGAACATCAAAGGGGTATTTCTGTTCGTGAAATTGAGAATGAAATTCAGACGTATTTCTTGTTTGATTCGCTGAATAATCTGTAATGTGTATACATGGGGAATAATTAATAAATTTTCTTTATTTTAAACTAGTTGACCCGCGCAACTTCGTTGTTTTGATTGATGCTCCGCTCCTATTCATCATAGCGTAATGATTTATACATAAAACCCTTGCTTAAGAATCACTCTATCTATAAAAAAAACCGCAACAAAATCCGTTGCGTAGTTTCAAAGATCTGAGCATACATAGGGACAGACAGACGGCGGATAGCGACTTTGTTTTATACTATGTAGTGATATCCTGAGACATTTTTAAAACATGGCTAATCTGATTCGATTCGATGCTCAATATAGCTGATATATTTAATTTTATAGTACCTACCTATTACCTATCTGGTTGCCATATCACAAGCTCGAATTGTATAGTTTATTCCACATTTATTATTTAATGTTTTATTAATTAAATTGGTATGGTAAATGACCCAATGGTGGCCAGTTTAAGAAAAAAAAACTGGTTTTTGTGAAATATTACCAAAATTGTGAAAGTTTCAGCACTGAATATATTGAAACTGTAAAGTCTAGTCCTTATTTAATATTTGTAATGAGTTGCGCGTGAGATACGGCAAAGCTGGATTCAATTAATTTAACAAATAAAAGTTGTAGTTTTGTGACCCAGTCTTGGCCAGGGAAAATCCATTAATGGATACCCCAGTCTTAGTCTTAGTTTATCTTTATTTTATGGCTAACACATCAAACAAAACAAATTTTGATTTTAATTAAGCAATACTATTTTACAAGTGAAACTTTCTGCTCACCGCCTTAATGATTTCCTTAAGAAAAGCCGTCGTTGTCAATTTCAAATCACTTTAAACTTTGTATTCTCGCATATTTTTACATATAACTGACTGAATTGAATAAAACGTTAAACTTAGATAGTTCAATGTCTAAAGTCTATGTCACAGTGATCCCAATGTAAAAACATTCGCTCATGTCCAAATTCTAGATGTTTCTTTCAATTTTTGGCCATTACTGGTACCGTGGCCACCACTGGTACACTTACGATATGTTCTTTAGCCCTCGTTCGACGAGAGTATTTTAACGACGTTAAAAAGCGTTCAAACACAACAATTGCATTTCCAAGTATCTACCATAATATCCTCTATTTCCAACGCCCAAAGTCCAAAATGCAACACCGCTCGATAAAAAAGCGTCGAAACATTTACATGGGAGGGAATGCATATGTTGTATTTGAACGCTTTTTAACGTCCGTTAAAAAACTCTCGTGCGAATGAAGGCTTAGGTATACTACCCGCTAAAACGCTTAGTTCACTACCACAGATAAATAAATGAATAGCAGAAGTCCCGCTAAGGCTGCGTTTCCACCAGAGATTGCGAGGATTCCTCGCAACGCATCCTCGCACATCTCTGGTGGAAACGCAGCCTAAAACCAAAGCAGGGTTTGCATTGCAGGTTTTTCAAATAAAATTAAGTGGGTAACCAAAATCCGTAACATTAATCTACAATCATGGCATACGGCCAAAAAACACTAGCGGACAAATTCCGATGTTCGTGTGTGATAAAAAAATAGATATGGTTTTCAATGTACTAGCGGACCCGGCAGACTTCGTTCTACCCACCAGCGCCACCTACCGGGTCCAAATTGATGTATTATACATAAAAACCTTCCCCATGAAATACTCCGTAATTTGAAAACCGCATGAAAATCTGTTCAGTAGTTTTGTGTTCATCGCGTTCAGACAGACAGAGGCGGCGGGGACTTTAATAAAATAAATATAACCATGCTAATAGAAGTGAACTTACAGCTTTCCTTATTTAGTGAATACTAGCTGCCTCCGCGCGGTTCTACCCGCGTAGTTCCCGTTCCCGTGGGAATACGGGGATAAAATATAGCCTATGTTACTTGTAGATAATGTAAGTAGCTTTCGAATGGTGAAAGAATTATTAAAATCGGTCCAGTACTTTTTGAGTTTATTCATTACATACAAAAATCTTTCCTCTTTATAATATTAGCGTAGAGTATAGATTTAAAAAAAAACATAATAATATTCAGAATTAAAAAGCATATACCTACTTATTTTGCTCAAATGGGATGTTGTTTGAATAAAATCTAATCCCCCGAAAGCCTACGTGAGACATTGTTATGAAAATACAAAGCAAATTCATAAATCTAGATTTTCCCTCCGTCCATTGAAAAACAAAATGGCGGAATGTGTACTGTGATACTGTCACATAAATCTAAGATATCTCCACAAACATTCCCCTTGAACTAGCGTTCGTATTAATTATGTAGGTAATCGTGTTTTGTTTATTCAAAACGGGCATTCTCTGGTAGGGTTAGGTCTTAGAAAATAACATGAAATGAAAAATGAAATGAAAAATTTCTTTATCATGTAAGTATGTAAGTAAAGTAACATGAAATGAAAAGACATTTATTACTACACTAGCTGCCTCGCCGCGGTTTTACCCGCGTAGTTCCCGTTCCCGTGGGAATACAGGGATAAAATATAGCCTATGTTACTCGGGGATAATGTAGCTTTCCAAAAGTGAAAGAATTCATTACAAACAAACAAACAAATCTTTCCTCTTTATAATATTAGTATAGATATAGATAAACACCATATTAATAATACAAAAAATCACTTAAAGATAACTTAAAGTGTAAATGCAGATCCAGCTAAATTAGAAGTCGTGGAGACCAGCAGTGCTATTCTGCGAACACACTCAAAGCTGAAATCTCGGTGAGATTGCAAATCGGTATTCACAAACATAAATAATCTACAGTGGCGCCCCTCGCGTGTTAACGTCGTCGATGTGAAACTTGTGCCTGTGATCACACAACTCGCTCAAGCGAGATTTTGACATTTTTCTATACAATATTTCTGGTATTGGTATTCTCAAACAAAATTCCGCGATCACTTCTACTGTCACTTCGCAATTGCTTTCGATTTTATCTGTCAAATTAAAAGTTACTGTTTTGCAAGCGAGATCATCAGTAATTTATCTAAAATTACATTTATTCAAAATAAATACGGTAAGTAATAGTGGTTACCTATTTATATGACATAGTTAATGAGTTGTTTACCTATATATTAACAATTAAGAGCTAAATGTTGTTACATATATATTTAGCTACTGGTAGCTACCAAAAAATTGTAAGCAGAAATGCAAATACATTTATATCACAGCCCTCAGCATCTCTCTGTATACGTTAAGTTGTGAAGGCACTGAACCACCCACACATTGTAAAAAAATATCCGATTTCCCCAAAATGCACCAGAAAGGCAGGTTCTAATAACCAGGTAGACCTCTTATATATCTATAATATCACCAATTCGTCACATTGGTTCAAATATGATGTGATGACATTAATACTTAACTTCCTTGTAGGTTTTATGAAAAATTTAAAATACCAAGTGTACTAGGCTGTATTGATGATACACTAGTATCAATGGTAAGACCTTCTGAAGATGAAGAAAGGTATTACTGTCGCAAAGGACACCATGCTAGAAATGTACAATTGGTGAGACCCGGATAGTATATTTATCATGAAATTAGGCTTTATAACTTATAAATATCCTTCTATTTTAGATTACAGATGCTGATTTAAATATACTGCATGTGGGTCCAACATATGGTGGTGCTACCCATAAACAGTTTTATTTTTAATAAAAGTGAAGTTAAATGCCACTTGATAATATTAAATGAAAATGAAATAGGTAGTATTTTTATTAGGTTTGTAAATAATATTTATTAATTATTTTATTTTAAATTATGATTTTATTTGTTAGTAGTAATAGTTTGTAACAACTGCATTGTTATTTTAGGAGATTCTGGCTATGCACAAAGATCCTGTCTTATGACTCCCGTACCAAATGCTGAAGAAGACACGCCTGAGAGGCACTACAATTCCCTTCATATGACAACCCGAATCTCTGTTGAACGGGCCATTGAGGTACTAAAGGGTCGTTTTAGATGCCTCTTAGTACACAGAGTACTACACTATTCTCCAGAAATGGCATGTTGTGTGCTTCACAATATGTGTAACTGTGCAGGCATTCCAGCACCAATGTTATGTTCTGAAGAGACAGAACATGAAAATATATTGGTAGCTCAGTTGCATGAGAGGTTAGATCCTGATAATGCACCCCAAAATGACCTAGCCGTGGGAAGAATGCGAAGAATCCAACTAATTAACCGGTTGTGGCAATCTAGAAATTTTATTTAGATTTAAAGGCTATGTAAATTAAATGTAAAATCAGCAGGTAAGCAGTTATTTGAGTATTTATGTTATGTAAGCACATATAGGCTATAAATATTTTAAGAGATTTGTAGGTACCTACCTATCCTCCAGCATTGTTATAAATAGCTAGATTAAATATTATTAAGCTGTGTTTGTGACTTATAAATAGAATACATATATTCTATTTTTCTCAAATTATATTAAGATATATATTTTGCTTAAAAACATTTTAATAAAACTATGATTTCATGTTATTTTACCTAGTTTAATTGATTGTATCTTTATTTACCTAGTTTTGACGGTTTCTTTTATTTACCCTATAGTTTTTAGCTCAATGCTATATTTCTTAACTCACCTGTATTTACTTTTTTAATTTCGAATTTTGCCCATATGGTATTGGTAATAAAATACTATTAAAGTAAAATATGTTTTAATCAAAGAAGACCACAAATTGTTTTATTTTATACTCTTAAAATTAAACATAGAAAACTATGAAACATTAAGATAAAAATAAAGTAGAATAAAATAATTGTAAATTATTATCTCTGTTTCTTTGATCAGCATCACTTAATGAAAACATTCCTTCTCCAATTTTTGTAAGCCAACAACTTGATAGCTTCCACTATCATCCTGGAACTTTGAGCATTTTGGCTAACAATGTTCTCACATAAGTCAGTCACAGCCCAAATCAATTGAGTATTCTGTTGACTTTGAGCTCTATCTAATTCAAGACGTTGTTCTTCAACAATATTTCATACAAGGTTGTTATGTGATGTTCCATTTGCACAACAATATTATCTTGCTGCTCGGGTCGATGAGAAGTTTCCTAAAAACAAGTTGTTTAAGTTAATAATTAAGAATTAAATTATATCCTGGTATATTATTCAAACTTAGCATGACTTGTACTATAAAAGTAAATAATTTATACACTACACACACAATTTTTTTAGTAAACACATTGATATTTTTATGAAAAATGCCTATAGACTTGAGACAACTAATATACACACAAAAGCCTATCCTCAGTGGGAATTAAGCCTACAACTTGTCAGCAATGTATCTTATCAAACAGCAGTAGGTCTGTTATTTGCTCATATAAAATAATATATTTCCACTGACACTAAACAATGGGATTCCCAAAATATCTCCAGTAGCAAATTCTTCACCTCCCATTATGCCTTCTTTTTAACAGCACTTTTTTTGATCAGACCAATACTAAATGGAATAAGAAAAAATAATTACTTAATATTTTTATACCTAGAGAGTAAAATTCTACATATATAACTAAACTATCTTCTTGAAAGTCAATTGGTCTTTTAAAACTATATTAGAAATAAATTAAATATACCTTCATCCAGTGCTTCCAAGTCTTGGTGGTGCTGTCACCAATACTATTTATTCGTAAAGTTATTTGTTCCCAGTCTTTCCGAGCTTTATCCCTTGCGGATTGTGTCCTTGAATAGCCTTTCGCTAATGCAGGATGCCTTTCTCGATCCAACCAGCAGAATCTCTATTTGAGCTTGTGAGGGGTGGCTTGTTCGTACACGAGTTTCCACACGTTTGCTAAAATATGACATATTATTTTAAATATATGATCGACTCACAGTAAAAACAATAACGTACCTTTGTATTTACTTTATCCTCATGATTTCCAGTAATAATAATAATTGAATAATTTACGTCGTCGACCACTACGATTTCGCAATTGATTTAAATTAAATGCGTTGTGTTGCCATATGTTTGCACCACAGACAATATTCATTCTGCTTCTATATAAAAATATATCAATGTGTTCGTTAGAAAATTGGCTTCGCATTTAATTAGATGGAACTTTATTTACTTAGCTACGTAATATGTTTATTACTAATTTATAATCATTCAATGACGAAAGAAACACAAATAAAAATAAAACCGATAATATCGATTCATATAAACTGTCAAGGCGTCAACATGACGTCAAGCACTAATTGCTTGCCAACATCACCCAGAGGTATGAAAGTCACTTCACTTCGCTCAGTCATTTGAGATGTATGGGAATACCAAAACTCGCTTAGCGATTTCTACGTCGAAGGGAGCGCGGTTCGCTTAGGCGGCCGCTTAGGCGACTTCATGTTTTGCAGAATAGCATTGCTGTTTACGATTTCTTAAAACAAATATTATCACTAAGTACATAGTATAAAACAAAGTCGCTATCCGCCGTCTGTCTGTCCCTATGTATAATTAGATCTTTAAAACTACGCAACGGATTTTGATGTGTTATTTTTAATAGATAGAGTGATTCTTAAGGAAGGTTTTTATGTATAAATCATTACGCTTTGACGAATAGGAGCGGTTGCAAAAACGGGCAAGTGACGCTAACGAAGTTGCGCGGGTCAACTAGTAAAAAATAAAGAAAAGCTAAAAATAATAATAAATGAAAATAAATCTATCTATGTTTGTCTGTACATACATGTATTTATATTTAGTTAGTTGTCCCCGAGAATTTCATTTTGCCTTGATAATTTTTACATTACAATTCGTAGGTATGACCTATTGTGATAATCACTAGATAATATTTTAGGGAAAGCATTTGAAAATTTAACATCCTATTACAGTAATCCTAATAAACAAATAAAATGATTAAATATTAACTACAAATTTAATTACTATATAAAAAGTATAAATATTTCAAAATTTCCGAATTTGCTTTAAAGTTGCTAGTGCTATATAAAATTAGCTTAGTTACACCGGAAGTGTAGCTTTGTTTATGTGAAAGATTTTTCCGAAACAGTCAAGTACTTTTTTAATTCGAAGGTAAGAATATTTCGGTAAAAAATTGAATATTTGTTTATCATTCAAAAAAAGTCAAATCATTTCTAATCACTCTATCTATCAATATATACAACTAAAATTAAGATAAAATAATGACATATTAAAAAATATAGGTAAGTATCTAAACTGTTACACATTTTCCTAAACTCCAATTTAAAAATCTAATCAATTCATGTATTAAAAACACTTTTTTTCAAACGATCAAATCATTCCTCTTCATAATAATTTATTAAGTTTTAGCTTAGATAAACGAATTAGGTAGGTAAATAATATATTTTGATTATTATACTGGTTTTGATAGATTTATTATTGTAGCAAGTACTAAACAACGTTTTTTTGTGGATTTTATTTTCCGGATATCCGTGACTCTTTTAGATTACTAATCCACCTTGACAGATATTGAAATTTGACAGATGCTTCAATACAATAATGTCATTTATGAAACTATCATTATCATAAGTATGTATTTAGAAGTTTTATATATGTAGTATATCAGCTATTTGGTTACTTGGCTTCATATCACTTTGAAGCTTACTTTGGAATCAGATTGGCCGTGTGTGAAAAATGTCCCAGGATATTTATTTATCATTCTTTTTTCTACGTTCATAGACTTTTGAATGATATTGATTGTATTTAAAAAAATACCGCTATATGTCTCGCTGTTACGACCTGATTTTGACGTAGACAATTAAAAAAAAAACAAAAGTGCTGTAAAACAGCTGGTCCATTTTCCCACGTAATTTAAATAAGTAGGTACAAATATATCGCTATCGATCGAAGCCATTCAACAATTGTTGTTTTTCGCACGGTCCAAGACGCGACACGTATATTCCCGCCATATTGCCTACATGGGGTTTAGTTAGTCCTCATTCGTTTAACGTACGTTAAAAAAGCGTTCAAATTTTAAATTTATATAGTTAAGTTATTAATTTGTAATTTATTTTATTATTGTGTTCGTGTCTGTGGTAAGAAATAAATATTTTTTATTTTATTTTTTATTTTATAATACAATAAATGCATTCCCATGTATATGTTCACACGACAGCGTTTATAAAACACTACGCTTTTTTTAACTTTGGGCGTTGGAAATAGAGCATAATATGGTACTTGGGAATGCATTTGTTGTGTTTGAACGCTTTTTTAACGTCCGGTTAAAAACTCTCGTGCGAATGAGGGCTAAATTTCACGCGCTCGAAATTTAAATGGCGGTCGATATTTTGAAATATTTATTTGTTTTGAATTGCGAATATCGCAAAAAAACATTATGGTATTTTTAATGAAAAAATGGATAATACCCCCGGACGAATACTGGGTTGCCTGACGCCAAAAAAAAAACAATACCACAGGTATCTACTGAAAATCATTTCTTGATAGCAGGCATATTAAGTAATACAAACTCTGTCGGCGAGAGACCTCATCAGGGAAGAGCATCGGACGTCTCACTCGATACCTTAAGTAATGAAAGAGACAGAGCATACATACTATGTCGAAACGTTAAGCTAATGTCATTGTACCACGCTTCATTAAAACGTGACGTCAGTTGTCATGAGGAAAGTTCTAAATATGAATCTGTGAGAGTTCTTAGAAAGGCAACTTTAAGGAAACCGTAGTACTGCCAGAGTGAAATTGCGAATATTGTCGGCTAGTAACTCAGCCCTTATTCGCACGAGTTTATTTAACGGACGTTAAAAATACGTTCACATACAACAAATGCATTCCGCAGTACCATAACATGCTCTATTTCCAATGCCCAAAGTTGAAAATGCAATACCGCTCAATAAAAAAGCGTCGCGTTTTACAACAACCTACACATGGGAATGCATTTGTTGTATTTGAACGCTTTTTTAACGTACGTTAAGAAAACTCGCGTGCGAATGAGGGCGAGTTTGTAAATATGGAACAACTTTTGAGGAAAGCGAAGTACTGCCAGAGTGAAATTGCGAATACTGTCGCTTAGTAACTAAATAAATGTTATATATAAAATTCTCGTGTCACAATATTAGTTACCATACTCCTCCAACACGGCTTGACCGATTTTTATGAAATTTTATATGCTCAGTAGGTCTGAGAATCGGCGACTATCTATTTTTCATCCCAAAGCGATCACGGGAACGAGAACTACGCGGGTGAAACCGCGGGGCGGCAGCTAGTCTTATATATAAAATTCTCGTGTCACAATATTAGTTACCATACTCCTCCGAAACGGCTTGACCGATTTTTATGAAATTTGATATGCATATTCAGTAGGTCTGAGAATCGGCTACTATCTAGTTTTGATACCCCTGTGATCACGGGAAAGGGAACTACGCGGGGAGGCAGCTAGTAATTAAATAAATATCCTGGGACATTTTTCACACACGGCCAATCTGATTCCAAACTAAGCAGAGCTTGTGATAAGGTAACCAGATAACTGATATATACTACTTTTAAATATTAATTCATTTTAAATACATATAGGGGAACCTGTTGTACCTTGGTCACTTTTACGTTCAACGATTAATAAAAAAAAACGGTTATAACTAGTGCGATTTAACAAATTTTACCTGAGAGACGAACTAATGTGGTTCATAATATAAATTATACAAAAGCATAGATCATCCTTTTTATAGGATTTACATAGATTAAAAAAAATTGGAATGTTGATCAAGGTACAACAGTGGTGATGTACCTTGATCCACCTATGTTGTACCTTGGTCATAGTTATCTAATAAAACCAATATTTCTCGACAAATGGCAAAAAAAATTATTATTTCCAGCTTCAACATGTCTATAAATATCTTTATAAGCATATCTAATATCTATGACATATCAATTAACAGCATTTATATGAATAAATTCAGTATTTTTCGTAACACCTAAATTAAACATTTTAATCAGAAGCACAGAAAGTGCTGTTTTAGCAATAGGAGTACGTTTGATCTTGTTTTTGCTACGAGGCATTTTACCTGTATAAAAAACAACGAAATAATAAGTATGTGCGTTCCTAAACAAAATTAACAAGAATACATTTGAATGAATGTACCTTGGCCATATGACCAAGGTACAACTGTTTTACTATGGTCAAGGTACAACACCCCTACTCTTATATGTTTAGTCGCAAATGTAAATATGGAGATTATGATTAACTCTAATAAGTATACTACATTCAAAACTTGGCTAAAGTACTTGTTTAAATCAAATGGTTTTAAAAATGTATGTAGTAAATAACAGAAGTAATGAAAGAAATGAAAAATATTTAATATCTTACTTTATTGCAGCAAAAACGTTAAAGTGATCTCACATGAAAACTCGATGCAATGGCCGCCTGCAACTAACTTCATGTTGATTAGTCTTGTTAAAGTTCACTATACCTTAGTCAAAAAAACGGAGAAAAGGCGCGAACATTTCAAAAAAATAAGTGGTTCTAGGTACAAAGGGTGTCAAGGTACAACAGGTTGCCCTACATATTTAGATACATCCATACACAAATTTCATGCGTACAAATGTTTGTCCAATGTGGGATGCGAACCAACAACCGGCAATGAAAGTCAGGGTCACAAACCACAAAGCCGACCGGTCTTTATAACTAACTAGCTGCCTCCGCGCGGTTTTACCCGCGTAGTTCCCGTTCCCGTGGGAATACAGGGATAAAATATAGCTTATGTTACTCGGGGATAATGTAGCTTTCCAAAGGTGAAAGAATTGTTGAAATCGGTCCAGTAGTTTCGGAGCCTATTCGTTACAAACAAACAAATCTTTCCTCTTTATAATATTAGTATAGATATAGATAGTAGCTTCAAAGTTAGAATTATATGGATAGTTTAGAAAAGTTGTAGCAATAGTTTTTATTCAACTGCATAGTTTGGTATCAGGTAGCCTTGTGAGGGGAATCTCCAAGGATAAATAATATGAAGAGCTCTTAAGCTGCTTGTCCGATTAAATCTCAATATTTAAATATGTATATTTATTTTTAACTAGCTGACCCGGCGAACTTCATACCGCCTTAGCGTAAATTTGATGCACTACTATATTACGTTGACATTTGTTAGCGCGGTTATGTCTGTGTTGTCATAGATCACCACAGAGTTTCTTGTTTTAAATTGAATGACGTTGACATTCGTAACGCGCTTTTTTTTATATATGCAAAATTAAATGTATATTTTTCAATCTTTCTGAGAGATTTTCTCAATATTTTTTTCCGTAAGAACCTTGTACAGAGTATTAGAAAACTACAAAAAAAATCAGCCAAATCGGTCAAGCCGTTTTCCTGCTTTGTCGTGACAACGGAAAACAGCTTTCATTTTTATATATATAGATGTATTTCTTGTTTTGCTACTTAATTAATATTGTATATGTGATTAGCTGCTTTCTTTAATTATTATGGTACATGTGGTGTTTACCTTTAAGTAATTGTTACACTGTTATTCTTATTTTCTTGTAATTTATCCTAATTTTAATTTATGTGTAAACAATTGTTGGTAAGCCTGAAAATAAATAAACAAAGAGACCGGTTGGTCATAGCTTCGAATCTCATCCAGGACAAACATTTGTATGCATGAATATACCATCACGCTACGACGAATAGGAGTGGAGCATCGATCAAAAATATTAACGACGCTAACGAAGTCGTGCGGGTCAACAAGTAGGTACCTACCTATAATATGAACTTTAAGAAGCTATTGTCTTCTCACGTGATAACGTAGAAAGAGAAAGGGACAGAACATAATCTTAGTTGAATTTGTCTCTTTCCCTTACTGAATCGAAGAAAGGGACAGAGCATATTCTTAGCTGTGATTGTCTCTCTCCCTTACTGAATCGAATCCCTGAAGCCGTAAAGTCATTTGTCTGGTTTCCGTGTTAACTAGGCTTAGATTGAAAATTACATAGAGTAATACTAACTAATATTATAAATGCATATGTATCTAAGTATGTTTGTCTTTCCTTGTGTAAAGGTTTAACTCGCTTAATTCCCGTTCCCGTAGGAATAAGGGGATAATATATAGAATATGTTACTCCCATATAGCTTTCCGTTGATGAAAGATATATTCAAATAATTCTAAAATACAAAAAAAACATAAAATTAAAAAGTTATTCTAATATAAAAAAAACATAAAATTAATGAAATAATTCCTCTTTATAATATTACTGTAAATATATAAATAGACTAGCTGTCTCCGCGCGGTTTCACTCGCGTAGTTCCAGTTTCTATAGGAATAAGGGTTAAAATAAACCCTACATTATCAGGGTTACGTTCCAATAGTGAATTTTTTTTTAAATCGGCACAGTATTTTTGACAAACTCATTACAAACATACACACACACACACACAAAAATAAATATTTTTCATATTTATAATATTAGTGTGGAAGTAGCTGAAGAAATAATACGTATCAAAGTTATGCAAATATTTATAAAAGTAGCGAAAATATTTTTATTTTATTAATAAAAATAATCTATCATTTTACGCCCGAAAACCCGCAATTTGTGCCCCAAAATGTAGACATTGTATATTCAGAAATAAAATGTATATTTGTGCGTCCCAAAACGACGGTGGGGCCATAAAACCGGAGGATTACAAACGCGGTAGGTTGTAAAATCAAGGAATGTTGAGTGCTCCCGACCGGCGCGTACATACAATGTAATTTTACGGTCCTACACGTGATACTTTACTTACCTAACGCAGTTTTAGGAGCTGCACAGGTTTGAGAGAGTTCTTTTTTTTTTTTTTTTAATGTTATATTGGTTTTTGTTCTAACAGCCAAGCGGTGAGACCGAGGCCTTTTGAGGATATTTTGTTTATTCTAAACTAAAATATATTTAGGTTTATAGCTGTCAAAGAAATAATAATATTTCTTCAAAATATGTAAGTAATGTAAATAGTTACACCTAGCCATTAAACAAATATCTTCACGTTATGCTTTTCATTAAATAAATAAATAAATATCCTGGGACATTTTAAATAAACTCATAGGCATCTACTTTTTTATATTAATCTATAAAAACTATTAATAATTGGCTACAGGTAAGTTTTATGTAAGGTTTGTTTATTCTATACGTACAATGAAACAATGTCTTTTCCGAATAAATGCACACAAAATTAAACATTTCTTGAAAACTTATACAATGTATTTAACCAAATGCGACAATTGACCAGTAAAATAAAGGGGAATAGACAATTTAACCGAGAAAAAAACAATTGTATAAAAAATCCATTTTATTCAGCGATGGAAGGAGATTCCGAATTAAATATTTATACAAGGTTTCACAGGTAAACACACATGTATATTTACGAGGCAACGGTGTTCAAGGCGTAGTAAGGAAATGTCCATGAATAATACAAACAGTAACAGAGAAAGAGCGCTTAATTTAAAAAAGATATAGCACAGATAAATATTAACACGTCTTAACACCTTCCTTTAATCTATGGTCAGTTTTATGGTAAAAGAATCGACTAAAAATATACGCGATGGAAATAATCGCCTAAATCGGTTCAGTGACTTCGAAGATATCGATGTGAATACCACAGTCGTAAAAAATGAGGTTATAATACATAAAAAATAATGTACGCTTCAAACTCCTATATATTTAAAGGATAAGTTTTATGGCATGAAAACCAGCAATAGCGACTGATTTTCATCATGAGACTGGAAAAGACATAAAAAAACATTTATCTACATTACTAATGGAGAATTTGTTTGTTTGTTTGAACGCGTTAATCTGTAGAACTACTAGTCCAATTAAAAAAAATGTGTTTGATAGCCCATTTATCGAGGGCTATATATCATCGCGCTACGACTAAAAAGAGCGGAGTACTAATAAGTAACGTTTCAAAATCGGGGTTAGTCCGAAGTAACTAAAAGTATCTAATTATATTTTCTTGAGATTTCAAAAAAGCGAATCATTCGCTTATTTATGATTGTTTCATCGTAGAAAGAAACTATATTTGTAATAAAGAGTTCAAAAGACTCCGTTGCTTATCCCGCGAGAATTAAAAAGAAATGTTTGTTTTTTTTTCATCAGTCGATCAATGTGTTCTCGTTTACAGTCTACTCGACCCCTGTGGGATTGGATGAAATAGTGCTTCTACCTTTGATGTACGACGTATTTTTATGTTCGAAAGGAATAAATTTAATACAGCTATTGCTGCTCCTGCTGGTACTACTTCGGTTGAGAGCCCGCTGCGCTCACCGAAAAAGTCCGCGTAACGGTGTAAAAGCCATCTGAGGCTGACACCTGCTAGTCCATTTAAAAAAAAAAGCTGGTACTACTTTTTTCTTAAATCTTATTGTTATTTGTTGTAATAAAATATAATACCAGGTATATAATCAATAATATGTTTTTAAATTATGACTGCGGTTTCATCCGCCTTCCCAGGGACCTTAAATCCCAGGATAAAAAACCTTTGTGTTATTCCAGAACATATTTAAACTCTGTGGCAAATTTCATCGCGATCCCTTCAGCATTATAGAGTAACAAACATACATCCATACATCCATACAAACTTTTCCATTTATATTTTAAGTTGATAGGATCTATATAGGTATAGATACTATACTATATTATTACTCCACCATGGCAAACATTTGTATGCAGAAAAATGTATGATCGTTCAGTCCCAGGATATTAAATTTTAACACACGGCCAATCTGCTTCAGTACTAAGCAGTACTTGAAGTAAGGTAACTACATAGATAGTTGTGATATACTACTTATACAATTGTTTTAATATATACATCATATTCATTTTTTTTATACAGACAGCCCGCAGCCTCAGCCAGCAAGTTGGCTTTGTGGTTAGTGACCCTGACTTTCAAGCCGCGGGTCGTGGGACTCATGGGTTCGAATCCCACCCAGTACAAACATTAGTATGCATGAATATGTCTGTTTGTCCTGTGTCTGGATGTAAATATATATATAAGTATGTATTTAAAAGTAGTATATATGTAGTATATCAGCTATCTGGTTACCATATCACAAGCTCTGCTTAGTTTGGAATCAGATTGGCCGTGTGTGAAAAATGTCCCAGGATATTTAATTATTTATTTACATGTATGCATGAAATGAGCAATGCACCGACCGTATGTCCTATTAAAATGCTCTTGCCCAAACCCTCAGTCGATGCCGTGTCGACTTCATGTTCGGCAAATTCGAAATTGGAACGAGTCTGTCATGTGTGATGTGATAGTGTAGTGCTATCATAAATATTTGTTAGTATTTTCATTTCTTTTTGATTTTGTTTTTAATTTTGGCTTTATTTGGATTAACGTTAAAATTTTATGAAACATTTTAGTAAATAATTAGATTTTTATTAAAATTAAACTAGGTGCTCTTGCTATACACTTTCCTAGGTTTATGTAGACACTTAATCTATGTGAGATTATTTCGTTGGTCAGTTAGTATGCAAAAATAACGTCTTATTTAAATTAAATAAAGATGAGTAACTAACATATTTTCAGTAGACTAAGGACTTAAGTGTAACAAAATCGACTAAAACTTGTATGTTTTTGCTTATATAGGTATAAGCACAACCCTATAAAATCAATTCTGTTTTGCTCTTTTGACATGACATGCACTCGATGATTGGCGCGCGTCGGTGCATTTTGAACGTCTCGTCTCGTCTCGTTATAACACGGAAATGAATGAACGAATGATTATTGATAATTTCCATCTCAAAACTTAATTGTCTGTGATCTTTTTAAAATAATTTTCCATTTTGTAATCTCAATTGAACGCGATTCAATTATAGAATACTTGCTCTTTTGTAAATTGCATGAAGGAGGGTTTTTTTTTGTGAAAACTACTTATTGTAACAAATCTGAATTTCATATCAAAATCTTGGTAATATTTTGGTGATTTTAAATTTTTTTTTGTATACTAGCTGCCTCCGCGTAGTTCCCGATCCCGTGGAAATACGGGGATAAAATATAGCCTATGTTCACCAGATATAGTGTAGCTTCCCAACAGTGAAAGAATTTTCAAATCGGTCAACTACTTTCGGAGCTTATTCAATGCAAACTAAAAAACGATCAAATAATTCCCCTAAAATATTAGTGTAGATATTAAAATCATAGAACTCGAAGTATTTAAGAGTATTTTTATTTACCTAAAACACGTACCAATGACAAAATTGCATACTATCATTATGAAATATGTAAGTAATGTGACTTAACTAATTACTTTCCGTCCCCATAGCTCTATTTTGAAATTAACCCTTACAGTACCAAGATTATTCAACGGTCAATAAATAATGCAGCGAAAATGCGTAGCCTAAATGGTATACCGGGAAATACGGGGCTCGCTCCGTTCCTCTCGCTATTGTAGATAAATTATTATTGGACGAGTGAAACCTATTAACCATATTTATCCATTGATATAAATCCTTTGAATATATTAATTTTTAAATTAAATGCTGTACATTGTTTGAACGCATCGCTTTGTTTGACAGTTGTTTTTTTTTTATAAGCGATAGGAAAGTTGCCTGGTTCTTTTGGTCGTATAATTAACATAAATTTTCATATGAACTATGTGGTAAATAAGGTAAGTAAATAAAATTATAAGCGCATAAAATCGTTCAAGATTTTTATTATCTAAGCTTTTAATATTTATAATGCATACTCTGTCACATTTAAACGCTTTGTTGAAAACTTCAGTAGGTACCGATTTAGCAGACTAGGTCTAGCCTACACTGTTTATTATCGGCAGAGACACAAGACGAGACGACAAGTAGCTTATCAGATGAAAATAAATGTCATTCGCGACGCGGGCGGGTTCGGAACGAGAGATTTTATAACATCGCCCTGCTTTCTACGCTTTATGAACTCCCTGTGTCATTTTGACATATTATATTTTTTATTTGTTTTTTTTTTCAATAACCTCGGTCGGAACAACCCAAATTGGCGCAAATAATTTTGATAGATGATATTCTGTGTAGCGCACGAATATTAATTTCTCTCAGTCACGCAATATTTCGTTCTGTTTTTTTATGTTGTTGGTAGCTATTGGGTTTCTTATATAAACAAACGAATCTGAAAATATGCACAGAAAAATATGGTAAATAAAATAAATATAGTGGCAACTTAAAACTATAAAAAAAACAATGGGGAATGCATACCAGTTGACATGTATTTTTTTTTTCAAGTTTGGTAAATACTAGGCTTATTGCCAACGCAATGCGAGGTTGTCATAAATTAATAGGTTTACTCACAATTTTCATTCACAACATCAGGAAAACACCAACAATAATTTTCGCCGCGTCCAATATATTGCAAGATAAATAATCTTTTCTTATAACAAGCTCGAAATCACTTCCGACGTACCGGGACGAAAGTCATCTCACATTCAGCCACGATTTTAATTGTTAATTTAATTAATACACCGACGATATTTCAAGCTATCCTTTTTTTATGAACACTCTCTCTCTCTAACCAGATCCTTGTTCAAGATAGTCCGGGATGTGAAATTATTCTTCCGCACATTCAGCATTTATGGTTTTAGTTTTATGCTTTTTTATTTTTTTTATTCATGACTGTGACGGTAGAGGCACTGGTAAGCGGCGCGCGAATGTATTTTTATGCGTTTACGAGGTGTATGTAAAAATCGATAATGTTTTCGTACATCTGAATCGGCCCGGGACGGGCGGTAACTGAAACACAGCGGAGCAGTGCTGCCACCTGCTTTGGCTTATCTTATCGATGTTTCACAGATAATAGCTGTCGCGCGACGTTTTGTTTATTCAAGTCTTACAAGTGTTTTAAAAAAAAATTGTAATAAATGTAAGTTTTTGTTTTGATCTTTTTCTTTTGGTTAGATGTTAGACTGTTGGAATGTAAAATTCGAAGTCGAATTCGAAGTTTGGGTACACGTTAGGTACCTATATTAATATAAAGTCCAATCTACTATTGGTAAAAGGCTAAACCAAGCCTGCTAAACTGTTTGTAAAAACTCACGCAGGGAAATTAGAAAGCCCTTATATGTAGGTATGTACCTATTCCCAATGATTTCTCTATAAGAATGGAATACATAGGTAAAATATATAAAATGGTTATCAGGTTGAAATAAAACTCTAGATTAATTCATTAAAGTTTTATATCATAATTTTATTTTGACTTAAGTAATTAATTTTATACATTTCAAAATGTTCAAGGAATAAGGAATGCAATTTACAATAATTTGCTAACAACTCATTTATGATACATACACACACACATTAGAATAAATATGTATAAAATAAAAATGACAATGGTAGGTACTATTTGGTTAACAAAAAAATCGGAAGTTTCTACTACTTATTTATGAATTCTTAGCCCCATCCCATAGCAAACAATAAGGAATGATTTCGCAAAATTAAAAAAAAAACCCTGAATGGTATAAATAAGAGAGTATCCTAGATTTTCTTTTCGAAAATCGTTCTTTATAGTTGTTTCTTCATTTGGCTCCCATTTAGTTACCATCCTGGGAAAAGAATTTATAATCTGTTATCTCCAGAATAGATATGGCCTAACAAAAAAAAAACATGATTTTGGCGCCATTTTTTATGACAGTAATTTTTTTTTTAATGATTTTGTTGTAACCTTACGTAGATTTCTCTATGAGCAACTATAAAAATAAAGGCTTTTTAAAGAGTGATAGGTAGATATATGTATTAAAATTAAAGCAACAGGGCTGGGGTCCCCTGCGGGATTTGGACGGCCCGTGACGCAACGGGTAAGTGGTCTTTTGTCATAAGTAATATTATTTTGAAAATTAACTTATGTATATATACTTATATTATTTTAGTTAATAATTTCACTGCACCATCATCACTACATATTACAAAACAAAGTAGCTTTCCGCTATCTGTCCCTATGTCTTCTTAATTCTTTAAAACTACGCAACGGATTTTGATGCGGTTTTTTAATAGATAGAGTGCTTCAAGAGGAAGGTTTTTATATATAATACATGCATAATATGCTAGAGAAATACTGTCAATTTTGGAGGTTTCTAATGTGATGTTAAAGCATTGCACCCGTGCGAAGGTGGGGCGGGTCGCTAGTTAGGAGTAAATTTTAATCAGGCTTTATAAAAGTAAAAATATATTTATACCATATATAGTATAGCATAGCTAAATGAGGAGCGAGGTAAGAGCTAAGCTACGGGACTATATGTACTTACTTCTTACATTAAATGGTTTCAAGCAAGCTTTGTATTTTTTGGTCGTTTTAGAAACTATTTGTAAATAAATTCGTATGTTTGTACTACTACTATTTTTAATTTATTTGTACGTAACAAAATAAAACGGAAATATCATTAAAATTGATGTGGATTCTTCTAATTATTGTGTTGTATGACTGTTTGATCTAGGTATATATAAATAATATTTATAAATAGCATATTTGCTGGGATAAGCCTAAAAGATCCGCTTAGTATATACTACACTAGTGGGTCACCGCGGTTTCACCCGGAGGGGTCATCAATTTTGCCAGTTTAAAAAATTGCCTATATGTTAACACGGCCGTTGCTTGGGGGGGGCATTGTGGGGCAATGCCCTACTTTAAAACTAACAAAAACTGAGATAATTGTTTGTCTATAGAATTCATTCATTGTATCACACATGGTGAAGGATTTAGAAGCCCGTGCTTCGAGAGCAGATCAAATTATAATAGTTTTTTTTGAGAAACAAACATACATCCATTCTCACAAAATTTATAATACGTGTGTACTTGATTAGCTGTTGTAAAGCATGTCCCAGGATTTAATAGTCTCTTAAATATATGAAATCATGCAAATCAAAATACTTCTACAATTATTATACTTTATATATTTACGTATAGATGACACATTAGAGAAACAATAGGTACCTATTTAATAATAAAAAAACACTTTTCGCGAGACAAAGATGGCGACTGTACTAGATTTCAATCCATAGACTACGTTAGAATAAGTAGTAAAAGTTAGGTAGATAGATAGTTAGACTCGTCTGTTGCACAGATATCTCTGTGTTTATGAGTAAGAGCGAAATGGCATATTTTAATTGGTTGATTTACGAACGTTTGCTATAATTTTTTTTAATATGGCTACATGACTATGCTAAAGACATTCTATGGAAACGTCAGCGTATTTTTTTCAAATTTGCAACAGAGAAACTTATTTTATAAAGATGGACGATTCCGCAGACATCCTTCAACCGGTGAGAACCTTAGCAAAATTTATATTTTTTTTAATCTGAATTTTGTGGCTATAATTCTCCATACATTTATTTGTACGATATTTTATTATATTAAATAATAATAAGTATATCAATTGACTATATTTGTGTTTTATCGTGTGCGTCAATGGTCGAACGCTAATAACAAAAAAACTTTTAGCGATCCAATAAATTAATGAAATGAATAGTTTTTTTTTTATAGTAAAGAGGTTAAGTCTGTTACAAGTAATAACCGGAACCAAAAAAAAAGGTACTAGCTATATAATGCTCAAGCAACATACGCAGGAAACATTTAATGCCGGGAAACGCGTCAGAAACCAAGGTACGGCGTCTAGTGTGAATATAAAAAGACAGACACAGTTTAAATTATATTATATACACATTTATAATAAATTACACTACACATACACACGGACATACTTGGCGGACGCGTACACTCAAATTGAAATATACATATAAAAAATGTCTTTGTTTCTGTGTTCATTGATCACTTTCATACCATATTGCGGCCGTTGTCGCCCGCTATCCTGTCCACGATCTGTTGGAAGAGACAAATAAAATTTCGTTAAAACTAGTTCAGCGGTTTAATAATATAAAATGAAATATATTTATTTATTCAAATAGGCCTTTTCACAGACACTAATGAAATATCGAATGCTCGGTTCGGAATGTTGCTTTTGCTGAGAAGATCCGCGCAATAAACTCAGCAATTACTCTTTTCAAAACAAGTTTTAACAAATTCTTTAACAACAATAATATTATTCCTGCTAGAACTAGCGTTATACCCTGTCATCTATACTAATATTATAAAGAGGAAAGATTTGTTTGTTTGTTTGTAATGAATAGGCTCCGAAACTACTGAACCGATTTCAAAAATTCTTTCATCTTTGGAAAGCTACATTATCCCCGAGTAACATAGGCTATATTTTATCCCTGTATTCCCACGGGAACGGGAACTACGCGGGTAAAACCGCGGGGAGGCAGCTAGTCTTTAATATAATCATTTATACTGTAAATGCCTTTTGTACCAAAGCTGGCAATTCTAAAATGTTTGTGGGGATTTTGTTATAAAACATGCACCTAGTCCTAAAACTGACCCTTGCACTTTCTGTAGTCTATAAGCAGATGTCATTCCGTTCAGTAGTTTATGTGTGATAGAGTATCAAACATCCATTTATACTCACAAACTTTCGCATTTATAATATTAGTAGGATGTAAATAATAAATAAATACATACCGAACTTATAATAGGTAAGTTTAGTAATGAACCCAACACTGGCACCATCCTTAGGAAGTTGATGGCAGCGGGCAGGAACCCTCTGTGAAGAAAAACAAAAAAATAATTATTTATTAGTACATCCACGAGTCACAATTAAAGGCATGTGAAGTAAGCCAATCCGCACTAGAGTGGTAGACTATGGTCTAAACCCCCTCGATGTTAGGGGAGGCTCGAGCTCTGAGCGTGGAGACGTATATGAGCTGATGATGATGACAACCCCGCCGTTTCACCCATGTTCCCGTGATAAAAAGTAGCCTATGTGCTATTCCAGAACATATTCTAACTCTATGGCAAATTTTAGTCAGATCGCTTCAGCCGTTGTTCGACGAAAGACGGCAGACGTGGAATCGGATCACTGGCTTTCGGTGAGGGAAAACATCGTAAGGAAACCTGCATGCCCGAGATGTCACAATTAAAAGCATGTGAAGTAAGCCAATCTACACTAGGCCCGCGTGTGGACTATGGGCTGCACCCCCTCGGTGTTAGGGGAGGCTCGAGCTCTGAGCGTGGAGACGTATATGAGCTGATGATGACATCCCCGCCGTTTCACCCTAGTTCCCGGGATAAAAAGTAGCCTATGTGCTATTCCTGCACATATTCTAACTCTATGGCACATTTTAGTCAGATCGCTTCAGCCGTTGTTCGACGAAAGACGACAGACGTATGAATGAAAATGAATGAAAATGAAAAATGATTTTTATTCAATTAGGCCTTCACAGACACTTAAGAATAGTCAAACTCTAACGCTCGGTTCGGAAGGTTGGTTTTGCTGAGAAGAGCCGGCAATAAACTCAGCAATTACTCTTTTCAAAACAAACTTAGATTTATTTACATATCAAGGAATTAGTCTCACTGACAATATTTGGGTGTTGGGGAATGAATTAAAATAAAATAATTTAAAGTGAAAGTTTACAAAAATAACAATAGCAAACTTAAGCAGACCAGTCCCCACAAGCAGCACCTGTTCACAAGCATGACGCATGTGGCAGCCATCGCCCTCTTCGCCATATTTTAGGGAAGTGAGCGACCCGTCACACGACGCCGCCGCAAGCAAAGACTTTTAAGTGAGCATGACTAACCTAAGCTTGCAACAAACCACAAATGAATGAACAAAACACACACCCCCAATGTTATCAGTGTGACCATTAACATGTTTATATCAGGCAAATTACATCATATAAGTATCAAAAGTATACAAATTAAATAAATCTATAACCAAGCATTATTATCATTAAGATATTCATTTACATTATAGTAAGCCCTTTTTATTAATACGGCTTTGATGTGGTCTTTAAATTTTTGTGAAGGCAAATTTACAATTGATTTAGGTATTTTGTTATAGAAGCGTGTACACAGTCCTAAAAATGACGACGAAGTGACGTAGATTCGATCCAACGTTTCGTTTTGCGTCTCAATATAAATATCCTGGGACATTTGTCACACAAGACCAATCTGTTTATAAACTAAGGAGAGCTTGTGTTATAGTAACCAGATAGCTAATATACTACATGCATAAACTATTAATACATACTTAATCAAATTTACTCTAGTAAAATATATAAACTCACCTGAACAGCAGTAAAAACCCGTATATCTCCACAATCATTCCGACCATTGGCCACCCGAGGAGCACAATAGCAATACCACCGAAGAAAGCGACTGTTGCTTTAAACTTGTGCCGCTGGAAGAAGAAGAAGAACGTCCTCTGGATGCCTATGACGGCTGCCAACCCGCTGATGAACAGTATCTGAAAGTTAAAATCGTATAATTATTATTTTTTTAATAAATTTTTGACATGGCAACTATAATATTTTAGCCCTCATTCGCACGAGTTTTTATAACGTGCGGTAAAAAAGCGTTCATACACAAAAATGCATTCCCAAGTACCATAATATGCTCTATTTCCAACCCCCAAAGTTGAAAATGCAACACCGCTCGATATAAAAGCGTCGCGTTTTAAAAACCGCGGAAAAGTTTGTAAAAGTCGCGTTGTATTGTATGTAATTTGATTATTACATATGGTTTAATGTATGATATGATAGCGTATCCTGAAGTAAATTGGTGTGTTCGTGTGCAGGAACCTTCCATACTTTGATTATATAAATTTAAAATACATGCAATTATGTGGGACACTATTTAAAAATATTTGAATTTTCATACATAATTGAGGTCACATACATACATATTTTATTTCAATTGGCTCAAATGTCTTTTAAAAAAATATATTTAAAAAGTCTATGCCACTTACATTTCCTATGGCTAACAACCCTTTGTCGAACAACAGCAGGATTCCAAGAAACAGGAACGCCATGCCGAACCCCGCCAGACCCACGCCAATTTCTGTAAAGAAGTTGCAAATTTAAGTTAAGTTAAAAATTCATCATCATCAGCTCCTTTATATCTCCACAGAGGAGCACAAGATTTGTTAGCTTACAAAAAATTTCAATTTATATATGTACTTTGATAACACATTTAGTTTATGAAAGTTTTTAAATAAAGCTTTTATTTGCTGGTTTCATTATATTTGCCTGCCCACCTGGGAGATCTTAAATTTTCTCTGGATAAAAAATAGCCTATGTCCTTTCTCAGGCTATAGACTCTGTGTACCAAATTTCATATTAACAGTTCAGTAGTTTTTATGCGATAGTGAGACAGACATACCTCTGTCTTACTTTTACGTTTATAATATTGGTAAAGATTCTTATGACACACATTTTATAGTCTTCAAGTAGAAAATTTGTGTCCTTTCTCTTCGTCTTTCGTCTTTTTTGTGATAATAACAGCCATAATCATTAATCATATATTTAACCCAAAATTCTAATTGTAATACAATATCTCTCTGCTTGTTTTCCCTTCAATATGATTTAAAAATAAATAATGCAAAGCATTATGATTATACTAGCGACCGGCCCCACCTTCGCTCAGGTGCAATGCTTATACATAACATTAGAAATCTCCAAAATTTACAGTGTTTCTCTAACATATTATGCATGTATTGTATATAAAAACCTTCCTCTTGAATCACTCTATCTATTAAAAAAACCATATCAAAATATGTTGCATAGTTTTAATTTATAATATGTAGTGATGATAATTAAAGTTGATCCTTTCCTTATAATGAACTCAGCAAATACTATGAAATTAATTTACATTTATCTCATAACTTCCCAATACAGTTGTCAAAAAGTAAAATATTTTTTTGACAAATAGGTAGGTACCTATTTATTTTATTTGCATAACTAGTTTCTACCCTATGTTTCACCTGCTTGTTCATGTAGGAATATAGGAAAACATAGCCTATGACAGTCACAAATGATATTTTCTGAAGGCAGACAGATTTATGCCACATAGAATTTGATTTTTCTATCTACTTAAATTTTTTATTTTCGTTTTTTCGTCTTAAATAAATCATAATAATATAAAACAGTAAATATTTAAGTGATTCGTGTTACTAAAGCTAATAATTCGGTTGAGAGCCCTCTGCGCTCACCGAAAATTCGGTTGAGAGCCCTCTGCGCTCACCGAAAAAGTCCGCGTAACGGTGTAAAAGCCATCTGAGGCTGTCACCTTCTAGTCCATTCAAAAAAAAAAAACAAAAAAAAAAAAAAAAAAAAAAAAACTAATAATTAAACGAAACAGTAATAGTTTTCGCTAGCAAGTACATACAAGTAAAATGTTTATTAAATTTTCAAAGTCATGTACCTACTATAAACAGATAATTATACTTATTGTCTACCAGTTGCACACTTATATGAACATAATCAGGACTTGAGATTAAAGCTTTTATCGTTTACAATATCAGAAAATGAAATATTAACATCAAAATCGAAATTATTTGTCATTATCATACACAAATATATTCTTTATTTTCCGTCAGAAAAAAACAAAAAAATATTTTAAAACTTACTCTGAACGTCTGTTATCTCAATCATTTTGTAGTTTATTTATTTCAAATGGAGTCAGACAGTGTTTAGGTCGCTAATTCGACCCAATTACAATTATTGGTTTATTTCAACATTACAACAAATTCATAACCTATATCTCCACGTCATTTTTGTAATCGAATCGAAGGCCGCTTTCCGAATTAAACTGTCATCGCTCAAAGCGCGAACGTCGATAATTGGCGTTCCGATTTAGATATCACGACTATGACAGCTTAGAGCCGTCAACAATACGGAACGCTTGTGATCGCGCTCACACGGCTCACAACCTTAACGTCAAACGTCAAAACAAAATCACTTCACGCTTGCACCGGTCTAGTCTAATAATTACCTTTCTTTTATAACTAATACAGCGAATACTATTGCATAAAGATATTATTTGAAAATGGAAGATCAACGGCAACGGCTTGGCACTTCTGTATTTTTTGTAAATAATACCTGAATACATACTAGCTTTAGCAGTACTGCATAATATTTATATACTGCAGAAAGATATGGTACCTATTGAAGAGCATTTACGGGTGGTGCGAAGAGGGTGCCTTATTAACGACGGCTTTGACGGGACATTGACAGGGACAGGGAATGCACATGCGATAAACATTGACCAATAATATAAATTAATAAGGACAGTGTAATATTAATCAATAAATATTGATTTAATTATTGTATATTTTGTAGTTTTAACATCCTATAACATACACATAAGTTAGTTTTATATTTATTTAAAACTTAAATTTTACATAATGTAACTGGATGCGAGAATGTGGAATTAATTTTTGGCAAGACTATAGTGTTCGGCCCACTGTATTGTATGTAAAGTATGCAAGATCTACATGCCAAGTAGCTAATTTGCTGTTTTATTTAAGTACTCATATTCAAGTATTTAAAATATATGAAAAGGTATCTTGTTATCTTTGGGATAGGTAAGTAAATGATATTCAACACTTATAATAATAAAATAGTTTCTATTAACAATAATTTCAGATCACAGATTAATCAGACATAACATAAGGTGCCACAGGAGCATTTACGGGTGGTGCGAAGAGGGTGCCTTATTAACGACGGCTTTGACGGGACAGTGACAGGGACAGGGAATGCAGATGCGATAAACATTGACCAATAATATAAATTAATAAGGACAGTGTAATATTAATCAATAAATATTGATTTAATTATTGTATATTTTGTAGTTTTAACATCCTATAACATACACATAAGTTAGTTTTATATTTACTGGATGCGAGAATGTGGAATTAATTTTTGGCAAGACTATAGTGTTCGGCCCACTGTATTGTATGTAAAGTATGCAAGATCTACATGCCAAAAGTTTTAATTAAGTACTCATATTCAAGTATTTAAAATATATGAAAAGGTATCTTGTTATCTTTGGGATAGGTAAGTAAATGATATTCAACACTTATAATAATAAAATAGTTTCTATTAACAATAATTTCAGATCACAGATTAATCAGACATAACATAACGTGCCACACTTGCACTCCAGGGTCATATTCTCTTCCTAATTATTAATAAATGCTAATTTAGGAAACGGGAATATTTTTAATCAATATAATGCTAATGAAAGAGCAGGCCTGTATAGAAAAATGATGGCAATTTACCAGTTGTTGTATATAACAACAATAATAATTAACTGTGTTTTTTATAGTTCCTTATTTCTATTTCTGCAAAATTTCCATCTTTTCTCTATGCTGCTGCTCTTTCATTAGCATATATTTATTAAAATTTTCTTGTTTTAGTTTTGTTCTTTCTTCCCTATACTTCATGTCTTTTCTAAAATACAATAAAATTTTCTTTTCTTTGGTTCAGGTCGTGGACTAATATTTTCTTCATCTGGTGTGGGTCCTAGCTCTGAAGCCAGCGCTACAGGATTAGCCCATCCAGTGGAGCCAAACCACTCAGTCATTCGCTGAAAAATAAATAACATCAAGCATGAATTATTTGTTATCAACTTGGTCTTTGACATTCTCTTTTAAACTTTGAAACTTAGCATATAGATAAACATACCCTGGAATAAAACAGCATATTTGTAATATGCCTACTAAAGAAAATGCAAAAATAATTTTCTCTGAATTCAGCACCTAAAAAACTTACTGCTAACATACTACTCTATGATTAAACAATCAAACACTTTAATACAAACAGTTTTGTTGAAGATTTGAATATTGTAATACTACAATGACTAACCTCAGTTTATTTGGTCACTGTAGAGTAAACATGATATTACTAAGCTAAAAGTGTCTACACATAACCAGATATAAAATATCTCAGTAATTACCATGTTGTTCTGTTTGTTCATTCTGCATCAGTCATGCAGGAACTGCTGTACATATTTAGTATCTGTAAACAGCAAGTACCAGTTCAGTAAACATTTAATTATTTTTCAGAAAGCATACCATGATTTGCATTAAGAATGCAAGGGAGCTCCCTGGCAGTTCTAACGACTGCTCAAAGGATGGAAATTTCAGCCCTTATGTCACTTACCTCTCTGAGCCCTCTCGTATTGCTCTAATATGAGCATAAGATAAATTTGTCGCACGTTAGGCTAGTCGGCTATAGTAACTTGAATACTCATGATTCGAATATTTTCTTGTATCTAAACCACAAATTTATTGTTTTCCTTTGTTACTGTAATGTGATTTCACCCAGAACAACAATCACTGAATCAGAATACTTGAGCACAAAATGAAATGAGATGCGACTCAAATCAAAACAAAACAGCACAACTTGTCATTTTTGACAGCGCTCACGGTGATTTCAATTTGTAGCTGGGTCGGCGTGAGCGCAAGATGGCGCATGTCATGACGTCATCTATGACGACATAGGAGACATCGTTATCGCGCTCAAGCTAATACGGTACGGGTTTATGGACGCTCAAATCGATTTAAGCGTTATTCGGAATGCGGCCGAAATCTATACTGTCAGTGTCACTGTCAATAATTTTTAAATTAGCTGCATTCAATAATATTCACCCCTATGATTCACCCTTACTTCAGGGCGTCGGGAATCGTGCACGATAAATTCAAATAATAAATTCACAAAAATGTTAAGTATCGTGAGGATAGTGGCTTTTACGATATACTCTAGTATTCCTGCTAAAGTGTGTAACAATGAAATTTTATTGACGGCACAAAGTAAATATTATTGTTCTTTGTTAATTTGAACGCGAAACATTAATACTGTATTGTACGGTGTAGCCATCAAATCAAATTATATAGGTAAGTATAACCTCCTCCTTTTTGAAGTCGTTTAATGAGAGAAACGAAACGTTTTATCATGGTTTATAGTAATACCTCTACTAAACTATGATATTTGAAGCTATACAAGTCTAAATTATAATGTCACGTTTCGGTATGGGTCAATTACAACAAATTTAAAGTGTGTAACTTTATACAAAACCAACCCATATCTTGAACTAAGACAGTGAATATTTAGATAATAAAATCACAATATATTTGATCTACTTTAATTAAACTGTAATGTAAACAAACTAAAAACTTTAATTGTAATAAATATATTGTAATTTAATTTTTCCAATATCTAAAACGGGTACCCATGTCTGCCAGCCACATGGACATAATATAATTGCTATCTGTGGTCAAAGCGGGTTAGGCAAAATGGCAACACCAAACGCAATCTATCATTTTGTGAATCGATGAGAAGCGCGTCTACTTCATTCCACGAAAACTATATCATAACTTACAGTAGGGATGGCGATTCTTTACGAAAAAGATCGATTTTTAAATCGATTCGAATCGTAGTCTAATGAATCGATTCACAAAAAAATCGAGGCCTACAAAATCGATTCTTAAAAAATCGATCTTTTTTTCAAGTTTGCGTTTACAATGTAAATTTGTATAAATTTTACTAAAAACAGGATTAATATTGCAATTAACGATATCTTATCAATAAAATCAGGGAATTCAAAAATAACAATTATTTTTATTACCGTATCAAACTATAAGATCAACTATAAAAAAAAAATAAGTATGTAAATTTGATGCTTTGAGGTTAAATAGATAATTGGACATAAAGTAATCGTGAATGAAGTATGAACACTTCCATCAATAAGAATTCCACATATTACTTATTAGTTATTTCAATGCTGATTATTCCTGTGTAAAAGTAAATTTAAATGATAATCACAACTAACAGAACAAACTGAAAATAATAGCGTCAAAGTAAAAAATAAGAAGCGCTTTACTTATTTACTTACCTACTCTCAATTAAAATAGGGACAAGATAATAGGTCACTTTTGACAGATGTCAGTTTTATATTCATAGTGAGGTGACCTGCTTAAAAACATCGATTAAATGAATGAATCGAATGAATCGATACAGACTTGAAACATATGTGAATTTTAAAAATGATCATGCGAATCCCTGTCCCATTATTATTTTTTCTTTCATAAATTAAAGGAGCAAAATAAGACAAGTACCTACGTAATTTAACAAAAAAATTGCTTTTATTCACTTGAACTATCGGAACTATCGGAATAGTTAAAAGAATAATAAATATGTATAATTAGGTTTTATTATAATCACAACGTGGTTATAAATTTATGGTGATTTTTCTTCACAAGTAATCATTGCATTCGATTCAACTTACAATCCTATCAGCTTTCGATTTTTAGAGTAACATCCCTTTTTTTTTTTTTTTTTTTTTTTTTTTTTTTTTTTTTTTTTTTTTTTTTACGCTGGGAAAAATGCGTTACGCATACCCTCCCTGTCGGGGGACAGGAAGGGTTATGTGGGACTCCCCGGTTGCTAGTCAACCGGTATACCCACTAAACAACCCAGCGACACTCCTTCCTCGCCTTTGTGGGGGGGGGGCTGGGAATCTGGCACAGCCCTTGCGTCCAGTCCCCCCCGGCGACCGCCCGCCCTCTCGGCGAGCCCTTCTCGTCCCCCTCCCGTGTAGGGAGGGGGATCTGGGAATGACCGCGAGTGCTCGGCCATTCCCTCCCGCTACGGTGGTGCACCGTGCAATGCGGGAGTGGGCGCCCCCGCGCCCTTTCTCCCGCTGGTCACCACCGCCTAGGGGGGGAGGTGACGGCGATCGTACTGTCGCCGCCTCCCCCCCCTTCTCCGCCGGCGGAGCTGTGACGCGAGGGGATCATCCTCCCGCGCACGCTCCGCCGCCTCCTTCTGCGACATCACTTCCTCGCAGAAGGAGGCTACCGCCGCCCAGGCGCTCTCGCCCCCCAGCATGCCACGGACCACGCTGGGAAGCGAGAGGTCCGGCCCGACCGCCGCGGTAAGACTGCGGCGCTGCTCCGACCAGAGAGTAACATCCCTAGTGTTTAAAAATAAAAAGGGTTGACTGACGCAACATTGTAACGACGTTCAGTTCTTTAGATCAGAAATTGTTTATTATGTTTAGAATGGTTTATTAGTGAAAGCAAATCGTAAAATTACTCGTATCGGTCATTATTACAATAAATATGTAAACGTAATTGAAAAAAGTTAAGCAATTGTGCAGTTCTTATTTTATGCCCGCCGTTACAAGGTTACGTTGTTGAATTTTGATGAAATGTCAAAAGTAGATGAACTATACTAGGGACAAGATAATAATCTTGTCCCTAGTATAGTTATTATTTCGCAACAAACACTACATGAAAATCTGATGAAGATCAATCATGAAAATACTTATATTATGCTAATAACAGTATTCATTAAACGACAACAACAAATTAATAATGCAATATCAATCGTCACAGATTATAGACACTTAAAGTCAAAGACTACAAACGTAACTTTTTTATTAAAGAGAGGCGAGTAAAGGATACTAAACATACAGCCATCTCGCGAGTTTATGAGTAGTTAACTCTTTAACCGGCAGCACTCTTATAATTCAGGCACATTCAAACTAAATGCAAATATGTATGGTTTATACCAAAACAGAAAAAATCGAATGTCGATTTTCAAGGGTGATATATCGATTCAGTGAATCGACACAGTACTTCATATCGATTTAAAAAATCGATATTTTCTGCTCGAAAAATCGATCCTTCGATTAATCGATCTCAGATCGCCATCCCTAACTTACAGAATAACGTAAAAAAGCCACATACTTGTTTACTTAAAACTCATTTCTTACATCTACAACTGTGTTACTGCTTGCACAAGTCTTTAACTGTGAAATAACTCGCAAAGATAACCTAATTTTGTTGAAAAACAAGTAGTGTTTGTGAGAAATTATGGTCCGTGGCGCTGGTCGTGGAGGCCGAGGGATGCCAGGGAGAGGAGGCATGGGGCGTCCACCCTTCAACAGACCCAGGGTGCTGATGCTAAGGCCGCCCTTCGACCTAATATTAGCAGAACCGGCGTTCCCTAGATGTAAACCTGCTCCAGATGATTCTGCACTAACACAGGTACTAAATTGTCTTTTTTATTGACGATCTATCGTTTTATGTTCTTATCCTGGGACAATTTTCACACTCCAAACCAAGCATAGCTTAACTAAGCAAACCTATAATAAATCCATGTGTTATTTATGAAGAAATTTCCTTTTTTATCCTACTGAGACTAAGCAATAGCAAAAACTTTACTATTCAATCTGTCCCTACAGCCTAGGCTACTCTTTGGGCTTAATTCAGAGTTTGTAACTATTATTTATGTTAGTTTATTTATAAGGCACATCAACAAGTGTATAAATTATTATAAGATGTACCTACATACTATGTTGAAGTTCTGATCCAAGTGATAATTACAGCTGTACACAACATTTGTCATAAGCAACACCAAAGTATGCCAAATTAAATTACTAAATGGTCTTAATACTTATTTTACTTTTTCAAATTGGACCTGAGATTAGAGTGGTTTAACCAAAAAAACTCTTCAGCTTTATAATATATTACTATAAATTAAAACTATAACAAGCTATACGTTCACAGGCTCTCCTCAAAAGACATACAGAGTTGTGTCCAACACCTGTGGAGCAGTCTGCCATTCTCTGTCTGGTCACCAAACTGCAGACGGTACTTGACAATTTGATTGTTGCACCCGGTGATTTTGCTGCATGTGTAAGTATCCTTTAAATAATTTATTTATAACTAGTGGCTCCTTGTGGTTTTACCCGCATACCTCTTCCCGGGATAAAGAGTAGTATATCTCCTTTCCCAGGCTCTTAGACTATCTGTGTACCAATTTTCTTTTTAATTGGTTTGGTAGTTTTAGCGGGAAAGTGAGACAGACAGACAGATAGTATTACTTTCGCATCTAAAATATTAGTTAGGATTGGAATGGGTTTAGACATTATATTATTTAAACAAAGTAAGCTTCAAAGTGAGCTTGTGTTGTGGTAACCAGATAGCTGATATACTACATATACTACTTTTAAATACATACATATTATAGATATTTACATCCAATATTACGAATACAGGGTGCCGGATTCAAACCCCCTAGCCCGTACCTCTGAGTTTATAAAAACTTACGTACGGATTCAAACCACTGGCTTTCGGTGAAGGAAAACATCGTGAGGAAACCTGCATGCCCGAGATGTCACTATTAAAGCCATGTGTAGTCCGCCAATCCGCACTAGGCCCGCGTGGTGGACTATGGCCTAAACCCCCTCGATGTTAGGGGAGGCTCGAGCTCCTCGGTGGAGACATATATGAGTTGTTGATGATGATGATGATGATGGATTACGAATAATTATAATATTTCAGCAATTGGAAGAAGTAAGGCAGGTCGGCTCATACAAGAAGGGTACAATGATGGCAGGCAAGAATGTTGCAGACATAGTTGTTATTATGAAGACATTACCCACCAAGGAGGCAGTTGAGGGGCTTTCAAACAAGGTAAGTTATTAAGTACTATTTAAAAAATAATAATTTATTTAAGCTTTTGTATATCATTTGTTAATGTCTTAAAAAAATTACAACAATGTCCCACCCAATATCACCAATATCAATTTGAATCAAATCCTTTTGAGTTGAAAACTTATTTTAGTGTCACGGTTTCACCCCCATTCCTGGGGCATTATCAATTTTCCATAGATAAAAAGTAGCCTACCAATACTAGTAAAGCATCAATGAATAACCCATGCGATTTCACTTATGGGAACTGGTGAAACAGTGGGAAGGCAGCTAGTAATGATACAAATTATAATAATAAAATTAATATATTCAGGAATCACAGAAATACAATATTGTTAGTAAGACCTCAAAATATGTTAGTTTGAGTGGTACATAAAAACTATAATACAAAGACAAAATTTGTTTCTATCCTCTGTTTGAGCTTTCACATCACAGGACAATCCACCTTAGGGGCTGTCCATTAATCAAGTGAGGCTCGAGATGTCTATAAAAAATCACAAAATATCACAGGGGGGTCATCATAGTAATATGTGTGGGGAAGGGGCTTAGTTTTGCCTCAGATTAAGCAAAAATTAAAATGTATTTTTTGGCTTTAGAAGAATGATTAAATAAATAAAATAAGTGCTAATGAAATATAGTTAAATAAGAGAGTTTTTTTGTCGACAATCCGTACTGGGGTTTGAATGTTATTTTATGAGGGACTAAGGAATGCCGCAAAAAACATCACGTGATTAATGGACGGAACCTTATTTAATATATGAATGTTAACAGGTAAATGAGGAACTAAACAAGTTGGCCCGTGCGGAAGGCCTAGGGGCCATCACTAGTGTGGCTCACGAGAGAGGCTTCACCGCTACCGGGTCGGCCGCCGCGGTTCGCGTACTAGTTACCACGCTGCATCAGAACCTAAGGAAACTGGAGCCAGAGGTATGGACTTGCCGCTATGGTTTATCTATACCAGGGGTGGCCAACTTTTGTGGAGAAGAGATTGACTTTTCATTTTAAAACTGTGTCGCGATCGACCCATTTCTTAGATAGTCTGTTTATGTAATGTGCTTTTATACAAACAATGATTCTTGCAAGTTCTATGATTACTAGAAACGTAACTAGATACTAGAACGTGCTAGAAACGTAAGGCAGTAAATGATTATTATGGAACTTGGAAGTGATCGACAAAAAGTGGTTCGCGATCGACCAAAATTAGTCTCGCGATCGACTCGTTGGCCACCCCTGATCTTTAGTATATAATTATTCGTAAGCGGCATGTCCCAGGATATCTATACTAATATTATAAAGAGGAAAGATTTGTTTGTTTGTTTGTAATGAATAGGCTCCGAAACTACTGGACCAATTTCAAAAATTCTTTCACCTTTGGAAAGCTACATTATCCCCGAGTAACATAGGCTATATTTCATCCCTGTATTCCCACGGGAACGGGAACTACGCGGGTAAAACCGCGGGGAGGCAGCTAGTTTATTATATAAAGCTGAAGAATTGGTGAGTTTTTTTTTGCTTGAACGCGCTAATCTCAGAAACTAATTTGATTAAATGCCCATTTATTGACGAAGGCTATATGTCATTATGCTACGACGAATAGGAGCAGACCATAAATAAAGAAATGTTGCAAAAACGGGCAAGTGACGCTAACGAAGTTGCGCGGGTTAACTAGTTAAACAAAACATAAATTTCATTCTAATCGGTTCAGTAGTTTTAGCGTGAAAGGGAGACAGACAGAGTTATTTTCGCATTTATATTAATAAATAAATATCCTAGGACATTATTCACACATGCCTAATCTGATTCCGAACTAAGCATAGCTTATGATACGCTTAAATACACAATTAAATCCAGATACAGAACAAATAGCCTTTAATATGCATGCATAAATGTTTGTCCTGTGTGGGATTCGAACCCGCCGCTTGAAAGTAAGGGTCACTAACTACACCTGGCTGTTACACCTTTACGCGGACAATCGGTGAGCGCCGAGGGCTCTCAACCGTAGTTGATTTTCTACAAAAGTGTTTCAAGTCATCTAAAACATAAAAGTACATAAAAAATGGATTTATCTATACCAGTGTTTTTCAACCTGTGGGTCGCGACCCCCTGGGGGGTCGCGAAGCTTCTGTAGGGGGGTCGCCAGAGGTCGAGAGAACTAGGTACTTTAGTAAAAGAAAGACAATAAAGATTATTAATATTTATTTATTTATTAAGTAAGAGAAACAAAAAATAAAATCCGAAGACCCATGTTAATTAATTAATGCGAGGTTGAGCTTGTTTTTTATTAATTAATGTATCCCATCGTGGATCTGTATTTGCGACACTTAGAATTAAATCGTTTTCCAAATTTAAGCGATTTCTTTGCTTACTCTTTATCTGGGCCATCGATGAAAATGTAAACTCGCATAAGTACGAGGTGGCAAATGGAATCAAACACTTCAAAGCCTCAGTTGTCAATTCCGGGTATTCTGTTTTTCTCCTTAACCAAAAGGTATCCAAATTAGAAGACTTGAATTCCAAGTGTAACATCCCATCGGCAGATAATTCTAGCAGTTTCTCTTTGAGCTTATTTGGTAAATTAGCCTCATTTATAGCTGCATTTAAAAACGGATTTAAGATCCACCTCTGCCCAGTGTTCTCTGATATCTCTTGCACTGAGAAGTAATGACACAATTCTTCTTTCAAATTATCTAACAACTCTTTGTCTTGATGTTTATCTCACATCCGACTTCTTCAGTAAAATATTGTGTCGACGAAAATGAATCGAAGTTATTTTGATTTATGGACGACGACCACAAGTCAATTTTTTTTGTAAAGCCATGTATTTTGTCTTTTGTGATGACATTTTCATTTCGCCCTTGAAGACTTTTATTCAAGATATTTAAATGCTCAAATAAGTCACAAAGAAAAGCTAATTTCGCTGTAACATACACATATACATATATGATAAAAAAGCGAAGGGTCGGGGGGTCGCGAAATGTTTTTTCATACCAAGGGGGTCGCATCATGAAAAAGGTTGAAAAACACTGATCTATACTAATATTATAAAGAGGAAAGATTTGTTTGTTTGTTTGTTTGTTTGTTTGTTTGTAATGAATAGGCTCCGAAACTACTGGACCGATTTCAAAAATTCTTTCACCTTTGGAAAGCTACATTATCCCCGAGTAACATAGGCTATATTTTATCCCTGTATTCCCACGGGAACTGGAACTACGCGGGTAAAACCGCGGGGTGGCAGCTAGTATCATACAAAAAGTCATAGATCACATAGACATTATAATCTCTAAACGCCATTTTCTCAAATCCATGTTTATGAGGGTTAACACATTTTTGCTTATCAGCATCCATATATAATTAATAATTAAATTCGTATGTTTCACGTTTCAGGTACATTTGGAATATAAAGTGATAAGCAGTCATCTTGCAGCGATCCGCCACAGCCGCTGGTTCGAAGAGAACGCTCACCATTCCTCTATTAAGGTATGCATGATATGCATTGTATACTTTGACTTAAGATTATTGCTACACATATATTGTCAGATAATCTAGGCGACATTTATCCCGGGGAAAAAAATTATACCCCGGAATTCCTGCACTGCAGCATCTTTAAACGTCATTTTCTCAAAATCAAGTTTATGACGGTTAAAACATTATTGCTTATCCATCCAATTAAGGGTCCATCTATTAATTACATGATATTTATTTTTTTGGGTGTTTTGATATTCAAATAGTTTGATATTTGTTGTACCTAATAACGATAACGATGTAGCCATAACGATAAGACCGTGATTGTTTATTTTGTTTTGTCTTTTGGTGTACAATAAAGAGTTATTAATTAATCGGTGAAGGAAAACATCGTGAGGAAACCTGCATGCCCGAGATGTCACTATTAAAGGCATGTGAAGTTCGCCAATCCACTAGGCCCACGTGCTGGACTATGGACACCCCCTCGTTGTTAGGGGAGGCTCGAGCTCTGAGCGTGGAGACGTATATGAGCTGATGATGATGACCTCCCCTTTTTGAGCCTCATGTGATTAATGTACAGTCCCTAATCTATACTATCTATACTAATATTATAAAGAGGAAAGATTTGTTTGTTTGTTTGTTTGTAATGAATAGGCTCCGAAACTACTGGACCGATTTCAAAAATTCTTTCACCTTTGGAAAGCTACATTATCCCCGAGTAACATAGGCTATATTTTATCCCTGTATTCCCACGGGAACGGGAACTACGCGGGTAAAACCGCGGGGAGGCAGCTAGTTAATTATATAATGTTACCCCATCAGGTATTGATCCGCCTCCTCCGCGACATGTGTTCCCGCCACACGGGGCTCAGTCCCCTCACGCCGTGGATGATCGACCTGCTCGCTCACCACTGCATCATGAACAATCCAGCGAGACAGGCCCTTCCCATCAATGTGGCATTCAGGTATGTCTATACTAATCTATATTGTTTTTATTTACAAGAACAACGTGACATCTCAAAAAACATTTGACGTGAAACGTCTTTAAAATCCCGCCGAAACATACGGGTACCAGGTTTAAAAAGTGGACCGTAACAAAAAGGTCTATAACATCGTACCTTAATAACTAAAAAACTATTAGTCCTAGAAACATAAATGTGGTGTGGATATTTCACTTATATAGTCAGCTCGCTGTTATGACATTGAGTTCGTGTCGGGGTCATTTCAATCTTTTACTTACAAGCGATTCGCTAACATAGACGTTTCACGTTAAAACCAACGGCCGTGTGCTCCGGCACAGCCCCACCCGATTTTTTATATTACTATACATAATATATAACCCCGATATCGAAATTTATTTTCTACAAAAACACGGCATTTTAAAACACAGTAAAATTGTCAATATTTTAGAATTTATCAACGCTTTAATGTTTAAAACTGCTCTCCTGTAAATGTTGTGTTTAAAAAAATATCACGTTGTTCTTGTAAAGAAGCTATATATAAAAGAAAGTCGTGTTAGTTACACTATTTATAACTCAAGAACGGCTTAACCGATTTGGCTGAAAATTGGTTGGGATGTAGCTTAGAACCAGGAGACGGACATAGGATACTTTTTTTATCCGGGAAAATTGAAAATCCCCGGGAACGCGGGTGAAACCGCGTAGAGCCACTCACATCAATTTGGACCCGGTAGGTGGAGCTGGTGGGCAGAACGAAGTCTGCCGGCTCCGCTACTTTAATATATACTATTAATAATCCATACTATATTACTAATATTATATATGCCAAAGTAACTGTCTGTGTGTCTGTTACACTTTCACGCTAAAACTACTGAACCTATATAAATGAAGTTTGGTACACAGATAATCCAAAGCCAGAGAAAGGACATAGGCTACATTTTATCCGGGGAAAATTGAAGATCCCCCGGGAACCCCGGGGAGCCACTAGTCTATCTATACTTTTGTGTTTAGCTGTTGGTCTTTTTAAACGACTTCACAAAAAAAGGAGGAGGTTTTCAATTCGACTGGTGTTTTTTTTTATGTTTTGACGTGACAACGTCTTATAAATTGGTTTGCCGGGTGACACTTCAAGAAACTGCGTTACGCTCCGCTCACGTTATGCGCTCACAATGAGAGCGAGTGAGAGGCACGCGTCCCTTCCACTCGGGCATGGTTAGCCCGCCTAAGAGCGAGAGAGACAGACATAAAAAGTGAAAGGCACGCGTCCCTTGCGTCGTTGTCACGTAAAACTTTCGCCCGTATACCGACTTTACAGGCAACCAATTTTTTTTATGTTTTTTCTTGTAAAATGAATATGTTGTGGTTTCCAGACGTGCTCTAAGTCTAGTAGCAGGTGGATTATTCCTGCCTGGTTGCGCCGGTCTACCCGACCCTTGTGAAGCGGCCCACGCGCGAGCTCATACAGCTTTGGATCTCGCGCATCAGGACCGAGCTGCGGCAACCGCACAGACGTGAGTATATATAGATATAAGGTTGCTTTGGAAGAATTTATTTATTAATTTGACACCCCGGTTCGCTTTGTGGTTAGTAACCCTGACTCGCACGCCACGGGTTCGAATCACATCAGGAGAAACATTTGTATGCATGAATTGATTATGTCTGTTTGTTCTGTGTCTGGATGTAAATATCTATATAAATATGTATTTAGAACGTAGTATATGTAGTATATCAGGCATCTGGCTACCATATCACAAGCTCACTTTGAAGCTTACTTTGGAATCAGATTGGCCGTGTGTGAAAAATGTCCCAGGATATTTATTTATTTAAGGTTTCACTCGCGTAGTTCCCGTTCCCGTGGCAGCGGCGTAGCGTGGGTCCAATGTGTGGGTCGCCATATATGTAAAAAAATAAATAACTACCAATGACGTAATCATTATCTTGACCCCCGGGGCGGAGTAAAAATTTGCCGCCCTTTTGTCGCTTTTTATACAGGGAATCACAAAATTATGGTGTTGTTATTTTTTTTACGGAAATCATGATTTGCCGCCTTGTTTTTACAATTTTGCCGCCCTTCCAATAGTGCCGCCTGGGGCGGTCCTGCATACGTTTAGGCACTCGCTTAGAACATAAATTGATAATTAATTATGATGGGGGGAGGGGGTAAGAGCTTTGCTTACTTTTGCTGACGAGGGGAGGGGGGTGGTAAATATTTTTTTTTTTTTATAATTAAATAAGTATCCTGGGACATTTTTCACACACGGCCAATCTGATTCCAAACTAAGCAGAGCTGTGATATGGTAACCAGATAGCTGATATACATATACTACTTTTAAATACATACTTATATAGATATTGACATCCAGACACAGGACAAACAGACATATTCATGCATACAAATGTTTGTCCTGGGTGGGATTCGAACCCACGACCCGCGGCTTGAGAGTCAGGGTCACTAACCACAAAGGCTTAAAATTGTACTAAATCTGCTTAGATAATACTTAAAGGGCCCCAGATATCTAATATGTTTTTGTTATATACCAGTCTCCTCCGCGTGGTAGCCCGAGGCGGTCACCGGTACGTGCTAGGGCTGCAACCGTTCGAGGGCGGCAAGGACATATCCACCGAGATCACCGTGTGGGACGGCGTCGTCGTGTCACCCCTAGCCCCAGCCTACCAGGAGACGCCTGAAGCTATGGAAACTGATGATAAAGGTATACCTAGTCTCATAATGTTAATTATACTTCTTATTAAAACAGCTGAAACAGCTGTTTGTGCAATACAATACAAATATACTTTATTGTTTACAACACATAAAAAATTACAAAATTAACAACATAAATATATACAAAAGTGCTTAAAACAATTTAGGCGGCCTTATCGCCAAGGCGATCTCTTCCAGGCAACCTAGGGTAATAGGATTAAGTAAAAATGGCTGACGTATAATCAGATTATTCATTGTAGGCAGAGAAATGACATTTCCAGTGTTGCAGGTTTTTAGTCCCAAATAAATAGTGTTGTGGTAGATTCGAATTTTTACAACTAAAAGTCGGCTAAGGACAAAGGCAACTCGACTAGAGTTTCCTTTTTTTTTATTCAATGTCAGAATACCTTTATATAAATAAAAATATTTAATTTATGGTAATAAAACAAAAGACATACACGGTAGGTAATTAAATATTACATAAAATACTCTTATGTATATTATTTGTTTTTGGCTATTGGAAGAACTATAGTCATCACTTGTCACGCTATGGACCCCATTTTGTTTTGGAAGTGACTATTTGTACGGGTACTGGACAAATAAATTATATTTATTCGTACATTTATTCATTTTTTTTTAATTAAACATGAATTGGATGATTAGCCTATGTTAGGTTAATTACATTAATAACATTTATTCGATTTTATTTATTTAATTTTGGTTTCAATTAAATTCAAATTTAGTTTAAAAAAAATGAAATTTAGGGATTTTCGACTAGATATATGTATCGGATACTGAAAGAACAAAACTGCCGAACATCACTATTGTAGCGGGTCACCCTTTTTTGTATCAGTGACAGTTGCACTTGTCCTTTTTGTGACTCGAATTATTAATCCGACTATAGTATATATACTTACAATACTTATATTATAACTACATAAAATACACAAACTATATTTTAAATACTAATACACAACATTTGTGCTGTCTGGATGTAATTTATTTTTTTTAATTTTATTTAATATATAGCACACAATACAGAATATAGTTTATAAAAGATTATTACATGAGGGTTAACAGGTTTTGATCTAGACTAAATCCTACTCAATGTATGCCTAGATGCATCTTGGTATGTGAATCTATATAAGTATGTATTTAAAAGTAGTATATGCTATCTGGTTACCATCGTATGGAACCTGCCTAGTTTGGAACCAATTGGCAGTGTGTGTTAATGTCATAAACAGGACACATTTGTATGTGTGACTATGTCTGGCAGTAATATTGCTAACACTACTTATTTAGCCAGCCGGTTGTTCTGTGTCTGGATGTAATTATCTATATAAGTATGCATTGAAAAGTAGTCTATGTAGTACATCAGCTATCTGGTTACAAGTTCTGCTTAGTTTGGAACCAGATTGGCCATGTGTGAAAAATATCTCAGGATATATTTATATTCTTAAATAATAAAATAAAATTTATTTGCATGTTCATTGAATTACATACATGTGTTATTTTGTAAGTAGTATATATAACAAGAGAATTGTCGTTACCAACACCTTTGCTAAGTTAACTTAATAACTTGTATTATTAGTGTAATTTTCTAGACTAGAATGGAAACTTAGATATATGTTAATCTGCATTATGTGTGTATATATAAATACTTACTGCTTAAATACAGGCCCATCTTAATTTTGTTTCTGTCTTTTTTTCCAGATGAAGACGGCACCCAAGATGGCGTCGCAGCTTAGTTTTTAAGTTTACTTTAAGTATTACCGAGGTGTACACTAAAGATCTTTAATAAAATTTATAAATTATCTACCTACAACATACGTTTTTTCTTTGTCTAAATACTTCAGTAGTTTTGGTATCGGAAAGGAATTTGAAATATTAAAAATACATTATGTTTTCTCGTTTATTCACACAAAATCTTACAATATTTACCTACAGATTACGCATGGAAACCTAAAATTGCCGCTGGCCAAGTTCTTAATTCTTAATCTTCTCTTTTTAGACAATATATCATGGCCGGGGTACAGACTTGACACTTTCGTTGTAATCGAAAACTTGCTCAATTTCCTATCGATGTTTACACTCGATTCTTTCATGGAATCGATACTTTTTCTCGGAGACGACGATATAGATGTATATGCTAAATGCGTATCGTTTCCGTACAGTTTCGAATTGTGTTGTACGTAACTCGTTCGGTATTTGCCGAATATATCGATATGTTGAATTATGTTTAGAAGTTCGCACCTTTTGTAGCGTTCTTGAGTCTCGTTTGGTACGATTTTGTTGGTACAGGTTAATGTACCAATGTCTTGCGTTCCCATACCGATACCGCTGATCGCTTCCACTAACACAACAATTTAAACCATATTTATTTTATTGATTTACAGAGTTTTCTACAAAACATTGCACGGTTTACAGGAATATTTTTTGAAGGGTTATAATATGACGTCTGTCAGATGGACATGAAAAAAATAAGAAAGTATTTTTCCGTATTTATGATTTGGCCAGATATTTATTATAAACTAGCTGCCTCCCCGCGGTTTTACCCGCGTAGTTCCCGTTCCCGTGGGAATACAGGGATAAAATATAGCCTATGTTACTCGGGGATAATGTAGCTTTCCAAAGGTGAAAGAATTTTTGAAATCGGTCCAGTAGTTTCGGAGCCTATTCATTACAAACAAACAAACAAACAAATCTTTCCTCTTTATAATATTAGTATAGACTAGTTTCCGCCCGCGTTTTTTTAAATCTAATGAGCTTCAGACACACTGACATAAGCGACGTCGAAGCCTATGAGGTTACATGCTTGCCTAGAAAATTCCTGGATCTATTTATACTTTTATTTTTTTGGCTGGACGAAGGCCTCCCCTAGTTCGCGCCACATATCCCAGGCCACCGCCCTTCTCATCCAGCCCTTCTAAGCAAAAATTCGCAGGTCGTCCTTCCACGAGTCTGGAAGGCGTCCTACACTAAGTATGCCGAGACGTGGTCTTCCCTCTAGGACTCATTTGCTCCAACGGCCATCGGTCCTACGATTGACGTAGCCAGCCCAATGCCACATAAACTAGCTGATTCCGCGAGCTATGTAATTAACTTTAGTTCTCTTAACTGACTATATCCATTAGTAATACGCCTAACATCACGCTCGCAGGTTGAGCAACTTGAATTTGAGGACCATCCTCATCGTCTGTGTTTCTGCTCCGTAAAAAATGTTTCCTATTTACTTATTCGACAGGCCGGTCGGCTTTATGGTTAGTGACCCTGACTCTCAAGCCGCCGGTCGTGGGTTCGAATCCCACCCAGGACAAACATTTGTATACATGAATACTTATTTATTTATATTAAATATCACGGTTGACTTGTGTCCACATGTAAATAGCTATATAAGTAGGTATGTATTTAAAACATAGTATATCAGCTATCTAGTTACCATGACACAAGTTCACTTTGAAGCTTACTTTGGAATCTGAAACGGGATTTACTAATACTAGTAAGTATTCAGGTAGTATAAACAAGGATATCTTATATTAAAAATTAAACACATAAATATACAAAGTAAGTTCTTTATATCTTGAAAGGTTGTAACAATAATTTACTTTTTAATTCATATAGACAAAAAAAATTAACATAAAAAAAATGGCTATGGCTACCTTGTTATTACTTAAAAATAATAATAATAACATTGCTTTACAAAATACTGCGGTAATCTCATTAAAATAATGATAAAAATATTGTTACTTTTAAAATGCACTAAGTAAGGGTTACTATTTACAATAATTATAATAAAAACGGGGTTTTCATTCATGGAAATCAAGTCAACAATATTATTTCCGAACGAAGAAAAAACAACTCAATTTGAAAGAATACATCTCCGAAGCGAAGCGGTTCAGAAATTTCGTTTTTTTTTATTAATTCTTGTATTTTTGGAAAAGTATATCTATTGTTGACTGAAATATAATATCATACCTATTTTGATTCATAAAATAGCTCTAGCTTCAAGAACATGGTGTTCACATACATTTGTAAAATACTCCGCTGTCTGACGTCACAAAAATGATCTCATTAAAAAATCGTTGTAAGTAGTGTTGTGACTTAAAAATAATTAAATAAACATATAAAAAAATTACGTATAACCTACGTCTTTTTCTCACGTCGTAATTAAATCAGCCCGATGATAGACTAGCGATTTAAAAAAAAATTGAATAGCGAAGGTCTGATGTTCTTTGGTTTTCTGTTCAGAAATGAAAGATTATTATGGCAGACGAAAGTAAAAAAAAATACAGATAGACAAAGCTTCACTAGCGATATGCTGACGGATCCCTCTCAAAACGCCGTTAAGCTAAAATTCGTCAGCGATTACCGCTAAAAACTACCATTTATAAAGTTAGAGAAAGAAGTGGCCTATAAAGAACCTAACAACTGAAAAGTCTTTTCATAAATTAAGTAGGCACATGTACTTACGTTAATTAAGTTTATACCAATACTGTACATGAAAAAATATCATTTTATTTTAACATACACGCTATATCTACAAGTCAGTACGCTTTTCTATATAGCTGACTAAATTTTATGTTTGTATGTCATAAACACCTGTACAAAATATACAAATAAAAAAATCGTTACATACACATCGCTTATTACAATCAAATCTCGTAATTTTATTTGACTATTATTAACTCGACTAAACGAATTAGTATTATATTTAAATATCGAGTCTTGGTCACGGCACCAAATACCTTTTAATGTTAAAAAAAAAACAATCGCTCTCGTAAAGATTCCTTACAAACCGATTGCCTCTTTATTGACAATGTAAAAATTATTAAATCGAGTTTCTATCTAAATTGCTGGATAATTTTGAACGCGGGAACAACGTTCGAATATCGTAATATCCATTTATTTATTACAACAACATCTTAAATAATGGAATCAGCACTTTACTACGTATTATTTTAGATTGGAGTAAGCATATAGTTTTATATTACACATTGCAAAATCAATGTTATATTATGTACTATAATTGTATACTTTGTAAATTAACGTACATATTTCGCAGTGATAATATACACTAGCGCCTCTGTTGGGCAAATGTGACACTACAAAATTGACACTCCTGTATTTCAGACCTATATGAATCTACCATTTTCATGTTCAAATCGCAATAGGAACGTTTTAGGCCAATTTTCTTTTCACTTTACTTTAACCTAGCCAACACTACAGCGCCCTAGCTAACCTCGTTTATTTACCAGTCTAAAAAGCCCTTAGTTCCACGAGCATTTAAAAAAAGCGGTTTTAAATTTTACCGTTTATATTTAGCAAATTAAATAAATGCAGGAGTTATATATTTTTATTTATCCTTATACATTCAATTGAGCCATATAATTTTTTTTACTAAAAATAAATTATTAACGTTATGTCAAAATCGACGAATACCGAGTCTCGTGGAACAAGCTCATTTCTCGTAAAGCTACATTGCTTAAAAATTTCACTCATGACAAAAGCACCTTTTTTCATACATAAGGTATCAATTCCTTTTCAAACAGCACACTTGCGTTTTTTTAATAATTTTAAATACTGGAGCAATGTTTTTAAGCCAATCGTAATAAAATTTGGCCAGTTAAAAGCCCCAGTATATCGAATAATATCAAAACCTCATTTAAGCCAAATTACGAAGGCGTATTACAATTTTTTCTAGGTCGTAAACTGCAAACGTTACGCCTAATATTAATGTATACAATTTCCTACAAACTAAAGATTCACGCCCCCTAGTTTAATTTCAATTATGTAGAGATTACTGGTAAATGACAAGTTTTCAATCAATTTGGCACTTCAATTTACAATATCTTGTGTCCTTACAAAATTTTGCACCGTATACCTAATCCGAAAAATTGCACGCAGCGGCTATAAAAGACCACCAATAGAGTAGCAATAGTGAGCCATTTATTTAGCAACGCATCAATGATTTGTCACGTATAACTAACAAGCCACGCTCGAACTAAAACAGTACCCGAACAATAAGAGACCTGTGTGTACGTCTAGTGCAACACTTGACCTTGAGTCGGCCAATCAGAACACAGGGGCCGGCGCAGCGTTTTGGCGTATTTTGTTTTCTAACAAAACTGTTAACAGTTCTACTCTATTGGTTACATGCTCGATGAAAAGACCTTACATACGTCCTTTCCGTATTCCAACATAGGCTGATTAAGAGTTCCTTTGCGTCTAACATTCTGCCGCCAAATTTGACAGCTAACCTAAAAATTTTAGACTTACAATTTGGCGGTTTTTTTTTTAATTGTCTATGATTGCTTAGTCATAATGGCTGGATGCTAAGCTCGTTCTGGAAGAGTGTAGTGTAGAGCTGTGTTGTGGCATATTTGTCGATGGTGGTGGCGGTAAGCGGGCGTTGGCCGCTTGACGCTCCTGCTCATCGAGCTGAGCCGAGAACTCCTCATCTAAAGCCTGTATGGAACACATTACTATTACCATCTAATAAAAGAAAAAAAACTCAAAATATATTTGTTTTTAATATAAGAATGTGCGTGAAACGTGCATATTTACAAAATACACCATCTATTAATGTAAAAAAATACATTAAATAACCACATACCATGCAATATCCCGCGCTGGCAGTCTAAATCCAGGTTTCCTTGAGTTATTTGATCAAACATCGGCGTTAAGTAAAAGCTCATGCATATTTACATAGAGTTTCATGCTTGAAATGGGTCAAGCAACTGTAGTGTTAAATACTGTCGAATTATCCTAACTTAATATAAATGCGAAAGTAACTGTCTGTTCGTCTCGCTTTCACGCTAAAACTATTGCACCGATTTAAATGAAATTTGGTAAACAGATAGTCTAGAGCCTGGAAAAGGATATAGGCTACTTTTTATCCCGGGATAATGGAAGATCTCCCGGGTACGCGAGTGAATCCGCGGGAAGCCACTAGTACCTTATATTTTAAGCTGTTGTACACTGAACACATTTTAGTTGCGCAACTTTTTTATTTTGTAGTCATCGTTATCAATAATCTGCTTTTATAGTAACATATTTTTTTGTTAGCTAATGACTTGAGCATGACAAATGTATTTTTTAATAGTAGCGCAGTTTTTGATTTATAACACTTAGTTAATCATTTGTTACAAGCATGAATCATTTTTACATTAGATACTGTTAAATTACGGGCCACACTTATGCTTGAACTTTCAAAATCAAACGAATCCTTTTAAAGGCGGCATAATTAGTAAGGCATAATTTACATACCTACAGAAAATTATTAGTTTAGTTTATACCTACTATTCGCTGAAAAAACCTCGGATGTAATCAAATATATGTTTTTTTTTACTGATTTGTCATTTGATTAGTCACGAGTGTAAAAAGTATTAAGATGCTTAAGTACCTATTATTGTAAGAACGAAATAAACGATTGCTTCTTCTTGGGTTAGCGTTAGAATCTATCTATATGTGATTTTAAACGCTTATTTAGTTAAAAATATTATTACTCTTTATTACTTCTTACTCTCTGACCGCTTATTCAAATGATAAATCTCCTCATGCTTTATAATCTTGTACAATCAATGCCCCATTACCTAATTTAGAACGATTCTTAAATACAAACCACCACCGCACATGTTAAATAAAATCAATACATTAGAAACGGTAACATCTTTATTTACAATAATCAACTATGTTTAGGCAATAAAATTTTATTAAAAAGCGGTTACAAGCCGCGAGTAAATAGAAAATAATAACACCATAGTAATAGCATATAAGTTAAGTGATACACAATGGTATTAATGATAAATGGGCGTGACTATACAATTTACAGTGAACTTAATGCCGGCGATACATTGTGCGACAAAAAGTTGCCGGTCTGTCGCATTTTATAGAGTATCATTATTTTGTAGGAAGATGATTTGGAAGCGGACGCGGATCCAGAAGATTATTTCTGAATTATTTTAGGCAAATTGAAAATAAAATGCAACTTTACGACCAGTATTAAACCTTCATGCATATAACGTGCAAAAAGCAGCTCCGGGATCCGCGCATACAAATCACATACAACAATTTTAATGCTAAACAGGAATACTGTAAAAATAATTATATGCGAGGGAATACGCTTAATTGCAAAAACTGTTAAGGTGGATGTTTGAATAAAAATTTACAACGAATTTTCTTGCGTTTCAATTTATTACATCAATTTTAATGACGTTAATTTGTTACCTATTTGCATATAAAATAAGAAACATACTCATGGATGTACCAATTTTGGAATCAAAACGCTTTATAACCAAACTAAATTAGTTTCTAATTTATTAAGAACCATAATATTGTTTGAAAAGTTTAGAAATTTTTACACTGGTAAACAGTGGTTTTGTTTGATATAAGATTTATTTTGAATGTATTAATGCTCACAATTCATGAAACTATCAGTGATATTGTAAGCTCTAGCTTATTTTGTAAATCTCTTAGTGTTTTACTGAACTTTAATATAAGATATGCACACACTACAAAAACATGACCACAATCTTCGAAACATTCGCAATCTGGGCAGTTGAAAACATAAAAATACTATGATTTCCTGGACAACAATTGTTTTTTGTAGAGCTGTGTGTGTGATTTATGCATAGACTAACAAGTGACAATGTTCATCACTTTACCTGCGAATTTTAAAGATATGTCTAATTGCCATAACTGACGTAAGAAATTAAAGCGTTGATAACTCATTCCAAATTTTAAATCTATTCCATCCTCTATGGCTGACTATTAGGGTAAGTCTGGTTAGTAAAAGCCGCATCCACCATAGACTACCCACGTCGATTGGCCACGCTCTGAACAAAAATAAGCCTATCTCAATTATAATCGATAAATGACTACAAAATCGACTAAATATATTTTTATGAATATCATAAGGAACTAAGTGTAACTGAACGATTGCTAAGTTAATAATAATTCTGAAAGGGAACTCTAATCGTTTGAATTTGTACTAACAAATTGATAAACTAACTATAGTTAATATTATTTTAATGAATGGAGAAATAATTATAAAATATGTTATTATAATCTCTTAATGAAACGTATATAACTTAAATCAAATTAATTACCTACAACTACGATATAGTATTGGATTAAATGAAATATTATTTTGTTTTGAGTACATATATATAGAGTGTGTTAAAGTTTGTATTCTTCTTTTGTATAAGTCTCTTCTCAATTCAGTTTTTTTATTTTTGAAAGGACTAGAAGAAGCCTCAGCCTTACACGTCGGCGAGAGTATCTTTAAGACAGTCGATGTTAAAATATACAGAAAGTACCTTAGTACCTTTTTTTACAATATTGCTTCTACTTTGGGTTTAACCTTACGTTAGATGTTATTGTGTAAAAGAATACCATAAAAATACTGGACCATTTTATAATTTTATACACTTATAACTCTGAATTGAACATTGTAAAATAAAAATACTGAAATTAACAATATTTGATTACATTCAAAGGAGTTACAAATATTTAACACACCCTATATCAATACACCTACCTAAACGTAATCTATTTATTTTATTATTAATTAAATACGAAAGGCAAATAATTATGCCACAATAAAAAACTAACGATAAATTAGTATAATTTATTTTTAAAAATATCAACGTTATTTTTTTTATATACTAAGGCATTAGGTTCAGGCACATGGAATGTTTTATTAATTATCTAATATTGAACTTAGATGGTTTTTGTCAGATGTCCTTTTACTCGTTGATTTTCATTGAGAATGAAATACGGCAGTTAGAGTCTAAATTGCAATGACATGACGTTGATATCTGCTTTAAGGACCCATCATAATATCAATCAATCAATATTTTTTTAAGATTTCCGAAAGTTAGGGCTATAGAAGCCGTTAAAACAAGACCAAAAGCACCATTGGAAGTCTATTTAAATTTAAAACTTGTGTACATAATGTATGGTTCATTTTTGATTATCATAACATACTTTGGTTATTATCAGATTGATTTAGCTGAACATAACATATACAAGGTATCTTTATATTATTTATATGCCTACACATACATTCTTACATGGAACATCTATACAAATATTATAAAGCGGAAGAGTTTGTTTGGTTGAACGCGCTAATTTCAGGAACTACTGGTCCGATTAGAAAAATATTTCAGTGTTAGATAGCCCATTTATCGAGGAAGGCTATAGGCTATACATCCCGCTACGATGAAAAGGAGCGGAGCATCATACAAAAATGTTTCAAAAACGGGCAAGTGACTCTAACGAAGTTGCGCGAGTCAACTAGTTTTTTATAAACGAGTAGAAAGACATCCAACAAAAACCCCTACCTCAATCGCAAAGTATCATAATTAAACTAGCCTAAATAAACGTCGCAACGGATTTACGTTAAGATATTAAAATTTCTTAATGGAATGACATAGATTTACCTACAGTTTGTATAAGTTTAATTTAGCACTTTATGACCAACGCGGGAAATAGCTATACCATTCAAATTTGAACTTTAAATCGTATGCACTAAAGTTTATTAACGATAAAATAAAGTTTTTTACAACTAGCCTCAACAATCAGTATAAATTAAACTTTAATACAGAGGGTTTAAAGTCTTAATTTCAATGGAAAGCTGTACCAGATAGCTGGTAGTTTAAATGTATACGGCAACTCCTAATTACATATGGTAAAGCGTATATAAAAGTCTATCACTAAAATATAATAGCCATCAAAAACAATTTCTGAGAAGCACATTCGATGTTTTGGCATAATTTTTGGAAGGAAAAATGCGCAGTCATTGACAATAGCGTAAAAACTGGTGTCAGAATATATAGAGTTGAAGCCAAGCACTGGCAGATTAAAAACTATTTTGATTGCAAGCAAAAACCATAGGTTGCCCCGCCTACGCTTTTTTTTACACCATCGTAGCGATGATAGCCCATATGTTAGGTTGTCCCTATATCCGGCAGTGCTGTGTTGGGCATAGCGTCAAATTTTTTGTATTTATTTTCAAATTTATGCTATTTTCTCCATTTTTCATTTTATTCATGTTCTATTATTGTGAGTCTTGTTGCTTGTAAAATGTATTTTATTTCGTTAAACCCTCTTTTTGCATTAATTGGGGAGTAATATAGGCTATATTTTATCGTATTCCAAGGGGAACTAAGCGGGTGATAACACGCGACGGCAGTTCGTTATATATATTTTAAATAATTTAATATCTAACATTCTCATGGGCTTAAAAATGGCAAGTTTTGTGACAAATTTGTATACGAATACGGGTTCTATAAATCGATAGGGTCAAATCATTTATCAATGTAAAGATGGATATTTAAGAAGGTAACTCTTACACAGAGTTTGGTAGATAAAAACCTGAGACTATGAGTGTTTTTTAAAAAGGGACAATAAACCAAAGACCTAAAACGAGTTGAGTCAAATTCAATTTAATACGCATCGATTTTTTTTAAGGTGTATAATGTATAATTTAAGGTGTATAATGCAATGTATATAAATAATGACCCTAGATTTATGTACCGAATATCGTTTTCAGTATCATAGCTTCACTTATTCCAATTATTTAATACAATAAAAAAGCAAGCAAATTTTTTTACAAAATTACTTTGCAAAATGCGTGGGTTAGTTATTCAGTAAGCTTTCATCATTCTTAATATAAAATGTAGTCACTACTAAAATTATTTTTGTATTTTGGACGTTTTCCATAATAAGGCGTAAAGCGAATTTATGTTGCTTCCAAATTATATAAACAATCTTCCACTTAGACCAGTATTTATAGAGTGAATCAAAACTAACGACAAACAATCGAATATACATCTCTACTAATATATAAAGCTGAACAGTTTGCTTGAGCGCGCTAATCTCCGGAACTACTTATCCGATTTGAAAAAACATCAATCCGGGTTAGTTAGCCCATTTATCGAGGAAGGTTATTTGGCCATCACGCTACGACGAATAGGACCGGAAAATTCTTGCAAAAACGGGATGTGACGCTAACGAACTTGCGCGGGTCAAACAGTCCTTTTTAAAAGAACATACGGTTTATTATCGATTGAATATTGTTAATATTTGATACACTGTACGCCTACGTCTCAATCAGAAGCGTTCTCTAAATACACATGCAACAATCATGCTAGACGTTAGAATCGTTGGGACCGTCAATTTTCTCCGAAACAATGGACTTCTTAAGATTTAAGGTCGACAATTGGCTGACGGGAACATCGCCAGTTTGCGAGTAGCTGTTCGACCCTCTAACTGGACCCCAGCGGCTGAAATGCGTCAATCCGTCCATATCCTCACTTTCATACGACAGAGTACTACCACTCTTCATAGTATCATATTTGTCGCCGTCGAGAGATGGTAAATCTATCATGACAGCCTCCATGGCGACGTCTTGCTTCAAACTCTGTTGGGATATGCTACGCTTCATTACGTGCGGACTATCGTACTGTTTGAAAAGCTGATCGGACATGCTCTGCCGATACTTCTTCTTGTCAATAGGTTTCGACCGTTCGATACTCCGTCGCGGTTCTTCGACAATTTTGTTGTCGCCAAACGCCATTATGGGCTCGCGTTTCATTTCATCATTGAATACTGAGAAACCGCTTATTTTTTCGGATACCAATTTTAAGTTGGAAGTGGACGCGTATCGCGAGGTTTTGGCGAGTTTGTCGCGTTTTGTTGTATTGTTGGCGCTGGTTGCGGCCGATTTTGTCGCTCTATTTATGGGGCTTATGCTGCGTCTCCTATCCATGCTGGGTGTTAGGAAGTTAAGGCTGGTGCGAGAGCGAGATAGCGAGCCAATAAAGGACGTCCGCTGGTGGTATGTGTTTAAAACGTGTTGCAAAACGTTCTGTGGCCACGGGGCGTCGATATACGCACTCCTGTCCGGTATAGGTTTGCCAAACTTTTTCACGTGGTCGTCCAACTGTTTCTCGAAGGTGTTTATGACGGTCTGTCGTGAAATAATTGCGATGTTTTAGCTGTATCTCTATTTATTTGGACGGCACATACATAGTCGACGGATGTAGTACTTACTTATTATGATAGCTTTTGGAATAACATTTATATACCTATGTATTGGTAATTTTTTGTCGATTCTATTATGTAGACCAATTTTTTAAAGGAGAAAAGTTTTATTTTGGAATCCATATTTAATTAATTATTTGGGTCTGAAATTTATTGAAATTATTGAGAATGATTTATATAGAAATCTCAATACATAAATGATTATTCCAAAAGTTAGACTATCGCAATGTACAAACCTATCAATAAACCCTTCCCCCCACCACCATGATTAGTTCAATATTAAGCTATATACACTTAACTGGTTTTAAGATAAATCTGAAGCTATTGTGAAGATATTAATTTATTATCGCCTTTTAAAGATTGAACAGAAGAAAATTGATATGGGTTTTGACGTAATTATTATTTGCCAAATTTTAAAAAAGGTTCTTCCTAACGTCTTAAGGCTATCTTATGAAAACTCCATGATCGTCATTGAATACTGATAAACCGCAAAATTTTTCTGAAAATATTTTTCGTGAAAAAAAATTTTTTTTTCGAGAATTCCAAAAAACTCACTATTCCACGAGGGCGAAGACGTGAGCACAGCTGATTATTTAAAATAGCATTAGGTATTAACGTAAATAAAATTATTTCAAGACATTCAACCTTAAAGGTAAAAAATATCATGCATAGACAAAAAATAAGTGCAAAAATAAATTGTAATATCGTCACATTAGCTTCATTACTTCATAAGACCACACCACAAAGCATGCCACCTCAATAGTTTAGTAACATGCTGTTACATGCATATTAATGCATACGTGCGTATCACGCCGTCTGTAGGGTGACTTGTGTTTCAATTATTTCACAAATATCTTTCAAAACTGTATATTGTTGTTGTATTAAAATCTACGCTTTGTATATTTATACATATGTATATAAATGAATCTCGGAAATGTATGCGTGTTCATAGCTGCTGGACCGATTTCGCTAATTCTTTTTTGTGTTTTTAATAGCTGAAGTTTGTATGCAAAAATCATTCAATTTTAGAAAATACGGTGGAAAAAAGTTGCCCGAGTCAGCTAGGATATTATAAAATTTTTAACTATGATAGAAATTAATACTAATATTATAAATACGAAACTAACTCTGTATGTCTGTCTGTTACAGCTTCGGTACAGAGTTTGGAAAGGATACAGGCTACTTTTTATCCCGGCAAGTTGAAGGTCCCCCGGGTCTGAGAGCGAAAACGAGGGGCGCAAGCTAGTGTATTATGAAATCTGCTATTTCGGCTTTATCGACTATGCCAAGAGTTTAAAAAACGTTAAAATTGATATAACATTTATACAAAAAAAATATACATAGCGTAGATTTAACAAAATAGAAATATTCATAGTAATATATTGTGTTGGAAATTGTGCTTACATTTAAAAAGAACATCACACATCCTTTCAGTAATCGAAGGATTTAAGATTCAATTCTTTACCCTCTATTTATCGTTTCCATATTATAAACCTTATTACGAGCATTTTAGAACATATAATCTATAGACAAATACCATACATCGAAATACCGAATACAAAAAATATTTCAATGTAACATCCAAGCTATATTATAAAAGTGAACAATTTATTTATTTATTCCGCTGAATACTTAGTTTTGTAGCGACCCTGACTCGTCATTCAAATCTCACACAAAACAAACATTTGTATGTATGAACATGTCTGTTTGTTCTGTGCCTGGATGTAAATATCTGTATACCATAGCATAAAAACTCTGCATTGTTTGGAATCAGATTAGCCTTGAGTGAAAAATGTACAAGAATATTTATTATTTAAAAAAACGTCGCGCAGTTAAATGGTTCATTAATGCTAGTAATAAGGTCTTAGACCTCATTCATAAAACGCTATATAACAAAAAATCCATTTTTTTTTTAATTAAACTTTTTGTCTAAAGTGACTTTGTCACTAGTTCTCTACCCAAAGTGTTTATTTACATCAAAATTAACCAAAAAAAAAGTAATTTAACAGACTACATACAACAATATCGACAAATTTCATCATTGTGTTAAATATGCGTTTTATAAATAATGACTGGATATGGTAAAGTATTATTTGAGTATTGTAGTGTATCTGGAAATATTGTAATTTTGTGTGTGTGTGTGTGTGTGTGTGTTGCATCTGTGTATGTGCCTGTGTGTGTTTCTGTTTACTCTAAAATCCAGTAGAGTATTTGAGTCTATATGGAAAATATTTGTGATCATTTCTGTGTACATATATGAGTATATATTTTTTTAATGGATATGAAGGTAGTCGTCTGCCATCGGGCCAACTAATGGAAAGTGGTATGGTATATATCGACCTATCACAACAAAGTTCCATCTGCCAAATTCCAACATTAGAGAAGAGTGATTTGCACATATTTTACCATTTTTACCCTTACTTTTTCTTGATTGGTTTAGAGAATTGATAGTTTTACCAACATATTAAAACATTACTATCCATTTATTAAATATAGGTACCTAATTGTAGACTTAAACATACAATAAAAGTGGTTTGGGTTCAAAGTCACATGGAACTTTGTTCTACGGATAGGTCGATATATTGTGTGTGTGTCCGTGTGTGTGTGTGTGTGTGTGTGTGTGTGTGTATGTGTGTATGTATGTGTGTATATATATACTCACAGCCTTCCTATCGCTGAGTGTGGCGCGCCAGTCCCTCAGGTCGTGGGCGTACCGCTCCTCGACCGCCTTCATCTTGTTCCCCTCGTGGTTGAGGAGGGCCTTACGTTTCTCGTTCTGGTATTGCTCCAATTCGCGTAATAAAGCCTACGGGTTAGAACAAATTCGTAAAACTAGCCCTGATGGTACGGTGAAGGAAAACCATCGAGCATTTAACCAATAGAGTAGAACTGTTAACAGTTTTGTTAGAAAACAAAATACGCCAAAACGCTGCGCCGGCCCCTGTGTTCTGATTGGCCGACTCAAGGTCAAGACGTACACACAGGTCTCTTATTGGTCGGGTACTGTTTTAGTTCGAGCGTGGTTTGTTAGTTATACCGGTTATACGTGACAAATCATTGATGCGTTGCTAAACAAATGGCTCACTATTGCTACTCTATTGGCATGAGGAAAACATAGTGAGGAAACCTGCATGCTCGAGATGTCACAATTAAAGGCATGTGAAGTCCGCCAATCCATATTAGGCCCGCCTGGCAGACTATGGCCAAAACCCCCTCATTGTTAGGGGTGACTCTTGCTCCTCGGTGGAGATGTATATGAGCCGATGAAGATATAGTATAAAATCAATACTAATATTATAAATGCGAAAGTAACTCTGTCTGTCTCGCTTTCACGCTAAAACTACTGAACCGATTTAAATAAAATTTAGTACACAGATAGTTTAGAGCCTGAGAAAGGACATAGGCTACATTTTATCCCGGGAAAATGGAAGATCTCCCGGGTACGCGGGTGAAACCGCTAGTTATGAATAGTTATTTTACCTCGCCGGCCGCCTTGAGTTCCTCCCTCGCCTTGGCGTGTTTAGTCGCGAGCCGCTGTTGCTCGGCCCTATACCTTCGCTTCTCGTTCTCTTGGAACTGTAAATATAAAATAATAATAGCAATAAAAGGATTTATTTTTCATTAAAAAAGACAGAAAAGGTACATATATTTACATAATTTCTATAACATAAGTGATTTTATGTATTTTTATATATGCTTAAATCTTTAAACCTAAGCAACAGATTTTGATGCAGTTTTTTTTATAGATAGAGTGATTTATGAGGATTGTTTGTATACATGCATAATGTAGTACAAAAACACTGATAATGAGGATTGTAATGTGATGTACAAGCATTGCACCCGTGCGAGGCCTGGGCCGGTCGCTAGTATAAATATATTTTGGGACTTCTTCTATAATTGACAGCCCGGTTGGCTTTGTGGTTAGTGACCCTGACTTTCAAGCCGCGGGTCGTGGGTTCGAATCCCACCCAGGACAAACATTTGTATGCATGAATATGTCTGTTTGTTCTATGTCTGGATGTAAATATCTATAAAAGTATGTATTTAATAGTAGTATATCAGTTATCTGGTTACCATAACACAAGCTCACTTTGATGCTTAGTTTGTTATCAGATTGGCCGTGTGTGAAAAATGTCCCAGGATATTTATTTAACAGTACCTTCTTAAGCCTATCGCGATCGTCCTCATGGTTAGCAGAAACAGAGCTAATCCTCAGCGACTCTCTAAACATCATCTCGCGCGCCTTCTGCTCGGCTCGGATCCGTTTGGGCAGCGAACGCTTCTCGAGCGTCTGACATTTGGCAAGCTCTTCTTCTTTGCGGCTGTTCTTTCTGTAATTGGAGAATAAATCTGTTAAATTTAACGTCAAAAATGTAAAAATCTTGAATGTATTATAAGTAAAATCATACGTTTTCAGGTATATCTATACTAATATTATAAAGAGGAAAGATTTGTTTGTTTGTAACGAATAGGCTCCGAAACTACTGGACCGATTTCAAAAATTCTTTCACCTTTGGAAAGCTACATTACCCCGAGTAACATAGGCTATATTTTATCCCTGTATTCCCACGGGAACGGGAACTACGCGGGTAAAACCGCGCGGAGGCAGCTAGTTTACAATATAGTCCGCACACTTTTGCAATTGATTACAATCAAGTTAATTTTCCCTGAGTAGCTTCATTTTGATGAGACGCCCAACAGTGTCTTGTCGACAACTCCCGATTGTGGTAGATAAAGGGGGTAGAAGGGATCAAATATATTGATTTGATGATTCAAAAAATATTATTACTAACAGGTTTGTTTTTAGTTATATCTCAAAATAATTATCTAAATTATTCGAAATAATGTTTGTCCTCCAAAATTTATGGTTTGATATCCCTTCCAACATTTATCGATAACAAGGTCATCAAAAATGATTACTAACCAGCCGATTTTTTTTATTTAGTTGATATTTATACAATTAAACAGTCATATTGTCCTCCAAAAATTTTTGGTACGTTGGCAAATACCTCTTAATCTGCTCCAGCTCCTTGTCGTGGCGCACCAACATTTGATGCCGTCGCAACAAGAATTCGTCCTTGAGCTGCCTTTTAGCGAGCTGGTGCCGCTCGTGAATCTGTTTCTCTTCTAATTCCCATAGTGCTGCTTCACGGGTACGCATTATCTGTAAAGGAAATGTTTTAAGAGATTATATATACATGTATATATTAGTGGTGCCCCGCGGCTTTTAAACAGTTCATAATACTGAGATTTTTGGTGGATCTTCTCAGGAAAACCAACCTACCGGGCGGTTGATATGAAATATCTTTCATTCATTCATTCAAATATACCTTTAAAGAGTTTTGAATCTTTTGACTCTAATGCACGGTTCTGAAGGTGGTTAGTTTTACCCAGAGCACCTTACTCTTACTTACTTTTAAAACAAGTTTTAACAATTTCTTTAACAATAGTAATTTTAGTCCTGCTAGAACGAGCACTAAACTCAAGCCGACGAGGCTTGTGTTTTTGATCTACATTATTGACTACATTTCCATTATCAGTATAGTTATTGAAGAGTCTGACTATTCATATATTTTTCATTTTAGTCTTTTTAAACAGTGTAATGTTACCTGATGCCTCTGCTGGTATTGCCTAACGGGGACCGCTCGAGGTGAACACAGTTTACAATAGCGAGTCTATTGGCGGTTCTTCTCAGCAAAACTAACCTTCCGAACCGAGCGTTAGAGTCTGACAATATTTAAGGCCTAAATTTCAGAATAGTTATTTAAACAGTGTTCCGAACTGAGCGTTAGAATCCGATAGTTATTTTCCAATTTAATATTTCAGTATAGTTATTAAAATGGTATCACTATTACCTGATGCCTCTGCTGCAAGTACTGCCTCTCGGTCAACGCCTACCTCTCGAAGTGGTTCTGTGGTGGGCTATGGTTTAACACTGTAATGTTACCTGATGCCTCTGGTGCAAGTACTGTCTATCGGGGACCGTTTGCTTCTAGAGGTCAAAACAGTATATAATACTGAGTTTATTGCATTTTAAACAGTGTAACATTACCTGATGCCTCTGCTGCAAGTACTGCCTATCGGCCAACGCCTGCCTCTCGCGATGGTTCTCGTGTATCCGGCGGAGTACTCCATCGCTTGCGTCTGCGAGCGCCGCGACAAAACCGCGTTCGCGTTCCGCGTGTTCCAGGTCGAGTCGACCGCGACGTTGGCGGTACGCTTCTTTGCGACGCTCTTTGGACACTAGCTCCACTTCCTGTAAGATATGTGATGATCACAACTATCTGTCCCGACTGTCTGTCCCTATGTCTTCTTAAATCTTTAAAAGAGAGAGGTCTTTAGATAGCTAAATAGAGTGATTCAAGAGGAAGGTTTCTATGTACAATACATCCATACTAATATTATAAATGCGAAAGTAACTATGTCTGTCTGTTACGCTTTCACGCTAAAACTACTGAACCGATTTAAATGAAATTTGGTACACAGATAATCCAGAGCCTGAGAAAGGACATTTACATCAAGAAATAATGTTTTAGATGTATATTTATATTATAAAGAGGAATATTTTCTGTTTGTTTTGAATAGGATCCAATACTGCAGGACTGACATGAGTAATTAGTTGAGAGTTTGGACTACCGGTGGCTTGAAGGTCACCAACCATTCATATATGACTTTAGTAAGTCTTTTTTCAAAACCATATTACATGAATTTGTTATCAATAAATCATTATTAATTGGACATAGTTTCTGAAAAACTAAAAAATTAAATAGTAAATACAGGATTCAACTTAATTTTCTGGAAACTTGACATACATAGGTTGGAATGTTTTTCAAAAACTGTCAAATTATAATTACCTGTTTCAAAAGCCTCAACTCCTGTTTGAGAGTATCCCTAAAGTGCTTCAAGTCTCTATCGTGGTCTGCCCTCAGTCGTTTGGCTGCGGCTCGTAGTTCCGCGTCGAGTTGTTGGTCGGCCCTTTCTGCACCACCTCGTTGGGCTCTCGCTAACGTCTCTAGTTCCGTCTCGTGGGCTCGGGCTAGGGACGCTTGCTCGGCTTCGAACCTGTGTACCGACGGATGTTATTAAAGGTGGTATTACCCCATCGAGCATGTAACCAATAGAGTAGCAATAGTGAGCCATTTGTTTAGCAACGCATCAATGATTTGTCACGTATAACTAACAAGCCACGCTCGAACTAAAACAGTACCCGACCAATAAGAGACCTGTGTGCACGTCTAGTGCAACACTTGACCTTGAGTCGGCCAATCAGAACGCAGGGGCCGGCGCAGCGTTTTTTGTTTTCTAACAAAACTGTTAACAGTTCTACTCTATTGGTTACATGCTCGATGCATTACCCTTATCTTTGTCTAATTATGATGTTCAATATTTGATCAAATTTCTTTGAAGGACGCTCCTTACACTTGTCCAATATCTGTGTCCAATATATTGCGTAGGAGAAACATGCCGAACATGGAGCATCTTTATGTTCTGCTAGTCTTTAAGTGGTGCTATTATCATAATATTATTATCAAAAAAGAAAAAATCAAAACAGTAAAGGATTTGGGTGAAGCCATGGATTAGTCATTGGAATCGTCCACGATATCTTGTTTGCAGCCATTTTTAATTAAATGTCATTAATATTTTATCAAATATCGGTGTTGGTACACTTGATGAAATCGTCCAATTTCTTTGATCAAATGTACATGGGATCAAGATATTTGATAAATGTAATACCACCCTAAGGCTAATTTATTGAATGATGTAAATCTGCATTGTTCATCATTCCGCGAATAAATAGCACATAGACTGCTTTTCATTCGCGGAATTATTGATAGTAATTCTAATTACGTATGTATATGATTATTATTAAGTTTATAAACCAAATTTGATGTTTTTTATTTTATTTAAAATAACATAATCAGTACTATACTTTATGGATTTTATATGAATTTTATAAATAATGTTCAGTGTAATGTATGTCTAGTATTTTACATACCTCTTCTCTTGATGTTCCTTAAGCTGCAATTCCTTGGCGTTTAGGTCCTGGAACTGCTTTTGCTCCTGTTTTTGGAGCATCTTGATCTCACGCAGTTCTTGTTTGCGCAACGCGTGGTCGTCCCACGTCCTTCCGCTTTCCTCGTCACCCCATATCACCTGATAATAAATATCAATATCATATACTACATACAAAAAAAAACATTGGTCTTATATATAAAATTCTCGTGTCACAATGTTAGTTACCATACTCCTCCGAAACGCTTTGACCAATTATTATGAAATTTTAAATGCATATTCAGTAGGTCTGAAAATCGGCTGCTATCTATTTTTGATTACCCTGTGATCACGGTAACGGGAACTACGCGGGTGAAACCGCGGGGTGGCAGCTAGTACGTATGTATATTTAGTCGAATTATACTCACTGTCGATTTGACTCTAAAAAATTACGTGAGGCACTCGGGGACTGCCGCGGTAAAGCTATTGCATTGCATAGCATTTTGTATCAACTTATGCAATTATAATTTTATTTATTTATTTTAATAATAAATGCACTTTGTTCATTCATATTCAAAACACTTCATACACAAATTTTACAAGTACAGCTATTCACTGTTGTACATAAATACATATACACCTATATACTTTCTCATAAACAGCTGCTTATGTATTCGTCCGATTTCGGAGCAGCTCGTCTCGATTCGTGCGAGTTTCGTAGTCGTACAATACGTCTAATCGCACACAACGCCGTGTCGACTGTCGAAGACTGCCGAACTGAAACGACGTTAGACGATGCACGGCCTTCAAGCCACACCTCCTTGCCCGTCGGAGTGGGGGGTGTTAGGTTTTTTTCGTTACGGAATTTCTTGATTCGGTCGCCGCGCTCAGAGCCCGCGATAAAAGCTATGCAATAGCTTAACTATGCAATAGCTTAATAATTTTTTAATTTATTTATAAATTATCTCATTAAAACCACTCCTCCTTAACTCTTATATTATGCTAACCATAGGTAATATACAGTTTGTATAGCAAAAAAAATTAATAAATAATATAGCCTGAGTAACATAGGCTATATTTAATCCTCGTATTCCAAGGGGAACAGGAATTAAGCGAGTAAATTTTACCTTGGAAGTGGTAGTGGTGACCATGACGCCGTCAATTTCGAACTTTCTCGTTCGTTTCCGCGTTTTCTTCTTCAGGTTCGCCATGTGGATGTCTTCCTTTGACCTACAAACACATATATATTAATACTAGCTGCCGCCCCGCGTTTCACCCGCGTAGTTCCCGTTCCCGTGAACACAGCGGTATCAAAAATAGATAGTAGCCGATTCGCAGACCTACTGAATATGCATATAAAATTTCATAAAAATCGATCGAGCCGTTTCGGAGGAGTTTAATCACAAACACCGCGACACGAGAATTTCATATCTATACTAATATTATAAAGAGGAAAGATTTGTTTGTTTGTAATGAATAGGCTCCGAAACTACTGGACCGATTTCAAAAATTCTTTCACCTTTGGAAAGCTACATTATCCCCGAGTAACATAGGCTATATTTTATCCCTGTATTCCTACAGGAACGGGAACTACGCGGGTAAAACCGCGCGGGGGCAGCTAGTATAAGATAAATAAGGGACTAAAATATCCTTAGACGTTTTTCTTGAACTTCGTGGTATGTGCGGCAAATATTTGGCTATTCGTCAATTTATAAAGGTCGATTTTGAGATTTTTTTTTACATAAAACTGTGTCGTTCTGGATGTGCGATATGTCATTTTTTTTACCTTTGTATCCTATTGACTGGTTGGCCATCTTGGTTCTTTCTCCTCAACACAACTTGTTCACCATTCTCTAGGCCTTGACTATCGGTGTTTATCCTGAAATATAATGTTATACCATTAATTATGAACAGATATTTTCTATATATTGAAGGAGATCTAGAGAGTAGTTTTTTTTAATACTTCATAAATCGTAAACCGCAACATTGTTATTAAAACAACGTACAAAGTTACAACGAACTACAAGAACTTTTTTATTAGGTTACTTGCTGCTTTGGAACCCTTCATGAGCGAGTCGAACTCGCACTTGGTCGCTTTTTTTAAAACGGCACAGTAGTTATTGAGTTTATTCATTAGTAACATACACACAAAAATACAAAATTTTCCTTTCTGTAATATTAGTGTAGATAGGTTTGTAAATATGTTGATATTGTAAATAGTATATGTATATTTTATTATTGTAACCAGAATTGTTCTTTGAAGTTTATCTTGTACTTTTTAAAGCTAATTTTATTAGATCTACATGTTGTAAATAATGTTTTGTTAACAGTGTGTTGTGTGTTTTTGTCAATGTAGACTCAGTATGTGTAGTATTGTAACAAACCTTTGTGGTTTTTTAAATGCTACTATGTAATAGTTATTTTATTATTATTTTGAACCTATAATAATAAATAAATAAAAAATATATATATGTTGTTTACCTGGCGCCACCATTATGGTGTGCGGTCGCAACAGAGTCGTCACCGAGCGAGTCCGCGTCGGCCGCGGCGCGGGAACTGCATGAGGCAACCGACCCGCTGTCCGACTGGGAACGTCTGCAACAAACATACATACATCATATTAATCTTATACTAGCGGACCCGGCAGACTTCGTTTTACCCACCAGCGCCACCTACCGGCTCCAAACTGATATATTATACATAAAAACCTTCCCCGTGAAATACTCCGTAACTTGGTGATAACCACATGAAAATCTGTTCTGTAGTTTTTGTGTTCATTCCGTTCAGACAGACAGACAGACAGAGGCGGCAGGGACTTTGTTTTATATACATAGATTGATGATAAATGTAAGTATAAATGTTTAATAAATAAACGATAAATGATGAGGTCCCGCAGCATATCTGACTCCATATTAACCAGCTGTACTACTATGGTAACCAGATCACTGATATACTACTTTACAATATAGATTCAGATCCACTCACAGAACAAACAGACATATTCATGCAAACATATATTTGTCGGCTTCATCCATATTCGTAACTGCAAGTTCGTAACCAGTTACAAGAGAATAATTTTTTTTCGCTGTTTTGTAACTAGTTGTGAGAGAAGAATTATTATTCCATTTTGGTAACTCATGTTTCGTAACCAGTTACAAAAGAAGATTTCTTTTTCTCTTTTTGGTAACCAGTTGCGAGAGAAGAATTATTTTTCCACTTTTGTAAATCAAATTATTTCCATTTTTGTAACCATATAGTTTCCATTTCCATTAGTACATATATAAAGTAAATAACATCGAAACAATCAATAGTGTTGGCAAAGCCCGCGGCGTTGAGTGACTTTTTTCCTCTTTATTTTGTGACTGGTCAGGTACGTTTAGTTATTAACGTGGACGACGGCTGGGGTTTTTAGGAATCTATTCCTACAGCTTTTTTAAAAACATTTCAAATTTCAACATTTATCTGACACTAGTGGTTCCCCGCGGTTCCACTCGCGTTCCCGAGGGATCTTAATTTTCCCAGGATAAAAAGTCCGTCTCCTGGTTCAAAGCTACCTCTCCACCAATAAGAGTAAGCCGGTATGCGACTCATTCCAGTTTCGTAACTACCAAAAATTTACGAAACAGCGAAAAAAAATTATTCTCTTGTAACTGGTTACAAACTTGCAGTTACGAATATGGATGAAGCCTATTTGTCCTGGGTGATATTCACTTTTGATAGTTAGGGTCACTAACCATAAAACCTGATGTTTAATAAGTTAAATAACTATATACAATATATGAGGGGGGGGGAGAATCCCGCGTCCGTAGGCTAAGACCACTTACACCCTACACGTTCCCCCTGGGTGGTGCTAAACGGGATCCAACTAAATTGGTGGTAGGACTCTGTCCGACTGGCTAGCGACCACCCTCCAACTAAAGTCGGCCGCCAAACAGCTTTGCTGTGTTCCGGCCGTTGGGTTGGAGAGCCAGTTATCCCCCGTCCTTACCTTCCCCTTCCTAACGTTGACTGTGAACTCATTGATACTCGGAACATGCGATTCATAAGTCTCAGTAAGCACTGCGGGCGTGATAGGTTGGCGCGGGGCCCAGGGAGAACCGGTGAAACGGTCGACCGCCGGCCGCCCGTCGGTCAGTAGGGGACCTGAACCCGGGGATCTGCTCGCTTCCCCCACCCCGGGAAGCTGTCCCGCCAACCGGCGAAAAAACCCTGCCGCTTACGTGTAGTCGCCGCCCCGGAGTGGAGAACCGGTGTGGAGACTGCGGCTACACGCAGGGGGGACCGGGTGCCCTTCCGTGCCCCGCGCCAGCTTCTCACATTACCCCGGTGTCTTCTGGGTACTATATTTTGCTCTTTTTTCAGGTGTCTTCGGGCTTCGCCGTCGACATTCCTGCTCTCCCTTATCCTTTATTTTAACTCTTATGTACCTATGGCCCGAAAAAAATTGAAGAAAAACGTTTATACGGCGGCCCCTTTATCCACAATTAATGTGGATTTCGGCAATATTAGGGGAATTCACAGTAATCTCGTCGCCGTCCACCACCACCTTGAGACGGCGCGGCCTGCTCTTCTCTTTTTGACGGAGACTCAAATATATACCCCGGACGACATTTCCTACCTTAACTACCCCGGCTATGTCCTAGAGCACGCTTTTGTGCGCAAAGCCGGGGTATGCCTGTTTGTGCGGGATGATGTTTGTTGTCGCCGCCTTCGGGGCCTTGAACATCGGGACCTGTCCGTTCTGTGGGTGCGTACAGACTACGGTGGCCACACCCGCATCTACGCGTGCCTTTACAGGTCCCATAGTGGTGATACGGAGGCAACTCGACTATTCGAGCATCTCCAAGAGGTGACTGACTGCGTACTCGAGCAGCACCCGGCTGCGGAGGTAGTGGTCCTCGGTGACTTCAACGCTCATCATCAGGAGTGGCTGGGGTCGCGGACCACTGATCTCCCTGGTCGGGCTGCGTACGACTTTGCTTTGGCCTATGGCCTCTCTCAACTGGTGACTCAGCCCACCCGAATCCCAGATATTGAGAGCCATAACCCCTCTCTGTTGGACCTTCTGCTGACCTCACATCCGGAGGGGTACCGGGTGGTGGTTGAGGCACCTTTGGGATCCTCAGACCATTGCCTGGTGCGTACCTCGGCCCCTATTGCATGCCCAACCCGAATACCTTCGGGTGGGTCTCGCAGAGTCTGGCAATACGGGTCGGCAGATTGGGATGGACTACGCGAATTTTTCGCATCCTTCCCATGGGGGCGGTTCTGCTTCTCCTCCAATGATCCTGACAAGTGTGCGGACTGCGTCACTGACGTGTTACTTTTGGGGATGGAAACTTTCATCCCCAACACCAAGGTACCCGTCGGAGGCCGCAGCAGTCCCTGGTTTAACAAAGCCTGCGTGGAGGCTGCGCGCCTCAAGCAATCCGCATACGCCGTCTATAACGACGTTAGACGATGTCAGGATCGGACTGCCAAGGAGGAGAAGAAGAAATTTAATGCCGCCTCTAGGTCCCATAAGAGGGCGATTGCCAAGGCAAAGGCAGAACACGTCGGCAGAATTGGTAAGCGACTGGTTGGCTTTCCCTCTGGGAGTCGTGCCTTTTGGTCGCTTGCCAAAGCTGCCGAGGGCAACTTCTGCCGGTCCAGTCTCCCGCCACTGCGCAAATCCGATGATAGTCTGGCCCACAGTGCGAAAGAGAAGGCTGATCTTTTGGTCAAGCTTTTCGCCTCGAACTCGACTTTGGACGATGGGGGAGCCACTCCACCGAACCTCACTCCGTGTGAGAGTTCCCTGCCTGAAATCCGCATTTCACAGCGGGCGGTCAGACGGGAACTTCGGCTCCTCAACGTTCATAAGTCGAGTGGGCCAGACGGCATCCCCGCAGTGGTCCTTAAGAGATGCGCCCCCGAGTTGACTTCTATACTTACGCGTCTGTATCGACTTTCGTACTCGGCAAATCGGGTTCCAGCTTCGTGGAAGGCAGCTCAAATACATCCGGTCCCTAAAAAGGGAGACCGGTCCGACCCTTCGAATTACAGGCCTATAGCTATCACATCCTTGCTGTCGAAGGTGATGGAGCGGGTTATCAACAACCAGCTCCTAGGTTACCTGGAGGAGCACCAGCTGATCAGTGACCGACAGTATGGTTTTCGTCACGGTCGCTCAGCTGGTGACCTTCTCGTGTACCTAACTCACCGGTGGGCAGAAGCCTTAGACAGTAAAGGTGAAGCTCTGGCAGTTAGCCTTGATATTGCCAAGGCGTTCGACAGGGTCTGGCATAGCGCTCTTCTATCGAAGCTGCCCGCCTATGGAATCCCTGAGGGACTGTGTAAGTGGATCGCTAGCTTTCTGGATGGTCGGAGCATTCGGGTCGTTGTCGACGGCTGTTGCTCCGAAGCCATGACCATTAATGCAGGCGTCCCTCAAGGTTCGGTGCTCTCGCCCACGCTTTTCATTCTGCATATCAATGATATGTTATCCATCGGAGACATGCATTGCTATGCAGATGATAGTACGGGTGATGCGCGGTATACCGGCCAACGACCTGTCCCTCGGTGTGAAGTACAAGAAAGGCGAATTAAACTTGTGTCTGAAGTGGAGAACTCTCTGGGGCGAGTCTCCGATTGGGGTCAAGTAAACCTTGTCCAGTTCAACCCCACGAAGACACAGATTTGCGCGTTCACTGCGAAGAAAGACCCATTTGTCATGGCGCCACAGTTTCAGGGCGTCTCTCTACAGCCATCCTCGAGCATTGGGATCCTCGGTGTCGAAATCTCGGGTGACGTTCAGTTCCGGAGTCATTTGGACAGCAAAGTCAAATTGGCTTCAAAAAAACTGGGGGTGCTCAATAGAGCGAGGCGGTACTTCACGTCAGACCAAAGGCTTTTGCTTTACAAAGCACAGGTCAGGCCTCACGTGGAGTACTGCTCCCATCTCTGGGCCGGTGCCCCCAAATACCAGCTGCTTCCACTTGACTCCCTACAAAAACGAGCTGCCCGAATTGTCGGCGATCCCATGCTCACAAACAGGCTGGAACCTCTGAGCCAGCGGAGAGATATTGGGTCACTCTGCGTGTTCTACCGCCTGTTCAACGGAGAGTGCTCTACGGAACTATTTAATTTGGTACCTACATCTCCATTTTACCATCGTACCTCCCGCCTCCGGAGTAGAGTTCACCCTTACCACCTGGAAACGATGCCATGCAGTACAGTGCGTTTCCAGAGATCTTTTTTGCCACGTACCATTAAACTCTGGAATGAACTTCCCTCCGAGGTGTTCCCCCAGCGCTATGACATGTCTCTCTTCAAACGAGGTATAAAGAGAGTTTTTGACGGTAGGCAGCGCGTTGGTGATACCCCTGGTATTGCCGGTGTCCATGGGCGTCGGTGACCACTTTCCATCAGGTGGCCCGATAGCTCGTCTGCCTTCGTAGGCAATAAAAAAAAAAAAAAAAAAAAAAAAATACATACCTCTCAAAACTGTCAGGACTGAGTCTCGTGGATAGGTTTCCGAGTGCAATGTGCGTTGCCGCAGAATCCCGCACTCTGACTTCCTCCACGCCCACAGTCACCACCGATACGTGGGACGTATCCTGTGGGATGAAACATAAAAAAAATATATTATAATGATACCTAATTTATCATATCTATATTCTATATATAAAAGAAAACTACAACTTTCACGCAAATGAAAATACATACACAAATCTATAAAATAAAAATAAATAAATAGGTAAGCGCATAACTTCAGAACGGATGGACCGATTTAGCTATAGTATGACCATTAGTGCTGTGCACTCCCTGAGGTATGCGCGCGGTGAGACGGGGGGGTTAGAATCGGCTGCTGCGCTGTCAGTGCGCCGTCAACGCTTGTGACGGCAGGTAGTGTTATTTGTATCGGACTGTCTATGTCAGACGCACACGAGATAAATATTCAAAGATGGGTCGTGCGTTATCTCGTGATATGAAGACTGTCATTTTTAAGGTGGCTGAATATTTTAAGTAAAGAAAAGCAGACAAAGAAAGCTTTGAATTTAAAAATGACGTGAATATTGCTAAAATCGTTGCGGAGGCTACGGGATACAGCAAAAGAACCGTACATAATGTGATTTCTGCGGGTTATTTATCAATTGAAAATTCAAGCCAATTAAAATTTCAATCGCCAAAAAAACCAAAAGTTCGAAAGAAAAAACACGTTGAGGATGATTTTGACCTTGGAGTTATCAGAAGAAAAATTCATCAGTTTTACGAAGTTGAAAAAAAAATACCAAGTGTCCGTAAGTTACTATCAAGTTTGAGACAGGATGGCATATTGGATTGTGGACGGGAATATTTAAGACAGCTTTTACACAAAATGGGCTACCGTTACAAAAAATGCAAATCAAAGAGACATCTCCTTATAGAGCAGCCTAATATTACAGTGTGGCGGAAAAAATATCTTACACAAATCAGAAATTACAGAACGGAAAACCGAAACATATATTTTCTTGATGAAACATACATCAACGCCAGTCACCATGCCAGCAAATGTTGGCAATCATCGTCAGAACCCGGTATTCATGCTGATATTGGGAAAGGACGGCGACTAGTAATACTCCACGCTGGGTGTCGAAATGGCTTAGTGGATGATACATTGACTATATTCAAATCCGATGCTAGAACCGGTGACTATCATGGAGATATGAGCGGACCTACTTTTTATAAGTGGGTAGATGAAAAGTTAAAAGATAAGTTGCTGCCGAATTCTGTGGTTGTAATGGACAACGCGTCTTACCACAGCGTTCAGATTGAGAAGAAACCAACTATATCAAGCCTCAAAAGTGAAATGCAGAACTGGTTGCTACGCCATAATGTAGAATTTTCAGGAACCATGTCAAAGGCTCAACTGCTACTTCTTATCAAAAATACACAAAAAGAACCCGTGTATAGAATTGACGAACTCCTGAAAGCCAGTGGACACACTGTTCTGCGTTTACCTCCGTACCATCCAGATTTAAATCCAATCGAGTTGGTCTGGGCTGATATTAAAAACAACATAGCCCAAAACAGACAGGATTCAGGTTTTAATGATAAGAAAGATGGCGGTGGTGTACTTATTGCTGTATCCAAACATTTTAAATCAAAACGCCTGCCACATTTAGAAAGCAAATGCGAGGAAGTTTGGGTTTCCATTGATGTTGATATAACCAATTCATCAAATAGTATCACTTTTTGTGCTATATATTTACCACCACCTGTCCAGAAACCAATCCTGAGTCATTTTATCAACAATTGCAATGCGGCCATAGATCAATTACAAAATTGTCATATATGTATTGTAGGTGATTTTAATTTAGGGTATTTAAACTGGAATATAGAGGACGAAAAAAATGTTTCACAAATTCCTCTTCAAGGCCAATTACTCAGAGACTTTGTTAATATGAATAACTTGCACCAGTATAATCATGTTCGTAATAGTAGTAATAAAACCCTGGATCTTGTTTTGAGTGATGTTCCTGCTTGTGAAGTTCAGGAAAGCACAAATGCACTTAGCAAGATCGATGTATTGCACCCTCCTATTGAAATCCATATTTCATATATTGATAAAAATAAATTGCAATCTAATACTGCACATATCAAAAGAAATTTCCGTAAAGCAGATTATGAACTACTCGGTGAACACTTATCTAGCATTGATTGGCACAACTCTTTTTTTCTTAATAGCGGCACTGATGTAAATGAAATGGTTCGTATTTTCTATAAGATTATAAATGACGCGGTTGAGAGATTTGTGCCAACAACGGTTATAAAAGGTAATAAATTTCCGCCGTGGTATTCTAAGGATTTAATTAGGCGTCTCCGTGAAAAGAACAACATTAGACAAAGAATAAAAAAATATAATAATCCTTTGGATAGGCTGTCTTTTAATCTGCTCCGCAAACGTTGTGAGAAATTAACAAACGATTGTTACAGTTCTTATCTTAAAACTGCTGAGCAAAAAATTAAGTTAAACCCAAAGTACTTTTGGACATTTGTCAAGAGCAAACGGGGTGGTTCTAGCTCGTATCCAGCGGTTATGACAAACGGTACAACAAAAACATCAAATGGAGCAATGATTTGCGAGTTGTTTTCTTCCTTCTTCTCTTCCGTTTATTGCACTGAAACCCATTCGCTAAATGGAAATGGCAATCTTACCTTTGGCAACTTGTGGTCTGAATTGCCTAATAGTGAACATTTTTGCTGTCTTCACATTGAATCCAAAGACATCTTGCACAAACTGAAAACGTTAGATACCACAAAAGGAGCTGGTCCAGATGGTATCCCACCGTTATTTATTAAAACCCTAGCTTCAGTTTTTGTCACACCTTTACACATGATTTATAACGAGTCTCTAAATTCAGGTACTTTCCCTTCTAAATGGAAAATAGCTAAGGTCGTTCCCATATTTAAATCGGATGACGATGCCTTAGTTAACAATTATAGACCCATATCTATCCTTTCCACATTCGGCAAGATTTTTGAAGCACTTGTATGTCCAAACATTCAACATTATTTCAAAAAATTTCTCACCAGAAATCAGCACGGATTTATTCAAGATCGTTCTACGAGCTCTAATCTGGTGTCCTTTGTGGAGATTCTGTCGGAAGCTATTGATGGAAATCAACAAATGGACATTATCTACACAGATTTTAGCAAAGCTTTTGACAGGGTGTCTCATTCGATATTATTAAAAAAGTTATCCTTATATGGTTATTCCGGGTCCATTTTAAAATGGTTCAAGTCATATTTAACCAACCGTAATTTTTTTACTGTTGCTTGCGGTTTTGAGTCATCGATTTACAAAATATTATCGGGTGTGCCGCAGGGTTCACACTTGGGTCCCATATTGTTTAATATATTTATAAATGACATTCCCTTCTGTTTCAAAAATTCCATTCCCTTCTTGTTTGCAGATGATCTAAAATTCCTAAGAATTGTTAACTGTGCTAATGACTCGAATATGCTCCAACAGGACCTAGATTCACTCAGTAAATGGTGCACAGAAAATTTAATGCAGCTAAATATAAAAAAGTGTATGCATATGAAATGTACAAGAAAAAATAAAATTATCCCTTCCAACTATCACATAAATGGTATTCAAATTCAAGAAGTTACTAGTATTAAAGATTTGGGAGTAACAATTGATCAAAAACTGACATTTGGAATACACATGGAGAATATAATTAAAAAGGCTTCTAAAATGCTAGGTTTTGTCATTCGGGTAGGCAAAGATTTTCGTTGCCCTGAAACTAAAATCCTACTATTTAATTGTCTAGTTCGGAGCACTCTCGAGTACTGCTGTGTTGTTTGGCGCCCCCATTTTGCAATTCATTCACTTAGAATAGAGCGCATACAAAAGCGGTTTTTATATCACTTAACATTCTCTACGGGACAAGCCAGAACAGTTAAGAGTTACAAAGAAAGGCTGGAACTCTTTAAAATATTTCCTCTTTGCAAACGAAGGGATTTGTTAGATTTAGTTTTTCTTTTTAAAATTTTGCGAGGTAATATTGATAGTCCCCAGATTTTGGAACGTATCAATTTTAGGGTTCCTGCACGCTATCCGCGCCAACACATCACACCGCTCGTACCACCTTTCAGAAGAACGGTGCTAGGGACCAATTCGCCGATACCTAGACTATGCAGGCTTTACAACAGTGTCAGTTCAACGGTGGACGTACACAACGATTCTCTCACAAGATATCGCAGGAACATCAACATAGCTCTAGATTTAAATTCTACTAAGTAGGTACTTTTACATTTATTGTTCTATAGATTGTTATTACTTCTAGCTTGTCTTCCATAGTTTTTTAATTTAAATTCATTTTTTTTTATTGTATAGAATAGTCTTATATATTTGCATGTTATGCTTACTTATAATTAGTTGTACATAATAGATTAAGATTTTTTAAAGTAATTGTAATTTGTGTATGTAACTTGTGTAACAACTGTTAGTTTGCTAATAAATAAAAAAAAAAAAAAAAAAAAAAAACTATATTAATTCTTCTCTAGACGAAAAGATAATCTTATTGGATAAATTGTTTTCGGAATTCACGGCGGAAAAATGGCAGAAATGCGACGATCATGTCCAGAAAAATGAAAATGATTACTGGAGTCGCGATAGTAGGTTCGATAATGTTATCGATTCATTCATAATAAATTTGCAAGACTCTGATTCAAGTTCCGGTGGTGAAGAGGAAGATGAAGATGATGACGAAATGGAAGATGAAGTTGAAACAGAATCTATGTCAGAATAACTTTCGTTAGAATATATAATTGTTTGTAAATATAAAAAATGTTTAATAAAACAAGTCCTGTTGTGAATTATAACTTTCAATTCTTATTTATCACCTGCATATTTTTAATAAAATATGAGTATATTTGGGTTACATTTTAATCAACAAAGTAAGTATATATTACAGATAGATAGCCTCCGACCAACGCAACGTCCCGCCACAAGTCTTGCCTTAGAAATGCAAACTGATATCGTAAGATCTGTCCGACATGTATCGACCTCATGTGAACTCATGCACTTTTTTCTTCGCCCCCCACCTCGCCGTGCATACCTCAGGGAGTGCACAGCACTAATGGCCACACTATAATTCATTTTTGTGTTTGTGCCAGGGCAAGATTTGTACCAAAAAAAAAATATATATATATATTTTAGAAAATATGCCGAAACAAAATTCGCCAAATCAGCTTGTAATCTATATAAATAAAATGTTCTGGAATACCACATAGGCTTCTTTATATCCCGGGAAAATTTACAATCCCCTGGGAACGCGGGTGAATCCTCGGGTAGCCACTAGCTTATGGCTATTAGTAACATTTACAGTATTAATTTAATCACCCAAAAATTCTCAAACCAAATTATTTCTTCAATAAAACGGGGGTAGTTACCAAATTGAGATGATTGTTGGTGCTATCGTCGAACACGCCGGAGTCGCCGGCGGCGCCCGGGCTCAGTATGAGCACCTCGCTACTGTCCAACCGTCGACCGCGGGTCTTCTCTGTAATAATAATAAATCATTAAATAAATAAATAAATATCCTGGGACATTTTTCACACAGGGCCAATCTGATTACAAACAAAACAGAGCTTGTAATATGGTAATCAGATAGCTGATATACTAGTACTAAGTAGTATATGTACTTTTACATACATACTAAATATATAGATATTTACATCCAGACACAGAACAAACATACATATTCATAAATAAATCATTTATGTGCACGTATCAGACTCTTTATCTTAATATATATAAATCTCGTGTCACAATGTTTGTCCTCAATGGACTCCTAAACCACTTAACCGATTATAATAAAATTCGCACACCATGTGCAGTTCGATCCAACTTGAGAGATAGGATACATATACTTGGACCCGGTAGGTGGCGCTGGTGGGCAGAACGAAGTCTGCCTGGTCCACTAGTAGTATATAATATTATGTTTGTACCTTTGTACAAAGTGCTGTTAATGTACCTTTTTGGAAATAATAAAATAACAATATACCTGTATATGAATTGGTACAGTCCAACGAGTCCAGCGACGAGGGGGCGAAGCAATCGTCATCTGAAGATGAGCCAGCAGCACTAATAGCGCTGACTGCACTGACTGCACTGACCGCACCGACTACTACTACTTCGTCAGCGATGGGTGGCGTGGTGGATATCGTCACCGCGTTTGGTGGTAGCTGTTGGTAGAAAATAATAGGTTTATAGTTAACTAGCTGCCTCCGCGCGGTTTTACCCGCGTAGTTCCCGTTCCTGTGGGAATACAGGGATAAAATATTACTCAGTGATAACGTAGCTTTCTAATGAAAAAAGAATTATTAAAATCGGTCCAGTACTTTTTGAGTTTATCCGTTATATACAAAAATACAAATATTTCCTCTTTATAATATTAGTGTTGAAAATATTGAAAAGATAAGCTACTTCTATTCATGTAGGAGGCAGGGCGTAACGGATTCGTTTCCAATTTGGTGCAGCCTGACCGGGATAGTACCTCCACCTTACAGAAGACCGCAGCCAAATAACACTACATGTAGTGTTGTGTTCCTGCGGTGAGTAAGGTAGCCAGAGCTCCATGAGGAGAACCTTTAGCGGCAATGGGGGGACCTGTGATGGAGTAGCGTCGTAGGGGTCGATTTGACTGAAAATTGGTGAGGAGATAGTTTAGAACCAGGAGACGGACATGGGATAATTGAAGGTGCCTCGGGAACGCGGGTGAAACCACAAACAGCCACTAGTATTAGTATATATATAGACTAGCTGCCTCCGCGCGGTTTTACCCGCGTAGTTCCCGTTCCCGTGGGAATACAGGGATAAAATATAGCCTATGTTACTCGGGGATAATGTAGCTTTCCAAAGGTGAAAGAATTTTTGAAATCGGTCCAGTAGTTTCGGAGCCTATTCATTACAAACAAACAAATCTTTCCTCTTTATAATATTAGTATAGATGATACTCACAGGATGTGCAGTAGCCAACACGGGCGGGTGTGTTGTGGTAACGGTGACAAGACCAGCGGCGGCTGCTAGCGAGTTCGGTTCGACTACTACTACATTCTCGTTCACCGCTACCACTACTGGCGAGGCGACTACCACTACTTGTTGGGGCGGTAGAGGCGCCGGTGGCTTGGATGGCGAGTCTTCTTTGGGTGGCTACAAGGAAAGATTTGGTCATTAATCATGTCGAATTGTAAGAGGCGTTTTGACAAGACAGTCTAGCTATTATATCCATCGAGCATGTAACCAATAGAGTAGAACTGTTAACAGTTTTGTTAGAAAACAAAATACGCCAAAACGCTGCGCCGGCCCCTGTGTTCTGATTGGCCGACTCAAGGTCAAGTGTTGCACTAGACGTACACACAGGTCTCTTATTGGTCGGGTTCTGTTTTAGTTCGAGCGTGGCTTGTTAGTTATACGTGACAAATCATTGATGCGTTGCTAAACAAATGGCTCACTATTGCTACTCTATTGGTTACATGCTCGATGATTATGTCGTACTAATGTTGATCACGGGGAAATTGAAATCGGATTAGCGGATGAAACCGCAGGGAGCTAATAGTTAATTTATATATGTAGCTACGATTAGATTATAATAATTTATCTCATGAGAACGTAAACTGTCGAAAGCTTGTTAACTTTCGCGAAATAAATACATGATTGGCGGAGGTTAGTCAAAATAATTTATCGCGCGTATCGTATCATTCACACACCACTGGCTTTCGGTGAAGGAAAACATCGTGAGGAAACCTGCATGCCCGAGATGTCACAATTAAAAGCATGTGAAGTCCGCCAATCCGCACTAGGCCCGCGTGGTGGACTATGGCCTAAAAAAACCCCCTCGATGTTAGGGGAGGCTCGGGCTCCTCGGTGGAGACGCATATGAGCTGATGATGATGATCGTATCATTATGTACATAAATCACATATATAATTATTTTAGTAAACAACTTATGGGTATTACGTATTACGTAACTTAGGGTATGTCGTTAATGTAGTCACAAAAATTAATAAAATAAATAATCTTACCGTTACAGGCCTAATTTCAACAGAATTCTGCTGCCGTCTGTAATCCTTCTCGTCTCTTCTCTTAACTCTATCTCTTTCTACACCTTCATCTACCGATGAGGACCTCGAATAAGACTTCTCTATTCTATTAACTTCTGCGTTAATTCTGTTAACTTCTGCACTCACTCTATTCACTTCCACTAATGGTCTATCTACAGAACTAGATCTTCTCTTCTCCAATCGATTAATCTCATCGCTGACTCTCTTTATCACTAAACTATCTTCTATTGAGGAAGATCTCGAAGGCTCCCTTCTTAAAACTTCTTCTTTATCAACAGAGTCTTTCTCTCTTCTCTCTATATAGTCCTTATCTCTTCTAATGACTTCCGCAAACTCTTTCTCCGTCTCCGTTAACTCTTTAACGTCATTTCTAACTTCTATATGCCTATCTACACTGCTCGATCTCTTCTTGTCTCTGTCTGCGTTAGTTAGTTCTTTTGGTTCCGGAGTAGATATGCGGTGCTCGGATTTTGGTCTTTCTAATTTTAACTTTGTATTGTCTAATGTATCTTTTTTCTTGTCTTCTACTGCTTTTTCTGCGTCGCGGCACACCTGTATGATTAAATGTAATAAATATAAGTTTGTTTTAAAAATATTGTCGAATAACCTTCCGAACCCAGAATTACGAGTCTCTTATGAGCGAGTTTTATATAAACTATTTTCATTTCATTTCACTATTAACAAAGCAAACCAATTCTTCAACTTTATAATAGTATAGAAGTATACATAGTTTTTGTGAGTCCCAGATACTTTTTAATAATAATAATATTGTATAAATATAAATAAATAAAACTTATATGGAAAGATATGACGCAATGGTATATTATAAATAAAAAACCTATTTTAAGTAAAACTTGATTCCTCAATTTTCTGTAGTATATCATGTAATTGTCAGTGGTGAGAATAAAACTATTTTAATTTTATTTATCTTTATCTATTTTTAAACTTCCATACATTTTATTTAAAGTTTGTTTTCATTTTGTGTTAAGATATTATTACTTTTTATTTTAATTTACTTTAAGCATTTGCCTTGTATACAAGTTTAATCATAAATAGCGGAAGAGCGGGCCTCTCCTAATACAGGTTTTCATAAACTTAAAAGGGGAGTCCCAACCAATTACTTAACTTGTAATGAAATAAGGAAATTTATTATTATACCTGATCTACAATTTGTTTGCCGGCCGCCGTCGCGTTGGGTATAGGCGCCGGGGGCGGAGGCGCCGGCTGCTTCTTGGTCGGAGTGGAGGCTTGGCTGGGGGTCGGAGTTGGGACCGTGGGGACCGGAGTTGGGACCGTGGGGGCCGGAGTTGGGACCGTGGGGACCGCGGGGGCCGGAGTTGGGACCGGGGCTGGGGGGCTCGGGGAGGGGGCGGCGGGAGACGCGGGAGGCGTAGCCGATGGCGGCGGCGGCGCCGGACCCTTCTCTTTCTTTGGCGCCTGTTGGGTGATAACAATAATATTATTAGTAACTTGAGAAATATATTCGGTGGATTCCATTTACCTACATAGAAATTAAAATCAAAATATTTTTTACTAGCTGCCTCCGCGCGGTTTTACCCGCGTAGTTCCCGTTTCCGTGGGAATACAGGGATAAAATATAGCCTATGTTACTCGGGGATAATGTAGCTTTCCAAAGGTGAAAGAATTTTTTAAATCGGTCCAGTAGTTTCGGAGCCTATTCATTACAAACAAACAAACAAATCTTTCCTCTTTATAATATTAGTATAGATTCCTATTTTAAAGGAGCACTTGTGAACAGTGACTTCGTATGCTGACTTTACTGAGAAGAATTGGCAATAAACTACGTATGGATAAAGATATTTTGACTATTACCACCCAGAGACTAAGTTTAACCCAGGAAAAATCATATTTGTCCATGAATGTATGGATGTAAATATCTATGTAATTAATAGTACTATATAAATTATTTTCTAATTTCATTGCAAGTGTCCATAGGCTATGGTAACCGCTTTCCATCAGGTGGGACCGTATACTTGTTGGTCACATTAGTGGGATAAAAAAAGCCTATATAGTGGCACTATGTAGTCCTCTCAAAATGAATAAAAAAAAAACAGGGGCGTCACTCACATAATATAGTTTTTGACATTAAAAGTGTCACTATATACTTACAGGCGCCTTCCTGTCAGCGGGCGGATGATCGTCGTCGTGCGGTCTCTTTGCCGCAGCGGGGGTCGGTGCGGGTGCTGGTGCGGGTACGGTTGCGGTTGCGGGTGCGGGCGGTGCGGGTGATGCCGCTGCGGTTGCGGCTGCTGTTGCGGCTGGGGGAGGTATAGGGGTCGTGCCAGCCGCCGGCTCCGATTCTGACACTGGAAGAAGATTTTACAATTATATTCATTCAAGTATTTAATTCGAAAAGAATATCAGAACTAATATTATAAATGCGAATGTTACTCGTGTCTGTCTGTTGCACTTTCATGACTACTGAACCGAATACAGAGATTGGTACAGATAGTCTAGAGCCTGAAAAAGGACACAGGTTACTTTTTATTCCGGGAAAACGGAACTCCACGCTGTTTCTTCCGCGTTCCCGGGGTATCTTCAATTTTCCCGTGATAAAAAGTACCATATTAGTTATTCCAGAACATATTGTAGCTCTGTGCCAAATTTCAAGCGGATCCCTTCAGCCGTTTTGGCGTAAAAGAGTAACAAACATCCATCTATCCATCCATACTCGCAAACTTTCGCATTTATAATATTAGTAGGATAAAGAATGATATAGAATGATACATACTTTTGACGTCCGGCGTCTCGCCCGACCTCACCGACGTGGAGTCATCTTCCATCTCCATAGGCATATGAGAGATGCGCTGTTCCTGTTAACAAATGAGACAATGTTAATATACACCTTATTGTCATTACATTAGGTCTATATTCAAAGGCCTCTAATGAAGAGGATTAAATACATCTGTCATTTTCTAATGTCATATAATAAAGTGAGATGAAGCTAAGCTTTTTTTGGGAGGTTGGTGACTGTAAATAAATAATAGTTTTGAGTTAACAATATTTCATAGTATTATCTTAAGTAGCGGTACGTCACCTCAAACAACGTTAGAAAAGAGTACATAATTGAAATAAATACTAAAGTTTTAATAACAATAAATGTAGAGGTTATAAAATTCTAAGAACAAGTACAGTGTTCTTAAAGTTATAGAATTCACTTAGAAAACATAAACTGTAATATAAATAAATGTTATTATTTGTGTTAGTATTGGTACCTTCGACGCAGGCGGAGGCTCTAGCGGCTGGGCATCCGATTCGCATGCAATATGAACCACACAAGAGTAACATTAAACGATGTGCTCTTAACATATCGACGGTAGAAAGCAATTTTGTCGTATCTAGGAAAATCGTTTTTTTTTCTCTACTCATTTGAAGAAAATAATTAAGAATAAATTTACTGAGTCTGCCGGAATTATCATTATTTTCTTACAAGTTTATATTTAGGGGTTAGTACTTTTTTATGATATTTTTAAGTGTTATTTTACACTGGTGTAAACCTCTATTTTTTAGATACGAAATAATTGCTTTCTACCGTCAATATATACTTACAAAAAGCATTATGTATATGCTGCAGGAATTAAAAACGAACCAACTTTATTTATTTATTAATAATATGCTCATAACAATGAATTGCAAATTTTACACAAAAATATTTATGTTATTACTAAGTTCGTAGCCGTAAATAAATATTGTAGAAGCTGTGTTGATCATCTGCTGTAGAATACAAAACATAGACCTTTTGACCCAGCGGTCTACATATTATATATCTTATAGAAAATTATTGATTACTAGTTGGGTTGAAATAATTTTAATTTTAAAATATGGCGTCAAATGGTAACTTTTATACTTTATACCAATCGATATCTCACATCAATACAATCATAAAATATTGTGACAAAAATCGTCACGTTAAAAAAGCATATAGAATAACTATCCTGGGACATTTTTCACACACGGCCAATCTGATTCCAAAGCAAGCAGAGCTTGTGATATGGTAACCAGATAGCTGATATACTACATATACTACTATTTAAATACATACTTATATAGATATTTACATCCAGACACAGAACAAACAGACATATTCATGCATACAAATCAATTGATTGAATCGTTTTAAAAGTGATATTTGGACGCCATTTTGCAAATTTATCCATACTTGAATAGATATTTTTCGTACATATATTACATTGTATGTATACATACATATTATATTAACATTAAATACTAACCAATCCTCTGATACTGTTCCTTGTTTGGTTTTTGTTTGCCCTTCTTTGACTTGGACTATTGTCGTGTCAGAGTTAAGCGATCCGTTGTTAGTAAGCGTGCGGGAAGCAACACACGTGTTTAGTTAGTAAATTACAATAATATTTGTTAATATATATAAATAATAATTTGCTATATGTTGAACAAATTTGATATTTTTTGTTAAAAGTCAGTCCGAACTAGTCTTTTTAACCGATTTTATGTGAATAAAGACTAGAAATCACTGTACAAAATATAGATATGTGTATGTTACATAAAATTGTAAATAGCGTTTTATTTAACGGATTTTCTCGCTAAACTATAAACAGTAAAAAGATTGTGAACAGACGTTCGGTTACATTACATTACATCAAGATAGATTTGGTTAGATTATTTCTATCGATAGATTAAAATTTTCCGAGGAATGGCTACTTAAACTATATATAAATAAATATGTAAATAGTATGTTTCACAATCTATATACAGTTAACAATTTCATGAAAGAGGTTTGACAATTTTACGATGACATATATAGTTCTGAAGTCTTGTGAAGCTATTGCTTCTCAAAATGAATATCCATGGGCGAAATCGACAATACTATCCATATATTCAAACATATTGAAGCTATATAGTATTACAGAAACAAACTGACCTCAGAGTCATCATCAAGCAGTTCCTCTTCAACCACTTCGGCTCTGTACTCGAGGAGAAGGTCCCTGAGGGGTTTTGAATCGAGGTTCCCGCTTACAAACTCGTGTTTCAGCAGCTCTAGACTTGTCGGCCTCTTTTCTGGGTCCTGGAATAAATGATGGGTTATGTCAATGACCTTGAAATATACCTATAGTAATATTATACATGGGAAATAATAGTTTTTTTGTTTGGTTGTTATGAATAGGCTCCGAAATGTGTGGACCAATCTGTATAATTCCTTCAAAAATAAAAAGCTACGTTATTTATGATTATTATTGGCTACACGGGAACTTCGCGGGTGAAACCACGAGTCGGTAGCTAGTATGAATATATTTTTGAAACATTTTCTAAACAATGTTTAATATTTACACAAATGTTATGTCTTTTTACATAAATAAATGAAGAGTTTATTTATTATACTTAAAAGTATTTTTGAGATTACTTACTATGCCTTTGAAAACAATCCAATACTTTTTAACAAAAATAGACAAATTTCTATTCTTAGTCATCATCGTCTTGCCCTTATCCCACCTTACGTGGGGTCGGCACAACATGTCTTCTTCTTCCATTCTCCTCTGTCAGTCGTCATCTCAGCACTCACTCCTTTCTTACTCATGTCATCTTTCACACAGTCCATCCATTTTTTCTTTGGTCTACCTCTGCTAATATATCCATCCACTTCCAATCCTAACATTCTTCTCGTCACATGACTATCATCTCTCCGAGTATTATAAAGTTTGTATAAACAACATACCTTAACAAGTGCTTTAGCTATGAAATCGTTGAACGCCTTGCTCCACCTCGAAGGTTGCTCGAGCGTGGGCGGATCGCTCTTCTGTATCTTGAGCAACACCCTCATCGGCGTCATCTCGTGGTTAGGTGGCTCCATTTGGGCGAACTCTATCAGAGTTATGCCTAGTGACCAGATGTCCACCTGCGGAGAGGGAATGACGTTTTATTATTTGAATTTATGAGTTTTCTAACACCTTACACTGATTGAAATCTTTAAAAAAGGTCACAGAGCCTATTAGAGGGTGGGAAGGTAACTATACTCTAACAAAGCCCCATAGAACTATTATTGGTAATTATTGAAGGAAGATATGATCGATAGATCCAACAAAAGTAGTAACAATTTTTCACTGTCTGTAACATTGTTTTAGAATCTGTAAATGCCTTTAAAAGTTACTCAGAAAATCATAGAAAAATCTTCGACCCATGTCGGCTGTCCACCCTATATACTGTATTTGAAACATTTATATTTCATTAGCTGACCCGCACAACTTTGTCAGCGTCACCTTCCCGTTTTTGCAACACTTTTCATTGATGCTCCGCTCTTATTGATCATAGCGTGATGATATATAGCCTACCTCGGTAAATGGGCTATCCAAAACTAAAATAATTAATCAATACAATGCAGTAGTTCCTGAGATTAGCGCGTTCAAACAAACAAATTCGTCAGCTTTATAATATAAAGTAGTTAAGTCCCGCGACTTCTTTAGCGTCATTTGCCCGTTTTTGCAACATTGTTCATTGATGTACCGCTCGTATTGATCGTAGCGTAATGTTATTTATTTACCCTACCTCCGTAAAATTTCTATTCAAACCAATAGTTCCAGAGATTACCGCTTTAAACGCGTCAATTAGTATAGATATTTACTCTTCTATTTCATAGAGTAGTCTCAACACCTAGTACTACCATAGACACAACTAACCTTAAAATCATATGGGTTGTCTCTGAATGTCTCACAGAGGACCACCTCGGGCGCCATCCAATACGGAGTGCCGATGAATGTGTCGTGTTTCTGCAACGTTGATTTGTTCTTGGCCGACACGCCGAAATCAGCTGTGGACGAAGTTTATGTTTGAGTTAATATATATTTTGGAGAATTCTTATTTATATCAATAACAAGATGAATTTATTACCAACTGAGTACAATTAATGTATTTTCTAAAGCAAAGCTGTTTTGTAGATTGTTAAAAATACCAACTAACGCACGACTATTCATATTCAATATAAAAAAGACAGACAGAATAGACAAAAACAATGATTGAAACTATTCAATGATTACATAAAAAGCTTGTTTTGAAAGTTATATGGTAACCGCTTCCCATCATGTACCATAGGTACACATATAACTGACCGTATGCCTGTTTGCCACCTTTGTGATATAGGAAAAAAATAACCAGTTATCGCCTGGTCTTCTCTACAATAGCAACCTTCTAAATTTAAAAGGCAAGTAATCTGAGCCGTTATAAACAAAAAATCTAATATTCCTCTTTAAGATATTAGTGTAGATATGATTACTTACCAAGTTTAACCCCTCCAGTCATGGTGGCCAGCACGTTCCCCGCCTTGAGGTCCCGATGTATGACGCGGCGAGAGTGCAAAAACTCTAGACCGCGACTCATCTCACGGCACACGTAGGCTATCTGCGGCTCGCTGAGACCCTTCTCCAATTCCGCCATGACTGAGTCTAGGGCGCCACCGTCGCAGTACTCTAGCAGCATCTGTTTAGGAGGTTATATATTATATTTTAATAAATTTAGGGACAAGACACAAGGTATTGTACACCAAAAGACAAAAAAAAACAGATATAACGATAACAGTAAAAAAAACTTAACTAAATGCGCAAGTGGCGGTCTTGTCGCTAAAAACGATTTCTTCACTCACTATAAAAGACGGTGGTGCAGATGATTTAAAAAAATACTTTAATTATATTGTATATTTTAAAAATATTGATGAATTTTTTTAGAAATATTATATTAATTTGAAAAACACATGTAAAACAACCAATGTAGGTAACCTAATCCATATCATACGCTATACCACTGGCTGTTAGGGATTTACTATCTCTATTTCAGTTAGGCTCTTCTATATATATATTTTCGAAACTCACCCATAGCTTGTTATCTATGAAGTACGCCTCGTGTAGTTCGACCACGTTCGGATGGCGACACTCAGACAGTATGTCTATTTCCACGGTGAAATCTGCGAGGTCGTCTTCGTTGTCGAGAACGCACATCTTGGCGGCTGCCAACTGGTTGGTTGTCTTATGCTGGGCTTTGTACACCTGTAACGATAGATACAATATTGAGATAGATTAAAAAGTTGAGTATTGTCAAAAACACTAAGATCATAAATATTGGTCCAGTCGTTATCGAGTTATATATAGATAAATAAATAATAAAATAATAATAAATAAAGAATATTAGTGCAACACTAGGGGGCGGCACTCACGCAACGCCGACCCTGTAAAAAAGGAGCAACTGTATAGGCAATGAACGGGACAAAGCGTAATGTGTTTTCACGACAGGTATCACTCCTGCATACCCCTACGACGCTACTCCATCCCTGGTCCCCCCACTGCCGTTCCAGCGTCTCCTCATGGAGCTCTGGCTACCTTACTCCCCGCAGGAACACAACACTACATGTAGTGTTATTTGACTGCGATCTTCTGTAAGGTGGAGGTACTACCCCAGTCGGGCTGCTCCAAATTCGGATCGGTCGAGTCCGTTGCGCCCTACATCCTTCAACTTATATCAAGTTAGTTACCTTTCCGAATGCGCCATCGCCGAGCTCGCCGACCATGTCCCAGTTGTCGGCGGGGTCGCTGTTGTCGCGGATGTTGTTGAACACCTTCTTCTTCTTGGCATCGTTGCCGCCGCCCAGGTGCAGGACCTGAAGAATAAATAAAATAATAACTATTATGAGCCTGTGCTGTCCCACTGCAGGGCAAAGGCCTCCCCTTCTTTTTTCCACTCTTCCCTGTTTTGATCTTTGCTGGACCAGTCTTTTGCGAAGTGGTCCAGCTCGACTCGCCATCTCCTCTGATGTCGTCTAACGTTTAGTGGGACCCAGTTAGTTGTTAGTGTGGCCCACAATTAATACTTAATTTATTCAAAAAGGTTATACGGAATGTAAATATAGTAGACGAGCTTCCGCCAGCAGCGGTTTGATCTGCGTTCCCGTTCCGAGTGGAATATAGGAGATAAAATGTGGCTATGTTACTTTCTGATAAGAAGAAAGAATTATATAGGTCGGGTCCATTAGTAAACAAATAAAATATCTAATCTTTTCTCTTAATGATATAAGTATAGATATGTAAGTTCTCGTGTTACTCCGGAATATAGTTATGTAATTTTAAAAAAAATGTGTGAAATCGTTTTTTAGCTACATTTATAAAATTCATTGTCTATTTGGTTAAAGATAATATCTGACTCACTGACTAATCTATCAATGCCCGTCCTTTCTTTACATATATGTAAACAGAAAAACATATATTTTATTATTTTATCATCCTATTCATAGAATTTTATCACATATTCGGTCACGTAGACCAATAGTTCAACAATGACTTGACGTCAGATCTTCAACTTGAGGGTGAAAACCAATCAGACTACTGAGTAACTCTGCCTGTCTGTATCGCTTTCACGCTAAAACAACTAAATCGATTTAAATGAAATGTGGTACACAGATAGTCTAGAGCCTGAGAAAGGACATAGGCTACTTTTATCCCGGGAAAATGGAAGATCCCTCGAGAACGCGGTTGCCACAAGTACCCTATAATTTTCAAAATTCCTTCCCCTAAATCTCCAGCTCAATGTCTCACTACCGAATAAGCTAGAGGTGTATACAAACGTGTAACTCACCTTCTTGAGATTGTTAAAGAACGACATATTGTCGTCGGTGTGCGCGTGCGCGTCGCGTGACGGCGCGCTGGCGCCTCAACCGTCTTTGCACATCGTGTCACTGGCCCGCACTCCTGCTCATTGCTGGAAAACAAAACATTTAAGGCATTTGATATTAAATCAAATTATGATTAATCTATACTAATATTATAATTTGTAAGTAGGGGGTAATCTCTGGAACTAATAATCCAATTCAAAAACTTTTTTCAGTGGTAGAAGTGTAGCAACATTATTCGTGTTATAGGCATTCATATATATAGGTATTATATAGGTGTATTCCTACGGGAATGGGAACCGCGGAGCAGAAGCTAGTGTAAATTATATTGTAATACTATCATCCTCTGCGCGGTTTAATATAAACAAATCGGTGTTACAAAATCTTGTCGAGAATAAAATAAATATAGAATACTATTTTTTTACTGTTTAGAAGACATAAGCGTTAATTATCATACAATTGCTGCCATTCGTTTACATTACTTTGAAAATTATTTAATTATGATATACCTATATATTTAATTCATACGGGCATTGTGATCCTCCCACAAAAACAAGCCAATTTGAACCTAATTTACATGTATATAAACAACTTTATCTATCACCCGCAAACAAAAATTTTATATATTTAAAATTTTCAACACGTCAACATTAGCCTTACGCGTACAGCCTTGCCCAACGTCCCTTGTGATAACACGATAGTGTAAGGTAATATAAATCTTATTACTATAAAGATAAGGTTGATATTCCAATGTGTTGGGAGTGTGGTGGCGAATTGATTTGGAGGAAAATTATTCTTTAAATCTTAAACGCGTCGAATTCGAAAGTCCTACTTCTATATATATAAAACAAAGTCCCCGCCGCATCTATCTGTCTGTCTGAACGCGATGGACGCACACTACTGAACAGTTTTTCATGCGGTTTTCACCAAATTACGGTGTATTTCATGGGGAAGGTTTTTTTGTATAATACATCAAATTGGACCCGGTAGGTGGCGCTGGTGGACAGAACGAAGTCTCCCGGGACCGCTAGTAATAATAAATGCTAAAGTTTGTGAGTGTGTATGTTTTTTAAATGGCTTGGTATGGAGTTAGCTGACACCCTGTAATAACACAAGACTACTTTTTCCAGTCAAATTGAACATGCCCTCGGAAAGCGGGTGAAACCGCGGGGAGTCACTAGTTACTCAAATAAGGAAGAATAATTGCTAAAAGGTAGGTTATTTAGATTCTTATCTCACGTATAAAGTAAGTGCTTATATGGCAATGTTTGCTACTATAGTAAACATGCGTAAATAAGTATGTTCTTACGTTAAGTTTAGGTACGTCGTAACTCATTATCATGATTTTATGACTGTGTGACATAGTTATAAAACTACATAGTATAAAACAAAGTGACTTTCTCTGTCCCTATATCCCAATGTATGCTTAAATCTCTAAAACTACGCAATGGATTTTGATGCGGTATTTTTTAAATAGATAAAGAGATTAAAGAGGCAGGTTTTTAAATACAAGATATGCATAATATGTTAGAGAAACAGTGTCAATTTTGAAGGTTTCTGATGTGATGTATAAGCATTGCACCCGTGGGATACCGGGGCGGGTCGCTAGTTAAAACTATAAAAGAAACGTTTTAGTAATTAAATTTATATGGGACCAATCGGAAACCTAATTCCATTTATTAAACATTATGAGGTTTATTATTATTATACTATAAATAAATCGATATATATGATACATGCTTTGAATAAGTACAAATAAACAGCAGGTACATTCTTAAAAGCCAATTACTTAAATTCCGCGATAATATTACAAAACATGTGTCATTTAAATATATACGTTAAGTGGCTGTCAATAAATATAATAAGACTTGAATAAAGTATGAGCCGTAAAACAAAAAGTAAATAAAGATTATACAATACTGGTGGCCTTATCGCATAATGCGACCTTTATTTGAAAGGACCAAAAAAAAATATGTCAACATTTTTTTTTAATGAAACGTTTCGGCAGTATTCATCGCCTTAAGCAGCGAGTAAACAATCAAGTTTACATGAGATTTTTTTTATCATATGCGTCACATACATACCGACTGAGTCATTTATATATTTATAGTTATTTAATTTGTTTTATATTGTCAGTTTCCGTTTGTTGGTGATAAAATTAATGTTTCTGCTAAAAATGTACCTATTCATCTGAGAGTAGGTCGATTTGTTACCACTTACATAGTAGAAACAATACATAGCTATGTTCGAAAGATTCTTGTTCTTCATAGCTCCCGAGTAAGTATAGACGAAATAGCTAGTCAAGTAATTAAAATTCGTATTTTAATGCACCTAAACAAATGATCTTCCTTGACGCCGGATCGCAATGTTCTTTAAGGGAAGTATGGGAATATTATACGCACGTAGAAGCTGGCCAGATATCGTCGAAATGAGTAAGTTAAGAATTAAAGACATATTTTGTTATCTAAATATTAGGTCATCAATATGACAAAACTAGCATCATGCATTCGGGCAAAAATTACCTAGCTTATTCCAAAACATATATAATACTCGAATCTAGCCGCGGTTTCACCTGCGTACCCGGGAGATCTTCCATTTTCCCGGTATATAAAGTAGCCTATGTCCTTTCTCAGGCTCTACCAAAGATCATTTAAATCGAAAGCGAGACAAGATAGAGTTACTTTTGCAAATTCATCCAGATCCATTCAGCCGTTTGGGCATTTATGTTTATTTACTATAGCAGTAAGATTCTTTTACAAACTTTTGTGACAGCCAAACAGCCGCTTGTGGTTTTCAGCTCATTGTAGTTTACCATTAAGCCGTCCCCGTAAATCGGATCTTAAATACGTGTGACGTATCTAGTCCTGTTAGTCAACGGTGATGTCATTCTGTGTCATATGTGATGCGGTGGACGACTTGTAAGGTAGGTATCTTATGCGGTACTTTAGCGTGAGCGATTTCGGTTTATTATAAACCAGCTGCCTCCGCGCGATCCACACACGTAGTTCCCGTTATCGTTGGAATATAGCATGAAATATAGCCTATGTTATTCCCTGATAATGTAGTTTTCCGATGGTGAAATAATTTATTGAAATTGGCGCGGTTGTGTTTGAGTTTATTCTTTACAAAAAAATGCGCAACCCTAAAAACTAAAATAATTTTTCTTTTAACCATATGAGCTTATGTTAAATGAGCTACGTTAGCTATGATGTTGCACGCTTGCTCAGAAAGGTCCCGTGGACCTTAAATATTTTTATTTAAGTAGGACTAACATTTTGACAAACATTTACATCCTACTTATAATAAAAATGCGAAAGTTTGTCTGAATGTATGTATGGATAGGTACCTACTTATGGATATTGACAATACAAAATCGCTCCGCCTATCACAGAGTCCTGACCCGATCAATTGAGACGCCCCTCGCACAACAAAAAGTCTACGTTTAATTGATACAACTTGTCCCGAGGGATTTTAAATGTCTATATATTACATTGCTTTATAGAGGGCAAGTGTTTTGTCACAAGTAATATTAATATAACCATTTATATACGTAATAATTTTTACAAAAATAAAAATTATTTATTCCAACCATTTATTGATTGCTATACTACTTTAAAAGCATACTTATAATATTAACCAGAGCTTCATTTGCCATATTTAAACAAATTAACACAAAATAATAATTCACTTTACCTCTTGAGTACCATATAGTGTTGACAACGGCATTTAATTCGTTAGTTTAAAAGATGTAAGCGAACCAGCGACTCTTTTACACTATGTAATGAAAAAGATACGGACATTTACACCCAGACAGATGCTGATACATCATCATTTCGACCTTCTAATTCCGACTGTAGACCAAAACGACCACACATAACTACAAAATAAACAGTAACAAACATTTTCTAATAACATTGAATGCACAAATTATGCTAATGCGAACCGATAACGTATAGAATGCGGTCTTTGTAACCGATGTTACCGGTTCACAGCTAGAGGTGGGATTGTGTCGATGATTTACAATCTATCTAATATATAAAAATCTCGTGTCACAATGTTAGTTACCATACTTACCATACACCTCCGAAACGGCTTGACCGATTTTTATAAGATTTTATATGCATATTCGGTCTGAGAATCGGCTACTATCTATTTTTGATACCCCTGAGTGATCACGGGAACGGGAACTACGCGGGGAAAACCGCGGGGCGGCAGCTAGTTATATATATAAAATTCTCGTGTCACAATGTTAGTTACAATACACCTCCGAAACGGCTTCATCAATTATTATGAGATTTTGTATGCATATTCAGTAGGACTGAGAATCGGCTACTATCTATTTTTGTGCTAAGTGATCACAGGAACGGGAACTACGCGGGTGAATTAAAATAAAAATTAAAGTTTGTTTGTCTCCTCTATGCATTCCTAAACTTTTGTTCACATTGCGATGCTTTTGTTCACATTGCGATGAAACATTCGTAGGGTCTAAAGACTCCCAAGTTTATTTATTTTTAATTTATAGTCAAGTTAGCAAATTATTACTGGCATAATAAATATAGATAAAAAGTTAGTACACATTTTTATTGCACGCGGCATTTCAACGTATCCTTAGTTTTTTAAACAAAAATAAACAGTTGTTAGAAATCTGCGCGTTGTCTAAACCTTTAATAAAAGTATGATAAAACTTTAGTGGGGTCTTCTAAGAACGCGGGGGTTCTGATCCAAAACTGTAGGTTATTTATAGACGACATGTTATACGCTTTTACTTAATACATAATGGTATGTTATTTTATTTAGATATATCATATCGCTATGTTTGTATGCATATGTAGATTTACTTATTAATTTAAAAGTTATTTGTGTAAGTGGTAATAATCTCGTTAACGAGTAGGTACCTAACTTTCCTATCGTGAAACAAAAACAACATTTAAAAACTTCGATAGTTATTTCAGTCAGTAAACTATCTCAACAATCGACATGTTTGTTGTACTTGTACAACACTACTAGTAGAATTTAAAAAATACCATTAAGTCTATTGAATGAATAGGTACAAAATACAGTAGTATAAATAACAATACTATAATTGTAATGAAGATTAGTATTTCCTTTAAAGGGACTTTCACGTACAAAAAAGCCATCTATCTCTGTCTAAAAATACACTATCTCTTTCATCGGTGAATACTGGATATACTTTCCTACTAAAGAACTGGAGGCCATAATCACATGTCAAACCAAATGCAGTTAGAATGCGCACACGCATGTATGTATGTGCTAACTGACCAAACTGCGAGTGTAGGTACAGTTAGCCTTAATAGGGCAACAATTTAACTTAAATGTACAAAAAAAAATATTACCTACAGATGTTTGTAAGACTGTCACGCAAAAACGGCTGAAGGGATTTAGACGAAACTTGGGACACCGATAGTTACATCTCATAAAAAACATAAGCAGACGAAAGTGTTACAATGGGCAGTAGCCCTTTTAGTATTCTCTTCCAGGCAACCTTAGGGTAGAAATGATGTAAAAAAATCCATGCACGCGGGATAAAAAGTAACCTATTAGTTATTCCAGAACATATTCTAACTCAGGGTCTGTTTTGGCGTGAAATAGTAACAAACATACATCTATACATTCTCAAAAACTTTCGCAAATATAATACACTACTGGCTCCCCGCGGTTTCACCCACGTTCCCGGGAGATCTTCAATTTTCCCGGGATAAAAAGTAGTATGTCCTATCTTAGGGTCTAGACTATATGTGAACCAAATAGCATTTAAATTGGTTCAGTAGTATTAACGAGACAGACAGACAGAGTTACTTTCGCATTTATAATAATAGTTAGGATATTAGTAGGATTCTACATTATGTTTATTTCCTTCAACACTATTATAGTACACAGTCCAAGACGTTTAGTGGGTGCGATACAGCCGATACACAAGCCTGCGCCCGCGCCGGTCGGTTGACACGCTTTCGATTCCACTATCCACACACCGACACCGCAGCGACTAGAGACGTTAGCTATTTGCAAATTGTCACTCAAACACATGACTCGGACTTATATGTCAATGGACGTGTTACTGACCCTAGGCTTTCTTCGGCTATAATCAGATTATTCATTGTAGGCAGAGATATGACATTTCCAGTGTTGCAGTTTTTTAGACCCAAATAAATAGTGTTGTGGTAGATTCGAATTTTTACAACTAAAAGTCGGCTAAGGACAAAGGAAACTCGACTAGTTTCCTTTTTTTTTATCCAATGTCAGAATGCCTTTATATAAATAAAAATATGAAATTTATGGTAATAAAACATAAGACATACACGGTAGGTAATTAAATATTACATAGTACCTATATTATTTGTTTTGGGCTATTGAAAGAACTATAGTCATCACTTGTCACGCTATGGACCCCATTTTGTTTTGGAAGTGACTATTTGTACGGGTACTGGACAAATAAATTATATTTATTCGTACATTTATTCATTTTTTTTAATTATGCATGAATTGGATGATTAGCCTATGTTAGGTTAATTAAATTAATAACATTTATTCAATTTTATTTATTTAATTTTGGTTTCAATTAAATTCAAATTTAGTTTAAAAAAAATGAAATTTTGGGATTTTCGACTAGATTTATGTATCGGATACTATAAGAACAACACTGCCGAACATCACTATTGTAGCGGGTCACCCTTTTTTGTATCAGTGACAGTTGCACTTGTCATTTCTGTGACTCGAATTATTAATCCGACTATAGTCAGCATTTTTTTACATATTAAGAATGTATTGTATTTGGGAAAAGAATAATGAAATTAAATGAAATCTATCTTTCTATTGGTAAAAATAATTGTTAAAATCGGTCCTGTAGTTTCGAAAATCTGTTAATAATATTAGTACCTACATCTATTTAATTTAATCATAAGCTAAGCGCGAACGTTTTTAAAGTTAAATGGATGTTTGTTGCTCTTGCACGTAACGACTGTAGTCGAGTCTTTAGAGTATGAAGTGTAGAGTAAGAAAGTATATGTTCTCGATTAATATATAGGTCAGTTAAAATAACCGAAACAGTTAATACACGGCCAAGAACTTTGAGTGCGGCGCGAAACCACAACCTCGTATGTTCACGTCCATGCTTATTAGTCCAACACTCGACCATTGGGAAATGTGTAGTGTAGATAAATAAAGGTAAGTAATAGAGGTCGTTCGTGTTAGGAGATTCATTGAGCAACGCCGGAAAATATGCCGCTAAGTATCTGTGCATTGAGTTTTAAGATTTTGCGACGAGTTTAGTCTTCATCAATCGAAATACCAAACGCACCCAAGGCCCGATGAACCATCACTTTCGGTGTTGCAAACGGTACAACATAGATGAGCTAGACACTTGCAAAATTTCCCTCTTATCATAATCCTCCTAGTTAATATAAAGGTAAAAAATAAAAAAGAATATATGTATTAAGTATATATTAGGTAGGTACCTAAAGCGAAGTAAAAAGTAAAGTGTTTTTTTTTACGATACAATTTTTGTTGCGTTCATACAGTAACTCAGTCCTGAAACTGAGTTATGAACGGGCAGAATTGTCAAAAGAAGTTTTATATACATATTAATACTAGCCGACCCGGTGAACTTTGTTCCTTAATTTTTGCCTTGCCCTGGCCGTAAAAAAAATTCCCTTCTGAAGTTATGGGCGTGCATACATTTCGCAGATTAATTCTAATATATTTAGATTATCAAAAAAAAAACTGTTCTTAATTTAAAAACCTTATCTACTCTAACCAACAGTTTGACAGATCGACATCTCCAACGTAAACAGTTAGCACGGCGCGCCATTCCAAACAAGGCCACAGTCGCGTCAGCACCAGAGACTTGGGTCAAGACATCAGATGTACCAAGATCGTCTAACAGGTGGGTCGGCCATTCACATTCCTAATGCACGTATCACTTGTGCTAATCTAGTCCTGTGGCTCTCAAACTAGCCCTAACTTATTAATAAAGAAACAAAGTGTGGGGCCAGAAATGGTAAAGCTTATGTTAGACTGAAATGTTGGCATTGTTAGCAATTCTGACCTAAAAGTTTCGTCGCGCTTTCAGTGTAAACGAAATGAAATCATACTAATATTATAAAGAGGAAACATTTTAACGAATAAACTTTGAAACATTTGGACCGTTTTTAATAATCCTTTCACCAATGGAAAGCTACATTAGAGTGTAACATACGCTTTATTTTATCCTTGTATTCAGTTTTATAGATCTAAGCTATATAATATACAAATATGTAGGATATTATTATGTAAAAATAATATAATTTATACAGATAACTTCTGCAGCAAAGTGAAAACACTTTGAGAAACACTGATTTTGTCAATGGAATTTCAATATATTATAACGATTGATTATGCATTCCAAACGATATTGAAATGTTTATATGTGTTATGGACTACTTTTATCTATCAGTTTGCGAATAAAATTTCTGTTGCAAGTTGTCAAGACAAGCAAAATTTCTAGCATAAAAATGTGATGAATAATTAAACCATGAAACTCCGGTAATTTGGTACAAAAAAATTTAATATTTTAGTTAAACATATATATTATAAAGCTGAAGAGTATGTTTATTTGAATGCGTAGATCTCGGGAACTAATGGTCTGATTTGAAGAATTATTTCAGTGATAGATAGCCCATTTATCGAGGAAAGCGATAGGCTGTATATCATCAGGCTACGGCGAATAGGAGCGGAACGTGAATCAAAAATGTTGCAAAAACGGGCAAGTGACGCTAATCCTGGGACATGTTTCACACACGGCCAACCTGATTCCAAACTCAGTAGAGCATGCACATGGTAATCAGATAGCTGATATACTACCTACATACATCTAAGTATTTAATAACATACTTATATAGTAAAAGATATACATATTTACATTACATCCAGACACAGAACAAACAGAAATGTTCACACAAATGTTTGTACTGAGTGGGAATCGTAACCACGGCCGACAGTTCGAAAGTTAGGGTCGCTAACCACAAAGCCAACCCGACAGGCAATTAAAACTCAATCACACAATACCTTATGTACTTAGTATTCGTATAAAAGAGATAGCATATGTTAACAACCATTTAGAATGGGACAATGATATCTGAAATTGAGTATCAATACTATTTCCATAGTAAAAGATATGAAATAAAATAAGTATGTAGTACATAGATAGGCCATAATAAATATTATAGATAAAAATGATGACTTGTTATCAGTCTTTCTGCAATTATCTAGTGAAAAATGCCTAGTTATTATCATTTTAGTAGCTGACCCGACAGTCGTCCTAGCGATGTATATTTAATTAATACGAACTTCAAATTCGCGAACTGCTAAACGCACGAAGTTACAATATAATACTAGCTTGCACTCCACGGTTTCACCCGCGTTCTTTTCCCGAGATAAAAGGAGGCTTAAGTCATTTCCCAAACGTGTATTTTGTATATCTCTCTACCAAATGTCATCAAAATCGGGTTTATGGTTCAAGCGTGAAGGGTAACAAACAGACAAACTTACTTGCCCATTTATAATATATACTTCCTTTCGTATATAATAAGTAGATATTTACACTTATAAAAGAAACACATGTTCATGGACACAAATACTTGTCCTGGTTGGGAATCAAACCGACGACGGGCGCACTGAAGTCAAACTATTATTAGTAGTTTATTTAATCCTGTTTTTTATTATATTTATATTTTTATATAAATTTTTGTAACAATATGGATTTCGTCTGATATAAAAATATTATTATAAAGTCTCTAACCACAAAGCAAAGCGGCGTCGTAGTTATTATTTTTTTTTTTATGTATTGGACGACAAACGAACAGACGTATCGCCTGATGGTAAGCGATTACCGCCGCCCTTAGACACCCGCAACACTAGAGGAGCCACAAGTGCGTTGCCGGCCATTTAAAAAGGAGTACGCTCTTTACTTGTTCGCACTAGTATCTAGGCTACATCCATACGCATATAAGTGATCCGAACACCAAACTCAATTAATAATCAATTAATTTGCATGTAACAGTCAAGATGCCTATGCATATAACATGGTCCCCTACCGTTATATGTGGTAATCGAAACAATTAATTTAGGGTAGGGCGGGGCTTAAAGGTCCAATTTGACTATTTCGAATAATACTGTGAAAACTGACTCTGCTATATCGAAATAAATAACACTAATCAAACAAACAGTTATCTGAGTATGTTTGACTCAATTTTCAGGTGAATTATTATAATAGAAATATGTGTTTCTACAACTTTTTTAGACCTTGTCGTCTGTCCCTTTTTGCCCCATAGTAGGGGTAAAAAGGGACAGGCAGGAGGCAAAAAGGTCCAGTACTGAATTTTTATTTAAAATCGATTTTATGAAACTAAAACAATATTTGGTTCAATTTAATTCAGTCGTTTATTTATATTCCAAAAACAAATGTTAAAAATATTTTAGTTTTTAAACAAAATTTTTTTTTTTCTATATGTATTACAACAGTAACAGTCGAACTAATAATTTCTAACTTGCCCGTTGCATCTACTCAACAGATTTAGTACCACGATCCGATTTTCTTTTATAGTTGCGCTTACTGAAACAAAAAAGTCTTTATTAACCCACATATTAATGAGGGGCCACGTTGGACCTTTTTGCCCCAACCACGTGTAAATATTTTAAGAGGTTATAACGAAATAACCGTTAAACCGAGCCTAAAACTAATAATAAATCGTGAAAAACAAATAAATCACTTATACTAATAAATTATGTTCAGGTGTGATAAACGAAAAACCACGGCTCGAAACTAAAAAGTAAAATGATGAAAAAATTTACTTACGTTAAAATTTTTAGATGTAGTCGTATATCTCCGGCTAGCGACGCTGCTCGACTGTCGGGGATGCCCCGTTACGCCTCTCGGGCTGTCTTCATTCCGCGTACATAGTTAGAACGCACGATATACCGCTAGTTTTTTAGATACTTATGGTGGACCTTTATACCCGCGGACCTTTAAGCCCCGCCCTACCCTACTTGAGCATTCTTACATAACATATTGTGGTGTTCGTTTAAAGTATACGGAAGTGTTATAACTTGATATTGTCACAACTATATTGGCTCGTACTGAGTGCATACTGCATATAATAACTTCCATGCTCCAAAAACTGAAAAACACTTCAATGCTTATTATAAATGCGAAAGTAGGTATGTCTGTCTCGCTTTCTGACTATACTAATATAACTATTGAACGGATTTAAATGTAAATTGGTACACTGATAGTCTAGCTAGAGCCTGAGAAAGGACATCTAGGCTACTTTTTATCCTGGGGAAATAGAAGATCTCCCGGGTACGCGGGTGAAACTGCGGGGAGCCACTAATACTTTATAAGTCCTATTATCCTACTAATATTATAAACGCGAAATTTTCCGTGTATGGATGTTTGATCCTCTTTCACGCTAAAACTACTGAACGGATTTGAATGAAATTTGGTACAGATAGTTTATGACCTGGAGTAACACATAGGGTAGGTACTATTTATCCTGGGAATATTTAAGATCCTCTAGGACCACGGTTTCACCCGCCACTAGTAAGTTCTAAAGAAAAGGTGCGAACATCTGTATTTTCTATCTGAATGTAAGGCTGTTCTTACGTCAAAACAAGCCTATTCAATTGGAAATGTAATAATTCGTTAGCTAGTAAGTAAAGTATGTCAAACAAACCATTACGTATATTATGCACAGAATCTCGACATCAATTCTACAAAATACCTATATAGGTACATAAATAAAAGATGAGTTGACCAAAGACTAATATTTTTTTAATTTGTTAGTTGCCTTACTAAATATCACAAATTATATCCATGTTTCTTGTCACAATTTTCATCATATTCTCGCTAATTTGAATTTATTATTGTAAAACTGTTGTCTAAGCGTTAGAATAAATTTCCTGTTAGGCCAATGCTCTTAAACATAGAGAAGGGTAATAAGTTTTCTCTTACACAAGTCAGCACGTGGAGATCGCGTGTTCATAAACGAAAAATAATTACCCTAACATAGTGAAAAGTGATAGATCAGCACGCGACTCGCAAGAAAATACCAACATTTCGATTTAATTACATAATACAGCACAGTGTTGCACGTTACTACTGGCAGGGTTGCTACACGAGGAAAATTGATTTTTTAACCTTAGTTGCAACCCTGAAAGCGCAAGGATAGTTGCAAAATAAAATAACTGAAGTTTGAATAGCAAAATAAGACCAAGCATCAATCTATTTAATGACATATATTGCTCAAGTGTGTGCAAATTTAAACGTAATGCCCAAACTCTAACCTTGAGTTTACAAAAAGATGACCTAAAAATATTGACCACAAATTTCAAGGTCACGGAAGAATAGCAACGCTAAATTATATCTTAAAAGCATGTATAAATGGGTCATTATCTTTTGAACGAGATTCATTTGATGATCTATTAAAACTATTTTAATAACGTAAACAAACGTTGAGTCGCGCTTAAAAATATATGACGTGAATATTTTCAGTAATGTAAACATAATTGACCGGTAGAATCAGGGTACTGGGTGCCTCTTGGTCATTAGCCGTATTAAGAATCAGTTGCCATGGTAACGCATAATGAGCAAAAGACAAGGACATCCTCGAAAGGCTTCAAGATTTCTCATGACAGAGATCTCGCGTCTCCCTCGCACACGTTGCACTCGAAACGGGAGCAGTTCTCGGATATCTGTAACGCGACACCGCCGGATACGTTTATCAGTTCATGTGTCACGTCTGTGCTTTGAAACTATTATCACTTGTCGATGCTGAAGTGTCATTTAGTTTTAAAGAATCTCTAATAATGTTTATATGATACATACACTTGAAAATAGACTTAAATATTGAGTAGGAAGGTTGTTTATGGCGAACTTAGAAATAGCTTCATTAAAATAAACAATGTATGTGAATATCAATTTATAATAGTTTTCAAAGGTAGTAAATTGGGTATACGATTACTACTACAGCACCAGCTAATCATGGTTTGGGTTCAGATTGGGCATGAAACAAAACACCTCAACTATTATGTATTTATTTCATTATATTTGCTGTTTCACATCCACTGTTGAATACAGATCTCCCCATAGATTTTCATGTAGACCGCTTGAAAGTTGCCTGCATCTGGCGGGTCCATTAATTATTTTGTTAAAATATTGTAATTTTTCAAATGGTAAGGAATTATAAATACAAAATTTTCTATTGACTCTCAGTTCTTTACCTTATCAATAATACAGACATGCCTTATCAGATATGCAGAGAGAAAACTCTTATCTAATAATGATTTGCTATCATGATTGACATATGATTCAGTATTGTTTGTGTATTTTATCTAAGGTAACTGGGTAATGGTAACTTGGCACAATTTAAGTGCAGTACTAAGGGCTGTAGTCCTATTTCATATGCCTAAGTAATGAGTAATATTCATTTGCCAACAAATAGAAAGATTCATCTTGTAAAAAGTACCTAAGTAAGTCTATACATGTACTATTCAAATGATTGGTTTAATTACTACAAAATAGCTTTATATATAAAAAAAACCTATTACAATAATTACACAGGTCTACAGGGGTCTCCCCTTTCGAGATTTGATGATTGATTCCGATAAATTTTGGGACGCTGAATATGGGAAAAATAATGAAAAAATTCTAACACGTCCAGATTTTTTGCTATTTAATATTTTTAATTCTTACCAAAATACTCTCGGTAGTCTTGGATAGAACCGTATAAAACTAATGGTAATGCCTTTTACTCAAAAAAAAATATTAATTAGCTTTAATTAGGTTCTAGGGACTGCTCCTAATTGATGATATAATTTTGTTTATCCAATTCAATTAATGGCCTACAGTAATAGCTCGAAAAAACACAAAATTTTAGGTCATTTGCTCATGAGGTCGTCATTAGAGTATAGTTGTAAATTTCTACACCTTTTAATAATTTTCTATAAAAATAAGGCTAATTATACATGATGAATACATAAATATAAATATAACTATCACATTTAAAAAAAATCAGTACTTAAGTGCAAGCCGTAACGCAAAACATCGCAAAAATGTCATCAAGCAAGTGTTCAAACTCTCCGGATAGTTTCTGCAACATTTGTGGCAATTTTATGTTTGTAAAACAGCGCAATAACATAACAGACTTCGTGAAAAATGTTTTTAACATGTATTTTGGTACAACTAAGCTGAAAGAAGGAATTTTCGTGGGCCCATATAAGAAATTTGATGAAAGACACAAGTTTCGACGAAAGGTTAAGTCCGATAGAACTTGAAGCATGGAAATCTTTTAAAGAAGTTGTGAGAAACATTCTTGGCAATAACAAAAGTGAAAATTATAAAGAAATTGTTACGAAAATGATAGAAAATTACGGGAAAATGGGGTGTTCGATGAGCATCAAACTTCACTTCCTGAATTCCCACTTGCACTACTTTCCAGAAAATCTGGGAGCTGTAACTGAAGAGCAAGGTAAAAGATTTCACCAGGATCTGAAAGAAATGGAACGTAGGTATCAAGGAAGATGGAATATTAGGATGATTGCAGACTATTGTTGGTTGTTAAAGCGAGATGAGCCGAACACTACTTTTAAGAGAAAATCTCACAATCGGAGCTTTGGTGGAAAGAAAAAAAGACACCACAAAACATTGATATAAAAAAACCCAAGATGCACAGTCTCATACAAAAGTAACACTCGAAACCGTCCTCAAACACTCACCAATGATACCTACCGATGTTATAGTTATACTTAAAACATATTTTGTTGCAAATTCAACCTTACTAGCATGTTTAAAAGTTGTTTTTAGCACCCAGTGTACAAAAAGTAATAAAATTTTACGACTGAAGTTAGCTGGTAGGACAAGGCATGGAGTGGAGACGAATATTATCAATTAACTTTTTGTTCATAGGACATTGAGTGAGATTTATAAGTTTGAATTGTGTTCTAAACACAAATTTTCAAGTGTCAGATTGAATCTACGGATCACTCTTATAACTAAAAAAAATAAATCATCATAACATTGAAACACATAATTAATTATGTATTAAATAATAAAAAAAGCTACTAAAACAACTCGTCTGGTTCATCTCCGTAATTTGTACATGGGGCATTCCATTGTGACTGGTGGGACATTTGTCTCCAGAATTTGACTAACTGTGAATGATAATTATGTACTCAGAAGTGAGACGATGGTATAATTTATTTTATGACGTAGATAGATAGTTAATGATCATGTTCCCATAAAAATAAAACCCAAATAATTTGAAACTTCTTTGTAATTATCATTTGAATGCATGTGACTGGTGGGACACTGAAAAATCCTTCTCTGCTGTCTCTATGCACTTAGGAATGAATTTCAGCCCAACTACTTAATTTTCAAGTTAGCTTTCTCTGTGGAATAAAATATATTAAATACACTATCGTGCTTATGAATAAGTAGACTGATGACCTTTACTGGAATGAAAATATATGTGTTCAGATTTGTGACTGGTGGGACAGCTCTTTGTGACTGGTTGGACAAGTCAAAATTATGTGGAAAATAGTCGTTGTATAAATTCAGTTTTATTATTATTCTGAACGTTAACAATGTTTTCATTTATAAATTCAGTCATCAGCATTACAAGACAGTAGTCTAAAACAAGGAAAAAAGAAAAATAACTTAAAAAATGTTAATGATATTTTTAAATTCGTAAAATATTCTGTCACCCATCAGCCTTATTTCAGGATCAGGTAGGATTTCCGCTATTTGGTTTTCTGTCCCATTCTTTTTCTTGTGCTATCTTCCATTTATCAGGGTCCTTCTTCATTATCTCTCGTGATTTCTTCTTTCTCTCTGCGGCATTCATCTAAAGCAAGCAAACAAACACCCAGTTCACATCACCGCAAAGGCATGCATTCATGTAAAGCTCATAGAGAAGATAAGCAAAAAATCACCTAGTTAATATTAATTTTAATTAAGGAGAAGCACAAAACCATTCCGTTTTAGGTCTGCAGAAAAAAACACAAGTCCAATAAGAAATCTGCATGCTAACTTTCGTTACATATCAATTGTTAGCCAGGTTAAAGTAAGTCCCACCAGTCACAGTGACTGGTGGGACTTACTTTAAAACTGTAAGGAAACCATACAATTTACTTTTTAACCATTAAAATATGCTTTAATAGTACACCACGTCTTTATTGTTACTTCTGGAAAAAACGGAACATGGAAAGTCATATTTGAGGTTAGGAAAACAACTTTTATCTTTTTTTGCGTGACTGGTGGGACAGGCGAAATGATTTTGTTCAAAGGAAGAATACACAAAAAGTAACATACCTTTACACAATATTTTGATGTAGCAATTGAGTTTATCCTATGTTTTCACTAAATTACAAGCGTCGAGTTCTTATAACCGCCACAATCAGTGTTGCCAGCGAGGTATTTCAAAAGTGACCTGAACTGTCCAAAAAAGTAACCTTTAGTAACCTTTTGTATAGGAAAAATATTGACGTCGTTTTTTTTTTTTTTTTTTAGGCGCGTCTCTCAATTTGGTCTCTTGTACACGTCTACGTCTCCAAAATATTGACGGCGTTTTTTTTTTTTTTTTTTTAGGCGCTGAATCACCTAAAAGTAACCTTTTGTAACCTTTTCTGTGGTGTAACCTCCAAGTAACCTAACGAAGTCAAAAATCACCTGTGAGGTTACTAAAGTAACCTTCTGGCAACGCTGGCCACAATAGCCGAAAACAGTTTCGCCAACCTAATAAAAATTTGACCCCAAAGCAATTATGGAGGGAAGTGAAAGTTACCATAAACAAAAGTGACATTATTTTCTTTTTTTTTCTAAATTTCTGTACAGGTTCATGAAATATAGTTATTAGGATATAGGATATTAATGAAATAAGTATAATTAATTGAATTTTAAAATTTATGTAGTTTTCCTGTTTTCGATGGAATGCCCCACATATAAATATTTGTTATTTAAAACTTTATACAGAATAGTTTAAAAGTGTGCTTATTAATTTAAACTTAACACAATAAAAAAAATCGACTCCATTAAAAAAGAACAGGGTCATTTGTATTATGCGACTAAAATAAAAGGGGCGTGTAATGTATCGTTCTTACGCTGACAAAGCCGCCATTTAAATCTGCCGTATTATACTTGGACCGTTGCGTGAAGTTTTGAGACAAATTAAATCAAAATCCCACATTCCTCTCTATATTAAGTCATAAAAACAACAAAAACAAATCGATAAAGTCTTTTACTTACCGAAAATGCGATATCCCATCCTTTTCTTACGTTCTAGACGTAATATTTTTACAATTTCGTAATGAACACTTCGGCATTTTTAACGAGTGTTCAGTGAGGCGAGCGACGCGAGACTATTTGAAATGAGCGCACAATTTCAATTTGTGCGCTCATTTTATGCGGACGTTTTTGAGACGCTGACTGTGTATCTTGGGTTTTTTTATATCAATGCCACAAAAGTATGTAATTATAGCAATAAGTGTATTTATGTATTGTTAAACAATATTTAGTATTTAAAATACATTTTGTAATTTATTTAATTTATAAAAAAATATTTCCTTACAAAGGTGTTGTTTTTTTACGAAAATAAAAAAATGTGTTTTCCGGGAAAACTAGATGTGATGGCGGATATCTGAGATATTCATATTCGTAATCAGCGCATCAAAATACACAAGAATCACTCATCAAATCTCAAAGGGGAAAATAAAAGTTAAATTTTGTAGACCTGTGTTATTAATGTGAATCTTTGTAAGAATGTATGGATGTACATTTCTTACTCTTTCACACCAGAGTAGGTGAAGAGATCACAATGAAACTAGTCACAGAGTTAGAATATGTTTAGGAATAACACATTTACTAATGAAACTTTTTATCCCGGGGAACTTAAACATCCCCTGGTTGTCCCGTCCACTTGTGATCATATAAAAAATCATGATTAATATGACAACCAAAAAGCCAGTGGAAAGGGTAGCTAGTTTATTTATAAACATACAAATTTTGCCTCATAAAGGTATATAAATATGTATATACTGATGCAAGCATCAAATTGGCATTTAAGTGCTTAACCTGTCCAGTTTACCAACACCTATGACAAGGCCTTTAGAAATTAGTGGAACAAATGAATTAATTTTAATTTACACTTCTAATGTGTCCTAATTTGTTGCTCATTTTAACTCAATTATGGAAGTTCATTGCTTCAAATTGCAAACACTCATGTCAGATGTGCCTTCCGTTCATACTTATACTGCTATGTATTCTTGTAATGGTGAATGAAGAAGTTGCACACAAGTTCAGGTATTAGAACACAGTAATATAGCCATAGAGTTTCTATTTGATGGTGCAAAATGAAGAGATATTGATTAAGCGTGGTAGAAATATACCTATGTTGTATATTAGGACACTTATTTTCATAGGTAGTAGTTAGTGGAATACTACATCACAACATAAATTATGAATGAAAGTTTCCATGCTGAGTTTGCAATGTTTGTATGGGTAACCTCAAAATCTACCGATTAAGGATTTTCATAAAATAAAATAGGACTATACTAACCTTATAAAACCGGGTTAGGTTGAAAGTACAAAAAAAACATGCAGATATTTTTGATCATTCCAATTTAACATGACTACAAATAGTGTGGTTACATTTAATCAAAAAATATTATAGAAACCTAAACAACTACCTAATTACCTAATTTTGTGTTATTGTGTCACTAACATGACAATATTAAATGATATTTTCCTCACTCCATTACAGCTCATAAATGTAATTATTACAACACATTTTCCTGGAATTTATTTCATATTATATTTAGCCTTTCAATCAATAACTGAATATGCGTCAAACATCTGTTCATTAAAATTGTGTATTATGTATTCTATTATTTTATCAAAAGCATTTAAAAATAAATGTAATTTCTGCAATTTGTGTTCAAAACATAAATTTTTATAGACTCTATTTTATTTATAGAGCCTGCTCTTGCATAGACTACATTCATACTAAAAGACAATCTTAAATTAACTCAGTTATATAGTTTAGAAGAATTTACCGCACCAGATTTAAGAAATATGAGCCTGCAAGTGTAATACTCGATTCAATATTCTATCTCTTATAACATTTAAGAAATAGTTGGCACTCTTTCTGTCAATAAGGTACCTTCTTATGAGTAAACTTTAAAATAGTTTTATAGGAATTTCATATTCAAGTTTTTATAAATAACATAATTGAAATCACAGACAAACACAGCTTTTATTTGCATAATAGAGGTGAAGATAAGACTGTTATATGTTTAAACTTCTTAGCGATGATGTAAGAAAGATATTATTATTCTATGACCTTGATTTTGTGGTATTAATGAATCATTTATATATGAGAATTTCTGCGAAATTTAATGTATCTCTCAGAGGAGGTCTTAATCAAATTTAGCACAGACAGAATGTTTGAGAATCTATAACATTTTTTTTATACACTGTCTTTTCTCCTACAGTAAGAAAACATGGTTACCTTATTCATAATGTCCAAGCTTGATATCCAATAAATAATTATGGTCCAATCACACACAACACTGCAATCCAATGCTGTACAGCTAGAGCCGCGACATATGCACTAAACGCTTCAACTTATGGTGAAATTGCGTCTCGTTACTAATTTAATTAGAGGAGCTACACCCTTTCGATAGTATTTACGTCCGAATGGTTACTAGACAGTGCGACGTGCGATTAGATTGAGGAATCAAGAAATGTGAAGATTTGACCCGGCCTCGCATGACGAGAGTCGCGTCCTCGAGTAAAAAACCTGTTCTGCCTATTCACCTACTAAACCAAAGAACCTGGGGCTTCCAATAAGTCTGGGCTCCAGGCCTGGCACGACACATGTTCTAATTTAAACATTAGCCATATAAAACGAGCCCATCAGTTAATACGTAGAACACACTAAAATATTTGATAGGTGAAAGGAGACATACCTTTGAGTGGAGTCGTAATAAACTAGGGAATCCAACTGTTATGAGTCCGTTAGAGGTAAATAAACACAATAACACGAAACTAACAGTTCACAAATTGTTTAAACACTGATAAATTGTTACACCCACGATTATTGAAAACGGTATCCATAAATCCAGTGTGCGGCGGATATGCGCTAGCCCGTGAAAGACGCCATTTTGATTTCGTCAACTATCGATTATAGACAATATAGATATACACCGTTACGTTATTGCTAATCTTTGAAGGATTATTTAAATATATTATTTCGCATTATATTTCTCGAAGCACAGCATAGTCTCACATAAATTGTAAGCTTTTCATATAACCACCTTATAGGATTTTTATAGGCAACTTATATTTTAAGTACCTAGGGAGGAATCGTAAAATAACATAAATTGTCCACAGCAGCAGAGTTGTATAATAAATAATATGTACAATAAGTAATATCCATAATGAAGGTTTCAACTTATGTGTTATGTTTATACAAATCGATTATTTATATACCTAAAACAATATTTTTAGTCGATTGTTTATTTTGTTCTATGACAATACGATTAAACCTACCATAATAGAGTAATTCGCCTAACAGTACACTATAAACCTAATATTTCATAATTTTTAGATTTATTTTTGTTGCAATACATAAAACTAGGAAGATGAACGAAAGGTGAGGTGAGCAACACTGCCAAACTTTCTGTCAAAAAAGCAACCAAGCAGCTGTCTGTGCTTTCGTGTTTTCGTACAATAAATTAGCGAAAATGGCAGAATGAAGCCTATGTAATAACAAAATTATATGTGGAACGCGAAATAAATATGTCAAGTCGTCGTTCGTTGCTAGGTTCAGCGCTGGACGCGTTGCCAGCTCCTACTGATCCCCTGCGCGAATTATTCGAAGCCTGTAAAACTGGAGATGCTGCTCGCGTAAAAAAGTTGATTACACCTCAATCAGTGAATGCCAGGGACACTGCAGGCCGTAAATCTACACCGCTACACTTCGCCGCAGGTATTTATTGCAACAACAAACATATAATTTTCGATATCGATAAAAACAATGTGCCAAAAGTGAAAGGTCTGACCGAGGAAGTCGTAAATTTAGGAAATTGGGCAATTGCATAATTAGATACGGTCCATGATTCAGTTCTGTGCTGTATGTACGACCGTGTTTATTCACAATTGACGTAATGTGGCTTAGAGAACTCCTGTACACTTCATGTTTTTGAACAAAGGTGCTCATTTCTTGTGTTGTTTGCTGAACTGTAACCCTTTTTTTGGTATGTTTGTATTTGATACACTACTTATTGTTATGGTTTCTCCTGAGAGGGTACAGTATTGTTTTATATCTCTTGCATTTGATGACACACTTTCCTAAAAACAAGATAATTTTATTGACATCCCATTGCCAATTATTTATAATATAATTATTTTGATGGACATAGAAATAAGACAGAATGTAAAAGTTTATATTGGCTTATCTCTCTCGCAGTATGGACCTTACTTAAATTAGTAGAAAAATAAACATACATAGGTAAGGTGTCCTTGTTTTATTTTATTTATGAAAATTAATTAAATGTTTACCTATAACTGTAGGGTAGTTTAGCCGGTTTTCGTCCAATTAGTGGAGTTGCCAGGTTATACATTTAAAAAAAATATGTTCCACTGGGCCAAATCTAACAAACTATTTTTTGATTAAACGCTTATATAGTCTATTTTAAGTTTACATCAAGGGACAATTAATTATAGTTATCGTATTTTTTATAAAAAATATTTTAATGAAAAGTACCGATTTCGTCAGTTTTCGTCCAAAAATATTAGTTTTCGACATATTATGTTGGGTTAGTTTTCGTCCACTGTTTATAAAGAGGATTATAATGCAATTAATTAAAAATCAGTGTTTTAATTGTGTTTTTAATCAACTCAATAAAATGCAACTATAATGCGTTTTTATAATAACATACAAAATGTATTTTTATAACAGCATTTGGCTGATAAAAACGTTAATTATCTTAGAGTATAAAACATAGATATCACATGCAAAATCAGGTACATTGAGATATTGTCCTTAATTTTTTAATATCATTTTAAGAAGTCTTAAATTGTAATTGTTTTTATTTAACAACACCAATTAAGTATCAATTATTTTTAATAACAGTAAAACTAAGAAACTTATTATTTGTAAGGATTTATAGTAAAACAGCTAACATTTCAGCTGATGAAAATGTAGATTTAGGTCTGCGGTCAGCTGACAGTCTTCAGTATAGCAAAGCCTTTAATCTGACATAATCTGAATATCTGGTAGAGCCTTATTTAAGGCATCTTCTGTGTAAGGATTTGTTTTTTTTCTTATTTTTTTCGGCTCCAATGACTTTATCTAAGACAATGCATTTAATGACCAAATATACTAAACAGCAAATGATATAGGCGATAATGATAATATAATACCTGCAGTGATCGAAAAACAAAATAAAAAGTCTTGCTAAAACCAAACCAAGATAATAACCGCTGTTTGTAATGGACGAAAACTAAATAACTGGTGTTTCTACTTCTCGTCCGCTCATATTAAAGTACTTGGACGAAAACTAGAGTAATTTTTATAGATGTTTTTGGTTTCCGTCCAAGGTATTTAAATATAAATTTATGCTTGCCACACTGATAAATTCGTGGACGAAAATGAAATTTTAGATCGAATAACTAACAAAGATCCAGCCATTTAAAAAAAATTATGAAGTTCTTCGCATTCCATACTTTAACTGATTTATGAAATTTCACTTATATTTTTGTGTTTTCGTCCATGTGGACGAGAACAGAATATTTTGCGGAATTGGTTATTCCATTTCCGTCCACCTAGATTTTATAAGTAATTCGTTAAATAAGTATGAAAAACACCTCCTAATGCCAACTTTGTGTCTTTACTTAGTTATAAATTACCAAAACAAATAAATACATGCGAAAAATAACAAAATAACTTACCGTGCAGCTACCTCGCGCCACAATTTTTTTCACATTCAAGATGGCGTGTTTATAGCTCGTAAGCAAGCCGCAGATTGACAAAGCTTTTATTCGAGTTGGGAAATGACAATTTTTTTTAATTTTGGTAGACTAGCACATATGACTTCAAAGGCTGTAACAAGTCCAAACTTGTGCAGTCGACTATTAATATGATGCTATTCTACGTAAATGTTGTACAATGCGCCTGGTAATGGACGGAAACCGGAGCTGGACGGGAAACCAGCTAAACTACCCTATCACATCAAATTAAGTAAAGTTACACAATTAATATTAAGGGTGTGGCCACTAAATCTAGACTATTTCAACACTAACAACAATATAAAAAAATATATATATTTTTCATGGAAATCCACTTTCTACTTGGAATCTTATTGTGATTAGTTAAATATTCTTTTTATGTTTTATGTCATGAATGAGTAGCAAAGTGCCGGCAGACTTGTTGAATGCTATTAATAAGTGTGATGTTTATGAAAAACTCTTAATTATAATACCCTTATTTATAGTCAATTTATATGCTTAAAAATGTATTAATAGCTAATTCCAATAATAATAAACATAAATAACATAATAAACATGCCTAGTATAAAAACTAGCCTACTTTCCAATAATGTTTCAAGGATTGATGTGAAGGTCCTTTTTTAACGTGTTGCAGTTTATTTGTTGTTCAGACAAAGAATCAATTTAATGTTTCAAACAAAGGAAATTGCATAATTATTTTCATTAACTTTACCCAAATTTTTGTTGGAAACTGCGCTCTGTATTGTAGGTTAGTCTTATGTTTATTCTGTTCATAAATATGTGTATTAAAAATCTAGTTACTATAATACAAGCTCTATGATTGATATCATATTGCCTCTTAATAAAACTAGAACCAATATTATATACATAGCCAGTAGAGACCTTAACTAATATCAACCAAATCTGACAGACAGGCTTTGTGGTTAGTGACCCTGACTTTCAAGCTGCCGGTCATGGGCTTGAATCCCACCCAGGACAAGCATTTGTATGCATTAATTTGTCTGTTGTATGCATGTCATGAATATGTATTTAAAAGTATTATATGCAGTATATCAGCTATCTGGTTACCATATCACAAGTTCTGCTTAGTATATAATATTTTTTTTATACCACAAAGGTGGCAAACAGGCATAGAGTCTGCCTGATGGGAAGCGGTTACTGTACCCTATGGACGCTTGCAATACTAGGGGCGTTACTCACGTATGGAATCAGATTGCCCGTGTGAAAAATTTCCCAGTATATTTTTTTATATCTGTCCTATCAGGCTACGGTCGCCGTGAAGTAGTAGAACTCCTCATAGCGTCGGGGGCTGCGCTCCAGGCCCGCGACGACGGAGGCCTACAGCCGCTTCACAACGCGTGCTCGTTCGGCCACGCGGACGTGGTGCGGGCGCTCCTAGGGGCGGGGGCTGCTCCCGCGGCCAGGGATAATTGGGGCTACACACCGTTACACGAGGCAGCCGCTAAGGGCAAAGTGGATGTGTGTATAGGTGAGTTTTATTTTGTCAGTTAAAATAATCTACACAAATACTAGTGGACCAGGCAGACTTCATTCTGCCAGAGAATCTAAACCATCGTCGAATCCACTTGAACACACACAAAAAAATTCATTCAACAGCTGATTAGGAGGAGTTCACTATCAACACACGTACAGAAGAATTGTATATATATATAGATTATAAAAGAGGGAAAAATTGTATTTGTGTGTGTGTGTGTTCATAATGAATAAGCTCAAAAAGTACTCTGCTGATTTTAAAAATTCTTTCACCATTGGAATGTTACATTATTAGGCAGTAACTACATAGTTATAGTCTCGGTTTACTGTCTAAATAGAAGAACTAGTATCTGAAGATGTTAAATATTATATGTAAATCATTTCAGCATTGCTCCAACACGGCGCGGATCCCAACATCCGTAACACAGAAGGCAAGACGCCGTTGGACCTAGCCGATTCAGCTACCAGGCCCGTTTTAACAGGTATATTCAGTGACTTACATAACTGACTAAAAGTTATATTTTACCAGCTTATGTATAAGTAAAAAGATTTTTAGTTTGTATTGGTTTGCTCTAATACCTAGGGCCTATCTGGATAATTGTTTAATTATGAGAATGCATATGCAATCCATATGCCTACATTGGATCCCCATATTCCTAGAATTACTATGACCTAAGCCCCCTCGTTGTAGGAGAGTCTCATGCTCTTCAGTGGAGACATATAGGTATGAGCTGATCATGATGATGATGATCATATCTTTTGTATGCATGCAACAAATTACTTCCAAATCCATTCAATAGTTTTGTATGTAAGAGTAACAAGCATCTATCCATACTTAAAACTTTAGCATTTATAATATTAGTAAGTTTACTTCGGCACCAGATTGGCCATGTATGAAAAATGACCCACCATATTTATTTACTACATATGTTTGATACCCAGGCGAGTACTGTGCGGCGGAAGTACTAGAAGCGGCCAGGTCTGGTGCAGATGACCGTCTCTCCTCCCTTCTTACCCCCCTCAACGTGAATGTTCACGCGGGTGACGGTAGACGATCTACGCCTCTACACCTTGCCGCTGGGTACAACCGCGCTAGAGCAGTCCGGCTATTGCTGCAGCGGCAAGCAGATGTACACGCCAAGGATAAGGGGTGAGTCATCTTCATCAGCTCATATACGTCTCCACCGAGCTCGAGCCTCCCTTACATTGATGGGGTGCAGGCCATAGTCCTATAGGCCTAGTGCGGATTGACATCTTTGGCATGGTGGCATGATGTTTTCCTTCACCGAAAGCCAGTGAGTATTTTATAAACTCAGAGATACGGGCTACGGATCGTTAGTCGGTGCGTTCTCAACTGAACCACCGCGGCTACTTAGACGACCGTCTCTCCTCCCTCCTCACTCCCCTCAACGTGAATGTTCATGCGGGCGACGGTAGACGGTCCACGCCTCTACACCTTGCCGCTGGGTACAACCGCGCTAGAGCAGTCCGGCTATTGCTGCAGCGGCAAGCAGATGTACACGCCAAGGATAAGGGGTGAGTCATCTTCATCAGCTCATATACGTCTCCACCGAGCTCGAGCCTCCCTTACATTGATGGGGTGCAGGCCATAGTCCTATAGGCCTAGTGCGGATTGACATCTTTGGCATGGTGGCATGATGTTTTCCTTCACCGAAAGCCAGTGAGTATTTTATAAACTCAGAGATACGGGCTACGGATCGTTAGTCGGTGCGTTCTCAACTGAACCACCGCGGCTACTTAGACGACCGTCTCTCCTCCCTCCTCACTCCCCTCAACGTGAATGTTCATGCGGGCGACGGTAGACGGTCCACGCCTCTACACCTTGCCGCTGGGTACAACCGCGCTAGAGCAGTCCGGCTATTGCTGCAGCGGCAAGTAGATGTACACGCCAAGGATAAGGGGTGAGTCATCATCGTCAGCTCGAGCTTCCCTTAACATCGAGGGGGTGCAGGCCATAGTCCTATGGAGTACAGTATGGGGTTCTTCAAGAAGGGAGTGAAGATATTTTTACAGGGTCGGCAACGCGTGAGTAACGCCCCTAGTGTTGCAAGCGTCCATAGGCTGCGGTAACCGCTTCCCATCAGGCGGACTGTATGCCTGTTTGCCACCTTTGTGGTATAAAAAAAAAAAAAGGCCTAGTGCGGATTGGCAGACTTCACATGCCTTTAATTATGACATCTCGGACATGTAGGTTTCTTTCACCAAAAGCCAGTGGTGTGTTGTAGGTAAGTATGTTAAAAACTCAGAGGTACTCAGATTTGAACCGGCACCCTCGTGATCGTTAGTCGGTGCGTCCTATTTGATTGAATAGTAAAAAATATTACAAATGCCTCGGTTGTCTGTCTGTCTCGGTTTCATGCTAAAACTACTGAACCAATTTATAAGAAATTTGGTACACATAATCTAAATAGAGAAATGATCTAACTAAAATATACAATTCTTATAAAACGACTTTGTTTCATACTATTTTTCTATGTTAGGCACTTGTCTCACCGGCAACGATTAACGAGTAACGAGTAGAGCTAGAACTAGAAACGAGTTAGCGAGACGCGGGGATCGAGTGCGTAGTTCCGATATTTGTGTAGCTCGGCTATAAGCGAGTGTGCGAGTGAGGCGGGCGATTACTCGCATCACTCGCTCGCGGCAGATGATTTTTCGATATTCATATTAAATAAAATAAAAACGTGTACTTTCAGATACGCACTGTAGAGAAATGACCACTGGTTGCTCTCTCGGCGTGAGTTCTAATCGCTTGGCGAGTATCGCCGCGCGAGTGTTATCTTTCATAGCTCTTGTCGCTCAGCGACAAACTAGTAAAGCGGTGTCCGTCGAGTGCTCGCCGGCAGTGTGAACAGTCAGCGATTAACTGTTTGTATATGCATCTCTTTTGTTCACACAGAAAGTATATCTATTGTACGTTTCTTGAGCGAGAAAATAGCCGATAGTTAGTCGTTTTCTCGTCGTTGGTGGGACAACTGCCTTAAGGGATAATTTAAGAATCGCTGCATACGATAGAAACGGTGGGGTGGAAGCTAGTGCAATATATTGAACAGGACTTTACAGTCTTATGAATTCTCAACTCTAACCCCCCGCACGTAAGGTTGCTTTTACTGACAGCAAGATGTTCAACAATATATTGTTACAGAGGCCTAGTACCCCTCCACAACGCGTGTTCATACGGCCACTACGAGGTGACAGAGTTGTTAGTGCGAGCCGGTGCCGATGTCAACGCGACTGACTTGTGGGCCTTCACGCCGCTACATGAGGCGGCTAGCAAGGCACGGCTTGAGGTAATATACAAGGCCTAACTATATTACATGAATACAATAAAATATAAATGTCCTGGGATATTTATTAAATATATTTTATTATGGTCGTAAAAGTACAGGAAGACCGATGAAAGTATGATATGTGTAAGGAGTGTTGACTGAAATGACGGCTGACAGAGAGAAATTGAAGAAATAAAATATTTTGCCGACCCTGCTTAGGCGGGATAAGGGCAGGATGTAATATTTTTCACACACGGCCAATCTGATTCCAAACTAAGCAGAGCTTGTGATATAAGGTAACTAAATAGCTGATATATTACATAATACCACTTTTAAATACTGCATTGCATTTGTTGCAAATGTTTAACCAGGATGAAATTCGAACCCACGACCGGCGGCTTGGCAGTCAGGGTCAGTAACTCAGAAAGATTATCAGAAAGTCAATCAGCTTATCTTTGGGCATATATTAATATCTATACATACTAAAATTCAATAATTACATAGGTGTGTTCCCTACTACTGAGCGAAGGCGCGGACCCCACCCTGCTGAACTGTCACGGAAAGTCGGCCTTAGACGTTGCACCTACAAGGGAGCTACAGGAAAGGCTAGCTTGTAAGTATTCATTTATATAACTAATATTATGCATGCTGAAACAGTTTCTTTATGACGGTTTCAGGCCTAAATCAATGAACGGTAAAGAAAATTTCTTTCTTAAAAGGTTGATAAACAAGGATAACATAGGCTTTCTTTAATTCCAATATTCATACGCGGGTGAAACTGTAGGCCGGAAGCTAGTTATACATACATATTATAAATGTGAAAGCTAGTTAGGATGTATGGATGTTTGTCACTGAATCACGCTAGCTGACAAAAGGGTTTGGGATGAAATTCTCATAGAGATAGAATTTGTTCTAGAATAGCACAAAGTTTATTTTATATCCCGGGATAATTAAAACTCCCCAACAGATGTTAAATAAAAGCTAATATGTTTACTTTGATTTATCAAATAAAATTATGCTCTCTTTATTCATTTAAAAGAATCAAGTAATCACAAGAACACGGTCAGGGTCAGTGACCTTATCTGCAGCAATTTCTTCAAGTATACTTTTATAAAATCCCTATGACCCAAATGTTGTTCTACATTGAACTCTAACTACTAAACAATACGTTTGACAGTCGAATATCGAGGCCACTGTCTCCTCGAAGCATGCCGCCTAGCCGAACCGACGAGGGTGAAGAAACAGCTGTCTTCTGTCACTGGGGGACAACATTCGGTAAGCATCTACATTTAAAACTATTTATCTATACTAATATTATAAAGCTGAAGAGTTTATTTGGACGCGCTAATCTCAGTAACTCCTGGTTCGAATCGAAAAAATATTTTTATGCCCATTTATCGAGGAAGGCCATCGAGCATGTAACCAATAGAGTAGCAATAGTGAGCCATTTGTTTAGCGACGCATCAATGATTTGTCACGTATGACCGGTATAACTAACAAACCACGCTCGAACTAAAACAGTGCCCGACCAATAAGAGACCTGTGTGTACGTCTAGTGCAACACTTGACCTTGAGTCGGCCAATCAGAACACAGGGGCCGGCGCAGCGCTTTGGCGTATTTTGTTTTCTAACAAACTGTTAACAGTTCTACTCTATTGGTTACATGCTCGATGAGGAAGGCTATAGGCTATATAACATCACGCTACGATTGATAATAAAGTAAGCAAAGTACTACCTACGTAATGAAAAATGTGAAGATAAAATTACTGTAACGAAATTCCCCGGTCAGCTAGTAGAAAATATAATGAAATGGAATATATTTATTCACTCAAATAGGCCTTCATAGGCACATAAGAAACGTCGACTCTAATGCTCGGTTTATATGGTTACTTCTACACTGATATTAATAAATTAATAAATATCCTGAGACATTTTTCACACACATTTTCATATTACAAAGATAATAATTTATCAAATTTTTGTGCGTATGTTTGTAATGAATAAACTCAATAACTACTGTGTCGATTTCAAAAATTCTTTCACCATTGGAAGACTATATTATCAGGGAGTAACATAGGCTATATTTTATTCCCATATTCCCACGGGAACTGGTTAATAAATAAAAACACTATCTCCCCCCCCTCTATTTCCAGCAACAAGCATCACAAACATCGACGACCGGTTCCCTACCCGGTACAACAGGGTCTTTATCCGTGTCCGGGAGCACACAGTCATTACCCGGCTCGTGCAGCGCGGAGTCCCTGGTCAACTACCAACACGTCACCACAGGGGATAGGCCTTTACATGCAGCTGCAGCTAGTGTGTATCCGAAGCGCAAACAAGTATGTGTATTTGAGATTTAACCGACTTTCAATTTTGTACCACAAGGCAAACAGGCATACTGTCCCACCTGATGGGAAGCAGTTACCGTAGCCTATGGACGCTTGTAACACCAGAGGCGTCACTCACGCGTTGCCGACCCTATAAAAAAGGGAGCAACTGTATAGGCAGTGAAAGGGACATAAACAAAGACTGCATACCCTACGACGCTACTCCATCCCTGGTCCCCCCACTGCCGCTACAGCGTCTCCTCATGGAGCTCTGGCTACCTTACTCACCGCAGGAACACATCACTACATGTAGTGTTATTTGGCTGCGGTCTTCTGTAAGGTGGAGGTACTACCCCAGTCGGGCTGCTCCAATTTCTAACGGACGAATCCGTTGCGCCCTACCTTCTTCAAATAAAAGAGTGGGTTGTTTGTAAGGTTAAAATTAAAGGCATGTGAAGTCCGCCAATCCGCACTAGGCCCGCGTGGTAGACTATGGCCTAAACCCCCTCGTTGTTAGGGGAGGCTCGAGCTCCTCGGTGTGTCAGCTGACTCCATACGAAATTCGTAAGTCGTATGCGTCTCCGAAACCCAAACGTCCTTTAATTATGTGCTTGACAGAAAACAACATGGCGGCTTGGTGAAATAGTTAGGTTAATAAATAAACAAATAAAAACCTATCGAGTAGAATAACAAAATTATGGAAATGAAACGCGGTTTTGTAAAAATATAAATTAGTCATATGTTTAAATTTAAATAGTTTTTTTGCAATCGTGTTTTGAATTATTATTTTATTTAGGTAATGGAGATGTTAATACGTAAAGGCGCTCGCGTCAATGAGAAGAACAAGGAAGGACAGACGCCTCTCCACGTGGCAACGGAACACGCACACTTGGACGCCATGGATCTGTTGTTACGGCATGGTGAGTCACCTGTCTCTTTCTATTTGTAAAGGTGAGAAGAGTGCAGGAGATGATTAGTGTGTGATGAATTTGGTTCATATTTTCTTGAATTGTATCACATTAAGGCATAAATGAAGGTATTGCTTTTAATATGAGTTAACCTTTACATGCATTTATAAATAGCCAGAGTCTAACACAGGACCCGGAAGATTGGTTTTGCTGTGATGTGCTAGCATAAGTGAATTTATAAATAAACATTTCTCATTTTCATCAATATAAAATTCATAAATTCTATTATCATTTTCTTCCTAAATATACCTATGTGTGTTTATATAATTTGTTTGTATAAAAATAGCTACATATATTTTTAATAAATATTCTAATTTTTCTCCTCTAGATTGCGTTACGGTAACTAGGCTCTATAGGCTATCTATAGCGATATATTATCCTGGGACATTTTTCACACACGGCCAATCTGATTCCAAATTAAGCATCAAAGTGAGCTCGTGTTATGGTAACCAGATAGCTGATATACTACTTTTAAATACATACTTATATTGATATTTACATCCAGACACAGGACAAACAGACATATTCATGCATACAAATGTTTGTCCTGGGTGGGATTCGAACCCACGACCCGCGGCTTGAAAGTCAGGGTCACTAACCACAAAGCCAACCGGGCTGTCATATTAATGTTATACCGTACCGTAGGTGCAAAAGTGAATGCTTGTGACGCGAGAGGGGAGAGTGCCCTGTCCCTCGCGGCTCGGAGGGACTCGGCCGCCGCGTGCCGCTTGCTGCTCGCCTGTGGCGCCGACACTAGGCCCGAGCCCCACTATACCCAACCTGATGGTGAGTGCCTTAGTATCCGAATGCCTTTATAGTGTTTTCAGTTGAGAGTCGTTCCAACTAGGAGATATTTGCCTCGGTTGAGAGTCACCGACACAGTTCGTGTAAGGGTATAAAAGCCACCTTCTAGTCAAAAAAGAAAAGAGATCTTTACCCGAGGGTCTTTTGGGTTCGTATAAAAGTCCTCTGAGGATATCACCTTCTAGTCAAAAATGAAAAGAGATCTTTGCCTCGCCTGTGGCGCTGACACGAGGCTCGAGCCCCACTACACCCAACCCGATGGTGAGTGCCTTAGAATCCGAATGCCTTTATGTTCCCAACTATGAAATCATTGTTGCTTCGGTTAGGAGTCACCGGCACTGTCCGTGTAAGGGTCTGAGATGATAACACCTTCTAGTCAAAAAATAAATGAGATCTTTCCCGCCGCGTGCCACTTGCTGCTCGCCTGTGGCGCAGACACTAGGCCCGAGCCCCACTACACCCAACCTGATGGTGAGTGCCTTAGTCTCTGAATACCTTTGAAGAGTTATCAGTTGAGAGTCGTTCCAACTAGGAGATCTTAGCCTCGGTTGAGAGTCACCGACACAGTTCGTGTAAGGGTATAAAAGCCACCTTCTAGTCAAAAAAGAAAAGAGATATTTGCCCGAGGGTCTTTTGGGTTCGTATAAAAGTCCTCTGAGGATATCACTTTCTAGTCAAAAATGAAAAGAGATCTTTGCCTCGCCTGTGGCGCTGACACTAGGCCCGAGCCCCATTACACCCAACCCGATGCTAAGTGCCTTAGAATCCGAATGCCTTTATACTGTTTCCAGCTAAAAGCAGGTAGCTACCGTAGTATCTGCCAAATCAACTATACAAGGCCACGGGGGCCCCAGACGTACGAAAGCAGAATATTTAAAAACTTCCCAATTTTTTTATTATTTCATAAATGTAAGTCTTAAGTCTTAACTAGTCTTAAATCAAAGTTTCCGTGCGTTCGAATAAGTCTGTACTAAGAATCATTGCCTGAGGGTGTTTACAGAGTTCGTTACTCCAATGCCTTTACAGGGTCCCGTGCCAAAAATCAAATTTCCCGAGTGCCTTTATAAGACTCCGTAAGGAGTTTGGTCCGTAAGGAATGCCTTAATGGAGTTCCCCAACAAAGAAAGATTCGTAACAGCGTTTGTTCCCCCTGTAGTGTATTTAGTCGAATGCCCTTAGGCGATTCCATATTAAAGATCTTTACATAGTTTGTTTCTATTTATAAACGTGATATTCAAGATAATGCACAAGAAAATGATGGATACGATAAATAAAACAAGAGAAAATCACATAAAAGTAACAATATAATCAATCAGACTTAGCATGCAGTACATCTGTTGTACCCTTGACATCGTCACCCATGTCCTTATCACCCCACCCCCACAAGTTAGTGCCGTCTCCGGTTCTCAGTGCCCTAGACTTCACTGTCTTATCTGACACGCACTTCAGATCATACGCCCATCCGATCCACGCGAAGAAGTCAATGAACTTTGTCGAGAAATTCAAATAATTATTGCCTAGTTCAGCTGTGCGGTAATCCCATGGGAATGTGTGATGGTAGTTGTGAAAGCCTTCTCCAAAAGCAGCGAAGGATACAGGCAGCGATTGTACAGGCAGTATGTTCTTATCATAAGGTTTGTTCCCCCACATATGTGCAGCGGAGTTGACCAAAAATGCAATGTTCAAGTTCATGACGTAACGCAGCATTGTTATATGCCATGCGTTGTTTAAGGTCTCGCCCCAGAAATATATTGGTATCACGGTTGGTAGTACGAAGCAGATGGTACCAATGAAGGGGACTGCGTATCTGAAATTTGATAATTATATGTCAATAAACACACAAAAATATGTCATTATAAAGTTGAAGGTGCGAAGGAGTAGATATAAATATAGATATATCTGGTTTCCATAACACTCAAACAGGAACGCAAGCACTTAAAAATGGTCAAATTGTAACGCTCAATTCGGAAGGTAGGTTTTGCTGAAAAGAGCCGGCTTTCCTACCCTGGGACACACGGCCAATCTGATTCCAAACTAAGCAGAGCGTGTGCTATGCTGTTTCCCAGATAGCTGATATACTACATACTTATACCTACTTTTAAAATAAAAATAATAAAGAACCTCCAGACAATGCATGTTTACAAATGTATGTCCTGGGTGGGATTCGAACCCACGACCAGCGACTTGAAAGTCAGCTTCACTGACTACAACGCCAACCGGTCTGTCAGATGAAAATTATACGTACGTAGGTATAGTTTAATATTGTTTTGTTAAAAATCAATACTCTTCTAACCGTGCGAAATCGGGACGGGTCGCAAAAATTTGTAAATGCTAGCTGCCTCCACGTGGGTCGTGGAGGTATAGGAATAAAATATAGCCTACGTTCACCGGAGATAGTGTAGCTTTCCAACAGTGAAATAATTTTATAAATAGGTCTACTAGTTTCGGAGCCTCAATGCAAACAAAAAAGCAATCAAATCTTTCCTCTTTATTATATTAGTATAGATAAACGTATGGTAAAACGGCTATTGAAATTACAGGCCAAACGACATCTTGTTTGACCTATGTTCATGGAAAAGTCCACAAGGTTCTTATAATTGCTGTTACCTATATCATAGACCTTGAATTATACGTAATTAAGTCACAGAAGATGTGTGGATATTAAAAAAAAAATGGTTTTTTATTTTTTTTTATTCTGCGGTTCTTTCGACCGTTACGTTTCGGCGCCAAATAAATAATGTTTAATGTTGCTATTGTTAATATAATTATATGAAGGGAATCAGGCAACATAAAATTGTTTATGTCATTTATCACGTTACAAAGTTAACATAATAATTACTGTGTTTAGTATTAGTAACAAAACCTGTTTTGCATTCCGGTTTTATCCCGCTAATTCAACCCGAATTAAATGCATTTGTCATTAAAATGGTACGTGATGAAAAATAACTGTTTTTATTATTTTTTAATATATTTGTGTATAATGTGGGTATATAAACCTCTTTTTCACTTAATATTTTGACGAAAACCGCATTAAAATCCGTTGCGTAGTTTAAAAGGGCTGAGCGTACAGACATCGCGGTAGCAAGTGACTATGTTTTATACTTACTGAATTTACAGTGTTTCTCTAACATATTATGCATGTATTGTATATAAAAACCTTCCTCTTGTATCACTCTGTCTATTAAAAAAAACCGCATAAAAATCCGTTGCGTAGATTAAAGATTTAAGAAGACATAGAGACAGACAGCGGAAAGCGACTTTGTTTTATAATATGTAGTGATATTCGATCTACGAGTAGGTATATGTAACCGTGGATCGATTAGCTACGTTATCTTATTACAGTAGTATAATATAATCAAATATACAATACTCACTTCTTCTGAAACCGTAGCACCGGATTAGCATAAATATCCGACATGTCAATTGTTTTACCTCGCCTCTTCACTTCTGGGTGTTTCTTCACCAGCAACCATCCGACATGGGAGTAAAAGAATCCGCGGCTAGCATTGTGGGGGTCGGCGTCTGTATCGCTGTATTTATGGTGTAATCTATGGTCTCTAACCCAGTTTATCGCCGTGTTTTGGAATGCGAACGTGTTAAAGATTAATAGGATGATCTGTAGTGGTAGTTTCGCTTTGTATGTTCTGTGGGCCCAGAGGCGGTGGGCCCCCGCTGTTATGCCTATAGCTGCCGCTACGAAGATGAAGTATGCTGTGAAAGGGTGCAAATGTTATTATTACCAAAACCGATGTCCTTTCTCAGGCTCTAGACTATCTATGTACTAAATCGGTTAAGTAGTACTAGCGTGAAAGCGAGACAGACTTACTTTCGCATTTATAAAATTAGTAGGATTTGTATGAATTCGCAGCTTATTGTTTGCAATAGCCCAAAGTTTCGACTATTTTTATGTTTCTGATAGCTTGGCAAACGCTTAAGAAGTAAAAAGATGACCTTAAAAACTTAATAGCGATGAAATAATACTTCGTTGTTCCCGGGGTTCTCGGGATGAAAAGTAGCCTATGTGGTATTCCTGAACATTTTTTTTTTGCCACTATGTGCCAAATTAAATATTCCTTCCGGTGTCATGATTGAGTAACTAACATCCATAAAAACTTTCGTATTTACAAGATTTATCTATCTTATTCGTTTAAAATAAACACAGTAAGCTATAAGTAAATTGTTTCATGGTTTTATTACATGGTAATACACATTTTTATTACACTACAATACAATTATTTCCTGCAATAAACTAATCTCATTGATAGGGGGTTTTTTTGACCTGCTTTTATGACCAACAAGAACTATGCTGAGCAACGATAGTCTTTTTACGTGTGTATTTAAAAGTAATATACGTATTATTCACCTCTGCTTAGTTTGAAATCAGATTGGCCAAATCAAACGAAAGAATCTGTAAAAAAGTACCGAAAATATCTAATTAGGTATTTACTAAAAATGGAAGAGGTTATTTATGAAAGGGTATAACTTCTAGATTAGAATTGGGGAACTCCCCATATAAAATCCATAGGCCATAGAGATTTCGTTCTTTTCATCAAGTTGTCAAGTAGGTACCTACTTACGTATAATGTGAGTCTTTAAGTACTTTTTAATTGACACATACTTTCGCATTTATATAATATTAATATGAATGCGAAGGAAATCGCTTTTATATTATGTTAAAATTGTAATAATTTAAATTAACTTACACATGATAATAGTCCCCCATTTCGCCGAGGTGAAGCACAAATACAGTCCATACACAGCCGCCGTATGCCAATAACCGAATGTCAGAAGATTCGGGTATACTATCTCGTACTGCCTCTCTGATGCTTGCGGAGCTACCAGCTTCTCAAACTCTTCGTCCTCGCGGTGAATTGTTAAGGTGTCTTTTGTGTTCGGCGCCATTTCTGTCATAAATAAATAAATATCCTGAAACATTTTTCACACACGGCCAATCTGATTCCAAACTAAGCAGTGCTTGTGATCACAGGGGTATCAAAAATAGATAGTAACGGATTCTCAGACCTACTGAATAGGTATGCATATAAAATTTCTTAAAAATCGGTTAAGCCGTTTCGGAGGAGTATGGTAACTAACATTGTGCCACGAGAATTTTATATATAAGATCAGGCAGTAACTGTCACAAAGCAGGTTTATATCTACACTTATATAATAAAGAGTATTTTATTTTTGTGTGTTTGTAATGAATAAACTCAATAACTACTGCGGTGTTTTCAAAATTGTTTCACCATTGGAAAGCTCCAGTAATAGGGAGTAGAATATATTTTATCTCCGTGTTCTTTGGAGAACGGGAACTACAAGGGTGGAACCGCGCGGAGGCAACAAGTTAAAAATATTTTTATTCATAATTAGCTGCCGCGCGGCTTAAACGCGTAGTTCCCGCGGAGCTATATTTTATCCGTACAGGGATAAAATATAGCCTATGAAATTCACAAATAATATTTTATTAACTATAATATTCAGAATATAGTAACAATCAGATCGACCCAGTAGTTTCGCTGCCTATTCGTAACAAACAAATAAATAAACAAAGAATCAAATATTTCCTCTTTATTATATGTAGGTACACGACTATTATTTTTATTATATGTGAGAAAAAGTTTTAAATACAATGAGGTAGGCATAATATAATTTACAAATGAAAAAAATATACATATTATTAATTATTCATGTGACGTTAAACGTTTTTTTTTTGTTCTCTATTGTTGTTTCTTTATCATTGTAATTATAAAATATGTTAATTCGAAATATTTAAAATAATTTTTATATTTTATTAAATTGCCGAGATAGAGGCGGAATTCCGCACACATTAATTAATGTTAAGTTTTCTTTGTATTTTGTTATAGTATATAATTAATGTAAATTGTAAGGATTTTGTAACTTAAGTAAATAAACAAATAAATAAATGTTCTCGGGCTTTTATAGTATACTAGTGGCTCCCCGCGGTTTTACCCGCGTTCCCGGGGGATCTTTAATTTTCCCGGGATAAAGAGCAGCCTCAAATATGTCCTTAAATTTGGCAAGGACATTCATTTATTTCCAAATTTCATTTCATTCGGTTCAGTAGGTAGGTATTAGCGTGAAAGCGAGACAGAAAGAGTTACTTTCGCATTTATAATGTTAATATAGATCGGATTATTTTTACCAGAAAGGCTTGGCACTGACTTGCTCGCTTTACAATATATTTCACACAATTTGTATATTTATTTTAATCAACTTCCGCCACGCGGTTTCACCCGCGTTCCCTTTAATTTTGTTGGTTATATTTTAGGTATAAGTTATCCCGCGATGGTTACAATATTTCATAAATTCTTCTGTTTCTGTGATATAAGCTTGAAAGCGTAAAAGACAATCAGACAAGAGTTGCTTTCGGACTTACAATACAGCGACTATGTGTAGCGACCCGCCCCAGCTTCGCACGGGTGCAATGCGTATACATCACATTAGAAACCTCAAAAATTGTCAGTGTTTCTCTAACATATTATGCGTGTATTGTATATAAAAACCTTTCTCTTGAATCACGAATCTTTTAAAAAAACCCGTATCAAAATCCGTTGTGTAGTTTTAAAGATTTAAGAAGACATAGGGACAGACAGCGGAAAGCGACTTTGTTTTATAATATGTAGTGATGTAGGGATTTTAATGGTCAGTGAGAAAGCATTCCTATGAAGGCGAAAGTTAGCTTTAAGTGGTACCTTTGGCTTTTTGCAGAATTTGCTAATGAATTGTCATAGTACAAGTAAATCAGAGCATTTTTAAGTAACTAGGTATGCACTAATATTATAATTTTTTAATGAACTCAAAACCTACTGTTCAATTTGTTCACAACTAATGTTTATATTTAAGGCAAACGTGTTATGCAATTTATAGCACGAAAAAGAAGGCAATAACAAAATAGTCACAATTGAAAATTAAAATTTAACTTCTTATTTTATTTTAAAGACTATTAAGTTAACATAATTTTAATTATCTAAATCTAAACACGAGAACCCGTTTAAGATAACAGCCACATGCAATTGTTTAGGATTCAAAAAAAAGAAATACTCACTTAAAAACTTTTTTGGTCACAGTGAGAACAAAAACTCTAAATCACAATTCTTCTTAATTATCATAGTTAACAAGCTTAGATACCGAACGGCCGATAACTGATGTATAGTTGAATCTACTTGAGTATATAATGACCGTTTTGCGGGCAGAATAATTGTTGTACAGGATTTAGGGTTCCGCACCTTTTTTTTAAGTAAAACAAAATATATATTATGTCATCACCATCAGTTCATATACGTCTCCACCGAGGAGCACGAGCCTCCCCTGATAATGAGGGGGTCTAGGCCATAGTCCACCACGCGGGCCTAGTAACTATAAAGTAAAAAAAAAATATATATATATATTCTACTAGCGGACCCGGCAGACTTCGTTCTGCCCACCAGCGCCACCTACCGGGTCCAAATTGATATATTATACATAAAAACCTTCCCCATGAAATACTCCGTAATTTGATGAAAACCGCATGAAAATCTGTTCAGTGGTTTTTGTGTTCATCGCTTTCAGACAGACAGAGGCGGCGGGGGCTTTGTTTTATACATATAGAAGATGGTAGATCAGCAAACGATTGATGGATGAATGAAGTTTTTGGTAAAAAATATCCGTATATGTATATTTTTGTTTCGTTAGCATTACAGTTATTTAGTTATATATAAAATCGGGCACACATTTGTATGCCTGAACGAGTATGTTTGTTCTGTGTTTGGGTGTAAACATCATCATAATCCACTCTACAAGCTGTTACAATATCCTCTTAGCTTGGAATCAGATATTCAGTGTGTGAAAAAATGGTCCAGGCAATTTTTTATTATTTTTCCTTCGAAGAACCCTATTAAAACCATGTATCATGTAATAGCCGACGAACTGTACGTTCGACCTCTATTATGACACCTTACGTATGAGGTCTAACCATTGGCTCTGAGGTGAATTATTTTTATATGCATTAAACTAACCATAACAACACAATATGTACGGCCATTTTGCCTAGAACATTTTATATTAAACACTAGTTGACCCGCGCAACTTCGTTAGCGTCACTTGATCGTTTTACATTAGAAACCTCAAAAACAGTATTTCTCCACTATTTCATGGATGTTGCTATATATATATAAACCATCCACTTTAATCACTCCATCTATTAAAAAAAACCGCATCAAAATCCGTTGCGTAGTTTTAAAGATTTAGGCATACATAGGGATATAGGGACAGAGAAAGCGACTTTGTTTTATACTATGTAATGATATTATAGTACTACTGTATAGATAAATATCTTTAATCTATGGAAAGCTATATTATCTAGGTACTAGCTTTTCCCCCGCATGTTCCCGGGGGAACTTCATCTATCTTGGGATAAAAGATAACCCATGTTTTTCCAAACTCCATCCTAAAAGCCACCGCGTCATGACGTCCTTAATATAATTATAAATTTATTTTTACTTTTTCATATTGTATCCGGCAACACTCACGTGCAAAAATGAATAAATTAAAAAAACAATGACTCAAGATAAACACGTCAATAGAGTCGCTTGACTCTAATGCGTTTGGTTCCGTAGATAATTTAATAATTTTAATTTATGTAACAGAAAATATGTTTGTTCGGGAAAAAATATGCAAGTTAAGTTTAAGGCAGTTTGGTATAAGTTATAACACATTACAATTACAATGGCAATAAATAAAATAAAAAATTTAATCATCATCATCCCATCATTCATATTTTTTTTATTATCCTTGGTTTGGTACTCAAGACAAACAATACAATTTATGCGTAGAATATATTTTTTTTAATTTTTAAAGAAACAAACGGCTATTATACATTTAAGTATAATAAGTTAATTCTTTGTATACTAAAGTACAACCTCAAGATTAAAAACTGAATAGGTGGAAATGTAAAGACAGATCAGTGTTGCCAGAAGTATTAACTCGTTCGTAGTTTAAAGATCACATTCACACGTACGTACCATCGATAGGAAAATTTTAAGGTTATATTATTTTATATGCTAAACTGTGCAGCGTGTCGTAATTGAGCTCTTTTCACCTTTAGGTCTCATTAGTAATTGCCACTTAATTCTTGGATAAACCTACGTTTAACTAGACGTTTAATGCATTTGGTCATTTTAATTATAAATATACAGGGACATTTCTCACACATGGCCAATCTGATTCCAAACTAAGCAGAGATTGTGCTATGTGTGTGTGATACAAGCTCTGAAAAGACTTGAAATAGCCACTCAATCTAGAAAATAATAATTATATCTGATCTGATGATGCACTCTAAAGTCCATAGGTACTCCACAACTTAACAATAGACTTTGGGATCTTTTGATTACTTTAGACAAGTGGTTTTAGTACAAATTACTTAAATAAAATGTTTTGAAACAACAACTTATTTATTTTTGTCTTGACCTGGCGGGATCACGTACTCCAACCTTTGCGAAATTGTCATTTCTGACAGAGTTTTGAAGATTGAACACATTTTTTTTTTATGATAACATCCATTAACCTTTAATTTGGCAAAATGTTTTTAAATACTGTTATTTTTGAGGTTTCTAATGTAAAAATATCAAGTGACGCTAACGAAGTTGCGAGGGTCAACTAGTAATATTATAAAGAGGTAACGTTTGTGACGTTGTAAAGGGTAATCTCTGGATCTACTGAACAGATTTTCAAAATTATTTCACCAATAGAAAGCTACGTATTTTATCCCCGTATTCCCACGGGAACGGGAACTACGCGGGTGGAACCGCGCGAGCTTGTAGTTAGTAAATTATTCTTCTTTATAATATTAGTGTAGGTAGATTAGTCTTAAATGCAAATCGTTTTAACAATACATCTCACTTTTTTTTTCATTTAAATTGCCATGTCTATTCTAAACTAGTCGACCCGTGCAACTTCGTTAGCGTCACTTGCCCGTATTTGCAAAAAAAAATTATGATCCGCTCCTATTCGTCGTAGCGTGATGATATGCCTATATCCTTCCTTGATAAATGGGCTATCTAACAGTAAAATAATTTTTCAAATCGGACCAGTAGTTCTTAAGATTAGCACGTTCAAGCAAACAAACAAACTCTCCAGCTTTATATAATAGTATAGATATCTGACGTTAGTTAAAATTATGTACGCACAATGATTAGGTGGCTATTATGAAGTACCTACTTCGAAGTACCTACATCGAAATACCCGATGACATGGGGTTATTTACGATGAACGAACGTTTTTAACACATTTTTTTGTTAAACAGCTTAGCAATATGTTTTTTTTCTACCTGTTTCTAGAGAGAATATTGCAAATATCTCTGTGTTCTAGACATACTAATGATTTTCGATTTCCTTTGGTCACGCCATATAATAAACTAGCGTCTGCCCGCAACTTCGACCGCGTGGAATACTGTACTTTGAGCTGTACTGTGGTACTTTGAGCTAACATTAACCCGCAACTTCGTTTACGTAAGCTCTCAAAGGGAAAAAAAAACACCGATTTTGAAACATTATTTATTGGTGCTCCGATCCTATTGGTACGTAGCGTGATGATATATGATGATGATACATACATGATTGATCGTACGCGATATGTATTATATATATGGGTGTAGAATTGACTATTAAATTACATAATTTAATTTATCTATATTTAATTTTACTGATGAATGTGTTGCTATGCTCAAGCTCGACAACGGTTGGATAGATATGGCTATTTTTAATGCATCATTAATATTTTTAATTGTTCGTAAAGTATAAATTCGTTTAAGAGGTTAAGGACACAGAGGTTAAACCGGACGAAAAAAATTTCTTTTATCATGTAAATTTAATGTATTATTCTAGTAAAGAATATTTTACTTGTACGTATTATAATGTGATTTGATTAAATCCAAAATATAATACCATTTTGTATATAGAATTTTAAAATATTACGCATATTACAATTAATGCGTGTGGATTTAATTGAGTTATAAATAATAATAATAAATATCCTGGGACATTTTTCAATGCTTATATATCACATTAGAAACCTCCAAAATTGACAGTGGTTCTCTAACATATTATGCATGTATTGTATATAAAAACTCTTGAATCAATCTATCTATTAAAAAATCCAATGCGTAGTTTTAAAGATTTAAGAAGACATAGGGACAGACAGCGGAAAGCGACTTTGGTTTATAATATGTAGTTAAGATATAAATTGACAGCCCGGTTGCCTTTGTGGTTAGTGACCCTGACTCTCAAGCCGCGGGTCGTGGGTTCGAATCCCACCCAGAACAAATGCATGCATGAATATGCCTGTTTGTTCTGTGTCTGGTTGTAAATATCTATAATATGTATGTATTTAAAAAGTAATATATGTAGTATATCAGCTATCTGGTTACCATAACACAAGCTTCATTAAAGCTTACTTTGGAATCAGATTGGCCGTGTGTGAAAAATGTCCCAGGATATTTATTTATTTCAATTGTTGATCATACAGACGCGTGCGCAAACGCAGCGGCCTTGCGTCTCCTCGAAGCCGCTCGAACGGGTGACGTGGAGACGGCTCGTGCAATTTTAGACGCGAGGCCTCGCTTGGTGAACTGCCGCGACGTCGACGGCAGACACTCCACACCGCTGCACTTCGCTGCAGGGTAAGGCACCATTATAAAGATACTAGGGGCTCCCCAGGGATCTTCAATTTTCCCGGGATAAAATGTAGCCTATGTGTTACTCCAGAACATATTCTAACTCTGTGCCAAATTTCAAGCAGATCACTTCAGCCGTTTTGACGTGAAAGAGTAATAAAATTCTCATAAACTTTCGCATTTTGCAGCTGAAGGTTATCTACACTAATATTATAAAGAGGAAAGATTTGTATTTTTGTATGTAACGAATAAACTCAAAAGTACTGGACCGATTTTAATAATTCTTTTTTCATTAGAAAGCTACATTATCACTGAGTAACATAGGCTATATTTTATCCATGTATTCCCACGCGCGGAGGCAGCTATGCTTAATATGTATCAATCCTAAAAACACAAATCCACCAATATTATAAATGCGCTTGAAATTTTGCATAGTGGAAAATTTAAGGTCCCCCGAGAATGCGAGTGAAACCGCGGGGAGCCACTAGTATCCATATAACTATGTATCTAACAGTCACCTTGGCTTAGTTCCAATTGGCGGGATTATTAAAAATATGTCATAATTTATTTGGTTTTTTTTTGCTATTGAAACCTTTGTGCTGTCACTCAATTTTTTTTCAACCATTTCTTCTGCGTTCATGCGTATATCACATCACATGATGTGCCAGTTTGAATATACCCTGTGATGATTCATATTTCTCTTTTCAGTTACAACCGGTTACCTTTAGCTCAGCTATTGTTACAAAGAGGTGCCGATGTTCATGCAAAAGACAAAGGGTGAGTGGAAGATTTCATACGATTTAACTAGCTTCTGCCCGTGACTTGTTACGCGTGGAGTTTCTTTACGACTTCGTTTACGTAAGCTCTCAAAAGGGCATATAACCTCGATTCTAAATCATCATTTATTGGTGCTCCGCTCGTATTGTTCATAGCGTGATGATATATATCCTATAGCCTTCTTCGATAAATGGGCTATTTTACACTGAAATAATGTTTCTTTGCTTTATATTACACTAAACACAAAAAGTTAGGGATATAAATAAAATTTGAAAATTTTGGGCGATTTTCAACGAGCTGTAACTCCGAGGAAAATAATCCCACAGCAAAAAATAGAAAACGAAACTGTAGCTTCAAGTGTCTTGTTTTTGGATATGGTCATGAAAGTTTGGATCTGGAGAAATTCTATGGAAACTACCAAGGAAAAAAAAATGCTAATTTTTGTCATCGAAAAAAAGGTCTATGGGCTTCAAAAATGATTTTTTTACTATTTTTGTTAAATGTTCTGTCAGAAAATTTAATGCCCTTTAATTTGTTGTAGTTAAGAATCCTGAACAATGATTTATCACGGAGTTATTGTCAATCAACCGAAAAAAGAACTTTTTAACTTTGTCAATCAATAACTCTGAGAATAATGATCGTATAGGAAATCGAAGATGGGTTTTAAAAAGAACACAGTATTCTCTATAAGAAAACGTGAATAACGTATCTCGAAAACATTTTTATGGAATTGAAAACTTTGATTGAAAAAATGGCCAAAATTTGCATTATTAAGGATATTTAGATAACTTGGTATAACTTTGGATTAAATCGATGAATGAAGGATATCGTTGGTAATTTTTTAACCTTAAAGTGTCCTGGAAAATCCCTGAAAAACTCAAAGCGCTGCAATGCTTCTTACTTAGTGTCCCGAGGCTCTAAATTTATTGATTTCGCTAAAAACACCATTATGAACGATGGTTCGATTTCAATCATTTTTTCAATGAAAACATTTTTTTTTCTCAATAATCTTTATTGCTTTGATGAAAATGATCGACATTTTTTTCAAAATGTCGAATAGAAAAAAAAAACATTCGATGATCTGTCATCATGCGAGAGCGCTTACGAGCAGTGACCCAAAACAGAGGCAATACGCGGTACTGAATTGTGACCTGTATACGTACAGACCCTTCAATAGCTACAGATGAACACACAGACAGACGGACAGACAAACATACAAGTCAAGAAAAAAAAAAAAAAAAAATGGTTTTTTTTCTATCCAAAATTTTTGAATTAAACCGATCTTTTACATCAAAGCAATAAAGGTTATTGAGAAAAAAAAATGTTTTCATTGAAAAAATGATTGAAATCGAACCATCATTTATAATCGTGATTTTAGCGAAAACAATCAATTTAAAGCCTCGGGTCACTAAGAAAGAAGAATTGCAGCGCTTTGAATTTTTCAGGGATTTTCTGGGATTTTCTGGGATACTTAAAAAATTACCGACAATATCCTTCATTCATCCATTTTATCCCAAGTTATACCAAGTTATCTAAATATCCTTAATTATGCAAATTTTTGCCTTTTTTTCAGTCAAAGTTTTTGAGTAAATGAAAATGTTTTCGACAAAAGCCGTTCACGTTTTCTTATAGAAAATATTGTGTAGTTTTCATAACCTTTCTTAGATTTCCTATACGATCATTATCCTCAGAGTTATTGATCGTCAAAGTTAAAAACTTCTTTTTTCGGTTGATTGACAATAACTCCGTGGTAAATCATTGTACAGGCTTCTTAATTACAACAAATTAAAGGGCATTAAATATCCTAAAAAAGGATTTGACAAAAACCATAAAAAAATCATTTTTGAAGCCCATAGGCCTTTTTTTAGACGACAGAAAATTTTTAATTTTTTTTCCTCGGTACTTTTCTTTGTATTTCTCCAGATCCAAACATAATACAAAAAAATCATGGTCATATCTGAAAACTAGACACTTGTAGCTACAATTTGGTTTTCTTTTTTTGCAGTACGATTATTTTCCGCGAAGTTACAACTCGTTGAAAATCACCCAAAAATTTCAATATTTTTTTATATCCCTAACTTTTTGTGTCTAGTGTAGTTATGAAATTGAAATGTCCATTTTAAGTTCATATACTAACTAAATAACCCACTCCCCTCACAGAGGCCTAGTGCCCCTACACAACGCGTGTTCATACGGCCACTACGAGGTGACTGAACTCTTAGTATCAGCTGGCGCTGGAGTCAACGCGGCTGATCTATGGCGGTTCACGCCCCTCCACGAAGCCGCTGCCAAGGGAAAAGCAGATATAGTTCGGTTACTGCTCAAGGTATAGTGTAAATCGCACTCTATTTACTTCTGGGAAGATTCAAATTTGGTTGCCTAACTTATGTAATTTGAGTGTTGTCGTTGTGTATTGTACCTGAGTAAGAAGACTCGTTTCATTTTATCGACATATTTCACTGGGAATTGGATAGATAGATATAAACGTTCATATAAATAAAATAATCTAAACGAATGGCACACACATAAATAATTAAAAGTTTGGAACCCACATGAGACCCCTGAGGGATACCGTAACTTAAATGTGAATTTATTATATTACATTGACCTAACGTTTTGTCAAGTTTAGCAAATTGCTCAATATTATAGTATTTACATACCTATAATAATAATATTATCTATTTCCTTTACAAATCACACTATATACCTCAAATAAATATGATTAACATTATCAAAGGCTTCAATATAATCCAATGTTTACAGCACGGTGCAGATCCCACACGGCGGAACAGAGACGGACTTACGGCGTTACAATTAGTGCGAGCGGGAGACAGCGATACTGCTGATGCATTGAGAGGAGATGCCGCTTTACTTGACGCGGCCAAGCGAGGAGACTTGGCTAGAGCTAGGTATGTACAAATTGAATAGTTGGGCAATTCCAAAACAGCTGTGGCCATTTTGTTATAAAACATGGTCACGAGAATATTTAAAGTGTCCCGTCTCTTTTTGTCTTGTGATGTTAGAAAGAGAGCTTATGTTAATTATCGACTTTACTTGGCTTGCTTTAAACTAACTATGTACTTAAGTATTTATTGCTTTAAAACAATCACTAAATTATATGGTATATTTCATACACTTTAAATTGAGAACGTCATATGTTTATACGTGTAAAATATTTTTTTTATTTCAACTGAACTGCTAACTTTTGTTGCAGGAAATTAATAACACCACAAAATGTCAATTGTCGAGACGCACACGGAAGGAATTCAACGCCACTACATCTTGCCGGTAAGTTCTGGAGTCCCATATATTCATATAAATTTAAAAAAAAAACTTATATCAAAGGCAACACCAACCAATTGTAAATTTGCCTTCACAAAAATTTAAAGACCACATCAAAGCCGTATTAATAAAAAGGGCTTACTATAATGTAAATGATGATAATGCTTGGTTATAGATTTGTTTAATTTGTATACTTTTGATACTTATATGATGTAATTTACCTGATATAAACATGTTAATGGTCACACTGATAACATTGGGGGTGTGTGTTTTGTTCATTCATTTGTGGTTTATTATATTTGTGGTTTGTTGCAAGCTTGGGTTAGTCATGCTCACTTAAAAGTCTTTGCTTGCGGCGGCGTCGTGTGACGGGTCGCTCACTTCCCTAAAATATGGCGAAGAGGGCGATGGCTGCCACATGCGTCATGCTTGTGAACAGGTGCTGCTTGTGGGGGCTGGTCTGCTCAAGTTTGCTATTGTTATTTTTGTAAACTTTCACTTTAAATTATTTTATTTTAAGTCATTCCCCAACACCCAAATATTGTCAGTGAGACTAATTCCTTGATATGTAAATAAATCTAAGTTTGTTTTGAAAAGAGTAATTGCTGAGTTTATGGCCGGCTCTTCTCAGCAAAACCAACCTTCCGAACCGAGCGTTAGAGTTTGACTATTCTTAAGTGTCTGTGAAGGCCTAATTGAATAAAAAACATTTTTCATTTTCATTTTCATTTTCAACACCACTGTTATTATTGACCAGTGTTTATTATTGAACCAAACATACCTTTTTCAGCTGGCTACAACAACTTAGAAGTAGCGGAGGCCTTACTAGAAGCTGGTGGGGCGGTCTCAGCCCGAGACAAGGGTGGCTTAGTCCCTCTACATAACGCCGCATCATACGGTCACCTAGAACTCGCAGCTCTATTGCTAAGGGCGGGAACCCCCCCTAATGCCGCTGATCGGTGGGGATTCACCCCTCTACACGAAGCCGCACATAAAGCTAGGACGCAACTATGTGCTTTACTTGTGAGTATTACTTGTATAAAAAACAGTAAAAAAAATAATTAAATATCCTGAAGCTTTTGTGTTGTTTGGCCGAAATATTATGTGTAGAAATTAATTTGTGAAATGTATGTACGCGCATAACTTCAGTACGTTTGGACCGATTTCGCTAATTCTTTTATTTTTTGTGTTATAACCCACCCAGGGCATGGTTTGTATCGGCCATATTTTCTAAATCAAATTTTTTTGAAAATATGGCGGAACAAAGATTGACAGGTCAGCTAGACAAAAAAACTTGATAAATAACTTGAGAACGACTAAATTCATAATCAGAATCAGAATTATTTATTTGTGAAACATAGGTGTACATAATAAAGATCATAAATTTACAAGAAGTGCTCTATGTTTTGCCATGAAAGGCATACAAATTAAAGGAATAATATTCATAAATTAAAATTAAAATAAAAACAATTATAAGATGATTAAAAAGATTAAATTACATTATGTCATGATTAAATAAAAAACTCATCAATTCTATAATAACATTTTTCGATTAATAGCTTAGTCAATTCCTTTTTAAATTTAGGTAAGGGCATACATTTTATATAGTTTGGAATATGATTATAGATTTTTGGTGCTAAACCAAAGAAACTCTTGCTCATTAAAGCTGTTTTACAATTGACATTGCACAGGTGATTCATGTATTGACCGCGTATTGACTTGTGCCTCACATCGGAAACCTTTTTAAATAAATGTGGACAATTTTTTACGAACAATGCCGTTTCCAGGATGTACAATGCCGGCAGAGTCAATATTTTTAGTGATTTAAAATATGAAACACAGCTGTCTGTCCTTTTTAGACTACACATGGACCTAATACATCGTTTTTGCAATCTAAACGCTAGTTCCCTATCAGTTGATTGTCCCCAAAAAATAATGCCATATCTCAAAACTGAGGCTACTAGTCCGTGATACGCCGTTAGTAGCGTCTCAGTATTAACCTTTTTTGATAACTGATGGAGTAGGTATGCAGATTTACTCAATCGTTTACATGTCTCTTCAATGTGAGCCTTCCAATTGAGCTTGCTATCTATAATTATACCTAAGAATTTGGCATTACTTGCTTCTTCTATTTTACATTCTTTATAGACAACGTTGATGCTTGAATTCACTCGCCGTTGGTGCATAACTTTTGTTTTATTTAAATTAATTATTAAATTATTATTGTCAAGCCAATTTATGATGTCAGATAGAGAATTATTAATTTCATTTTGATAATTAGTTGGATTATTGCATTCTATAATAGCTGTACTGTCATCTGCAAAGAGAACCATTTTATGTTTTGTAATTTTTGGAAGATCATTTATGTATATTAAAAACAGTAGTGGACCCAGCACACTCCCTTGAGGTACACCATATTTTATATACCTTGGTTTAGACTTGTATGTAGTTTCTAATTTGCTTTTTGGATCTATCCTGGAGACTTCTGTATATTGAGTCCTATAGCTTAAGTATGATTCCAAGAGTTTATGAATGTTCCCTCTTATGCCATATACGTCTAATTTCTTCAGGAGAACTGTATGATCCACATAATCAAATGCTTTGGTCATATCAGTATAAATAGCACAAACTGGATTACCTTTATCTACAGATGTCATGATATCTGATAGCAAGTCATATAGTGCCATGTTAATGGATGTATTCTTCCGAAAACCTTTCTGCTCATTGCAGAAGAGTTTATACTTGTCGAAAAAATTGTATATGGAATTATAAATTACTTTTTCAATTATTTTGGAAAATATTGGAATTTTTGCAATCGGTCTATAATTTTTTATGTCAGTTTTATTATGTCTTTTGTGTATGGGTTTTATAATCACTTGTTTTAGACTATTAGGGAATATACCCTCAGAAATACATAAGTTTATAATATGCGCTAGCGTTGGCGCTATGATTTCCTTTACGTTTTTGATTACCTTGGTGGATACCCCATCGTAACCGACAGTATTAGTGTTTTTAAGGCTATCGATTATTTTTATTATGTCATTACTTGAAACAGGTAACAGAAATATTGATTGTGGAGTAATATTCTCTACATTGGGTTTGTAACTAGTGTCCATTTTAGTATTATTTTTAATTTCGTCAATAAAGTAATTATTAAATTCATTTGCTATGTCCATAGGATTTGTAAAAGTCAAGTCATCTCTTTTTATGCACATTATTTGTTCTTTAGGTAAAGATAGTTTAGATTTGTTGATTACTTTCCAAGCAGCCTTTGATTTATTCTGGGAAGTATTAATGAAATAATTATTTTGAGCTTTTTGAGTCAACATTATAATTCTTCTGTAGAGTGTACTATATCTCTTAAAAGCTAGTTTATTTTTTAAATTAGGACTAAATCTATATGCCCAGAGAAGCTGTCTTTGTTTTTTGCTACATATTTTTATCCCACGTGATATCCATTTAGTTTTCTTATTCGACTTTATGGTTATCATTATTTTCGGGAAGCATAACCCATACAGCATCAAAAAATCATCCATGAAACGGTCATATGATTCATTTGCATTTTTGGCATTGTATACATTTGCGAAAGACAGGTTTTCCAGATGACCTTTAAAATTTTGTAAATTATCTTTGGAAATATCCTGCTTTATTGTTTTCCAAAATTTTAGGATACATGTTTTTTGAATAGGTACACTAAGTAATTGAGATGTGTGGTCTGAAATAGCTAAATCAATGATTGTAGACTTGCATTCATTTTTGTAATTATGTGCAAAGTTATCAATGCACGTACCGCTACTTAGCCTCGTGGGTTCGTATAGTGCTAGTCTTAAATTGTATTGTAAGAGAAAATGTTCAAACTCTGAAGTAGTTTTGTTTCTTTTTAGTACATCAATATTAAAATCTCCCGTTAAGATAATATTTTTATTTGATTGTAAGTTAATTATTCCTAATATATTGTCCAATTTTTCATAAAATAAATTATAATTTTGTTTTGGTATCCTATATATGCAGACAATGATAATTTTATGCGATATAAGTTCTATACCACAGCATTCAAATATACCGGGTACTGATTGCTTTGCTATTTGTGATATTTCCTTGTACTGAAGTCCTTCTCTAACAAATATACAAGCTCCGCCTCGTTTAACATTTCTAGAAAAGAAGGCCGCTGGGCAGAAATTTGGTATATGTAACAAATACTCGTAACCTGTCTCAACAAAATGTTCTGTTATGCAGATGACGTCTATGAAGGTTCCGTTATTATAAAACTCTTCCAATTTGACTGCTAGTACATCCGATTTGTTAATTAGTCCCGCTATATTCTGATGGAGGATAGTGAGGTATTTACAGAAAAAACTGAGTATTAAGTTGTTGTGTTTTGCCGTCTGCTTGAAATTCAGCACTTCTTATTTGGGGACTATCAGCTGAGTGTGATGATTTCGTGGTGCTTAGGTCTACGATTAGATCCAACAAATCTGATACAATAATCCTAAAACCTTTATTATTTATTTTTGCGTTGCGTTGGCTATATGTATCGTAAGTATAAGGCAGATTTAAATTTGAGTCTAGGATGTACGCATAATTATAAGTTTCGACATCCATGTAAAGTAAATTATTAAAAGTATCTATTCGGCTATTAAACATAATATTACTATTATCCATGTATTTAAAAGTTGGTAAGCATATGATAAAATTTGTGTGATTCAATGTTACTAGTTTCTCACGAATAAATAGGACTAATTCTATATAATTATGCGTTTTTCGAAAATCCTCCTCACCAATATAAATAATACAGAAATCATTTTTTGTAAATTTACGCACCTTATCTTCAATATTATAGAATACATGTTTTAATCCACATTTAGGCCGACGAAAATGGCAAACTTCATAATTACACAGTTGAGTTCTTTCGGTTAATTTATAATATATTCTGTTCGACGTTTCATCACTTACAATACATATTTTTTGCTTCATAGGCAAAGGAAAGTCGCTGTTTTTAGTCTTGTTTGGTTCTGTGTTCATGTCTTTATTTCTATTTATTATGTCTTCTGTAGATGAATAATTATTGTCGGCGATGGTTTGTGTCTGTTTTTTTCTTGAATGAATATTTGGTACGGATCTTGTTGGTGTATATAATTGTTGTTGAGTATTAAGTAAAGATTTTTTGAGTTTCTTACGACCAATCGGAGTGTTATTTTTTGACGATGGAGTAATTTGATCATTGCAAATTGATTTTAGCGTTGTTATCTGTTGTTTGAGCTGTAGGATTTCCTTTTTAAAATCAATATTTTCCAAAATAACATTTTCAAGTTCATTCTGTGTACTACTCAGTTGCAATTTTAAATTATTTATCTCCTGTTTCATGTCTTCTATTTCACAAAAATTTATATTTGTCGATATATCTAAACTTTTCATTTCGTACTCCGAGCTCGTACTATTCATAGAAATATTTATTGATTCAGTCGACTTACACTTAAAAAGCTTTCTCGGATTTTTGTTCACATTGTTTTCGTCCATTTTTGTTCGGCCGTTGGGATTTGAACGCTGGACCTCTTGAGTCGTAAAGCGGTGTTCGAAGCCGCTAGACCAACTTGTACTTTGCAGACCACTTGAAATTTACCTTCTGTTATTAAACCTAAGTTGAAGTGTGTGTTTGGATATGCCCATATAAGGTAACGTTGAGGCAGTCGTGCACACGGTGATTAGTATGATGACTCACCCTAATGTCGAGTTTTTGAATCACAGTGGTGGCAGATTCGCAGTGTTGATAGTATTTTTCGTATTTTACGGGACTTCTTGTGGTTATTCTCTTGAAATTTTTTGACATCCGATAGTTAAGCACTAGATCTCTGTTCTTGTGATTTTTCAAGACAAAATAAGGCAATTTACTATTTTAACAAAATTTCACCGACACGGTGCTGATTACTATACGTGCGCTCGCGTCTCCAGGCGGCGCGGGTGTTTATATTGAACTTACCGTCACTGTAATATCTAGTTTTTAATTGACTTCTTACAGCTCTAAATGTTTGAACTTTTGGATTTGTTATTTAAATGTCTACGAAATTTATTTTTAGCTAATCATAATTTAAAAGACTCCTCATTACGTTTAACTCTTCATACACCAGCTGGCCCACGGCGCGGATCCCTTCCTAAAGAACCAGGAGGGCCAGACGGCTGTGGAGCTCGCCGGTGCTGAGGACGTCCGCTCACTACTACAGGACGCTATGACCGCGGGGGCCGGGGAGGGCGAGGGGGCGGCCCCCCCGTGTACCCTGGCCCCCTCACTCGCCCCTCCGCTAGCCCCTCCTCATGTAGCAGTGCTCATGCCCAGTGGGGACACTGTGCCGTTGGCTCTACCGGTTAGTGAGATCATGTCTTTGTTACTTTAACGTGGAGCTCGCCGGTGCTGAGGACGTACGCTCACTACTACAGGATGCTATGACTGCGGGGGCCGGGGAGGGCGAGGGGGCGGCCCCCCCGTGTACCCTGGCCCCCTCACTCGCCCCTCCGCTAGCCCCTCCCCATGTAGCAGTGCTCATGCCTAGTGGGGACACCGTGCCATTGGCTCTACCGGTTAGTGAGATCATGTCTTTGTTACTTTAACGTGGAGCTCGAGGACGTGCGCTCACTACTACAGGACGCCCAACATTGGGGGGGCCGGGGAGGGCGAGAGGGCGCCCCCCCCGTGTACCCTGGCCAGGGGGCCAGGAGTGAGGGCACTCGCCCCTCCTCTAGACCCCCCCCCCCCCATGTAGTAGTGCTCATGCCCAGTGGGGACACCGTGCCGTTGGCTCTACCGGTTAGTGAGAACTTGTCTTTGTTACTTTAACGTGGAGCTCGCCGGTGCTGAGGACGTCCGCTCACTACTACAGGACGCTATGACCGCGGGGGCCGGGGAGGGCGAGGGGGCGGCCCCCCCATGTACCCTGGCCCCCTCACTCGCCCCTCCGCTAGCCCCTCCCCATGTAGCAGTGCTCATGCCTAGTGGGGACACCGTGCCATTGGCTCTACCGGTTAGTGAGATCATGTCTTTGTTACTTTAACGTGGAGCTCGCCGGTGCTGAGGACGTCCGCTCACTACTACAGGGGCCGTATTATCAACTCTTATTTCCAGGCAGTACACGCCGTGAATTGAATTGCCTGGCAAATTCGTATTATGAATACAAGTTCCAGCCAGTCAGAGGTCACGTGGTACACCAAGCCGACTTCTGCCCGGCTTTTCAAAAACTGGCTGGCGTTAGTCGTATTATGAGCGCTTATTTGACATTTATATTCCAAAGTTAGTTGTCAAAAAGTGACAGTGTAAACAATTCAGTTTAAGCGTTCTCATTGTTGCCTAAACTGAATTGTTTTGTGATTATTTCGGTTTAAAATTAATAAAAATGTGATAATTATGTGTGAAGAATTAGAATTGTTCAATTTTCTGGAGAGCGACGACGAGGAGCCTAGAACTAGTCAAATGCATAAAAGAATGGAACTACGACAACAAGGCGATCCATTTTCAATCGAAGATCGTCAATTTATTAAAAATACCGACTTAGCAAGGACTTTGTGCACAACCTTTGTGAGGACCTTGTACCGTATATGTCTGTGCCTAAGAAATCTACGGTTTATCAGTGGAAACTAAGTTTCGTACATTTTATGTGTTTACTCTATAAAGTGTTATGAAGTCCCATTGTAGACTATTAATTATATATTATTAATATTTTGTGCAACAGTTTAGCTATTTACACTATGAAAATTAGGTTTAATAATAAAGTTTTGCTCTTGTATAATATCTAATTTCTTACAATAATCTGGAACAAAAACATATTCTAGATAAGTAATGCTGATTTGGAGATATTTTGTGTGGATGCTAGTTATGTAGGCGCTACCCATGACACATTTATTAAGGCGAATCATCCCCTAAAATTACACATGAAAAAACTTAATAGTAATGTGTCCTTAAGAGTCCACTGGGTATGTAGAAAAGAATATATTTCATGGATGTAAGTCAATTGAGAAAAGTAAAAATCTGGTTATCCTCAAAGAAAATACATGATGACACCAATTACCAATGCTGCCCCAGATACCCAATAAGCATATTACACTGTAGTCCACGTTAAGACAAGGCCCTACTTAGTTTAAGTTTTTTATGAGTTCTCTTTATAGCTTTTTTATTTAAGTAAATGTAATGAAGTTTCTGTTAATTTTACACATTGTATCGTGTAACTGTTTTTTGTCCCCTAAATAAATAAATAAATAACACTCGACCATTATTTCTAACCCTTTACAGCACCTTGCCCTTGCACATTCATGGATGCTGTAGCACATGCCCACATCCGCCGTGAATAGTCTCGTGCTTGAGCGGTTTTGTTATATCCCATAGCTACTTATTTCCCTAAAAAAGTAAAGAAACTCCCACATTTTACTAACTGACTGCAAGTCGCCCGCCGACGACGATTTCCCTCTCCGGAGTAAATAAATTAAATACCTAGTTTCATTTCTTTACATTCTTATTTTAATAACCGAACAATAGCAAACAAACCACTTTCAAAAATACTTACGCCATAAGTCATACAATTATTTAATAAAAATAATATAATTCAAATGCGCAACGACATTACGAATGTCGGTCGAAAACTTAATATTGCAATAACAAAAAATTTATAGACGCATACCAAAATTATATAAATTTAAATATAAGGGATGAACGTATTATTAACTTTTATTAAATCTTTCTAAAAAATCGTTGTTTTAATTAATTTTGTGTACAGAAAATAAATATTTTGAGTTTCAAACGATATAAAATAAAAACCGTAACTTACCGATAAAAATATTAGTCAAGTTTCTAAACGTCGCTGTCGACGAGTACAAGACGGCCATAGACAACGAATCCATTCAGAAGTCGGCCAGTTTTATGAACGTCATAATACGAAATATCTCCAGGCAGTTTAAGGCCGCGAACTGAATTGCCTGGAACTTGCCTGATTCTTTTAAAGTTCATAATACGACCCCAGGACGCTATGACCGCGGGGGCCGGGGAGGGCGAGGGGGCGGCCCCCCCGTGTACCCTGGCCCCCTCACTCGCCCCTCCGCTAGCCCCTCCCCATGTAGCAGTGCTCATGCCTAGTGGGGACACCGTGCCGTTGGCTCTACCGGTTAGTGAGAATATATGATTGTTACTTTAACGTGGAGCTCGCCGGTGCTGAGGACGTCCGCTCACTACTACAGGACGCTATGACCGCGGGGGCCGGGGAGGGCGAGGGGGCGGCCCCCCCATGTACCCTGGCCCCCTCACTCGCCCCTCCGCTAGCCCCTCCCCATGTAGCAGTGCTCATGCCTAGTGGGGACACCGTGCCATTGGCTCTACCGGTTAGTGAGATCATGTCTTTGTTACTTTAACGTGGAGCTCGCCGGTGCTGAGGACGTCCGCTCACTACTACAGGACGCTATGACCGCGGGGGCCGGGGAGGGCGAGGGGGCGGCCCCCCCGTGTACCCTGGCCCCCTCACTCGCCCCTCCGCTAGCCCCTCCCCATGTAGCAGTGCTCATGCCTAGTGGGGACACCGTGCCGTTGGCTCTACCGGTTAGTGAGATCATGTCTTTGTTACTTTAACGTGGAGCTCGCCGGTGCTGAGGACGTGCGCTCACTACTACAGGACGCTATGACTGCGGGGGCCAAGGAGGGCATGGAACATATGTTTAAAGAGAAGAAAGAAAGAAAATGCATTTATTTGTGGCATAAAGATATACAGATACATAGAAGGCAAATAAAAACTTAAGTATTTACCACAAAATGGTCCCAACTCAGCATGATGCTGATTGTAAGTCAGCACTGGTCTTCCGTTGGGACCGGTTCATAACGTCACATTGAAGTAAAATAAGGCAAAAAAGAAATAAAAATAAATATGTTTGCCACCAACATCATCATTTTCCTCGTCTTATCCTATATAGGGTCAGCTTTGTGCGTCATGTGCCCACGGCCGTAGCTAGGGGGAGGCATTGTGGGGTAAACCCCTATCTTGAAATCACAATGCTCTACCTTAAAAAAACTAATCAAATCGTGACTCCCTATAAAAAAACAACATCATTATTTACTTTCGCCCATCGAGCATTTAACCAATAGAGTAGAACTGTTAACAGTTTTGTTAGAAAACAAAATACGCCAAAACGCTGCGCCGGCCCCTGTGTTCTGATTGCCCGACTCAAGGTCAAGTGTTGCACTAGACGTACACACAGGTATCTTATTGGTCGGGTACTGTTTTAGTTCGAGCGTGGCTTGTTAGTTATACGTGACAAATCATTGATGCGTTGCTAAACAAATGGCTCACTATTGCTACTCTATTGGTTACATGCTCCATGCTTTCGCCTTACCAGTAACCAAAGCTGCCTTACCTCATATTCGACTCTAGCTACAGCCCTGCTTGTGCCTCCATTTCATTCGGTCTCCTGTCAAATCCACAATTTCTCATGTCATCTTTTACACAATCATACTATGCTTTCTTTGGAGTTCCCCTTCTACATATGCCTTCTGGTCTTAGGTGCCTTTTTGGTAACATGGCTTTCTTCCGTCCTCATTTAATATTTTGATTATTAAGTAATGTATTTTAATTTTCAGGTTGTCCCAAGCAACTACTGGGCGGAAGGCTCCAGGGGTAGTTTGGAAGACGCAGCCGGAAGGCCGGCGTCCGCACTTTCTACTTCAGAGTCATTACAAACGTTCCTATCAAGGTAAGACGTTTACTATTCATATAAGTAAGAATGCGATAAAATAAATGAGAATTTATAACATAGCTTATATATATTCTGGTTCATTTTTACACACGCCCAATCCGATTCCAAACTAAGCAGAGCTTGTGCTGCTGAACGAAATGACTGATAAACTACTTTTAAATACATACTTACATATCAATATTTACATTCATTCTCATATATTTTCATATTTAAACGTTTTTTGTTCACTTTTTCAATTCAATATGTCTGTCTGTTATGTATATATCAGCTATTTGCTTGCAACATCACAAGCTCTGCTTAGTGTTGAATCAGATTGGCCGTGTGAAAAAGGACCCTAATTTCTGACTTCTTCTTATTATTATTTATACCTTTTCCAGCATCGGTTTAGAACAACTAGCATCAGTGTTAGAACGAGAACAAATAACTGTAGACATATTGTCTGAGATGTCTCACGAGGATCTTCGCGCTGTTGGAGTCAGCGCATATGGACATAGGCATCGTCTCCTTAAAGCAGCCAGACACAGCTTACACGCTTCTAGTGGTCAGTATTTTAAAAGAGGTTCTTCATCATCATCAGCTCATATACGTCTCCACGCTCGGAGCTCGAGCCTCCCCTAACATCGAGGGGGTCTAGGCCATAGTCCACCAGGCGCCTAGTGCGGTGGCGGACTTTACATGCCTTTGATTGTGACAACTCGGGCATGCAGGTTTCCTCACGATGTTTTCCTTCACCGAAAAGCCAGTGGTGTGAATCCGTACGTAAGCTTTTATTACTCACTATCGTGTGTCGGTGCGTTCCCAACGGAGCCATCACGGCTTCTTATTTTTATGTATGTTTACCGATTACTCAAAGACGCCTGGACCCATTTGCAAAATTATTTTTTTGTTCGATAGTGTATACTTCCCAGGTGTTCCCATAGTTATCAGGTAAGGATCTGATGATGGTATCCGTGTGTGAAAAATGTCCCAGGATATTTATTTATTTTTTCTCCCTTTTCATCAGAATGGTACGGTGGTACGACACTAATAGAAGTGACACCGGCGACGGACGGCGAGTGTTCCGAAGGCGAGAGCGAGCACGCAATAATCGAGAGGGAGATGCAAGCTTCGGTACGGGCGCATAGAGACAGCGCCGGTGGCATGTTCTCGCATTATAATGTTGTTAGGGTAAGTATAATCGTTAAATTATTCAGTTTAGACCTAAATTATTGTTATATAAGGTCAGAATGCAAACTTTAACTGAGAAAAATCGTTCGAAAAAGAAGTTTTTGGTCATAAAATGTTCGTAATAGTACTAGTAGTACAATGAGGATTTAAAAATATCATGAAAAGTTAAAGTAAATCCGACGGGAATGTGTATGAAACCTAGTGAGCTAGTTTTATCCCGACTATGCCAGAAGGCGGGTTATGTATAATAATACATATTTTATATTTCTTTGCCGCGATCTGTGCACCAATAAAGGGTTTTAGCTTGTGTGATGTTAATTTTTTTTTATTATTCCTATAGATTTGTTCTAAAATCGATCATTTTGTCACCATATACAGATACAAAAAATAGTGAACGGTCGTGTATGGGAGAGGTATCAGCACCGGAGGCGTGAGGTTTGCGCCGAGGTGGGTGGGGCCGGGGCCACCACGGGGGGCTCGGGGGCCACCACAGGTGTAGGGGGCGGGGCCAACGAACGCATGCTGTTCCACGGCTCACCCTTCATCAACGCCATCGTACAAAAAGGATTCGACGAAAGACACGCTTATATAGGTCAGTTGATTTGTCTTTGGTTCGTTTTTTTTAAGATGTGAAATATTATCAGTAAAATGAAATGGACGATCTGTAATAAAGGTTTATAGAGTTACTAGTGGCTCCCCGCGGTTTCACCCGCGTACCCGGGAGGTCTTCCATTTTCCCGGGATAAAAAGTAGCCTATATGTTAATCCAGGTTATAAGCTATCTTTATTCCAAATTTCATTCAAATCCATTCAGTAGTTTTTACGTGAAAGAGTAACAAACATCCATACATACAAACTTTCGCCTTTATAATATACGTAGGATATTGCTGAAATATTCATAGATGATTGAGATGCAACGGGATTAAAAATAGCTCCGTATATTCTGTACGTACGTTACGGACGTATGTTCCGTACGTTCTATATTACTCGTTTATTTTGTTTCGTTACATTGCTAAGATAAAAGTAGGTTAAAATTAGTCTCCTAGAGTCACCATTAAAAGCATATAGAAAATATAAGGATGTCTGTGATTCTACCGTATTAAAATATATTCGTAAAATACGCCATTTTATCTAATAGTATTTATTTGCCTTAAAATATCCACTCATCTATGTTAACAATAAGTACCTACCTCACAACACTATATTTTCATTGCTGAAATATATAACGATTACTGAGATACAGACGGATTAAAATAGAGTTAAATCCGCCATCTTACAATTTGGTTGACATATTTACTGTACATATAAGATCTAGAAAGTTTCAAAACTACTGTCTCATAGTCCAACACAATTACTTTACTGAAATATACAGCGATTGCTGAGATACATACGGATTAAAAAAAAGGGCTCTTTCAATTTAGACGTTTGGTGTCGGACCGCTGCCGCACATTTACGGTGCCGCTAGTTATAACCCGCTGCCGCACCGCTGCCGTACCGCTGCCGTACGGTAGCAGTCCGGTACCAAACGCCTAAATTGAAAGCGTATCTGACTGCCGTCCGTTTGTATGCTAGTGATGTTTAAAAATATATTTGACATCAGTTTAGTCATGGACTCTGACGAAGAAACATTACTGTTAGTGCTCTTGTTGAAAAACATTAAACAGAAATAAAAATGACGCCCCCGTAAAAGAGCATCACCGATGTTTTCGATAACATGTAATTTTGGTGATTTCCATAATCTTTATCCTAGATTAAAACAAGATCCAATCAATTTTTTAATTACCTAAGAATGTTTCTACGAATTACTTGAATTAGTTAAAAGTTCCATATAGCAGGACGTATTTCAATTTCATTTATAAATTCTTCCACGTTTATATCATCCATTTTAATTGTAAACAAATAAATGAAATCGATGAAATCGTCCGTTCACCGCACTATTCAACAGCGAAATGAGCACGTGGAGTTTGCGACGCTGCCGTCCCGTTGTCAAGCGTACGCGGTACCGACGCCGCACTGTTGCCGTACCGAGCGCTTTGTATGAAAACAAACGACCGTCCGTGTGCAGTACGACAAACGCACCGCTTCGGTGCTGCAGCGGTGCGACACCAAACGTCTAAATTGAAAGAGCCCAAACAGTTAAATCCGCCATCTTATTTAACTTTTGTCGACATATTTGTTTTAGATAAACGATCTACAAAGTTCCAAGACTACTGTTTAATAGGCCAACACGATCACATTACAAAAATATACAAGGATTGCTGAGATACAGACGGATTTAAAACACATGTGAATATTTTCAGGCGGCATGTTCGGCGCTGGTATATACTTTGCGGAACACTCGTCCAAGAGCAATCAATACGTTTACGGTTTCGGAGGAGGTTCCGGATGTCCGGCGCATAAAGATAGGAGTTGTTATTTATGTCACAGGTAAGTAATTTTAATGTAATTCGTGTTTTTATAATCTGTACTAATATTTAATTATGTTTATCTCTGAATCTATCTCTCCATATACCTACTATGCAGACTATGTAGAAGAGTTTGTGGCAATTAAATTAATATATTTTTTATTATAAGAATATGTCCCAGATTAAATTAATGTCGAGTCTTAAATCATATGCTTAAAACTCAAGTGATCACTCTTACTTATGTAAACCCAACATATACAGTAGAAATAAAAGTGGACTAAAAATATCTCCTAGTGAAACACTTCGATAGTTACTCTTAAACAGTTACAATATATTTTGCTATTATGTAATACTATACACCACGTACATTATATTTACAATGCTTCCACAAAATAACTCCAAAGATATAATAATATAAATATAAACACAAAAAATCCATGATCATCAATATCAAAAGCCTCTCAAAAATCCGTTATTGTTTAGACAAATGCTGTTATGCCGCGTGACTTTGGGACGGGCGTTCCAACTCGTGAGCGCTATGAAGATGGCCCACGCTCCCCCGGGACACCACAGTGTGGCGGGGAGACCGAGCCAGGGAGGGCTATGCTTCCCTGAATATGTTGTGTATAGAGGAGAACAGGTATGTCGTACTGGAAATCTAATCATACTTATTTAATACTATGTAGTTGATCCGCGCAACTTCGTTAGCGTCACTTGATCGTTTTACATTAGAAACCTCAAAAATTACATTATTTCTACTATTAAATGGATGTTATTAATACATATAAACCTTCTCTTCAATCACTCCGTTGCGTAGCTTTAAAGATATAACTATGTTCTGGAATAACATAGGCTTCTTTTTACTCTGGGTTAATTGAAGATCCCCGGGAACGCGGGTGAAACCGCGAGGAACCACTAGTACTACATACTCTTTAATCATTTATCTATACTTATATTAAATAAAATCTTTCTCTTTCAGGCGTACCCGGAGTATCTGATAACATACCAGATAGTGAGTGCGGAGACCAACACAGGGGCTGTTTAGTTTATGGATTTAAATTAAAAATGTGTTTAAAACAGTATTCGTGTCTATGGTACGTGATTTTATACTCTGTGCCCGACCGCTATGTACATAATGTGAGGCGATGTGACTTGAGACTGAAATATTATTATTATACGAAAATAAACCTTAAATCATAAGTATATGATTTAAATTTGCTAATTGCAGAATAGACATGACTATAGTAATTAGATAGACTTTTAGTTAGAGTGTTGACGTATATCTTACACAATTATACTTCATACTAATATGTTTGTTAATCTTTCACGGAATAAAAGGCTAAAGTGATTTTAACGAAACTTGACATACCTATAGAAAATATTCTGGATTAATACAGGAACATGGTAAAAGCGGAGAAAGTGTTATGTATTTTAAAACAAATATATGGAAATTATGTTTAAATATATTAATACTGTTTTTAACTATCAAACTCTTTCTGCCTTATTTTACTCAGTTTGCAATATTAAAAACTTGCTATATATATATTCTTCCAAAAACTAGCAATTAAAATTAGCAATTACGCCAAATTATAAATATCTAAGTATTAAGTCATTTCGCCTCGCTCCAGTATTTTAAATCCTTATTCGAATTTAATGGTTTTAAAAACAAATTGAACCATTTAGTGGCATTTAAGGTATGACTGACCTTTTGTGTCCTTGGAAAGGTCAAGGACAAAAAAGGAAAGGTCACGGTGTACGATTGAAACAAGTCTTACGAGGGTAACTTTGTTTCTTAATTTAATTATATCGTCCTTGAAATAACGACAAAGGTCAAGGTCGAAGGAGACATACAGATTTGATGGTTGTAATTTAGATTTTATTGTGTAATGTTTTATTTGGAGTCGAAGCGAGTGTGAGATTGTGACTTTTTAAGATGACCTTAGGAAGGTCAAGGTGAGGTCACACTGATGTAAATTGTGAAAGATCAAATGTTAAAATTCAATAAAATCGTGCCCACGGAATATAACTCGTTTTATTATCCATGTTCATTAATAACACTACACCAGATTTAAAGTAATCGTAAGATTACTACAACGTTTTCCCTTTGGTTTGAAATGAAGGTGTACCAAAGAAGCTTAGTATATGAAGATAATGCAAAAGTATGGTTTACTTGCTTTCGCCGCGCAGTTTCATCTACGTAGTTCCCATTCCCTGGGGAATATGGGTATAAAATATAGCCTATATCATTCCATGATGTCTTTCTATTGGTGAAATATTTTTTTCAGTAGTTTTCAAGTTACATGCAAAAAATCGAATCATTCCCCTTTATAATATAAGTGTAGATGTATAGATGGACGAAAAATAAACACAAAAAGTATCTAATTCATTTATTTCAACTTTCATATAGTAGGTAATAACTTAGTACTAATGATATTTTGATTATTAACACTACCTATAATAAATAATATTAAATACATAATACCTTTATTTATAAACAATTTATCTAACGATGTACATTTTGCTAAATTAGGCTACGTAAGACAATATACGTAAGTTATAGAATATAATAAAAAAAATAACAGTGGAACATAGAATCTCCTCCGTTTCGGAAGTTGGTTAAGACTAGAAATATCACAAAAATGCAATTTAATTAAACAAATTAAATTAAAGGCTTATTTGAAAAAAAATATGTTTCATTTCATCCAAAAATGGTTGTCGCAAAATTTGATCGAAATGTTATCAATTTATTTAAGCCTTGCCAAACTAATGGACGACGTATAGCAATATTTTAATAAAAAAAATACTGCATAGTTAATTGTCACCATTTTACCACCATTTGACAACTGTCATTCTCTGTCGCTACATCCATATGTGCTGTCAAAACGTGCCATAGACAATAAATACTTTTTTATCCTAAATCTAGGCACAGGGGTTCAACACACCGGTCATATTGATGTGGGAACACGTGACCTTCTGCCCTGTAGGCACCGCGATCCTAAACAATTTCCCTTGCGGCATACACACGCACACTTTAAACTGACCCGTCGCTTGATTATCAGTTCTATTCACGGGCATTGCTATCGGTAGATATCTGACGTTTATGAACACGCCTTCTTTACCGCTCAATATTACTGAACCGTTAATGGATTTTAAGAATATATCCTGATCAGCCCCCCAGAACAGTTCCTTGGACTCCATGTGTGTGCCTTCAGCCCCTCTGAGGTGGGCTGATGATTCTGCACGGAGAATGAGGTCTTCATCAACCGGTGCAGTTATACGTTTCGTTGATATTTGCTGTTGAATAATTTTATTATGTTATAGTTTGGGTTTCTACATGTCATTATTAGTTCATTTATGTCTACACTGTAGGACTACGAGCCTAATCCTTGAATGTGACATCTCGGTCATACAAGTTGCCTCAAAACATTTTCCTTTACTAAAAGCTGCTAGTGTAAATCTGTACTAAAGTTTTTCTTTTTTTTAAGCTCAAGTTATGTATGTCACAGAGCCATCATATATCGTTGCACAATGAAATCCGAACTGGTAGAGGCTTCGGCAGGTTTATACTTCATTCATAAGTGTTGTATTGGGGCCTTAACTATATTAGGGGCACAGGCAAATACCAGGGAATGTCATAAATTTAAATTATATCTTTGTTTATGGTAAGTAGGTATTTTTGGAGTACCTATGAATCAAAATATGACAATTTTGAGAGTGTTTGGCGATTGATTTAATGGATTTGGCGATAGATTTACATAAGAAAACTAGTATATTAGGTAAAATATTATAATTAAATTACCCTCCCAGAAAATTCTGGGTTCAGTCAAGTTGAGAGCTAAAATGGCATATATTTACCTTAGCGTGCAAGTTATTAAGTCCATCAGGTATATTCATCTCGGGGGAGGCGGTGCTGAAGACCACCTCGCCGGAGTCAGGGTCCAGGAGCTCCAGCGCGCTGACTCCACGCACGTACACCCCAGACGTGTTGACAACCAACTTCGTTTCTGAACGGGAGAGTCTGAAATTTAAACAAAATGTCTGTATTTTCTGTGTCTATATCCCAATCGATACTTGTATATAAAGCTTATGAGTTTGTTTGTTTGCTTGAATGCCATAATCTCAGGAACTAGGTACTGATCCGATTAGAAAAATGTTCCGTTTTAGATAGCCCATTTAACGAGGAAGTCTATATAACGTCACGCTACGACGAATAGGAGCATTCATAAAAATTGTTGCAAAAACGTATTTAATATGTAGATACGCAATTAATATACCATAGCACAAGCTCTTCTGCGTTTAGAATCTGGCTGGCCGAATGTGGATTTTTTCAAGGATATTTATTTATTATTATTTTTAAGTAACGATAAATTCAATATTTCTGTAAACTACAAGACCATGCAAATTGGAACTAGCTCGGAACAAAAGGCTACATCATCATCAAATTCAATATTATAAATACGAAAATCTGTATGGATCGATGTTTATTACTCTCTAAATAACGGCAGATTTTTTTTTTATTCCGGATAATTTGAAAATCCCCAAAAACGCGGCTGAAATCTCCAGGCAGCAGTGAGTAAAAAGACAAATACCTGGTCTGCAAGTTAAGTAATACGGAGCCGTTCTCGCTGGTGATACTCATGGGCGTGTCCCTGAAGCTCTCCATCATTCCGTCTCGCTTGTACACGTGTTCCAAATCAGTATCGCCGAAGAACTTTATGGCGTTGTGTTCCGGCAAGAACTCCATGCTTTCCATGCCTGAAAGAGATAGACGATATTGTCAATATAATCACACTAGCGACCCGCCCCGGCTTCGGACGGGTGCAATCCTTATACAGCTTATACTTCACATAAGAAACCTCCAAAATTGACAGTGTTTCTCTAATATCAAGCATACATAGGGATATAGGGACAAAGAAAGGGACTTTGTTTTATACTATGTAGTCATTAGGTATATATATCAATACTCCTACTAAGTAATATTATAAATGCGTTAGTTTGTAAGAATATTATGTTTGTTACTCTTTCACGCCAGAGCGGCTAAAGGAATCGCGATAAAATATTGCATAGAGTTCTGGAGTAACATATTGGTACCTTTTCAAAGAAAAGTTTTCATCCCGGGCATATTTAAAATTATTCGCGAACGCGAGTGGAACCGCGAGGAGGTACTAGTACACGATAATTAAAATTAAATGCATGTCGTTTCGTTCGTTGGGCAGTTAGCAATTAATTTTTAACATTTATTAAAAAAAATGTTTATGTAGCTTGTTTTTTCTATCGCATGATAATTTTTTTTATATTTTTTTTCATATACATAATTTATATTGGTCCTCTGTCTACAATAAACAATAATATAGTATTTTATATGCTACTCATATACCTATGAATATGCTATGAACCTATTTAAACTATAAAAATATCATAAAGAGGAAAGATTTGTTTTTTTGTTTGTTTATTATGAATAGACTCCGAAACTATTGGACCGATGTTAATAATTATTTTGCCAATCGAAAGCTTTGTTATTAATTGTGAGTGTCATAGGCTATATTTTATCCCAGTACCTAATCGGGAACGAGAACTACGCTGGTGAATATGCAGGGCGAAAGCTTGTGTAGTATAAATCAATAATTCTCACCTTGACCAAGTCTCAAAACCGCCAGTATAGTAAATGTTAAGATTAAATTCCCAATAGCCAGAACAAACAGCAAACAGACAAGTGTCCAAAACGCAAAAGTCTTTCGTCCTTTATGGACGGCTTTAGTAACATCATTCCCATTTTTATCCGAATAATTTTTAACACCACTTGCGCTCGATTTATTGAGATATATTTGACTCTGTGTAGGAGTCTTCGTTATCAACGCCTTTTCAGCCCGATTCCTTTCTAAAGTGCTTTCAGACATAGCGTCAGATGATGGGGAAATTCCTCGGAGGCCGGTCAACATGTCTTTTACACGTTTCAATAAACTTTTCAGTGAACGTTCATGAAAATTAAAAATAGCCCAAATGTTTCCGTAAATATGTCAGTCAAATTATTGAGCGAAGTTCCAGCAATCTCATTGGCTAAAATTTTAACCAATCACGCACAGACTAGGGTGGTTTGGACACGAGGCTTTTCATTTAAAAGTAAAAAGACTTGTCGATGGTACAAATAATGAACGTCTGTGAACATGGAACTGTCATGTCAGTTTCATAATTATGGCAACATGACGCCGCTGAAATAATTTGACAAGTTGCTTTGTAATCATGGCGTCCGAACGTTATAGTTTCTCGCTTACTACTTTTAGGTAAATTTTAATTATTTACGTATATAAAGTGAAAATTAACTACATCTCACGCATATTTATTTACTTATCCATTGTCTACGCCTATTTATTTTATTAAAACGCTACTAATATGCCGTTTAAATCGATCGTAACTTTTGTATGTATTTCTAGTGATTTTATACTATTTCCTTGTGTTATTCCACAGTCCCTCAGGAAAACTAGTGCAAATTGAATATGCCTTAGCCGCTGTAGCTGCCGGCGGCACGTCTGTCGGAATTAAAGGTAATTTTTAACAATATTACAGGTTATGTGATAATTTCATATAATCGCCGAATATCCTAAATTAACCACCCTCAGGTGGAAATTGATGTATTTATAGGTTCCTTATTTACAAAATACCATAAAAAACTTCTTAGCTCAAAGTTGAAACACAAATAAAATGTTCAAATATTGCCTAGTCATAAATGGATACTTTATACCTAACTTTTAAATGCTTTTTGACTTATCTGTGACAATGATAGAAACATTGCCAACTATCTAAACGTGAATAGTTTACACATAACTATCATTGTCTACACAAATTAATTAATATGGCCATCCCGGAATCTAAAAAAAATCTTAAAAGAGTAGCACACATCAACCCGTGAAGAGCAAATTCATGTCAGTTTCATCTAACCTCTTCAGTATATAGCATAATAAAGTACATAATTTACATATGAAAGAGATAAATTTATTAATTCAAATAGGCCTTCACAGGCACTTATAAAATGTTGACTAATGCTCAGTTTGGAAGGTTACTTTTCAAAACAAGTTTTAACAATTCCTTTAACAGTAATAATATTGGTCCTGATAGCTATAGCATCGCTTAAAGTAAACTAACATTTAAAATTTCCAGCATCAAATGGAGTTGTGATAGCTACCGAGAACAAACACAAGAGCATTCTGTATGATGAACACAGCGTGAACAAAGTGGAAATGATCACCGGACATATTGGTGAGTTATAATTATATCCTACTACTAGCTGCCTCCGCGCGGTTTTACCCGCGTAGTTCCCGTTCCTGTGGGAATACAGGGATAAAATATAGCCTATGTTACTCGGGGATAATGTAGCTTTCCAAAGGTGAAAGAATTTTTGAAATCGGTCCAGTAGTTTCGGAGCCTATTCATTACAAACAAACAAATCTTTCCTCTTTATAATATTAGTATAGATATTTTAAAACTTTTGTGAACTTATAAATAGCTAGCTTCTATCCCGGGGATCTTCAATATTCCCAAAATAAAAAGTAGCCTATGTGTTAAACCAAGGTATCCGCTAACTCCATACCAAATTTTATTAAAATAGCTTCAGAAATTCCACAATAAATAGTTCATATTGAAATTATTTTATATTATTTATATAATATATATAGCACACAATACAGAATATAGTTTATAAAAGATTATTACATATGGGATAACAGGTTTTGATCTGGACTATATCCCACTCAATGTATGCCTAGATGCATCTTGATATGTGAATTGAGTAATCGCTAGAAAAGCTTGAATTAATATAAAAATACATTATATTACAAAATAAAAGATATTAAGACAAAACTAAAACACAAAAAAGATACTTAAAACAGAATCATTTTTAATTGCCTTTGGAACTGACACAGTTTTGAATTAAAAATATCAATGTCATTATTGGTGACAAGGATTTCGTTGTATTGGCGACACATTCTTACTATAGGGTTGTAATATGATGTGCTGTTAGAAAACACTTGAAGGGAAAAAATGTTGTAGTATGATTGCGGAACCCAGTATTGAAGTTTAAGAGAGATATAAGTGTTGGTGAGTCTATTGTGGAGTTAATTATTTTAAAAAGTAGATTAAGGTCGATAAACACGACGCCTTGCCAGAGAAGTTACACGGAAGTATTGTAATCACTTATTATAAAAAGATACATAATATATTCTGTAAAATAACTTGGATTCTGAATCGGCAAGGTCAAACCTGTACTAAAATAAAGAAATCTTGTTAAATAAATTGCAGGCAGGAACAGACTTATTTCCTTTATAATATTAGTATAGATGCATGATTTGTTCACAATCAGTGTCCATGACACAAAGGAGTGCAGATTCTGCTGTAATGCAGATGAAACACCCAAACACCTTTTGTGTGAATGTCACCCACTTATGCCAAAACGTAATACCCACCTGGGGAAACACCTATTGCACCCAGATGAGGTTAAATCAATTCCTGTCAAGAACATAGTGCGGTTGTCAAAGCTGCAGGTCTTGGCAGTGAAATCTAGTTAATGTAGCGATCACAATAGACCTAGTATGGTCGCAGTGATACAAGCTCTGAGAAGACTTGAAATAGCCGCTTAATCCAAATAATAATAATAATAGATGCATGACCAAGTGTAACAAATGACTCTACTTTTATTATTGTTTTAAATAACCATACCCTTCATAATCTTCACAGGTATGGTGTATTCAGGCATGGGACCAGATTACCGTCTCCTCGTGACCCAAGCCCGCAAGATGGCCCAGCAGTACTTCCTCATGTACCACGAGCCTATACCCACAGCTCAGCTCGTGCAGCGAGTGGCCACTGTCATGCAGGAGTATACTCAGTCTGGGTAAGAATTGGGTTTTTGTAACTCTGAGAAATATGTAATCTATATACTAACTATATATAAAAATGAAACCCGTTTTCCGTTGTCACGACATAGCATGAAAACGGCTTGACCGATTTGGCTGATTTTTTTTTGTAGTTTTCTAATACTCTGTACAAGGTTCTTACGGAAAAAAATATTAAGAAAATCTCTCAGAAAGATTGAAAAATATACATTTAATTTTGCATATTTTAAAAAAAGCGCGTTACGAATGTCAACGTCATTCAATTTAAAACAAAAAACTTTGTGGTGATCTATGACACCACAGACATAACCGCGCTAACAAAAGCCAAAGTAATATAGTAGTGCAAAATAAAGTAGCGCATCAAATTTACGCTAAGGCGGTACGAAGTTCGCCGGGTCAGCTAGTATGTAATAAATATGTAACAAATTGCTGTCTGTACATGGAAGATAAATGAGAAAAAATGTTATTCTTCTTCTTCTTTATTTAATTGGCGACTGTAGCCAGTAGCACAATTCCGCCAGTGTCACGTTAATTAAAGATAAACGACGGGGATCATAATTTTCGAAGTTGACTTTTTATATTATTTACGTTGAATTTTGACCTTAAAGGAATAAACACATAACACATTTAAACGTTCACATTGTACAATATATATATATATACACATTGATATTGGCAACACTTAGTATGGAACTATGGAATGATGGGACACAATGAAAAAAACAAAAAAAAAAAAAAAAAAAAAAACGCACAGACACACACATATACAGAACAACACTATAGTTTAATGTTATTAGTATTAATATAATTTGACAAAATGTAAATAAAGGGAGAATCTATGAAGGTTAGTAAACATTTAATGTTAGTAGGACGGGGAATTATAGAAGGAAGCACATCATAGAGAGACTGTTGGTTTCTTGGGCATGAGAAAAAAATGTGATTTGAGTCACCCTCATCCAAACCGCATTCACAAAGTGAGTGGTCTCTGATTCTAATTTTGTGTAAATGAACAGGAGTGGTAGAATGGCCTAAACGTAAACGACAAATTGTCGAAGTAACAGTTTTGTTCAAATCCCGATATTTGAAAAACCATGGTTTCTTGGGTATAGAAGGTTGAATGTCCCCATAGTATTTACCCTTGGTTCGACGTGATATTTCCCATAATTTCTTCCAAGATCCTTCTAAACGAGACTTAGCGAGTGTGCATGTATCCTCAGAATATAAACTCGAGTATTGAATAGATCCAGTATGAATTGCATTCTTAGCACATGAGTCAACTGTTTCATTGCCTTGAATGCCACAGTGGCCGGGAATCCATGCAACAACCACGTCTATACCTTGAATAAAGCAGTTATATAAAGCTTCTCTAATTTTCAGGATAATTGGATGTTTGGATTTGGAGCGGAAAGGATTGGAAATAATTGAATAAAGACAACCTTGTGAATCTGTAAATATAATAGACTTGTTAAGGTTATGCGACTTAACATATAAAATGGCTTCTAGAATAGCAATGCCTTCCCCTGTGAAAACAGAGGTAATAGGGGGGCATTTAAAGTTTAAAATGATTTTAAATTTAGGGAACCAAACAGCGGAACCCACATAACCTTGGTCTGATATTTTAGAAGCATCCGTGAATAAATAAGACCATCCTGGCCATCTCGTGGACAATACTTCTTTAAAATATTGGTCAGCATGATCGGTATCTTTGTTTATCCCTATACTAAGAAGAACTGATGGACGATGTATAAGGGCTTCATAGCTAATCGAGAATAAAGGGTTTAATTGGAGTTTAGCTATTGGATGGGGAAGGCGAGAGAAGGAGGCATAACTACGGATTAAACAAGGCAACTTGTCCATGGACCTATTCCTATCAGGAGATGATTCAAAAAGCTTGATGAGTTTGGAGAAAAGTGGATGTAAATAATTTTGAGAAATTTTAAAAAGAAATCTGTCACACAAATACTGTCTTCTGAGATAAAGGGGAGGATCTACGCATTCTAGTTGCATCGCGTTGATGGGAGAGGATTTCATTGCTCCCAGAATCAAGCGCAGACACCTGGATTGAACTTTATCTAACTTGACAATGCCAGCCCTATTACAGTGATCTAGAAGAAATGATCCATAGTCCATATGGCTGCGTATAACAGCGTTATAGATTAATTTTTGGGTATAAGGATGTGCTCCCCACCATACACCAGACAAACATCGTAAAATGTTGATGCCCCTTTCACATTTTTGTGATATATATGAAAAATGTGAAGTACCGGTCATTCTAGCATCTAAGATTATACCCAAAAACTTAACTTGGTCAGATAAGGGAATTTCTTCTCCATTAAAATTAATATTAATATTCGGAATCACTCGTTTTCTAGTAAAGATGACAAGGGAACTTTTTGAGACAGATAGAGTAAGGCCATTGTTTTCTAACCAGTAATTCAGATAACGAAGAGCATCATTCAGATGATCTGCAGCTTTTGGCACTGAACTGGATGTTGTGTAAAGAGCCAGATCGTCAGCATATTGTAGAACCTGGCAGAAGCATTTTACTGAGTTCTCTAGGTCATAAGTATATATGTTATATAGTAAAGGACTGAGAACTGATCCCTGCGGGAGACCTTTCCAAATAAATCTTTCTTGTGATGAGCAACTCTGGGATCTTACAATAACAGTTCTTTGCATAAATAGGTTGCATATAAATCTGATCATCCTCTCAGGGACGCTCAGCTGGAGAAGTTTATTCCTGAGTACCGGAAGAAGAACATTATCATATGCAGCTGCAACATCCAGAAATACACCCACGAGATATTTTTTTTCGTTAAAAGCTAGCTGGATATCAGTTGTTAATATACTCAGGCTGTCTAGAGTGCTCATACCTTTCCTAAATCCAAATTGAGACTTTGCGAGTATTCCTCTGTTCTCCATAATCCACTCTAATCTATTGCGTAATAAATGTTCCATTATTTTAGCGAGGACAGACGATAGAGCGATTGGTCTTCTTGAGTTAGGATCAGAAGGATCCTTACCCGGTTTTAGAAGAGGGATGATAATTTGGGTTTTCCACGAATTTGGTACGATTCCATTTTCAAAAAATGAATTTATAAGGTCTAAAAAAAAATGTTTAGTCTTATCGCTGGCCTTGCATAAAAAAGAGAATGGTATACCATCAATCCCTGGAGAGGAATCAACCAGGCCATCTAGAGCCCTATGAAGTTCGTTAAATGTAAAAAAAGAATTCATTCCATGTTGCGATATACTAGAGGATGAAAGGATAGGAAGAGAGTCCAAAGAAGGGACAGAGGGAGGGGCTAATCTGTCGGTAAAAGCCTCAAACCAAGAAGAAGGGTCGTTTGAGGATATGTTATCAATTTTGAGAGATCCGCAGAATCTACGAATCTGCTTCCAGACAATAGATGAAGGGGTGCGAGGAGATAGTGATTCGCAAAAACGAATCCAACCCCGTTTCTTCTTTGATGATAATAGTCTGCGTGCCCTTGCGGCAGTATGTTGGTAGGAGAGGAAGTTTTCCGTGCTCATGTCTGAGTTGTAAGTCAGCTCTGCTTCACTACGTTCATGAACGATTGCTGTGCATTCAGAGTCCCACCAAGGAGGAGAGATTTTAAAATTACCTCTTTTTTTTAATGGGATGTTATCATCAGCAGCCAAATTAATAGCATTTATAAATTTTTCATATAAACATAGCGGATCATACGGTTCCATGTTAATTATTGTATCTATCTTACTATCTAAAGAGGATGAGTAAGAATCCCAGTTTGCTTTAGACAATCTATATTTAAGAAGAGGGGGCTGACTAAAAACGTTTGGTGACTGATGAGAGGAAGTGATTAATATGGGGAAATGATCGCTACCATAAGTGGATGAAAGAATTTTCCATGATAGAAGAGGGGATATACGTGATGAGCAAAGGGTGAGATCCACCGCACTTTTTGCATTTTGTGTAGGAAGTACTCTACGAGTTGGGGAACCATCGTTAATCACACAGAGACCATTATCATCAAGAATATCTAAAATAATTGAAGCAAACCAGTCACTATGACTAGAACCCCAAGTAACATGATGTGCGTTAAAGTCGCCCATTACAATAATAGGCGAAGGGAGGGAAGAGATGATAGAGCGAAGCTCAGGATCAAGTGAGGATAGGGGGTGGGGGATATAAATACTTAGGAATGTTATATTAAAAGCTCTTAATGCAACAGCATTAATATTAGAGCTGTGAGATGGTATATTAATTCTGGTGAATAAAAAGTTATGTTTAATTAATAAGGCACATCCAGCATACCCATCATCCCTATCATCTCGAAGACAAAGGTAACCTGGAACACGAAAACGAGATCCGGGCACCAACCAGGTCTCCGAGATGGCAGCAATGGCAGGTGTGAATTTACTAAAAAGATGACAAAGTTCATGTTTTTTACGTCTCACGCTTTTAGCATTCCATTGAAGGATTCTGATTGGATCCATTTTTATTTACCATTGAAGTAATTTGAACAAGTTTATTGGCAACGTTGGACGGTATGTTATTACTATATGATGATAATAAAGTAATTAAAAGAGTTAAAATGGTATCTAATAAATTATTATTAGGGACAGGCGAGTTATTATAAGGAGATTGATTAGAAGGAGAGGATAGAGCACAACCATTCGGAACAAGTGAAGGGCAGTCAGCAACAATGGCTCTATGAGCCTCCCTATCATAAGATTTCCCTAATGGTGCATGGGGACGGCGCTCAGAAAATACTGTTTTTCTATAAGAAGAGGAAGAAGGAGTAGGAACTGTACGGTTGGAGAAGGAGGGGGGAGAAGACTGGGGAAAAATTTCCCTAGCAACATCAGAGTATGATTTTTTTACTAACGGGAATTGTGATGATGCTTCTTCATAGGATATGCCTTCCTGAGACATACACATCTTTATGTTTTTCTGACGGTTGTGTTCGGGACAAGACTTGTTTGTAGCGAAATGCTTTCCAGAGCACAACAAGCATGTCGCATCTCCTTCTGTAACATCACAACTGTCGCCAGAGTGAGGTTGGGAACAGCGGAGACAACGAGGCCTGGAGCGACATTGGATTTTAACATGACCAAACCTACAGCAGTTGTTACATTGGATCGTTGGGAAATTGTAAGTCTCTACGGGTAAAGATGTATGAAAAGCATATACATATGAGGGGAGAATTTTGCCATGAAAAGTTATTACAACACTTTGTGTTGGGACCCAAGTTATCCTACCGTTGTCAATTGATTTTCTATTGAGACGCCGAGCTTTCAAAACATAACCACAGATGTCAGGTAAAATTATTGAGTCAACTAATTCATCCATGGACAAATCAACAGGAATGCCACGGATTAATCCTATACGAGTTATGTTATAAGTGGGAATTGAAGCTACATATTTATAATTAGTTAGGATGGGGCAGTCAAGGAAGTTATTAGCGTCTGTAGCTGTTATAAATTCAACTGCTATCTTATTCCGTCCAACCTTCTTTACGCCACCAGGACTAATGTTTTTAATTTTATTATTTATTAGAAACTGGCCGAATTTTATAGGTCTTATACTGGACCCAGCGGATGGGTCTGGTTCAGTCCTGGATACGTGGACTAAGAAAGGACCTTTGTCATTTTTCTCATAAGCTTTAAAACCAATAGTCAAGCTATGATGCATGTAAACAGATTGTATAGACGGGGATGCAGTGGCTGGATCTGTAATAGTTTTTTTGGAGGGTTGAACAGTATCCTCATTATCAATACGTCGTTTCACCCCACTTGGACTTGGGGTAATCAGGGGAACAGATGAATCCATTGCATTGGAATCATCCGGAGGATCGGGGGGTTCTGGAGGAACAATATCCATTACTTATAACCTAAATATTGTTATTATTAATAATTACCTTTGTTAATAACACTTAAAGGAAAATTCAAATAACACACAAAATAAAAATTAAATCAAAAATAACCTAACAAATTAACTTATGAAAATCCCTCTAACACGTGTATCATTTAACACTTGCGACGACGGAATCCCAAAAAAAAAAAAAAAAAAAAAAAAAAAAAAAAAAAAAAAATGTTATTATAATTGGGACAAGATAATAGGTCACTTGACAGATGTCAGTTTTATATTCATAGTGAGGTGACCTGCTTAAAAACATCGATTAAATGAATGAATCGAATGAATCGATACAGACTTGAAACATATGTGAATTTTAAAAATGATCATGCGAATCCCTGTCCCATTATTATTTTTTCTTTCATAAATTAAAGGAGCAAAATAAGACAAGTACCTACGTAATTTAACAAAAAAATTGCTTTTATTCACTTGAACTATCGGAATAGTTAAAAGAATAATAAATATGTATAATTAGGTTTTATTATAATCACAACGTGGTTATAAATTTATGGTGATTTTTCTTCACAAGTAATCATTGCATTCGATTCAACTTACAATCCTATCAGCTTTCGATTTTTAGAGTAACATCCCAGTGTTTAAAAAGAAAAAGGGTTGACTGACGCAACATTGTAACGACGTTCAGTTCTTTAGATCAGAAATTGTTTATTATGTTTAGAATGGTTTATTAGTGAAAGCAAATCGTAAAATTACTCGTATCGGTCATTATTACAATAAATATGTAAACGTAATTGAAAAAAGTTAAGCAATTGTGCAGTTCTTATTTTATGCCCGCCGTTACAAGGTTACGTTGTTGAATTTTGATGAAATGTCAAAAGTGACCTATTATCTTGTCCCTGTTATAGTGCTTTTATTAACTTTTATAAACATTGTTCTAATTTACACCTGTCTGTGCGCCCTTATGGGTTTCCATTTTCCTCCATCTCCATCTACAACCTTTATCTCATGTTTTGAAATAGCATGTATTAAATTAATTAACTCCAGGCTTCTTCAATACAGGTTTCCCTAGTGAGGAATCCTATAGATTATACAAATTAGGATACAAATTATCTGCAAAACATTGTTAAATGTTGTCATTGTGTTTTATATATATACTCATAGGTTTTCTGCACTATTAAATATATTTTTAATTTTTCAGTGGTGTCCGTCCATTCGGCGTTTCCCTCCTGATCTGCGGCTGGGAGGAGGACCGCCCGTACCTCTTCCAGTGCGACCCCTCCGGCGCGTACTTCGCGTGGAAAGCCACCGCTATGGGCAAAAACTTTAACAATGGCAAGACTTTCTTGGAGAAAAGGTAAGACTATAATATAGTGAGTTAAATCTAATTCCAAAGTAAGCTTCAAATAAAGCTTGTGTCTTGGTAACCAGATAGCTGATATTCTACATATAATACGTTAAATTCTTCACAAACAAAGGCAACGTCTTGCCTTCGCCGCGCGGTGTCACCCGCACATTTCCCGTTCCCTTAGAAATCTATACTAATATTATAAAGAGGAAAGATTTGTTTGTTTGTTTGTAATGAATAGGCTCCGAAACTACTGGACCGATTTCAAAAATTCTTTCACTTTTGGAAAGCTACATTATCCCCGAGTAACATAGGGTATATTTTATCCCTGTATTCCCACGGGAACAGGAACTACGCGGGTAAAACCGCGCGGAGGCAGCTAGTACATAATAAAATATCGCATATAACACTGATAATTAACGTAGCTATCCATTATTAAAAAAAAAAATATTCAGATTGGTCGAGTAGTTTAGGATAAGAATATATTTCCCTTTATAATATTAGTACAGACAATATGTAAATAATGTTTTAGTATATTTATTTTATTATATTTTTACTTCCAGATATACAGAAGACTTGGAGCTCGACGACGCAGTCCACACGGCAATCCTCACGCTGAAGGAGGGCTTCGAAGGTCAGATGAACGCAGACAATATCGAAGTGGGCATATGCGACGCGGCCGGCTTCAGGCGCCTAGAGCCTGCCCATGTTAAGGATTACCTCGCTAATATACCCTAATGTTATAAATGAATAAATGTTGAGAGAATTTTTTTGTGTGGCTTTTATTTCATACTAGCTGCCTCCCCGCGGTTTTACCCGCGTAGTTCCCGTTCCCGTGGGAATACAGGGATAAAATATAGCCTATGTTACTCGGGGATAATGAAGCTTTCCAAAAGTGAAAGAATTTTTGAAATCGGTCCAGTAGTTTCGGAGCCTATTCATTGCAAACAAACAAATCTTTCCTCTTTATAATATTAGTATAGACTAGCGACCCGCCCGCCCCAGCTTCGCACGGGTGCAATGCTTATACATCACATTAGAAGCCTCCAAAATTGACAGTGTTTCTCTAACATATTATGCATGTATTGTATATAAAAACCTTCCTCTTGAATCACAATAAAAGCCTATGTTACACGGAGTGAAAGTAGTTTTCCTACGGTGAAAGAATTTTTGAAATCGGCATCATAGTTTTTGAGGTTATTCGTAATTATATATTTGGTCTATCTTTCGCGTACTGTGCAGGTAATTTATTTTACCTCATTTTTAATACCTAACCTAATTATCAGTACCTACATTTTTGTTGTGTTACGTTTTGTGCATTTATTAACTAGCCCTATAAATAACCGCTAAATGAGTTTGATAATAAAAAGGCGTCTTTAATGTTGGCATGTCATGCATAATTTTAGTTCAGCACAACAGTAATAGATGGCGCTGAATGTTTTAAAAACTTGAATGAAAGTAGTTATATTTCGATTAAACGGCAAAGCAAATGCGTCATTTTTTTTTGATTTGTTATTATGTATAGGTATTATAAAAGTATGGGTAACTAGTTATCTTCTTACAAAATTATTGCGATATCCTTTGATAAGTTGATAAATAGCTTCGTACCTAACACTTTACCTATATAATTCTAGTTCTTTGATGTTTTTCTGAATCAAAGATGAGTTATATAGATTAGATAGGCACGTACTGTACGTTAATGCATATCTTTTAAGGGACATCGATGATAAAGACGAAGAGATTTTGATGTTTGTATCATTCAGCCTCGTGTAGATAAAAATATATTTCATAATGTTATTTAATACTTAACTTTTTGTTTTGAGTTTAATCCATTTGCAAAAATAATTATCTAGGGTCTCTTTTTTATAATTTTACCAATTTTCCAGGGATAAAAAGTAGCCTTTATGTTATTTTAGAGCATTATCTAAATGGCACATTTCATACAGATAAATTCACCCGTTCTGTCGTGAAATATTAACAAACACATTAGTAGGTATTTTTTAATAAAGTTATTATGAAAAGGTATTGATTATATATATAGATATATTAGATAGATTCTAGATATATATAGATTATATATTTAGAATGCGTAGCGATGCGTAACTCTGACTTTCAATCCGCTGTTCGCTAGTTCGGTTACCAATCACGCACGACAAATTAATCTGTTACTTCTGAATTTGGGTGTGTATAAAAAGAAGTATGAATAATAATGTAGGTAGCACAGTTATCTGGTTACCATATTAATATCGTCACCTCTATTTGGAATCCGATAACCGTATGTGAAGAACAAAAAATATCAAGTAGGTACGAAGTCTAAGTAGATAGGTAGGTAATAGGACTTATAAAATAAACTATGTAGGTATGTAGTTGCCTCCGTGCGGTTTCACCGGCGGAGTTCCCGTTCTCGTGAGAATAAAGCGATAAAACATAGAGATAAAATATCAGGGAGTAACTCCCTGATAAATCTGATAATGTTGCTTTCCAATGGTAAAATAATTTTGAAATGGGCACAGTGGTTATTGTCTGTGGATATTGATTCCTTAGAGAAGTGTTCTCAATTAAAACTATCTAGGCCCTAAAATATCTTATTTTAAAATCAAATTATCGAAATAGTTATGAAACAGAACTGTGCCTAGATGTAAATATCTATTTGTAGATAGTAAGGTAATAGTACCTATATAATTTCAAAGTTGTATCACTAGATACCTACGTATTATAAAACAAAGTCGTTATCCGCTGTCTGTCCCTAATGGCCCTGTCTTTTTAAATCTTTAAAAGTACAGGACGGATTTTGATGCGTTTTTTTTAAAGAAAGAGTGATTCAATTGCGGCGGGCCGGAGGAATCTATAGATTGTTTTGATACGAACAAAAGGGGTGGCAGGCAAATAGGTAATAATTATTACTCGCGCTCGTCTATGATTGCGGTAAAAAATATACATTAAAAAAATCTGAAATATGAATCCCATCTATGATACCACTAGTCTAATTACCTACATATTTTATCACTGGCAAGAAATCCATAGATATGAGAAAAAAAATCAAAGCCGAATACTTAGTATAGTATTTTAATCTGATAATTTATTTACGTAAGAATGATGATATTGATAAATCATAGTTTACTTTGATGACTTTATTGATAGCGCTTTTAATACCTTTATCTTTGATGGACCTATCTCTATCTGTAATAGTATAAACATATTATCTTCTTAGGGTTTTTTTTCGTCAAACTAGGAACCGAAAAATATACATGTAAATTAATCTTACAAATAATGAAAATATTCGTTAAGCTTTAACTGAAATAAACATTTTATTATTTTGTTTTTTAATTTTGGTAGGTTACGTATAAAATAGACTAATGACAAAACGCCCATTTAAAAAAAATACAGAATAAAAACAATTAAATCTGACTACTAGTAAAAAAGGCTTAGACATAGATTAATTATATATCTAGTTTCTATAGTCTAAATATAAAATGATAGACTTGACACTGGTTGAAATATGTTCTAGATAACTTGATTCGTTTTTATCCCGGAAAATCTTTATAGGAACTAGGTGGCAAATTGATTTAAGATTAGATATTCGATTGAACGTCAATAATATATAATCAATAGCATAAATCGTAGATTCAGATTTCCCCGTTCATTGTCATTCTTATCATGAACGTATTTGTTAACATCACGTGCTGGGATCATGACGCCATTTTAAAATTAAAAATCAACACAGTTTTGTGGTTTTACCAACATATGTTTTCGGTAACGACAGACCGGCTTTGTGGTTAGTGACACTGGCTTTAAGGCCGCGGGTTGTGGGTTCGAATCCCACCCAGGACAAACATTTTTAAGCATGAATATGTCTGTTTGTCCTGTGTCTGGATGTAAATATCTATATATGTATTTAAAAGTAGTATATCAGGTATTTGGTTACCAATTTTTTTCTTTTTTTTTCCGACAGGAAAATGCATTACGCATACTCCCACACCAAGGGACCGTGTGGGTGGTTATGTGGGAATCTCCTCTACTGAGAGAGGCATACCCACTAATAACTTGTCGGTGATCCTCTATGCTTTTTCGCAGATGTCACGGGCGCACTAATGTGTTTCAACCGCGACATCTGCAAGTTGGCCCCAGCTTTAAAAGCCGGGACCTCCGCGCCAAGAAGGAGGGGACCAGGATCACTTGGTCCCCCCCCTAGACAGGTGGGCTATTACAGCTGGCAGGGAGCTATCTGGTTACCATATCACAAGCTCTGCTTAATTTGGAATCAGATTGGCCGTGTGTGAGAAATGTCCCAGGATATTTGTCTCAAGATATTTATTTGTAACAATTAAAATCGATAGATTAATTATTCTATTATTTTCTATTTCAACTAAATTAGGATACACTTAAAACTTATTTCATTAATTTGTCTTTCTCTGTTTATTGGTTAAAATCACGCAAGTAGGTAGTGAGTGTATTGCCAATAGAGAATAGATAGACAGACGCTGCATAGCATTATATGTAGGTAGTAATTCTGTCTGGGTCGAAATTCGTATTGATTAATTTATGCACCGAGCGATGACAGCGCAGTGACGTCATAGTGTTACTTTCGGCCAAATATTTCGCACACCTAGAACTACACTGTACTATGTCGAAAAATCTCAAAATCGACTTTCATATATCTATCGACGAATAGCCAAAAATTTGCCGCACATATCACGAAGACAAAAGTACATGTTTGTACTAACAAAAACGTCCAAAAAAAAATAGAAAGAAAGAAAATACATTTATTTGTGGCAAAAAGATATACAGAAAGAAATCGATTTAATGTTAAGGATATACCTACGCAATAACTTTGACATACATACAATCACAAAACAGCTCTCTTTTATCTGTTCTGTGCATATAATAGTCTTATATATTTGCATGTTATGCTTACTTATAATTAGTTGTACATAACAGATTAACAGAATAATTGTAATTTGTGTAACAACTGTTAGTTTGCTAAAAAAAATACAAAGAGATAACGGTGTTCCGTCAATTCTGAAAAATTTGCTAGTTTGACTTAGTGCAGTGTTGTTTTAGGGATGCGATTTATGCAGATAATGCAAATTTCAGATTCGGTGCCACTTTGACACTTTGCAAAGACAATTAGATAAACAAACTTAATATAAAGAAATATCTATCATTTGACATTAAAAAGTAACTATATTTAAATTAGAAATCTAATTTTATTCAGCAATTTTAGACAATTATCGAATTTTCATCATCATCAGCTCATATACGTCTCCACCGAGGAGCTCGACTCAGCTCGAGCCTCCCCTAACATCGAGAGTTTAGTTAGGCCATAGTCCACCACGCGGGCCTAGTGCGGTTGGCGAACTGAACATACCTTTAATAGTGACATCTCGGGCATGCAGGTTTCCTCACGATGTTTTCCTTTACCGAAAGCCAGTGGTGTGAAACCGTACGCAAATTTTATAAACTTAGAGGTACGGGTCTAGGGTTTAAACTTGCACCCTCATTATCGTGAGTCGGTGCGTTTCCAACTGAGCCACCACTAATTATAGGCTAAATCATAAAATCGAATTTTAATTGACTGTATTAACAGAAATTAAATAATTTTAGCACAAAATTAATATTGAAAATTATCAATTAAGGAATCGTATTACAATTTACTTTTAAATATAGAATCGAGATTTGGTCGAGCTGTTCTAAATTGTTTGTTAGTTTTTTTCTTTATTTTTAATTTATTTGTCTAGTTTTTAGGTTTGGGTTTTTTTATTGTATAGTTTTTAGTAAAAAATATACTTAATACATAGTTTTATCTGGTTTATGATAATAATAATATAAATAAATGAAATTTCTATCCTTTGAATCGAGAATAAAAAAAAATTATAGATAGTGCTGTAGATAAATAGTAGGTAGGTACTTAAATACTTTTTAGTTTATTCTTACGTAATACTAACTATTTCGGCGATTTTTTTAAACTAGGAATATAATAGGTAAAGAATGTAAGCCCTCATTCGCACGAGAGTTTTTTTGAACGCTTTTTTAACGTACGTTAAAAAAACTCTCGGGCGAATGAGGGCTTCAGTTCAGTCTTTAAATTCTGTAAAGTAGTTAGTTTCACAATGTTTTTCGCGGAACCAAATGACACTAAGCTATAATCATCTCATTTAAGTGACTCATCATATGATTCAGTCAGACACAGCTGAAATATTTTACCGTAACCATATGTGCAATTAAACTGCTCTTTTTAATTACATAATAATTAGATATTATGGGATCCATAAATCATTGATTTTAATTTTGACGTTTTTCTTTAGTATATACTAATATAAAGCTGAAGAGTTTGTTTGTTTGAACGTGCTAATCTTGGGAACTACTGGTCCCATTTGAAAAATGATTTCAGTGTTAGATAGCCCATTTATCGAGGAAAGCTATACATCATCACGCTACGACGAATAGGAGCGGAGCATCAATAAAAAATGTTACAAAAAACGGGCAAGTGACGTTAACGAAGTTGCCCGGTTCAAGTATAGAATAGAATTAATTTTCTGTTATATTTGTGCAGTTGTTTTATTTTGAGTTTTTGAAATTATTTATTTATTTATCTATACTTGACGTTGAGTGATATGAATAAAAAAAAATAAGTAGGTACCTATAGGCTCAGAATTAAAATCGAAATTCAAATTATGAATTTCCGGCCGTGTGACTAAAAGGGTTTCGGAAACGATAATTTGTGTTGTTGAAGACAACCCACGTGCCTATGGAGTGGGCAACATTGTGATGACGAAGGTGTCAGGCAGGCGGCCAAATTTCATGTAAAATGACGTATTGCTTCGAAAGCGAAAGCCAAGGGTACCTAATTATATGTGCATTGCGATTTCTGTTAACCCTTGAGAACAAGAAAAGTGAGATGATATGTCGATAAAAAATATATAGATACGAAAAATAAATTTTTCTTATTAAGTAGATTCTTATTGACTAAAACTTAAAAATGACACACAAATATAGGTAAATAGGTAATAATTTTATAACGATTTAAATTTCCGACAATACCGATAACAATCAACGATAAAAAACCATCCCTATCGCACGCAAAACGCTTAAACGATCACCGAATGAGTGCTTTAATTGCGATGATTTAAGTATACACTATAAAAAAAAACAGGTCTGCTATAATCTGTCGACAATAAATATGAGATATGTTATCAAAATATAGCTTATCGCGTGGCGTCCTTCGTTCAATCGAGCTGGGGCACAATCGATTCGGTATATAAGATTCGACGCGGCCGTGCCACATCCCTACTCGCCGCCGCGCGCTCGTTCGTTCCCGCTCCCGCTCTCTCATTCGCGTACACGCGCGCGACCGGTCGGACATGGCACCAGTGAGTGAATTACGGACTAGTGGCATATTTTTATTATTATTCTTAATAATAAACACGGGCGCCGTGTCCCCGCCATGGATATTTAAAATTAACAATGTAACGTGTAATGATTTGAGATGTGTATTGAATGTTGATGTGAACGGCGTAAAGTTCGAAGAGTGGTCACTAACCTACGAATCCGGCGAAAGAGGTGAACTATGTGAAAAGTTGTTGGATGTAAAGAAAATCGCGGAGACTGCATACGAAGTACCAAATACGGAGAACAAGTTGTATTTTTGCATCAAAAGTCCAGACGGTGTTTGGTTCCATCATGGGCAAGAGGTATATTTGGATGCGGGTGACGTCACCGCGCAAACTGAACGGTGAGTCGACTCTCATTAATTTGTATTATTTCAACGTTTAAATTTGGAATGCAGTGTAAAAATATTGAGGTCAGAAAATGGCCGCTGTGTTTACCTCCAAAACTAGTTCTTATACGTTATTTATTATGTAATATGCGTCGATGTACTTTATTAACGGTTATTTGTGGACTATCTTATCTTATAACTGTGAAATTATGTCAGCGTGAGCTAGAGATCGATTAGATTTGTGAAGATTATATTGTTGTAGTGACGTGGGTAGTTTTATATCGGACGCGACGTTCCGATTGGTCCAAATTGTCAAACACTTGAAAGAATTTTTTTTTATTTGCTCATTTTATAATTTGCTAGTATTTTATGAGGCTGTAAAAAAGTATTACGCAATATTATGAGAATGTAACTTTTTGCTGAATTCTTAGCTGGATAGTATGTACTCACTAAAATGTAGGTAGGCTACTTAAGATCCGCCCACAGAGTATCTCCGAAAACGTATCCAAAACGCCAGTAAGGTACCTTAGAATGTTTGTTCATGACAGGCTTTTTTGGTCATAATAAAGTGCATCGACAAAATAAAATTTAAAAACGTTTATTAAGAAAATACCTACACATGTAAAAATAATATTGTCAGTATGTAAGGCTTACCTACGACCTTTCAAAATTGAGAGTTGTTATGAAAACTCTTTGAAACTGAGTCTGTGCCTTAAATTCCCGGCAAATGGCTCTAAATAATTCGTACCTAATGTAATTTCCAAACAATATTAAGGATAACATTCTTACGTCATTTCATGTCAATAATAAGGATAAAATGGCTATTCAAATAGTATTCTTAAAATTTGTTTCGTCATATTACGTTTGTAAAACCTATTATAATATTATTCAAGCAATTTAACTTAGTTATGTAGTAAACATTAATTATAAAAACAAATCAAAATACTAATAGGTAGTAATCGAGAACAAAACTTCTCCTTTGTTTAAATTACCAAAATAAAACGAAACTCTATTTTTTATTCTGGAATTTGACAGTTGTCTATGACTCGTAAAATGGCGATCTAACTGCTTGGAATTTAGGAAAGGAGTTCTAATAAGCAACACTTATAAATCCACATTTATCAGTGTAACTAATTACATTCCAATCTTACTAGCAGGGATAAAAACGCGACTTTTAATCCCTACATAGAAACTTTACAAAAATTACTGTACGACAGTACAGCAGTAATTTTATTTTTCATCAAATTATGTTATATCATATCGAGACTTCACTCTTTATTAAATGGCGTCATATCTGTGGCCTATTAAATTATTTTTTCTGACCCTTAATACACTAAAAACATTAAATTAAAAACATGCCTTCCTCTATAATTTACTATCATATAATTTGAACAATCTAGGCCATTACCCACATACGGTTATCTGTTCTACATTCAAACAGCTTGTACCTATACTAATTGATACATTTTTACAGCTGGCAACAACGAAATTAGTACCTACCTTATGAAAGTTAACCAAGATTTGAGTTGCGTTTAAAAACAAATGAAAAGATTAGAATACTTTCACCTTTACAAAAGTAAGAGAGAAACATGAAGATGGAAGATATTCAGAAGTCGTATTTTTAAATCGTAGTACTTGAGCAAAACATTTATTTATTTATTTATTATATCACTACATATTATAAAACAAAGTCGCTTTCCGCTGTCTGTCCCTTTGTTAAGTCTTTAAAACTTCGCAACGGATTTTGATCCGTTTTTTTAAATAAATAAAGTGATTCAAAAGGAAGGTTTTTATTTACAATACATGCATAATATGTTAGAGACACACTGTCAATATTAGAGGTTTCTAATTAGGGATTGCAATCCGGCGTCATTTTCAGTCCGGCCGGATACGACCGGATTCCCATCAATCCGGCCGGATCCGGTCGGATCCGGCCGGATTGATGGGAATTGATTAAATCAAGATGTTTTTCGCTTTTTAGTACAAAATAAGTGAGTTAATTAAGTGTCACTGCACTTATATGTAGGTAGTTTATAAAAAATAAATCACAAATATATAAAATCGACTTTATTTCCTAACCAATGTTAAGACAAATAGACAACAAGAAAACAATTACAATTTAGTAGTGTAAGTATTACCTACTAGGTAACTAGTAATAATTTTACGACGTACAGAGTAGCTCAATCTTTCTAGATTTCACTTTCACAGATAGATCAATTTATAAGTAACAATATTAATTATCAGGTAACTATAATATCTAATAGATACAATTAACCTTACGTAATTAACTGAAATGAGATCAAAATCATTATTAAAGTATTTGAGAATGCTAACAAACAAGTCTTATAGGTATTTATGATTATGACAGATACCATAATGATTTGATGAATCTGTCGAACTAATGAATGGCAAAAATTATCACAATAATGAGTTTAGAACTCTTTAGTTTAATCAACTTACGATAAATAATTATTTAAGTAATAATTGTAAAAAAATATAAGTATTAAAAGAAAATCAATATTGATTTTGAAAATAAGATCGTAGAACACAAATATTGTTAATTGTGCGCATTTAAAGTACTCATGCAACAGCTATATTATTTTCCCACAAACTGCTAGCACCGGATCCGGTCTTCGGATCCGGTATATTGGTACCGGATCCGGTAACCCTTAAATGATGCCGGGATCCGCCGGATTACCGGATCCGTTTTTCCGGATTGCAATCCCTATTTCTAATGTGATGTATAAACATTGCACCTGTGGGAAGCTGGGGCAGGTCGCTAGTGATTAATATTTGTATAACGGAACGATTCACGCGTGGATTATTATCATAATACCTATATATCACTAGTGGCTCCCCGCGGTTTCACTCGCGTTCCCAGGGTCCTTCAATTTTCCCGGGATAAAAATGTAGCCATGTGTAGATTGGCCATGTGTGAAAAAAAAACCAAGCATTTATAGTTGTTTGTTCTTGTTATACATAATTGAGACTAAATAAAGCCCGTTAAAATGTATTTTTGACTTTTATTAACAGATACATAAATTCGCCGCAAGTTTAGTTGTTTTTACCATTTCAGATATCTAAACTCATGCGCATCGAATCTGTACAGTTAAATTAGGTAACCTTGTTTACTCCCATTTTAGATTGCAGTGTCGTCTGGCAACCGTCTGTCTGGTTGAATGCCAACGCTTATGATGTACAGACGAATTTGCTCAAATATGTGCTTAGATAGGGTTGCCATTACTAAAATTTGGAAACCATGACAAGACGCTTGTAACCCCGGATTTTAGAGTCTAGTAACCCTGTAACTTCTGAAATAAGAGGATGAAAACCAAAAAAAAAAATATGATAGTAATGACCATGTAAACTAACCAACGAAAATTGGTTTGAATGAGATCCAGTAAGTAGTTTTTTAATACGTCATAAATCGTAAACCGCAACACTATTATTAAAACATCGTACAAAGTTAGTTACAACGAACAACTAGAACTTTTATATTATGTTACTTGCTGCTACGGAACCCATTATGAGCGAGTCCAACTTGCAACTGGCCGCTTTTTTAAGTTGTACACCGTTTTTTTTAAGCTAACCCGGACTATAATTGAAGTCGGGAGGACGCCTAAACTAGGACAAATCCGAGGAAACCTGGATGGCAACCCTATACTTAGACCTACTTGACGTTATATTTTTAACTATTCGCTCACGGAACATTTGAAGAACGCCGTGTGGAGTTTTTGCGAGGTTTTTTTTCTGTAGTCTGACGTATAAATTACAACTATAGGATTGGTTGACCGGTGCGGTTCGGCTTTGTGGTTTATGACCCTAATTTTTAAACGATTCCCGTGCAGGATAAATATGGAAACCGTACCAAAATCAGTGTAGTTAAAACGTGAGCGGAAAAAAGCTGTCTGATTGGGACTTCGATACCTTACAGTACAGATATTACTTTTAATCGAATATATTACGCAATAAGAAAGAAAGAAATTTTTATTTGTGACGCCCAGAAAAATATTACATACATAAGAAAACTAAACAATTATAAACAAAATAAAAAATAATTAACCTAAAAAATAAATAACATTGACTGGCGTTACAAAATGGTCCACCAACTCAGCATGAAGCTGGTCATACATTTGCATAACCAGCGCTGGTCTTCCGTTGGGGCCGTCTGGTGAAGTCCAGGCCGGGTCACATGATAGCTATTATATTGTATATTATTGTATATTATAGTGAGTGAGAGCAGTTAACAGTGTCCTTATAATGTGATCCTACTTACTTATATAAAAATATACTAAATATTGTTTTGACTAACCTAGACGTTTCGATTGCAAGTTGCATTGATCGTGGTCACGAGACAATATGATCTAATATATAAAATTCTCGTGTCGCGGTGTTTGTGATTAAACTCCTCCGAAACGACTAGACCGATTCTCATGAAAATTTGTGTGCATATTGGGTAGGTCTGAGAATCGGCTATAATCTATTTTTGATACCCCTGTGAGCACGGGGACGGAAAATACGCGGGTGAAACCGCGGGTCGGCAGCTAGTATTTTTATAATAGATACGCGTGAATCACCTAATATTGTATGAGTATGTTTGTTACTCTTTCACGGCTTGAGGAGATCCCTCAAACGAAATTTGGCACAGTGTTACACTATTTTCTATATAGGGTACCTACCCTTTATCCCGGGAATCTCGAAGATAGCCAGGAAAAGCGGGTAAAACCACGGGGCGATACAAACACGTAGGAAACTATATGTATGTAGATTGTAGGTAGTACGCCAGCCTGGCCAATAACATAAAACTCCAATAAAATACATATTCAAACAACATTGTACTTGTAGTTATTTGCCTAGTGAATTATTATCTTTTGTTCATTTCGTGGAAGCTTTGTTGTATGTAATACTAAAACAATGTGCCATTACTGGATGTCTGGTGTTGTGGTATTGGAATTTGTGATTGGAGACTAGACTAGTACTAGTGGCTCCCCGCGGTTTCACCCGCGTTCCCGGGTACCTACAATTTTCCTGCGATAAATTGCCTATTTGTTATTCCAGAATATATTCTTACTCTGTGCCAAATTTCAAGATCCCTTTAGCCGTTTTGCCGTGAAAGAGAAACAAACATCTATGTATCCATAAGCAAACTTTTGCATTATAATATTAGTAGAATAGTATTGCTGAGTTTATTGTCTCTTCTTAGCAAAACCAACCTTCCGAACCGCGTTAGTGTCATACCTACTATTCATAAGAGCTTTACATATTGGCCTATTTGAATAAAAATATTTTAGATTTGATTTGATCTGAAGTGCGACCATTTAGACTTGTGTCACATACACAGACATAGAATTACATACGGTGAATAAATATTTAATAGCCTAACGTTATGTACCTATTTATAGTTTGTACTACATCAAAAGATGAAATAATACTGCGATAAAAACAAATACCTAACTATAAGCCGAGCATTAGAATCGACGTTTCATAAGTGCCTCGTCGTCTTCAGCCTAATCAGTCCACTGATGGACGTAGGCCTCCCCTAATGCGCGCCACTTAAGTGCCTGTGAAGGCCTATTTGAATAAATAAATATATTTCATAAATTTCATTTCATAAGTAGGTACTCTTCACTAAAATGTATTTGATATAAACCAGACGCTATCTGCTTCGTTTTAGCTTCAACATTGTAATCAATCTCTGACGTATATCCGGATAAATCCGGATCCCTTGCGGAACATTTCAGTGTGTACAGCACCTAAAATATTATGTCTGTATTGCCAATTTAATAAAGTGCACTTTGGACTGTCAAATTAATACGTTCACAAAGAAAAACTATCTTTATTTTGTATTAATTAAGATACTATTTTACTTGTATATATTTTATTAACATCTGCAATTAGAAGCCATCGGGTTTCATGGTTTTGGTTATGAGGAGATAAGAAAGCCACGTTACCAAAAAGGCACTGCACCTAAGACCAGAGGGTAGGCGTAGAAGTTGAAGGCCAAAGAATGCAAGTATGAATTTCTAAAAGATTATATTATGAGAGAACTAGTTGACCCGCGCAACTTCGTAAGCGTCACTTGCTCGTTTGTGCAACATTTTCGATTGATGCTTCGCTCGTGTTCGTCGTAGCGCATTGAGATGAAGTCTATATCATTCCTGGATAAATATGCTATCTAACACTGAAATAATTTTTCAAATCGTACAAATAGTTCCTGTGATTAGCGCGTTCAAACAAATTCTTCAGCATTATAATAATAATAAAGTGGATTTGACTGGTGACCGAATAAAATACATGGACAAGACATACAAAGCCGACCCTAAATGGATGCTAATAAGAGTAAGCAATAATGTGTCAACCTATAATAATTCGAAAACAAAGATTTTGATAGTTATTTTTATAATGCATCACGTATTTAACAAACAAGTGTTTCAAGTCATCTAAAACATGGATTTATTTATATCATACAATAAGTCCTAATCATAAACACATTATCTTAAGACGACATTTTCTCAAAACCAAGTTTATAAGGTTTACACATTATTGCATATCAGCATATATATAGGAAAGGCGTGAAAGATGATGATGGATATTATCGACTATGGAAGTTTTAAATATCAGGGGCAGCCTTGACACACGATCATGTAATTTCACCGTTCTCATTATCCTCCCAACCGTAACACAGTAACCGAAATACAAAAGTGTTTGGACCTTCATTTTAATGCCTCACCTACGTGTTTATGCTATACTAGTAGCTTCCCGCGGTATCACCCGCGTTCCCGGGAGATCTTTAATGAATTTAATTATATCACCAATATTTTTATTCAACTGATTCCGCGTAGTTCTTGTTCCCGTGGGAATACGAGGATAAAATATAGCCTATGTTCACCGGAGATAGTGTAGGTAACTTCCTAACATTCGTAAGAATTTATCAAATCGTTACATCAAAGTATGTAGTTTCACAGCTTATTCAATTCAAACAAATAAAAAATCAATCAAACCTTTCCTCTTTATAATATTATTGTAGATTCAAATTAGTTTTACACTTCAAAAAATAAATAATTGTATTCTTTTTTATTATTTATACCTAAGCATACTACAATTAAAACAAAAAATATACATAGAAATGCTCATAATAATAAAAAATACCAAGCCTTAATGGTAATTAATCACCCTTATCAATGCGAAGGATAATTATCGGTAAATGTGAGTGAATTAGGACACAGTACAGCGAAACCATAATCAGAGGCACATAGCAAATTTTATTCCGCAACTAGTGACTCCCCGCGGTTTCACCCGCGTTCCCGAGAGAAATTCAATATTCCCGGGATTAAAGTAACCTCTGTGTTAATCCAGGTTATAAACTATGTGTTCCAAATTTCATTCAAGTTTTTGCGTGAATGTTTAACAAACATCGATGCTCCATCTTAGGTCTCGGCAACGACCTGTTTGTCGGGTCAGAGACCAATTGCAAGCCCATCAACAAAAAGAAATACTTACTCAAAAACTTTCGCATTTATAATATACAGTAGAACCTCGATAAGTCCAAGGGAAACACAAAATATTTTAAGTTATAGAGGTTTTTAGTTATCAAGGGTCTATGTTAAGGGATCTGATGGGAAGTGAAGATATTATTTTTTGAAGTTTTAAGTTTTGATTTATTGAGATTCTACTGTTGTAAGATTCACACAAACAATTTTGAGTTATTTCCCGTCACGGCGCACGCGCAACGCGTCATAGAACGCGTGCTGGACGGACTAGAAGGTGTGAGCCTGAGATGGTTTTTTACACCCTTACACGGACTGTAAGTACTGTAACAAATCTACATATATCTCTGTCTGTCTGTCTGAACGCGATGAACAAAAAAACTACTGAACAGATTTTCATGCGGTTTTCACCAAATTACGGAGTATTTCATGGGGAAGGTTTTTATGTATAATACATCAATTTGGACCCGGTAGATGGCGCTGGTGGGCAGAACGAAGTCTGCCGGGTCCGCTAGTATACTTATAAATATGAATCCCTTTTTTCCTTGGGCACGGTATCACGCGTTTTTTGTGTTTGTTATTGACGGTCGAATAGGACGGAAGGCGAAAATGTTCCGCGAAAAATAAGACATTTTAAGAAAACTTTTGTAATGTTACTTAATGGCGTTTGACATAAGTGTCAGTAGCTTTTATTCAATAAGATTCATAGTTATGATAAGACAACGTCTGTCGGGTCACCTAGTCTTCTTATATTTTTCTCTAAACAACGCAAAACTCTTTTAGAATGAGTCATTTACGTAAATATCCATAATCGTTAGTGCTGCCAAGAGTAAAAAGATAAATAAAAAAAGTTTATTTATTTTTTATTCTGTGCGCCCACTTAAAAGTTTTGCGTCAACCATATTGGAATGTTGTCTCTGGCGTCTCTAGTGGTGTCACCAAAATTATTCCTTACGTCATTTGACGGTACGGTGAGTAGGTATATGATAGGTATTTACTTCAGTGGTTTGGCAAATGTGCCAGGATTGAATGTCATTCACAACTTTTGATTTTAATAGAACGTTGACACGGTGAGGAACGCACCGACTTTCACATCACTGGCTATTGGTGATGATATCGTGAGGAAACCTGCATGCCCGAGTCATAATTAAAGGCATGTAAAGTCCGCCACTGCCCTAGGCTACGTGGGACTATAGCCCCATGTTGTTAGGGAAGGCTCGTGATCGGTGGAGACGTATATGAGCTGATGATAACTTTGTTAACTAGCTGATCACTTGGTATTTGTCTAATATCTGAGTCTGAGTAAGGGTAACCCCTTCAAGTAAATCTATGCTAATATATTAAGCTGAAGAATTTGTACGATCGAACGCACTAATCTCCAGGAACAACTTTGATTTGAAAAATTCTTAACGTGTGATAGCCCATTTATCAAGGAAGGCTATAGTCTATATATCATTATGCTACGATGAATAGGAGCGGAGGAATCAAATAATTTGCAAAAACGGGCAAGTGACACTAACGAAGTTGCGCGGGTTTAGTTAAAAAATAAAGTGACGTTGATGACGTCATAATCACCAATGACGTCACGTTTCGCACAAAGTAGACCAAGGTGGAATATTAACAGTTAAATAGTCAGACGTCTGTAGTGTCTTGTATGAGTCAAGTGTTTTAAATAAACCGTTCCTCGCACGTGACTATTATCATTTCGTATAGGGAAAAGTCCTTGAATACGTATTCAGACGCCTCGAATGGAACAACTATGGATTAAATATTAACGGAACCCAAGGCACCACCTAAGAGGAGGCGGGATGCCTACAGAAAATGCTCGAACAACTTACATTAGAAAGAAGAAATGTTGGATTGACAATGAACACCTCAAAAACAAAACTTATGACGAATGCTGAAAAGATCTCAATTAAAATCGACGGTGCACAAATAGATTATGTGAACGAATACACGTATCTTGGACAAGTTATCTCTCCAGAAGACCTAACAAAGAAAGAAATTAACAACAGAATCAATCTATCCTGGAAAAGATACTGGTCTTTAAAAGAAATCGTAAAAACCCAGAGATACCGCTTAAATACAAACAAAAAGTATTCAATTCATGTATACTGCCCGTTATGACGTATGGATATCAAACATGGAGCCTACAACGCAACGAAACATACGCGCATTTGAGACCTGCCAACATGGTATGGAAAGAAGCATGCTCAATGTTAAACTAAGACACCGACTAAAACTTGAGACAATCCGAAAACAAACAAGAGTCACAGATGTGACATATTGTGTCAAAAAACTAAAGTGGAGGTGGACAGGCCACATGATGAGAAACAAAAACAACAAATGGACAAAAGACATAACTGAGTGGTGTCCAAGACAACACAAAAGGAAGAGAGGCAGACAGCGTCAGAGATGGGAAGATGACATAAAAAGAATAGCAGGCACAACATGGAGAAGGAAGACACAAGACCGCACTATATGGCAGCTAGGAGGCCTATGCTGAGTAGCAAGACAGTCTTTGAGAAACTGGTGTCAATATTAGAAATTAGTTTAGTATATAAGAAATACGTGTTTTATAAGATTGTTCAATAAAGGCTTTTCTTATTATTATAGGGAAAAATAGTTACCGAGACTATTAAGCTGAAGGTAAATTGACCTGAAATACACATTTATTAATTAACTAGTTGACCCGGCAGACGTTGTCCTGTCTTAGGGTGATATTACATTTATCAAATATCTTGGAACAGTGTACTTTTGATCAAAGAAATTGGACGACTTCATCAAATGTATTGGCAACACCGATATTTGATCAATTATTAATGACATTTAATTTAAAAATGTCTGCAATTTTTATTTTTTCGTGATTTCTTTATTTATTATTGACAAAACATTTACATAATTAAATAATGAAAATTAACTTATATTTATATTATACGTATGCAAAGCGAAAAGGAAAAAAAAAAAGAAAAATACCTAAGTCGTTACATAGTTTTCCCAAGCTCCATTTTATAAATTAAAAATGGAGCTTATTATTTATTAACAATGACATTATGCACCACTTAAAGACGCAATAGCAGAACATAAAGATGCTCCATGTTCCTCCATTTTCTTAGCACTACGCAAAATATTGGACACAGATATTGGACAAAGATATTTAAATAAATAAATATCCTGGGACATTTTTCACAAACGGCCAATCTGATTCCAAAGTAAGCTTCAAAGTGAGCTTGTGTTATGGTAACCAGATAGCTGATATACTACACATACTATTTTTAAATACATACTTATATAGATATTTACATCCAGACACATGTCAAACTCCATTAAGTAACACTAACATTACAAAAGTTTATATTGTCGTTTTCTTAAATAACAAATTTTCTGCAAGACTTATGACATTAAATAATCAGACAGACATGTCATTAAAAGTACTTATAGTAAATTATCGGCTTAAAATACGTTCACGCAATCAACATGAACTTTATTACTGAACAAATAAGATTTAAATTGGCCTGGCGGTACGTTTATTGCAGATAAGTGCTAACATCACTATCAATACAATAAATAATATAAACAAAATGAATCATAAAATGTAAAGCGTTTTATTTTCGTTTCAAATCTTGTTGGATTTACAAAAGACAGCTGTTATGTATTTATTAGGAACGAGTTTCTTCCCGCGGCTTCGCTCCAGGTGTAAAAGTAGACAGAACCAAACTTTCACCCCGCTGGCTTCAATTCCTAACCAGGACAAATGTATTAACATATTTGTTCTGTGTCTGGATGTGAATAAGAGCTTTATTACATCTATATATATAAAAGAAAGTTGTGTTAGTTACACCATTTATAACTCGAGAAAGGTTGAACCGATTTGGTGGGGAGGTAGCTTAGAACCAGGACACTGACATAGGATACTATTTTATCCCGGGAAAATTGAAGGTCTCACGAGAATGCGGGTGAAACCGCGGGGAGCTACTAGTTCTATATAGGTTTCATTAATCCATCGAGAAGTTATCTATCTTCTTTCTTATCTTAATATATATAAATCTCGTGTCACAATGTTTGTCCTCAATGGACTCCTAAACCACTTAACCGATTATAATAAAATTCGCACACCATGTGCAGTTCGATCCAACTTGAGAGATAGGATAGCTTACATATACTTGGACCCGGTAGGTGGCGCTGGTGGGCAGAACGAAGTCTGCCTGGTCCACTAGTACTTATATTATAAAGAGGTAACGTTTGTGAGTTTGTGACGTTGTAAGGGGTAATCTCTGGATCTACTGAAACGATTTTCAAAATAATTTAACCAATAGAAAGCTACGTTATTGTGGAGTGTCATATTATCCCCGTATTCCCACGGGAACTGGAACTACGAGGGTGAAACTGCGCTGTAGCAGCTAGTTTGAAATATATGAGTATGAATTTAAGAGTAGTATACGATATCGATGCTAGGGGAGGCTCGAGCTCCTCGGTGGAGACGTATATGAGCTGATGATGATGATACGATATCGGGCTACCATATAACCAGCTTAGTTTGCAAGTCTATGTATTTCATTAGGCAGCCATTACTGACGATATAAAAAAAAAAGTTTAAAAAACAAAAACCGGTTTATGGCAGACGTTATTGTTGCCAGTGCAGTGGTCGAGCTGTTTGTTTTAGAAACGAGTGGGTCGTTCATTGATCTCAATTAATATAAGGCGATGGTTGATTTGTTTCAATTAATGTGGTCAAACATGTGATGGACGGATTTTTACATACTTTTATTTAACTTTCAACAAGTGTGCACACTTCAAATTACTTGTTATAAGTAGGTATTATTCTAATGTAATATTTTCTAGTCTTAAGTTTGCTGTTGTTATTGGTGAGGACCTATTAATGGCTCATAGATCTTCTGTTCTTTTATATATATTATTATGTTAAGCTGTTGGTCTTCCTTACAAAATAAAATAAAAATATTTATTATGTCCGGTCAAATCTGTTATAATAATTGTAAACTAGATAAAACGATGTATTATATTATTAACTAAAAACTATATTACAATAAAAATTTTTAACCTAAAAATTAAATCTTGCTATTAAATTTTACTTAATTTTTTTATATGGCGTATACGTTTTCTGCTTTTTGGTTTGGGTGACAATAAATTAATAGTAAAAAAAAGTCTTGTCTCTGGTTAGTATTACTTAGTATATTATGTTTTATCAAAATTCGGAAAATTTTAATTAAGAACAGCTTGTTACCCATACCAACATATTGTTCAACCAAATATTATTTATTTAATACATTTTCCTATATAAGTGTCTACAGAAATAAATGTTTAGATGCGTTGACTGAGCTTACGTCATTTTTCATACATACTCATCTATACGTGGTTTTAAATACATCTAAATATAGTAACTAATGAATAACTGATAGTCAAAAACATTGAATGTATCAAGATTAATTTTTGCGGATTATGATATCATTGTCAAAATGTTATACGAACCCCATTAATTTATGTATTTCCCATTAATAGCTAAAATTATTTCGATTTGTTATGGAGCCAAAAATATAATAAATACACTTTTTTACACAGTAAACATTGAGAATGTTACCAGCCCCACCACACCTCATTTACACATTCCCTTTTATTGAATCTGACAACACTAATTTCCGTAGGGTGCGTGACACTCATGTGTAAATATAATGTGGACAAAAGTCTCTACCAAAGCTTTAAAAAAATAATAATAGTATGTTTGACAATAGTCAAGGCGTGGCATTTAATGAACTGCCAGCATCCTCATATAAAGGGATACTTTAAAGCGGCATTTATGAATGTATAGTGGTCGAACGCTATCCTCTGAGATACAGGCTGCTGCCTAGTTCAGAGGATAGAGTCTATATTAGTTGCTTTATCCGCTGCCACCACACTAGACTACTTAGGTTAAAATTATATAGTGTTAATTTTAACAAATTTATAATAACTATAGTTAAGTAATTTCTTTTATTATTGTGTCTGTCTATTTACACATGATTGATATATATATAATGGGACGATTTTCGCGTGGACTAATCTATACTAATATTATCTAAATATATGACCCGTGCAACTTGTCAGCGCAAAACCACCCACAACCACATTATTCGTTAGTGCTCCGCTCCTATCGGTCTTAGCGTAATAATATATTGTCTATAACCTTCCTCTATAAATCCGCTCGATAACACTGAATTTTTTTTTCTAATCGGACCAGTAGCGCGTTCCAGGAAACAAGCAAACTCTTCAGCTTTATATAAGTACAGAGTGTAGATACCGCCAAATAGATCTCTACAAGTTGGCCCAACTTGCTGGCCCAACATGTTGGCCCAATGTGCACAGCGGCCCTAACGTGACGTCACTGTGGCAACGACCGATACTTGTGGCCTTGAATAATATATCCATGACTTTGCATTCGATATTATGGTTTAATGGCGCTAGTGTAGATATAAGGTGTCAGCAATGGAGGGTTCTGCAGAAATGAAATGCATATCGACTATGAAGTATTAATACCTCTTTTTAAATATGTGATGTTGACAACTGTTTGAGAATAATAAAAAAACGTTTTTTTTTAATTAATTCTAAGTTTTTAATGTCAATCGACGTAACATGTAATTTTGCAAGTACTTACTGTCAAAATTTCCGGCGCACATATTAATATAAGCCTTTATGCTTTAAAAGACTGATAGCAATAAATAAAACATCGGTATAGAGAGCTGGCAATAATAACCAGATTTTTTTTATATATTTTTTTTCGTTTCTTGTAAAGTTGCAATTGTTTTCTTTTCGTTTCTATTACAATGATAATGGTAAAATACCCAATTCGCGGTCTCCAAGCAGTAATTGACCGGTTTGTTCCAGCTAGCTGTTCTTGAGGAAATTTGTTATCACATAATATAGTATAATATTCATTTATTAGTCTGAAAAATGGTGTTCAAAGGTCTTATACAACAATATCATTACAGTGTCACAAATTAGCATAGCAGTTGGTGGAGTTTTAGAAAACTATTGTCTCTGCTTTAATAAATTTACTTCCTAAACATAATCAAAACTTATCAGTGAAACTAAACCTTTATTTAAGTAAGTACTAAAAAATAAATCCTTAATGTGATAAAAGTAGAAGCGTTTAAATAAAACGTCAAAAATTAAGCCCCATGTCTATGGTTTTACGATCAATCGTGTCTGAAGTATCTCATTTCGCGCCACTTTGAGCTCTTCATATTTTTTTTTACACCCGTCATAAACACCGTCTGATGTAAAGGCACTCGGGCGTTCTGCCAAGATGGCGTCTAGTGACGTATGGGCGTAGGTAATTTATTTTCGGGAATCGTAATGCTAGCTAGTGTCACCGGTTTTAACCGATTCAAACTGGCTAAATGGTGTTTGGTATGTTAAAAATGTAGGCCTGTTATACATTTGGACATAATTAGGTAATTGTTTTAAAATACTTGTCTATTCTCATTTTAGTCGATTCTATTCGTATAGTATAAGTGAAAACATAAATATAACATTTAAATTTAAGTCGGTAAACTAAATAAATATAGTGACTAAAAACAAACAATTATTTTAATGAATAGACCCTGCTTAGTGCTTACAGTTTAGAAAGTAGTGTTGTTCCTTAGTAGTAGTAAATGACATTTTTATATTGTCGGTTCCTTAATCGATATTAAAATCAGAATATATCTAGGTAAATGAAACAACCTAATTATATGGGTCAATTATTTCTATTTTATTGCGTATTCCTACATGATACTGGCATTATTGTCATGGCATAGACTACCATAAAAATATAAAAAGTTCACTGTCATTTTTTTGTTTTTTTTTCCGTTACTTTATCATACTGAAATTAAGGTCTATACTTAGTTTGAATATAAGAAAGACTTGACTTTCGTTCATTAATCTAAAATCTATTACGTCATAGTCCATAGAACACAACAAACAACGAACGAAACTAATAGATTAATTCGGCTTTGTAGAGTCGGAACCATTGTTTGATAATTGGTGATGAAGGTTGCTATTTGAGTTACGTCATCACGGGAGATCAGATGACCGAATGAATGAGTCATTGTGATGAATAGTTGATATACTTAAAACAAAATCCCCGCTGCCTCTGTCTGTCTGTTTGAACGAACAGATTTTCATGTGGTTTTCACCAAATTACGGAGTATTTCATGCGGAAGGTTTTTATGTATGATACATCAATTTGGACCCGGGAGGTGGCGCTGGTGGGCAGAACGAAGTCTGCCGGGTCCGCTAAAGCTGAAGAGTTTGTTTGTTTGCTAAAACTCAGGAAATACCTACCAGCGCGTCCAAATTTTTGTGTTCATTGCGTTCAGACAGAACAGACAGACAGAGGCGGCGAAGACTTTGTTTAATACATATAAATAGATATGTAGATAAGAAGTAGGTAGGTTATATATTATTGACAATGTAAACAAAGCATTTTGGTCCCTATTAACGCCCTCTGTTTCAATATTTCGCATCGAGCCAAGGTCACTTTGATTTGATGTTTACTTACAAAATAACTAGCTTCCGCTCCGCGGTTACACCCGCGTAGTTCCCGTAATATCTGACAGCCCGGCTTTGTAGTTAGTGACCCTGACTCTCAAGCCGCGGGTCGTGGGTTTGAATCCCACCCAGGACAAACATTTGTATGCATAAATATCTATAACTAGCTTCTGCCCCGCGGTTTCACCTGCGTTCCCGGTGTATCTACTTAAATGTTTCCATAAGAACCTCAATTGGACTATTGCGAACATTTTAAGACCAAAAAAAGCAATTTCCGTCGACCCGTTCTCGAGTTATGCGCTTACCAACACATTTTGCGATTCATTTTTATATTATAGATATGTATGTATTTAAAAGTAATATATTATGTAGTATGATATCTGTTTACCATAACACAAGCTTCATTTGAAGCTTACTTTGGAATCAGATTGGCCGTGTGTGAAAAATGTCCCAGGATATTTATTTATTTAATAAAATATAGCCTATGTTACTCCCTGATAATGTAGCTTTCCATTGGTGACTGAGTTTTAAAATTCGGTTTGGTGACTTAGACGTGAAAGCGTTACAAACAAACTCACATATGTTCCCAGTAAATTATGTCTATATAGCATTACGCTACATCAAATAGGAGCGGCGTATCAATCAACAATGTTGCAAAAACGAAGATTAGACGCTAACGAATTTTTACCAACGAAATTTACACTAACGAAGTTTTTTTTTTGGAACGTACTTCCTTATCGCGCGTTGTGAAAGGGGGCTAGACGGATTTTTTTTTATACCACTAAGAAGGCAAACAGGCATACAGTCCCCCCAGACGGCGCGCGGTGACCGTAGCCTGCGCTATGCACGCGCGCAGCACCAGGGCGGTGCTCACGCGACGACGAGCCTGGGAGAATCCCTTCACTCCCTTCTTGAAGAACCCCATGCTGTACTCCATTGGGAATACCATGCGCGGGTCAACAAGTTATCTACACTAATATGATAAAGAGGAAAGATTTGTATTTTTGTATGTAACGAATAAACTCAAAAAGTACTGGACCGATTTTAATAATTCTTTTTTCATTAGAAAGCTACATTATCACTGAGTGACATAGGCTATATTTTATCTCTGTATTCCCACGGGAACGGGAACTACGCGGTTAAAACTGCGTGGAGGCAGCAAGTATTATACTTATAGATGCCTGTCCCTTGCATCCACTCAACCGTAGATAATATGTAGGCAACAAAAAATAACATTAACCTAACTCAAAGCAATGTCCATTCAGAAGCCCCTCCCTAATTTGGTCGGTTTATCGTCACGACAAGGTCAGTCTTTAATTTGTGACATTACCACAACGGGCTGATAAACGCAGCGTTTTTATGTAAAATAAACGCTTTTATTATGCCTCATTCTTCGTAGGTACGTAGTTATATTACTATTGTATTAACAATTTAATATTGTATGTGATTAACGGTAAATCGATTTTTTTTACTATATAATCTTAATCAACACTAATACATATTATAAAGAGAAAAAACCTGTATTTCCGTGTGTAAGTTCGAAATGAATAAACTCAAAAACTACTTTACCGATTTAAAAAATTGTTTCACCAATGGAAAGCTAGATTATCAGGGAGTAAGTAACATAGACTATATTTTATCCCCGTACCCGCTACATTTAACATCAAATTTCAATTTTATTAAGTAGTGGATTGTGAAGGTAATTGTGTAACAAAATAGATTTTATAGTATAGCCCTCTTATAGCTTTCCTAACCCTGGATATATGACAAAACTCTTCACAAATTCCTTACATGACAACCAAAAAAATCTGATTGGCATTACCGTTGTATTGAAAACGCCGCCCGGTGTGCTACAGGCGTTATTTTCGCTAAAAGAGTCACGCGATGTGGCGGACACTTACATTATTTATATTAATGGCAAATCATAGTAATTGGAAATCATAATAAAATGTTTTATGAGTCATCGGATTTTTCGGCCTATTTATATTTAACTAGCTGCCTCCCCGCGGTTTTACCCGCGTAGTTCCCGTTCCCGTGGGAATACAGGGATAAAATATAGCCTATGTTACTCGGGGATAATGTAGCTTTCCAAAGGTGAAAGAATTTTTGAAATCGGTCCAGTAGTTTCGGAGCCTATTCATTACAAACAAACAAACAAACAAATCTTTCCTCTTTATAATATTAGTATAGACTAGAGACCCGCCCCGGCTTCGCACTGTTAGCAGAGCATTGCTTTTCGAACATATTATAGATAATATATTCTTAATCAATTCATAGTCATATTTCAACAAAAATATTTACCAGTTTCAAATTCCATTCCTTGTCACACTTTGTGCAGTAAAGCCCATAATACTATACGTATCATCTTATTACATTTTAAAGATGTAAGTATGAATTCAAACATCATTTCCTAATTAAAAATTTTACACTTCCCCGTTTTTGCAACACTTTTCATTAACGCCCTGTCCCTTCTGGTCGTAGCGTGATGATATATAGCCTATAGCCTTCCTAGATAAATGGGCTATCTAACACTGAAAGAATTTATGAAATCGGACTAGTAGTTCCAGAGATTTAACGCCTTCAACCAAACAAACTCTTCAGCTTTATAATATTAGTAGGTCTGTACATACATAGTTTTACAGACAGACATTCAAAGATCAATGGAATCCATTATTTAGAAGTCAAATAAACTCCTTTTATAAAACTATTTAGTATTTAAGTATGAAAAAAAATACACCTACTTTTTATATAAAACTAAGTCATTTATTTACAAACACAACAAATAATAAAAGTAAATATAGACGTTCTATTTTTATAAGATTTATTGAAGTGTAAGATCTATTGTGGCTTTATGTTTGTTTGTATAGATAATGTTGAGTATTTGTAGTGATTTTGATTATTTGTGTCAAGTGTTGCCACGCTAGCCTAAATAAATATGACTGTTACTGTTAGATACCCCATTTATCGAAGAAGGCTATATATTATATGCGACGCTACGACGAATAGGAGCGGAGCGTCAATCAAATATGGTGCAAAAACGGGAAAGTGACGCTAACGAAGTTGCGCGGGTCAACTATATTTAACTGTAGTAAAAAAAACTTGAGAGGTGTCAAGGGACACCCGGATGGAACGAAGTTCCTTTCGATTAATAAGTGAAGGAAATGTTAATATATATTTTTTTAGTTGTAATAATATTTTTTGTACACACATCAAGTAGTAGGTAATATAGTGCGCGCGTAATTAGTAGGCCGCGCCTTGGCAACGCACCGCTCGGCAAAGCTCGGCCACGCTCGGAAAAGCGGCGTGACAACTTTTCGTAAGAATTTTTTCCGTTTAGCCCCCTTTCACAACGCGCGATAAGGAACTACGTTCCATAAATATTTACATACATTACAAAGTTAAACCAAAGCTTGTAAAATGCGTCATACGAGTACCTACGATTGATTGATGAAAAAAAGTTTACCATAAACAAACACCTTTCAGTGTTTTTTTGCCTCTCCTGTCAAAAACTAAATTGTTGCAGCCGAGCGGCGACGCGCGTTCCAATTGACAGCATGACCTCATTCTTTGTGATAAATGATAACAACAATGTAATGGCGGGATTTTATTGACTGTCTGTCTTTCTGTATTTCAATTATAAAGAAAATATATCGAAAAATCTGCCTCCTAAAATATAGCTTATGTTGACCGGAGATAGTGTAGCTTCCCAACAGAGAAAGAGTTTTTCAAATCGGTCAAATAGTTTTAGAGCCTATTAATGCAAACAAAAACAATTAAATCTTTCCTCTTTATAATATTATGTAGACTACTAATGTTATTAGTTATACCTTATTTTCACAGCTGAGTTGTCTTTGTGATTATCTAAATTATATATAGACACTTCATGATCAAAAAATATATAAAATGAAAGGCTTTTTGTCACTATTAAGAACTCTTTTAGTATATTATTATTACGCGTGAAAATTTTAAAACATAGAATTTAGTATACTTAGCTTAGCTTCCACATACATAATTTGAATTGTATGAAGATCAGACGGCGCTGGAGCGAAAGCGGAACAAAAGTTAACTTTCGCTTGGTTAGTCATGATTTTAGTTCGTCATTTGACTTGCATATTCAAAGTTCCTGTAAATTTTATATAGTCTATATTATTTTCTTGAAACATGAATCTGACGTGAAGAAACGTCAACTTTGACGTTAAAATGTGAGGGAAAAGTGATTGAAATGAGATGAGATTGCTAATTATTTTGCAGAGTCGCCCGCCAGATGTTGGACTTTGATCAGCAACCATAGACACCCGGTGACAAAACAATTAGTCATACACCAAAATAACTTTTTTTCTCTATTTCAAACAACAACAACTTGCACTGCCTCTTTTAGACCGACTTCAAAAAATGGTCTATTTATTTATATACCCTATCACGTGAAATCAGTGATGAGCTCGCTCGGCGAAGACGTCGATTAGGGAATACAAAAAAAAAACATTAACAAACCTGTCACTCAATACTCTACTCTATAACTCTTGTAAATACGTCCACAATGGCTTGATATAACAATGAAAGTATGTCAAAATTGAGAGTGACAGACAGACAAACAAAAGAAGCCACATCAATAGGTACCTTTTTAATATTGTCGCTGTTGCAAATAAACTTGTTCCTTTCATATGAGTATGTAAAAGAAATTCTCATTTGTAGCTTCACTTTCTTTTTGTTGTTTCACTATTTAAAGTAAACACATACCTACATTCACGTAATTTGTATAGGTGATTATATACCCTGACTTCTACCCCGTAAGGCACATATTTGATACCACAGACCTATAAATCTTGCAAGACAACGTATGTACCTTAATTTGTATGAAGACCAAATGTGTCAAGTTTTCATTGACGTCCGAAGGCTATAACAGTTGATCGCGGACTGAATGACGGCGTAGAAAGCAGGCATTTTTGCTGCTTTTTGACACCAAAAGTCCTACACGCGACGTCTAGTGTGTTTGATACCATATAACAATCATTTGATTTTATTATGTTTTTTGTACCTAAATGTAATAGCCATGTATTAAAAAGTAGTACATTAGTTATCTGGCTACCATAATGAAAGCCTCTGTTTTAACTAAAACAATATTAACTCAGTTGTTCCATGAATTTGAGTACATGATTATAATTACATACCTATTTCCGCCTTCGAACAATACTCTTTTACTATTGTATTGTGGTTAGTAGAATCAAGGGAGATAAATTACAGTTTTATGACACTGAACAACTCAATATCAGTCTCATGGACAACGCCTAGCCTTGGTATTGCAAATTACGTAAAGGGGGACCACTTAAAATAATTAAATCCTTCTAATATTATAGATCTACTCTTTCATGCATGCCATAATAGGTAAAGGATTGTGATCAAATTTGACACATAGTTAAAATATGCTTTGGAATAACACATAGGTGTTAGGAGGCCGTGGTTTTATGACATATATAAATTATAATGAAATTGCCGGGGCGCCGATCTATCTATTTATTGATACAGGTTTTATTTAAATACTTTTTACATAGTTACATTTCAACAGCACTTACATAATATCCCTTAGAAATATATTTACGAGGGTACACCACAAATATAGTTGTTACCGTTCCGACAGCCGACGACGGACTGAGCGTTTCTCTTTTTTTTTTTTTTTTTATTTGAAGGGACTAGAAGGTGTTAGCCTCTGATGGCTTTTACACCTTTACGCGGGCAATCGGTGAGCGCTGAGGGCTCTGTGACGGAGCAGTATTTATACCCTCAGAAAGCAACATCAAACGATGTTGCTAACCTCAAAATTAAATTAATAGTCTATGAGTTATTAAGTTAAATGTAAACTGAAGCTGACATTGTACCCTCATAAAGCAACATCCAAGCGATGTTGCTATACTCAAAATTAAATTAATAGTCAATGAGTTATTAATAAATTAAGTTAAATATAAACTGAAGCTGACCTTCGGCCATCCTATATAAAGCATGACCTCATGTTTTTATACCATAACAATACCTATTCAAACATAAATCACAAGATGTTTTATTTTAAGAGATCACCCCTAAAAAGTTGAACTAATGTTTATGTATTATTATGATTACGTAAGCTTATATCATTTTATTAGCAAATCCATACATTTGATTTAATCATAAGTCAAGTTTAATCATTTTGCAAGTATTAATAAAAATAGGACCCTTCCGTCCAAGTAATAATAAATATAGGACCCTTCCGTCCAAGTAATAAATAAATATAGGACCCTTCCGTCCAAGTAATTAATAAATAAATATAGGACCCTTCCGTCCAAGTAATAAATATAGGACCCTTCCGTCCAAGTAATAAATAAATATAGGACCCTTCTGTCCATAACTTAATTCTGTAAGTAAAACTCGTTTGATCGGACTACGTGATCGGTCCCGACCAGCTCGAGATGCTGAGGTCGCGGCCGAATGTACCATTTCTTCGTGTTCCATCGTGTTGTTCCTATAAAATATTATTTCGCACAAAACCTGGTCGAGATAATCGGATTAATGATGCTTATATACATACACATAGAAGGAACAGTCATGTAGCTCGAGCTACATGACTGACATGACATGAACTTTTTACATAGTTACATTCCAACAGCACTTACATAATATTCCTTAGAAATATATTTACGAGGGTACACCACAAATATAGTTGTTACCGCTCCGACAGCCGACGACGGACTGAGCGTTTCTCTGTGACGGAGCAGTAATTATACCCTCAGAAAGCAACATCAAGCGATGTTGCTAACCTCAAAATTAAATTAATAGTCTATGAGTTATTAAGTTAAATGTAAACTGAAGCTGACATTGTACCCTCATAAAGCAACATCCAAGCGATGTTGCTATACTCAAAATTAAATTAATAGTCAATGAGTTATTAATAAATTAAGTTAAATGTAAACTGAAGCTGACATTGTACCCTCATAAAGCAACATCCAAGCGATGTTGCTATACTCAAAATTAAATTAATAGTCAATGAGTTATTAATAAATTAAGTTAAATGTAAACTGAAGCTGACATAGGATACATTGTATACCGGAAAAATTAAGATCCTCCAGAAACCTGGGAAATACCAGTTACTAATAATAACGTTTTTTGTTACAGCTTTAAAAAAAACAACGGGCAACCCAGTGAAAAGATAGAAAACTTCGACACTGAAAATGATTTATACAATGAGATCGATGCAAATAGTCTTCTCGACGATCTATCAGTTAACAGCGACGGTGTCCAAGAAGACGATGTCGCCATCGAAACGTTTTCCTACAAGCCACACAACAAAATTGAGAAGATACAAGAGCCGTACGAATTTGAGGAGTTACAACGCGAGAAGCGCGATGTAGTCGAAGATGACAACACAACTTTGAGCACAGAAGTTGTGCCGACCAGTTTGGGTGAAAAATCGACACCAATTGTCACTGGTCCGATTAAATTGTTGGGTCTGAGGGTTGAACATGCTGATAAGGAACCGTCTTTAATCGAGGAGGTCATACCCAGTGTTTTAAGGGAGACCAGATTCAAAATGAGAATTTTCGGAGAGAACTTCAACAGTGAAATGAGTATTGCATTCACGCACGCCGAATCCGAATATGGTTTTGTTTGCGATCACCTTCTTAATGGCGAACATAAGGTAATCTTTGCATATACATATACATATTTTTATATCTCCACTTAGATTCATCATTAGCTCATATACGTCTCCACCGAGGAGCTCGAGCCTCCCCTAACCACGAGTGGGGCTTAGGCCATAGTCCATCACGCGGCCCTAATATAAAAAGACAAAATATTTAAACTCAAACCGAACAGATTTAAATCATATCATATCTTATTGTTAGGATACATTATTTTGGAGCATATTTTATTATTATAGGGATTTTGTTGTGTAAACAATATACAGTTGATATTAATTCGCTGTGAATATAAAGTTATATGTTAGCTATCTGGTTACTATTTGGTTAGGGTTTGGCTGTATGTAAATAAAATTAACAGAATTTTTAATAAAAAATTACTGGACCCAGTATGTAGATCCAAATATTCGTACATAAAAGACAAGTGGACAGAATTTAAACAATTTAGTTCTTGGAAGATCTTAGTGTCTCTAATCTCAAAACTCAAATAACTATACTGAATTACACATTTATAATATGATATTAATTTAATCATGTGATTTCCAGGTAGTATCGGTGGACGGAAACTCAGCATTACTCGACCTCCTTGCACCACCACCAACAGAAGGCAACAAGTTTTACATCTGCGCTAAAAACTCCAGCACAGACACATACAGACACCAGGGCACAGAGATATGGAAGATTCTGGCAACACACAACAAGCTTTTACCTCTCTGGGCTTCTATTGTCTTAATTATTATCCTTCTAATGTTGGCATCTCTGTTCTCCGGTCTCAATCTTGGTCTGATGGCCTTAGATCGTACAGAGTTAAAGATTATAGCTAATACGGGAACGGATAAGGAGAGACGGTATGCTAGAGCAATTATGCCAGTGAGGGCACATGGTAACTATCTTCTCTGCACAATTTTGCTGAGTAATGTGGCTGTAAACAGTACTTTTACTGTAATTTTGGATGATTTGACGTCTGGTTTGGTCGCTGTCATCGGTTCGACGTTGGCTATTGTCTTCATAGCTGAGATTACGCCTCAGGCTATCTGCGCAAGACACGGATTGTATATCGGTGCGAAGAGTATATGGGTCATGAAGGTTAGTTCTTGTTTTAAATCTTTTAATTGTCTTTTTGTGGTAGTGAATAAATTGGAAGACTTTGTATATGGGGTTTTAGTGTGGTTTATTGTGGGGGTTCGATTCCCAATCAGGAGTTGTGGATGTTTTTATTACAACGTATATAGTAATTTAAGTATATTATTGAAGCTATTTAGTTAGTAATAATTACACGTTTCGAAAAATTTACTCATATATTTTTATCGAGTATTTCAGTCGAATGCATATTAATAGTTTAATAGTTAATAACTATGAATAAGTGTTACCATATAAACGAAAAAAAATCCGAACACATTTAATCTGTTCTGGATTAAACAAAAACATTTTTACCCACTATCTGTGTTAAAAGTGGGCTGCATCTGTGTGGGAATTATTATCACATTGTATGACTAAAATATTCGCAGTTTCACTTGTAAATGTCAAATGAGTCAGGGTTTTATGAATATATGTTACCTATATGTACAATATATTGCTTTTTAAATTGTTCGATACATTATTAATAATGTATTTATTTCATTTGGACAACCTCAGACAACATAATGATTTTAACATAAGTAAATACACACTAATATACAAAAAGGAAAAAATATATAGATTTTTTATGTTTTCGCTTTCAAAGACTAATAAAAAACATTGAGTCGAATTTAGCTTCCTCCTTTTTTTGGAAGGGGTTTTAAAATGGACTAACGCCCGATGTTAATAATCTATCTCCAATCCGTAATTAAAACCAACGAGTTGTCAAAATGGACGGATAGCTTATTGGCAAGCAAAAACTATCATTTTCGGACAGGTTCGATCGATCGTAGATCGAAGATAGATTGATTTTAAAGCTTCACCGAGAAAATGGATTGATATATCAATCTTAGATAGCAAAAAATGGATCAGGATTGATTATTGACATCGGGCGCTAGACGAAAACATTTCTAGACATTTATTAATAATAATTACTTTTCTCTCAGATTGTGATGGGTATATGCGCACCGCTCGCCTGGCCTACAAGCAAGCTCCTGGACTACTTCCTAGGCGAGGAGATCGGCACACACTACAACAGGGAGCGGCTGAAGGAACTTGTCAGGGTTAGTGTACGTTGTCGACCATAAATAACATTTTTTATAGTTTTTATATACGCCTTCATTAACTAACACTCTGTAATAATGCATGTATCAATCTTTCGCTTGCATCAGATTAGTGGACCTTAGGCCTATAGCACACGAAGTATTTTAAACGCGTATCATCATCATCAGCTCATTTACGTCTCCACTGAAGAGCTCGAGCCTCCCCTAACATCGAGGGTTTAAGTCTACCACGCGGGCCTAGTGCGGTGCGACTTCACATGCCTTTAATAGTGACATCTCGGGCATGCAGGTTTCCTCACAATGTTTTCACCGAAAGCCCCAAACAAATTCTAACTCTGTGCCAATTTTATCCAGATCCCCAATATTAGTAAGATGAGATACTTTTCATCAGTACTTTGATCCCGGGATCATAAAAAAATCCCGGGAACACGGGACTGACGGTAGCCTTTTAAAAGACCTTTTTACTTACTATTATAGAAGACTATAAAAGGCACCAAGATACATCCACATTTAAACCAACAGGTTACAAACCACGTGAACGACTTGGATAAGGAGGAGGTGAACATCATCTCTGGTGCTTTGGACCTTCGCAAGAAAACCGTTAGGGATGTGATGACCAAGCTGAAGGACTGCTACATGCTGCCCATCACTAGCGTCCTGGACTTTGAGACTATGTCGGAAATTGTTAAGTCTGGTAAGTTCGTTTTATAACTCGTTTCTCTTTAACAATTCATAGTTTATGTATTTGGGAGTGAAGTCGCGGTTTTTAGTTGCAAGGGCTTTTACCTACTCACGATCATGAAGTTGCAAGTTTTAATCCATGGTTTCTCTAAGTTTTACTTCAGTACGGATTTACAACATTGTCTTTCGGTGAAGGAAAACGTGCATGCTCGCTCGTAACGCAAGCTTGTACCAGATTGCTGATATACTGAGTACATCAACGCTTTTAAAATACATACCAAATAGATATTTACATCCAGACACGAGACATATACATATTTTGTCTGCTGTATTTTGTAATGTTGTGTGTTGTCTGGAATAAATGTATTTTCTTTCTTTCTTTCATATTTACTTATATAAGTACGTATTTAAAAGCAATATATCAGCTATCTGTTTACCATGACACAAGCTCACTTTGAAGCTTACTTTAAATAAATATCCTGGGACATTTTTCACACACGGCCAATCTGATTCCAAATTAAGCATCAAAGTGAGCTTGTGTTATGGTAACCAGATAGCTGATATACTACATATACCTACTTTTAAATACATACTTATATAGATATTTACAACCAGACACAGGACAAACAGACATATTCATGCATACAAATGTTTGTCCTGGGTGGGATTCGAACCCACGACCCGCGGCTTGAAAGTCAGGGTCACTAACCACAAAGCCAACCGGGCTGTCAAATGAATTTGACAGCCCGACTTTGGAATGACTGTGTGTCAAAAACGTCCCAGGATATTTATTTAGGCACATGCTTTAGTTTGAAATGAGGGGTGTGTATAAAAAGTATCCCGGGATATTGATGTACGTTAATATGTCAGGGTACTCCCGCATCCCGGTGTACGAGGGCCACCGCGGCAACATAGTGACGGTGCTGTTCATCAAGGACCTCGCGTTCGTCGACCCCGACGACAACACGCCGCTGCGCACGCTCTGCCAGTACTACCAGAACCCATGCAACTTCGTCTTCGAGGATATCACACTGGATGTCATGCTGAAGCAGTTCAAGGAAGGTCAGTTGTGTTATCAAATCAACATGTTCCTCGCCTGTTCTTATTTAGGTCTTATTAGGTCACCAGTCTTTACATTGTCTCGTTTTATACAAAATGTGTTTAAGCGATTTTTAGCACTGAAGTTATATTTATTACTATTGGTTTGTCCCGTGTTTTAGGGGTTTTAAGTTATGCCGTGATAAATGTAGCCTATGTGTTATTAAGTAGCATATTAGTAGGATATTTTTAATCAATACTAATATTATAAAGAGGAAAGATTTGTATTTTTGTATGTAACGAATATACTCAAAAAGTACTGAACCGATTTTAATAGCTCATTTTTCATTAGAAAACTACTTTATCACTGAGTAACATAGGCTATCTTGTATCCCTGTATTCCCACGGGAACGGGAACTACGCGGGTAAAACCGCGCGGAGGCAGCTAGTGATTCATAAATGGGTTGCCAGTAAAAAAATAAGACTATATCACACATATTCTGTTCTTTTATCTATATTATGTTTAGCTGTCTTCCTTACAAAATAAAATTAATAATAAAATAACGATAAGGTCTCGTGACAATGTCTTAATAGTTAAGAAAGGAGTAACAACTATGCGATATCATCAAGTAACTACACATGTTAATCTATACTAATATTATAAAGAGGAAAGATTTGTTTGTTTGTTTGTTTGTTTGTTTGTAATGAATAGGCTCCGAAACTACTGGACCGATTTCAAAAATTCTTTCACCTTTGGAAAGCTACATTATCTCCGAGTAACATAGGCTATATTTTATCCCTGTATTCCCACGGGAACGGGAACTACGCGGGTAAAACCGCGAGGAGGCAGCTAGTCTAAGATAAGGTTTTAATCACAAAATAATTATGAAAGTTGACTCATGTTACTTACTTCGGAATAATTTAGCTTTAAACAGATGAAAGGTGACGACATCGCTTTAGTTTAAACTTTGAGTTTATCCATTACAAAAACGAAATCAAATAATCATTTTTCAAAAATAAAAAAGATGTTCTCAATTCAACTGATATTTTTTTTAATATATAATATTCTCGTGTCGCGGTGTTTGTGATTAAACTCCTCCGATACGGCTTTACCGATTCTCATGAAATTTTGTGTGCATATTTGGTAGGTTGATTCTCAGCCACTATCTATTTTTGATACCCCTGTGATCACGGGAACGGGAACTACGCGGGTAAAACCGCGGGGCGGCAGCTAGTAGTTACTATAAATAGGCTGTGAATTTTACGGAAATTAAGCTCGAATTACATTATTTGTTGAACATATGTTTTAGAAAACATGGTACCTATTAAATGTCTTTACGATAACAAATGTCCCATAAACTTGTAAAACATATTTACCGGGCCATCAATCATTCAATATTCCTATATTGATTTATATCCCATTTAGCCGCAGACCTCGCAGATTTTTTGGCAACCACCATATTACAACACATGCGCTTTCAATCACGATATATTATCTAATGTAAATAAATAACCACGTCCGCCTGTCTGGTTTCATAGTGAATCATAATAGAGCTGGGTTTACACAATTTCGGGGCCAGTATAGGTCACTCTCTCTCTCTCTCGAAGCCGTGGTGGCTCAGTTGGGAACGCGCCGACTCACGATCATGAGTATGCAGGTTCAAATCCCTGGCCCGTACCTCTGAGTTTTAAAACTTACGTACGGATTCACACCACTGGCTTTCGGTGAAGGAAAACATCGTGAGGAAACCTGCATGCCCGAGATGTCACAATTAATGGCATGTGAAGTCCGCCAATCCGCACTAGGCCCGCGTGGTGGACTATGGCCTAGACCCCCTCGATGTTAGGGGAGGCTCGAGCTCCTCTGTGGAGACGTATATGAGCTGATGATGATGGATAGGTGTCTCGTTTTCGCGCCATATGTTTGTCTCTTTTTCTTTATTGTGGCTCCACGCGGTTTCACTCCTTCCAGAAGGAATTTCCGTTTTCCCGTGATTTAAAGAGACCTATGTGTATATCCAGGTTATAAACTATTTGTGTTCCAAATTTCATTCAAATCTATTCCGTAGTTTTTGTGTGAAAGAGTAACAAACATCCATCCATATTAGTAGATTATATGAGCTGTCAAAAACTTTGCCTATGTCATTTTGGCGTGTAAAGTATCGGCGTAATAATGAAATTGTGAGTCAAATATGAGCGCCATTTTGTTTTTTTGATTTCTTAAATTATGATACATGATAATAGAAATCACAGTTTTGAGCAACAAATATATTCGATACTATTGGCTCCCCGCTTTCTCGTTCACCTTAATTTTTTCTGGGATAAAAAGTAGCCTATGTGTTATTCCAGAACATATTATATTCTAACTCTGTGCCAAATTTCAAGCGGATCCCTTCAGCCGCTTTGACGTGAAAGCGTTACAAGCATATATCCATCCATACTTTCGCATTACCTAATAGTATTAATTTTTACTCGTTTTTTCTTCTACATTATCTGTAGCATCCGGACTAGAAACCATTTGTTTTTTTTTAAAACTCACATTAAAAAAAGTCCCCTATATAAAAATCGTGTGATATTATATACCCAGCCTTATTTACAGCCTTGTTTAAATGCGGACGAAGTTTTTTGAGCGTAAATTTTTTGGCTAGCAGACGTGTTTTCCAGACTGTTTTAAATTCAGTTGGAGATAGTTATTATTGACATAGTTCTCTTTAAAAATATACATACACACTTTCGTATATGATATGTTGGTTATTTTGTACTAATATTTTTTAAAAACTTTATAATATTTTACTTTAGAAATACATATAGGTATATAGATATTCTTGTACTTGTAGGGATAAGATCCGATAAAAGATAAGTACAAAATTTGCTCAAGTGCCTTAGAGAGGTTTTCTAATATACGAAATAATGTAGTACCTGTATCAGAAAGAAACCGTACAAAATCTGTTGGAATTCCTTAGTGCTAATTTCGATACATATATACTGTAAAACAAGAATTACTTGTATTTATTAGATTTTGTGTAAAAAGTACGAAGCTTATGAGAATAATTCTAATATAACCCTTCCTACCTTGACATAAGGATATGACATTCATTCAGCGTTTAGTAAAAATCGGTCATTCTAAAATAACGTTTCCTCCTCTAAACATAAGGATATGGCGTTCATTCAAATCTTGTCTTTCAAATATAATCTTTCCTACCTTGACATAAGGATATCACATTTATTCAGCGCTTAGTAGAAATCGGTAATTTTTTAAAAATTCGTTTATTTAGTTCGCTAAAACCTGTCATTGAAATATAATCCTTCCTATAAGGATATGTTCATTCAGTTCTGTAAAACCTGTTATTCAAATATCCTTTCGTTCCCAGGACATAAAGGCCACATGGCGTTCGTCCAGCGCATCGAGGAAGGCGACGGGGACCCAGTCTACGAGACAGTCGGTCTGGTCACATTGGAAGACGTCATTGAGGAGATGATCCAAGCTGAGATTGTCGACGAAACTGATGTTATAAGTAAGTAAATATACCGGGAATTTCAGTTTTCCCGGGGAAAAAATGACCTTTGCCAAAAACTTCCTTCAAGATTGCGATCAAAGCTCCATTTGGTTCTGTCAGCATTTTGTGATTTTAAGGTCAAAAACCTAAAAAAATAATTGGTTTGGAAATTTTGTGCGAGGTTAAACGTTTTATTTACTGGCCTATTATTGTTTTGCCAAATAATAATTTTATATCCATGTAGTCTTTGACAATATCACAGTAACAGCAACCGAGCGTTAATTCATAAATAGAGGTGAACTGGGTTAAGTTTTTTTAGCCAACAAACCACCAATAATAATATTTATTATTTATTTCTTCTCACAATGTAAAGTAATGTCTAATTTAGTTTTACAATTTACAGTCTAGTGTATGTGTAGAGCTGGTTGTCTATTATAGGTGTAAACCCATCGAGCATGTAACCAATAGAGTAGAACTGTTAACAGTTTTGTTAGAAAACAAAGTACGCCAAAACGCTGCGCCGGCCCCTGTGTTCTGATTGGCCGACTCAAGGTCAAGTCGTACACACAGGTCTCTTATTGGTCGGGTACTGTTTTAGTTCGAGCGTGGTTTGTTAGTTATACCAGTTATACGTGACAAATCATTGATGCGTTGCTAAACACTATTGCTACTCTATTGGTTACATGCTCGATGTGTAAACCAAACTAATTACCAGGTACTGAAATGATCTTTCTAAATAAATTAACTCCTCCAACAGGCGATAACCGCACGAAGAAGCGTCTGGCTCGTCCCCTAAACAAGTTCCAGGACCTGGCTGCCTTCGCCGGCCACCACGAGCACCAGCGCGTGCACGTGTCCCCACAACTTGTTCTGGCTACCTTCCAGTTCTTGAGCACCAGTGAGTATTCATTTATGGGCTTTATACCTGCACTAGCGGACACGGCAGACTTCGTTCTGCCCACCAGCGCCACCTACCGGGTCCAAATTGATGTATTATACATAAAAACCTTCCCCGTGAAATACTCCGTAATTTGGTAAAAAAGGCATGAAAATATACCATGTTCTGTAGTTTTTGTGTTCATCGCGACAGATGCGGTCAGTAAAATCTAGTTAATGTGGCGATCGAGATTGTTATTATCACATTGTTATTAATAAAAATTGCCAAATTATAACTATAATTGCAAGTTATAGTTTACTGAAAACTGAGAGAGACCTGAATCTTAGTCTGGGGGTTATACAGCGCAGAATTTTCATGGACTAAAAACAGTAATGTCTTTAGTTCCTAGGTTTTTGGAAATATTTAACTTAAGTTACTTACTTATTTTTACTATACTTTATTTTTATTATTATTTTTTTGAGATTATGCGCTTGTCAGACACTGCGGAAACCGCGCGGTTACCGCAACCCAACCGCCAGAAAATCGAATCGCGCTGCTCCCGTGCTATTCTATTACTTACTATGGAGTCTTTGCGTTCAGTTTCGTTGCGGATATCGCACGGAAAATCATTATTTCCGTCTCACACTAACTCATGCTGTCTCTCTCAGGCGTGGATCCGTTCCGTCCGAACATGATCTCGAAAATGGGAATATAAAAGTGCTATGATTCTGTCTCACTCTAACTAATGCTCTCTCTCTCAGGCGTGGACCCTTTTCGCCTGAACATATCTCCAAGATGGGAATTTATTAGTGCTATGTATCCGTTTCACTCTAACTCATGCTGTCTCTCTCAGGCGTGGACCCGTTTCGCCTGAACATGATCTCAAAAATGGGAATATAAAAGTGCTATGTTTCTGTCTCACTCTAACTCATGCTGTCTCTCTCAGGCGTGAACCCGTTCCGTCCGGACATTATCTCGAAGATAGGAAAATAAAACAGCTATGTTTCTGTCTCACTCTAACTCATGCTGTCTCTCTCAGGCGTGGACCCGTTCCGTCCGAACATGATCTCGAAAATGGGAATATAAAAGTGCTATGATTCTGTCTCACTCTAACTCATGCTGTCTCCCTCAGGCGTGGACCCGTTTCGCCTGAACATGTTCTCGAAAATGGGAATATAAAAGTGCTATGATTCTGTCTCACTCTAACTAATGCTCTCTCTCTCTCAGGCGTGGATCCGTTCCATCCGAACATGGTCTCAAAGATGGAAATATAAAAGTGCAATGTTTCTATCTCACTCTAACTCATGCTGTCTCTCTCAGGCGTGGATCCGTTCCGTCCGAACATGATCTCGAAAATGGGAATATAAAAGTGCCTTGTTTCTGTCTCACTCTAACTCATGCTGTCTCTCTCAGGCGTGGACCCGTTTCGCCTGAACATGATCTCAAAAATGGGAACATAAAAGTGCTATGATTCTGTCTCACTCTAACTCATGCTGTCTCTCTCAGGCGTGGACCCGTTTCGCTTGAACATGATCTCGAAAATGGGAATATAAAAGTGCTATGATTCTGTCTCACTCTAACTAATGCTGTCTCTCTCAGGCGTGGATCCGTTCCGTCCGGACATGATCTCGGAGACGGTGCTCCGCCGACTCCTGAAGCAGGACGTCATCCAGCACATCAAGCTGCGAGGAGACGAGGATAAACTCGACCCTAAGAGATACGTGTTCTCTGAGGGGAAACCGGTAAGTTGACCCTAGCTATAATCCTAATAATATGCAAGCCCATCACTAGTAAAAAAAATAAAAAATTACACAGCTCTACAAAAAAAAAAATGTTTCCTACCGCCAATATTACGAATATTTTGGGTCGGCTTTGTACGCCATGTCCCTCCAATTCATTCGGTCACCAGTCAAATCCACATTCTCTCATATCATCTTTTACACAATCATACCATTATTCTGGTCTTTCCCTTCTACGCCTGCCTTCTGGTCTTAAGTGCAGTGCCTTGGTAACTGGCTGTCCATGAATAAATAAATAAATCTGTGTTTGTAGGTGGACTACTTCGTGCTGATCCTGGAGGGGCGCGTGGAGGTGACGGTGGGGCGCGAGAACCTCGTGTTCGAGGCCGGACCCTTCACCTACTTCGGGGTACAGGCGCTCACACAAAACGTCGGCCTGGGTGAGTCATAAACATATCACAAACCCAGCTCCCCTAGCATGGTTTTATCCACGGAAAAGGGAGAAAATACTATTCCACTCTGTCAATTGTATCTACCTTCGAGCATAGCTACATGGGTGGATAAACTAGTCACAGTGGACAAACAAGGGGGGTGTATGGGGCCCGTTTACATCTTAAGCGCCCAAGCCAACCTTACCTGCTAGCTGACGAGGCTCTGGCGAACCTGGTTTCCCTCTCTTAGGGTTGTGGGGGTCAGACGGCTGGTCGCCCCACGTAAAACCAACTTCAGTCAAATCTATAAGGACAGCAACAAGAGAAAGGGTACTCGGGCTAGGGCGTCGCCGCACAACGACGCGCAGGCACATCGCCCTAAACCTGCGACAAGTGGGCTAGGGCTACCGTGTCTTGTACGGGCACGGCTAAAGAAGCTAGTGCTAGTACCGAAAAGGAAGTTCCGCTTTGCCACCTGGAACATTGTTTGTTCTGTGTCTGGATGTAAATATCTAATTAAGTATGTATTTAAAAGTAGTAATATCAGCCATCACCAAAGCCAACTGGACAGTCAGTTTATAACTCATATTCTACTAACTGACCCGCACAACTTCATCAGTATCACGATCCCCGTTTTTTGAATTTATGCTCCTCCTTATTGGTCGTAGCAAAATTTCATATAGCCTATAGCCTCCCTCGATAAATAGGCTATATAGCACTAAAATAACTATGCAATCAGAACCAGTATTTCCAGAGATTCAAAAAACATACTCTTCATCCTAATAATATTTTATTCTCCATTCTATCCTCAGCTGAAGCCCCAGCTCCAACCACCCTGGGCTCCTTGCAGAACCTCAACATGGACACTGTACTCCGTCATACCTTCGTCCCTGATTACTCCGTGAGAGCCATCGCTGAAGTCTACTATCTCACCATCAAGAGGTATTTATTTTGAATATTAAAAGATTATTATGAAAGGTCTTAGAATATTGAGTAATATTCGTAGAAAGTGTTATTAAGTTGATCAGATTTCATTGCAACCTGAAAATAATCTAGAAGGCAAAAAAATACTTAAACTTTATCCTTTCTATCCAACAGTTCTGGTCTGGAAGAAATCGCTTAAGTTGAGTTTTACTGTATTTTTTATGTCTTTTTTTGTCTTTTGGTGTATATTTAAGTGTTATCTACAGCTTGGCCAAAAAGTCGTGAAATTAATGGTGGCGCCACTATCGTGCATGTTGCAACCCTATATAGTACGACAAAAACGGTTTTGATACTCGGTTTTTTTAGACAATTAATATGAATCTTGGCGGGCTGAATGAAAAAAAGAAAACCTCTGAAACGCTTGTTCACCCAGTGTCTAGAACGAAAAAATTTGTAGTTATTTATTTTAAAAAATTTATGAAAAAAATTATCAGAATCAATAATTTTAATCAGAATCAAAAATGTTTTCCGCTAAGTAGGTATTCCACGCCCGAAAAGTCTTCATCCATGTCTTGGTGTGTGCGTTCACCAAAACTGCTGGCTATCTTCAGATGTGTCACTACTGTTGCTTTCATCTTGTAGGTTTATGATATTTTTCACAATATCAGAATAAAGAGTTTGCCCCCTTCGAAGTATTTTCATGACATGTTGACATGATTTTTTCTAGTGGATTTATGGATCGATGGATTTACCGAAAAATAATTTTAGTAGTTATTTTTGTTCAGTGATTTATGCAATATTGATAAAAAGTATCAAAATTGTTCGAACGCGCTGCATTCTGAATGTGTTTTGTAAACATAACCTCAAATTCGTGAATGTACATTTCAATAATTGTATGAAAGGTTTATACCAGATATAGCACCTTGAAATGCACACATTACATCTGATTACATGAATAAAATATAATTTTACCTGTCATTTCAGCGGTTCTTTTATACATATCGTTGAAATCGGATAAAATTTGTCCGGCCTCGAGTTCCGCCAAACATCTCACGTACACAGCGTATACTTTATAAATTATCGGTTTTGCGGAGCTGGGGATAACAGATCTGTTCATTATGAACACAATGGGTCACCAGTATCACCACAATAACGCAAATAAATAATAATAAACACGAAAAACAGTCACCGATTACAATAAATGACAGAATATGTACCTTACTCGACAAGACAGAGCGAGTGTTGCCAATGATCAAATATTTTAGTTCCGTTTCAGGACTTTTTTGCCAAGCTGTATCTATTCCTTAATCACATAAAACATATATAACTTTTTGTAATTGTTTTTATTTTTTGCCATATTTGATAGTTTTGGTTGTGATTTAATCAACTTCTCTGATTCTTCTATTGATTTTTTTATTACTCTTAGGTTTTTACAATTAATACAACGCTACCTTAATTGTCGAAATAAATACAGCCTTTAAAAATATGAGGAAATCAAGATATACGCTAAACATAACTCTTCTTTAGCAATCGGGTAATAAATTAAACTAAGCAAAATTATGAAAACTAGGTATATTATATCTGTCTAAGTTCTACTTTAAACTATTTTTTTAATGTAGGTATATAGTATGGACATACCTATATTAAGCTTACCATAGAAGAGAGTTACTAATATTAATCATATTAATTCTCAGATCAATGTATTTGGCCGCAAAACGCGCTACTTTAATGGAGAAGGGGGCGTTGAACAAAGGAGGCACTAACGAACAAATCGAGCCTGAAGTTGATAAGGTAAGGACCCTAAAAATCTATATATATAAAACAAAGTCCCCGTCGCCCACAGACAGACAGGTCTGTCTGAACGCGATGAACACAAGTTCTTGTAAAGGCCTATTATAATAAAAACATATTTAGATTTTTTTGGATTTTATATATAAAATTACTTTACTTATATAATACTAGCTGCCTCCGCGCGGTTTTACCCGCGTAGTTCCCGTTCCCGTGGGAATACAGGGATAAAATATAGCCTATGTTACTCGGGGATAATGTAGCTTTCCAAAGGTGAAAGAATTTTTGAAATTGGTCCAGTAGTTTTGGAGCCTATTCATTACAAACAAACAAACAAATCTTTCCTCTTTATAATATTAGTATAGATTACGGTATAATGTAATATTTTTGGCTGTAGCTGTGAATCAAGTAAATTAAATAAATAAATAAATATTGAATAATTTAAGTAGTTTTCCCGATTAAAACTATGAGGCAATAACTACTTGGCATTTAAATATATATTATTTTTTCAGTTACTGCGCGATGGTGACAGAATCGATGAGATTACAGAAGCTGACTTGCCTAAACAGGTATGCTGGTCATTTGAACTAATACTACTGCATATTAAGTTTAAAGACACTTACTTATTAAATTAAAAATTACTTTATTTTTTCATGCTGACATAGAATTTGGAAGTGCCTAAGACTAGATATTAGACACTGGTTTGTATGTATATTGACTTGTATATCTGATATGGATAATTTATTATTTTTATGAAAAAATAGCATTCAAAAGAGTTCTTAAACTTTTTACATGAAATAAAAAATAATGGTTTTTTTTTATAAAACTCATTTGAAATAAGGAACTTAACTTTTTTTTATTACTGTCATGATTTTTCCGCGCGGCGAGTACCTGAGCTATAATACAGTACTAATGTTTTGTTGTTTTTCAGTTTGTACCATCATCTGCAAGTCCTATAACAAACTCGACGTTCAAATCGCCCCAGAAGCCAGAGCCGGCCAATCCCGAAGAAGAGAAACTACTAAAAAAGTAGTTTTTTAATATACATGGCAACATTGAGTTCAAAATGACAAACTTTAGTACATTTACACGCAATTTGCAAGTTTTAAAATGAGGAGTAATATTCTATCCTTCAATATAACGATTTTATTAGAATTTTCAGATTTTTCTCAAATTTATAGAATATAATTAGTATATTACATATCAATAGAAAATACAAATTAAATAATTCAGTTTCTTAAAAATAAATAAAAAAATATGGTAGTCTATTATTCCTCATTGATTTAAAATATTATAAATAAAATGTTATTCCGAACATTAATATCACAATATTATTAAGAATAGTAATTTTCGATCCTATATGCATGTTATGTATAGCTTAAAATGTAGTATTTTTATTGTAATGTTTTTTTTTTCTAGCGTTAATAAGGCATTTGTAGCAATCTTAACAAATAGTTTATATATATTAAATTATTTGCAGTGGAATTTTAGTAGTAACTGTAATTTTTGCATGGCAACATTAAGAACCCGCCATTTAAAACCGTTATATCCAATCATACAAAATCATATTTCTATCTATTTTGACATTGACTCATAAAAGTATTACGGCATTTATTAAGAATTTTCAAAACTATACCATCTCAACATTATAAAAATAAATAAACATTATTTCTTTTTAGAAATATACGTATAATTTAATGTCCCTTTTGACTTACAAATAGCATTAAAAACTTATTATAATTTTAGATTTTTGTTACCTATAAAATATTTTGATAGAATGTTTGTAAGTTAGATACATCGAGCATGTAACCAATAGAGTAGCAATAGTGAGCCATTTGTTTAGCAACGCATCAATGATTTGTCACGTATAACTAACAAGCCACGCTCGAACTAAAACAGTACCCGACCAATAAGAGACCTGTGTGTACGTCTAGTGCAACACTTGACCTCGAGTCGGCCAATCAGAACACAGGGGCCGGCGCAGCGTTTTGGCGTATTTTGTTTTCTAACAAAACTGTTAATAGTTCTACTCTATTGGTTACATGCTCGATGGTTAGATATAACACAAATCTGCTTCCGACAGTGTGCCTTATGTGGGTGCATAAATACATTAATGGTGCTTGAATGATAAATCATTATATGAAAATATTATATGAAATATAAGGGTGTGGCGAAAGTATGCTTCCATATTAAAATAGTTACAATTATTATTATTATAAGGCGGTAGACGACCCTTGCCTAGCCTTAAACATGAAAATATACTCCTTTTCGTCAATTCAAAATTTTTTTTTAAAATATTTCTAATGAACAATTTACTACTGCCATTTTTTTTATAGTACTTATTGAGCACGTGTGTACTTGATATTCTATTGTTATGTCCTCCAGTGACAGGAAATAATGGAAACATAAACACTTTTTAATTCATTAATTACGAATTTGAAACATGGAGCGATGATAATTTTAAGAAAATTATATTAAACAGTTGGTATTTTTAATGAATTTTAAATGTGTTTTTAGACATTTTTAACTTATTTTAAGAGAATTTGTAATCCGTCATTGTAGGTTTTACCATATATATGTCGTCTATGAAGTTTATGTAGTTTTTTTTAATGATATGGATTTGTCTATTGCCCCCAAATTAATATTATATATGTATTAGTAAAAATACGTTTTATTAGCAACTGCGTAATGCTTGTGTGTATGTTCATAATTAATGTAGATGATTATATTGTAATCATATCCAAATAAAAAGGAAAATGCATTGTTTTTATTTAATTTTAAATGGATAAATGAAGGAAATAATCAGCTTTTCATTCGTGTGTTTTATTTACTTCTGACCTGAATAACATTTTATTTTTAAGCTTTTGATAGGAACATAAAGTATTAACATGACTGGCGGCTATACCTCCCACAGAAAAACACTAGTTTTCATGCAATTAATGCGAAAGAATATGAAAATCACTTATTTAAGGAAACAGGTCACATCTTTAATTACTTTTAGAGATTTATATTGACCACAGTAAAATGGGGTTCAAAATTTTGGTTCCTCTTATGAGTCCGTTCAACATAAAGTACTTGTTATAACTCTTTTTTGACGTGACAACGTCTTATAAATTGGTTTGCCGGGTGACACTTCAAGAAACTGCGTTACGCTCCGCTCACGTTACGTGACGTTATGTTTTAAATTGTTACTATTATTTCATCCTTCTTCCTACTATACGAATGAATATTCACATTAAAATTATTTTACCACTCAAAGTCGTTGTCACGTAAAACTTTCGCCCGTATACCGACTTTACAGGCAACCAATTTTGACGTGACAACGTCTTATAAATTGGTTTGCCGGGTGACACTTCAAGAAACTGCGTTACGCTCCGCTCACGTAACGTGACGTTATGTTTTAAATTGTTACTATTATTTCATCGTTCTTCCTACTATACGAATGAATATTCACATTAAAATTATTTTACCACTCAAAGTCGTTGTCACGTAAAACTTTCGCCCGTATACCGACTTTACAGGCAACCAATTTTTTTTTGAAGGGACTTGAAGGTGTTAGCCTCTGATGGCTGTTACACCTTTACGCGGGCAATCGGTGAGCGCTGAGAGCTCTCAACCGTAGTTGTTATAACTCCAAAATAGTTTATCTACTTCCCGCATGATGGCGTACGAGCTCTGATGACGTAATAATAGACGAATGTCAACTGATACTAAGGAAAAGTACCGGGAGAGCATAGGTTTAAAGGAGGTTCGTTTTAGCAAATGTTCGGACGCTACTGTTTTAGCACTTTGAAATCTAATGCGGGTAAAAGAGATAGGTATAGTCGATCAGTGCAACATAAATAATGACGTCATGGCTTGTGATTGGCTGGTGATAGTTCCGCTATCCGACGCGAAGGCGAGTGGTGTCGGTAGTTAATCAATACATTGGCGCATGCGTAAAAATATTATTCTACCCTACAAATAACGTGGGATATTTTTAACACACGACCAATCGGATTCCAAAGTAAGCTTCAAACTGAGCTTGTGTTATGGTAACCAGATAGCTGATATACTGAGATACTACTTATAAATACATACTAATATAGATAATTACATCCAGACACACTACAAACAGACATTTCATGCATACAAATGTTTGTCCTGGGTGGGATTGGAACCCACGACGACGACCAAAGCAACGACCTCCTAAAGGTTTATGTGAGCCTGATACTTTGCCGTGTTTTGCGTTACGTAAACGCGATCGCGCCACAAGTCCTCGGATGTGTTGCCAAAAATAAAACATATTTAATGCCTTCTTCATAAAATCAAGTTATGTTGCATTTTTGTATCTGTATCCTAGTATCTAATTATTGAAATACACCTTATTCTACATATCCACGAAAAAATAACTAAGTAATAAAATAGGTATATGTAGTAAGTGTTTTTTAGAATTTAAGCGACATTGACAAAATGAATTAAAAAACACAATAAATCCTTATTCTATTTTTAAGTCTGTAATAAAAAACCAACTCCAAGAATATTTCCATGTAATACTTGTAAATACGGCAATTTATTTTGTAAAAAACGAAATTTAAATTTGAATTTCGCGGGCTGTGTTGCCCAACGCTCTAGTGTTGCTAGTATGAATAAATAAACATCTATGCCCATAACATTTGGTTTTTTGTAGAGATGGGTAAACCTCCTTTATGTATGTGCTCTCCTGGTAATTTGCGTTCTATGTTTCATAGTGCCCGCCGCCAACGCCACGCGTTAAAAACGCCATCTATTATTTGTTAGATACTCTAAATTCATATAAATTTACCCCTTCGTTTAGTTAAAAATTGGGAAATATATAAAACCTTTAAAATTACTTATGAAGCTCATGTTAAAAGGAGAGTGATGAATGTGCAGGTAGACGAACGTAAAAGTAGAGGAAGACCGAAGAAAGTATGGTTGAAAGACTTCTCACCGAAACACTCCGTGTAAGAGTGCAAAAGCCATCTAACACCTTTTAGTCTATTAAAAATAAGTATGGATGTATTTTGTGAAAAGTGGTGTTAGAAGAAAGTGATGACTGAAATGACGGCTGGCAGCGAGGAATGGAAGAAAAACACATGTTGTGCCTACCCTGCTTAGGCGGGATGACGGCAAGAAGTAGCTTCTGCCCCGCACTCTGAAGTTTCACCCATATAAAATTCCCTATGTTAGCACATAGCAAATCTTCATACAGATTTCCACAGTAATAGCACTTTGTCCTTCTGCCGTTCTGGCGTTCATTTAGTAACTTCCATCCATCCAAAGACTACTATTATATACTGCATCCATCTATCAAATAAATAAAGGGATGAGGGTAGAAGTTCAAAAATTTCATAATAAAAGAATTGAAAAAATATATATCAATCGGAACATCGTTTTTTTAAGATAAATAGTTAAAAAATAATCTTTATGTAATTCTAACGTATGAAAAGTATTTTATTGAGTTTATAAAAGAAACTACAAATAACTAGTACCCAATAAAAAATTACATAACTAGATTTTCTATATTTAAAATTCATCCTAAATAAAGGGGTACGTCATTCAACCTATTTATACTAATAAGACTTTAATCAGTGGCGTATCTGGGGCCCGTGGGAATTTTTATGAGGCCCTAGCAGTAAAAAAAAATGTTCATGTAGTACTTAGTTGAATTTTAATAAACCACTTATACTCAGATTATTCATTGTAGGCAGAGAAATGAAGTTTCCAGTGTTGCAGTTTTTTAGTCCCAAATAAATAGTGTTGTGGTAGATTCAAATTTTTACAACTAAAAGTCGGCTAAGGACAAAGGAAACTCGACTAGAGTTTCCTTCTTTTTTATTCTATGTCAAATTGCCTTTATATAAATAAAAATATGTAATTTATGGTAATAAAACAGAAGACATACACGGTAGGTAATTAAATATTACATAAAATACTCTTATGTATATTATTTGTTTTGGGCTATTGGAAGAACTATAGTCATCACTTGTCACGCTATGGACCCCATTTTGTTTTGGAAGTGACTATTTGTACGGGTACTGGACAAATAAATTATATTTATTCGTAAATTTATTATTTTTTTTTTAATTAGGCATGAATTGGATGATTAGCCTATGTTAGGTTAATTGCATTAATAACATTTATTCGATTTTATTTCTTTAATTTTGGTTTCAATTAAATTCAAATTTAGTTTTAAAAAAATGAAATTTTGGGATTTTCGACTAGATATATGTATCGGATACTGAAAGAACAAAACTGCCGAACATCACTATTGTAGCGAGTCACCCTTTTTTGTATCAGTGACAGTTGCACTTGTCACTTCTCTGACCCGAATTATTAATCCGATTATAAGTAGTTATCGAACACTAATAACAATTTAAGTTCATTAAAAATCAGATACTCAGGTGCAATGTTGAATAAAATATACTGAGGTCGCGGCCTCTCGGGCCGGGGCCCTCTAGGGTCGGGGGCCCGTGGCATTTGGCCAGCCCTGCCACCCTATAGCTACGGCACTGACTTTAATGCCTAATTAATTCAGTTATTATGTTTTATATCTAAAATGAGATTTGAATATTTATGTAATAAAAAACTAAACTGTCATAAAAATACTTTTATTTACATTTAAAACTATTCACGCAGCTAATTTACTAATATCTTCATATTGTACACCTTTCACTAACCGCCCGGTGAGTAAGCCTTCTGCAATCTGAAATGAAAAAATATTATTAGTAAGAAAAACATGCAAAAGACAAAATTTTACGAGATCAAGAAATATACTTTAGATACGCATATTTGTCACTGTAAATAAGTCAAAACCTTTAGATTATATTCTAGGAAATCACGTGAATGGCTGGGCCAATTTCGCTAACAATTTTTTTGTTATTACCATGCGAAAAAAATAAGAAAAGTCGGAAAATTTAAAACATCTTAACGACCATTTTGACATTTCAAGTTTAGCCAAATTTTATTATGCTTTTGGTAATATACAGAATATCTTAAATCGGGGAAGATGTGACATGTCTGACTGACAAGGGGGTCGCGAAATCAATGAGATTATAAACCATTGTGATAAACCATCGAGCATGTAACCAATAGAGTAGCAATAGTGAGCCATTTGTTTAGCAACGCATCAATGACTTGTCACGTATAACCGGTATAACTAACAAGCCACGCTCGAACTAAAACAGTACCCGACCAATAAGAGACCTGTGTGTACGTCTAGTGCAACACTTGACCTTGAGTCGGCCAATCAGAACACAGGGGCCGGCGCAGCGCTTTGGCGTATTTTGTTTTCTAACAAAACTGTTAACAGTTCTACTCTATTGGTTACATGCTCGATGCCTTAACACAAGTTGAATCTTACTTTGGGTACCAGAGTTCAACAAAATTTTGCATTTAAATGTTGTCTTCTGTCTACTGTTTGTGTCGTCCAGATATAAATATATGATTTTTACTAACCTCTACATCACAACTATATTTATCTGTGTCTATAGTTCTCAATACGCCGGTGCAGCCGCGGTATGCCCCGTTGACGAACCGCACAAGCCGACCCGGCGATGGTATTACAGTTTCCATGTGATTCTGTTAATAAATAATAATTATTATATCGGAACACTTTACATATATATATAGTTATCAGTATTAAACAAAGTAGGACAAGCATTTGTATGCAATGCGTGTCTGTGTCTGGCTCTGGATGTAATTATCTATATACTAGCTGCCTCCGCGCGGTTTTACCCGCGTAGTTCCCGTTCCCGTGGGAATACAGGGATAAAATATAGCCTATGTTACTCGGGGATAATGTAGCTTTCCAAAGGTGAAAGAATTTTTGAAATCGGTCCAGTAGTTTCGGAGCCAATTCGTTACAAACAAACAAACAAACAGATCTCTCCTCTTTGTAATATTATTATAGATAAGTATGTACCTTTTTAAAAAGTAGTATTTGTAGTATATCAGCTATCTGGTTACCATATCACAAGCTCTGTTAAGTTTGGAATCAGATTAACCATGTGTAAAAGGTCCCAAAATATTTATTTATTTAAACAGACATGTACCAAAACACAAAATGTTTGTCCAAATCCACAACTAGGAGGTTAAAAATCTCACTTATCTAGCGACTAGCTTCTGCCACGCGATTTTACTCGCGTGGCAGAAGCTAGTCGTCCATTTCCCATAGAAATACAGAAATAAAAGCCTATAGCCTTCCTCGATAAATGGGCTATCTAACACTGAAATACTTCTTCGAATCGGACCTGTGTGTTCCTGAGATTATTGTGTTCGAGTAAACAAACATACTCTTCCGCTTTAGAGCGAGGCCCCATTGGTGCGGTGCGTTGCGTCGGGATGCGTCGACGCTGCGTCGTTTTCCATACATTTTTTATGACATGCCCCATTAGACCGTTGCGTCGACGCGCGCGACGTTTCAACGGATCGACGGACAAGAGACGAAGCGGGAGGGAGGGTGATGCGCTGCGTTGACGGAGCTCCGTTGCGACGACGCACTGCGATCCACTGCTGGGTGGACTGAGACGCAGCTGCGACGTGTGCGTACCGCAGTTGCGTTGCGTTGCCGCAGCGTCAACGCAACGCAGGTGTGGCATACAATGCGTTGTTCCGTTGCGACGACGCGACGCAACGCACCGCACCGCACCAATGGGGCCTCGCTCTTATATATTACTATAGATAATGAACCTTATTCCTTACCTGATCAAGTTTCATTTTTACATTGTCATCTAACAATTTGACTTGAGCGGCATATTTCTCAATCACTTTTTCAATGACACCTTTTCTTTTGTAAAATTTATCTCCAAGTGATTTTGTTGTTATTTTAACTATTATTCCTTCAGTTAACCAATAGTCTTTGCTGAAATCATAAGGGTACAGGTTCGATTATGGGGCATTACAAATTTAAAGCATTAGAATATTACCAAAAGGCATTTGGGCGAGCTATTCTAAATGTTTTGTTAATGTATACACTTTTTTTTATATATGTATTTGTCTATTTAGTTTTTATGCTTGTATATAGTTTTTTAGTTTCTTATGTGTTTTATAAAGTCTAAATAAAATTAGAAGTAATTCAAATTTAATTGTAATTTAAAACTAAATATTATATAAGAGGCAGGCATGTAAGTTGATCTACTTTTATATAAATTTCTAACTATTTTTATTCATTATATAAATGCAAAAGTTTAAGAATTCAAGAAATATGGAGTAATTTTATTACCGATTTGCCCTCTCTTTCGCTCTCTCCTCCATTTTGATAATGTCGCCTAGCGCCGACTGTTTATTTTTCTCTTCTATTCTTTGTTTTTTAACTGACACTTCATCTTTACTTTTAGATAGTTTTAAAGCTGACGGCTGTAATCCTTCAGGTTTTTTGTCTGAAATCAGTTGTAAGATAACATATAAATAAAATAACATATTCGGAAATTTCACCAAGATAAACCAGCATATTTGTATATTTACACAGACAACCCGGTTGGCTTTGTGGTTAGTGACCCAGACTATCAGGATCCCGGTCGTGGGTTCGAATCCCACCCAGGATAGATATATATACATATATTAGGACAATTTGCGGGTAAATAAAACATACTATTTTAACTAATCAATAAAAGAATTTTGTTCCCAAAGTGTACTACTTTATAAATGAGCGGCTAAATATGTTAAGCAAATCTCGAAATAGAAATCTATACAAATACAAAGCAGAAGAGTTTGTTTGCTTGAACGTGCTAATTTCAGGAACTACTGGACTGATTGAAAAAAATATTTCAGTGTTAGATAGTCCATTCATCGAGGAAGGCTTATAGGCTATATATCAAGGAGTATATGTATACAGTGCGATAAGCTATAGTATAGCTATACACTATAATATATATAAAATAAAAAAAACTTGTTACTAAATAAAATAGACCTTAACTCAGTAGATATAAAGTCTAACCTTCAACTTTTCTCTTAACATTGAGTGCAATAGTAACTTTCTCCTGGCTGCTCTCTCGTTTGAACTCAGAATAAGTTGGCTCCTCCACGGAGCTCTGCTGTTTACCCCTCTCTACTTGTTTCTCTATGAAGTCTAACATCCGTTCCTGAAAAATAGCATTAGTGTGATTATTCATAAGTGCTTTTAAAGGCCTATATAAATTAAAGTTCATACCGACCTATCCATAGAACAAGTTCTATGTGACTTTGAACCTAAACCACTTTTATTGTATGCTTATGTCTAGAATTAGGTACCTATATTCAATACAGAGATAGTAATGTTTTAAAATGTTGGTAATTGTATCAATTCTCTACACTGATAAAGAAAATTGCCTTGCATTTATATGTTGAATTATGACAACAAAGTCTTTAATATAATTAATTTTATGTAAGAATGTATGTTAGAAAACCTCCTTATAAGTATTAACTAGCTGCCGGCCCGCGGTTTCACCCGCGTAGTTCCCGTTCCCGTGATCACAGGGGTATCAAAAATAGATAGTAGCCGATTCTCAGACCAACTGAATATGCATATAAAATATCATAAAAATGGGTAAAGCCGTTTTGGAGGAGTATGGTAACTAACATAGTGACACGAGAATTTTATATGTAGGACAAATAGAAATAGATACCTGATCATCTTTATCCATCTTCTCTTTCTTAGCTTTAGCCTCTATCGCCGCAATAGCTGCTGGGTCCCGATCTATGTACGCTACAAACCATCCCTTCTCCGTCTCGTCCACCACACACTTGCCCTCTCTTCCTAACCACTTGACGAAGTCCGTGAGAGTCTCCCATTGGGTTGCGTTCATGTGGAGATGGTCTCTGGAGAGAATCAAATAAAACTCTTATATATAGTAAAAAAATATGTTTTTTATAGATGCCATTACAAGTTTTAAGGATTTACTTAAGCTTTGGTATTTTGATACTGATTTTTAAGGTACCAGTTATAAGCTTTGTAGTGAATTTTAAACAATCACAAGTAAAATTATAACATGGTTTAAGCTTGTTGGAATATAGCAACAAAATCTAAGATTATGTTCTAACCAAACATAAATAAGGCACATTATACTGATAATAAAGTTTACTATCACATTTATATCCATTCAGAAATACTCTATACCTCAAAAAACAAGCAAAGTATAAAATTACCTGTTAGATATATAATCCTGATACACCTTATTAGCATTAACTCTCTTTGTACCAAACTGTCGACGAAGGAGTTCCATATAACCATCTGCAAACTCTTTGGAGAACTCATCTATGTATTTACAAGAGTTATCAGCAAATAATAAGAGTTGCCTCTGATGAGATTCCGACATCGTGTGGCATTTGAAACCATTCTCATCTCGACATTGTTTCTGACACATTTGGCAGTACCATCGTAATTTCTGGAGTCCCTTAGCTTTGATTTTGTTCGCTATGTACTTTGGTGTACCTTTTTCTGCTTTACCACCCATTTTATGCGTCTTTTGTTTTGAAGGTTGTTAGGCAATGTTTTGATGATGATTGTTCGAGGCAGAACCACTAAAATTGTGTGTCTAGAACCGTGTGTTCATTGCTCTCATGGTAATTGCCATGGTAGTTTACAAAATTATTAATATATAATAGTGAACACAGTAAAAACCACAAAATAATCCTGAAATTGAATGTTGTGCTGGCTGGCTGCCTAACTCACAGTCACTGACAAGTGACAGATAAATAAGATAATAGATTATTTAACTCTCAGAGCTACCATAGCTTAAAAATGATATAAAACATATTAACATTGATCGCAGAGAAATAAAATAATAACTGCAATTATTCAGGAACGCATGAGCGCTCCAATTTTACTACACAATCACTGATTATATAACCCTTCATTCGCATGACAGTTTTTTTAACGTACGTTAAAAAAGCGATCAAACACAACAAGCAAGTACCATAATATGCTCTATTTCCAACGCCCAAAGTTGAAAATGCAACACCGCTGGATAAAAAAGCGTCGCGTTTTAAAAACGCTATCGTGTGAACATTTCATGGGAATACATTTGTTGTATTTGAACGGTTTATTAACGTCCGTTAAAAAAACTCTCGAGCGAATGAGGGTTAAAAGAAGGTTTGAAGGTTTTCATTACAACTTTTTGAACGTAAATTTGTTTGAATTATTTTGTTTTTCTTGACACCTAATTTCATAATTTTGACGCAATTTTGACAAAATTATTTACGTATTAGATTTTATTCGGTTATTTTTTCATACTTTCAGACAAGACATTAAATAAATCTTTATTATTCAGAATGAATGTTTTATGGACGAAAGGAAATAATTTACGGAAAAATTTCAGTAAAGTTAGTTAACTCTTACATGTTACATTTATTTATTTATTTATTTATTTTGTTTTGGCTCTAATGGCCTTTAATACTCCCTAGCCATTAGTACTAAGCTTTTAACTATAACTCCCCTGTTTCCAGTTCTAGTATTTATATTAACTTGTCTTTGCATATACCTACTCACTGTGTACCTACATAATCAAAACACTTTCATGTCCACTTACGGTAGGTATTTATCTCATTTCATTTTCAAATATTAATGCGATGATCTAAGTGGTAGTAATGCCCTGTGGCAATGGTTACCAGTGGTATACTCAGAATCCTACTAGAGCTTTAGCTTTAAAACAAAGTCTTAGGTATACATTCCTTAGTCAGTTTTTTTTTTGCGTTCAATACTTACTACCTTCAACCTCATTCTTTAAAACATACCGTTCCACACCACAAACAACGATACATTTTTGAATCTCTGGTATCCCTATAATATTTTTTAAAACTTTTTTTTACGCCAGGACTCCGTAAGCCTCCATGCTCATGCATCAGGCGACGGAGGAGGCGCCCCGGGCCGCTGCTGCAGACTCTGTGGCGGTGAAACGAATCTCCGGGGCTTTGGTGAATCGTATGTATGGGAAGGCGTCGAGGAGAGATACGATCAATTGTTGTACGAATGTTTCGGTGTTCAGGCGAGTTTTTTTTATAATTAAATGATATTTTTTACCGCCATTCGATTTCCAAACTAAGGCTTTTTGTATTGTAACTAGTTCGCTGATATATTTTCCTACTTATCTTCTATATATATATAAAACAAAGTCCTCGCCGCCTCTGTCTGTCTGAACGCGATGAACACAAAAACTACTGAACAGATTTTCATGCGGTTTTCACCAAATTACGGAGTATTTCATCAAATTTCGTGGGGAAGGTTTTTATGTATAATACATCAATTTGGACCCGGTAGGTGGCGCTGGTGGGCAGAACGAAGTCTGCCGGGTCCGCTAGTTACTTTTAATATACCCAGCAACAGAATAAATTAAAACGAACATATTTATTTTTCTTCTGAGTGAGATCGTAGTCAAGTGTGAGCTAGTAATGAGAAAGGGTTACTTACTTTTAATGTTAGGTGTCATTACCTTCTGAAGCAATGATCTGCGAGTGGTGTGTGCGCCAGCTGAGGAATACCGAGAGGTTCCGGGCCCTTGTGCACGCTGCTTTCGATAAACCATATAGTGAAGGTACGCAAAAAATTAAAGAAGTAATCAAGTTGTTTGTGTCTAAAAATACTCTGCATAGCAGATTTAAGTCCATGTGTCAAAAAGAGACAGATATATTGGGAGAAGAAGAGACACCCTACCCTATTGTCAATACAGCCTTCTTATTCGTATCACTCTTTGGTAGTACCTATTACCTAACGCGAATTTTCATGTAGTTTAATGTAGTGAGTAAATAACTAATAAATAAAATAAAACACATAAGATATTATATATTCATACTTGCGATTTCAATATCAACAATTTCTATTTCATTTTTTGAGTGGGTTTTGGCTTTATTCTATTTTCAAATAACAGGTTCATCTAAAACCCTAAAGACATCGAAACCAGAAAGTGAATTCAACGCGAGCAATGAATCGACTCTGAACAATAAATCTGCGATCAATAGCAAATCGATAGTCGAGTTACTAAAAACTAGAGTAATGATCGACTCGCCGAAAAAACGGGAAATTAGACGTAAATTTACGAGTGCTAAGCCAATTTGTAGGAGAGTTAATGTTGCATGCGCCATTTGCAAACAGAGATATCCAATGATGGTCCCAGAAAATGGAAATAGTAAAAGATTTGTTTGTTCGAGGTGTAAAAAAAATGGCGAGCAGAAAAGCGTTTGTAAAAAATGTAATGTTGTCATGCCTTCAAATATATTCAAAGAGCACATTATTGAGGTTCACACTAAAGCTGACTTGAGGGGGAAGTGCAGGTACCTACCTATATATTTATTTTTCAAATAATCACTTTCGTTTTTTTTATTGTATGTACTCCTTTGTTGACAGTAATGTTTTTCGTCATAGGAATTTATTCTGAGGACGTTTAAATTTTTTATCATCCCACCATCTCGGAAAGAGTATTTTTAATCTACAATATCTGAGTGGAAAAGCCGTTTTTATTCTCTAGAGGATACAGTAAATTGAATTTGGAACATCATGTGCACTAAGTTTGTGAATTAAAAAAAAACATTAAACCTATTTACTGCTACCTCTATGGTGCCGAATATATCATACAACTTTTTTTTAATTTGTTAAAAACTCAGACTCGGCACCTTCTTGGTGTTCTTTTTTCAATTTGCTTTGTACGCGGTTCTTTACGCGGCATTTTTTCACGTCATTGTTAAACCTTATATTAAAAACAAGTGAAAAAACAAAAATGAGTGATTCTAGCGACGAGGAAGTTTGCTTGACGCCAACAGAATTGACTGAAACTGTTATAATGCGCAAACGTTTTTTTTTTTGCATTTAGTCATTTCCTCGCTGAGGTGGAATGAAAAGTTACGTGTTGCACTCGAGTGCAAAGATTTTTCACCTCGTGCTCTTTTGATTCCCTCGCTAACGCTCAGGATTCTAATTTTGAATCACTCGCAGCGCTCGTGATTCAATTTTAGAATCCTTCGCTTGCTCGGTCATCAAAATTGAACACGCGGTTAAAAAGCAACTTTGCACTCTTGTATAACAAATAACTATTGCTTAAACATTTTGTCTTGGCTAGGTGCAACTATTTACCACATAAATAGGTATGCATTTATCTTGTTTGGATATTTAACAAAGAAAACACAAATTTACTAAATGTCATCTGAGAGTGGGAATTGAACTTAGTTTTTAGTTTTTACCATAGAACAATTTTTGCTTAGTTTGGAATTTAATATAAATTACTATGTAAATGATATCACGAAATATTTATATATAATTGGTTTGTATTTTTCAGGCTTCGCAGCCAGTCAAAAAAGCCTCATCAAGTCAAAAATATGGAAAACCTTCAAACTCGACACTTGCCGAAATATCAATGCAAGATGTGCCCAAAAACGTATGCACTCGCCCAGCACCTGGCAACCCACATGAAAAACATTCATAGAGAAAGCTCTGAACATATTTGTGCCGAGTGTGGCAAAGATTTATTAAATGTTCAAGCATTGAAAGAGCATTTAAAAGAACATAATTTCCCATCAATATTTCAATGTGATAAATGCTTGCGCATACTAAAAAGCAAACGGGCTTTACAAATGCATTTTAAAGTACAGCATGGCGTTTGATTTATTTATTGTGTTTGTTATGTTGGCACTAAAACTAGTTGGCAGAGTACTCTATGTATACCGTGGCGGGAAAAGGGTTTTATAATTATTTTATACTTTTTCAGATGATTGTTATTTTTAAGTATTAAACAACTATAAATAATAAAATTCAATGTTTTTAATTATTTACCTTTTAGCTACTTACAGAATAGCACGGTCCGAATTAAAAGTTGTGAAATGTTTACGATTTAGGTCTACTAGACTACCAGGTTCAAAATAAAAGTAAAATGTCATCCAAAATATGTTTATTTAGTCAACTAAATATAATCATAAAATGTTCTATTTTTCCGACTGCTCCAGAAGGAGGTTTACAAAACCCTTATAATATTTGTACATAATTTATATTGTTTTGGAAAAACTTCGATTTTATATACAGGAAGAATGCAGGAAAACAATTTGTGGATAATCCAGCATATTTACTCGCACTTTTGATAGATATCACGCTCGATATTTATCGAAAAATGGTTAATACCTTTTACCTGTCCTGTCTTCATACTATATTTCTTACTTTTATGTCACTGAACGAATATCAAAAATCGACATAAACGGAAACGTCCGGAAATTGACAGATCGACTGAAGTAACGTTATTTCTTTTTTAAATTAGTAATGTAATTGTAATCGAGTTCAATTAAGCGAACTTGGAGCATTGGTGTCTCATAGGATGTGGAGGCATCCTTAGTGATGCGACGCAGCTCTTCGTCGTAGACAGCTCCTTCCTCAGTCGTATAATGTCGAGCTCAGCCTGCCTTTTACGCTAGAAATACACTGAACTATTTATTGTCACATAGGTATATAAAAGCAATTGCAATATACGGGATTAATTTATTTTATCATAACATCTAGGTATATGAATGTCTGTTTGTTACGTGTCTGGGTGTAAAAATCTATATACGTATTTGAAAGTATATCAGCTGTCTGGTTACTATAGCACAAGCTCTGAATCAGATTAAACGTGTGCATAATGTTCCAGGATATCCCTACTAATATTTTAAATGCGAAAGTAACTTTGTCTGTCTCGCTTTCACGCCAAAAGTACTGAACCGATTTAAATGAAATTTGGTACACAGATGGTCTAGCTAGAGAATGAAAAAGGAAACCCGGATGAAACCGCAGGGAGCCACTAGTTTATTATATAGCCGTGATTTTATGATCTTATTTTGTTATCTTCCTAAACTAATATTGTGTAATAGAATTATCTGGATGAACACAAGGTACAAACATTTTCACGCCAATACAGGGTAGGCTTTATGCTAGAATAATACCTTAAGCTCGTTGGATAGACGTGCTTCAACTTGTGCGACTCGCTGCCTCAGCTCGGCGATGTCGCGCATTAGACGCGCGGCAGCCAGCTTGTTGTCTGCCTGAATGAAAATCATTCCTTAAACTCAAGCAAGCTTAATATTGAATTAATTTAATTCAAAGATAGAAAATTTCAAGAATTATTTTCCTAAGAAAACTAATACTTATATGTTTATAAGCCATTCGTTGGTTTTCAAATTTTGGTTTACCTGAAAAAGGTTCTAAATTTTAAACATACTGTACTTACATAAGACTCACATACATTATAAGACAGCATAATAAACACTCAAAAACTTAATGGTCCTACCACTAAAGCAACTAGGTAAGTTTTAGTTAGTAGCTAAGTTGTCCTCTGTAAGAATTAACGGGGATGCAATAAATAAAGTAGAATTTCCTATACTTGTCAATGACTTACAAGTCTCGATGGTGCATTTCTAGCGACGTTGCGACTCACAACATTTGGTAAATCGGCAACTGATATCGGATTGAACAGGTGTTCCGTTGGTCCCATCCTTGTCACACCCTGTATAGCCTAAAGAAAAAACAGAAATGTCAATATTTACAGCTGGTCATTTTACAGATTGCCGTTATTTATTATTTACCGCCACATGATATAATTTTTTTTAAACAAAGGAAAACTGTGCTATTAATTGTATATTAGGTTATATAACTATGTATAATAATAAATCATTAGCTCATATCATATATCTACACTGAAGGGGAAGAAAGATCCCTAGCGAGGGAATTTTTAGGCCCTTGTCATTTCATACTTTACATGCCTTCTCAGGCAATTGGATTTCCCTAGTTTTCACGATGTTTCCTTCATCAGTGGAGTAAATACGTACTTAAGCATAACTAAACTCTAGTGATTTGAACCTAAAGAGTCGGTACGTTCGCCACATGATTACGTAGATATATGTTTTTTTTTTATGGGCTAGAAGGTCAGGCTCAGATGGCTTTTACACCGTTACGCGGACTGTTTCGGTGAGCGCAGAGGGCTCTCAACCGAAAATTATATGAAAAGTACCAGTCTTATTTAATACCTGTGCTACCACAATCCTGGCATGTTGGACATGGTGTGCTTCTTCCTTCTCCAAATGCCTCTTCAAGTGTTCAATCTCAGATGCAATACTGAAACGTTCCTTCTCAAGGCGCTGGTTGGCTTGTTTCAGTGCCTGTTTTGTTTGGATTCCAATAAGTAAATATTGTAATATGAGTAAGTAGGAAGTTATTTAAGCTTTTATAGTGTAACCAGTTAGTGGTTAGGTGAACATAACAAAAATATTGCACATTTAATTCGAAACCGCAATCTACTAATTGAATAGGTATTTCAAGTAGGTACCTAAGTAATTTATAAAAAAATATACAAACTATATATTTTTCATCCCACCATCTCGGAAAGAGTATTTTTAATCTTCAATATCTGAGTGGAAAAGCCGTTTTTATTCTCTAGAGGATAAAGTAAATTGAATTTGGAACATCGTGTGCACTAAGTTTGTGAATTAAAAAAAAACATTAAACCTATTTACTGCTACCTCTATGGTGCCGAATATATCATACAACTTTTTTTTAATTTGTTAAAAACTCAGACTCGGCACCTTCTTGGTGTTCTTTTTTCAATTAAAATAAGTGAAGATCTAGTGTTTTTTTTTTGCATTTAGTCATTTCCTCGCTGAGGTGGAATGAAAAGCTACGTGTTGCACTCGAGTGCAAAGATTTTCCACCTCGTGCTCTTTTGATTCCCTCGCTAACGCTCAGGATTCTAATTGAATCACTCGCTGCGCTCGTGATTCAATTTTAGAATCCTTCGCTTGCTCGGTCATCAAAATTGAACACGCGGTTAAAAAGCAACTTTGCACTCTTGTATAACAAATAACTATTTTATTTACATTAATCGTTAATTATTTCTCCAGTAACATTAGGTATGTACTTTTTTTTGATTAATAACAGTTTCGAAATGAAGATGCGATTTATCTTCGCAAGTAGATAATAGCATACCTTCATTTTCTCCTTCTTTTCGAAATGGCATTCTTCTATCCGCCTCTTTAACTTTCTTCTGAGTTCGTCTAGAAGACTTGAGAGCGTTAACCGATTGGACTCAAGATCAGCTCGTTGCTGTACTATTTGGTTGATAGAAGTTAATAGTTTGATTCCTGTGGGAAAAATGATAAAAAATATTGCTTTATGCTAAGTTATGTTGGTTAAGATATCACATTTTAGATATTTAGCAGTATTTAGCACCAGGTTACTATACCTTAGTAGTGTTATCTAACCCATTTTTGAAAACAATAAATAGTTAAAATGGTGTGTCTCAGATAATTTTTCCCTTTGTTAGCATTATTTATTTGTAGGTGCTATTATACTTTATTTATGCGTAGAATAAATATTTGAGTATTACTTATCATTCCACAATCTCCACTATAATTTTATAACAAAATTAACACAAATTAAATTGCAGTTTTAGCGTGAATCCTCAACAAACAGATATATGACCTACGTGCTATTAGCGAATTAGGTACGTATATATTTCATTCCAGTAGGATTGTACTATCAAAAAGCCTTACTTTGTTCATTCAGCCTGAACCTCTGGGCTGCAGGCTGGAAGGTGTAGGATTCGGGACTCGGAGCGCCGGAGTCTTGGCCGGGGAACGATTGAGGACCAGCATAGTTGGGTAGGCTCGATTCTGCCGAGTCCTGGGTAAAGCATATAGAGTATGATGGGTAAAAACTTAGATGCTGTGTATTATTGTATATATTATATTGGATAACATACCCGTAGTATTAGATATATATAATTTAATTACATATTATATTACTCAAATCATCTTTAATGTTTAGTAAGAGCCGAAGCTCAGTGGCAAACGTACCGACTCAGAATCATGAGGGTGCAAGTGTTTATTCTAGTAGTTTTGAGACTATTCTACGTACGAATCATCGCGATATATAGATACGTATATAATATATATGAAATAGATAAATTTTACTTACAAGGGACTTATACTTAGGTAAGTCATCGCTGGTGAATCTGACAGTGTGGTGATTGTTCCGCGGCACTCGTGTTCCTTGATGCAGCATTTTTAACGTCATTAAAGCTATTGGGGCATCTGTAATAGAAACGAAATAGGATACTAGATATTTTTTCTTACAAAATAAGGGAATACATGATAACCATATGAGAATGAGATATCCTTCTTATATAAAAACTAGCGACCCATATTAGTATCGTCAAATTAAGAGAAATAATTGATACATCGACGTATAGCGATAGACAAGAACGTTCATGTAAAACATTTGTTTAAAAACTGGTAAGAGTTAGAACTAAAGTTCGCTGCAGCGCTGTATAAAGCTGTGTCAACTAACCAAACTATTTTAAAAGATACAGCGCTAGATTGCTTAGAGTATAGTTTTCTCGCGACCAAAACGTCGTAAGCGCCGCAAATTTCATGGCGCTTACGCGTTTCGTTCAGTTAACTACACTAAGATGTCGTCCCTATAGAGTTCACACCGCAGATGTGACACATCTTTTTTACCTTCTAAACTTCATTAGAATAAAACTCGATTTCAAAATGTATTATATTAATATTAGGGGGGCCTAGTGCGGATTGGCGGACTTCACATGGCTTAAATGAGTACTCAGAGGTACGGGCCAGGGCTTGAATTAACATAAAACAATTATTCAAAATATCAAACTATCACTACTAATTAAAAACTCATTAACAATTAATCAAATTAAAACCTTTCTAAAAAACATATCAAGTCTGTGTTCAGTTACATATTTTTACCTACAACCAGTTTTAAGGGAACATCTGCACGTTTTAGTATATGATTGTAGAATGGCGTGGTATTTAAATAGATAAATTGTTTTTCTACTCTGGAATTACGGAATTATCACCTATTAATTCACTTAAACAGGTAGTAATTTTACTTAGTTGACTACTGACTAGTTATTTTCGTCCAGGGTCTACTTTGATTCGGATTATCGTTGTTATTAACGCTGCTCCGTGCGCACCCGCACTGAATGAATGTCGAAGCCACACTAAAGTCGGGTGTGGGGACTGCAGTTCAGTTGAGTTGATAAAAGCGAGTGTTCGGAACGCCCTATCTAGTACGTAGTACATATATATCGATGAATTGATATTATTTTATACGTAGGTATACACCTTCCTTGGAATCACTCAATCTTCGGTTTAAAACTGCGTAGTTCAAAATACATAAGCCTATGCTGCCAGCTGCCATATGGTATTTGGTATTTGTTTTATATTACGTAAAAAAGATATCAAGTTTGTTAGAGAAATGCGAAGCTTGTAATGTACAAGACCAGTCTTCACTGCCTCCTCACACTTTAGACAGCGGGAGTAATTTTGCTAATATACCTATTAGTCTAAGATACGTAGAAGATTGACCTTCACCGATCGAGTATCCGAATGAAATGGATTTTTTATGAAATAAAATATGTTGACAAAAGTAACGTTAATTAGTTGCCTAAAAAAATCTGTTCAAGGCTATGTTGAATTAACAATTGAATATTTTTTTTTTTTCGATATCTTCACCTATGTTGTATCCATCGACGTATAGCGATAGACAAGAACGTTCATGTAAAACATTTGTTTAAAAACTGGTAAGAGTTAAAACTAAAGTTCGCTGCAGCGCTGTATAAAGCTGTGTCAACTAACCAAACTATTTTAAAAGATACAGCGCTAGATTGCTTAGAGTATAGTTTTCTCGCGACCAAAACGTCGTAAGCGCCGCAAATTTCATGGCGCTTACGCGTTTCGTTCAGTTAACTACACTAAGATGTCGTCCCTATAGAGTTCACACCGCAGATGTGACACATCTTTTTTACCTTCTAAACTTCATTAGAATAAAACTCGATTTCAAAATGTATTATATTAATATTAGGGGGGCCTAGTGCGGATTGGCGGACTTCACATGGCTTAAATGAGTACTCAGAGGTACGGGCCAGGGCTTGAATTAACATAAAACAATTATTCAAAATATCAAACTATCACTACTAATTAAAAACTCATTAACAATTAATCAAATTAAAACCTTTCTAAAAAAACATATCAAGTCTGTGTTCAGTTACATATTTTTACCTACAACCAGTTTTAAGGGAACATCTGCACGTTTTAGTATATGATTGTAGAATGGCGTGGTATTTAAATAGATAAATTGTTTTTCTACTCTGGAATTACGGAATTATCACCTATTAATTCACTTAAACAGGTAGTAATTTTACTTAGTTGACTACTGACTAGTTATTTTCGTCCAGGGTCTACTTTGATTCGGATTATCGTTGTTATTAACGCTGCTCCGTGCGCACCCGCACTGAATGAATGTCGAAGCCACACTAAAGTCGGGTGTGGGGACTGCAGTTCAGTTGAGTTGATAAAAGCGAGTGTTCGGAACGCCCTATCTAGTACGTAGTACATATATATCGATGGTTGTATCCGAATGAATTTAACACTAATCGAAAGTATAAAGCCTATAGAATATGCAAGTATATCGTTGCTTATGTTTTTTCGTTCAAGACTTTACGGTTGCCAGGTTTAAATAGGTGTTTCGGAAATGATATCTTCACCGATCGAGTATCCTATTCAATTATACATCAAAATAAAGCTTATACTTTTTGCGAAACGATGGTATACGGTTGCTTACGAAAATCCGTTCAAGAGTCATTGTTGCCAGGCTTTTAAAATTATAAATTATAGCTGCCTCCCCGCGGTTTTACCCGCGTAGTTCCCCTTCCCGTGGGAATACATGGATAAAATATAGCCTATGTTACTCGGGGATAATGTAGCTTTCCAAAGGTGAAAGAATTTTTGAAATCGGTCCAGTAGTTTCGGAGCCTATTCATTACAAACAAACAAACAAACAAATCTTTCCTCTTTATAATATTAGTATAGATAAAGCGTATCAAAATGTGCGAGAAGGACAGTCTATCCATTCAATTCAGTGCGATAGAAGGAGACGTAGCGCAGGAGCTGCTCCCTCAACGTCAACCGTTTGAAATTTGGTGAGAGAAAGAGTCTATGCGTACCTACTATCAAATGCGACAGAAAAGGACGCAGCATAGCAACTAGGCCCAACTCTTGAGACTTATCGCGGAGAGCGCGCTTTCGCTGTGCGGTAACGGTAAAATGTTAGTAAATACCTACCAACCGTTATTTTGAACATTGAAACCACTTCTTGCTATTCTTATCTCGTAATAAGTCTCGTGCAACGGAGTAAACATTCATACAGTGTATTATTGTTTCCTTTTATTTGTGAATTTGATTTAAAAATGGTAAAAAGTGCTTCTTGTGTAACTCGAAAGAGCCTGTTCTTGACTTTGACGATAAAACTTTTAAAAACTGTTTGTCAAAGTTATCATTTCGAAAAATCAAAAACTTTAAATACGGAGATGTGGATATGACAAATATTCTGCAAGATTCAATTGGATACCATTCGCAGTGTTATAAAAATGTGTCAGTTTTGAAAAAAGTGTATAACGAACAATATAATAATTTCATTGCAGAGCAAGAAGTAAGTAGTAGGTACATTATATATAATTTTCCCAATTATCGTCTTAAAAAAAAACTATATTTTTTTGTAAAATACTTACTGAAGTTTGTAGAACTTTGCATGTTCTTTTTAACCAAAAAAAATATAATTTAAAGTAATCCTACCAAAATTTGGACTTATATTTTTTTTCAATTACCTAATTCTATATAATTTATTGATCCTTAAAATATTTATTTGTCTAAAAAAGAATCCAAGAAATTGTCAGATATTTGCCACTTTCAATAACTATCGGAAATTTCATGAATAACTATTGTAAGATCAATGATGTAAATTTATTATCAAAATTATATATTTATTTAATGTATACTAGACTATTAATAACTATTAATAATAGAAAGTGAAGCTATGACACCAACACCAGCTGTCTCTTCGCTGTTAATAGGGGTAGATGATTCCCCCCCACAAACGTACGTACATTTTGCATGTCATTCATTTGCAGAAGAAGGACAATTTAGCTGCAAAATTAATTGTATTGGTTGAATAATAATGTTTTTTATTTTTTTTTAAATATATAGCTCATAGCTCATGTTGTGACGCCTTAAAAGGTTGTACATTTACATTAAATAAATATATAATTTTGATAATAAATTTACATCATTGATCTTACAATAGTTATTCATGAAATTTCCGATAGTTATTGAAAGTGGCAAATATCTGACAATTTCTTGGATTCTTTTTTAGACAAATAAATATTTTAAGGATCAATAAATTATATAGAATTAGGTAATTGAAAAAAAATATAAGTCCAAATTTTGGTAGCATTACTTTAAATTATATTTTTTTGGTTAAAAAGAACATGCAAAGTTCTACAAACTTCAGTAAGTATTTTACAAAAAAATATATTTTTTTTTTAAGACGATAATTGGGAAAATTATATATAATGTACTACTTACTTCTTGCTCTGCAATGAAATTATTATATTGTTCGTTATACACTTTTTTCAAAACTGACACATTTTTATAACACTGCGAATGGTATCCAATTGAATCTTGCAGAATATTTGTCATATCCACATCTCCGTATTTAAAGTTTTTGATTTTTCGAAATGATAACTTTGACAAACAGTTTTTAAAAGTTTTATCGTCAAAGTCAAGAACAGGCTCTTTCGAGTTACACAAGAAGCACTTTTTACCATTTTTAAATCAAATTCACAAATAAAAGGAAACAATAATACACTGTATGAATGTTTACTCCGTTGCACGAGACTTATTACGAGATAAGAATAGCAAGAAGTGGTTTCAATGTTCAAAATAACGGTTGGTAGGTATTTACTAACATTTTACCGTTACCGCACAGCGAAAGCGCGCTCTCCGCGATAAGTCTCAAGAGTTGGGCCTAGTTGCTATGCTGCGTCCTTTTCTGTCGCATTTGATAGTAGGTACGCATAGACTCTTTCTCTCACCAAATTTCAAACGGTTGACGTTGAGGGAGCAGCTCCTGCGCTACGTCTCCTTCTATCGCACTGAATTGAATGGATAGACTGTCCTTCTCGCACATTTTGATACGCTTTATCTATACTAATATTATAAAGAGGAAAGATTTGTTTGTTTGTTTGTTTGTAATGAATAGGCTCCGAAACTACTGGACCGATTTCAAAAATTCTTTCACCTTTGGAAAGCTACATTATCCCCGAGTAACATAGGCTATATTTTATCCCTGTATTCCCACGGGAACGGGAACTACGCGGGTAAAACCGCGGGGAGGCAGCTATAATTTATAATTTTAAAAGCCTGGCAACAATGACTCTTGAACGGATTTTCGTAAGCAACCGTATACCATCGTTTCGCAAAAAGTATAAGCTTTATTTTGATGTATAATTGAATAGGATACTCGATCGGTGAAGATATCATTTCCGAAACACCTATTTAAACCTGGCAACCGTAAAGTCTTGAACGAAAAAACATAAGCAACGATATACTTGCATATTCTATAGGCTTTATACTTTCGATTAGTGTTAAATTCATTCGGATACAACATCGGTGAAGATATCGAAAAAAAAAAAATATTCAATTGTTAATTCAACATAGCCTTGAACAGATTTTTTAGGCAACTAATTAACGTTACTTTTGTCAACATATTTTATTTCATAAAAAATCCATTTCATTCGGATACTCGATCGGTGAAGGTCAATCTTCTACGTATCCCGTACTATATCATGTCATGCGAAAATTTTCTCAAGTCAAGTAGACCGTTATTTTGACGTCCTTTTACAGCTAAATTAGTGTTCAAATTACACACGCTTTTGGCTTGAGTAAACAAAATTGGTATAAAAAATGTTAAGATGGATGGACTGTGTGAAAGATGACATGAGTAAGAAAGGAGTGAGTGCTGAGATGACGACTGACAGAGGAGAATGGAAGAAGAAGACATGTTGTGCCGACCCCACGTAAGGTGGGATAAGGGCAAGACGATGATGATACATATCGGAACGGTTCACGCGTAGACTATTATGAAAATATAATATTATTTTGACTAACCGCGACGATTCGATCGAGTTGCATTGATCGTGGTACTATATACATATTACAATGAATTTAATTCGCGAAAGTTTAAAAACATAATATGAATATTTAGTAACGAAATGTCTTACCTCTTTACGGATAAGTTTGTCTCATTCTGTGCCAAATTCAACTAAAGTTTGCATTCGACAAAACCAGGTTATGACATAAGTAGGTAGGTAAGTACGTAAACATCCCTTAGATATACAGGATGTTTGTTGAGATTCGTTGTCTACAATATTATAATAAAGAGAAAATATTAGAATTTTTCTTTAATCGAAATCCTAATCGGGCTCCGAGACTACTGGAATGATCTGAATATGAGCTTTGCCTCGTCATACAACTTGTTGGAGAATCTAAAACTAAGGTTAAAATGAAAGTGCTGTTTATCGGTTAGGGTTAAATTTCTACATCACCAACGTCCAGACTCCGGCTCCAAAATCATCACAAATGAAATAAATATCCTGGGCCATTTTTCACACACGGCCATCTGCTATGATATTCTGAATGTAAACTCGACACTGAAGTCACTCGAGCAAGAATTACGTATCTCGCTCGCACGCATAGCAGCGGCATAAGTGCGAGCGAGATACGTAATACTCGCTCGAGTGACTTCAGTGTCGAGTTTACATTCAGAATAGCATAGCTGATTCCAAATTAACCAGAACTTGTGTTGAGGTAACCAGATATAGCTGATATACTACTCGTACATAGGCTACTAAATTAAAAACCTACTTATCTTATATAGATCATATTTTCAGGCGTTCAAGTGTTTTTCCTGTGTGGGGTTCGAAACCACGATAGGCGGCATAATAGTCGGTTTCACTAACCACAAGGCCGGTCTCTCATTGCCAAATATTCTCAAGGAACGGAACTGTATCATCCTGTGAACTCCATAACACGCCGTACTTGGTACGGGCGCGCGTGTATCGTAAAAAATAATATCATAACCCGAGCATTTTGCCAATGATCTGCCATTTTAAACATGTTTATACAGTAAATGATCAAACTCAAAATCTGTGGTTTGATTTCAAAATAAAAGAAGTTTTAGATACATTTAGTTGCACATATAACTAATTACTTATATGTAATCTGTAGCTTCGTTTTATTATTGGAGAAAAAATATAGAAATTAAGATTGTATAACAGTTAGTTCAAAAATATTCAGCAACTTCTATAGACGAGTCCCGAGACGATATAAAATTCCATGGTTTTGTTAATTATTGGTAACTAGTTTTATATGTATCGACATATACATATATTACTAGCTTCCGCCTAGCGGTTTCACCCACGTTGCTGGAGGACCAACAACTTTTCTAGGATAAAAGATAGCCTATGTCCTTTCCCAAGGTCTAATCCATCAAATTTTATCAAAATCGTTTCAGTGGATTAGCCGTGACAGCGTAACATTCGCATTTATAATATTAATAGGGATTACGTTACAACTAAAAGCTAGTTAAATAATACTTAATCTCCTTGATTATGTGTGGCATACAACCATCCTTAGTTTGAAAGTCGGTTCGTTCGGCAATGGTAAAATTTACCGCACCATGTCACGCGACCGCTCCAAACACGCATATCAATATACCCTGGTTGCCATCAGCGAAATAATGAGCCTTGTTATGGCATAGAACCTATAGATAGTATGATAATATTACTACGAAAACGACCTCCAACGTTTTTGGTGTAGGTAAGTATTGTCACGGTAAATATATGTAAGAATAAATTGAGACTAAACATTTATGTAACGTGCTTTAGTCTAGGATTTTTACGAAATGTCCGTTTTAGTTTTTCGATCTGCGACTTAGTACTTTTATTGTTTGTGGTCACTGTCCATAGCCTAATAACAATAATTATAAAAACTCTTTTCCCATGGCGAAATAATTGAATTTACTTGGGTAACATATCTGACCAACTACAGTTACTACTTCAGAAACCGAAATACACTTCAGTTCGTGCATACAATTGTTTGTCCGACCTTGTTGGAACCTACGACCTATGTGAATATTGGCGTAGCTGTACTCAACCTACCTGTCAACAATATGTACGATAGAGAAGAACTGGAGACAGAACTTGTATATTAGTTACCTACCTTCAAAAATATTACTTAAATTTATTTATTGTAACACGAAATAATGTCGAGTAATTTCTAGACAACTATTTACTCGCAAAATCAGTCAACCAACTCAGGTGTACGAAATCGAGGGCTCATTGGTCTGCTAACGACTTATTTTCCAGCGTTACCCGACATTCGCCCTATTTCATATTCATCTACTAGCTATCATGTCCATTTACAGCTCCCTCCGCGCGGTTTTACCCGTGTAGTTCCAGTTTCCGTGGGAATACAGGGATAAAATATAGCCTATGTTACTCAGTGATAATGTAGCTTTCTAATGAAAAAAGAATTATTAAAATCGGTCCAGTACTTTTTGAGTTTATTCGTTACATACAAATCTTTCCACTTTATAATATTAGTGTAGACAAGTTTCATATTAATTTAATCATCCCATAACATAGTGCTCTATGTTGAATAAAATAAAACGCATAAAAACTTTTTATATATTTATTTTTTATCCTAAGTTTATTCGTTCTCCTGGCTGCGGAGACGCGCGGCGGCGTTGGTCACCCTGATGCTCAGCTGTTGGGCGCGCTCGACGATGGTTTTCCTCTTTTTGGACGATACGCCGTGAGCGATCTCCGCGCAGTACTTTCTGTTCTGCATCATAAGGATTTCTAGCTCACGGACGTTGTGTACCAGTACCTTAAAAAAAATAAAACATTATTGTTATTTTTTTTTTCGTAGCATTACACGGCTTGAAAACATTTTTTTTATAAAAAAAAAAATTTCCGTTCTTGTCAGCATATTTTATGGTCAGGTTTGACATAATTTTTAACAAAAGTAAATCAATTACTGGCACTTTTTTCTACTGCCAATATGATACATTGAATAGAAGTAAAGCTTGTACTGGAGTTACTAGAGATCTATACAATTTCAATATAAAGATACTTTGGGCCAAATCAATTTGTAAAAGTTCCGAATCCTTCAACTTAGGATGGTAGGATGAGGCGCCGACCGATTCCGGAAATAACCGAATATCGCAGAAACCGTGATCACCTTTTTAAACCATTCAACTATAGACATAACTAGGCTTTTAACTAAGACCTTATAGGTCTCGAGATGATTTTGAAATGTCTGTACTAAATGACATAAGATTAAATTTTTTTGGAGATTTGTAGTCATGTTTTACCAACATTATAAGTTATATTTTTAATAATAATGTTTCTACCAATATGACCATAAAGCGAGACGTCAGCTATACGGAATAGGATGTGGCAGACTTGTTCTAGCAAGGTAACAAATTGTGAGTATCATATTGAGAATGAATAACACAGAGTGCCCTTGCATATGACTATAGGTTGGTTGGTTAGACACCATGAATGTTGCTGCAACAGTTGCAGGTCCGATTCTTAGAATAGATATTTACTTATGTGCATGGACATGTGTTGTTAGTCTAATATTTTTTTATGAATGGTAACAGGTACAGAAATGTCCCTGATATATCCAAGGATATTGCACAGCTTTATAGGCCTCTATAATATTTGTTACCATAATTCTAGATTTATTTTAGACAATTTATGTTGGGCTAACTTTTCTTCAAGCAAATAACACAACATCTAAAATATTAGTAACTTTTTTATCACTTGAAAGCCTGCATCTCAGTTTCACCTATGCAACAGAATTAAATATCTTAATAAAGTTATCTAAATGTCTTACATCATGCCAGGTGGAGAGGTGGTGAACAAAAACTGACACACAGCCATAACACAACCGCAACCACTCGTCAAGAGCGTATGACTAAGAAGAAATGTACCCACCTTACGGAAGCCATTGGGGAGCATATGACGGGTCTTCTTGTTTGATCCGTAACCAATGCTCGGCATCAAGTATTGACCCTTGAAACGCCTACGCACTCTGTTGTCAATACCTGAAATTATCAAAATACATTATTATATTAAATGGCACCAATACTCCAAGCCCTCACTGAACTTAACAATCTCCTAGAATTGAATCCTGACTGTGATCTATTTGCTAATAGATTGCAAGACATATCAAAAACATGTCTCAATAAATTTGAAGTAAAACTCTAGATTTAATGTTACTTATTTAAATTGTAATTATATTTAGTATATGTATTAGCGTAAGTGATGTATGTCATGCTAATATTAAATAAATAAATACACCATATTCCTTAAGTGGAAATTTATCATACCATTAAATAAGTACTTAATGACACAAAGGAGTGCAGATTCTGCTGCAATGCAGATGAAACACCCAAACACCTTTTGTGTGAATGTCACCCACTTATGCCAAAACGTAATACCCACCTGGGGAAACACATATTGCACCCAGATGAGGTAAAATCAATTCCTGTCAAGAACATAGTGCGGTTTTTCAAAGCTGCAGGTCTTGACAGTGAAATCTAGTTAATGTGGCGATCACAATAGACCTAGTATGGTCGCAGTGATACAAGCTCTGAGAAGACTTGAAATAGCCGCTTAATCCAAATAATAATAATAATAATAAGTACTTAATGACATATGATTGAAATCTATTTTGGAGATTTCCAGGCATGTTTTACCAACATTATAAGTTATTTTAATAATAATGTTTCTACCAATATGACCATAAAGCGAGACGTCAGCAATACGGAATAGGATGTGGCAGACTTGTTCTAGCAAGGTAACAAATTGTGAGTATCATATTGAGGATGAATAACACAGAGTGCCCTTGCATATTAAATATAGTAGATTTGACTTGAATTACAAAAAGTGTCTGGTATTAACTAAATAACAAAAATAATGATTTTATCTAGGATTACATACAGACATTGCAAGTAAACAAAGTTAACTAATAAGAAAATTAACTAAATATCAACATGCTAGTGTTCATACCTCCATAATCTTATATTTGCTATTTAAATCGGTAATGTTTTTTATTCGTAATTATCCTTAGATTATTAGTCTAATATGCAACATTTTAATGAAGGGTTTAAAGTAATTAATAGGCTAATATATAAGTTGACATAAACATGGCATAGCATGGTCTGTGATCAGTAAATACAAACGCATGATTTTATACTAATATCTTACAGGTTATATATTTGCAACTGTAGCTATAGACAGTATTTGTGACATTATAAAAGCCCTAACAGGTGGAAATGTTACAAAATTCACCTTAATAACCAAACCTAACCTAAAAATCATCAGGTGTCCAACAAATTGTAAATATTGAGAAATTTCCTAGATTTATAGACTTTGTGCATTATATTGAGGGATTTGAGAGTTATTATTTATATAGTTTACTTAGAAATAATCAAAAAAAGGTTAGAAAGTTAAGGTCCAAAACACGCCATACCTCTGGGTTTACGCCAGTTTCGCTTGAGCTTGTCATAGCGATCCGATTGATGGCGGATGAATCTTTTCGTCCTCTTTTTGACGATAGTCGGCCTGTACACAGGTCTGATAGCCATTTTGTATTGTTTCTATCAAGAAACGCGGCAGTGAACCACGCGGTGACACGGCCGCACGAAAAGGAAGGAGGAATAGACAATGGTAGACATTGCTAGAGTTGCAGTGTGTTTTTGTTGACACTTGTCAATGTAGAAGAGGAAGTGTAAAAGTTTATTAGTTATGGTTTATAAAGGTGCAGTTATAATGTATGCGAATATATACTAATTTAGATTCATGTTGTTAGAAGTTTTGTCTTCTAAAATGAAAATATTTGAAATATATGATTGATTTTATACGTATTTTAAACCTGCCACTCAATTTATTTAATTAACGATGCATAAATTCATTAAACTTGTTATTTAATTAATATAATCATTTCATTTTTACATTTAAAACATTAAAATAAAATATGTGTGCACGGAGAGTCATTGTCAGTGTGATAAAGCTTAGGATTATGTATGTCTTTTACAGCAGACACGGCACATCGTACGACATAGTCTGCTGTAAAACACACACAGCGGGCAAATAAAGGGAGAATAATATAATACCGTTAAATTGACTCAATAAATTGTGCAATATATTATTAAATAAATAAATAAATAAATGAATACTATGTTATTGTGGAAAACAAGATCAACATTTTTATTATGATTATAAATAATGATGCATTATCGAAATTAACTGATTCCAAAATTTAATTAGACTGATATCAATATTTCTAACCTATACTAATCCATAAACAAATATTTGTGACAGTTCTCCGCGCGCCGAGAACAAACTTATTTCTCTATGCCACAGACGCCAAATGTCGCCATCGATCAATGACATTTTGTGTAGTTGAATTTATTGATATAAAGCGTTAATGTAAATAATAAACAATTTCATCATAAAAGTCGGCTTCCAGTCGATATGTATGCCAAGGGCAAGGGCTCTACAGTGCCTTCGGACGCTCAGGCTCGCGAGAAATTGGCACTGTATGTGTACGAATATTTGCTTCACGTTGGTGCAACGAAAGCGGCTCAGACGTTCCTTTCTGAAATACGATGGGAGAAGAATATAACGCTAGGGGAGCCGCCGGGGTTCCTGCACTCGTGGTGGTGCGTGTTCTGGGACCTGTACTGTGCGGCGCCCGAGCGACGCGACACTTGTGAGCACTCGTCAGAAGCGAAGGCTTTCCATGACTATGGTTTTGTAAATTCTGGTTACGGAGTCAACGGTATAGGCCACAATGCGGGACCAGCGCCTCCTAATGACGGTACGTATACCAAAAATACAGTTATTTGTGAAAAAACATCGCAAAAAAACGTATTGAGCTCAGTGGTACATTTCCTTATCATAACTATGTAAATAAAAGTTATGTTCTTTCGTACCTTTGCTTTATCTTTGCATTTACGCGACGATTATCACTGTTGATACTGTAGTTGAATGTTTTAACCAAGATTATTGATAAAAACATAATGGAAATAATATGCATGTGTTGGAAAATAACCATAAAATGTGCAGTTTTTGCTTGTGTTGTGACAGTCGCAGTTAGAATGTCCTACATAACCTATCTGACGTTTAATGCTGTAAGTATTGTATATGAAAAAGATTTAAGAACATGTATTTCAACCTAAATTGAAAGAAATTTGCTTTAAGTTGTCATTAGTGGGAAAGAGATAGAAAATCCAATCTATATACAAGTAACAATGGAATTAATGATTATTTAAAATAGATTTCAATTTTGAATGAAAAATATTATACAATTTAATTAGATAAATTGAGAAAAATGGAGAGGAAAGGATTGTGATGTAAGGAAGTATGAACAATTAATAGGTTATTTCTAACTATAGTAAAGTACATACATGTATGACATTAAAACATGATAATTTAGTTACATATTATGGTCATAATTGGGTTAAAAAAAAACAAACGGATCTGAAGGATTTTAAAATAAACACAGCAAAATAAATATCACTTATATTAACATAAATTAATCATTACACTTTAAAATACTCTAGAAATTAAATAGTTTTCTGTAATAGGTAATATTCCTGTTAAAATACAAACCTCCAATGGCCATGGTGACCGCTTACCTTTGAAGCATATGTTTGCTGAATGTCTTAGCTATGGTATGGTTTTGGTGAAGAACATTGTTAGAAAACTAAATGTTTGATGAGTTTGTAGAAATCACCTACACATCGTTAGAGACAAGAGCACAAGAGCTAGATGTAATATTTGATCAGAATTATATAGATATTGCAGTAATTGCTGGAAATTGCTTATCCCCATGACCTGTTACCACTTACTATCAGAGGTTTACTATCTTTGATCCCGGACAAGCAATTTTCTGATAGGCAATGTCTTATAACATCCAAGAACTTCCGTTTTTCAAGAGGTGTGCCCACACCTGCGGCAGTAGTATGCCTGCAGGCTTCTCCCCAACTCGCAACAACATTATATTAAGACCCAGACACAACAAAAAGACAGGTTCATTAAAATGAATATTGTACTCGACGCGTAGAGTAGGTAGGTATTCTTTTGATTCTGATTGCTTAGTTTGATCTATTCCATCCATTGCATCTGTAATTTGTCGGATTACAAGGTACTCTTTCGTAAAAAAATCCGGACTATAGGGGGTTATTAGACAGTACTCTATAATCCGACAAATTCGCTAATCCGACACTGCCCTGCAAAACGTTTGTCGGATTACCGCGGGTCCACTGTATAACTGTGAATTTGTTAATCATTAAATTAATAAATAATATAACATTGAGTTTCAAGACATCTTATTTGAACACAAACATTTGAGGCTTTTGCAGCTTTGCCACTCAGATTAGAAAAACATCTTATTATTTTGACAGCTGATTGGCTTTGTTGGTAGGAGGAGCTGGAATCCCACCCAGGAAATACATTTGTATGTATGAATATGTCTGTTTGTTCTGTGTCTGGATATAATTTATCTATATAAGTATGTATTTAAAAAGTAATATATGTAGTGTATCAGTTATTTGATTACCATATCACAAGGTCTGCTTAGTTTGGAATAGATGATTTAAAACATTGAAAATCTTCCATATCTCCAGGAATGGGTGGCGGTGGGATGCCTCCAGGGTTCTTCCCCAACTCACCGCTTCGGCCTTCGCCCCCCGCGCCTCACCCCGGCTCGCAGGCCTCACCACACGGGCCGCAGCCCCAGCTGATGGGCACAGGCCAACCGTTCATAGGGCCGTGGTACTCCGGCGGTGGACCTAGAGGTGCGGTGCGGATGGGCATGGGCAATGACTTCAATGGACCACCTGGTGAGTGATTTATTTATATTAAACTAGCAGACCCGGCAGACTTCGTTCTGACCAGCGCCACCTATCGGGTCCAAATGGATGTATTATACATAAAAACCTTCCCCATGAAATACTCCGAAATTTGGTAAAGCCGCATGAAATCTGTAGTTTTTTGTTCATCGCGTTAAGACAGACAGAGGCGGCGGGGACTTTGTTAGATATATATAGATGATAAAAATTTAAGAAACTATATGCAGTGGACTTTAATGAATATAAAAACTAAAAAAGTATGTAATTATGGTAAAGATTTATTTATTCTGGTTTGTAAAATAAACATTTTCAATATAAGAATAGGTAATAGAAAAAAATTTAAGCATTTAATAACATTAACAAATTATTAAATTAGACCAAGTCATTGTTGTTATTCTAATTTGATCTGTTTGTGACTGTCTATTTTCAAAATTAATAAAATTAAAGTTCATGAGGTATATAAGTAACTCAGGCTGTAAATACATTAAATTACACATTCAACTATTGCAACACTTGTTTTATATATAAGACTAGCTGCCTCCGCGCGCTTTTACCCGCGTAGTTCGCGTTCCCGTGGTAATACAGGGATAGAATATAGCCTATGTTACTCAGTGATAATGTAGCTTTCTAATGAAAAAAGAATGATTAAAATCGGTCCTGTACTTTTTGAATTTGTTCGTTACATATGAAAATACAAATCTTTCCTCTTTATAATATAAGTGTAGATTGGATCATCATCATCATCAACAGCTCATATACGTCTCCACCGAGGAGCTCGAGCCTCCCCTAACATCGAGGGGGTTTAGGCCATAGTCCACCACGCGGGCCTAGTGCGGATTGGCGGACTTCACATGCCTTTAATTGTGACATCTCAGGCATACAGGTTTCCTCACGATGTTTTCCTTCACCGAAAGCCAGTGGTGTGAATCCGTACGTAAGTTTTTATAAACTCAGAGGTACGGGCCAGGGATTTGAACCGGCACCCTCATGATCGTGAGTCATTGCGTCCCCAACTGAGCCACCACGGCTTTTTAGATAGGATAATATAGCATAATTTGTGTTTAACTCTCAGGTGGCGGCATGATGGGCAACTCGATGGAGCGAGGCGGGGGCGGAGGCGCCGGGCTGCTGGGCCCGCGCATGACCCCGCCGCGGCCCGGCATGGGGCCCATGAGCCCGGGGGCCTACGCCGCCGGCATGCGCGGGCCCCCGCCTCAGGGACCAGGTGGGTCACACACACACACACACACATACACACACACTCATACACACACGCGCTCACACACACACACGCGCTCACACACACACAAACGCGCTCACACACACACACGCGCTCACACATACACACACGCACACACACACACGCACACACACACTGGCCTGACATACAAGCTAGCTTAAAGACATGACCTAGCATATACGAAGGAAGAGCTGCAGCTATCACCTCCCCCCGCAAAGTAATACCTCGCGGCGGTTCCACGGGGGAAGAAGAGGGATGACAGAGTTTTAGGTTTTTTGTTGGTAGTGATTAAGTTCGAGTCCAACATACCCAGGCCGGCCTGTGGATACGTCAATGTATTTTCCTTACCTCTGTACCAAAAAAAACCAAATAAACATATACATACACACACTCAGCTAGTGCTACATAACCAATTGAGACGTTGTTAGATATGTATTAGTTATTTTATACTGTGTATGTTTTGTGTGAGTGATTCAAATAATTATTATATCACATGTTCTTCTTGTTAGAAGATGATTAAGATGAAGATTGTTGTATATATATATGTAGTTAGAATATCCAAGGGCATTTTTCAGACACACTAAATCTGATCCCAAACCAAGCAGAGTTTGTATGTACTATGGTAACCAATACCTGATGTCCTACTTTTACATACACACTTCACATACAGACCAAACGAACATACATGTTCACGCACACAAATGTTGTCCTGGCTACCCAGGAAACCACTACCAGTAGCTTGAAAGTCAGGTTCACTAACTATATGCATACACCAAAAGAATAGCAATATATGACAAATAATAAACCATCTATTGTGATGAGTAAGCAATATATGAAGACCTATTTTAATTAATTAATATATTTCACATCATTTCTCAAAATGTGCAAATGAATGAAATTTGCTTTTCTATGAGCCTCATTTATCATACTCTATTTATCAGAATAGTGACTCCCCGCGGTTTCACTCGCGTCCCCAGGGGATAGTAGCTTATGTGTTATACAAGAACATTTTTTAACTCTCATATACGGATTCACATCTCTGGCTTTCGATGAAGGAAAACATCGTGAAGAAACCTGCATGCCCGAGGTGTCACAATTAAAGGCATGTGAAGTCCGCCGCCGCAATAGCCTACGGCCTAAACGCCCTCAATGTTGGGGGAGGCTCGAGCTCCTCGGTGGAGTCGTATATAAGCTGATGATGAAGGATATAGGACATGATATTTGAACCGTATATTGTATATAGGTATGCCACCCATGGGTATGGGCCCGCGAGGCTCCTGGGCCGGCGCGAGCGGCGGAGGCGGCGGCGGTGGCTCCGCGCCTCTCAACTACAGCGGTGGCTCCCCGGGGGCCTACGGGGCTCCCCCCGGGTCCAACGGCCCCCCAGGGCCCCCCACACCGATAATGCCCAGTCCACAGGACTCGTCCAACTCTGGTGAGTGCGGTGCATCGTTCGCGTTCGCAGGTGGCGGTCGGTGATGTGGCGCATTATTATGTGATACCGGTTTTTTTTTGGATAATAATCGGTTTTTTTATAATCGGTTTTTTTGATTATCGGTTTTTTTAAATAGTTAAGTGTTACGGCTTCCCTCTCGTTGTTGATGTTCGGTTTTTGATACGGTTAGGTTTTTTTAATGAGATAGAAGGAAGGATAGTACTTAATTAATTTTAATTCGTAAATGCGAAGCTTAAGGTACAAATGATAATTTGCAACGCAGCTAAGCTTAAAAATTGCTCAAATACATAATAATTTACCATTGTATTTAGTGGACTTGTAAAATAAATTTAATATTTGAAATTAGCGATAAATTAGGTTTAGGTAACTGAGCGAAGCCGTGTAAGTTAAATAGTAGTATAGTTAAGAAAAAAAAAACTGGTATCAAAGTAAGCTTCCAGTGTTGGAAATGTCCTGTTTACGCAATAATTGTTTGACAGATTTTAAAAACAAAAATAAAGATATATCCACAAGTCATACAATTATAATAAAAAAAAATCACCAATGAAGGTTATAATTTTAAAACAAAATCAACTGTCACTTTGACATAACATTTTTTTTAACCAAAATATATACAAGCTCTTCAAAATTTTTTTTAAATTAAAAAGTATATAACCTCATTGGTGTGTGCAGAGCGAAGTGTCGCGCCGTCCCATCCTGTATCGTACTTAACAATTATGCAATTTAGATATTTCCAGGTGAATATTATAACAACACTAAACCCAGGTATATGACATTGGCACAACCCTTGTCGTTTATAGAATGAGCGCTTTTTTTTTTTAAATATCGCTCTTTTTTTTACTATGAATTTTTTAAAAGAATTTTTCAAAAGAGTTTTCCTGTTAAAAAAATATTTTTCAGATGTTTTTTAAAATTTGCGCTCATTCTCTTAGATTGAAATTTAGAAACTAGTGTTTATATATTATGAAACAAACACACGAACAAAAATAATATTTATATTATTTTCTTACTTTTTCGTTCCGCTTGCTTCATTCTCGCTTAACCTTGGTTCCGTGTACGCTTGGGTCACTTCCGTATCACGCTTTTTATGTTCTTCCTTACTATGTGTACAATACAAATACCTACCTACTTAGTTTTATATGTATAATCCCTTTTTTATTTTTGTATAAACTTTTATGTTAGTTTTATTTTAAGAATGGATTTTTACCAGGAAATTATAACTTAAACGTTTTTTTTTTAATTTACAGTATTGTATGGTAAAATGATTTCCTATTAAAAATCCATCTTTTATTATTTGATATACAAAGAAGTCATCAAATAATTTGTTAATATTGGAACAATCTATCTCAAAAACTATCTCTTTAATTAATAGTGATATAATTACATATTACAAATAATTTTTTGACTTCCGTTTCTTTTTATCAAATATAAGATAAATTTTAAAGTTACCACGAGATTTAAATATAAATATTTAAACATATACAAAATGTTAAAACCAGTTGACTATGAAATAACCAGTAAGAATCCCTTAAGGGATATATTTTTAACGATAAATATTATAAAAAAAAACTTCTAAGCGATGATCGCTGACGACGTCGCTAACATTAGGTTTTGATAACGCGCGAGATTATAATTTTTTTTATTAAAAAAAAAACCGTTTATGGTCGCGAAGTTTTTGGCAATTATCGCTTAAGAGCGATATATAAATGATTAACTTGTAAGCTGACGCGTACGTAATGCGCGGCAGGCGGCGACAGCATGTACACATTGATGAAGCCTGTGGGGGGCGGAGCGCTAGGGGCGGAGTTCCCGCTGGCCGGCGAGCACGGGCCGGCGCCGCAGCACCTGCCGCAGCCGCCCGCCGCCGAAGGTGGGGCTTGGGACTATGAAATGAGATGACTGTGTCTCTTTAATTTGCAAAATTTTTCAAAAAACCGGTTATTTCGGAAAAAAAATTTTTTTTTCACTAAAAACGAACCTCAAATTACGTGTATATGAAATTGTATAATAAATTTAAAATTGTGATTTTTATTAGTTGTTTTTTTTTTGGTTTGTTCTCAAACTGTACCCGAATGGAATACGAAGGATTAAAACTTTTCTTAAGCCATTTTTTAGTTTTATTGTTTTGTTTTACTAAACCTTCATAACAAAATAATATGAACAGACATTTTCTCTCATTTCTTAGTCCAAGTATACGTAAGGCAATTAACTTTAAAAATAATAACAAAAGCATTATAGAGAATGAAGCAAAACGAACATAACACTATATAGCAGTTACTTTTTAAGTATTTGGGTATACAATTACTATTTCAGTCGTGCAATTCGGTAATTTTTCTTTAAAAACAAAAATATCAAAATTATTTTTCACTAGTAAAAAAGTAAACCAATACACAAAAACAAAATTATACCCAGATATGTTAAAAAATAATAGACGCTCGTTGTTTTATGCAATAATCGCTTGACGCGACTCGCGGTTTCGCTCATAATCATGACTTTCTAATATTTAATCTTATTATATTAATTTTAACAAAAACGTTTTTTTAAACCTATGTTTGCGATTCGTTAGCGGTTATCGTCTGGAACAATCTTCAATATTATTATAGCAGTCTTTGAAAAACTGAATTGATTGATATGCAATCGGAGATCTTAGTTCTTTGTCTATAAAATATTGTTTTTATGAAGAAAGGTATGTTTACTGTAAGCATGTGTCAGTTAGTCCGGAATTTATTTTTGACCTGTCTTTTACAGCTTGTAAAAAGTCATTGTTGAAAACTCATTTACTTATAGTTCAGGTATATAATAAATCTTCACTATTTTGTTTGTGGAAGGTAAATATTTTGATAGCTTGAATATCTATTCATTATAATATAACTGAGAAATTATTTTGATTAAAACTAGCTTCAGCAGTAAAGGGGATCGTCAATTTCACAACAAATGAGTCTGAATGTATAATTGTAACTCTTTGCTTTGGAGTTAATTTAAACAGTTATAGTTTTTGTCATATCATCAGAGATGGCGTTGCATTCGACAAAATGTGTACAAAATGAATTTTCTTCATATTTTTTTGCGTTCATTACTCATATTTTTAATCAGTTGCCCTGCTATTCGCCGATGAGACAAACTTAAGAATACTATTATCATTTAGATATTGAGTTATAAATGGTGTAACTAGCAAGACTTTGTTTTATATATGTAAGATATGAGTTAGATAATTTTGTAATTCTCCGATCTGCGATTGCATATGTTTATACATCAATTAACATATTCTCAAACAATTGAAAACCAACAATTAGCTAGAACTTAGATAAAAACTAAATAATGTGATATTTCTAATAGTAAATGTGGTGATTACAAACAGTTATATTTTTATTTTAATCTTGAGGTTCCATATAATGAAAACATGGGTAGTAAGTATTGAAATTTGGAAGGAAAATTCATAGCTTGCTTTCCTATTCTATAAAAAAATCGTTTGTTACAATCGTTTGTTTTAAAACTGGGAAAAAAATCATTCTAGTATCATCCTTCATGGAGTTAATATCAGTTATCAATACATTTTTAATACCATAAACTTTCAATTACAGAATGTAATCACTGCTTTCGCTATATGAAAAAAGAAATAAAGCATAGATAAAGGAATTAGTAAAAAAAAATCTGGTGGTTTAAAAGGTGATGTTATTGTCGTAGGGTTAGGAGGTGTGGACGGCATGAAGTCGTCGCCAGGTGGCGTCGGCGGCGGGGGACCGGGCACGCCGCGGGAAGATTCTGGTTCGGGTATGGGAGATTACAACTTAAGTAAGTATTTTTTCTAATAAAAACCATGTTAAATATTGAGAGAACGTAATTTTGTAAAAAAAAAATAACCGGTTTTCTGAAAAAAAAAAACCGGTAAAATGTTTTTTATATGACACGTACTTAAATGATATGTATAAAATGATATTTTAAGTGGATGTTGTAAATATAATGAATACAAAACAAACATTTATAACGTTAAAGCTTAAAGTCTAAGTCGTAGTTTACGAGATGAAAACTATTTGCAGAACTTCGCTCGTCTAGGCCGTGAGCTTGTTAAACGACATTTTTTTTTTCATTTCTTCACTCACGCTCCCAAACTACCTATATAGTAAACATTATTAAATTGTATAATTTAATAATTGAAGTAAGGATATTTCTAATGTGGTCCAAGGTTTCGGGGGTCCAGGCGGCGATCAAAATGATCAAACGGAATCGGCGGCAATATTGAAAATCAAAGAGAGCATGCAGGAGGAGGCGAAGCGATTCGAAAAGGACCCTGATCACCCTGACTATTTTATGCAGTGAATTTTATTATTTCATATGTTCAATTTACAAAACGCACTCGACTCGTCGGAGGAATGCAAAAAGTAAACTTGTTTTTTTTTCTATGAGTTTTCGGCGTTATCCGGTTTTTGCTGTGATCTCAAAATCGGTTTATATTATTCCATAGATGTTATTTTGTCTTTGGCGAGTCGGTGCGTTCCGTTATTTGCGTTCCAACGATCTGATGGTAAAGATTTATTAGTTTTTGTTTTTTTTTCTCTCTGTAATGCAATAGTATTTCACAGTTTCAGTCTCCCAATGCACATTATTTATTATCTTTTCTAATTTAGTCTGTGGTAGACGTTAGCTATTGATTTCTTATCGTTTTTTGATATTTTTCGACATTTTTTATGATGGATTTTTTAACGCCAATGAGTTTTGTTTTTTTATCCAGTTTTCTGTATCTCAAAGTTACGACAATTATGTTGCGAGCCAAACTAAACTTAACATAAATCTATGATGCTGTCTTTATCATTTTTGAAGTGAAAAAGGGTGATGGGGATATCTGGTCATGCCGTTTATCTTAATGCACACCGAGACTCGGGTCATCACTAAAAATATGGTTTGTCAGGACCAAGCTATATTTAAGGCGTTCTTTTCCTTTTCATCGTACTCAAATAGAAAGAGATAGATTTATTTAAGTTTAGAAATTATGTATTTCTATTATGTAAATGAATTACAAACAATATTATTATGTCGAATTTAACACGTGATCATATTAAAACAAATTGATTCACGGCAAGTTATATATAAACGATCAAGTACCTATATACATTTTTTGAACATGTAGAAATAGTCGAAAAATACACCAAAAAGCACGCGATAGTGAAGGGAAATAGTGAAAAAGATATCTTATAAATTAGTGATGTTCTATGTATTACATTTTCTTATTTAGTACCATACTATAGATATTTCTTTTTAAATATTATTTCGAATAAAAATGGATTATGTATGTATTTAATTATACATAAGTATTTTATAGTTTCGGAGGTGTTTTTTTACTTCGGGAAATAGTTTTATGAGAATATTTTGACTGTAGTATATTAGGAAAATATTTTAAAATGAAACAAGCTAGTTTCTGGGCAGAACAAATAATTTTATTAATGTAAATGTTACTATTTTTACATACGTCACTATGGCTACGATTAAATAACGTCCGAGCCTTAACTTTGCAGCTGTTCCTTCAAAAAACTTCATCAAGAGGTTGCCACATTAAAAATATGTTCCTAATGTTGCCACAGTCGAAATATAAATTTATTAATAAGTTTAAGACGGCGCGCATTAAGCGTAAACATAACATCTCCCCTGGCAGTTAATTTATTTTTCTTAAACGGTCTTTCAGTAATATTATAATGTGAAAAATGTGATTTTGTCGCTAGCCAATTGCTAAAACTAATAATAGTTCTAGACGTCAAATATAACAAATCCTGAGTGTCTATACCTGTCTTTTACCATTAAACTTAAACGGCAATCATGTAGGTAAAAATGTGGAAATATTGTGATTAAAAACAAATCACCATAAAGGAAAGCATTCTTACGACAAATTAATGCGTTAAAAATTTACTTACTAATTAAAAAATATATATATGTTTACCAAAAAATCAACCGCTTTTAGCAATCGGCAAGCGACAATCACAAAAGTAATTTAGCGTACATTTCGTTATAAGCTCTTAAAATGTTCCTAGAATTGTATTTCGTTTATATTTTTACTTAAGCCTTAAAAATAATGTTTCGGTTAATCGGTTCTCATATCAATAGATGGCGCTGGTGGTAGCATATTAAAAAAATAATTAATTACGTATATTTTAATTCTAGTTTCCTTCTATTACATACAATACTTAATAAAGTTTAGTTAGAGATCAGTCCATAAAATTATAAAACATTGTGTCAAAATTTTATGTGCAACTATTACCGGTTTTTATTTTACACTTTAATAAAAACCGGTATTTTATTAAAGCCGTATTTTTATCACCAGCGCTATCCTAACACATTTTTATTAATACTGACTACCGGTCGAATTTTATTTTTAATAATAAAAGCGATTAAATTCCTAACCGGTTGGTAAACGCATTTATTCATAATTTTAAAAATTATTTCATATTTATCCCGTTTTAAATTAATTGAATTATATTAAGTGCTGCTTGGATTACGTGAGCCTATAAATAAATAATTTTATTATTTAAAAACTTGCAGAAAATAAATAGGTAACTTTATTTTAATACCGATTTCATAATCATCTTTTTCTATCAGCATAAAAGTACTGGAATTTGAAAAAAAAACGTTCGATGTTAGAACCCGCAAAGAAAAAATGTGTAATTTAAGATTTGTTGGGCTCACGGAATCCATGTATAAATGGTTAATCTATCTATTTGGGGAATTAATTATATAAATACAGTGATGTGTTTAGATATTTTTTTTACATGTAATATTCATTGTTTAGCAATAGTTAAAGTATTTTTATTTCTGTATGGGGTGTATGGAACTATGTATAAATTAGATAACTTAGAGATTTTGGAGGGTAGATATTGTTTTTTTTTTATATATATTAGTTATGGAGCTAAACGCCCTGCGTCCACAGTTCTGCGCAAGTTTGGGTTCTTTTAGTGAGAGTGAAAAAAAGGAAAAAATATGTTGCAAGCTCGAAAAAAATATTGAATCTCGACTGACGTGAATTTTTGGTTTTTAATGTAAATAAAATCAATTTGGATGTGTCGCGTAGACGTTTTAGATTTTTTTTTGTATTATTTTAATTTTTTTTTTACAATTTGTTGTAGAATTTTTCATGTAAAAGAAAATTTATCAAAACTTTTAGCGAATTATGTACACTAAACGGACCCAAAAATTGTATAAAAATGCAGCGTTGAATAAAAAGATTAGATCTTAAGCGAATTTAGTGTAAACTCGAGTAAAAAAAATAGATTTTGAGAAGAATTGCAAGTTTTTTAAAAATTTAAAAGTTATATGAAATAATATAATAATTTTATTTGGATTTTTTTTTACCATTTTATTAATTAAAATACGTGTAGTGTGAGGTTGTATTGTTTTAAGATATATTATTATTGATCATATTTTTCCTTAATTTTTTTTCTGTGAGTTAGGTAAATTAATTATTTTTCTTGTCGATGTAATGTTTATATACTTACATAAATAGTTATTATATATTAAAATTGCTGGTTTTATTTTATCTATAAATAATCTTAATTCCTGTCCTGTAGAATGAGAAATCTCATGAAAATCTGATTACCTACTATGATGTACCTACTTATAGATATTATATTAAAAATAAATAGCATGCTTATAGTGTATATTTAAATAACTTTTCAAGGGAGTAATGCATAGAAAAAAATATTTTCCTAAAGAATGCAATACAAACATTAATTTAAAATTAAAAAATATCTAGCGACGTTTTTCACACACGGCCAAACTGGTTCCAAAGTAAGCAGAGCTTGTGCTATGGAAACCAGATAGCTGAATTTTTTTGTAGTTTTTAAGTCCAGTAGTTTTTTAGATTTCATTAGTTACACACAAAAAAAAATCCCTTTTAACATAGTTAACGGGATAAAAATATCCCGAATGAAACCGCGTGACGGTATCAAGTTTTTGATTTTATTCCGAATAGTCTTTAGTCGCAACAATACTACACTAACATACTAATCAATTTAATTTTAACTTAAATTTGTGTTATTTTTGATATTATATGTACTAACTCTCACTAACCACATAGTCTTACTGTATGCTATATTTGTCATGCTGTGTACACATGCTTAGGAATGCAGTCCCGAACAACTACCTTTGTCTTTTTATTTAATTTTCTGTTTTTTAGTTTGTATTCTGTTTTGTGTGCCTAATATAAAACAAAAAAAAATGTTCCAAGAAAAGCAAGACAAGTAAACTAAGTATACCTACAGTAAGTATAGATATGAATAAGTAATGCATTGACATTGCATGTTAGACGACACGTGTCGCCTCCCACGCTAACTCATACAAATCACAGCGAACAGTTATGTAAAGTGGGTAGTTTCAATATTAAATTTATATGTACAGTTGGGGTCAGTAAATGCTTGATGATGATTGGTCCGACCGAATTTGGCCATAGCGACCACTTTGACTCCTAGTCAGTCTGGCGCTGATGCACCGGAAGATGGCTTATGTAGCCTAGAAAATGTTTACCACCTTAAGGTTTATAATTAATGTCATGAAGTCGATATGTCGTTAAACTAGGCAAAGAGCATAGATTTTTATTTACTAAAGATCGGTAGCTCAAGGTGACTGACTTTTTTTAACTAGCACAGAGACGAGACCAAAAAGGATACGGACAAGTATGGAAACTTGGAACGCAGGTGAAACCGCCGGAGCCACTAGTTTAAAATGAATTGAATAAAATTTTGATCAAAAGAGGGGGTAATTTTTCACACACTGCCAATCTAATTACAAAATAAGTAGTGCGGTGAACAGATAGCTGATATACTACATATACGCATATATTAATTATATACCTAGATATTGACACCCAGACACTGAACAAACAGACATGTTGTGTTCATGCACACAAATGTTTGTTCTGGCTAGGTTTCGAACCCACCACCGGACATGCCAACCATGTCAGTCATGTAGAGAGGCAGAGGACAAGCTAAAACGTCATTGAGTTTTTATCATTTATCCTACTGAGTTGAACCCTACCCAAATCCCTAACGTATAAAAATATGTAGAGCATAAAATCAAATAAAACTAAAACCTTTTTAGTATGGCTGTACTTTCTGTTGCGGCCTGTCCATCAAATAGCTACTATCAATAGCGAACTACCCCTTTATTTAACGACTGTTTACTCGTACCCATCATTAATTAATAAACTATAACTGTGTTGTAGGCATATTGGAAAGTTATCATTATTTTGCATTCGGCCTTCGACTTACTAGTTCATTTCCTACAAAGAGCTATGTTTTAAAAAAAAATATATGTAATTTCCTACCAACAACTTTCTTTTAAAAAAATTATGTAGAAAGAGTTTTTATGTAAAGAACAATTTGGCAACAGTCAACAATGTATTTAGCCTAATGTTTGAAAAGCTTAGAATTTTGTTTTACGTTTTTCTTGCACTCTTCATTCCATATTTACTTCAAGAATATATTTCCGCTATACTTGTGAATAAAATAAGAAATTGCAATTGTAGATCGTGTCAGTAAGATGGATGGAATATATTTATTTTTATTGATTTTACTTTTAAATCTTGGCTGTGTTATGTCGGAGTTGAGTTTGCGATTTGGTAAGTACATACTGTGTATTTTTTTTTAAATATGACGTTTACTTATTAACATAAAATATTGTCTCCTAATTAAGACATTGGCATACAGTCAAGCTGAAAATAATAAATACCTATCCTGGGTATTTTTCTACACACGTGCAATCTGATTACAAACTAAGCAGAACTAACCAGATAGCTGATACAAATACTACTTTAAATACATACTTATAAAGATATTTACATCTAGACACAGAAATAACAAACATATTTAGGCATACCAATGTTTGTCCTAAATGGGATTCGAAAACACGACTAGAGTCTTGAAACCAAAAAGCCATGGTCTATAGTTGGAAGTTACCTGTAAAAATTAGAAGCGTGGCGGGCATAAATAATAAGATACTTAGCCTTAAATAAAAAATTATAATAATAAATATCCTGGGGCATTTTTCACACACGGTCAATCTGATTCCAAAGTAAGCTTCAAAGTGAGTTTTTTTATGGTAACCAGATAGCTGATATACTACATATACTATTTTTAAATACAAACTTATATAGATATTTACATCCAGACATAGGACAGACATTCATTATTCATGCATACAAATGTTTGTCCTGAGGGCTTACTCCCGAAAACGATTCGAATTTGATTTTGTTTTGATTTCAATTTGAACTCCTATTGGTTAATCCCGAACCAAAAAATTTCAATTTGAACTCCTATTGGTTAAAAAAAATTAAGATGGCCGCTAAGATTGACATGTATTCGATCGGTAACGGTATTTGACGTTTCAGAATTTTCTATTAAGTTGTGTGTGGTTCGTTTCTACAGGAATAAATAAATATTCAATTCCTTATTTTTTTCTAAAACGAAATCTTGTACATTAGATGTAATTTTTTAGATTAGATAAATTTATCCTAGATGTGATAACTCGATCCTGAAAAAGTACCTTTTTACTGATCGTGTATTTTGACGTTTAAAGTCGTTCCCGCCATTCGATTCACAAATGTCTTTTAATGGCAGGAGTACGGACTTTTCGATTCGGTTTCGATTGTAACGAAATTCTTGATCGAAGTTAGTTCCAAAAAGTGTCACCGCACGATTGTGCGCTAGAATCGCTATCAAAAATGTATGAAATGACATTTATTCGATTCGAACTCGTTTCTCGAAAGCGTCGGGAGTAAGCCCTCTGGGTGGGATTCGAACCCACGACCCGCGGCCTGAGAGTCAGGGCCAATTACCACAAAGCCAACTGGGCTGCCAAATAATAACGAAAATATAACATTCTTATTTAACAGTATTCATAATAGAACACCACGAGCAAGATTTAGCTCAGCAAATTGGTAACGCCTTAAAGGCTGCTGAAGACTCCAATCCCGAGCTCCGAATAACCGATGAAATCGTTTACCTTGACAGAGAAAATGAAGAGGAAAGCTATAGAATGTGTAGGTATTTTTTATTAAATGACAGATAGGTATATAAACGTTTTTTTAGTGAGGCCCGTGCCGTAACAGCCCAGACCGTTTCCTAAATAATCATACCAAGACACGGTCCCATAGGGGATACCCTCAGCGCAGTCGCTTAAATTCTCCTTCGGTTGAGAGCCCTCCGCGCTCACCGAAACAGTACGAGTAAGGGTGTAAACGCTATCTAAAGCTAGTACAAAAAAAATCTATCAGATATAATTTAAATGGAAGGCCTCTAAACTCATACGAGACATTTATTTTATCAATATAGTAAAACTGCTGAAATTTAAATACTTAAAAAAAATCTTACGTGCGTGTCCGTACGTAAGTTTTTTTTTAAGTCAGAGACTCGATGTTTTTCCAACTAAGCCATCTTTACAGTAGTTGAATATTATCGATAATTTCAGTGTGCTCGTCACTATCGAACGGTGCATCACTAATCATCGACATATCCTGGTCTCCATGGGAGATGGTGGAACAGCTATCATCAGACACAGGTCTAGCGTTAGTCAGGACTGTACTAGGCTCCCAACAATTGGTAGGAGCTTTAGACGACTATCTGGAATCACGGAACGCAACAGACGCAGCGTTGATTTTGGAAACTGAAAGTGGTTAGTGATTTATGTTATCCTGGTAGTTTTTGCGTGAAAAAATATTTATAATTTAGTTGACCCGCGCAACTTCGTTAGCGTCACTTGCCCGTTTTTGCAACATTTTTGATTTATGCTTCGCTCCTATTCGTCGTAGCGTAATGATGTATAGTCTATATAGCCTTCCTCGATAAATGAACTATCTAACACTGAAATATTTTTTATGATCTACCTTCCTACGAGTATATATATTAATATAGATTTAAGAAGTAGCTACGGTTATTGCCGGCTCCTGTTATATGTGTAAAAATTCCTTCCTTGATAAATGGGGTCTAAAACACTGAAATATTTTTCAAATCGGACCTTTAGGTTCTAAGATTAAGTACGTACAAACGGCGGGAAGCGACTTTATTTTCTACTTTGTAAAGATAAAATAAACATACCTAGATAATACTAATTATAATGAAGATTGATTATCGTAAGTGTACCAGTCGTGGCCACGGTACCAGTAATGGCCAAAAATTAAAAGAAACATCTAGAATTCGGACATGAGCGAATGTTTTTACATTGGGATCACTGTGACATAGACTTTAGACATCGAACTATCTAAGTTTAACGTTTTATTGAATTCAGTCAGTTACATGTACAAATTTGCGGGAATACAAAGTGTAAGGTGATTTGAAATTGACAACGACGGCTTTTCTTAAGGAAATCGTTAAGGCGGTGAGCAGAAAGTTTCACTTGTAAAATAGTATTGCTTAATTAAAATCAAAATTAGTTTTGTTTCATTTGGTAACCATAAAAAAAAGATAAACTTAGACTAAGACTGGGGTATCCATTAATGAATTTTCCCTGGCCAAGACTGGGTCACAAAACTACAACTTTTATTTGTTAAATTAATTGAATCCAGCTTTGCCGTATCTCACGCGCAACACATTACAAATATTAAATAAGGACTGGACTTTACAGTTTCACTATATTCAGCGCTGAAACTTTCACAATTTTGGTAATATTTCACAAAAACCTGTTTTTTTTTTCTTAAACTGGCCACCATTGGGTCATTTACCATAGGTGTTTTGTTTGTTTGTTATGAATTTAGACTCCGTAACTTCTGGACCGATCTGAATAATTCTTTCACTACATATAATAGAAATCTTCGTTATTTGTGATGTGAGTGTCATAGGCTATTTTTTATCCCTGTATCTACTAATTCCTTCGGATGAAAACGCGGGGCAGAAGCTGGTGATGCATATACAGTACAGATAATGGCAATTGATTTAATGGTGACCTCTCACTTACCATCAGCTATTTTCCCATACAGATGTAGATAGAACATTGTACCAATTACTGGGTGACTCTAACATCAGAGTGTGGGTCCATGCTGGCCTCACGAGGGACTCGGCTAGAGCTCTCAAGACAATGAGGCCGGAGCCGAGTTTCCACGTGGTCATTGGTGAAAATGGCTTCGTCATGGACACATATAAAAGGGTACGTTGAATGGAGTGGAGTATTTTAAATAAGAGATATTTATAATTTATTTTTAATATTGAGGTGGCAACCAATTGGTTAGAAGTCGTATTCGGTTGATTTTAGGATCTTTTTTACTTGACTGACTATAACTCGTAAACCTGTAAAGCCAGGGGGCGAGCGACGACACATGACTGTAACTAAAATTACAGTATAAAATGAATTTCATTCATTCAACAGGCCGTAAAAGAGAAGTTAGTCCGTCGAGACTACAGATGGAATCTAATACTTACGGACTATTCCGGGCTAGGTCTAGACTATACTCAGCTAGTCCTACCTACAGTGATCCTACATGTAGACTCGGCTGAATGCTGCAGGATATCTGGCCAGAGGGAGCATTGCGATTGCCCTTCTGATTTTCAGGTAATTTAGTATTTTATTACATAACAGAGACTTTTTAATGTGTACCTAAAATGCATTAGAATTTTAAATGTAATAAGACAGTGGCAAGTAGCCCACATGCTGTGTCACTAAAATAAAATAAATAAATGGTTAGGTATTTTTTCAGTTACAACACTGAGACTTATTATTTTTATTTGTTTACATTATGGTCGATTATTAAATTTCGACTATTGTGTCAAATCAGTAACTCTTTATTAAGTATATTAAATAGGTACCTACATTTCAATTCTCATATTAGATCAAATTTGTTTTTATTCCTTAATTACTTCTCTAAAATTAATAAAACAATTAGATAAATATCTAAACAATAACCATTTATATCATTATAAATGAAATGAAATGTATTTATTCACTCAATTAGACCTTTGCAGGCACTTATGAAACGTCAACTCTAATGCTTGATTAGGAAGGTTGCTTTTGTCATGTCATGCTCTATATTAATATGAAATAGATAAAATTAGGTGTGACATAATCGAAACTTTATTTTATCTATCCTAATATTATAAAGAGGAAAGATTTGTTTGTTTGTTTGTTTGTTTGTTTGTAATGAATAGGCTCCGAAACTACTGGACCGATTTCAAAAATTCTTTCACATTTGGAAAGCTACATTATCCCCGAGTAACATAGGCTATATTTTATCCCTGTATTCCCACGGGAACGGGAACTACGCGGGTAAAACCGCGGGGAGGCAGCTAATCCAATATTTAACACTTAATTATCTTATTTATTTAAAAATAAGATTCGTAACTTTTCATTCTACTTTCAGAGAAAACAGTCCATCCTAAATGCGTTCATACAATACATATCAGAAACCATTTCGAAACTCGAAAATGAATTACCAATTCTGACAGCGCGGGTAGACTGTGACAATCTTCAGAATCAAGTCGATTTAAATGTGACTAGAGACAAAATATATATACAATTCGCTGAAGATACCGCTGTTAATAATGAAACTACATTTTTTTGGCACCCCGATAAGTAAGTACAATATATTTTTTTACCAAACTTCGTAAACGCGTGTCGCAAAAAAAAAACTAAGCAGATTTATGACATTATGAAATAAGACAGCTGATCTACCTACTACCAATATACCTAATACAAAATTCTACAAATAAAATGATTAATACTTTTTATCCGCAATTATTAGTAGATAAATAAAGATTAGCCTTCCCCCCGGACCGTGGACGAACTCAGACGTGTTTTTTGTTGTTACGCTTTTGCATAAGTTATACCAAAAATTTTGGCAATTTTAATCATAAAAAAACCAACTACAATAATAGGAGTGCATCAAACCAAAGAGATATACTACGCCAGGCCAGAAACGTATCGCTTACCAACACTACTGGACAACTGCGCTGCGTATGTGAGTGAATATCTGCCTACCATTGTAAATTAAAACAGTAACACCACTATCTACTACTGCACTTGAAAAAAGAGGATAACAATATTGCCCCCAACATCTGCTGTCAATCACATATTGCCGAAACCGTTTTACATCGTGAGGGGTCAACTTATAATTGACGGACACGATAAGTACTCCGTATCGTCGATCACCGACCAGTTAAGAAGACCTCCCTAATCAGTACGTGAAGCGCTTGTTGATTGAAACCACCTTTGTCTTATATTGCCCTGGTACTTTGTTTATTATACAGTATAACACCTTCACGTCGTTAGTATGCCTATTAACCGCACGCCCCCCGCCTCACCCACTCTGACGTCCGCTCCTATGGCTCCCGCGCCGGTTCCGTCCGTTGCATTGCCAGCCGACAGAATGTTGACTCCAGCACAGCAGCTATATCACTGCGACTCGGCACCGGATCTTCCCTCACTTGACAGGAATATGACCGAACGTAAGAAAAGGAAAGTAGATAATAGGGATACATGCACTATCGAGTCGTACCTTGACAACTCATTCACTAACTTCTCTAAAGAGCAAGACAGACGGTTTAAGGAATTAATAAACACAATAAATTACCTGAAAGAACAGAATGAAGACTTAAAAAAAAGTGTGGATGTAATGTCAAACAAATACGATGAGTTTTTATCTCGAATAGCTCAACTAGAATCCGAAAGAAAACAAGATAAAAAAACAATTCAACAGCTGGAAGAAAAAATCGAGAATATGGAACGCAAGACCCGCAAAGCAGGCATCGAAATCCGCAACATTCCCAAAATGAATGGAGAAGGTAAAGAAAATATGTGTGAAGCTGTGAAGAACATGGGAAAAACTCTGAATATACACATTCAGAGTTCTGATATTAAAGACATTTACAGAGTGAACTCAAAAGATTCCTCAAACCCGATAATAGCTGAATTTACCACGGTGATCCTAAAAGAAAAAATCATTAATGCTGTTAAAAGCTTCAATAAAGCTAAACCGAAAGGCGAGAAGCTTAATACTGCTCACTTAAATTATCAACAGCCTAAAAAGCCAATTTTTATATCAGAAACCCTTACGCACAAAACACAACACCTTTTCTATTTAGCTCGAAGCTTTCAGAGGACTCATGGGTATGCTTTCTGCTGGACTGCACATGGAATAGTCTACATACGCAAAAATGAGAACACTCCCCAAATAAAAATAAACTTTGAAGAGGATCTGAACAAACTAAGAAAGATGGAATGACTAGACATAATAATATATTTACTTGTCCTACTTACTAAAATACATACACACTACATAAAAATCATATATACTATTCAAATTGTTTTACACAAAATATTTCATTGCACCAAATACTATTCATGCCCACGTCTCAAACTCAAAAACTCAAAATCCAAATCATTAATAAACTCAAATATACCCACGTTGAAACAACACTTTTTATATCTGGCAATTTTCCGACCTAAAGAGTTTAATCAAACAAAGACAATCCATAGATTAGACCGTGTAAACTCACTATCATTTCAGTGGCCCTATATATATTTACAGATACAAAATTCGATACAATAAGCTACTTTATGAAAGACCTTGATGGAGTTACAGTGTCTAAATCACAACTTTGTGATATAGAGGATTGTCATAGGCTTGCACCACCACCATCATCATATCTGTCTCTAATTACTCAAAATATACGGAGCATAAATTGTAACATGCCAGGGTTTGAAATACTAATGGCAAGGCTCAGGGTTGAGTGTGACATAATAGTGCTTACGGAATGTTGGCTATCCAACAGTCAAACAATTAGTTCCATAACTGGCTACACTTCCTATTTAACCAAAAACCATAACAACCAAAACAATGGCGTCGTCGTCTTTATAAAAGATCATTTAAATGCTGATGTCGAGGAGCCAACATTTGAGGAAGGAAACTGCATTGTTATAAAGTTGGGTATAGATACAGCTATTGTTGCTATCTATAGATCCCCCGCGTTTAAAAAAATAGACCAGTTTCTCCTTTCACTTGACATAACATTACAGAAGCTTAATACATTTAAAAATATAGTTTTACTCGGAGATATAAATATAGCAATTAACGAAGAGAAAATTGACACGAACTCAGAAAAATACTTAACTCTCACTTCCTTCCACGGACTCTTACCAGCCCATACTTTTATTACCAGAGATGCAAGTAGAACCTGCTTGGACCATATTTTATTAAGGTCTAAAAATCCTGCTCTCACCTTAGTTCCACAAACAACCTTAACTGATCATAAGGCAGTCCTAGTATTTTTAAAATATAAGCCTATCCGAACATTTTCTAAAACCACAATAAACAAAACAGACCACGTTAAATTAAGCCAAGACATCCTTAAAATTGATCTATCACCTATTTACAACTCAACAGATCCTGAATTTTCCTTAGCATACCTGACAAAATCACTTAATACGGCAATAGAACAAAATACTAGGACTGTATCCCTTTCGAGACGTCAAAAAATCATAAAACCCTGGATGACGCCTGGCATTCTTAAATGCTCATACCACAAAGATAAGCTCCATAAAATAGCTCAAAGCTCCCCAGAAAATGAAATGAATAAATTAATATACACACGATATAGAAATTACTACAATAAATTAATAAAGAAAGTTAAAAGGTCATACGAAAAAGATCAAATAAATATGGCAAAAAATGATAATAAAAAACTGTGGAAAGTCATAAAAAATATAACGTACACTTCTAAAAGTAAATGCTATCCAAAAGAACTACTGATGCTAACGGATTCTCCTCAGAAGTCTGTAGATAAAATAAATGATTATTTCATAAATGTAGGTAAAAACTTGGCACAAAATATTCACGATAATTTAATTTCATCAAATCAAACCCAATCAAATTCTGCGAGTGACACCACACGTGACTCTTTTGTTCTTCTTGATACAGACGAAGATGAAGTAGGATACATTATTCAAAGTTTAAAGACTGATTGTTCGGTGGGTTGCGACGGAATATCTAATAAACTTCTGAAAGCTTTTAAGGGTTTCTTAGTCACCCCACTGACTTTTATAATTAATAGCTGTTTTCGGCTTGGTATCTTTCCGAAGCCTTTGAAGAGGTCAGTTGTGCGTCCTATATACAAGGGTGGGGACAGGGATCGTGTAACCAATTATAGACCAATAGCAATATTACCATCTCTCTCAAAAATTTTAGAAAAGATTTTAAACAGAAGGCTAACACATTATCTCGAAAAGAACAAATTATTGTCAGATTGTCAATTTGGTTTTCGGAGTGGCAAATCCACTAATGATGCAGTTGACTCTCTGGTAAAGTTTATCTCCTCAAATATGGACAGCGGGAAGAAATGTTTGTCTATATTCATAGATTTGGCGAAGGCCTTCGACACGGTCTCTGTCCCGCTCCTTTTGAGTAAGCTTGAAAACCTAGGAGTAAGAGGGGTACAACTGAAACTCTTTGAGAGTTACCTCTCGGAGAGGTACCAGGCTGTGTCAGTGGGTACTTATTCCAGTTCGAATCTGCAAGTGACTCACGGGGTGCCACAAGGCAGTATCTTAGGACCAACGCTTTTTCTCATCTACATTGACCAACTAACCCGCTTAGAGCTCCCTAAAGGTTTGATTATATCCTATGCAGACGATACTGCTCTTCTCTTTGCGGCGGATTCTTGGAGTGATGTCTTTGATGCTGCCCAATCTGGTTTTAATAGAGTAAACGAATGGCTACAAAACAATATTCTAATACTAAACGCTGAAAAAACAAAATACATAGCTTTCTCAATTCGCCAAAATCTAGGAATGAGTGTAGATCACGAAATAGTAGCCCATCTGCGCACATGTAACATTTTAGACTGTCAATGTAGCTCTCTCAAACGTGTCACCTCGATTAGATATTTAGGTATCATAATTGACTGTAACCTAAACTTTAAAGAGCATATTGAAGTTTTATGTGGAAAAATACGAAAGCTGATTTACATATTCAAAACCCTTAGACATGTTGCTGAACCCAAAATTCTTAAAAATGTATATCTTGCGCTATGCCAATCTTTGATCACGTACTGTATTTCTGCATGGGGTGGGGCTCCGAAAACTACTTTAAAAAAATTAGAGGTGGCTCAGAGAACAATTTTGAAAGTTGCAAATTTTCGTCCCTTTTTATACCCGACTGCACAACTATTTAATGAGTGTCATGTACTCTCTGTGCGGAAACTCTTCGTTTTAACAACAGTACTTAAACAACATAGCCTCTTGACATTTGATCCTTCAGCTTTAAAAAAGCGAAGAAAACACGCTGTTTGTAAAAGATTACATGACACCAACACTGCATTTTTTCAAAAGTTCCAATCATTCTTGGGTCCATTCATTTATAATAAAATTAATAAAACTATTAACATATATAGCCTTAGTAAAAATAACTGCAAAAAAGAAATTACCAATTACCTTGAAACACTCTCATACAATGATACTGAGAATCTTCTAAATACATAAAAAATATTAATTAAACTAAACTAAAATAAATTAATAAATAAAATTGCAACATAAATTAAACACTCTCTCACACACAGACATTCACAACACACACTCGTGGTCAGACACACACTACACACACACAGTGAGAGTTAGGCTTGGTAGGTACACTTGACACAATATCACAACACATACATAATTTACATTAATTAAGCATATTAATAGGGTTTGTTAGTTACTATTTATCATATGTATTATTATTTAATAATTAGGTGTTTTTGAAAACACCAAAAAAGTAAAAAGTAAAAGTCCAATTTGCATAGGCTAACATATTATTAAACTCCGAGGGGAGTAGGCGCTGACTGCCGAAATACAGGAACTTCGTTCCTAGCTCGGCATCAGATGCTTTTTAATTTAGTTACCGTTGTCAACAATGTTTTAGCCTTACTTAGTGTTTAAGAAATAGCTGTAAACTTATAAACTTTATTGAATAAAAAATTATTATTATTATTATTATTATAATTATTAAATTTATTGTGTATCTGAACCTGAAATAAAAATTATCACACATCTATATATATTTGTGTATAATAAAAAATTAATGGTTAAATGTGCACTAAAAAAAAGCACTAATTTGACTATTTTGGATCTTAAAATATTCGTCACATTTCAAAAATCTTATAAAAAAGGTTTATTGTTCAATGAATTTTTTTTTATGTTAGATATATATTTAATCAACTGGTTAGTTTGAGTATGGAACCACAAAACAAAACTATTTATTTAAATATAGGCAAAACTAAACTAGCTATACCCCGCGGTTTCACCCGCGTAGTTCCCGTGATCACTTAGGAGTATGAAAAATAGATAAGTAGTAGCCGATTCTCAGACCTACTGAATTTGCATATAAAATTTCATAAAATTCGGTCAAGTCGTTTCGGAGGAGTATGGTAACTGACATTGCGACACGAGAATTTTATATACATATAAGATTATTAATTTTTAAACAATAAATCATGTCTAGGTCTGGATTGTTCCTGCGGTCGCGTTTCCACCTCTCAACTTTCAGTCCTGATGGTGGTCTGACTCAAATAGCATCCTGGTCAGCTGATGAGGAGTTCAAACTCCTGTCGGGAGTGACTTTGGAACCTCTGAGGATGTTCTTTAGAATTGGAACTTCTAATGTATGTACTTGAAATTTAAACGTATGAAACATTATGAAGTTCGGTGGGCTTTGTGGTTAGTGATTTTGAAGCTGACAGATCGTGTTCAAAATGTAATGTGACAATCATAAAATGTGACAGCTAGTGAGTAGGTATAGATATGGCCGACCATGAAGTCCTTAATACACCACAGCTCTCCCCTCCTAGCTGCTGCGGATCAAGGGTGCACCCAAGAGCTGGTCGAGGTGTCGGCGCCATACATCACCGTTGTCGGTGCGAACTTCATAGTGCAGTAGGCCCAAACGTTTAATAATAGTTCCAAACTGCCACCGCTGCGCAGCACTCGTGTAGTCACGAGCCTGTACCCGATCGCCTGGGTTGAACTCTCTGACACTGATCTCTTGTCTGATGTGTACAAGACTGATGTCTTGTAGAGCTCCAGAAGCTGGTCTAATCCAATGTGCTATGCACGCGTGGGTTCGAATCCCATCCTCGTCGCCATTGACAGATCGTGTTCAAAATGTAATGTGACAATCATAAAATGTGACAGCTAGTGAGTAGGTATAGATATGGCCGACCATGAAGTCCTTAATACACCACAGAAGCCACCGCGGCCGGTCGTAGGTTCGAATCCCACTCAGGACAAACATTGGTATCCATGGATATGTGTAAGTGTGTGGATGTAAATATCTATATGAGAATGTATTTTAATTTGTAGTAAGTACATCATATGTTTTAGGTACAGAGTAAACATAAATCAATTTCACATACAGCAGAATGCATCAAATTCTATTTCAGAGCAATTTTCGGAAGCTACTTAAAATTGTATGAATTGTATTGTATTGTATTTTGTTTTAATTTTATTTAGTTTTTTTTTACAAATACGAGCCCGAACTAAAATACTCGGATGACTATAAGACTGCATTTCGTGTGTAGAAAACGCCTGCGTTTTAGAATATTGCCTAAACCCTTGTTCTAAAGGGAGGCTCGAGCTCCTCGGTGGAGACGTATATGAGCTGATGATGATGATATGTTCGATATATTGGTAACTAGTGGCTCCTCGCGGTTTCACCCATGTACCCGGGAGATCTTCCATTTTCCCGGGATAAAATGTAGCCTATGTCCTTTCTCAGACTCTAGACTATCTGTGTACCAAATTTCATTTCAATCGGCTCAAAAGTTTTAGCGTGAAAGCGAGACAGACAGAGTAACTTTCGCATTTATAATATTAGTATAGATAGATAAGTATTATATTCCAGGCTGTACCGTGGACTATGCCCAAGTTAGATCCTGATACTGGTGATCAAGCAGTGGATGATGAAGGCCGTCCCCTATACGAAGGATACTGCATAGATCTGATTCAAAAACTTGCTGAGGTTGGTAACATTGCGTGTCATTTTGTGTATCTAACGATAGACAAATATTTACTTGACGTCACGGATACAACAATCAAATAAATAAAGAGTAATTATTATCGGCCTTCAGCAAAAGTCACTTTCCGAACCGAGCATTAGAGTAAATGTTCTTCAGTGCATGTAAAAGCCTATTTGAATAAAAATATTTTGAATTTTGAAAGGACTTCGCCATTCTGTTAATACACACTATAGGTAGGTAGGGGAGACTGGGTAACAGTGAATCATTTTTTTTTTAAAGAAGTGTTACTCTGTAGCTTATGACAAAATGATACATCTCTGAAATTAAATGATAATATGAATATCTAATGTCTAAAATAAAAAACATTTCATGGCGTGAGTTAAACAAATCTACAAGGTATAGGCACTTTAAAAAAAATGAGAAATTATCCACTGTGGCCCGGGAACGGGTCACTTTGGATCACTGCACGGGTGACAGTGAATCGGCTGGGGCACTCAGGATCAATTGCAAAGAAATATTTAAAAAAACATCAATTTTCATATTATTACAATATTTTTATCCGTAACCATGTACAAGACAGTCTTTTACGTCAATATAATCTTATGAAAAAGTAGCAATCACATTTTAATTAACTTAAAAATAGGTAGGTATTCCTATACCTAAAATGAACAAAACATTAAACTTCTTTTAACAGTAATATATCATTAAACTTGAAAAGAAACATTAACTTAACATAAATTCGCTTCAGAAAAATAATTGCAAACAAAACATGTAAATACTTCTTTCTTTTTATAGTACTAGCCAGTCTATCATGCCAAAAGTTTTTATAGTCCTATAAACAATATCAATCACATTTTGATAAACTTAAAAATAGCTTTTCTTAAGATCTGACAATTAACAAACATAAAATCATTTTTCAACTGTAACAATTCGAGAACACACATACAATTAACGTAAATCAATTTTAGAAAAATCTAGGTCAAAGTTATATATACACTGTTTTCTTTTTGTGTTACCAGAAAATTTCGGTTTTGGTAAAATCATCTTAATGTCATGTAAGGCAACCGTGGCGATATCTGCCACGTTTGGCATGTAAAAATTATTTGCTATTTTGTAGAGCGTAATAAGTTTTAGAGCGTTACTCATCTGTTCTTCAGTATGAAGTCCGATAGTAGTCTTTCTTACTCGATTGCGAGGCATTTTTACCTAAAACATAAAGTAAAAATAAATCTTAGCTTGTTGGGTTACAATGGATCAACAGTTCACTGTGACCCAATACAGAATGATTCACTGTGGCCCATTGACCGTTATAGAAAAAAAATATAAACCAAAAAAAAACTATCTGTCTTAAGGACAAATCAATATGTATTACAACGGATCGAAGGTATGACAAGTATACGTCATTGCAAAAACATCTACATTTCTTATTCAATTAGGAATTAAATAAATTTAAAAATTCGTAAAAAAATAGGTTAGGTACTTACGTTGAGTCCGGAGTGAGGCAGCGCGTACTCCCGCTTCGATAGCGCGCCGGCGACTAGTGCGACGCAAACAGGTATAGACGAGCGGCAAATGAAGGTTTGTTTGTGTGCGTGAGTGCAACACATACTATGTTAGTGTACATTATCCACTGTGACCCGCGGTTCACTGTTACCCAGTCTCCCCTAAATATAAAAAGGAAGAAAAGATAAAAAAAAAATAAGAATTTGTTGTGTATTTAGGTATGTGTTTATGGTTTTTGATATGTACTTATTATCTCAAAAATATTACATAAATCACGATAAGTTTTTGTTTATATACCTAATAATAAAATATCCTGCCACTGGTTTCTTCAATTCAATGTACCTACTATTTATGTTACAGGCTATGGAATTCGATTATGAATTAGTAACGCCTCAATCCGGCGGTTTTGGTAAGAAAGTACCAAATGGCAGTTGGGACGGCGTCGTCGGTGACCTTATGAGGGGGGTAGGTAGACTAGGAACTATATTATTAAGTTAAGTATTCCTCGCGGTTTTACCCGCGTAGTTCACGTTCTCGTGGGAATACAGGGATAAAATATAGCCTATGTTACTCGGGGATAATGTAGCTTTCCAAAGGTGAAAGAATTTTTGAAATCGGTCCAGTAGTTTCGGAGCCTATTCATTACAAACAAACAAACAAATCTTTCCTCTTTATAATATTAGTATAGATAATTTATTTTACAGACAATTATTTGTTTCTACATCATGTATGTATAACATATCCCGGGCGATAGTATACTTATGATATAGCGGCTCCCCGCGTTTTCACCCGGGTACCCAGGAATTCCTCCGTTTTCCCGGGATAAAAAGTAGTCTATGTCCTTTCCCAGGCTCTAGACTGTCTGTGTACCAAATTTGATTTAAATTGGTTCCGTAGTTTTAGCGTGAAAGCGAGACATACCGAGCTACTTTTGCATTTATAATATTAGTATCTATAGATTGAACTTGGCTTTCATTTCACATTTTTGATGGGATTAAATTTACCTGTTTTAGGAGACTGACATTGCTATTGGTGCGTTGACAATGACGGCTGAGAGGGAAGAAGTTATTGACTTCGTCGCACCTTATTTCGAACAAACCGGCATACTTATTGGTGAGAAGAAAAGAGACAACATTACTAATTCTAACTCTATACATACCTACTCCCAAACTTTCGCATTTATGATATTAGTTGAATTATAGTGCCCCGTGTTCCCGGGGATCTTCAATATTCCCGGGATAAAAACAATGTGTTATTTCAGAATATATTTAACTCAGTGCCAAATTTCATCCGGATCCCTACAACGCAATAACTGCTTATCGCGTTAAAAATTACGCTCCACTCCTGTGATTCGCGTAGGAATACGAGAATAAGCCTAAGAATGTTCCTCCCTGATAATGTAGCTTTCTTAGTGAATAATTTTTTCATCCCACCATCTCGGAAAGAGTATTTTTAATCTTCAATATCTGAGTGGAAAAGCCGTTTTTATTCTCTAGAGGATAAAGTAAATTGAATTTGGAACATCGTGTGCACTAAGTTTGTGAATTAAAAAAAAACATTAAACCTATTTACTGCTACCTCTATGGTGCCGAATATATCATACAACTTTTTTTTAATTTGTTAAAAACTCAGACTCGGCACCTTCTTGGTGTTCTTTTTTCAATTTGCTTTGTACGCGGTTCTTTACGCGGCATTTTTTCACGTCATTGTTAAACCTTATATTAAAAACAAGAAACTTGAAAACAAGTGAAAAAACTAAAATGAGTGATTCTAGCGACGAGGAAGTTTGCTTGACGCCAACAGAATTGACTGAAACTGTTAATAATGCGCAAACGTTTTTTTTTTGCATTTAGTCATTTTAGTCAACACGCGGTTAAAAAGCAACTTTGCACTCTTGTATAACAAATAACTATTAAAGCAACTTTGCACTCTTGTATAACAAATAACTATTGTTATACAAGAGTGCAAAGTTGCTTTTTAACCGCGTGTTCAATTTTGATGACCGAGCAAGCGAAGGATTCTAAAATTGAATCACGAGCGCAGCGAGTGATTCAAAATTAGAATCCTGAGCGTTAGCGAGGGAATCAAAAGAGCACGAGGTGAATAATCTTTGCACTCGAGTGCAACACGTAACTTTTCATTCCACCTCAGCGAGGAAATGACTAAATGCAAAAAAAAAAACGTTTAACAAATTAAAAAAAAGTTGTATGATATATTCGGCACCATAGAGGTAGCAGTAAATAGGTTTAATGTTTTTTTTTAATTCACAAACTTAGTGCACACGATGTTCCAAATTCAATTTACTTTATCCTCTAGAGAATAAAAACGGCTTTTCCACTCAGATATTGAAGATTAAAAATACTCTTTCCGAGATGGTGGGATGAAAATAACTATTAGGGTTCCGTAGCCAAATAATAAAAAACAGAAGCCTTATTGATTCGTCATGCCTGTCTGTCTGTTTATAATAATTTTAGAACACACAAACTTATATTCGCATTAATAATAAGTGGGATATAACAAAATTATCCCGGGAAACGTTCATCAATGTATTTTCATTTACATTGTCAGTACCTACTTGAAATGTTTGTTTTTAATTTAATCTCAGAAAAACCAACCATCCGAACCTAGCGTTAGAATCAGACTTCGTGGTTGGAAAAGCCTATTTGACTAAAACTGTTTTTCCAGTCATTCGAAAACCAACCCGTAAAACGTCTCTCTTCAAGTTTATGACGGTACTAAGAACCGAGGTGTGGCTGAGTATTGTTGCTGCACTGGTCCTAACTGGTATCATGATTTGGTTACTCGATAAATATTCACCGTACAGTGCTAGGAATAACCCGGAGGCATACCCGTACCCTTGTAGGTAAGTTATTATTTGTTTTGTATTAAATGTCCCCGCGATTGTAAAAGACAAGCCCCAGGGGTTAAAAAAGATTTCAGAAATTATTTTATTTCGAAATAGTATTATGTTAATAATAATAAAGGAAATAAACGGTAGTTACAGAAATATATATAGTAGGGATTTAGACAATTTGTTTGCGGTTGTGTTTTAGATTTATTTTCTTAAATCTTTCTTTTGTACAATAAAAATAATTGGCGTGCAATATACTTATTTACTTTATCATAAATATTGTTAGTGCGACCAATTACTTAAAAATGTTAAAATATAATCTAAGCTAATATTAAACAGTGCAATTGCTGACTTTATTGCCGGCTCATCTTAACAAAACCAACCTTTCGAACCGAGCATTACAGTCTTGACTATTCATAAGTGCTTGTGAAGGTCTATTTTAATAAAAAAATCGTAATATTTCAGAGAATTCACCCTTAAAGAGAGTTTCTGGTTTGCCCTAACCTCCTTCACGCCTCAGGGCGGGGGCGAAGCTCCCAAGGCATTGTCTGGTCGAACCCTCGTCGCAGCCTATTGGCTCTTCGTTGTACTGATGTTGGCCACCTTCACGGCTAATTTAGCTGCCTTTCTAACTGTCGAGAGGATGCAGGTAAGGTTTAGCAATACTAGTGGCTCCCCACGGTTTCACCCGCATTCCAGAGGGACCTCAAATTTTCCCGGGACAAAAAGTTGCCTATGTGTCAATCCAGGTTATGAACAATATTTGTTCCAAATTTCATAGAAATCCGTTAAGTTGTTTTTGCGTGAAAGTGGATCAAAAATCCATCAATCCATACTCACAATCTTTCGCATTTCTAATATTAGTAGGATATATAGTGGCAATTGGACATAGGTGAGTAAGGCACAGTAAGATACATCTTAAGGGTCAAATTATTTGGATATTGTTCATGCGATAATACTAAAACTGCGATAAAAAAATTGGAAAATACTTTATGACCGATTTTCAAATGTGCAAAAGAATATTCAATTTGGTAGAGACTTTTCGAAAGACTGCAAGTTGGAACCCCAAATGAGATTTTATTATGAAAGAAGATATTACGTACAGTTCCAAATGATTTCTTTCCAAACATAGAACAATATGGATAATATTTCCATTAACTGATTTAAAATTACATTGCCTATGTGCTTTATATTATAACTTAATTAATTATTACCACTAGCAATAAATGGTCTCAGGTAAGCTAATGTATTAGCCGACTATAAATATTAGGTAATACAATTATATCTTACATATGTTTTAACCATCACCAATATCTCCAGACGCCAGTATCTTCACTAGAACAGCTCGCTCGCCAGTCCCGAATCAATTATACAGTTGTGGAGAGTTCTACCATCCATCAATACTTCATCAACATGAAGTTTGCTGAAGACACGCTGTATCGGTAAGTTTCACTGCCTTTACAGTTGCTCACTTTTTTACAGGGTTGGCACCGCCCCTGGTGTTGCAACCGTCTATAGGCTACGGTAACCCCTTCCCGTCAGGTGGGACAGTATGCTTGTTTGCCACCCTTGTGGGTAAAAAAATAAAAAGTTACAAACTTGAAGAAGAGAGCCATTTTGGGTCATGTAGGCGCCATTTTTTTAAGTATGATTTATTTTTGCATGGAATGGATTGTTCTATGTAGTTTGTTCAAAGACTGGAATTACCAAATGACTGCCCGTAATTATATTATATAACATAACCTAGACAACTTTATGATAAAATAATACCTTTAAGCAAATTTTTTTAAGAATTATTATTTTGCGATTAACAGAATATTCGCCGTGTTAACATCCTCATGGGCGTGATATATTTTTGATAATATTGTGATATAATCACCATTTTGCATTTTATAGCTGCCATTTTGAATTTATAGTTCAACTTATTTTTCCATATTTTCAGTGTGTGGAAAGAAATAACGCTGAACGCGACATCCGACCAATCGCAGTACAGAGTTTGGGACTATCCAATCAGGGAGCAGTACGGTCATATTCTCCTGGCTATAAATGCCTCAGGTGATTAAACACTTGCTAACGTATATAATATTGCCAACAATAAAATATATGTTTTTAAAAAGGTAGGGGCATTTGGGGCACATAAGTGCATATTGGGGTAATTAAGTACATACACGTATTTCGTAATAGCCAGTGCGTTTCTAAATGTTTGTACTCAAGGTTGGTATTTTTTTAATGTAATAATTGTATATAATACATTCATTTAATGTAATACATCCGTAATACCAGGGGATTGCCCCTGGTATAGTGGGTATTACCGTCTGCCTGTTTGTCAACCTATTGACATAAATACTACCGTATTGGGGTACTTTAGTACATATTGTGATATGCCTACTTAAGTAACTACATAATACTACATTTTATAATTACGTACATTTTGGGTTATATACAGGTCCAGTAGCAGACGCAAAAACAGGTTTCGATCAAGTCAACGATCATACAGATGCAGATTTCGCATTCATACACGATTCGGCTGAAATTAGGTAAGACATACGCAAGACGAATGAAAGTTTATTAAACTCCGATTTAAATCGCTTTATATTTTATTTTTACCTGACTGCCCCAGAAGGAGGAGAAGGAGTTGCATGTGTCTATGCAAGCTCTACTATAGGTATATCTGTGACAAATTTCATCAAAATCAGTTTTGTTGTTTAGACGTGAAATCGTATCAGACAGACAGACTTTTGCATTTAAATTTTAAAAAATGCTATACTAAACTAAAATATTTTTTAAATTCGAACCTTCAGTTCCTGAGATCAGCACTTACTACCAACTTTTAAGATTTATGTACACTAATATTATATAGAGGAAATATTCGTATTTTGTGGGTAACGAACAACCACAAAACTAGTGGACCGATCTGAATAATTCAGATTCATTATCAGAGAGTGACATAGCCTATATTTTATTCCTGTATTCCTACCGAACAGAAACAGGCAGCATGTAATATAAATATCGATGGGTAGTTAAAATATACAATTCTTCATTCAGATACGAAGTGACTCGAAACTGTAACTTAACGGAGGTGGGCGAAGTATTTGCTGAGCAGCCATATGCAATAGCTGTGCAGCAAGGGTCCAGATTGCAGGAAGACGTGTCCAGGGCGTTGTTGGAGCTCCAGAAGGAAAGGTTCTTGGAACAGTTGGCGGGGAAGTAAGAAAACATTACCTGATGTATTCTTTACATACGACATTTCTGTACATGTGAATAAACGTATCTGATATATACCTATAGTGGGGCATATTGATGCACTAAATTTCTTCAGTCACTTTTAAGTACTTATATAATATTTATAAATATTGTTACGGTAATCGGAACAAATGTTTTAATTACTTCATAGCATAGATATGAACCTTTTAGTGAAAATTTAAAAGACTAGTATGCTTTCATTTTTAATCGATGACAAAGAGTCTCAGGTTTTCTAGTAAAAAATATAGGATAAACGTCAAACTTCACTTTAAATAACATGCATTTCGGTTTTATCATGGTTTTTTATAGTAGGTGATATGTACCTACGTAATAAAAGTAATTTTCATCCCACCATCTCGGAAAGAGTATTTTTAATCTTCAATATCTGAGTGGAAAAGCCGTTTTTATTCTCTAGAGGATAAAGTAAATTGAATTTGGAACATCGTGTGCACTAAGTTTGTGAATTAAAAAAAAACATTAAACCTATTTACTGCTACCTCTATGGTGCCGAATATATCATACAACTTTTTTTTTTTGCATTTAGTCATTTCCTCGCTGAGGTGGAATGAAAAGTTACGTGTTGCACTCGAGTGCAAAGATTTTTCACCTCGTGCTCTTTTGATTCCCTCGCTAACGCTCAGGATTCTAATTTTGAATCACTCGCTGCGCTCGTGATTCAATTTTCAATCCTTCGCTTGCTCGGTCATCAAAATTGAACACGCGGTTAAAAAGCAACTTTGCACTCTTGTATAACAAATAACTATTATTTTTCTCGTCAGAATTTTTTATGGTCATCTATAGAAACCCGCCCAAAAGAGTGAAGCATGCTACGAAATAAATATTAAAATTCGGCATTGATCCCATTTGACGATAAATGATCACACCTAGATACGTAATTAGGTATTTTAGATAAATAGCTCTAATTTGTATTACAGATATTGGAATGAATCCGCGAGACAGGCGTGTCCTGATGCAGATGAATCTGAAGGGATTACCCTTGAGAGTTTAGGTAATACATATTCATTGATTTTATTTATTTAATAATAGTAGGTAGATACACAATATAGATAAAACTCTGACCAAAATAATTAAAAAAATAAATATAAGTAGGATCATAAATGTAAGGAGGATAGCTTAGGTACGTTAGTAAATAAAATACAATGACTTTCAAAAGGTTTTATTATGAAGGTAGGTATTAAATAAAGAGTTTTTTTCAGGTGGTGTCTTCATAGCAACATTATTCGGTTTAGGATTAGCAATGATAACGTTAGCTTGGGAAGTATTCTACTATAAACGCAAAGAAAAAAACAAAGTCCAGACGTTAGACGCTACCGTAGAAAAGTCCACTATGTTCGCAGAGAAGAAAGAAAAAAAACTGACACAGAAAATGGCGGACGGTGTTGCCAGATTGAGGAAACGCGAAAAGCTTGGCAAACGAGATGCTGGGAAACGCGACGCTGGCAAGAATGTTACAATAGGAGACAGTTTCAAACCAGCTTCAGAAAAAGGTGTATCTTATATTAGTGTGTATCCTAAAGGAGAGTATAGGCCGTAAATAATATTTGAAATATCCAATCATATTGTCTAGTATAGAGATGTCATTTGTTTCTTTTGACGTCTGAAATTGATTATGACAGAACATCATTTTAAGCGTCATTCGCACGAGAGTTTTTTTAACGGACGATTAAAAAGCGTTCAAACACAACAAAAAACAAACGTCTAATGTAGTATATTTTAACACAAGCGATACACCCCAGGCTTACGGTTCAGTAGTTCTTAAGATTAGTGCGTTCAAGCAAACAAACCAACAAACTCTTCAGCTTTATATAATAAATGACGCATAGAAAATTTATAAAATTAATTTATGTAGAAAAATAGTTCATTTGACAGCCCGGTTGGGTTTGTGGTTAGTGACCCTGACTTTCAAACCGCGGGTCGTGGGTTCGAATCCCACCCAGGACAAACATTTGTATGCATGAATATGTCTGCTTGTTCTGTGTCTGGATGTAAATAACTATAATATGTATGTATGTATTTAAAAGTATATTATATGTAGTATATCAGCTATCTGGTTACCATAACACAAGCTCACTCTGAAGCTTACTTTGGAATCAGATAGGCCGTGTGTGAAAAATGTCCCAGGATATTTATTTTTAGTTCAATTAGAAATAAAACACAATGACAAACATTAAACTATTTTATTTACAAAATAAATACTAATCTCCCATACATAAACAAATCTATATATAAATCTTAGAAACTACCAAAATGTTCTTGCTGTGGGTTTCTCTATCTCCCCTTGTTTCCCTTCGATTGCTCTTCTACCGAATTGCACATTGAAATGATCTAAATTAATAAATTCACCATCGTCTATCTCTTTTATAAGCTTCCTCACTCTGTCTTTCGATGATTCTACGAAACACGCGGCCATTTTCATCTCGAGTTCGGCATTTCTTAAACCAATGCAGTAAGATCTGAAATGTGAAATTTTATAAACATAATTAGAATTAATAGTCTACAATTCTACTAGCTGTAGCCGTGGTGGCTTAGTTGGGAACGCACCGACTCACGATCATGAGGGTGCCGGTTCAAATCCCTGGCCCGTACCTCTGAGTTTATAAAAACTTACGTACGGATTCACACCACTGGCTTTCGGTGAAGGAAAACATCGTGAGGAAACCTGCATGCCCGAGATGTCACAATTAAAGGCATGTGTAGTCCGCCAATCCGCACTAGGCCCGCGTGGTGGACTATGGCCTAAACCTCCTCGACGTTAGGGGAGGCTCGAGCTCCTCGGTGGAGACGTATATGAGCAGTTGATGATGAATTCTACTAACAAAAAAATAATTTTGCGAATCGGTGAACATGCATAAAAAAAATCCGACGAAATGAGAACCTCCTCCTTATTTTGAAGTCAGTTAAAAACGCGAGGATGGATGGATGAATGTATGTTACTCTTTCACGCTAAAACGGCTCAAGGGATCAGCTTGAAATTTGGCACAAATTTGGAGTAAGAATATGTTCTGGAATAACACATAGGCTACTTTTTATTCCGAGAAAATTTAAATTCCCCGGGACCACGGGTGGAACAGCGGAGAGCTACTAGCTAATACATAAAGAGGAAAGATTAGATTTTTTGTTTGTATTTTTGAATTGAATAAACTCAAAAACTGCTAAGGCGATTGCGAATATTCTTTTACCATTGGAAAGCTACATTATCAGGGAGTAACATAGGCTATATTTCATCCATGTATTCCCACGGGAACAGGAGGAGGCAGCTAGTAAGTAATATTATGATCTTACCTAGACGCCCTTGCCAATACAGCGGTCATTACTAAAATTTCTGTAGCTGCTTCTGCTAGTCTGTTAAGTTCCCTGAAAAATTATATAAAATATATGATATACATATTATTATATTAATTTGGTATAATTCTGGATAATACGCAGTTACTGTTTGGATGAAATTTGGAACACAGACATAACCTGGATTTACACATAGGCTTCTTTTTCTCCGGGAAAAATTGAAGATACCACGGGAACGCGAGCGATACCGCGGGGAGCTACTAGTAATATAATATTGTTTCATTACTTTTTTATCCAAAACCGTAAAGGTTTTGCATGTTTATCTCTTTATAATATGAGACCGATTGAAGTATATAAGAAAAAAGGTTTACAAATATGTCTATCTCTTTTTGTTTTATGTCATTAGAATACGATAGATAACTCTAAACTTGAGTATGGAGTATACTCACATTTAAATTTGCATTTTATCTACACTAATAGATGTTATAATGTAGTTTTTTTTAATTTTTGTGTGTATGTTTGTAATGAATATACCCAAAAACTACTGTGCCGATTTCAAATTCAAAAATTCTTTTACCATTGGAAAGGTGGATTATCAGGCCATACTAACGGGAACTATGCGTAAGCAGCTAGTATTTATATAAAAACAAACCTTATACCTAAGTAATAAAGTTCACAATAAACTTACGTAAAAGCTGAAGCCACTTTGACACCGTGTCGCGACATGAGGGTCTCGCAGGCGAACTTCATACGCAGTACTGAATACTCCAATTGTTCTGCGGGCGGTTTGAGTGAGGGATGGAGGTGTTCAGCTAAGTATAGAGTTAGTTTTGGATCATCTTTTTCCTGAAAAACCAAAAAAATATAGATATAGTAGAATCATTCTATACATATCGCTGCTTTGGAAGAATAGCGTATTACTACCAAATACTATAAAATTTAGTTTTCAACAACATTCAACGTAAAATGATCTGTTTCATATACTCATTAAAAATCGTATTTCTATAACAACAATTCGGGGCGTGGCGCTACCGAAAGACTGTTTCCTATTGGTCAATGTATTTTAAGCAAGCAATATAGCATTTTAAGATTTGACAAAACTTTAAAGTGCTGTACTGAAAAATTTACTCAATTTGAGTTACGACAGTATTCTTCCAAAGTCGATCTCGACAGACCAGTTGGCTTTGTGGTTAGTGACTCTCAAGCCTATACCCTCATGATCTTGAGTCGGTGCGTTTCCAACTGAGCCACCACATACGTTTTATATGCATAGTACCTATATCATGGTGATGTGTGAAAGAGACAGCAACACTTACCTGATGTCTGTTAGAAATGACTTTTCTGAATATAAACGAGGGATTCATCAGTGGATTTCTAACTTTTTTTATTTCTTCTGACATCATTTTACCTGCATGATGTATTCCATTTAGAGCTGTAAAATATAAGATGTTTATATAATTAACTACATTTTACATTATATTAACTATTGTACTATTTTGACAGCCCGGTTGGCTTTGTGGTTAGTGACCCTGACTCTCAAGCCGCGGGTCGTGGGTTCGAATCCCACCCAGGACAAACATTTGTGTGCATGAATATGTCTGTTTGTCCTGTGTCTGGATGTAAATATCTATAATATGTATGTATTAAAAAGTATTATATGTAGTATATCAGCTATCTAGTTACCATAACACAAGCTCACATTGAAGCTTACTTTGGAATCAGATTGGCCGTGTGTGAAAAATGTTCCGGGATATTTTTATTTATTATTTATTCTATAAATATTTACTTACCTATAAATATATTTATGCTGTCCAAAGATTCCCCACGTGTTGTCATATGTCTCATATCATTTAGTAACTGCTTACATTCCTCTTCCTTATCCAATGCTGGTATAGTTAACAAATTTAATATTGAAGTCACGCCGTGGTTTGCAATGAAATTCCTGTTGGATTTTGAGTCTTATTACAATGTGTTTAAGGATTAAGTAATAGCTAGTTTTGGGTAATTTGGTAGATGGCAATAAAATGATGAATGAAGCTTCCGCCCCGCGGCTTCACCCGCATTCCCAGGAGACCTACAAAATTTAAGGAATTAAAGGTAGCGTGTGTCCTTTTCGATGCTTAATTCTATCTGTACCAAATCTCATCCGCGCTCTACCATTTCATCGGGAGATCTTCCATTGTCCCAGGATAAAAATTGCCTTTATGTTCAGATTATAAACTACCAGTGTTTAAAATTTCATCAAAATCCATTCAATAGTTTTTGCGTGAAAGAGTAACAAACATCCATACGTACAAACTTTGGCGTTTATAATATTAGTAGGTCCCTACTAGGGACATGATGATATAAGTGGGTAGATAAATAGACCAATATATATAATATATTTTTTAAACCGTTTATATATTATTGTTATTTTATGAGTTTGTTGTGTAAATATTGTAATGTTTATGGTAAATTACTTATTTTTTTATTTTTATCTTTAGTTTTATTTAGTTCTCTCATTTTTTGTTTTGTGTGTCTGTTTTAGTCGTCATCTGTGATTGGGACAACATAAACGATACTTTTGTACTTTTTTTTATTCACTACCTAATTTTGTACTATACCTGCACATAGCCACCTCCAGTTCTGCGTCAGGTTCCAAATACTCATCAAGTAGTCCGGCAGTAAAGTATTCAGCACTTTCTGAAGCGTATATGTTTACTAGTGCTTTGCCTATAGTCGCGCGAATCGTTGATAGTTCCGATAGAGGTTTACCTGTAATAGTACATAAATAGGTAATTCATTGTTTCATTATATACTAAGTAGAGCTTGTATTATTGTTTGATAACTTAGCTATACTAATGTTATAAATAGGAAAGATTTGATTTGTTTGTTTTTTTTATGAATAGTGTCAGATCTAAATAATTGTTTTCAATTCACTAGGCCCGCGTGGTGGACTATGGCTTACACCCTCTCATTCTTAGGGGAGGCTTGTGCTCCGAGCGTTAAGACGTATATGAGCTTATGATCATCTATATATATAAAAAAAAGGCCCCGTTGCCTCTGTCTGTCTGAACGCGATGAACACAAAAACTACTGAACAGATTTTCATTTTCACCACATTACGGAGTAATTAATAGGGAAGGTTCTTATGTATAATACATCAATTTGGACCCGGTAGGTGGCGCTGGTCGGCAGAACGAAGTCTGCCGGGTCCGCTAGTATAGTATAAACAAGTACTCACCCCCAAAAGCCCTAGGCGTGATGTATTCCAGTACTGTGTCTACAGCTCTCCGCAGTCGGCATCGCGATAATAACGCGGCGTGCAAGCGAGACGTGCCGAACACTTGGGCAAGCCGGGCTTCTGAGATCATGTCTAGGGGAGTACCTGGGTATAGGGCATATGTATAGATTAGCTATTTTATAATCTAATATATAAAATTCTCGTGTCACAATGTTAGTTACCATACTACTCTGAAACGGGTTTACCGATTTTTATGTAATTTAATATGCATATTCAGTAGGTCTGAGAATCGGCTACTATCTATTTTTCATACCCCTACGTGATCACGGGAACGGGAACTACGCAGGTGAAACCGCGGTGGAGGCAGCGAGTAATAAATAAATATCCTTGGACATTTTTCACACACGGTCAATCTGATTCCAAACTAAGCAGAGCTTGTGATATGGTAAGCAGATAGCTGGTATTTTACAAATATATTTTTTTTAAATACATAATATACTTATATAGATATATAAAAATATTGCTGCTATGGAACTTGTGGCGAAAGGTTCTTTTTTATTTTTTATGTAATCATTAGTTAAACTTATATGAACCTATCTTATATTAATCATATTATTATCTTTTAAGTAACATTTTGCACATACCTGGTGTATTGAAGAAAGATACAAAATTCCCATCAAAATTGACTCCCCGAGCACCAGGATGGATGAGGAAGGCCTTCAGTCTTGAAGCTTCTACGGAACACAGCACTAGGAGGTATCCGTCTGTCTTCTGACATACTTTCTCTCCTGTTATTTGCCATACTCCTGAAATGTTATATAAGATGAAGTTAATATTTATTATAGCAGTTTATTTTGTTGGTTTCCAAACATTTATAAGCATGGACTTATAATGTCCTGTGTCTGGATGTAAATATCTATACAAGTATAATTTAAAGGTTTTATGTGTAATATGACCCAAAATATTCATTATGTATTCAAGTATAGATAACTAGACAGCTGGTTGACTTTGTGGTTAGTGACCCTGACTTTCAAGTCCCAAGTCAGGGGTTCAAATCCCCCATACCACTACATTTGCATGCATGAATTATGTCTGTTTGTTCTGTATCTGGATGCAATTATCTATATAAATATGTATTTAGAAGAATGTATTTAGTATATCAGCTATTTAGTTACCCTATCACAAGCTATGCATACAGATTGGCCATGTGTGAAAAATCTCCCAGGATTTTTTTACTTTAAATATTGAAAGGTTCCTAATAAAAAACTTAATAACCATGGCCATCCATCTCGGCAGTGGTCCTAAAGTCTGGTTGTGTGATCCTCTCAGCCACCCGCTCCTTAATACACATCGCTACAGTCTTTTCTCCAGTTATTAGATCATCTATAATACCATTGTATTGTTCCTCTGTTAAACCCAACTTTAAAGCTTCCAAACTGACCCAATGGTCACTCATCTCCTGACCGAGCTGGAAGTCAGACGCTATAACCTCTAAATACCTAAGACTCTCAGTAATATTGACTGCTAAACCATTTTTTGTTAGTGCAACCGGCGCAGCGAACATTCGGGTCCGTTTTAAAGCATCAATACGATGGTCTTTAGTCTTCTCGCTGTCGTTAAACACTTTTTCAATTGCCGCCACTCGGTTTTCTAAGCTCTCGTTCTCCTCTTTATTTAATACCTCAGGAAATGCGAGCATATCACGATTGAATTCGGACACGAATATGTTTTTCATGAATGGCGGAATTTTTGCCTTACGCCGCTCGACACGTTCAAATATCTTTAGGTCTTCAAAGTCGAACTTCTCTTCTTGGACCTGAGGCTGTGCTGTTTGTGAGGACTCATAGTTTACTGAGGATATTTGGAATTTTCGGTAAAAGTTTCTGGTGAGACTACTCTGTCGTAATGTACATATTTTACTGGCTATATTCATTTTTAAATTATTTCGGATAATATATCGTGTGTAGAAAGCTAATCTTATTAAGATATAAACCGTGAATTGTGTTATTAATCAATCACAATATTTTGTTTAATTAGTATTACTTCAATTGAGTATTTTTAAGGTTATTTTGATTTTGACATTTCATCGAGATCGAAACAATTGGTAGCTTGACATTGACAGTTTTAAGCTCGGGCGTGTTGCATGGCAGAATTTTTATTTATTGCAAAATGAAAACAGGTCAACAGCGGATATCGGACTATTTAACTGACAACGGAGTCGCAGTTGATTTTAATACTCAACGGTAGTTACAAGAATGTGTAAAAAAAAGTATACACCAACATGCTTATAATAAGTAGCTATAACATTACACTATAATTTTGCTATTTTTGCTTGGAAGTTATTTGGCAACATTGAAGTTAAGGGTTTAGTGATGTATTTTGCGCTAATATCTGTTAAATAACTAATGCATTATAAAAATAACGTTTGAATTTGACCATTCAATCTAGTTTTGTTTTATATTACGCAGTATTAATGGTCCAGTTATTTTTAAGTAAATTGTATGTTTTATAAATAAAAATAGTCTATATCATAAATCTGAATATACCTTTACACAAATGATGAAGTCATTGGAAATCTATACTAATATTATAAATGCGAATGTAACTGTCTGTCTAAACCGGTTTAAATGAAATTTTGTACACAGATCGTCTAGAGCCTGAGAAAGGTCATATTCCGGGAAAATCAAAGATCTCCCGAGTAAGCGGGTGAAACCGCGAGGAGCCACTAGTTTATCATGACATATTACTTGCTTATATCTACGCTAATATTATAAAGAGGAAAGATTTGTATTTTGTATGTTCCCGACTGAGAGTCAGGTTCGCCGTCGGTCGTGGGTTCGAATCCCACCCAGTACAAACATTTGTATACACTAAACATGAATATGTCCGTTCTGTGTCTGGATGTAAATATCTTCATAAGTAATAAGTATGTATGTATTTAAAAACGAAGTATACGTAGTAACTATATCTGCTATCTGGTTACCATATCACAAGCTCACTTTGAAACTTACTTTAGAATCCGATTGCCTGTGTGTGAAAAATGTCGCAGGATATTTATTTATTTATGTACCTAACAAACAAACCAATAGACATTCTGAGGCATTTTTCACATACACATGCTAGTCCAGGGTGGCATTCGAACCCACGACCAGTGGCTTGAAAGTCAGGGTCACTAACCACAAAGCGAATCTAATGATATTTAGAAAATTCAATAAACCATATGAACCATTTCGTTACATCTAGTGAAAAATTTAAACGTAAATACCGTCTGTTATACGTTATCTTGTTTATAACTTTTAACTGAAACTGTAAGCGGACATCACTAGCTTTCAAATAGGGGTTGGGGGTGAATAAACCTCCTCCACATTCATGCTACATTGAAATATAAACTCAGAATGATGAGAAATAAAGCTTATTCTCGTTTGTAAATAATAAATTGAGTCGTTTTTACATAACCATGTATACGACTGCCCCATGAAATAATCAGTAGTCCTAGAACGGAGCGTGTATGGTGGTAAAAAGAACAGATTTTTGATCCGAAATACTCAATATTAATATCGTAAATGTCTTTTAACGATCATTTTCTGTGTAAAAATACGTGAATAAGTGCCAAAGTGTGTAACTTATGATGATTTTCGCAAAATCTGTGCGTGTAATTGTGAAATATTAATGATTTTATGATATCTCGTTGTAAGGATACACATTTTTGGTATGTATCTTTTTATTTTGCTTAGTGTAAACTATTTGGGATTGCGGTCGTGTGTTTCTAGGTCAAATCAACTCCCATTAATTTGTGATCGATTAAATTTTCATTACACTGAATGATTAACGCGTCGAGAGACATTAGCGAAGGCTATACAGTTAATAATTATATTAGTAGCAGGAATTGATATATTGAAAAGTGGTTTGTATTTTTGTTGCAATGCCATTTATTTACTTAATAAATATTTGTGTGTAATTATGAATGAGGTCATTTTGGTATTTTAAGGGTTTGGTGAAAAGTTTAGGTTTTTTTTTGGCTTGGGAACGTGGTTATGTATATTATCTTTTTTTATGTAAATAAAGGCAATGTTTTGAGATTATATTAATTTATAAAAATAGGTACGTGTTCGTTTATTTGATCCGATACGATCCCGAACTAAGCAGAGCTTGTATTATGGGATTTAAAAAAAATAATATCTAACTATAAATTCTTCATTTAACGAAATAAAAATCAATGAAAAATAATAAAAAATCATAAATAAGAAGGCACCTATTCTGAGACTTGTACAGTAGGGGACGAGTTTATACCTAGAAATTTTAAAAATATTGTAGATATGTATCTTACTAATATAATATTACCTATTTACGCAAAGGTTTGTGTGTGTGTTCATTATACCTATTTTATATCCCGAAAAAAGTAAGACGCATAGTAGGTTTCTAGGTTCCTGCTGACGTACTCTAGAGCGCGGGAGAAAGGGAGTGAACTTTTTCTTTTTTTAAAGGCAATTAATAAAGAAATTAACAATCATTTACTAAGAAGTTCGTTCAAAACGAAAAATTGGGCTCAAATAGGTAGGTACATCCTTTTTGCCATAATCAAGTAAAAAGAGTCACGTAAAGAGAGTTATCCCGGGAAAATTAAAGATCCCCGGGAACGCGGGCGAAGCCGCGGGGAGCCACTAGTAATATATAAATGCGAAAGTTTGTAAGTATGAATGCATGTTTGTTACTCATTCACGCCTGAACAGCTGAAGGGATCGCGATGAAATTTGGCACAGAGTTAGAATATGTTCTGGAATAATAAATTGACAACTTTTTTATCCCGGGAAAATTTAAGATTTTCCGGGAATGCGGGAAAAACTGCGGTGAGGAGTTTATATGTGAAAAACCGTGAAGTATGGTAGGTAGGTAGTACTTTTTGGTAGTTTTAGTTGGAGGTTGAAGCCTCATAAAGCCGGTGTCGGATTACTTATGGTGGCCGTCGATCAGTCGAATTGGCTGTCCCTTATACATGATAAAATGATCGTGAATTTATCATAAGATATCATATAACTTACTTATATCTACACTAAATATTATAAAGAGGAAAGATTTGTATTTTTGAACGAATAAACTAATAAATCCTAAGACATTTTTCACACACGACCAATTGCAAACTAAGCAGAGCTTGTAATATGGTAACCAGATAGCTGATAATAATATAGGTACTACATTTAAATACGTACTTATATAGATAATTACATCCAGAGACAGAACCAACAGACATATTCATGCATACAAATGTTTGTCCTGGGTGGAATTCGAATACACGACTACAAAAACTACTGGATCGATTTCCAAAATTTTAGTTTAGTTTTATTAAGCTACAAAAATCAAAATCATTTTTTTTTTCTAATAGGTAGGTTCAAATAAGTACATTCACGAATGTATATTCGTAATCTGGGCAGTTGACAACATTTTTTTCTTTAGACTTGTGATATTTCGCACAATAATCCTACGGTAGAAAATATTGGTTGAATTGAAATGAGATCAAGCTAAAACCTTTTTTAAATTAAATAATAGAACATAGAACGGCGACTACAGCGTTTCAAATGATCCGATCCCCCTCCAATTGGTGCTGTAAAAAATTTATAGATTCCCGTTCCCGGGAAATGTGCGGGAATCCCTCCCGCGGGAATATTCGTTGCGATCCCGGTAATTTCACTTCCTATTTTAAAAACGTACGGTAGAAAGCATACTTTTTAAGCGAGTGTATTTTTTTATGCAGCTGTTTACTTAAAAAGTTTGCATTTGTTTTTTTTATTGGTCGTTAAAAGAAGGTTTTGATGTAACGTATTCGAAGTATAAGCCCTCATTCGCAAGAGAGTTTTTTACCGGACGGTAATAAAACGTTCAAATACAACAAATGCATTCCCATGTATAAGTTCACACGACAGCGTTTTTTTGGCGTTGGAAATAGAGGATACTAGTGGAACAGGCAGACTTCGTTCTGCCCACCAGTGCCACCTACCGGGTCCAAGTATATGTAAGCTATCCTATCTCTCAAGTTGGATCGAACTGCACATGGTGTGCGAATTTTATTATAATCGGTTAAGTGGTTTAGGAGTCCATTGAGGACAAACATTGTGACACGAGATTTATATATATTAAGATTATGGTACTTGGGAATGCATTTTTTGTGTATGAACGCCTTTTTCCCGTCCGTTAAAAAATCTCTCGTGCCAATGAGGGCTAAGAAGTTATTGAAATAGTCTTAAATTGTATTACCTACATTAAATATTTAGCTCCTCTGTGGAGACGTATATGTGCTGATGATAAAAAAATATCCTAGGTAATTTTTCACTCACATAAACTACATAATACCTATACACAAAGTTATTATATACTTAAAGTTTATCCATCCATCTATCTCACAAAATTTTCTATTCCAGAAGTGCCTATATCTATATTTTTGTATCTAGGGTGGGTCTGACGTCACAAGACTCAATTATCCACCCGAATGCTTCCCGAACAATGCCTTTGTCTTTGGCAAATTATTCGAACAGAATTGTATTTTATTTGGGACTCATTACAGGGATATTGAATAAAAGTACCTTACGCACGTGATACGTATTTATAATACGTTTATCTGTCTGGATATCCATACTATATATCTACTATCCATATTAATATCCATACTAATATTAAATGACGGAAAAGATGAGGAGTAATAGGTTAGCGTGGTACGGGCATGTAATGCGGAGAGAGATGATGGTCATGTGACGAGAAGAATGTTAGGATTGGAAGTGGATGGATATATTAGCAGAGGTAGACCAAAGAAAAGATGGATGGACTGTGTGAAAGATGACATGAGTAAGAAAGGAGTGAGTGCTGAGATGACGACTGACAGAGGAGAATGGAAGAAGAAGACATGTTGTGCCGACCCCACGTAAGGTGGGATAAGGGCAAGACGATGATGATGACTAATATTATAAATGCGAAAGTAACTCTGTCTGTCTGTTACGCTTTCACGCTAAAATTACTGAACCAATTTAAATGAAATTTGGTTCACAGATAATCCAGAGCCTGAGAAAGGACATAGGCTACTTTTTATCCCGGGAAAATTTAAGATCCCCCGGAAACGCGGGCGAAGCCACTAGTAGACTATATAATGTCATGTGAATGACGACCGGTGAATGAAAGACCAAGGGTTTTTTTTATTGAGAAATGACAGGACTGGGTCGCATAGTCGCGGGCCTTAATCAATTTTGAAATGTGTATAAAACAATGTCAATTGGTCAATTTGTTGTAAGATGTCACGGGACGGGGGTGATATAGTCAGTGGTGTCAAAGCCCCTTTAAAAAAAAAATAAAGAATACAAAAAAAAATAATGACAAGTCGATTTTTGAATGATTTTCAAAGTGCGTTCCAGGGACGGTAAAATCAATTTATAGTTTAAAATATTTACTTTTTTTTGCGTATAAAGCAGACTACTTTTGCTTCTTGTACACTCACTCGCGAGTCGCGACGTACCTATAGTAAGATTATAGGTCTGTGTTTTCATTACAAATACACAGACAATAATGTAAGCAGTATCGAGTCCCTGTATTCTTTATGTAGAGGCGATAGTCTGTGCCCTAACGATGGCTTCCCATTAAACTCGAATACGTTTCCATATATGAATAGGCCCGTATTCATGACTGAGTTACATGAGATTGAATGGAAAGATACACTTACTTATACCTGACAAGCTGGTTGGCTTTGTGGTGTGTGACCCTGACTCTCAAGCCAGTCGTGGGATCGAATCCCAACCAACACAAACATTTGTATACATGAATATGTTTGTTCTGTGTCTGGATGTAATTATCTATATGTATTTAAAAGTATAGGTCCATAGGCTATGGTAACCGCTTCCCATCAAGTGGAACCGTGTGCCTATTTACCACCGTCATGGTAGGTTAAAGAAAAAAAAGGCAATTTTTTTATATAAAAACAAAATAAGGTCCCTATAAAGCAGCTTCGAGTTCGAAGTAATTTCAAAGACTGTGGTAAAACTGAACGTAGAATATTTAATAATTGAAAGTTTTTGAAGTATGTAAATTAATTTTCATTCGTGACTGTGTTTCAAATCACTGGGAAGAACTTTCTTATTCAATTACTTTGTTATAATTTAACATTTTGTAAATGGCTTTCATTTACATAAATATGCCGAGAATTTATTGGGAGTGCTCATAGTTTTATTTATATAAATAAAATCAATATAATAAATATCCTGGGACATTTTTCACACACGGCCAATCTAATTCCAAACTAAGCAGAGCTTGTGATATGGTAACCAGATAGCTGATATACTACATATATTACTTTTAAATACATACTTATATATCGATATTTACATCCAGACACAGGACAAACAGACATATTCATGCATACAAATGTTTGTCCTGGGTGGGATTCGAACCCACGACCCGCGGCTTGAGAGTCAGGGTCACTAACCACAAAGCCAACCGGGCTGTCATAGTTTATATTGTATATGTTTTAAATAAATTAGTCACAACAAGAATTTTTTGTTAATAATTTTTCATTTTGTCCAGGTTAGTCAAAATAATATATTTTGTGTATCACTTTCTTTAGCCTCGCGGTTTCACTCGTGTAGATTCCGTTCCAGTAGGAATAAAGTAATAAAAAATTACAAATATTTATATATTTATATATTATTTATTTTTGAAATATTCAGATCGGTCCAGAAATTTCGGTACCTTTTTTTTCGTGGGGAAATTCTCATGGATACCCTGCCGCCTTGGGGGAGAGCGGCCGGGCTAGGCCGGACTCGACCGGGCTAAAACCCCACAGTGGTCGCCATCAGCGCTAAAGAGGGGTCAGGGTTCTCCGTACGGAACACGTACCGTGGACCCCTCTAAGCACCTAATCATAACAAAGAAAAAAGAATATATACCTATTTATATACAACCTATTTGGAACTACATGAGTTACATGTGCCATTATCATTTAGATACACGCATCAGACTGACAGAGAAAGCTATAGTAAACGAAAGAGACGGAGCATAAACACCGTGGAGTAATTATAACTTGAAACCCCAATATTATTATTATTATAGATAAACAAAACCAGTTAAAAAGCTATAAACATTATGCAGTATTGTTCAATCTTTATCACTAAAATCCCTGCCTAATATTATAAATGCAAAAGTAATTCTGTCTGTTAGGCTTTCACGCTTAAACCGCTGAATCACAATCATAATTTTATTATAATGGGCCTTAACAAGTACTTATTATGAATAGTCACTCTCAAATGCTGGGTTCTGAAAGTTGTTTTAGATGATCACTGATTTTGGTACTGAGACTAGAGCTTTGGAAATAATCTAGGGTACCTTTTAACTTGGAATGTTGAACGTCTCCCGGGAAAGCGGGTGAATCCGCAGGGCGGAGGTTAGTATCAAATTAAAATCAAATCATTTATTCACTTAAGTAAATACATAGATACACAGCTTCATAACTATTTGAAACCTCATTTTAAGTATGGAATAGGTACTGTAGTAGGAGGTTTCGCTCTTCCGCAGGTATACAGTAGTATGTATGTATAATCTAGTTGGGTTATTTATTACATACTTTAAAATCCTAACTAATATTATAAATGTGAAAGTAGCTCTGACTGTCTCGCTTTCACGTTAAAACTACGGAACCGATTTAAATTAAATTTGGCACATAGTCTAGACTCTAGAGCCTGAGAAAGGACATCTTCTTAGGCTACTTTCTGTACAGGAAAAATTGAAGATCTCGGGTGAAACCACGGGGAGCTACTAGTATTATATTTATATATTATAATAATAATAATAATAATAAGAATAATAATAATAAATAAATTTATTGCCACTTTCACACAAAATTACAAAACAAAGACAAATACGTGATAATATGAAAAAAGAAAATATATGAAAGTTGACAAATGGCATCTAACTCAGCATAATGCAAGTTTGTGTTTTGGCACATTCTTGCGCTGATTTTCAGTTAGGCCCATTCAATTGTTATTAAATACTCATTTGCTCCATGCCCATTCCAAAGCCATCTAAGTGCGAATTAAAGTTACCTATACATTTTAAACTATTCTACTTCGACTTATGGTTCGGTATATGTTTTCCGCCGCTTCTAATTGTCTAAACATAAGTATTTTTTTGACTTTAGATTTTAGTGTAATAACTGACATGTTTTTACGTACAGGTGGTGGTAAGTCATTCCATATTTTTGATGCAGCGAATTTAAAACTACCTTTGAATCCTGCAGTTCTATGTTTGGGTAGCGATAGTTTGTGATGTGTTCTTCCTCTTGTGTGTCTGTCAGATGTATCCTTCAACCAAAGTAATTTTTTAAATAGGTATTTAGGTCGTTTATTATGCACTATTTTGTGAACCGTGACAGTTAAATGTAATTTCCTTCTAGCGTCCATTTTAAGTATGTTTTTCTTGTTAATGTACGGTGTTATGTGCTCTCGAGGTGGAATCTCGAAGCAAAATCTAGTGCATGCGTTTTGGACACGTTGTATAGCCTTTTCAGTTTTTTTTAATAGTCTTGGTCCATATACTGTATCGCCATAGTTAAATATAGATAATATTAATGCTTCCACGAGTATCATCCGAACTTTTTCATGAAGATGTTTCCGTACCCCATATAGGACTTTGAGTCTATAAAAAGCTTGTCTTATTTTGCTTTTAATATGCTCTTCAAACTTTAGTTCTTCATCTAACAACAGTCCTAAATTACTGACTACCGAGACTCCTTCTATTAGCTCTTGATTTAAACTTATTTGCGGCTTTGCCTCTTTTATTTGCTGACATACATTCCTACTCCCCATGATTATAAATTTCGACTTACTGGCATTTAAAACTAATGTATTTTCTTTGGTCCATTGAGCAATTCTTTCAATATCTTCATTTATGGATTGTGAGACTGTATTGGTAGCTTTGGGTCCCAAACACTGGTAAATTTGTGTGTCATCTGCGTACAAATGAATTTTAGATTCCCTAATTATTGACGGAAGATCTGCTGTATAAATTATGAACAGTAATGGACTAAGAATCGAGCCTTGAGGTGTGCCTCTGGTTAGAGTTCGTGTCTCAGAAGCATGTCTCCTACCATGTTCGTCATCCATAACAACATATTGTTGCCTTTTATTGAGAAAAGACTCGAACCACCTACATGTTGTAGCAGATACTCCATAGTATGACAGTTTTGCTATTAAGAGATCCACATTGATGCAGTCAAAAGCTCTGGAAAAGTCTAATAACACGAGAATACTTCCTTTCCCTTCGTCCATTCCCGAAATTATATCATCAGTAACCTCTGTAACTGCACTCGTTGTACTGTGGTCTCTTCTAAACCCTGACTGTACTTCTGGCAATAGATTTTGTGTTTCGAAATATTCCGTTATCTGCTTGGCTACTACTTTTTCCACTATTTTTGACATCACTGGCAGAATGCTTACCGGTCTTAAGTCCTTAAATTGTTCAATATCGGTACATTTTGGTATTGGTGTTACTTTAGCCAGCTTCCACGATTCTGGAAAGGTCTGTGATGTAATCGACTTGTTAACTATCTTTGTAATTATGTCAAGTGTGAGAGGAAGAGTCAGTTTCAACATTTTAATGGTAATGTCATCATGTCCTGCCGCATTAGTGCCGATAGCATTGATAACCTTATGGACTTCTTTGGAAGAACATGTTTCTAAGGAAAATTCAGAGGTCCTGCACTTGTTCTGTAAGAAATAATCTATTGTTTCTCCTTTTACACAGGTATTTCCAGGTACTGTCATGAAGAAGTCATTTATTTCATTAGGTTTACGTAAATTTGTCGGAATACTCGTATGTTTGTTGTTTCCTAGTGGTGATATTTTTTTAAAGTGGTTCCACATTGATTTAGGATCATTGAGATTGTTGTTAACATAAAAAGTAAAATATGCTTCTTTTTCTCTTTGCAAACTCCCGGTTGTAAAATTTCTTAGATTTTTATAGTAATCCCAGTGTGACTTTGATTTTGACTTGTGTGCGCGTTTTAAAGCCTTGTCCCTCATTTCCATCATGACTTTAATTGTCTCTGTTATCCAAGGATGAGGTTTTTCCTTTATGAAGCTGCAACGTAGTGGCGCATGTTTTTTAAATAGATCCAGTATGTTTCGATTAAATATTTCTACCATTTTATTCACATCCATCTCCTGGTTAATGTCATTCCACGGAATGTTATGTAGATCATTCAAAAACTCGGTTTCGTTTATTTTGTCCAATGCCCGGTAGTATATATGTTTACGTATTGGTTTGGGTTTTACAATATTAAAGTCCGCCAACACCAAGGCATGGTCACTCAGTGCTGGGTTATGTATTACTTGGACGTTGGAGCATAGCTTTGGTGAGTCGGTTATGATCAAGTCCAAAATAGTTTCTGTGGTCTGTGTTATTCTTGTTGGAGCCTGCACTAATTGTGTTAAGTTATGCTGATCCAGGAAATTTATCATATCTGTTGATGTTTTCTGCTGTTTTGCCAAGAGGTTAACATTAAAGTCGGTTAGAATTAAAAGGCCGTTACAATATGAGAAATAGCTCACAGAATCACTAAGTGCGTCCAATGCTTTCTCAACCGATATAGATTCTGGCCTGTAAACCGATCCAACGACAATACGTAATCCCGATATTGACAACTCTATCCAAATTTGTTCGAGTGGTGAGCTTGGGTGCTGGCGGATCCGGACCCGTAATTCGTTACGAATATAAAAACCCACACCACCGCCTCTTCCGGCATTCAGCCTTGGTTTCTGTTTAAGAGTATAGCCGGGGATCTTAAATGCTCTGTCGTCATCTCCACTCTTTATCCACGTCTCGTTTAAAGCTAGTATATCAGGTTTATATTTCTCAAATGCAACCAAAAGTTCATCTCGCCCAGTATTGAGAGACCTGACATTTAATAATCCCATTATCAAATTACTATTTGCCACCTTAACCATTTTTAATAATGACTACGATAACTGAATGGTGACTTATGATCTTGCAACTTAAATCTTTTGAAATGGACAGAGTGGCATTTTTACAAAGCATTTGTGTATTTATTGAATGACTAGAGAATTTATACAGAGTCAATGAGGCATAAAAGTCGTTAACAGCAAGTAATTGGTAGATTTGCATATTAAACATATAAAATACATTACAAAAAACTAGGTGAAACATACAACAAAGAAACAATTGAGCCTTGAATATCAACAAACAATAACACAAGCAATAAAATAGCGACAAAATATATTTAGACTGATCCAACATTTTTAAATTCAAAAACTCGAGTCAAATCGGCGTCTGATCTTATACGTGATACCCCCTTTCCCTCTTCTTTCCGGGTGTAAATGCGGCCATCTCTCGTCCAAGTAAACTTCCATTTGTGACGTATAGCCATTTCTCGAGCTTTGTGGAATAGTTGTTTATTTGATTTGGTTATTTATATCTAAATATATAAGTTTATACTTAATTCTAAAAGGTACCTGGTCTATCTTGCCAGTGAAATTCGGATTATAAATAATTAATATCCGTTTTTGTGGACGCTCCCTTGAGCGAGATAGCGTGAAAATATGTCTGCGGTAACCCAAAGGTTTTAATCTGATATGCTGTATTGTAGGATGAGTAGGAAATGGCGGCCGTTCAAAATAAATTAAATAATATTAGCTGGATTTATTGTCTATGGAAAAAAAATTACTTTATAATTTGCATTTGTAAACAAGTACCTACTTGGGTAGATCTCAGTATTTTTTATGAATATTTATAGACCACTAGCTGCCTCCCCGCGGTTTTACCCGCGTGGTTCCCGTTCCCGTGGGAATACAGGGATAAAATATAGCCTATGTTACTCGGGGATAATGTAGCTTTCCAAAGGTGAAAGAATTTTTGAAATCGGTCCAGTAGTTTCGGAGCCTATTCATTACAAACTAACAAACAAACAAACAAACAAACAAACAAACAAGCAAACAAACAAACAAACTTTCCTCTTTATAATATTAGTATAGATTATTAAAGACAGTTGCAATATTACATCTCTGTAAATAATCTTCGTGTAGGTAATTTAAATTATAACATAACTAGTGGCTTCCCTGCGTTCCTGGGGATCTCCAATTTTCCCAGGATAAAAGTAGCCTATGTTCTTTCTCAGGCTCTAGATTATCTGTGTACCAAATTTCATTTAATTCAGTAAACTCAAACCAGACTGAATTCACGTAAGCGACTATTGTCTATCTCCCTTGTGAGTACCGTAGTCAGATGAAAGGTTCTCATATTGAAAGATAACTCGGATCAATTTTATTAGTTATTGAATAGCAAGGCTTGGTTTAAAAAAAGGAACATTCTTTTTTTTATATAATAGAAATGTTGCCACATCGCTATGCCAGTATGTCGCAAAGGTCTGACATTACTCCGCGTATTTTTGCGGGTCCATTAAACGCGCCCTAATGTGTGTTTATGAGTGAACGGGTGCGCTGTTTTGCGCATTGGGGGACCGCTCGTGATAATTCCGTTTTAAATATGTATTATCTTTTTATACATAATTTTATTATTGCGCTTAGTAATTTTAGAACAGTTATCGCAATGTCGCAGCTTTATTTTTTTGAATTAAGTTTTTTTTTTATGACATTCAACATATTTTAATGTTCCTACCATTTTTTGTAATGAAAAACTGTCAAATTTTGGAGGGAAAAGTCATACTTTAGCATTTTTTTTTAAATTGACATATAATTTAAGTACCAAAAAATCTCGAGGATCCAAGAATCCAAGTACCATAATATGCTCTATTTCCAACGCCCAAAGTTGAACATGCAACAGCGCTCGATAAAAACGCGTCGCGTTTTAAAAACGCTGTCGTGTGAACATATACATGGGAATGCATTTGTTGTATTTGAACGGTTTTTTAACGTACGTTAAAAAAACTCTCGTGCGAATGATATTACACATCGCAGTTTTCTATTTTCCACAACATCTCCGTTCATATTATTTCGTCCACAGGGGAGTGTTAACACTGTCTTGTCTTATAACTTCAACATTTTCCGAAAGTAGATAAAATGTAATGAAAAAGGAAACTGTAAGTTATATTTTTTTTATTCCCCAGGCGTACTTTAAATGAACGGATGGCGAGTTTCTTGAGGCTAAGTACTGTTGTAGGTTCAATGAAGTGAAATGAAATACATAAATATGTTATACGCAAAATCTGTGCAGTAATTTTATTTTGTTTTTATTTGCACCGCTATCATCGGTGCATATTATAAGTAAAATATCACCGCATCTGTCTGTTCGTGATACATAATTAATTTAATCAATAGACATAATGTTTTATGAAGAAGGTTTAGCTGCATAATTTGTTGAGATCTTGGAATTTACTGTAATATAAAGAATTTTGCTGCGTCCGTGCAAAGCCGTAAAGTCACTATTTATTTACCTAATATGTATTTGTTTTTCTGTACTTACTGTTAACGACATTGACACAGTCATCAGTAACACGATGTAACCATAGACATCAAATCGAATTGAATCTAGCAATGGCTGGAAATTTCTAGAACATAAAAAAAAGTTTATCTCAAGTCCCCTGTGATGTTTTTAGCGCGTCGTTATAATAGCTTTCAGCTGAATGGAGCTATAAAACGGAAAATAAACGAATGAGGCATCATGTTGAGTTTTTGCTCGTTAGAAGCGTCGCGGTACGATGTTGAGGTCTTACCATTTGTAATATCTCATTTAGTTTTTAGGTGAGAGAAATGTGAGTTAAAAATCGGTACTTACTGCTTAGATTCCTTGAAAAGGTACTATCGTAAGTGTACCAGTGGTGGCCACGGTACCAGTAATGGCCAAAAACTAAAAGAAACATCTAGAATTCGGACATGAGTGAATGTTTTTACATTAGGATCACTGTGACATAGACTTTAGACATTGAACTATCTAAGTTTAACGTTTTATTGAATTCAGTCAGTTACATGTACAAATTTGCGCGAATAAAAAGTGTCAGGTGATTTGAAATTGTCAACGACGGCTTTTCTTAAGGAAGTCGTTAAGGCGGTGAGCAGAAAGTTACACTTGTAAAATATTATTGCTTAGTTAAAATCAAAATTAGTTTCTTTTGATGTGTTAGCCATAAAATAAAGATAAACTAAGACTAAGACTGGGGCGGCCATTAATGGATTTTCCCTGGCCAAGACTGGGTCACAAAACTACAACTTTTATTTGTTAAATTAATTGAATCCAGCTTTGCCGTATCTCACGCGTAACTCATTACAAATATTAAATAAGGACTGGACTTTACAGTTTCACTATATTCAGTGCTGAAACTTTCACGATTTTGGTAATATTTCACAAAAACCAGTTTTTTTTTCTTAAACTGGCCACCATTGGGTCATTTACCATACGTTATGAAAGCTATGGGTCGTGGATTTGATTCGGAGGGGAGAACTATGTGTTTGAACATGTTTGTTATCATTGGGAATCAATGTAATTGGTAATGAAATATTGTTATATCAATTATTTATATTAGCATAATAATCACTACATATTATAAAACGAAGTAGCTTTCCGCTGTCTATCCCTATGTCTCCTTAAATCTTTAAAACTACGCAACGGATTTTGATGCGGTTCAAAAAGCGATTCAAGAGGAAAGTTTTTATATACAATACATGCCTAATATTTTAGAGAAACACTGACAATTTTGGAGGTATCTAATGTGATGTATAAGCATTGCACCCGTGCGAAGCTGGGGCGGGTCTAGTATTTAAAATTTGGTTTGGCTAGCCAGTTTGCTTTGTGGTTAGTGACACTGGTTTTCAAACCGCTTATCGTGTGTTGATAAGTGTCTTATTCTAGAACAAACATTTGCGTAATTCGGTATTTATTTAAATGTAATATATCAGCTATCTGGTTACCATAGTCCAAATATTAGTTTGAAATCAGATTGGCAGAGTGTAGTAAAATATTTATTTATTTATAGTCACTTTCTATCTATACTAATATTATAAAGAGGAAAGATTTGTTTGTTTGTTTGTTTGTAATGAATAGGCTCCGAAACTACTGGACCGATTTCAAAAATTCTTTCACCTTTGGAAAGCTACATTATCTCCGAGTAACATAGGCTATATTATATCCCTGTATTCCCACGGGAACGGGAACTACGCGGGTAAAACCGCGCGGAGGCAGCTAGTTCACTTATAAATTTTGAAGTGATAACAGATCGAGGTACCAATAGTATATAGAAAATGATATTATCGACACACGTTTCATATTTCTGTATTTTATCTTTTATTTTGTCAATAAAAAACATTTTATCGTGTTACCTAATGAGACTTTTATACTGAAATTTCCACTTAAGGCGCTGGATACAGCCAAATACGGTACTTTAATCAAATAATTTTATAATTTTGCTGAAAAATTTATTTAGTTTGTGCGCAATATAAACATCTTGATTGTATATCTGAAGTAAGTAAATATGATATAAAATTTAATGTTTATATTATGTTTTTTAACTGTTTGTTGAGGAATAAATAAATGGTTCCTAATTTAAATGTAGGTAACCTATTAATTTCTATTTTTCCTAATGGATTCCACGGCTCGAAGGTCCTTTTGGAACATATGCGTAGGGATTCTGATCCAACACGTTGAGACGTCTTGAAGATTCTTTAATGTGTTGGGATATTTATTATTATTTGAAGAGATTTTACGCGTACCTAAACGAAGTCTGAAAAGAGCTGAATCGATTGTGATTAAGATTTATGCAAAAAAATATATCACCACAGTTAAATCTATTTTTGAATTATCATTTTTTTTTATTACAGGTCGAGTGGCGCGCATGTACGTATGCTGGTGATGTGGTGGCACCATGTGGCGCGAGTGGCGCTGGATTGTGGTCACACTGAACGCTGTCGCCGCCCTATCGCCTGTCATTAAAATTGGTAATACTTGAATCTACACTAATAATAATCTACACTATATATATATAATAATATTATAAAGAGGAAAGATTTGTATTTTTGTATGTAACGAATAAACTCAAAAAGTACTGGACCGATTTTAATAATTCTATTTCCATTAGAAAGCTACATTATTTCTGAGTGACAGGCTATATTTTATCCCTGTATTTCCACGGGAACGGGAATAATAGAAATACTCTTTATCTGTAACGATTGGATTTGGGGTTCTATTTAGTTATCTATACTAATCATATTATACCTATAGAGAAATAATTTGAGATAGGATTAGAAAGCTACGTTATTTCTGAGTGACAGGCTATATTTTGTCCATATATTCCTACGCGATGCGGAGGCTAGATAAGAATAGAAAATAAATTTTACATTCATTTAAACGAATTGTGTGGTTGTTTTCCGAAGCAATCGTGAATAACCCCTCTTTCGAATTTGCTTCGACAACTGAAGTGGCTATTAAAATTCGTTATCTATTTGAGAATTCAAAATGGTGTGATTTGAATACAAAACTGCGCCAGAAAAATCTCATGTACTTACTATAAGTAAGAGGTACCGCTAAATAGTCCTTATAAGATCACTAAAATACTTCTTCTACTATTTTACACATATTTTACAAATACATACAAGCTTTTATATGAATATGTTTTATGGCATTGTATTTTTTTCATATATATATCGAATTGCCACTTAAAAAATTTATACACCTTATGTTTGCTCATTTATTTACCAAATCTTTCTATACATTTTAGGTGCAATATTCACGGAGGAGGCCCGCGGGGGCAGTTCAGAATTGGCCTTCAAATACGCAGTGTACAGGATTAATAAAGAGAGGAGTATACTACCAAATAGCACACTTGTCTACGATATTCAATATACGCCTGCTAGAGATTCCTTCAAGACATATAAGAAAGGTACCTATATCATACTTATATTATAAATGCGAAAGTTTGTATGTAAAAATGTTTGGATGTTTGTTCTTCATTCACGCATTAACTACAGAACGGATTTGCATGAAATTTGGAACACAGACAGGACACAGATAGTATGTAACCTTTTTGGATTAACTAAGCACTAAAACTGTTATAAATCACTAACCAAAGTAGGGAAAATAACAAAGTTGCCATTTCAAAGTTACAAAAAATACTACCAAGATTCCTTAAGGCACTGACCACGTACGTGTAAGTAAGATATAGGTAATTCTAGTATAGATTAGGACAAAAAAAACATCCTTACGTATATCATAAATGCGAAAGTAACTCTGTCTCACATTCACGCTAAATCAACTGAATCGATTTAAATTTAATTTGGTACACAAGTAGTCTAGAGCCTAAGAAAGGTCATAGGCTATTTTTTATCTCGGAAAAATGGAACTTCTCCCGGGTACGTGGGTAAAACCGCGGGGAGCCACTAGTAGGCTATAAACTCCACAGGAAACGGTAGCGGGTTAAGTGACGGAAGCGCTATATTAAAGGACGGAAGCGCAATAACGGTTAACGTTCTACCAGAGGACCCTTCAAGCTTTATTGTTTAAATCTGGGTTGAATTTTTACCGTAGCATTTTTTAAAGGAGTATTATCATGAGTTTTAAGGCATTGTTGTGTGGTTTAAAAAGCGATTAAATCACGGATGTAAGAATTATGGTGAGTTGGCATTGTGGTTAATGCAACTTAAATGAAATATGCATTCTTATATTTAAATTTAATAAAATACTGAAAAGATCTTAATAAATTCTTGTTAAAATTAAGATTCACATTTAATATCATCACTTTTCTACACTAATATTATAAAGTGGAAAAAATTGCATGGTTTTAATCAATAAGCTCAATAACAATTAAAAAAATTGTTTCGCCTATAGAAAGCTTTATTATATTTTATCCCTGTATTCCCATGGGAACGGGAACCAGCTAGTCTCATAAATATGTATAATAAAAATCGTTTCAAGATTGACCTCAAATAATTCCGTAACTATGTTAAATATCGTATTTCTAAACCATATGTTTTTAACACCAGCCTGCATACAAATGAAGTCAGGTGCCGTGGCGTTGTTTAGCAGCTCTGGTCCACTCGTCGGGTCCACACTCAGCGCAATGTGCCGATCGTTACATGCACCACATTTACTAGTGGCACCTTATTTACAAGAGACCTGTGAGTATCCTAGATACTAATGTTTTGGATGTGAAAGTATGTGAGTATGGATGTATGTTAGTTACTAGAGAAAAATGGCGATTTTCCGTTGAGTTTCCTTGTGTGCGGCTCAAAAGTGAAGGAGAAGCAACGAAATTATTTACTAAAAAAGGAAAAAAAATTACAGGGTTTTACAGGTACTTATAAAATGTCGATTCTAATGCTCGGTTAAAAAAGTTGCTTTAGCTGAGAAGAGCCAGCAAAAAACTCAGCTATTACTCTTTTAAAAATAAGATGTTTATATAATAATGTTAGTCCTGCTAGAACGAGCACTTTACCCGAGCAATGTCATCGCAATGTATTAAGTAATTTTCTACATACATTTCAGACCAAAATACAACGTTTACGGTAAATCTGTACCCACCACGGGAACTGATGAACAAAGCGTTTGGAGACCTCTTGGCATACCTCAACTGGACCAGATTGGGAGTCATTTATGAGGACTATGGATATGGTGAGATTTGATAATATTTACTCTTTGATTTTGGCAGCTCTTTGAGTTTGTGGTTAGTGACCCTGACTTTCAAGCTTCTTGGGTTCGAATACCCTTCGAATAGCACAAACATTTGTATACATGAGTATGTCTTTTTGTTCTGTCTGGATGTAATTATTTGAATAAGTATGTATTTAAAAGTAGCATATGTAGTATATCAGTTATCTGGTTACCACATCACAAACTCCGCTTAGTTTGAAATCAGATGGGCCGTGTGTGAAAAAAGTCCCAGGCAGGATATTTATTACTCATTATAGGATCTGCGCTTACCGAAACAGTCCGTGCAAGGGTGTAAACACCATCTGAGGCTAACACCTTCTAGTTGCTTAGTATGCAATCAGATTGGCCATGTATAAAAAATTGCCTAGAATATTTAAATTTTATTTTCAGGTGAATTAAACATCCTGAACATAGCAAAAGATGGACGCGATATGTACGCTATACGATGTAATGAGGCAAAAGAATACAGAAGAGCTTTAGCCCAGTTGAAGGCGCAACAAATATCCCATATCATTGTAGATACAGACCCGAAAAGGATACGGCAGCTGGCGAGAGCGGTAAGTATTGAAAAGAAATAAACCAAAATTTATCTCTATGTATAAAAACAAAAGTTCAGTTTTATATAGAACTAGCTGCCCCGGCAGACTTCGTACTGCCCCAATCTATCTATATCTATATACTTATAATAAATCTGTAGAGAGGTCAATTCTGTACATGAAATACATTTTCAAAATAACTATCAGGGTGATTAGTGATCGATACTGATGCCAAAAATGCATTCAGTAAAATTTTTGTCTGTCTGTCTGTCTGTAGTTCTGTATGTTCCTTATAGAAACAAAAACTACTGGACGGATTTTAACGAAACTTGGTACAATTATTTCTCATACTCCTGGGCAGGTTATAGGATACTTTTCATCACGCTACAATTAATAGGAGCAGAGTAGTGAAGGGAAATTTTGGGAAAACGGGAGAAGTTACTCCATTTTTTAAGCTTCCGCCGCGTGTGCAGCCTTAATGGTTAAGGTTACATAGAAATTATTAAGACGGAAATATTCTACATAAAATTTTCAAAAAAATATCCCGCAACAGCATATGTCTGTCTTTTATAGTTGACTCAGAATAACACGTGTAACTCCTGATAGCTTAGCAGTTCTGCATTCTGCAGCATTCTGGTTATATTTGTTTACTCTTACGTTTATAACACTCTCACTAATCCCTAATTTAAAAAAGTTAACATTATTACCTATTCAATAAAAAAGAATCATAGGAATCGGTATAGAAACACCAAAATTATAGAAGAAATAAGCCATCGCGTCGTCACACGTGAATACTAAATCATGTTATAAGTAAGGATTATTTTTAAACGACTTAAAAAAAAGGAGGAGGTTCGAGGAATGAAGTCGTGGGTTAAAGTTAGTTAGCCCAAAGAAACCATTCCACGCGAACGAAGTCGCTGGCAGAAGCTAGTCTATACTAATATTATAAAGCGGTAGAGTTTGTTTGTTTGTTTGCTTGAACGCGCTAATCTCAGAAACTACTGGTCTGATTTGCTAAATTATTCCAGTATTAGAAAGTCCATTTATTGAAGGTTATAGGCTATATATTATCACGCTACGACCAATAGGAGCGGAGTATCAATGAAGAATGTTTAAAAATCCGGAGATTTTTTTTCCTTTTGAGAGCTTCCGCTGCGTAGTACGTACGTACGTAAACGGTTTGATGTGCACGAACACCGAAAGGCTACTCTACAGGCGCAAAAGCTGACAGATTTCGTCCCCATCAAGCGAGGTGTGAGGCAAGGGGATACTCTCTCGCCAAAGCTCTTCACTAATATGCTAGAAGACGTAATTAAATATCTAGACTGGGAAGAGAGAGGAATATATAAAAATGGCACACGCATGTCGCACCTGCGTTTTGCTGACGACCTTCTTCTACTATCTGAGAACGTGGCTGATCTTACAGAACTATACGAAGCATCCCTGAAAGTGGGTCTACACATGAACATGTTCAAAACCAAGCTCATGGCTAGTCATCCCATTGGAACAGCTACCAGTAATGTGGGTAACTCCCCAATAGAACATGTAGACCACTACATCTATCTTGGACGTCGTTTGACCGGGAGTCTCAGGTGAAGGAGATTGCTAGACGGCTCCAGTTAGGTTGGGCTGCATTTGGGAAACTTGATGACATGTTCCGCTCTAATATTCCTCAGTATCTAAAGAAATGCTAAATGCCTTGGGCATTTAATCAGTGCATTCTGCCTATCGTCACCTATGGTGCTGAAACATGGTCGCTTACAAAAGGCAACATGTATAAAATAATGGTTGCTCAAAGAGCCATGGAGCGAACCATGCTGGGCATCTCCCTCGTGGACCGAATACCCAACAGTCGAAATACGACGTAAACGCAAGTCGTGGATGTGGGTAAAGGGATCACGGGATTAAAGTGGGGTTGGGCGGGACATCTGGCAAGGCGGGATGACGGAAGATGGGCTAAAGCTATTACAGAGTGGTGGCCAAGAGAGAGACACAGGAAACCGGGTAGACCACCGCCGGCTCAGTGGGTAGACGACATTGTCCGAGCAGCGGGTAGGCAGTGGATGAGATGTAAAAAGAAAGAGTCCTATGGTCAGCAGTGGGTTATTACGGGCTGATTAGATAGATACATAGAAAGAAAGTTAAATAAAAGGATGCACTCATAGATATGGTAACACAATATCGTATAACTTTTTTCCGTGTTTTGAAGTGCGACAGGATGGATTGACATAGGTATTCACTTCACTTCTTTTGTATACAGTTGCCACATTTGGTTGTCAAATCTAATGTCAAATATTGTGATTGCGTTCAGAAGTTTTAATTGTGACAAAACTTAAAATGGATCAATTTAAAAACCGACCAAATTAAAAATCAGGTATTATTAGGTATTATTTTCGGAAATAAAAAATTAAATAATTTACACAAATAAAACAGTACCTGAACTTTCGAGACATTTTACAAAAAAATAATTTCTGAACGCACATAAATAGTTGTTACAGTATTTGACAGTATTGGACAACAAATGTTTGACATGTAATAAACAAATCAGCATTTATTGAAATGATTAAGTATTTATTACACACATCCAGTTTTCATTCTTTTTAGGATGTATTCTGCTATTCGGGGCGGAGACAAATCCAACGAATCAATAACCATGAAAATTGGTTCAGCAGATCTCGAGTTATAAGTGTTGAAACAAACCCGACTTTCTTTTATATATATAGACTAGCTGCCCCGGCAGACTTCGTACTGCCCCAATCTATCTATATCTATATACTTATAATAAATCTGTAGAGAGGTCAATTCTGTACATGAAATACATTTTCAAAATAACTATCAGGGTGATTAGTGATCGATACTGATGCCAAAAATGCATTCAGTAAAATTTTTGTCTGTCTGTCTGTCTGTAGTTCTGTATGTTCCTTATAGAAACAAAAACTACTGGACGGATTTTAACGAAACTTGGTACAATTATTTCTCATACTCCTGGGCAGGTTATAGGATACTTTTCATCACGCTACAATTAATAGGAGCAGAGTAGTGAAGGGAAATTTTGGGAAAACGGGAGAAGTTACTCCATTTTTTAAGCTTCCGCCGCGTGTGCAGCCTTAATGGTTAAGGTTACATAGAAATTATTAAGACGGAAATATTCTACATAAAATTTTCAAAAAAATATCCCGCAACAGCATATGTCTGTCTTTTATAGTTGACTCAGAATAACACGTGTAACTCCTGATAGCTTAGCAGTTCTGCATTCTGCAGCATTCTGGTTATATTTGTTTACTCTTACGTTTATAACACTCTCACTAATCCCTAATTTAAAAAAGTTAACATTATTACCTATTCAATAAAAAAGAATCATAGGAATCGGTATAGAAACACCAAAATTATAGAAGAAATAAGCCATCGCGTCGTCACACGTGAATACTAAATCATGTTATAAGTAAGGATTATTTTTAAACGACTTAAAAAAAAGGAGGAGGTTCGAGGAATGAAGTCGTGGGTTAAAGTTAGTTAGCCCAAAGAAACCATTCCACGCGAACGAAGTCGCTGGCAGAAGCTAGTCTATACTAATATTATAAAGCGGTAGAGTTTGTTTGTTTGTTTGCTTGAACGCGCTAATCTCAGAAACTACTGGTCTGATTTGCTAAATTATTCCAGTATTAGAAAGTCCATTTATTGAAGGTTATAGGCTATATATTATCACGCTACGACCAATAGGAGCGGAGTATCAATGAAGAATGTTTAAAAATCCGGAGATTTTTTTTCCTTTTGAGAGCTTCCGCTGCGTAGTACGTACGTACGTAAACGGTTTGATGTGCACGAACACCGAAAGGCTACTCTACAGGCGCAAAAGCTGACAGATTTCGTCCCCATCAAGCGAGGTGTGAGGCAAGGGGATACTCTCTCGCCAAAGCTCTTCACTAATATGCTAGAAGACGTAATTAAATATCTAGACTGGGAAGAGAGAGGAATATATAAAAATGGCACACGCATGTCGCACCTGCGTTTTGCTGACGACCTTCTTCTACTATCTGAGAACGTGGCTGATCTTACAGAACTATACGAAGCATCCCTGAAAGTGGGTCTACACATGAACATGTTCAAAACCAAGCTCATGGCTAGTCATCCCATTGGAACAGCTACCAGTAATGTGGGTAACTCCCCAATAGAACATGTAGACCACTACATCTATCTTGGACGTCGTTTGACCGGGAGTCTCAGGTGAAGGAGATTGCTAGACGGCTCCAGTTAGGTTGGGCTGCATTTGGGAAACTTGATGACATGTTCCGCTCTAATATTCCTCAGTATCTAAAGAAATGCTAAATGCCTTGGGCATTTAATCAGTGCATTCTGCCTATCGTCACCTATGGTGCTGAAACATGGTCGCTTACAAAAGGCAACATGTATAAAATAATGGTTGCTCAAAGAGCCATGGAGCGAACCATGCTGGGCATCTCCCTCGTGGACCGAATACCCAACAGTCGAAATACGACGTAAACGCAAGTCGTGGATGTGGGTAAAGGGATCACGGGATTAAAGTGGGGTTGGGCGGGACATCTGGCAAGGCGGGATGACGGAAGATGGGCTAAAGCTATTACAGAGTGGTGGCCAAGAGAGAGACACAGGAAACCGGGTAGACCACCGCCGGCTCAGTGGGTAGACGACATTGTCCGAGCAGCGGGTAGGCAGTGGATGAGATGTAAAAAGAAAGAGTCCTATGGTCAGCAGTGGGTTATTACGGGCTGATTAGATAGATACATAGAAAGAAAGTTAAATAAAAGGATGCACTCATAGATATGGTAACACAATATCGTATAACTTTTTTCCGTGTTTTGAAGTGCGACAGGATGGATTGACATAGGTATTCACTTCACTTCTTTTGTATACAGTTGCCACATTTGGTTGTCAAATCTAATGTCAAATATTGTGATTGCGTTCAGAAGTTTTAATTGTGACAAAACTTAAAATGGATCAATTTAAAAACCGACCAAATTAAAAATCAGGTATTATTAGGTATTATTTTCGGAAATAAAAAATTAAATAATTTACACAAATAAAACAGTACCTGAACTTTCGAGACATTTTACAAAAAAATAATTTCTGAACGCACATAAATAGTTGTTACAGTATTTGACAGTATTGGACAACAAATGTTTGACATGTAATAAACAAATCAGCATTTATTGAAATGATTAAGTATTTATTACACACATCCAGTTTTCATTCTTTTTAGGATGTATTCTGCTATTCGGGGCGGAGACAAATCCAACGAATCAATAACCATGAAAATTGGTTCAGCAGATCTCGAGTTATAAGTGTTGAAACAAACCCGACTTTCTTTTATATATATAGATTACTAGTTGACTCCGATTTGTCCCGCATAGTTCCCGTAAGAATACAGGGATAAAATATAGCCTATGACACTCACAAATAACGTAGCTTTCTATTGGTGAAAGGATTATTCAGATTATTCAGATCGGTCACATAGTTTCGGAGCTTATTTTATTGAGTGTATTAACAAACAAAAAAAAATTATTTTCTCTTTGTAATACCTATTATTCGCATTAATTAAATAATACATATTATACGTTTTCTTTTACAGATTTTACAATTGCAAATGAACAACGAAAATTATCACTACATATTTACATCATTTGTAAGTATTATTTGAAGTATCATATTTTAAGCAGTCAGTGCCTTAACTGATTTAAAAATATACATTTTAATACATATATTTAAGTAGGTATATGAGCGGCTATTTAGCTTGGTTGTTAGCGATACTGACTTTCAAACCGTCAATCGTGGATTCGACTCATTTTCATTTATCATCAGCTCATATACGTGTCCACGCTCGGAGCTCTCCCCTCCCCTAACAACGAGGGGTGTCCATAGTCCACACGCGGCCTAGTGCGGTGCGACTTCACATGCCTTTAAAAGTGACATCTCGGGCATGCAGGTTTCCTCACGATGTTTTCCTTCACTGAAAGCCAGTGGTGTGTGTGTAAGTTTTGAAACACAGAGGTACGTGCCAAGGGTTTGAACCTGCACTCTGATGATCGTATGTCGGTGCGTTCCTAGGACAAACATATTTTGTATGCATGAACTCGTCTTGTTTAATATATCTATATAACAATGCGTTTTATTAACATATGTTATATATGACCTATCTGGTTACCATATCTCAAGTTCTATTTAGTTTTTAATCAAAATTTCCAGGATATTATTCTTATTTTCCAGGACATGGAACTATTTGACCTTGAAGATTTCTACTACAACCGTGTGAACATGAGTGGATGGAGGCTCGTGGACCGAGACTCTGACAAGGTCAAGGATGCTTTACAAGTGATGGAGAAGTTCCATCCGATCGGAGCTTCCATACTTAGTGGAGGTCATATAAAGGTAAATACATCCTAATATTATAAATGCGAAAGTAGAAAGAAAGAAAGAAAGAAAGAAAAATATTTATTGACAGCACACATTATAACGATTACACAAAAACAAGTTACATAAAATTAAACATAATAAAAACAAAACAATAGCAAATAAGCGGTAGGAGTGCTGTCAAAGGGGGACCAGCTCAGCATGTGCTGCTGTAGACAACAGCGCTGATTTTCAGCTGCCACCTTAAGTGAGTACGGAGTACGGAAAGTAGCTCTGTCTGGCTTCCACGCTAAAACTACTGAACCGATTTAAATGACCAGGTCATAGGCTACTTTTTATCCCGCGAAAATGGAAGATCTCCCGGGAATGCGGGCTAAAAACGTCGGGGAGCCATGCTGGAATTATTCATTACTATCTTCTCCGTTGTATCCCGTTCCCGTAGGAATGTAATGGAAAAAATATAGCCTGATTATATAATTCGCTGATAATGTTGTTTTCAATTGTGTGAGTGAAGTGAGAAGATATTTTAATCGACTTTTAATGTTGGATCCAGGGTAAAAAAATTATAAATAAACATCTACATCTATATTTATAAAAGAAAGTAATGTTAGATACTTACACTATTTATAACACAATAACGATCAGTCGTTATTATATATATATATATATATATACCGATTTGGCTGAAAATTGGTGCGAAGGTAGCTTACAACCGATAGCCCGGCTGGCTTTGTGGTTAGTGACCCTGACTCTCAAGCTGCGGGTCGTGGGTTCGAATCCCACCCAGGACAAACATTTGTATGCATGAATATGTCTGTTTGTCCTGTGTCTGGATGTAAATATCTATATAAGTATGTATTTAAAAGTAGTATATGTAGTATATCAGCTGTCTGGTTACCATATCACAAGCCCTGCTTAGTTTGGAATCAGATTGGCCGTGTGTGTAAAAAAAAAAAAAAAAAAACAGGAATGAAGGGTACTTTTTATCCCGGGAAAAATGAAGATCCCCGGAAACATGGAAGCTAGATAGTAGGATAAATTATTTAAGAATTAACACTATTGTAACATTTTGAATTTTGTTATATTTAGACTGAGCCAGCATTACTATACGACGCGGTGCAAGTATTGGCGTTAGCGCTCGCTTCGACAGACGAAGTGCATTCTGGGAACATGTCTTGTGATAAGGAGACGCCATGGATCCACGGGAGGACACTGCTCGATAACATTAATACGGTACAGTACTCATTTATTTTATTCATTACTAGCTGCCTCCGCGCGGTTTTACCCGCGTAGTTCCTGTTCCCGTGGGAATACAGGGATAAAATATAGCCTATGTTACTCGGGGATAATGTAGCTTTCCAAAGGTGAAAGAATTTTTGAAATCGGTCCAGTAGTTTCGGAGCCTATTCATTACAAACAAACAAACAAATCTCTCCTCTTTATAATATTAGTATAGATTAGTGGACTAGGCAGATTTGTTTCTACCCACTAGCGCCACTTACCGGGTCCAATTATGAATCTTAAGTTTTCACAATTTATGATAACACATCATAAATTAATTAAATAAATTGTATTAAATAATTTTTATTATGACAATTTATATCAGTGGTCGTTCAGCCGCTTAATGAAATTTTATTTATGTGATAACTGTAGGTATTATTTTGATATTAGAATAATGTTGTTTTTTTAATTATTATCTAATATATAAAATTCTAGCGTCGCGGAGTTTGTGGTAAAACTCCTCCGAAACGGCTTGACCGATTCTCATGAAATTTTGTATCCATATTCGGTAGGTCTGAGAATCGGACAACATCTATTTTTCATCCCCTTAAATGTTAAGGGTAATCCACCCCAAAAATTTTTTTTTTCAATTTTTGAAAAATTATTTTTTTTTTAATTTTTTTATGATACAGCATTAGTAAATACATATAACCCTGAATTTTCAACCCTTTACAATCATCCCCTATTTTACCATCGCGATTTTTATTTTTAATAATTTCTTTCTTTCTAATAAACTGATAGTTACAATATGAATAATTATTTTTGAAATCTAGATAACTAGCAAGAATTGTAATTTAAAATATATTCTCTTCATTAATAAACATTAATTTATTACCCTACATAAAGCATTCTTTTATTGTTTATAACGGTTTCGATTATAAGTACATCCCCGAACACTTATAGTAGATAATTATTTTTATTGAACGATAAAAATATTTCCTAGAAATAAAATACATTATGTAAAACATAGTCCGTTTTGTCTGTCTGAACGCGATGAACACAAAAACTACTAAACAGATTTCCATCCGATTTTCACCAAGCTAAGGAGTATTTCATGGGGAAGGTTTCTATGCATAATACATCAATTTGGACCCGGTAGGTGGCGCTGGTGGGCAGAACGAAGTCTGCCGGGTCCGCTAGTATATATCTACTAATTCAGTATGTTTGTTTGGAACAATTCTATAGGTAAATCTGTAATCTTATTAAGATATATTCTAGTATTACTAACTTGACAGGATTTTAAGAATATGAGAGATGACATCAACATTAATTTAAGTTTCATTCTTTATAATTATAACTTTTTACCATGTATGTATGTTTATTAAACTTTAATTACAGATACAAGCCCACGGATTAACAGGTCCGATAGAACTCAAAGATGGCGTCCGAACTTCCTTCAATCTTCAGTTAGTGAGGTTATCAGGTGGTGAGAAGGGTGGAACAGTTCTAGCTGGGCATTGGACTCCAACTGAGGGTCTGGAGATCACGGACCCCGCTGCATATAGGAGGGACCCACCGCCTAATGTCACTTTGACTGTTGTTACTGTTGAGGTGAGAGATTTTATTGGCCATTTTTATATAATTACTATAAGATAAGTACTTGCGGACCTGGCGGAAATCCATTATGAGATTCTATATACCTATACCTATATATAATTTAAGTTTCTAGATTCCAAATAAGCCTAATAAAAAAAAAGTTAGGATAATATTCATAATTATATTTGTTTACTTTGGTACTCGATAGGTTTTTTTTATGAGACTCCCTAGTTTCCCATGGGGCGTCACGTCGGGGCAAAAATGACAATAATTATACAAAATTAGGGACTTATTACTATTTCATGCCCAAAAATCGGCCATTATGTTTTTTTTCACACACACCTATCGTGTTTGAGAAAAAACATAATGGACACAAGGACATTTTGCAAGACTAATATAACTAGTACATATAATTAGTACAGCATACATCCCTCCACGATCTTCCGAAGAACTATTTCTCGCACATTTCCAGGCATTATTCAAAGTGGTCAATGATGTACACACCCAATCCTTCTACATATCAGGTGACTATAACACACCTGAGCTTGATTGGGTGCCTAATGACACTAATCATAGAGGTTACACTGGTTTAAGTACAACCTCCATTGGGAGGCGTGTTATTGATTTCATGTCTTTAACAAGTTCATTTCAATTCAATAACATTAAAAATTATCGCGGACGCACTCTTGACTTGTTTATATCCAATTATGATTGTGACGTGGTAACATGTCAGCCTCTATTACCACCTGATAAACATCACCCACCTTTTTGTGTATTTACTACTCTCGACAATACATTCTCACCCATGAAATTCTGTCCACTACCTAAGTATAACTATAAAAAGGCAGATTTTGAAAAAATTAACGAAGATATCTCCACTACAGATTGGGATAGCTTACTTAGTGACGTATGCGCTGAACGAGGTGTTGAGACTTTTTACAAAATTGTCTATGCTATTATAAAAAAATTTACACCCTTGTCCAAACCAAAAACATCACATTTTCCTCGCTGGTTTTCGCCTTCTCTTATACGTATATTTAAAAATAAAGAGCGTTCTTGGAAGAAATGGAAACGTTTTGGTAATTTATCAGACTACGAAATTTTTTCGATGTATCGCAAAAGATTTAAATTGCAGTGTGCAGTGTGTTACTCTAGATATATTAATCGTGTTGAAAATAGTATCACTGTAAACACCAAATATTTTTGGACATATATAAATAACTTGAAAAGCTCTTCTAGTGTTCCTTCCGACATGTACCTCCATGATGTTTATTCGAACAGCGCCACTCAAGTTTGCAACATGTTTTCATCTTTCTTTCACTCCGTTTATGAACCAACATCTCTTGACCTCAATCACTGGCAGCCGCCTAATAGTTATGCTAGTAATAATGTCTGTTTATCGAACTTAGTTTTCTCGTGCGATACTGTACGTAATAAAATGAAATGTTTGGATTCCTCTAAGGGACCCGGACCTGATGGAATTCCTGCATACTTCCTCAAATCTACAGCTAATAGTCTATACAAGCCGCTGACCATTTTATATAACAAATGCTTGAAAGAAGGCACTTTTCCTAATGTATGGAAACATGCTTACATCACGCCTATTTTTAAAAGTGGGGATAAGCATAATATTGAGAACTACCGTCCCATTTCAATTTTATCCGCCTTGTCTAAGCTTTTTGAAGGTCTTGTACATAGTGCAATATATGCAAACATCCATTCTTTTATTATACCCGAACAACATGGTTTTATCCAGAAACGATCCACCACAAGTAACCTTCTGACCTTTACTAATTTTCTTTTTGAAAATATGGATCGTAGACTTCAGGTTGATGCAGTGTACACTGACTTTCGGAAGGCTTTCGACAAGGTAGACCATAGTATTCTGCTTGAGAAAATAGCTTTTAACGGTATCCGTGGAAGTTTGCTTAGATGGTTTGCATCATATATTTCCAAAAGAACTCAGACTGTCGTCATCAATGGGTATGAATCAGGGACCTTGGTGGTATCTTCTGGAATTCCTCAGGGGTCAATTCTTGGGCCCTTACTTTTTGTGATTTTTGTGAATGATATAAAATATTGTTTTAATCATTCAAAATTCTTGTTATACGCGGATGACTTAAAAGTTTATCGCACCTGTAAAAATTCTGATGACTGCAAACTTCTTCAGCAAGATTTAGATAAACTCTCTGATTATTGTCTCAGAAATAGACTACAGTTAAGCTTACCAAAATGTCATATAATATCATTCACAAAAAATACAAATGTAATAAACTTTAATTATATGTTAGATAATAAGTCGTTAGACAAAGTAAATACTATCCGCGACCTCGGAATAATGCTAGATTCAAAATTACACTTAGATCATCACGTACAAATAATTATTGACAAAGCATATCGTATGCACAGTTTAATTTTTCGATCCACAAAAGATTTTAAAAAACCATCGACCCTTTTGCTCCTTTACAAAACACTAGTAAGGTCTCAACTAGAATACGCAGTTACGGTCTGGAATCCCCTGTACAGCAAATATAAACAGTCTTTGGAAAAAGTTCAACGTAAATTCATTCGCGGCATGCATTATAGATGTTTTCATGTTCGGCTTCCATATGATCTTTTACTTAATAAATACCGTCTTTTAAGTTTAGAGTCTCGACGCAACATGCTCTCGGTCATGGTACTGCATGGCATTTGCAATAACAAGTTTGATTGTGTGGAGTTGTGTAACTCACTATGCTATGTAGTTCCCCGCACTACTGACCGGCGGCAGGCGCGCATACGCCGTGTGTTTTCTACAAATTCATGTAGAACTAACGCCGGTGTACGTGCGCCTCTTAATCGTTTAGTTCAAATATACAACGAATGCTTTAGCGACTTGGACTTGTTTGTGTACTCTGAGCTCAAATTCAGACAACTTGTTATAAATTATCTTATGGACAGTGTTAGCATATAAGTTGCAATCTTATCATTTTTAATGTTCTTCTTCTTCTTTCTTCTTCTTTTTGTTTATTTCATTTATAAAAGAAACATGTGATTAACCGTATATATTGTAAATCGTGGATAATGGTGTTGGTAACACAATAATGTAACCTACTATTTTTAAGTCTGTTAAATGTATTTATTTTGTATTACTGTTAATTGTCCCAAATAAAGAAAATAAAATAAAAATAAAATAACGTTACTTTAATATACTAGACATAATAACAAAAAAAACTTTTAAACTATTTTCGGTTGAGAGCCCTCTGCCCTCAACGAAACAGTCCGTGTAAGGATGTAACAGCCTTCTAGTCCATTTAGAGAACAAAAAAAAAACAAAAAATTTCAGGAGAAACCCTACGTTATGGTTAAAGAGGGTTGGAACTTACAAGGGAACGCTCGCTTCGAGGGTTTCTGTATAGATCTGTTGGCCCGTGTCGCGGCTCGTGCCGGCTTCCACTACCGGCTGCGGCTCGTGCCGGACAACATGTACGGCGCGAGGGACCCCGACACTGGACACTGGAATGGCATCGTCCGGGAATTGATGGACAGGGTGAGTTTGGTGGCATCTTCAGGAGAAACCCCAAGTTATGGTCAAGGAGGGTTGGAACTTACAAGGGAACGCTCGCTTTGAGGGTTTCTGCATAGATCTGTTGGCCCGTGTCGCGGCTCGTGCCGGCTTCCACTACCGGCTGCGGCTCGTGCCGGACAACATGTACGGCGCGAGGGACCCCGACACTGGACACTGGAATGGGATCGTCCGGGAATTGATGGACAGGGTGAGTTGCGTGAAATTTTTAGGAGAACCCCCACGTTATGGTCATAGAGAAATGGAACTTACAAGGGAACGCTCGCTTCGAGGGTTTCTGTATACGCGAGGGACCCCGACACCGGACACTGGAATGGCATTGTCCGGGAACTTATGGACAGGGTGAGTTGGGTGAAACTTTCAGGAGAAACCCCACGTTATGGTCAAGGAGGAGTGGAATTTACAAGGGAACGCTCGCTTCGAACATGTACGGCGCGAGGGACGCCGACACCGGACACTGGAATGGGATTGTCCGGGAATTGATGGACAGGGTGAGTTAGGTGAAATTTTCAGGAGAAACCCCACGTTATGGTCAAGGAGGGGTGGAATTTCGAAGGGAACGCTCGCTTCGAACATGTACCGCGCGAGGGACCCCGACACTGGACACTGGAATGGCATCGTCCGGGAACTTATGGACAGGGTGAGTTGCGTGAAATTTTCAGGAGAAACCCCACGTTATGGTCAAGGAGGGGTGGAACTTACAAGGGAACGCTCGCTTCGAGGGTTTCTGTATAGATCTGTTGGCCCGTGTCGCGGCACGTGCCGGCTTCCACTACCGGCTGCGGCTCGTCCCGGACAACATGTACGGCGCGAGGGACCCGGACACTGGACACTGGAATGGCATTGTCCGGGAACTGATGGACAGGGTGAGTTGTTTGAAATTACCATGAGAAACCCCATGTTATGGTCAAGGAGGGGTGGATCTTACAAAGGAACGCTCGCTTCGAACATGTACGGCGCGAGGGATCCCGACACCGGATACTGGAATGGCATCGTCCGGGAATTGATGGACAGGGTGAGTCGCGTGAAATTTTTAGGAGAAACCCCACGTTATGGTCAAGGAGGGGTGGAATTTAGAAGGGAACGCTCGCTTCGAGGGTTTCTGTATACGCGAGGGACCCCTACACCGGACACTGGAATGGCATCGTCCGGGAGTTGATGGACAGGGTGAGTTGCGTGAAATTTTCAGGAGAGACCACACGTTATGGTCAAGGAGGGCTGGAACTTACAAGGGAACGCTCGCTTCGAGGGTTTCTGTATAGATCTGTTGGCGCGTGTCGCGGCTCGTGCCGGCTTCCACTACCGGCTGCGGCTCGTGTCGGACAACATGTACGGCGCGAGGGACCCCGACACTGGACACTGGAATGGCATCGTCCGAGAACTAATGGACAGGGTGAGTTGCGTGAAACTTTCAGGAGAGACCCTACGTTATGGTTAAAGAGGGGTGGAAGGCTCGCTTCCAACATGTACGGCGCGAAAGACCCCGACATTGGACACTGGAATGGGATGGTCCGGGAATTGATGGACAGGGTGAGTTAGGTCAAATTTTCAGGAGGAACCACACGTTATGGTCAAGGAGGGGTGGAATTTAGAAGGGAACGCTCGCTTCGAACATGTACGGCGCGAGGGACCCCGACACTGGACACTGGAATGGGATAGTCCGGGAACTGATGGACAGGATGATTTGCGTGAAATTTTCAGGAGAAACCCCACGTTATGGTCAAGGAGGGGTGGAATTTAGAAGGGAACGCTCGCTTCGAACATGTACGGCGCGAGGGACCCCGACACTGGACACTGGAATGGGATAGTCCGGGAACTGATGGACAGGATGAGTTGCGTGAAATTTTCAGGAGAAACCCCACGTTATGGTCAAGGAGGGGTGGAATTTAGAAGGGAACGCTCGCTTCGAACATGTACGGCGCGAGGGACCCCGACACTGGACACTGGAATGGGATAGTCCGGGAACTGATGGACAGGATGAGTTGCGTGAAATTTTCAGGAGAAACCCCACGTTATGGTCAAGGAGGAGTGGAACTTACAAGGGAACGCACGCTTCGAGGGTTTCTGTATAGATCTGTTGGCCCGTGTCGCGGCTCGTGCCGGCTTTCACTACCGGCTGCGGCTCGTGCCGGACAACATGTACGGCGCGAGGGACCCCGACACTGGACACTGGAATGGGATCGTCCGGGAGCTTATGGACAGGGTGAGTTGGGGAAATTTTCAGGAAAAACCCTACTTTATGGTTAAAGAGGGGTGGAAGGCTCACTTCCAACATGTACGGCGCGAGGGACCCCGACACTGGACACTGGAATGGGATCGTCCGGGAACTTATGGACAGGGTGAGTTGCGTGAAATTACCAGGAGAAACCCTACGTTATGGTCAAGGAGGGGTGGAACTTACAAGGGAACGCTCGCTTCGAGGGTTTCTGTATTTGCGAGGGACCCCGACACCGGACACTGGAATGGCATTGTCCGGGAACTTATGGACAGGGTGAGTTTGGTGAAATTTTCAGGAGAGACCCTACGTTATGGTTAAAGAGGGGTGGAAGGCTCGCTTCCAACATGTACGGCGCGAGGGACGCCGACATTGGACACTGGAATGGCATCGTCCGAGAACTAATGGACAGGGTGAGTTGCGTGAAACTTTCAGGAGAGACCCTACGTTATGGTTAAAGAGGGGTGGAAGGCTCGCTTCCAACATGTACGGCGCGAAAGACCCCGACATTGGACACTGGAATGGGATGGTCCGGGAATTGATGGACAGGGTGAGTTAGGTCAAATTTTCAGGAGGAACCACACGTTATGGTCAAGGAGGGGTGGAATTTAGAAGGGAACGCTCGCTTCGAACATGTACGGCGCGAGGGACCCCGACACTGGACACTGGAATGGGATAGTCCGGGAACTGATGGACAGGATGATTTGCGTGAAATTTTCAGGAGAAACCCCACGTTATGGTCAAGGAGGGGTGGAATTTAGAAGGGAACGCTCGCTTCGAACATGTACGGCGCGAGGGACCCCGACACTGGACACTGGAATGGGATAGTCCGGGAACTGATGGACAGGATGAGTTGCGTGAAATTTTCAGGAGAAACCCCACGTTATGGTCAAGGAGGGGTGGAATTTAGAAGGGAACGCTCGCTTCGAACATGTACGGCGCGAGGGACCCCGACACTGGACACTGGAATGGGATAGTCCGGGAACTGATGGACAGGATGAGTTGCGTGAAATTTTCAGGAGAAACCCCACGTTATGGTCATAGAGGAGTGGAACTTACAAGGGAACGCTCGCTTCGAGGGTTTCTGTATACGCGAGGGACCCCGACACTGGACACTGGAATGGCATCGTCCGGGAACTTATGGACAGGGTGAGTTGCGTGAAATTTTCAGGAGAACCCCCACGCTATGGTCAAGGAGGGGTGGAATTTAGAAGGGAACGCTCGCTTCGAGGGTTTCTGTATACGCGAGGGACCCCGACACTGGACACTGGAATGGGATAGTCCGGGAACTGATGGACAGGGTGAGTTAGGTGAAATTTTCAGGAGAAACCCTACGTTATGGTCAAGCCGTCGGTCGTGGGTTCGAATCCCACCCTGGATTTTTGTGTGTCTGGATCTAAATTAAATATTTAAAAATTACGTATCATTTTCTTGCATAAATATTAAATACTAGCTGCCTCCCCGCGGTTTTACCCGCGTAGTTCCCGTTCCCGTGGGAACACAGGGATAAAATATAGCCTATGTTACTCGGGGATAATGTAGCTTTCCAAAGGTGAAAGAATTTTTGAAATCGGTCCAGTAGTTTCGGAGCCTATTCATTACAAACAAACAAACAAACAAATCTTTCCTCTTTATAATATTAATATTATAGTATAGATGTATCTTTGTGCTGTGTCTGGATGTAGGTAATTATCTGTATAAGTATGTATTTAAAAGTAGTATATGTAGTATGTCAGCTATCTGGTTACCATATCACAAGCTCTGCTTAGTGTGGAATCAGATTGGCCATGTGTGAAAAATGTCCCAGGATATTTATTGTTTAAAAAATACTTGATGTTTTACAGAAAGCTGACATTGCCGTAGCCTCAATGACGATCAACTACGCCCGAGAAGCGGTCATTGATTTTACAAAACCCTTCATGAATTTGGGAATTGGAATACTTTTTAAGGTATGTAAATATGAAGGAAAGGGATGGGAAATCTTTTGCTCTGAAGTGGGATGATCTTGGCTCAAAATTATAGTGAATACCTAATAATATTTTCTAGACAATATACCTATCGCAGATCTATACGATGCTGTAACGTCACTTATGCGAGATATTTTTGGAATAGTAATTTATAGTGAAATGTTTGCTTTTACTTTGAAATTAAGTTTAAAGTTTATTTATTTATTGAGAAATGTTAATGTCTATACATGTTTAAAAGTACTATATCAGCTGCCTGGTTAGTTTGCAATCAGATTGGCTGTATGTGAATTTTATTGTTATACCTAAATATATATTTTTTATTTTTTAGGTACCAACATCACAGCCAACAAGACTTTTCAGTTTCCTCAACCCTCTAGCCATTGAGATCTGGCTCTACGTTCTAGCTGCATATATTCTAGTGTCCTTTACCCTATTTGTTATGGCGAGATTTTCACCTTACGAGTGGTAAGTTATATTGGATGGTGAAAAACAATAATGTGTCAAACCACAAAAAGTCGAAAAAAAAGATTTTGATATCTTCTTATAATGCATCGCGTTTTTAACATTCTACAAAAGAGTTTCAAGTATTCATCTAAAACATAAAAGTATATAAAAAATGTATTAACATCATACAAAAAGTCGTAAATCACATAGATATTATTATCTTTAAACGCCATTTTCTCAAAACCAAGTTTATGAGGGTTAACACATTATTGCTTATCAGCGTCCAAATGATATTAATAAATAAAGAAAAAATAACAAAATATATAAACAGGAAAATTTAAATTATTTTTGGGGTCTAAATATGAGAGTATTTTTTTAATAGATTTTTTAAAATTGACAAGTTTTGGTTCGAAAATATCAGTAGCTGAATTATTTATAGACAAATCGATATCTGATAATGATGATATTTTTATACTCTTACAGGTCTACAAGTACCCATATATGTGGGCATGAGACGAAATTGCTTACAAACCAATTTAGCGTTTGTAACTCATTCTGGTTCATCACGGGCACCTTCCTCAGGCAGGGTTCTGGACTCAACCCAAAGGTATGTGGATTTGTGGTTATACTTTATTCTTTCTATACTTATCTAATATACCTATAAAATTCTCGTGTCGCGGTGTTTGTGATTAAACTCCTCCGATACGGCTTTACCGATTCTCATGAAATTTTGTGTGCATATTGGGTAGGTCTGAGAATCGGGCAACATCTATTTTTCATCCCTCTGTGATCACGGGAACGGGAACTACGCGGGTGAAACCGCGGGGCGGCACCTAGTAGTACTATAAATATAATAAATGCGAAAGTTTTTATTATAAGTAGAAAACAAAATTATTATCTGGTCGCCATACCACAAGCTTAGTTTGGAATAAAATCGGTCATGTGTCAATATTTTTTTTTATTTTGTCTTTTCAGGCAACTTCAACGAGAATAGTGGGAGGTATTTGGTGGTTTTTCACACTGATCATTCTCTCGTCATATACGGCTAATTTGGCTGCGTTTCTAACTGTTGAGAGAACAGTCCTACCCATACAAAGTGCAGCTGACTTGGCCGCTCAGAGCAGTATACAATATGGGACTCTTAATGGAGGATCTACTATGACATTTTTTCGGGTAAGCTATCTATAATTCTATACTAATATTAGCCGACCCGGCAAACATTGTTCTGCCATAAGAATAAGATCAAAGTGACGCGATACTTCATCTAAATTACTTAACGCCTTGACGCGCGCAACTTCGTTAGCGTCACTTGCCCGTTTTTGCAACAGTTTTGATTGATGCTCCGGTCCTATTCGTCATAGCGTAATGATTTATACATAAAAACCTTCCCCATAAAATACTCCGTAATTTGGTGAAAACCGCATGAAAATCGGTTCATTTTTGTGTTCATCGCGTTAAGACAGACAGCCTGAGGCGGTGGGGACTTTGTTTTATATATATATTGATAAATGCGAAAGTAAAGACAGAGTTACTTTCGCATTTATCAATATATTCTGTCTGTCTCTCTGTCTCGCTTTCACGCTAAAACTACTGAAATTTTAATGAAAATTGGTACCCAGATAGTCTAGCTTGAGAAAGGGACATAATCTACTTTTTATGCTAGGAAAATGGATCTCCAGAGTCTTATATAGACGAACAACATTTGTCGTCAGCTAGTTATGAAGCTACTTCAAAAGAGCGGAGTTGGACTCGCTCATGAAGGGTTCCGTAGCAGCAAGTACCATAATATAAAAGTTCTTGTAGTTTTTTGTAACTTTGTACGATGTTTTAATAATGTTGCGTTGACAGACAGACATATAAATACTTTCTAGTTACTGTCCCCGCTCGTCCGTGAACCACCGAGGCTTCAGCTGAAAATCAGCGCTAGAGAGTCATCTCAAGCACATGCTGAGTTGGGGCCATTTGGACCCAACATAATTTAATTTTTTTTCTTAATGGTTGTGTTATGTTGTTGTAATTTTTTGTAATATTGCTTATTGTTAGTTTATTATGTGTATTGCTGTTTGTTGTATTTTATTTTTATGTTATGTCCAATAAATGTTTTCTTTCTTTTTTTGCCATTTGTCTACGGAACCCAAAAAAGAAGGAAGTTCTATTCTCCCATTTATAACTTTCAGGATTCAAATATAGATATATATCAGAAGATGTGGCTTCACATGTCGACAGCTTCCCCGCCATCTTTAGTCTCATCCTACGAAGAAGGAGTTAGGAGGGTGTTATCTGGGAACTACGCCTTCCTAATGGAGTCCACAATGTTGGACCATAGAGTACAGAGGGACTGTAACTTGACGCAGATTGGTGGACTCTTGGATTCTAAGGTAGAGAAAAATTTGGATTATTTAATTAGGTATATGTAAGTGTTGCTTTTTAAGTATTGTATTTACGGATTGTATTACGTTTTCTGTTACTAGATGGCGCTGTAATGTATTATATGCCATTTTAACCATTTTTATTTATTTTCTAAAGATATTTGTTACTTTGTGTCATATAATTTTTTACAATTTTGGTACATAGTTATAAATCTATTCAATTGAAATTAATAGAAACATATTGCTAAATGGTGCTTATGGTCGGTTTGAATAGTTGCTTTGGCTGTAAAACCTCTGGTGGAAAAAAAAATTACAACGTTTTATTTACAGCTGAAACACTGATATTAATAATAAAGGAAACATCACTAATTCGGTATAATATACTAATGATTAGTATTTGCTTGACTTTAAAAACATTTGAAACCCATTGACTTTCCTAACCCACATTGACTTTCCTGACCCATATTGACTTTCTTGACCCACAATGACTTACTTGTTAAAATATTGACTACAGGGCTACGGCATAGCAACATGGAAGGGTAGCCCGTGGAGAGACAAGATCTCCCTCGCTATCCTAGAGCTACAGGAGAAGGGAGTGATTCAGATCCTATACGACAAATGGTGGAAGAATACTGGCGACGTGTGTAATAGAGATGGAAAGGATAGCAAGGCGAATCCATTGGGTGTTCAGAATATAGGTACTATATATTTCTAAATTATTTAAGACAAGCTTCCGCCGCGTGGTTTTACCCCGCGTAGTTCCCGTTTTTGTAGTAATACAGTGATAAAATATAGCCTATGTTATGATAAAATAGCTTTCCATCGGTGATGAAATTATTTAAATAAGCCTAGTTTCGGGGCCTATTCATTACAAACAAACAATTAGAAATCAAATCTTTTCTCTTTATTATATTAGTGTAGATACAAACAGTCATATAATTTTATGTTTGCTAATAAAATTAAAGTAATTTTATATAAACTTACACTTTCTTCAACTAGGTTGTTTGACATTGAAAATATTAGTTGGTTATCACAGTATTTATTCAGAATGAAATGAAAATTGTATGAAAAATGTCCCAGGATATTTATTATTATTTATTGTTTACAGGCGGTGTGTTTGTCACTCTACTTTGTGGCTTGGCCTTAGCCATAGTGGTGGCAATTTTGGAATTCTGTTGGAACACAAAGAAGAATGCTTCCCAAGGAAGACAATCTTTATGCAGTGAAATGGGTCAGGTAATGATTCATTTGACTATATGACTTGCTTTCAGACTAACTGATTATTTCAGCCGTTCTGGCGTGGTTAAGTAACATACATTCAAATATCCGAATTTATGATAGTCGTAAGATTTTAGTTGACTTTTAATTTGATTTTAAAATCAAAATCTTTTTTATTCAAATAGGGCTCAATAAAGCACTTATGAATAGTCACTATTAATGCTTGGTTCTGATAGTTGTTTTTTACTGAGAAGAGCCGGCAATAAACTCAGTAATTACTCTTTTCAAAAACCAACTTAGATTTAATACAATAGTGATTTTTACAAAAGTGTGAAACAGCTTGTAGCGAGCATTTCACCGAAAAAAATAAGTTAAGTGGTATATTTAAATGTACAATAAATTTATTTATAAAGATATTGGTATACTTATATTGGATTTTTATAATACTTTTTATATTCTATGAAATCTTTCTCATTGTATTTTCAAGTTTTATCAAAAAATCATTAAAAATAACATTGTTGGCGGTTTATTCCAGCCTAAAATAAATAGCAGGTGACTAAAAAGTATCTTCAAAAATTTTCAGGAGTTAAGAACAGCAATGCAAGGTGGCAACTCCACCAGAACAGTGTTAAGACCTGGTTGTTCCAGGTGTTCACCAGCGACTCATGTACCTCCAGCATCATCTAGATACGAGGTAAATATAACTAGAATACAGAATAAGTATATGAATTTATTAGACTTACTCATTACTGTTCGTGCACTCATATAATACATTAGCAGCAATTTTGGAGCGATAACCATTTTGTGTGTACCATATTGGTTATAGATATTATTTAGTATTTAATAATAATTTTAAATGACCTTTTTGGTAATTTAATGAATGGAAATGTAAATAATGAAGATTCATTAATATTCTATCTCTTGTTTTTAGTTAATACAGATATATAAAGTTATGGTGATATTGTGCATTACGGAAATAAATATCTATACTAATATAATAATGAGGTAACGTTTGTGAGATTGAGACGTTGTAAGGTGTAATCTCTAGATCTACAGAACCGATCTTCAAAATTATTTCATCAATTGATAGCTTACGTTACGTAACGTTATTCTGGAGTGTCATAGGTTTTTATCCCCGTATTCGCACAGGAACGGGAACTACGCGAGTGGAACTTTTAGTATTCAAGTTTATATTGTACTAGCTGTCTCCGCACGGTTTTACCCGCATAGTTCCCGTTCCCGTGGGAATACAGGGATAAAATATAGCCTTTGTTACTCAGTGATAATGTAGCTTTCTAATGAGAAAAGAATTATTAAAATCGGTCCAGTAAATTTTGAGTTTATTCGTTACATACAAAAATACAAATCTTTCCTCTTTATAATATTAGTATAGATGTAATATAAAATGTAACACTGCCTATCCATATAAATGAATAACAAAATCCATGCAACAACTAGATACAAGAAACGCCAAACAACACGGTGGAGTTGAAGGAGTTGCGGTGGTCGTAGCGCAGCGCGCGGCGCGGGCCCGCCTCCGCGCCGGCCTCGCCCGCGCGATGCACGCACCACTCGTTCCGACGGTGCCAGCATTATAGTGAGTATAATATGGGAGTCATTGTGGGTTGCAGGAGTCAAAAGGGGATATAGTGTCATGGGTTATAAAAGTGGTGCTATAGTGACTTCGAAGTTATGTCATTTAAAGAATTATGTTAGGAAACGTCATAAATGTAAGAATTTCGTCTCCGCGCCGGCCTCGCCCGCGCGATGCACGCACCACTCGTTCCGACGGCATCAGCATTATAGTGAGTATCGTATGTGGGTTCGGGGGGTCTTTGTGGGTTGAAGGAGTAAATAGGAGATATATTGTCATGCACAGTGCCTACATTATAGTGAGTATCGTATGGGGTTTCGGGGGTCAATGCGTAAGTCATTGTGGGTCACGGAAGTTTAGAGATTAACTGAGTTCTGCTATAGTAATTTTTAGTTCATGTACTCGGATGGATTATATTAGAAAACGTCATAAATGCCTCGGTGTACGCACCACTCGTTTCGACGGTGCCAGCACTATAGTGAGTATCGTATGGGAGTTATTGTGGGTTGTGAATGTCAATGGGGGTTGCGGGGGTATTTGTGGGTTATGGCTGTCCATAGACTCATAGGAATCATGTTAATACATAACATATTTTGCTGTATTGACTTTGTAATCGTGGCACTATTCGAATAGTGGTCATGAGTAGATAAATATAACATGTTGTACAATGGTCACGCACGGTCAATCCATGGAATGCTAAGAAGTTCGTCTCTCTCTTTAATATAACACCTGATTCTTCTCTTTTCTCGGCATCTGATAAATCCGATAGATTTGGATAATTCTAGTGTAGTCTAGGGTAGTTTTAGGGATTCGGTATATATCAAAAAGTTTAATTTGCCTGGTGATAAGATAAGTTATTTGTGTAGTATGTATTAATTATTTATTTATAATAATATACAGATTCAGTTGGCTCTTTAAGAAGAACCACTTCGTATGTCCTGAAGGAGCCCAGAGAACAGCCCAAGAAACACGTACAGATCGTAGCGTAATTGTAAGTGTAAATCATTTTATTCTAAACGGCAATAAGAGAGTTCAAATTGTGTGGGATGATTTTACTTGAAGAAACATTATATACCTATGTACCTATTATGTCATATAATGTGACAGTGAATATCAGATATCTTATGATTTGCATTCAAACTGAAATACAGTCATAAAAGTTATTAATTAATGGGAACGATACAAGGTGGAGGAAATCTGAAGTACATGCGAAAATATACCCCATTGTTAAAGAAATATAATTTAAAATCCACTTTGTGTATATATATTTTCAAACTTGGCCCAGTTTTATTATCAAAGAAATTAAACGTAAGGTTGATAAATTTTGCCAAATTTAAAGTACTTATTTATGTATAACAAAGGCTCACGAAGGTGCATCAATATTTGAACCCAATGCAAAAAAAAAACACATGACACCTGATTTAGATCAGATGCAAATATTGTAATACTTTCAAAATGGCCGTGACCGCAAGATGGCGGCTGATGTTTCATATGTTAATCCTTTATTCAATTAATGAATTATAAATGTATATGAAAAGCGATCAAGCAAATTTTAGTTTGACATCACACTAAATAAGCCTTCATTCGCACGAGAGTTTTTAACGCACGTTAAAAAAGCGTTCAAATACAACAAATGCATTCCCATGTAGGTATATGTTCACACGACAGCGTTTTTAAAACGCGACGCTTTTTTGTAGAGCGGTGTTGCATTTTCAACTTTGGGCGTTGGAAATAGAGCATTATTATGGTACTTGGAAATGCATTTGTTGCGTTGAACACTTTTTCAACGTCCGGTAAAAAAACTCACGTGCGAATGAGGGTTAAAAGCATGTCTGTCTATTAAAATCTTTTTTATCAATAAATCGATCGCCTAATACGCATGTCAGTCACAAGATTGTAAGTCGTTTTATTCCAAAGAATTTGTCCTTAAAGTTCTAATGACATACAAACAAAACTGTGTTCTTGTAAATACATTGAGTAATGTATTTAATGATGTATAAAGAATTGTTGAATAATATGATAGATTAAATTTTGCTGCTGCTCTTTGTGAATCAATTGTATGGTACTAGAGTTTTATAAAACTTTGACGTTTATGAATCAGAATGCAAAAGAGGACATCTACCTTTTTAAATGTTTAAAATATTTAATCTAAAATGTTATACAAATCTGTAATCATAGTCCAACACAATCATATTTCTGAAATATACAACGATTGCTGAGATACAGACGGATTATTTTTAATGAAATAAAATAAATTTTTTCAATTAGGCCTTCACAGGCACTTATGAATTCCACTGTAACGCTCGGTTCGGAAAGTTGCTATTGCTGAGAAGAGCCGGCAATAAACTCGGAAATTACTCTTTTATATCGAGATTTCAATCATTTATTCAAGTATTTATTTATATGTCTTTTTCGGCCTATAATCGAATGAATCAAGGAGCAGTATTAATATCTTAGATAAGTATTTACGTATGCCCAGAGAAATGGCCACAAAGAAAAATGACAGGCCATTTCTGTGGCTCACATTTATATATTGAATAGTATATATATTTTAAATAGTTTAACGCTAGATTATATACTGTAGTAATATTTGTAATATTTTATACATAGAATAATGTTTAATTATAGTTAAAATTATTGTAAAAAAAATGGAGTGTGTGAAAAATTGTTTAATTGAAAATTTAATGTTTTGGAGATTTTTATGTATTTTGTTCTATAAAGAGTTTATGTGGTGTAATGTAGGTTAGATGTTTATTGCACTTTTTTCTTTACTTAATATTTTTTTTTTAATTAAATACTTTTTGTTACATTTTTAATGTATTGTTATTCTAGTATTCCAATAGATTATTTTATTTTGAAATAGAATAAAATAGTGAACTAAATATGTTTGTATGGTTTTAAAAAATATTTATTGAACGTTTTTGTTAAAAGTTGTGTGACTGTATATAACACGAGAATTTATATGAATTAAAAAGTGGAATGTTATTTTATGTGCATTTTTATTTAATTCATAATATTTTAAAGTTTTACAGCAAAATAATTAAGAATCCTTTTATGTTATCGTGTCTGGTTTACGAAAGTATCTAATTTATGAAGTTTCTCAAAAATCTATTTCTGAAACGATATTTTTCATTTTTCTTTGGCATTGTTTTATATCTCAAAAAATCTGTTGGTAAACGCTGAAACAAAAATAACAATTTTATTATGAGTTTATAGAACCAAAATGGCTGACTTCTGAAGATGGCGGATACAATATTTTTTGTTAATCTATACTAATATGTAAAGCTGAAGAGTTTGTTTACTTGTACGCGCTCATCTCGGGAACTACTGGTCTGATTTGAAAAATTAATTCAGTGTTAGATAGTCCATTTATCGAGGAGAGCTAAAGGCTACATATCATTACGCTACAGGCAATAGGAGCGGAGCATCAATGAACAATGTTGCAAAAACGGGAAAGGTACGGTAACAAAGTTGCGCTTACCTCGACATCCTTCCTTGCATATTCTTCATCAGCTCTTCTCAATCTGTCAGGACTTGGGCTTCTAGGTGTAGGTTTCCTGTAATCATCATCTTCACCTCCACCTTCGCTGCTGTCTCCGTGGCTGCCTGACTGTTTCTGTATCACTATACATCTGTGGAATATACAAAATTAGGTACTAGTGGCTCGCCGCGTTTTCACCCGCGTTCACGGGAGATCTTCCATTTACCCGGGATAAAAAGTAGCTTAAATAGATTTAGATTAAATGTCCTTTCTCAGGCTCTAGTCAGACTATCAGTGTACAAAATTTTATTTAAAAAAGTTCTGTAGTTATAGCCTGAAAGCGAGACAGACAGAGTTACTTTCGCATCTATAAATAATACGTAATACGGTGAGTAAGAAATTATTATTCGCACTCAGATAATCTGTATTATATAATATGTTGTAGGGATGTATTTATTTATGGTTTAAATAAATATATTGACTTGGCCATCCCATGAAAACACAATGTATCTCACTTTTAATATATATAATCTAGCTGCCTCCACGGTTTCATCTGCTTAGTTCCCGTTCCCGTGGGAATACAGGGATAAAATATAGCCTATGTTGCTTCCTGATAATGTAGCTTTTTAATCCATACTAATATTATAAATGCGAAAGTAACTGTCTGTCTATTTGTTACGCTTTCACGCTAAAACTACTGAACCGATTTAAATGAAATTTGGTACACAGATAATCCAGAGCCTGAGAAAGGACATAGGCTACTTTTTATCCCGGGAAAATTTAAGATCCCCCGGGAACGCGGGTGAAGCCGCGGGGAGCCACTAGTGGTGAAATAATTTTTAAAATTGGTAGAAATTAAAATATTTTTTTTTCCTTATAATTAGTGTAAATATAGATTAGATCGTTATTGCCAAGTCCACGACATCCATCGGAGAGCAATTAAATAAAAACGTCACCTTTTCTGTCTCGAAAGAGTTTTGAGCGCCAGAATTTCTGAAATAAAATACTGTCATTTACATTTTCCTACATCGAATTATTATTAACTAGCTGCCTCCCCGCGGTTTTACCCGCGTAGTTCCCGTTCCTGTGGGAATACAGGGATAAAATATAGCCTATGTTACTCAGGGATAATGTAGCTTTCCAAAGGTGAAAGAATTTTTGAAATCGGTCCAGTAGTTTCGGAGCCTAATCATTACAAACAAACAAACAAAAAAATCTTTCCTCTTTATAATATTAGTATAGACAGACATGAAATTTAATATTCAGACATACATGTCTTTGAATTTTGAATTAAACAAATATTTCATACATTTGTTATTAGAGATAACTTACCTTTATCCATAAATAATAATATCAAAATAAAATAAAGCAGTACTTTTGGACACATTTTTGTGAATGTGAAAAATTCTAACTAAATCCTTATTTATACCATTATTTTTATGTTAGACATTGCACTATCAGTTTTTGATAAATGAATATTGTAAACGTCCCATTTATAATTATACCCGTATATTACGACATTTTGATAATAAATAGGGTACCGTAAATACAAAATAGTATATGAAGAAGTAGTAAAAATATCCTGGGACATTTTAAATATTTATGTTTTTAGGTAAATCCGCGAGGCTTTAGCTAGTTATGATAACGCTCGAGTCTGATAGATAACCGAACTATTATACTTTTACTTTTCTGTACATTCTTGATATACTAAGAAAATAAATAAAACCAGCGACATTACACTATTACTAAGTGACATGACTATTTCCCGTGAAACATTGGATCCCCGGGATTACGAGTACAAGATTACAGGCTATCTAACACTGAAACATGTTATTCAAATTGATCCATTAGTTCCTGAGATTAGCGCGTTCAAGCAAACAAACTCTTCAGCTTTATATATTAGTACCTATAGATATAGATATGTATCAAACCACCATACCACAAGATACTAAACATCTTTCCTACTACGGACACTCAGGTTGTGAAATGAGCTCTTCGCCATGGTATTCCCAATGGAGTACAGCATGGGGTTCTTCAAAAAGAGAGTGAAGAGATTCTTACAGGGTCGGCAACGAATGAGTGTCAGTGTCGGATTAAGACTTCTTGATGCTCTAAGCAATCCACGTCCATGGGGTACCCTTGTGTCAACTAGAATCGGTCTTTAAACCATTTTTGGTGCGGTTTTTGGTAACGTGAGAGTGAGATGTGATGCCCTAAGCATGGATTTTTTTGTGCTTCTTCAGGTGCCCCCCTAGACGTGATGCCTTAGGCAACAGCTTAATTTGTTTAAGGGTTAATCCCTCACTGGTGAGTGCCGCCCTTGGTGTTGCAAGGGTCCATAGGCTACGGTAACCGCTTTTCATAAGGGACCGTATGCCTGTTTGCCACCTTTGTGGTATATATAAAAAGACACAATCAAATACTATGACATTATTCCTGATAAATTCTGAGAATAAGAGAAAATATTTTTGGCCTTGCTTCAAATTAAGAGCTGTTAATGGTACGTGGCCAGATTATGTTGATCCCTCAAACCTCTGTGCGGTGACACCTTCGTATGGAGTATGGGGAATATTGGTGTGTGGGGAAGGTCAGTGTAAATTGGTCATTGTTAACGAGTCTTTCATTTAATGGTTCATAGGTTAAGTGAGTTATCGACGCATATTGATAAGAACGTCGTAATGAAATGGTGTAAGTACAAAATTATTATTTTTTAGAGTTTTCTGTTTCGTCTTATTTAGCATAAAAATGCTAAATAAGTTATGTGATTTACATTGATAAAGTTTAAAAAGCACAGATTTTATCATTTCAGGTGAATATTTTTTTTGTCTGGAATATAAATAATACAAATAGGATGACTGTGTTTTGGTATGCACAATATCTCTTTCGCTCTTAGAATAGATATCAGGAAAAATACAAAAAAGTATTTGGTACCATCATTCTGTACATAATTTTCCTTCAGAACTGGGTATGTACGTTACGTACCTACATAACCTAGATAAGCAAGCAAAAAATTTGCCCCTCACACTTTCCTTCATATGTTACCATATTATAAAAATATGTAAAAAAAATCACTTTAAAAATTGTACAAAAAAATTTTCGCTGAAATAAAATATTTCTGGGTTACACCACTATCCATGTTGGTCCTCTAAAAACATTAGTATTACAACGGGCGTCGACTTCGAACATGTCAAGTGATATTTAACAAATAATCATGTATTATTAAATAATATAGTGAAAGTGTTGGGATATACAGGTTAATAACTTATTTATTAAGTGCTTGAGGTATGAAATACAATTGACAGTCGTGGCGTGTTAAAATGACGCTTCAGCTTAGTAGATTGACTAGAATGAAACATTTGGGCATTTTAGTAGCTTCATATTGATAAAAAAAGCTGTTATAAAAACCGGCCATGAGTGAGTCGGTCTCGCGTATGAAGGGTTTCGCTCCATTAAGATTTAATACTTTCTCTTGTCAAGGTGTAACAGCCATCATAGGCTTACACCTTCTAGTCCGATAAAAAGTAAATAATGCTTTTATTTCAAAACAAAAAAGGAATGAGGTTCTAATTTCTAGTTCACATTAAAGTTAGTTATTAATTAATTATCGCTCGATGTACCGAAATTTCTTATTGCAAAGATAATAATAATTACATACGTAAATAAATGATTTTAATTATATTTAAACCACTTGAGAGGACGAGTCAAACCGTAGAACGGTAGCTAGTCAAATTATAATCAGAATAGTTTAATTGTATGCGTTTCAATTATAACCGAAATCGTAATTAAATCCTTTCTTGCGAGGGACTCGTCAGGTAGCATAGGTGGTGACCGCTTACCATCAGGTCGACCGTATGTTTATTAGTCTATAGAACTAACTACATATATTTATGTTTCCATTACAGATGAAAATGTTCATTCAGAGCTTTGCTATTTTTGTTGGTATGTATAAATATTATTTAAGCTAGTATCTATATAAGCAACTATTAAAACGTAGTATATCAGCTATGTGGTTACCATATCATAAGCTCTGCTTAGTTTGGAATCAGATTGGCTATGTGAATGTTCCAGGATACTTTACAATCTATTTATCAAATTCCAATTACTTAGCTATTTAAAAGCTTCATAAGTGTCACTTGCCCGTTTTTTCAACATGTTTGATTGATATACAATATATATTTATATATATAAATATCTATATAAGTATGTATTTAAAAGTAGTATGTAGTATATCAGCTATCTGGTTACCATAACACAAGCTCACTTTGATGCTTAATTTGGAATCAGATTGGCCGTGTGTGAAAAATGTCCCAGGATATTTATTATTATTATTTATTTATATACCCTATTGCCTTCCTCGATTTTCAACACCGCACCTCAGGCTATTTCTAAATCGGACCAGTAGTTCCTGAGATAAGCGCGTTCAGAGAAACTCTTCAGCTTTATATATTTGTAAAGATAAATCTTAACAATTTTGTCCATTATTTCCAGCTACATTTTCAACTATAACTAGTTCACACACCGGTCTTCGCCTGCTGTTTCCTGATCACCACAGGCAATACCTCTATGTATTGAAAACCAATGTGTCATCTAGTACACTAACGCCTAAGGAAAGTGGTAGTTTCTGGACTTTAGAAGGAAGATTATCAATACAAGTATATGACAATTATACTAAAGCGAGGCTCCGAATTGATGGTTTAAAGGTATTTATCATTTTTATGATATCACTAGTGACCCGCCCCAGCTTCGCGTGAGTGCAATGCTTATACCTACATAAATCGTCAGTGTTCCTCTAACATATTATGCATGTATTCTAGGTATATAAAAACCTTCCTCTTGATGATTCAAGAGTGATCTCTATCTATTAAAAAAAACCGCATCAAAATCCGTAGCGTAGTTTTAAAGATTTAAGTAGACATAGGGACAGACAGCGGAAAGCGACTTTGTTTTATAATATGTAGTGCTATGGTACTTTGAAAAAAAACCCTGGTGGCGAAGGTGCAGGTTCAAACAACTGGCTCGTACCTCTGAGCTCAAAAAACATACGTACGCATTCACACCACTGGCATTCGGTGAAGGAAAACATCGTGAGGAAACCTGCATGTCCGAGATGTCACTATTAAAGGCTTGTGAAGTTGCACCGCACAAGGCGCGCGTGTGGACTATGGACACCCCCTCGTTGTTAGGGGGGTTGTCTCGTATATGAGCTGATGATGATGATGGAAATATTATTATTTATAATTCTCAATAAATTGTGATGAACTAACATTTTATGACTTAAAAAAAAATACCGGCCGAATTGAGAACCTCCTCCTTCGTTTTGGGAAGTCGGTTAAAAATTAGATATAATTTTGAAGTAGGCTGTATGTTCACCCTTCGTGCATTTGAAAAAAAAATACCTACGCACGTTTTTTCAAATTTTCATATAAGTGTTTATTGCTGTGTGGTGAATTATTTTATTTATTCCACGCATACAACGTCGTATAAAACTCATGTACCTATAATGAAAAGATCAATTAAGCTCAATTCTATCATAACATACCTACTATTATTTACTTGTTTTCAGGAAACAGTAGTTAGCAAATCTTACATTAGACAAGCGAGTGGACATGAAGATGAGAAATACTTGACTCAGCCGTGGGAACTGGAATATATGGTACACTTATTTTTATTTTTAAATGATGATTTTCTTTCCACGGACAAAAAAATGACTTTGTCTTGTAAAGTGTCGTCTGTTTATACCGTGTTTGTATTATACTAGTGTCCCCCCACGGTTTCACCCGTGTTCCCAGTGGTTTAAATTTTCCCGAGATAAAAAGTTGTTATTGTAGAACATATTTAAACTGCGCGCCAAATTTCATCGCGATCCTTTCAACCGTTTTGTGGTGAACGTGAAACATCGAGCATGTAACCAATAGAGTAGAACTGTTAACAATTTTGTTAGCAAACAAAATACGCCAAAACGCTGCGCCGGCCCCTGTGTTTTGATTGGCCGACTCAAGGTTAAGTGTTGCACTAGACGTACACACAGGTCTCTTATTGGTCGGGTACTGTTTTAGTTCGAGCGCGGTTTGTTAGGTATACGTGACAAATCATCGAAACGTTGCTAAACAAATGGCTCATTGCTACTCTCTATTCCTACTCTATTGGTTACATGCTCGATGACGTGAAATAATAACAAACAAACATATGGATGTTTGTTTGTTATTATTTCAGTAATATATGGATATTTGTTAGAAACTTTCACATTTAAAATTATTTATTAGTAGAATAGGATTAGGTACCTATGTATTTAAATGTGGTAGGTATATCAGCTATGTGGTTACCATATTACAAGCTCTGCTTAGTTTGGAATCAGATTGGCCAATTATGGTAAATGACCCAATGGTGGTCAGTTTAAGTAAAAAAACAGGTTTTTGTGAAATATTACCAAAATTGTGAAAGTTTCAGCACTGAATATAGTGAAACTGTAAAGTCCAGTCCTTATTTAATATTTGTAATGTGTTGCGCGTGAGATACGGCAAAGCTGGATTCAATTAATTTAACAAATAAAAGTTGTAGTTTTGTGACCCAGTCTTGGACAGGGAAAATTCATTAACGGATACCCCAGTCTTAGTCTAAGTTTATCTTTATTTTATGGTTAACACATGAAACAAAACTAATTTTGATTTTAATTAAGCAATACTATTTTACAAGTGAAACTTTCTGCTCACCGCCTTAACGATTTCCTAAAGAAAAGCCGTCGTTGTCAATTTCAAATCACCTTACACTTTGTATTCGCGCATATTTGTACACTAGCTGCCTCCCCGCGGTTTTACCCGCGTAGTTCCCGTTCCCGTGGGAATACAGGGATAAAATATAGCCTATGTTACTCGGGGATAATGTAGCTTTCCAAAGGTGAAAGAATTTTTGAAATCGGTCCAGTAGTTTCGGAGCCTATTCATTACAAACAAACAAACAAACAAACAAACAAACAAACAAACAAACAAATCTTTGCTCTTTATAATATTAGTATAGATGTAACTGACTGAATTCAATAAAACGTTAAACTTAGATAGTTCGATGTCTAAAGTCTATGTCACAGTGATCCCAATGTAAAAACATTCGCTCATGTCCGAATTCTAGATGTTTCTTTTAATTTTTGGCCATTACTGGTACCGTGGCCACGACTGGTACACTTACGATAGTAATTTGAAGTTTCCTTTTAAACTAAATACTGAGAATAGATTTTACCGAATGAAACCGCGGAGCGATACTAACTCTTATTTGTTTTTTTGCAGGAAAATGGATATATTAAATCAATTTTCGTTGGCCAAGAGCCGCTGTGGTCAATTAATATGAAACGGGCTCTGTCAATCAATTTTCAACTTACGAAGAGTTCTGGGACTTATTCTGTCAATGAGGTAAGTAAGTTATCTAAGTCTAGATTTTTTTCAGTCTGATTTTAAACATAATATCAGTTCTAGAATATTCTAGGATAACTACCTCGTAGAGAAAACCAGTCATATTGCTAAAAAATATTGCGATGGCTGAGATATAGACGGATTTAATATCCGCCATTTTTATTTTATAAAATAAATAGACCAATTATTTTGTTATTTAACAGATTTCATATTTTTCTTAACCGCCAATTTGAGACATAATTAAAAACAAAAAATATTTACTTCCCAATATTGTAAGGGTCACCTTTATTGAGTGAGCGGATATTATTTGTAAGCTAGCCTGGCAACTCTATGAACGATCATAATGATAGTTCATAGATTGTCATTCCTCATTCACTCACTCTTTGAATGATCGTTCTTCATTCACTTGTCAATTGTCACTGGTAAAGAGAACGATACAAACGTGCAGCCATTATAATTAATATAATTAAAATCCGGTAATTTCTTTGCAATCTGCGTTTTATTCGATAAATCCGATCTTAATCCTTCAACTCAGAAGTGGGATAAAGAAGGCCCGCAACAGATTTATCCATTATAACAAACAGAACAATTCGTTTAAATTCTGACAAACGGCATGGATAATATCGGAACAGAAATACAAACCGGATCGCAGTCGAAGCAAAGGGAGTCTCGATCACGTAAGAAAAATTCCTGTGAGGTCAAGGACAATCGAAGATCTTCTAAACACAGTCGTAATCGACATGGAACTCAACCGAGACGAAGTCGCGCATCAAGTACCAGCAAGGACCGTCGAGATAGGAGCGGAAGAAGATCTCGTGAGCAGCCGGGAGCGGATCACCGTCGCAGATCATAGCAGACTGTGCTGCTGTAGTTAATATTATCGCATGGGCTATGAGCGGTCAGTGCAGATTGTGAATAGTGTCGAGAAATCGACATTGCATAGATGACCGTAGATCATAGCAGACTGTGCAATAATGTAGACTAGAGCGAAGATTTTATGAGCGGTCAGTGCAATGATGCATAGATGACCGTAGATCATAAATATATATTAAGCTAAATTTATTATATTGTCAAATTCGATTTAAGGCTGTTAGAGATTATTTATCTATTTTTTTAATTTGTGAATAATTATCATTATATTTATTTTTGTAATTATCTTAGTTAATTGTTTTAGTGAGAGGACTCACTACGAATAGGATGGCCGAGTTGTAAGGGTCACCTTTATTGAGTGAGCGGATATTATTTGTAAGCTAGCCTGGCAACTCTATGAACGATCATAATGATAGTTCATAGATTGTCATTCCTCATTCACTCACTCTTTGAATGATCGTTCTTCATTCACTTGTCAATTGTCACTGGTAAAGAGAACGATACAAACGTGCAGCCATTATAATTAATATAATTAAAATCCGGTAATTTCTTTGCAATCTGCGTTTTATTCGATAAATCCGATCTTAATCCTTCAATATTTTCAAATTCATATCTTATATCTTATCACATTAATATTGCTAAAATAAACACAGATTGGTTAGATACAGACGGATTTTATTTCGACAATAAATCCGCCATTTCGATACCTTTTTGTACCCGACTACCATGGAAGGGTTACGTTTTTCGCGCGTACAAATCTTATACCTATTTGTTTCTTTTCATTATTTAAACCTCGTAACTTTAAAATTGCTGGGTGGATTTAAACTAAAAAAGTATTTTTATTTACAAAATATACAGTGGAACATAAAACCTCCTCCTTTTTGATGTCGTTTATAAGTGTCATTAGACATGTTTAAAAAAACAAAATGGCGAATTGTTGGCGCGAAATAAAAAAAACTGCTAATTAAAATAACTTAAACTATCGAGTAGGGTATCAAAACAACGGAAATTAATTGGCGATTACAAAGAAAAATGAGTTATATTCAAATTAAATGAGAAATAATAAAGTAGTTTCAGATTTTTTTTGTTAATTGTTTCCAGCCATGTCTAGATAATATTTGCGTTATGATGTATTCGGCCAGAGGCAACACTGTGACGAAGTATACGAGTGTCAGGGTTCCATCTTTGAAGAGTAGCAGGAGTTGGAGCTCTGTGCCCTGGCCTGATGACTCCTCAGGGCGGCCGGTAGTAAGTATACACTATAATAATATTTTTTATATATCCAGGGACATTTTTCACACACGGTTAATCTGATCCCAAACTAATCAGAGCTTGTGCTTGCCAGATACCTGATATACTAAATATACTACGTTTTAAATAGATATTTACATCCATACACAGAACAAACAGACATATTCATCCATACAAATGTTTGTCCTGGGTGGAATTCAAACCCACGACCCGTGGCTTGAAAGTCAGGGTCACTAACCACAAAACCAACCGTCATTCAACAATATACATAGTTATGACAGCACAACGTCTGTCGGGTCAACAAGTTTATGATTTTTTTTTGTTTCAGATAGATTCAGTAGCTTCAGCAGAGAGACTTTACGAGTTAGATGACGAAAAAGGTCTCATGAACTTAGACTTAAAGGGGACATACCAGTACAAGACACACGACCATATTCTAGCTGTCACATCTGAGTAAGTAATTTTTTTTTTGTTTTATACCACAAATGTGGCAAGCAGGCATACAGTCCGCCTGATGGGAAGCGGTAAGCATAGCCTATGGACGCTTGCAACACTAGGGGCGTTACTCACGCGTTGCCGACCCTGTAAAAATCTCTTCACTCCCTTCTTTAAGAACCCCTTACTGAAATTCAAATTCAAATTCAATTGATATGAAAGAAATTCTTCCATATAATACCATCGGGCATTGGTTTCATGCTCAGTGTATCATACATACTCTGCTCCTATTGGTCGTAGCGTTTTGTTTGTCTACACTCTACAATAATATTATAAAGAGGATAATTTTGTATTTTTGTGTGTTTGTTTGTCTACACTATAATTTTATAAAGATTTGATTGTATTTATGTTTGTTTGTTTGCATTGAATAGGCACTTCTATATATATATAAAACAAAGTCCCCACCGCCTCTGTCTGTCTGTCTAAACGCAATGAACATAAAAACTACTGAACAGATTTTCATGTGGTTTTCACCAAATTACGGAGTATTTCATGGGGAAGGTTTTTATGTTTAATACATCAATTTGGACCCGGTAGGAGGCGCTGGTGGGCAGAACGAAGTCTGCTGGGTCCGCTAGTGTACTATAAAAAAATAAAAATAAAATTAGTATAATTTACTTAAGTATGACTATATTTTTTTTCAGTCTATCATTGTATTACGATCGCGACATAGCAGCGGAAACTATAGAGAAACTTAACCTTTGTGAATCTCACATAAATTACGAAGCCAGTAATTTTACACATCCAACAAATGGCATTCGAGATTTATCCCAGGGACAATTGAAGAACAATACTTACGAGGTAGATTTATTTACCCGGGACAAACATTTGTGTGCATGAACATATCTATTTGTTCTGTGTTTGGATCTAAATAACTATACTACTTATATATTGTGAATGCGTTTGTGAGTATGGATGTATGTTTGATACTCTTTCACGGAAAAACTGCTAAATGGTTTTGGATGAAATTTGTAAGACAGTTTATAACCTGAATTAAGGCTTACTTGCTGAGTTTATTGCCGGCTCTTCTCAGCAAAACCAACCTTTCGAACCGAGCGTTAGAGTCTGACTATTCATATTCATAAGTGCTTTGCATATTGGCCTATTTGAATAATAGTTATTTGTTATACAAGAGTGCAAAGTTGCTTTTTAACCGCGTGTTCAATTTTGATGACCGAGCAAGCGAAGGATTCTAAAATTGAATCACGAGCGCAGCGAGTGATTCAAAATTAGAATCCTGAGCGTTAGCGAGGGAATCAAAAGAGCACGAGGTGAAAAATCTTTGCACTCGAGTGCAACACGTAACTTTTCATTCCACCTCAGCGAGGAAATGACTAAATGCAAAAAAAAAACGTTTACAATCACAAGATAGGTACACTTTTATTTCAGTTTAGGTATTAATTACTCGCTGCGCTCGTGATTCAATTTTAGAATCCTTCGCTTGCTCGGTCATCAAAATTGAACACGCGGTTAAAAAGCAACTTTGCACTCTTGTATAACAAATAACTATTGTTTTTTTTTTTTTTTATTTACTTCACAGCAAACTAGGATATAGTTAACAAATATGTTATTTTTTTATTTGAAATGCTAATTATTTAATTTAATTCAGTAGAAATTTAATGGCGCTCTTAGAAACGTCACTAAAATTAACCGCATTAATGCGTCCCCAACAACTTAAAACCTACTTTAAGCTAATATAAATATCTATAGACAAATATTTTAAAATGTATAGATATTATGTATATTATATTCATTTCAGATACTTTTAAAGATAGCGAGAAAAGGTATTGACGCCGATAATATTGTCAGAAATGCATTTTTGATACATAATTTGGATTTTATCGATCTATTGAAGTAAGTAAATAATTTAATTTTACTATTATGAATGCCATCATCATCATCATCATCATCATTAGGTCATATATGTCCCCACTGCAGGATACCTCCCTAACAACGAGGGGGTTTAGGCCATAGTCCACCACACGGGCCTAGTGCGGATTGGCGGACATGCCTTTAATTGCGACATACACAAATACCAACATCACATTGTGATAATACCTAGGTACTGGATTCGATTCCCAGTTATTACTTAGCTTTTTCTTAAGAATAATTATACTCATATCATCATTAATATATAAGTACCTACTTACAGTGATGTTCATGACTAAAACTGAATTTTGCGATAATCCGTACAAAGTTAAATAAACCTGGCTTTGCGGTTAGCATCGAGCATGTAACCAAGCGGTTAGTGAAGCCACCGGTCGTGGGTTCGAATCCCGCCAAGGAAAATCATTTAACAATAAGTCATAATAATATTTCATTTTTATTTGTCTGTTTGTTCTGTCTGGAAGTAATTATCTATATAAGTATGTATTTATATCAGCTATCTGGTTACAATACAACAAGCTCTGCTTAGTTTGCCGTGTGTGAAAAATGTCCCAGGATTTATTTATATTTTTCAGCACAATTTCTCGGTTAGACTACCATACATTGATTAAGCTGTTTGAAGATCTAGTTCTCGGTACTAGTTACGATTTGGAAACGGCTAGAAATATATTTCTGGAGGTTTTACCACATGCCAGAAGCGAAGCTTGCGCTAGATTCATCAAGTATTTGGTTATTGAAGAAAAGGTACGTGAATACTTACTTGTTTTATATATATACTAGTGGAGCAGGCAGACTTCGTTCTGCCCACCAGCGCCACCTACCGGGTCCAAGTATATGTAAGCTATCCTATCTCTCAAGTTGGATCGAACTGCACATGGTGTGCGAATTTTATTATAATCGGTTAAGTGGTTTAGGAGTCCATTGAGGACAAACATTGTGACACGAGATTTATATATATTAAGATATTGTAATAATATTGTCCTACTAATATTATAAATGCGAAAGTTTGTGAGTTAGGATGTATGGATAGATGTTTTTTAGGTATTCTTTAACGTAAAAACTAATCTGAATTTGATGAAATTTAAAGACAAGAAATTCAATTTATAACCTGGATTCCTATATAGGCTACATTTTATCCCGGCTAAATTGAAGATTCCCCCGGAACGGGAAGCCACTACTCATGTATATACATTCTAAAAAAATACTTATTTATTATTCGTTAAGTACTTACTTACTGGAAAAAAAACTTGTTTCATAAAAAAAAATATAAAAAAAACTTGCTTCTGTCTGCGAATTCGTCCGCGTGATAATCTTTCTATTGGTGAATTAGTTTTGTAAATCGGTTCAGTAGATCCAGAGATTACCCCTTACAACGTCTCTAACTCACAAACGTTAGTTCTTTATTATAATACTAGCTGCCTCCGCGCGGTTTTACCCGCGTAGTTCCCGTTCCCGTGGTAATACAGGGATAAAATATAGCCTATGTTACTCGGGGATAATGTAGCTTTCCAAAAGTGAAAGAATTTTTGAAATCGGTCCAGTAGTTTCGGAGCCTATTCATTACAAACAAACAAATCTTTCCTCTTTATAATATTAGTATAGATTAGTATAGATACACACAATAATACATATTTATATATTCTTCAGGTACTCGATAAAAAAATCATAATAATACAATAATTAACTCTTAACCAATTTATTGCAGGAGAAAATAGAAGACGTAGCTCTTCTATCATTAATCAGGAAGCTCCCATTCAACGTGGCCATACAAAGCCAGTCCCTCCTCGAAGAGTTGGAAGTGTTCACAAAACTAGGCTTAGACTTCCCATCAGACATCAGACACGCTGGTATACTGAGCTTCGCGACTTTAGTCCATAAAATGATGGACGGCTTACTAGTAAAACAAGATTATTTTGATAATATCGTCGTTAAATATTTTCGGATGTATAGTGGTGAGTTCAAAAGTCATCATCATCAGCTCATATACGTCTCCACGCTCGGAGCTCGAGCCTCCCCTAACAACGAGGCGGTGTAGGCCATAGTCCACCACGCGGGCCTAGTGCGGATTGGCGGACTAGACATGCCTTTGATAGTGACATCTCGGGCATGCAGGTTTCCTCACGATGTTTTCCTTCACCGAAAGCTAGTGGTGTGAATCCGTACGTAAGTTTTTAAACTCAGAGGTACGGGCCAGAGATTTGAACCTACACCCTCGTGATCGTGAGTCGGTGCGTTCCCAACTGAGCCACCACGGCTATAATGAGTTCAAAAGTATTTAAATTTAATTTATTGAGAAAACGATTTTCTATACTGAAATGTAAAATGTTTTTTATTCAAATATACCTTTACAAGTACTTATGAATAGTCTCTAATATGGTAACCAGATAGCTGATATCACTACCTACATATTATAAAACAAATTCGCTTACCGCTGTCTGTCCCTGTCTTCTTAAATATTAAGAAATATATTATGGAACGGATTTTGATCCGGTTTCTTTTAATAGATAGAGTGATTCAAGAGGAAGGTTTTTATATACAATACATGCATAATATGTTAGAGAAACACTGTCAATTTTGGAGGTTTCTAATGTGATGTATAAGCATTGCACCCGTGCGAAGCTGGGGCGGGTCGCTAGTACTACTATAATACTTCATATATTTCATTATTAACAGCCCGGTTGGCTTTGTGGTTAGTGACCCTGACTCTCAAGCCGCGGGTCGTGGGTTCGAATCCCACCCAGGACAAACGTTTGTATGCATGAATATGTCTGTTTGTTCTATGTCTGGATGTAAATATCTATATAAGTATGTGTTTAAATATGTATGGATCAGCTATCTGGTTACCATAACACAAGCTCACTTTGAAGCTTACTTTGGCCCGATTGACCGTGTGTGAAAAATGTCCCATGATATTTATTCATTATTAAATATATTTAAAACCGATTTGAATGAATAAATAATTTCATTTCAGATTGTCCACAATATCTAGATAGAATGATTTGGCTACAAGGCCTATTTAACATTGGTTTCTCAGCCGAATCTTATACTAGGATCATATATGCTGATAAAAGTAGGGATCGGCATGAGAGGCTGTGGGCCGCTTTAGCTGGAAGTCCGAAGACTGAGGAACCTTATATGGTATGTATAGCGTCTGCCCCGCGGTTTCACCCGCATTGTTAATTTTTGGGATACAATGTATCTTTGTGTATAAACCTTTCTTTGTTTTAATGGTAATTTATTTTATTATATTTTGATTGTATAGCTATTAATTACGTTTAATATACCTACTTTACTAATAACTTTAAACCTACTTTAGCTATTAATATTATTAATATTAATATTATTTATATTAATTAATCAATTTAAATGACTTTTTGGTTAACTGAGCCCACATTCCGCTGAGCCCGCGGGCTCAGTTTGTTTTTTTGGGAGTTACTCAACCCACTAACTAGCCAACTGGTCCAGCGGGCTCAGCGAAATGTGGGTTCAGTTGACCAAAAATTCATTTAAATTATGTTCCATAAAGTAGCTAGAATGTCTATTATTATTACAAATGCAAAGTGTCTAGATATTTTCTTGGCTTATAAAATTTATTGACCTGGGTGGGGGAGTCGAAACCCACGACCGGCGAAATCTATATAGCCAACCGGCTTCTTAAAAACTCGCGTTTTGTATCTCGGGATGAGATTCGAACCCGGGACTGTCGCCTTAATAGTCAGCTCACTAACCACAAGGCTATGCTGTCTGTCTAAAAAGCAACGAAAATAATGAAATAATTATTAATTTATTTAAATTTTTTTTGTATTACTATTCTAGTTTTAAGTTGTATATATATATGTTAACCTTATAAAATTATGCGTCTGTATAGAATAATATTTTCCTAATAAATATTTTCTTATTAATTTCTTTCAGGTAATAGAAATGACATTACCAATATTAACAAACGAAAATGAACATATTCAGCTGAGGATTGCATCACTCCACTCGTTTCTAAGTTCCCCAAATATAAGGGAAAGTGATTTTATGTTTGTACATAATTTCATTAAAATGTCGACGAATAATCAATTGAAGAGTTTCTGGTATGCCACAATAGAGAATATGAAGGCAAACAAACATTTCACTGGCTATAGAGTAGCGTAAGTATTTTTTTTTATTAAATACTAGCTGCCTCCCCGCGGTTTTACCCGCGTAGTTCCCGTTCCCGTGGGAATACAGGGATAAAATATAGCCTATGTTACTCGGGGATAATGTAGCTTTCCAAAGGTGCAAGAATTTTTGAAATCGGTCCAGTAGTTTCGGAACCTATTCATTACAAACAAACAAACCAACAAATCTTTCCTCTTTATAATATTAGTATAGACTAAGTTAGTGGCTTCTCGGGATCGTCAATTTTCCCGGGATAAAAAGTACCCTGTGTCCCAGTACCCTGCGAACCGATTTGAATAAATAAATACATAGATAGTGTAGAGCCTGAGAAAGGACGTAGGCTACTTTGTATCCCGTGAAAATTTTATATCTCCCGGAAACGCGGGTGAAACCGCAGGGAGCCACTAGTTTTCTTTTTATAATAAAAATGTATTTATTATAAAACAACATATGAACATAATAATAAAGCCCACCAAAAAGCGTGGCAATTTGTCGACGGGAACAGCGCTTTTTTATTTATTTATTATTTATTTTATAATATTTGGTTATTTAATTATGATATATATATAATGTACCTACTTTTATCTTCGCATTGAAATTAAATTAAATACTTAAATTTACTTATATAGCGATTTCATCATCATCGGCTCATATACGTCTCCACCGAGGAGCTCGAGCCTCCCCTAACATTGAGGGGGTTTAGGCCATAGTCCACCACGCGGGCCTAGTGCGGATTGGGGGACTTCACATGCCTTTGCTTGTGACATCTCGGGCATGCAGGTTTCCTCACGATGTTTTCCTTCACCGAAAGCCAGTGGTGTGAATCCGTACATAAGTTTTTATAAACTCAGAGGTACGGGCCAGGGATTTGAAACTGCACCCTCATGATCATGAGTCGGTGCGTTCCCAACTGAGCCACCACGATATAGCGATTTACGTATATACATATGTATATTCCATTTCAGCTCATACTACGTCCCGTTCGTTTCAAACCAAGTCTCGAAGCCAGATCCTCTATATTGGGCGACCACTAACTACATCATCAGTGCCCAAGAAGACAACGCTCCGTCCCTCCAAGTAATTAGCGTTGGTGATCCACTTGGAGCTTTACCAGCTTTTATAGCTTTTAAGCTATGTACTGGTGGTAGAAGACCTTATAAAGCTGCTGTAAGTTGTTCATAATTTGGGCATTTCAGTGAATGGTTTTTATTTGATGGGTCGGTTGGTTTTGTAGTTAGTGACCTTGACTTTCAAGTCATGGTAGCGAATCCCACCCAGGGGCCGTAGTCTCGACATGAATTTCGATAACTTTGCGACCGAATTCGGTCGGAAAGTCCTGTCAATCGGAACTTAACGATATTTGGTAGTCTCTACTGATGAAGTTATCGACCGATGTCGGTAGGTTACCGAAAAATCGATGAAACTTTGCGTCGATTTTTGACAGCCAGACTTAACAATATTTGGTAGTCTCTACTGAAAAAGCTATCGACCGACGTCGGTAAGTTACCGAAAAATCGATGAAACTTTGCGTCGATTTTTGAGAGCCCGCAAAGTGATCGGTACGATCGGTAGGAAAGCAAACTCTGAATTTTGAAAATTTTCAGGCGTTAAAAAGCAACAAATACTTAAAATGTACAGCATTGGTACATCGCCAGGAGCAGGTAGTAGGTGAATGAAGATATGGTGCACAGCAAAAAAAAAACTCTAGCATTATAAATCTAGTTCGGATGGCACGAAGAGGCATATGTGAGGAATCACTACAAGGGCCATTCATAAAATGTATAAGCTGTAATTGTACCTTCTTTAGTTATAATATGTTTGTCTATTTCCTTGCTAGACTAAATTATCTTCTTATCCCCTTTAGAAAAGACAGATAAAAGTGGGGTTGAATATATATTTCTGAGCAGTAATCTTATAGTTCCATCTTGGAACTTCAATTTGTTAAAATATAGGATAAAGGTAAGTCTATCAGTCCACCTATTTATGTACCTACTTCTTATACCTACATGATTTTAGGTGTCTTACTTATCTATCTATCTTTAATTACAGAAATAAGAATCGGCACTGGGCGAGCTGTTGCAGAGCAATTACAAAGAATTTTTATTGAATTAAACTAGATTTACGTATTTGTAATAATAAACCATAAAACATTTCAAAAATATTTATTATTTTCATAAATATACAGATATTTATTTATATCTTTGAAATGTACCGCCAAGGTCTGATATAACAAATGCCTAAGCTTAAACTTGAACTCAGCTTGCGCTAAGAAAGCCTCAGCCTCTGCTTGCAGTAGAGTTGCAGCTGCTATCATCTGTAATTAAAAAGACGTATTATGTATCTCGAAATGCTTTGAAATTTTCTCTAGCGTGATGCCGAATCTTCAAGATAATTAGTGCCAATTGATTAATTCTCGTAATTTCGTTTTGATTCAGAATTTTGTATTATAAACATTGTATGTGACTTATGAAAATAAAGCAACAAACTAAAGTAGATTCGCAAATGTATAAATTTTTAGGTTGTACTTACACGACGCTGCGGCCGCTCGGGCCTGCTTATGAAGAATTCCTCATTATTGAAATGAAGAAACAACGCCATGCAACTGATTTTCTCTTTAACTCTGCGTGTAATACGGAGACAAGAAGATATGACATTTTAAATATTTTTTCATAAAATTTGACATAAAATAGTGTTTCTAGGTGGCAAACTATCATAGTCCCTCGACAAATAATAAATTAATTAAATTCTGGTAAACACTTTGTACTAATTGTAAGTTTTTATGAAAAAGCTATATGCTTAATTTAAGTTTTATCTAGTTAGTGTAAAATTTTCAAATAAATGATATTATTTCGATAAAATCATCAATACCAAATTTCCCTGTTTTCAAGTAAACTTTTCGACAACCAATATATTTCATAAAAAAATGCCGGACTATGAATAACTTTTTCGGTAGCGTAGCGACGCATTAATTAACGATATTGCTCGCTATCTCGCAAGTAGAGACTTGCATTTGACATTAAGTTCGATACGGCAACCGAATTTTTTTGTTAACGATTATCGGTAGGAACTTTGCGATGACAAGTCGAGACTGCCGCCCCAGGACAAGCATTTGTATTCATGAATATGTCTGTTTGTTCTGTGTCTGGATGTAAATATCTATAATATGTATATTTAAGTGTCATCAGGTGGGGCCTGTTTGCCACCTTTGTGGTATAAAGAAAAATATAGTTCAATAGTCTGTTAGACAATTTGGAAGATTCGACCATTAAAATACTTAATAAATAAAAAACACTAATATTTTACTTCAATTTAAACGATAAAATTAAATCATATAATTTAGAATTGTAAGAATTCAAGGTTTAAAAAAGGTATTTTCTTTTTTTAGGCCTATGTTGTGATAGAAGGAGTAACAACAAGTGTTTATAAGAAACTATACGACTATAGTCTTAAGGAACTAAAAGTAGATCTGCTAATTGAAGTCTTGAAGAGTATGAACAGTTGGAAGATAAAAACACCGGATAAGGTAAGTCTGAAACCGTCGAAATGTGCTAGACTCTCTTAAGGCAGTTTACTGTCCGTAAATTAAATTTTTACGTTTTGCAATGATGATGATCAAAGATAAATAATCTATACTAATATATAGAGCTGAAGAGTTTGTCTCCTTGAACGCGCTAATCTCTGGAACTATTGGCCGATTTATCGAGGAAGGTATATATTTTATCTCTGTATTCCTACGGGAAAGGCGGGTTATTATAGTTATTATTATTATAAATATGTTAGTAAAATTTTGGTTTTGGTAAATAAATAATACAGATATCTATGTTTTTTTTATAAGGTACACATTGATATAGTAATAAAAATCCACGACAAGACAGTGTTTGCCACACACATGAACCAGTCGAGGTTCGAGAGCTGGAACGGGGAGGATTGTAAGTATAAATTATTATATGAAAACCTTTTTTTATGTTATCTACCTATCCTACTAATCACACTAATATTATAAAGGCGAAAGTTTGTTTGATATTTTTTCACATCGAGCATGTAACCAATAGAGTAGCAATAGTGAGCCATTTGTTTAGCAACGCATCAATGATTTGTCACGTATAACTAACAAGCCACGCTCGAACTAAAACAGTACCCGACCAATAAGAGACCTGTGTGTACGTCTAGTGCAACACTTGACCTTGAGTCGGCCAATCAGAACACAGGGGCCGGCGCAGCGCTTTGGCGTATTTTGTTTTCTAACAAAACTGTTAACAGTTCTACTCTATTGGTTACATGCTCGATGCTTTTTCATGTCTTAACGGCTAGAGCGGTATTAATAAAATTTGGTATGGAGTCAAAACGGCCGAAGGGACCTGCTTGAAATTTGGAACAGTGTTGGAATATGTTCTGGAATAACACATAGGCTACTTTTTATCTCGGGAAAATTAAAGGTCCTCCGGGAACGATTTGGAAACGGCTAGAAGTATATTTCTGGAGGTTTCACAACATAAACTTATATGAAAGAAATACAAATTCTTCAAACATAAACTATTTCTATAAACCAAAGTCCCCGCCGCCTCTGTCTGTCTGTCTGAACGCGATGAACACAAAAACTACTAAACAGATTTTCATGCGGTTTCCACTCAATTACGCATTATTTCATGGGGAAGGCTTTTATGTATAATACACCAATTTGGACCCGTTAGGTGGTGCTGGTGGGCAGAACGAAGTCTGCCGGCTCCGCTAGTACATTATATAAATACAATTTCATTTAATTTCAGTGGCTTCATCAGTGGAGGATTTCCTTCGTTTCGGAAGTCATATAAATCAGCAAATAGTTTACTATCCCTTTCAAACTGACGTCCATATACCCACGGAATTAGGTAAGTGTCATGCTGTCTCTTTCACACACGGCTAACATGGGACGTGCTAATAATAAGTCTGTTGTTTTCAGGAACCCCAATTAGGTTGCAGTCCACGATTCTGTCCTTTACATCGATTAGAGGAAACCTCACTTCTCCGTCAAATAGAATGTTGACATGGCGAAATGATTTACATATCAGGTATTTTCATCATATACGTCTTCACGCTCGGAGCTCGAGGGGGTGCAGCCCATAGTCCACACGCGGCCTAGTGCGGTGCGACTTCACATGCCTTTAATTGTGACATCTCGGGCATGCAGGTTTCCTCACGATGTTTTCCTTCACCGAAAGCCACTGCTGTGAATCCGTACATGTTTTTGACCGATTTGAATTCTTTCATTCTTTTTTCTTTGGGAAGCTCACTATCTCCGATGAATATAGGCTATATTTTATCCTCGTATTTCCACGGGAACGGGAACTACGCGAGTGGAACTGCGCTGGTCAACTAGTAAGAAATTTCACCAGCTTTAAAATTATCATGCCAAGTGAGCGCTCACCGAAACACTCCGCGTAACGGTGTAAAAGCCATCTGAGGCTAACACCTTCTAGTCCTTTAAAAAAATCGGGTGGGGCTGTGCCGGAGCACACGGCCGTTGGTTTTAACGTGAAACGTCTATGTTAGCGAATCGCTTGTAAGTAAAAGATTGAAATGACCCCGACACGAACTCAGTGTCATAACAGCGAGCTGACTATAGAAGTGAAATATTCACACCACATTTTTGTTTCTAAGACTAATAGTTTTTTAATTATTAAGGTACGATGATATAGACCTTTTCGTTATGGTCCACTTTTTAAACCTGGTACCCGTATGTTTCGGCGCGATTTTAAAGACGTTTCACGTCAAAAAATGCAGCTTTAAAAGAAATGTGTAACCCTTTCTAGGTATCAAGGTACATCGATCACTTCCTTATCGACGGACGGTCCGTTAGTGCAAACTCTGCATACATCACGAATACAGCAATCTATAGTAGCACATCTGCCTATGAAGTTTAATGTGTCTTTAAACGATGATTCTTTAGAGTAAGTATAATATATCTATGTAGGTACTTTTATATAAAAAATCCTATTTTTGGTTTTAAACGACTTAAAAGGCTTCTTGCATTGTAAAAATTCTTATATATTTTCCAGTTTGACGTTCCCGAACTTAGGGACCCAGCAAGGTGGTATAGCTATGCATTCTCGAGCTCAAATAGCACTAGAAACTTTGAAGGACAAATTTTATAATACTGTTGCTGATGCTGGAAAAATTGGGGTATGTATTTTTATAGATAAGTATAAAAAATTGTGTTTTTTTAAAGTTTCACGAATATATATGTCTCCACGCTCGGATCTCTCCTCTCCCCTAGCATCGAGGGGGTGCAGGCCATAGTCCCCACGCGGCCTAGTGCGGCGCGACTTCACATGCCTTTAATTGTGACATCTCGGGCATGCAGGTTCCTCACGATGTATTCCTTCACCGAAAGCCAGAGGTGTGAATCAGTACGAAGTTTTTATAAACTTAGAGGTACCTGCACGAGTCGGTGCGTTCCCTGAGCCATCACGACACTAGAAGACTAATATAAGTTATTTCTATGCTTTGTTTTGGTTATCAGGTAAATGACACTGGTATATTCTTCGATTGTGAACGGCCGATGACTGGTGCAGAACTTTTGGATAAATTACTGACATCGAAATCAAATAATATTGAGTAAGTTACTTATTAAGTTATTCTAATTTCTTTAACAAAAAATTACTTAAATTTTAAAACGTATGTATATAACTTTTATAAAAACATATTGAAGTTTCTATTTGTAATGTCAAAATTACAGGTTTTATTACTTTACACTAATCAAATCGCTACCCTGTGGAAGCATGCCAAGAATGCTGGCAGAATTACCACAGAATTGGTATAGCAATTCTTTGCGTAAAATATATGCCAGCCCTCTTGTCAGCCTCCACGAGACAATGAGAATTAAAAATAAATTAAATTTTGTAATCAAACCTCCCAGCCTCCTAACCTCCATACAGCCTTCCCTGATCATCCTGAACAGCATCCTCCTGTTCGCCTCCCCCCCCTCAGGCTCCTGCGGCGTGATCCTCCCCCCCCGCCGGTTCACCAGACCAGGGGACAATGTACTCCAGTTGAAGTTCCTCGCCAAACGGATTAACTTCACAAACTATACCACGGAAATCGAAGCTAATATGTTGATCAATTATTTTAGGTAAGTTTTTGTTTAAGGTAATTCCTATATATCTAATTTTCTCTATATCTAACTAAATAAATGAATAAATATCCTAGGTCATTTTTCACACACGCAGAAAGAAGAAGAAAGTATGGATGGATTGTGTAAAAGCTGATATGTGTAACAAGGGAGTGATGAGTGAAATGACGGCTGACAGAGAGGAATGGAAGAAAGATACATGTTGTGCCGACCCTGCTTAGGCGGGATGAGGCCAGGAAGAAGTAGAAGAAGTTTTTCACACACGGCCAATCTGATTCCAAACTAAGCAGAGCTTGTGATATAGTAACCAGAATGCTGATATACTACATATACCTACTACTTTTAAATACATACTTAGATAGATATTTTTCATCCTGACGCAGAACAAACAGACATATTCATGCATACAAATGTTTTTCCTGGGTGGGATTCGAACACGACCGGTGGCTTGAAAGTCAGGGTCACTAACCACAAAGAAATGGCAACTTTACTCACCTACCTACCTATTTATATAAAGCCGTTCAAATCAGATTTTACCTTAAGAATCCAAGTATTACGAACAAAATTTTTGTTGCACCATTCTTAAAAGATGTGTTATATAACACTGTATTGCAAATGACAGCTGCACTCTCGTCCCCCTTATCATTATATATAATATAATATATAAATATATATTATATATAAAGCCGCTTTCAGCTACGAAGTCTACCCTTAAATTCTCCTTCGGCTGAGAGCCCTCTGCGCTCACTGAAACACTCCGCGTAACGGTGTAAAAGCCATCTGAGGCTAACACCTGCTAGTCCATTTGAAAAAAACAAGACTACAGTCAATCGGTACAATTAACAGGTTTGTGAAATTTAGTTTACTCTCTTCCTCTTCCAGCACCCAAAATCCATCTGAAGTGTTCCTGAAGGTAGAAGCCGATGCTAAGCTCATAGATTCAGGTGGTAATACTAACCTTCAAGTAACACTACATGGACAGCAAGAACAGAATTCAAAGACAAAAGATTGGACGGTAAGTATTATTTTTTATTTATTTACATAGATGTATTTATTGTATACCTAGGTAAGTATTTACTGTAGAGCTAAATCAAGTAAATGTATTTATAGTGAGTAGTAATTATGATAAAATTGCCAGCTATTAGGAATTCAATTATATTTACATACTCTTTAACATTCGGCGAATTTGATTCCAAACTAAGCAGTGCTTGTGATCTGGTGATAGCTGATGTACTACATAGGTATATTACTATTAAATAAAAACGTTAAAGTACAGACACAGACTATAGATATGCAATTTATTCTATATGTATATTCTGTGTCTCTTTTTAGTATGTATTAAAAAGAGGTTCATCAGCTATCTGGTTACCATTTGTACAAGCACTGCTTAGTTTGGCATCAACTAGGCCGTGCGTAAAAAATGTCCCAGTAGTTTTCTTCACAAAAGTTTAATCAACAATTCCCATCAGATCTGCCTTCGAGAACAAGCAATAAGTCATGAGGCGTTAGACCAGGACATATCCTCGTATCCGGCGTCATACGAAGGTCACGTGACCTTGACCTACACCGGCAACCGATCGACATGTTTCGACTCAAGGTCGTCCAGTGAGGTGACCTTCAAATATAAAGGAATACCTGAGAGTAAGCAGGGGACTCTAGAGAGTTATTATGAAGTTAAGGTTTTTGGAAGAAATGTGAGTATTTATAATCTTTATAATTTCCTAGCTGATCTGTGAAAGTCTTGAAAATATATGAACCTCTTACAAGTTTTTGTAACATTTTTCTTTGATGCTCTGCTCCTATTGGTCGTAGCAAGGTATTATATAGCCTATATCCTTCCTCGAAATTTAATTTGAACAAGTAGTTTTGGAGCTTGTTCAAAACAAACACATTTTTGTGGTCACGGTCCCGGGCACCCTTATTTGTTTTCGGGATAAAAAATAGTCCGTGTTTTATAACACATTATAATGCCCAGGTTATAAACTTTAAACTCAAATCTTCGTCCCAAATTTCACCCAAATCCGTTCTGTAGTTTTTGTTTGATGGACTAACAAACATCTAACCTCCTCTCTCCTATATGTTACTTTTATGTATTTTGCTGTGCCCGCACAATTTCAATTGCAAAATGTCAATTTAACTATCTTAATTTTAATATAAATATTGTGGAATGCAAAAAATAATATGAATATGAACATCCATCCATACAATCTTTTTCACCTATTTCTTATATTGACATGTATTTCCTGATGTTTTAAGAGACATTGAATTTTGAACCTTATTTGTAAGCATTTAGTATTTATATTGCAGCTATCAGAGATGGGCATTTTGGAATCGGATGCCATGGGACAAACGACTCTAGGCCAACTACTTTCGAGCTATAACACACAACCGCTGAATATCACCGCTGTTATAAAGGTATTTGATATTGTTCATCATCATCAGCTCATATACGTCTCCACGCTCGGAGCTCTCCCCTCCCCTAACACCGAGGGGGCGTCCATAGTCCACACGCGGCCTAGTGCGGTGCGACTTCACATGCCTTTAATAGTGACATCTCGGGCATGCAGGTTTCCTCACGATGTTTTCCTTCACCAAAAGCCAGTGGTGTGAACAACGTAGCTTTCTATTGGTGATAGAATCATTTAGATCAGTCCAGTAGTTTTAGAGCATATTTATAACAAACAAATAAGAAAAAAAAACTTCGTCATTATAGTATTTGTATGTGACGGTATTTCAATTCGTAATGAACATTTATGTGCATGAACATGTCTATTTCTGTGTCTGGATGTAAATATCTATAAAAGTATTTTTACACGGCCAATCTGATTCCAAAGTCAGAAGAGCTTGAGTTATGGTAAGCAGAGCAGAGCAGATATACTACATATACTACTTATAAATACAAACTTATTATAGATATTTACATCCAGTCACGACAAACAGGCATTCATACGTACTCATGTCCGATATGAGATTCGATTCCACGACAGGTGGAAAACTGGTCTCTCTTCTATGATTTTTTTTAGGAAAGGAACGGTTTAGCATCAATAAGTGTAAACAAGGGTGCAGAAATGCAGTTTAAGTCAGACAACTTCGGTTGGCTCTTAGACAGTTGGACCGATATGCAGATAATGAAGAGTTACGGATTTTATAGTAAGTACATAATATTATATATTATACTTGCTGCCGCCCCGCGGTTTCACCCGCGTAGTTCCCGTTCCCGTAAGAAAACGGGGATAAAATATAACCTATGACTTTCCACAATAACGTAGCTTTCTATTGGTGAAATAATTTTCGAAATCGGTTCAGTAGATCCAGAGATTACCCCTTACAACGACACAAACTCACAAACGTTACCTCTTTTTAATATTACTTAGTATTAATTTTGTCCATATAAAACATTTAATGACTGTAACACAATTAAATCATACTAGGATTTCTAGTTTTTTTAACTATTTCCAGGAGAGTGTCGTCTCCAGGAGACAGCTGTTCAGACTCTATCAGGGACCTTAGAACAGCTTCCTTCGACTCAGTGCCCCACGACCCTAGCATTAGCCGACTGCAGCGATAATACCCCGAGGTATGTATTTATAAACCTGACTAGCTGCCGCCCCGCGGTTTCACCCGCGTAGTTCCCGTTTCCGTGATCACAGGGGTATCAAAAATAGATGTTAGCCGATTCTCAGACCTACTGAATATGCACACAAAATTTCATGAGAAGAAGTTTAATCTCAAACACCGCGACACGAGAATTTTATATATTAGATTATAAATATCCTGGGACATTTTTCACACACGGCCAATCTGATTCTAAAGTAAGCTTCAATGTGAGTTTGTGTAATGGTATGTGAAAAATGTCCAAGTATATTCATTTATTTTTTAGCCGACTTCAAAATGGAGGAGAGTTCTTTGTACCGTATATATTTATTATATTTCATTTTATACTAGCGACTCGCCCTTGCTTCGCACGGTTGCAATGTTTATAGGCCCCGACATCACATTAGAAACCTCCAAAATTGTCAGTGTTTCTCTAACATATGATGCATGTATTGTATATAAAAACCTTCCTCTTGAATCACTCTATCTATTAAAAAACCGCATCAAAATCCGTTGCGTAGTTTTAAAGATTTAAGCATACATAGGGATATAGGGACAGTGAAAGCGACTTGTTTTATACTATGTAGTGATGAGTATACTTGTAGTTTTGTATTTTGAGTTTTTTTATACATTACTAGCGGACCCGGCAGACTTTGTGCTACCCACCAGCGCCACCTTTCGGGTCCAAATGGATGTATTATACATAAAAACCTTCCCCATGAAATACTCCGTAATTTGGTGAAAACCGCATGATAATCTGTTCAGTTGTTTTTGTATTCATCGCGTTCAGACAGACAGGCAGAGGCGGCGGGGACTTTGTTTTATATATATAGAAGATACTTTTATTGTTGTGTTTATAGGTTTGCCGTCCAGCGTCAAAAAAATGGAGGTATAAAAGTCTTCAATGGAGGGTTCTTCGTCGAAATTACTGATGAAGATTCTAGAATAATCGTCGATGACTCCAAAGCAGGAGAACTGTTCTGGTAAGTCTTTTAATTGGATAATTAATTTTCTATGTACCTATATCCTACTAATAATATAAATGCAAATGTTTGTGTGTATGGATGTTTATTACTCTTTCACGCAAATACTACTGAAAGGATTTGAAATGAAATTTGGAACACAGATATGTAGTTGCTTGGAATAACACATAGGTCACTTTTTATCCAGGGAAAGCGGGTGAAAAAGGGGGGAACCACTAGTATTATAAAAAGGAAAGAAAGATTTAAATTTTGTTTGTTTGCTTTTATTGAATAGGCTCCAAAACTACAGAACCGATCAGAATAATTATTTCGTCAATAGAAAGCTACGTTATTAATGAGTGTCATAGGCTATATTTTATCCCTGATACCTACGAGAGCGAGAATTACGTGGGTAAAACCGTGCGGCGGATGCTAGTATTACGGTTTGAAGAGCGAAAATCCTCTTTATCCTAATCCTTTGGGAATTAAAGACAATCCTTAAGACTTTATGAAAGAAACATTTAATTTGATTATGTTTGGTAAAGACATTGTCGATTGGTTAGGACTCTAACATTCAAGCTGCCGATTATGAATTCGATCCTCACTTACGCCCGATGTTAATAATCTATCTCCAATCCGTAATTAAAACCAACGAGTTGTCAAAATGGACGGATAGCTTATTGGCAAGCAAAAACTATCATTTTCGAACAGATTCGATCGATCGTAGATCGAAGATAGATTGATTTTAAAGCTTCACCCAGAAAATGGATTGATATATCAATCTTAGATAGCAAAAAATGGATCAGGATTGATTATTGACATCGGGCGTTAGTACGAACATTTGTGTGTAGGTACAAAAGTCGTGCGTACCTCTGAGTTTAAAAAACTTACGTACGGATTCACACCACTGGCTTTGGGTGAAGGAAAACATCGTGAGGAAACCTGCATGCCCGAGATGTCACTATTAAAGGCATGTGAAGTCGCACCGCACTAGGCGCGTGTGGACTATGGACGCCCTCTCGATGTTAGGGGAGGCTCGAGCTCCGAGCGTGGAGACGTATATGAGCTGATGATGATGATTTATTTTTTATATTTGCTTGTTCTGTGTCTGGATGTAATTATCTATATAGGTAGTATTTAAAGTAGTATATGTAGTAAATCAGCTATCTGGTTACCATATCACAAGCTCTGCTTAGTTTAGAATCAGATTGGTGTGTGAAAAATTTCCCAGGATATTTATTTATTTGTTTTATTTTCAGGATCACTTCAAAAGCCGATGTAGTGAAGATAATTCTTCGTCATACAGATATAGAAGTATATTATAGGCGTAATGAGACAATAATTCTTTTGCCATACTTCTATTTAAGTACAGTGTGCGGAGTTTGTTCTAACATACACGATTATGAATGTAAAATTACTAAATAAATATTATATTTTATATATGATTTTGTTTTTTTTTAACCGACCACGGGGGAAATGTGGGTTATGTTTTAACCGGTATGTATCCACGTTTGTCAAAAAATCATCAATGCAAAGTTATACGAATATATGAAAGCATATGTTAGCCCTTCAACTGAGAAGAACCGTTAAGAAACTCAGCTCAATTTTATTTATTTATATTAATAGATAGCTATTACAATAAATAAATAAATGGACACAAATAAATTAGAAATAATAACCCATAGGTACATACATCATTATTATGTCCTAATAGGTAGTTTGAAAAAGTCGCGGTGCTTAACGGGTGCAGGTTCAAGTCTACCTGGGCCGTATCTATTGAGATATAGTACCTACTTATGTATAGATTTTAATAAAGAACGTAAGGCTTTACTTGTCATATAAAAAAATTAACAAACAAAATAATTACATAAGTAATTCTATGTAAGTATTTTTATACTTACTTTTTTATTGTATACTGTTACAAAAATCACACTAATATTATAAAGGCGATTCTAAGAAGTATGTTTGTTACTCTTTCACGCGACAATGGCTGAAAAAGAACATAGGCTACTTTTAATCGGGAAAATTGTATGCCCCTGGGAACGCGGGTGAAACCACGGGTATCAGCTAGTCCTCCATAAACCTAACGCAAAGGTCTCCCGAACCGTATAATCTGTCGGCAAAGAGGGCATACATCATGCCCATTGAACAGTGCGTGCTTTGATCAGGTGCAATGGTGTTATGTGTCCTGTGATCTCGGCTGAGTGGGTAGGTGGAGGCACACTATATTACACACGTGTGTTTTTCTTTGAGATTTCACGCGCTAGTTGGAAAACGAACGGTGCGGCAGAGGCGTGGTGGTTCAACTATAGGTACCTATATGTAGGTACACTAATAGGAAAAAAATGTGCTATAGCCCTCGTTCGCACGAGAGTTTTTTTTTCGTTAAAAAAGCGTTCAAACACAACAAATGCATTTCCAAGTACCATAATATGCTCTATTTCCAACTCTCAATGTTGAAAATGCAACACCGCTCAATAAAAAAGCGTTGCGTTTTAAAAACGCTGTCGTGTGAACATATAGGTACATGCCGTACATGGGAATGCATTTGTTGTATTTGAACGCTTTTTTAACGTCCGTTAAAAAAACTCTCTTGCCAATGTGGGCTTAGTGTGTGTCTGAATAAACTCAAAAAGTACTGTGCCGATTTTAAAACATTATTTCACCATTGGAAAGAGTTGACTGACTTTTTTAACTAGCACAGGGGCGAGACCAAAAAGGACAAGGCGTAAACCGATAGAAACTTCTTACAATAAATTGTTTTCATACCAAATATATTTTTTAATTGTCTAAATTTGTTAATGGTTACGATTATACGTCAAATTTTAAATTAGGAAATGATGTTTAAATTGATACTTTACAACTTTAAAAATGTAATAAGTAACTTGATGCTGCTTGATGGGGTTGCTCTGCTTAAGTTTATTTTTATGAATATTCATTTTTATGAAATCTAAGTTTGTTTTGAAAAGAGTAATTGCTGAGTTTATTGCCGGCTCTTCTCAGCAAAACCAACCTTCCGAACCGAGCGTTAGAGTCGGACTATTCATAAGTGTCTAGAAGGCCTATTCGAATAAAAATATTTTTGATTTGATTTTAATATAGTATTTTGGGCTTTACTGCACACAGTGTGACAAAGAATGTAATTTGAAAACTGGCAAACATTTTTAGACCGCGACCGTACTTTGCACAAAGAACAGCTTGAGCGATTCAGTGTGGCTATATTCCCAGCCTTCTTGGCACACACCCACACTTTTCGCTTGACGATTTAGGGCATATTTTCTAACTAGTTGACCCGCGCAACTTCTTTACCACCACTTTTTGATGCTCCGCTCCTATTCGTCATAGTGTCATGATATAAGAAAATGACAGACCGGTTGGCTTTGTGATTAGTGACCCTGACTTTCAAGCCGCTGGTCGTGGGTTCGAATCCCACCCAGAACAAAATTTTGTATGCATGCATGAATATTTCTATTTGTTATATGTCTGGATGTAATTATCTATATAAGTATGTATTTAAAAGTAGTATATGTAGTATATCAGCTATCTGGTTACCATAACACAAGCTCACTTTGAAGCTTACTTTGGAATCCGATTGGCCGTGTGTGAAAAAAATTACCCAGGATATTTATTTATTATATATATATATATATATAGCCTTCCTCGTTAAATGGGCTATCTAGCACTGAATTTTTTTTTCAAATCAGACCAGTAGTTCCGGAGATCATTACGCTATAGATAATATGTAGCAGACCATCAATCAAAAATGTTGCAGTAACGGGTAAGTGAGCTAGTTTCTTAAAAAATTGGTATATGTCAACCTTAAGCGTCATAATATACATATCTACCTAACATGTAAATTTTATGAGATTCTTATACAGTTCGGATATATTAAATAGTGCCTGAATTTTATGATCTACTTTATGATGATGATATGGCGTGGTTTATCGGGCCTCTTACCTACTTATATAGAAATTTTGTTAAGATAAGTAGATTCAGCATTTCACGGTATCTATGTCGTAATATTAAAAATCGATAACGATATAATTTGATTGGTTGTCATTTCTGACAGTTTCAAAATAAATCAAAAATTTATCGTACTTAGTATTTTGGATGTCTTGTAAACTTTTTTGTAAATACTCATCGTCATAATCAGCTCATATACATCTCAACCATAGATGATATATAATAACTAAAGACTCAACTGCAGAACTTCTGCAGTTGAGTTTGTTGTTTGTTGTTAGAGGAGCCTCTTGCTTCTGCTGCAGAAGCAAGAGGCTCCTCTAACAACAAGGAGGTTTAGGCCAAAGTCCAATAAAAAAGAAAGTTCTAAAAAAAAGGTTCCATATTTTATGAAAATGTGTGATAGAAAAGGTATATCTCTTGTTTTATATGGTTGGTTGGTATTTAGCTTAAGTTATGTAGTAGGTAGCTAGATAGATATTATTTCATCTAACTTTTTTTATTATCCATTGTTTTAGTTCTATACAGTTCAAATATTTTTTTTAGATTCGTTACTATTCTTATTATGTGATAAAAAAAAAATTTGATGAACATAATTATTTTTCAATGCTATTTTTGTACTACTTACCTACACTACACCTTTGTCAAGACAAAATCAATATTAAATAAGCAACTGGGTCAACATCATACCCCATTGTCTAACAAAGTAGTTATATTTAAAGCCCCCTCATTTTTATTAGAGCGAAAATTTCCTCTACACGATCAAAAGCGTGTGTACTCAACAAGATGCAATGCTCAACTGACCATTCTGACGTCATAATTTTGAATAAAGAACACCCGGAGCGCGGCTAATGATTGGTCAACGAGGCGACCATAGACTAATCAGCTTGCATCTTTAATCGAGCATAGACAAAATGGTCGGAGCTTAGCACTTTGATCATTTAACGCTTGAGTAACTTTTTAATCTTACAAAGGGTGATATAATTATGTGGTAAGGTTGTATATACACCAGTGTTGATGATTAGTCAAGCGTTCTACGGCTGGGTTAAGTAATTTGTAAAGCTGTTGGAATTTAAATAAATAAATTATAATAGTAGCTTCCGTCCCCTGGTTTCACCCGCGTACCTCACTCACGCTCAATTGTGCCGGTACAAAAAAAATGTCCATAAAATTAGAAAAAACAAATATTACTTAGGAGTATGAAAAAAAGATTACAACCTATTTTCATACCTACCGAAAATGCTCAGAAAATTTCATTAAAATCGGTTCTATATCAGTTTAGGAGTTATTGTGTAACAAACAAACTCACATTCAGATTTTAAATTAGATTTTCCCTGGATATATTATAATACCATTTCACACAGAATTATCTACAAATTTGTACCTAGTCTCCTTAATATACAAGAATACAATTTGATCTTAAGAGGAATCCTTTTGCGTGAAACGGAATTTATTTAGGGCTGGCAACTTTATAAAATGGTTACTTTATATTTAAGACATTAAGTTAATTTAGACAATTACACAGACTATAGACAATTTTTTTAATAACTTTATAAATAAACTAACAGGTGAATAATATGTGTTTTGGTACATTATATTACAAACGACTATTTGTTCATAAACACGATATGAATGAGAAAATTTTAAGAATGTTAAAATGTTAGTTAATCTTTCACACAAAAACTACTTAACTGGATTGGGATGAAATCTGGAACAAAAATAATACAAGATAGCTGTGTTCTATCTTGTATCTACTTTTTATCCCGGGGAACTTTACCATCCTCCGAGAAGGCAAGTTAAAAATATATTTCATGAATTGAAGATTTAGTTTTGATTTGAAGTTATTTTTCTTTTGAATCTAGTGAAAATAAAGATCACACAATCTGATTCTAAACTAAGCATTCGTGCATCTATCTATCCATACTCATAAACTGTCGCATTTATAATATGTCTCTCCACGGTTTCACCCGCGTTCCCGGGAGATCCTTTATTTCCCCGGGATAAAAAGTAGCTTATGTGTTCTAGAACATATTCTAGCTCTCTGCCATATTTCATTGCGGTCCCTTCAGCCGTTTTATATTAATCTTTTTATAATATTAGTGTAGATTATGATGAAAGTGCCACCCCTACCTTTCTCGGAGTATTACAGGTACTCGCCAATTTAATTAAAAGAAAAGACAAGAGAAGAAGCTTTATCCTTTGTATTGTTGCGCCTAAATATTTACTGATCCTTTGGGGGACGCCCACGACGTTTAGAAAACTGATTTGATTCGCTACTATCAAACCGTGGCTTTGCTTGCCATTTTTATCTAATACTAGTGGCTCCCCGCGGTTTCACCCGCGTTCCCGGGATAAAAAGTAGCCTATGTGTTATTCCAGAACATATTCTAGCTCTGTGCCAAATTTCAAGCAGATCCCTTCAGCCGTTGGAGCGTGAAAGAGTAAGTAACAAACATCCATACTTACAAACTTTCGCATTTATAATATTAGTAGGATATAAAATTCTCGTCTCGCGGTGTTTGTGATTAAACTCCTCCGAAACGTTTTTAAATTTTTTATGAAATTTTATATGCATATTCAGTAGGTCTGAGAATCGGGCAACATCTATTTTTCATCCCCCTAAGATCACGGGAACGGGAACTACGCGGGTGAAACCGCGGGGCGGCAGCTATATCTATATACTAGTGACTCGGCTTCGCATGGCAGCAATACTTATATCCCGCCGACATCACATCAGTTACCTCTAAAATTATCAGTGTTTCTCTACTACATTATGCATATATTATACATACATATAAACCTTCGTATTGAATCACTCTAGGTATCAATTAAAAAATTGCATCAAAATCTGTTGCGTAGTTTTAAAGATTTAAGCATACATAGGGATATAGGGACAGAAAACTACTTTGTTTTATACTATGTAGTGATGTAAAACTAATACACTAATAGGTACTAGTTTGTTCGACGCTAACCAAATTAATTCAGTAGTTTCTGAGATATTAATTTAGACAAGGGTTATTATTTTGAAATGCGGTGTGATATTTAATATACAAAAGTATCTAAAAAGGTTTTATCAGGCCAAAAAAAACGTAAGAAAAAATTAACAACATCATTTTGCAAATCAATATCTATGTTCTAATATTATAAATGTGATTTAAATGAAATTTGGTACACAGATAGTCCAGAGCCCAAGAAAGGACTTAGACTACTTTTTATCACGTGAAAATGGTAGATCTCCCGGGTACGCGGGTGAAACCGCGGGGAGTCACTAGTAATATACAAAATACTATTATAATATATTTTTACCAGATTTATTTTTAAAATAAATCTTTTGTAAATAAAGTCGTGATTACAATTACTGAGATCCACAAACAATTTTTAACGAGAAACCTCAGAATATGTTGACCCAAAAACAGGGTTTATGAGTGGTGCCGCCTTCTAACGGGATAGTAGGTTAGGTGAGTTACTAACGAGGAAAGTTGTTAAGCGAGTATCCTAGTAGAGTGTTGGTATTGCTGGAAGCTTTCAATCGATAATTACTAAGTAAATAAAATACAAATGTAGCTTAAGCGATTTAGCTTAGTTAAATATTGATAAGTTTATTACGTGTTCATTGTTAATAACCAAGAGGTAGATTTATTCATTTATGCTTTAGAAATAGCCGAAATATTCATATACTTACATAGATGTTACTATTATTTAGGTACTACCAGCTACTTTATTTCTAAAATACTTCATATTAGGCTCAATAACACCTATACTTAGTTATCTTTTTAAAGTGACTCTATTTGTTTCAGAAGTTTTCAAATATACCTATTTGTTTTTATACCACGTGCGGTGCCCGTAGACCGCGCTATGCACGCGCGCAGCACCAGGGGCGGCACTCACGCGGCGACGAGCCTGGGAGAATCCCTTCACTCCCTTCTTGAAGAACCCCATGCTGTACTCCATTGGAAATAACATGGTGGGGAGATCATTCCACAACCTGAGTGTCCGCGGTAGGAAGATCCTCTGAACCCATAGAGTTCGAGACCAATACGGTTCCAGAGTGGTTGGTTCGGTTATTTGTAAAACCAACATTATGCTTACAGAAATAAAATAAAATAAAATAACATCATGGTAACATTTCAGTAAGCGTCGGCAACAAATATGCGACTTACTTATTTTGGAAACAATAAATTGAAATTAGATTAGTATTAAGAAGTTAGTATACTTCATTCCATGAAATATCAATATAATGACTAACAAAAAATCGTAATTGTAGTATGTAGTTTATTTTTCATATTATAGCGAATCTTACTGGGTATATCGCTACGAAAATTACTTAATAGATTTTTGTATAACCCTATTTTCAGTACAAAAACCATAAACCTAAAATCACCATGCTAGTACTTCACAATCGATTTAGTAAACAGTCAAGTACACTTGCCCGTGCAAATACTCCACCCCTACAGGCAGCCGTCTGAATTAGCGGTAATTTTCACCAAAGCTGTAATGGTGCTCGAGAGCAAAAGGGGTATAACTCCGAATAATTAAATTCCTGTTCTGCCTTAGGGACTTACTGAGAGACCTATGTGTTAGGCCCATTTTAGTCCCTTTAAATTCCTATGTGAAAGTTTGGGCGTTCGGGTCTTGTTGGAAGGGTTTTTTCAATTGCTTATATTAGAAACTAGTTGACCCGTGCAATTTACCTAACTTCACTTGTCCGTTTTTGCAACATTTTTTTATTGATGCTTCGCTCCTATTCGTCGTAGCGTGATGATATATATCTTATAGCCTTCCTCGATAAATGGGCTAACTAACACTGAAATGATTTTTCAAATAGGACCTGTAGTTCTTGAGATTAGCGCGTTCAAGCAAACAAACATATCGTCTCGGGCTAGGTTTCCTCACGATGTTTTCCTTCACCGAAAGCCAGTGGTGTGAATCCGTACGTAAGTTTTATAAACTCAGAGGTGCGGGCCAGGGATTTGAACCTGCACACTCATGATCGTGAGTCGGTGCGTTCCCAACTGAGCCATCACGGCATTAATATTAGTTAGGATAGATCAAACTCTGCCTAATATGGAATCAAATAGACCGTACGAATAACCCAATTATTTCCTCAAACAATCAATAACTAAGCAGACTCTAGTACTTGCAAATTTAAGTCCTCGTATCGTTTAAGTCGCCCGATGTCAATAATCAATCCTGATCAATTTTTTGCTATCTAAGATTGATATATCAATCCATTTTCTGGGTGAAGCTTTAAAATCAATCTATCTTCGATCTACGATCGATCGAATCTGTTCGAAAATGATAGTTTTTGCTTGCCAATAAGCTATCCGTCCATTTTGACAACTCGTTGGTTTTAATTACGGATTGGAGATAGATTATTAACATCGGGCGTAAGCCTACATTATCCATTATCTATCTATATATATAAAACAATGGCACCGCCGCCTCTGTCTGTCTGAACGCGATGAACACAAAAACTACTGAACAGATTTTCATGCGGTTTTCACCAAATTACGGAGTATTTCATGGGGAAGGTTTTTATGTATACATCAATTTGGACCCGGTAGGTGGCGCTGGTGGGCAGAACGAAGTCTGCCGGGTCCGCTAGTTATCTATACTCTATACTAATATTATAAATGCGAAAGTAACTCTGTCTGTCTGTCTATATGTCTGTCTGTTACGCTTTCACGCTAAAACTACTGAACCGATTTAAATGAAATTTGGTACACAGATAATCCAGAGCCTGAGAAAGGACATAGGCTACTTTTTATCCCGGGAAAATTGAAGATCCCCGGGAACGCGGGCGAAGACGCGGGGAGCCAGTAGTTTAAAATAAAATAAAACATACTTATACTACTTTACTCATCGGTTTCGCTTCCACATCATTGATACCACTAAAGTCCAATACTATCAAAGGCGACCGTTTCATAAAGAGTTTCTCTGTCCCTTTCACTCCCAACCATAATATAAAGCTATCTTCCTCACCCATGACTTCGACGCTTTGTTTTCAATCAGAACTTTTTACTCGATTTAAACATGATGAGATGGACTTTTAAAAGACTTTTTTTATATTTCTTTTCTTTTATTTATGCATGAGCTAAAGCTACGTTTATACTGGGAACCATATTATTATAAAGTTAGTTACATCCCCTGGCTTTGCTTGCGTTTTTTAGAAATTACCATGGAGTAGAGCAGTTATATACTTTAGTTTAAATATTTAATTACAGGTACATAACATTAATATTACAAAAGCGAAAGTTTGTGTATGTTTTTTACATCTTCACATCTAAACAACTAGTACTTAATAAACTACTTTTTATCCCGGGAAAATTTAAGATCCCTGGAACGCGGGTGAAACCGCGGGGCAGAAGCTAGTAAATGACTTACTAGCTTCTGCCCCGCGGTTCTTATAGTAAGGTAAAATGGCGTCTCTATCTACAATCAAATTTTGTATTAAAGAGTGGCTTGATGCTCCGTCCCTTTCTTTAAGTACTATATCGCGTGAGACATCCGATTCATATAGAGAATTAAAGATGGACAGTCAACCAACCATATAGCTACAATTACGTAGCTGCTACGAGTCTACGAGCTACGGTTTCGTAGATGGCCTACGAGAATGCAATTAAAATTAATTGCGTTCGCAAATGGACTGCGAGAATATAACAAGTAGTATATTATCTATTTTTATTCACAAATGTTTATCGAGTTTTCTAGAATATGAGGTCAATGACCTGGCTACCGTAGTACGTCTACCTTTTGACAGTGGAATAAAACTCATGAAAGTATTTTATAGTAAAAAAAAGTATCCTATTTAAATTAAAGTAACTATTAAAGTATTAAAGTAACTCTGTCTGTCCGTCTGTCTGTCTGTGTGCCTCGCTAAAACCACTGAATCAATTTAAATATGTGTCTCAAAAAGTACTGGACCGATTTTAATAATTTTTTTTTCATCAGAAAGCTACATTATCACTGAGTAACATAGGCTATATTTTATCTCTGTATTCCCACGGGAACGGGAACTACGCGGGTAAAACCGCGGGGAGCCACTGAAATATTATATGTACCTATATGTTTATGAAGTAATTTTTTTTGTCCTAAATGGAAATCAAAGCCACGGCGAGTGACTTAAAGTCGGGGTTGCTAACCTCAAAACCAACTAGTTATCTATCTACACTAATATTATAAAGAGTAATAGTAATAAATAAACTCAAAAACTACAGTGCCACTTTTAAAAATTCTTTCACCATTGGAAAGCTACATTATTAGAGTAACATAGGCAATATTTTATCCCTGTATTGTGATGGAAACGGGAACTGAGTGGAGGCAGCTAGTAGGTTATAATAACATATTTATAGTAATTTTAATAACAGAAAAAAAAATCATCACCACTTGTTCATAATAGATAATCTACACTAATATTATAAAGAAGAAAACATTGTTTGTAATGAATAGGCTCGAATACTGGACCGTTTTTTAAAATTCTTTCACCATTCGTAAGCTAAATTATCCACGAGTAACATAGGTTATTTTATCCCCGTATGGGAAAGGGTGAATCCGCGCGGAGGCATCTAGTATTAATTAAAATTGTAAGTACATAATTTTCACGTGAAAAAAAACACTTCGAAAATTTTTCATATTTTTTTTAAATCGGTAAAGACAGCATCAATTTTTTTTTATTTTTTTTCCTTATTCTGGGACCACAAGTAATGATCCCAGCTAATATTACAATCTAGCCTTAGTATTAGGCTAATGAGTAATTTAAATTTGTCTTTATTTTCTAAATCACTATAAGTCAGCACCTATGTTAGTGAATCCATGACAGCTCTCTTAAAACCTTTACGTCCATTAGAGGCAAGCTGTTAGCTTCGTCTAACATCCTAGTTATATGATACCGGGCAGAAGTAATGGGTGCCTGTGGGGAAAACTACCTAAGTTCAATTTTTTTTATTTCAAGTTAATATTTTTTTAACAAATTTGAGTAAAATGGTTAGTATTGTTATGATTACTAGCAAAATAGGTATATAGCATCCTAAATGACCCTCGCAACATTATAAGCGTCACTTGCCCGTTTTTACAATATTTTTGATTTATGCTTCGCTCCCATTAGTCGTAGCGTGATGATATATAGCCTATAGCATTCCTCGAAAAGTTGGCTACCTCACACTGAAATATTTTTTAATATCAGACCAGTAGTTCCTGAGATTTGCGTGTTCAAACAAACAAACAACAGTATAAGTATAAGTACCTATAGATTTTGTGTCGTGGGCAAATCGTTGAACTGTGCCGATTTAGATCTTCCTGGGCACATTCGCTATAAATTACCACGTTAAAAAGTTTCAATATCTTTTATCATATTCATAAAAAGTCATTCAACATATTAGAATAAAAGAAATGGACAATGAAATATCACCATCATATCAAACTTTTATTTAAATGAAAATCATAAGATTCCAATCTACATTGATACACTGCATAAATGATGTAACCTCTAACAACACTATTAATATATTTTATCATATTATTATAGAGTCATTCAACATATTACATGAAAAACAAATCCACATTATAAATTTTCAAACTTCAAAAAAAATACTTTAATTTATATATTTTCTGAGCTACACAGCTTTGCCATTCGGGTCCCGACACACAGACGTACCTGGCCGCCAACTATACATATAGTAACGGAGTCCCTTAAGCCCTCAGTCGATGCAAGGATCCTGGGGAGGACGGTCGCGCGCTCCCACAACAGAAAAAACAACATAAAACCGTCTACATATACAAAAAAATAAAGAAAAACTTTAAAAATAATTGCGTGAAAGTGCAGTGATTTTTATTGATTGTTTCTGAACGAGTATTTAGTGGTAAGTTATTTATGTTTAGTATTTAGGATTTTGTATTCTATTAGATTACATTTAAGTCAGATTTTTAATTGACAATAAAATATATATAGGGCTGATAAAAGTTATAATATAAAGTGTTATTTTTAAACGAATTAATAATTTGATTTGGAAGATTATAGTATCAAAAGTATTAAGAGGCTCTGAAAATCAGAAAGCTGTTCTCAGAAATAATAAGGTTGCTTAGGAATTGTAATGTATGTTAATTTATTTGAGACATACCTACTTTGTTTATTTGTACCTTAAATATTATACTTGTCTTCTGACACAAATAAAGTTTCTCAATTGATTTTGGTACACAATTTTGCGTATGTTCTTGATTATGGTAAATAAAATGATTAAAATTAAAGATTTATTATTTAGAAACAATTAAAATCAACATTTTCCAATATATGTCTATTTATCCTACTAATTATGTAGATGCAAATGATTTAGATTGAGGATGGATGTTTGTCTCTCTTTCATGGATTTGCTTGAAATTTAGAATACATATAGTTTATAATCTGAATTAACACATACGGTATTTATCCCGGGAAATTTAAAGATCTCCAAGAACGCGGGTAAAACCGCGGGGAGACACTAGTAACTAATAAAAAGATAACTATAAAAATGTTAATAGTTTGTTAAACGAGCAATATACTGCCAAGAGTCATTACCCTTTACAGACTATAAAAGTCTTCAATAAAAATCTTTTTCACTCTCCTTTCTAAATAAATGCACTACTTATTCGTGAATATCATAATACTAGCTTCTGCCTCCGGGTTTCACCTGCTATAGGGCAATAATAATAATAATAACTTTATTGTTCAAAAAAGCAAAAATTACAGTGGTAGTGAAGCCCTGCATCCTGTGCTAGCTATACAATAGCTGTGTTACAGGCTACAGTGTCTCCCCCCTTAAATATATAACAATTATGAGCAATTTTATTAATGAAAAGGAAAAAATTTTATACACGAAAAAAAAGAAAAAAAAAATGAATACATGAATGAAGATATTACGAGCTAGTTAAGCCTGGTTAAATAAAATATCTAAGACCGTTAAGACTTGTCTATATATCGTATGAGTGTGTATGAGTGAGTGTGTATGAGTGAGTGTGTATGAGTGAGTGTGTGTGAGAGTGTGTGCGTGTGTGGGCGTGTGTGTATGTGTGGTTTTGTTAGAGGTGCATGTTGAGTATAAAATTGTGAATTCGTGTATATTATATTCTATCAGCATTACTTCAGTATATATAACTATGCTTTTAAAATTAAGGTATATATTTAAAAAATGTAGGCAAAACCGCGGTTCTACCTAGTTTATTATAACCCGCATAAATTGAAATCAAGCTTCTATTATCACAATGAGATGCTACGACGTAGACGCTCTACGCAGACTACATTACGTAGCACGTCTACGAAAGTTTTATAAGGTATAGCCGCCCCGCGGTTTTACCCGCGTAGTTCCCGTTACCGTAAGAATACGGGGATATCTTACTCCCTGATAATATTGCTTTCCATTGGTGAAATAATTATTTAGATTGGTCCAATAGTTAGTATATTTATTCGTTGATCAAGTGATTAAAATATATATAAATCATCATCATCAGCTCATATACGTCTCCACGCTCGGAGCTCGAGCCTCCCCTAACATCGAGGGGGTGTAGCCCATAGTCCACCTCGCGCGCCTAGTGCGGATTGGCGGACTTCACATGCCTCTAATTGTGACATCTCGGGCATGTATGTAATTGTAGTCTATACTAATATTATAAAGAGGAAATATTTGTTTGTTTGTTTGTAACGAATAGGCTCCGAAACTACTGGACCGATTTCAAAAATTCTTTCACTTTTGGAAAGCTACATTATCCCCGAGTAACATAGGCTATATTTTATCCCTGTATTCCCACGGGAACGGGAACTACGCGGGTAAAACCGCGGGGAGGCAGCTATTAATATTATAAAGAGGAAAGATTTGTTTGTTTGTTTGTTTGTAACGAATAGGCTCCGAAACTACTGGACCGATTTAAAAAATTCTTTCACCTTTGGAAAGCTACATTATCCCCGAGTAACATAGGCTATATTTTATCCCTGTATTCCCACGGGAACGGGAACTACGCGGGTAAAACCGCGCGGAGGCAGCTAGTTATGTATAAAAGTATATACATTATTTTATTGATTATTTGCCATCTTGAACACTTACAAGTTTCATTACAGACATTCGTGACTTAACTAAGACTTAATAAATTTAATTTATTAACATAACTATTATGGGAGTCGTATTATTACTTTACAGCTTAATTACGGTGCTTATAGCGTTGTAGCTGAATGCTTTGTTTATGACCTACCTACATAATTGTCTTGAGATTTTTTTTATTACGTAGGTACTTTATTTACTCTCTAACAGAATTAAATAAAAGCCGTAGTGGCTTAGTGGATTTTTCCCTCGTTCCCGGGAGATTATGAATATAAAATTTTCCCCAAAATGTTTTATTCCAAAAATATTAGTAAGGTAAATAAAACAAATTGATATACGTATATCGTATTATTTTTATTTTAGAAGTACATTCTTAGACTTGAAGATGTAAATTGTAGCCAAATTAAAATGTTTATTTAATTTTAAAGTTTTTTTATAAATATTTATAAGTTTTTGTTGTTTAGTTTATTGGTATGTAAATAGTATTATAGTATTGTAACCAAATATATTGTATAGCTTTAATATTGTAAATAGTTAGACGACGAAAAATACGTATATTAAAACAAGAACAAAAATTGTGGCCATTTATACCTAATATATTTATTGTTAAAATAAATTATAATTTTTTTACTGGTAAACTGTTTTGTGAACTTGAACTATTTTTTAGCTCCTAATCCTAACGTACATAATAATAAACTTCCTAATATTATAAATGCGAAAGTACCTCTTTCTGTATGTCTCGTAGGATTTTGTCTAACCTCGACGTTTCGATCAACTTCGTGGTCACGCGAAGTATCCCAATACTTTATATTTTACACTTAAAAACCAAACCCTATCATAAACTAGGCTCTCAGCCCTCATTCGTACAAGAGTTTTTTTAAAAAGCGTTCAAATATAACAAATGCATTCCCAAGTATATGTTCATATATGTTCACACGACAGCGTTTTTAAAACGCGACGCTTTTATATCGAGTGGTGTTGCATTTTCAACTTTGGGCGTTCGAAATAGAGCATTATCATGGTACTTGGAAATACATTTGTTGTGTTTGAACGCTTTTTTAACGTCCGTTAAAAAAACTCTCGTGAGGGCTTAAATACCCTTTTCCATTATCAGTCTTTTTTAAATCCCCACATATCACTGCCGTCGCCTGTCTTGCCAGCTCTAGTCTTAATAACACCTTCCGACGCCGTCCTCAAATCGTACGCCAGCCCAAAAAACGCACATATATCTATAAACCACGTTATAAAATTCACAGAATAATTACCAAATTCTGATGCTCTATAATCATACGGGAAAGTATGGTGGTAATTATGAAAACCGTCGCCCATCAAAATTAAACTGAAGGGCATACTTTGGGTGGAAGACATTGTTTTATCGTACGGTTTACTTCCCCATGTGTGGGCAACACTGTTACCTACAAACGTCTGATGTAATGTTAATACATATCGTAGGCAATTTATATGCCAAGAGTTGGTGAAACTTTCGTCCCATAAGAGCATGGGTATGATGGGCGGTAGTAAGAACGCGAAGAATGGAAGCAGCCAGTCTTTGTACCTGAAAATAATTATGGTTTTATATAATTGTGACTGTACACATTGCAATTACAGTGTTGACCGGCTTTGCAAAGTTTTGAGATCGAATCCCACCCAGGACAAGTATTTGAAGGAATAGGTAGATATACCTGTTTGTTCTGTGTCTGAATGTAAATATATTTAATTATAAATTTCAATAATGTTGTATATCAGCTACTTGCATTTGATATTCTTTGATAATAAGTAGCTTTATTGATAAAATAATTATTTAGATTGGTCCAGTAATTTTAAACAAACGAACGAATAAAAACATATATATTTGTTAATGGACTAGAAGGTGTTAGCCTTAAATGGCTTTTACACCCTTACTCGGAGAGTTTCAGTTAGCGCAGACTCTCAACCAAAAGTGAACGAACAAAAAACAAAACCTATCCTCTTTATAATATCAGTATTTAGACTAACCTCTCCTGAAACATGACCACTGGATTAGCATAAAGATCAGACAAATCCAGCACTTTTCGTCTCTTTTTCACTTCGGGGTGTTGCTTAACCATAATCCAGCCGATATGCGAATAAAAGAATCCTCTTCTAACATTGTGGGGATCGGCATCAGTATCACAATACTTGTGATGCAACCTGTGATCCTTCACCCAATGGAATATGGAGAGCTGGTAAGATATACACTGACATATCATAAGGAATATTTGCAATGGCATCCTTGCTTTGTAAGACTTATGGGACCAGAGCCGGTGGACGCCGGCAGTTACGCCCAAAATCGTTAAGCAATGCATTATGTAGGCTGAAAGAAACCATTATCTTCTATACTAATCTATATATATAAAAGAAAGTATTATTTACACTATTTGACTGGTGATCGAATGAAATGGAGGGACATGACGCATAAAGCCGACCCTACATAGGAAAAGGCAAGGAAGATGATGATGATTTATAAATCAAGAACGGTTGTACCGTTTTGGCTGAAAGTTGGTGGGAAGGTAGCTATGAACCAGGAGACGGACATAGGATAGGTACTATACTTTTTATCCCAGGTAAATTGAAGATCCTTGGAACGCGGGTGACACCGCGGGGAGCCACTAGTATTAGATAATATAATATTATGAATGCGAAAGTAACTCTGTCTGTCGCACTTTCACGCTAAAACTATTGAACCTCATAAATTCAATTTGGTACACAGATAGTCTAGAGCCTCGAGAAAAGATATAGACTACTTTTTATCCCGGGAAAAATGAAGGTACGCGGGGAGTCACTAGTGGTAAAACAAAGCAGTTTTCCTGCGCCCGGCACAAATATAATACTTATGCTAATAGCTTCCCGCGGGTTTACCCGCGTTCCCGAGGGATCTTCAATTTTCCCGGGATAAAAAGTAGCATATATTTCAAATTTCATAGAAATCCGTTTAGTAGTTTTTGCGTGAAATCGTAACAAATATCCTCATAAACTTTCGCATTTATAATATTAGTAGGAAATAAACCCACACTTACATACATAATATTTTGAAGCATTACAGTTGACGTTTTAATAGTACTTCTGAATGCCTATTAGAACGAATAAATATATTTCATTTCCATTTATTTCATTACGTAAATACCCAAAAGGCTTAATTATACAATAAGCCTACTTAAAGTAACTACTTGAATAATATAAACGGGTTTTTATTAAATAGGTAGATACATCTAAATTAAATAAAAAAGGCAGTTTCTTTCTGATCAAACCCCTCTGAGATTAAAATCTTACGTACAGATTCATACCACTGGCTTTCGCTGAAGGAAAACATCGTGAGGAAACCTGCATGCCCGAGATGTCACAATTAAAGGCATGTGACGTCGCGCCGCACTAGGCGCGCGTGGATTATAGCCTAGACCTCATTGTTAGGGGAGGCTCGAGCTCCTCGGTGGAGACGTATATGTAGTATATCAGCTATCTGGTTACCATTACACAAGCTCACTTTGATGCTTAATTTAGAACCAGATTGGCCGTGTGTGAAAATGTCCCAGGATGATGATGAACTACTTACTGAACAGAAACGTTTGCCATTTAGCAGAAGTATAGGCTAAATACAATCCATATATTCCGGCCATATGGAAGTATATAAAACCCAGTACATTTGCATATATTATATCATATTTTCTTGGAGCTGCTTTGGTTGGTGCATCGAGGATACCGTCATTTTCAATATAATTCTCTTCGGCTTTTGAATTTGGTGGCATTGTTTATGTTCTGAAAGAAATTATATCAATACATATAATTAAAATGTAACGGATCGCTGTCTGTACACGGAAGATATATTTTTGTTTATACCACAAGGGTGGCAAACCTGATGGGAAGCGGTTACCGTAGCCTAACCCTAGGGCAAAATATGAGACAAACTATTATTGGGACCTTTATCAATGCAAATAACATTGTCTGTTTGTTTGTGCACGCGAATCTCAGAAACAACTTTTCCAATTTAGTTTACTTATATAACTATTGTGGTAACATTTAGTGTTTGTTTCATGTCATTATAATTAATTTAAAAATAATGCATGTAAATTTAATGCCAATAATATAGAAGAATTATATAAGTACTTAGGTATACTTAGTGTGATTATATGAAGTAACAAATGTAATTAATCAATGTATTATCCGTAATAAAGTAATTTCAATTTTAATTTGAGTCATGTCAGTCAGTTCATTAATAATAGAATATGCCAATTCGATGGTCCAAAAATGCTGCCCAAAGTCACTATTTACAGCTAATACAAAATATGACAGTAGATTGACGAATTCCAAATGCCAAATGACATAGCTAAATGTATAATTTTTGGACACTTGCCTACCGATATGTTATTTAAATAAATAAATAACTTATTAGTCCTTGACAATTAACAATTACACATTAATATGTAATTACTAGAGATGCGCCGATTATGTGTTTAACCGTATAAATATTCAGTGGAATATTACTAAATGTACTATGCTTCTCAGAGAAAACAATTTTAAAATTTATGAATCATCATCATCAGCTTATATACGTCTCCACTGAGGAGGACTTCACCTGCCTTTAATTGTGACATCTCGGGCATGCAGGTTGCCTAACGATGTTTTCCTTCACCGAAAGCCAGTGGTGTGAATCCGTACATATTTTTTTTAAACTCAGAGGCACGGGCTGGGGTTTTAACCTGCACTCTCATGATCGTGAGTCGATGCGTTCACCACTAAACCACCACGGCTATGAATCATAAAAAAATTATATTCGGTGACATTCGGCAAACAAATAAGTATTCGGCCAAATACAAACATAAAAAAACTTGAGAGGTGTCAAGAGACATCCGGATGGAACGAAGTTCCTTTCGATTAATTAGTGAAGGAATTGTAATTATTTTTTTTAAAAGTTATAATTATATTTTTGTATGCACATCAAGTAATAGGTAGTATAGTGCGCGCGGAACTAGTAGGCCGCGCCTTAGGCCACGCGCCGCTCGGCCACGCTCGGTCGTTACAACGACTTCAAAAATAAGGAGGAGGTTCTCAATTCGACTGGTATTTTTTTTATGTTTGTTACCTCATAACTTTCGACTGGGCGAAGCGATGTAAATTATTATTTTTTTATTTGAAAGGTGGTGCTTCCCGTTTGGTCCCATTTTATATATCATTGGTCCTAATTTTTTCCGTCTAACCCCCTTTCGCAACGTGCGATAAGGAACTACATTCCAATAAATACACCGATTATACTGAATACGAATATTCGGCTAGACATTCGGCGGCACAACTCTAATAATTACGTCAATATTTTGCAAGTGTCACATTTAAAACTATGTTAATTTATATGTTTATTAGGTAGTTTACAAAGTATTACTATATTACCTATAGTTTTAAGTTGAAATCTCTAGTTATTTATCAACATTAATAAATCAAGCTATAAACTATCTGTGTACTAAATCACATCCAAATCCCATCAGTAGATTTTCTTGAAAGTGGAACAAATATCCATACATACAAACTTTCACATTAATAATAATATTAGTAGGTTTATCAAAATCATAATTAAAACTATTAAAAAAACTGATTTATTTGTAGAGCAAGATATATGAGGCTTTTTAAATTTATTATAGAAAAAAATAATTTAACTTACTGCCGACTAGGAGCCTAAGGCACTCACTGATCTGTAAACTTAGAAAAAAACCCTTGAAAAGTACCTATAATTAGTGAATCTAAAACCTCGACGTACACTCCAATAAAATAAAACGTAATAAATAATTACACCTTTACAAATCCTTATATACCTCACACATAGTAAATGCGAATTAAATTGTCGCTAATATGAATAAAAGAGAATATTTTTCACAAATTAACATACCGTTCATATATTATGTTATAATTTACATATAATATGTACCTATCTATACTAATATTATAAAGAGGAAAGATTTGTTTGTTTGTTTGTTTGTTTGTAATGAATTTATCTAAAGCATTTGACTGTGTCCAACATGAACTGTTAATCAGGAAGTTAAGCCACTACGGTATAAGAAATCAAGCACTCAGTCTTATAAATTCATACCTTAGTAATAGAATTCAGAGAGTAAATATAAATGGAAAGGTGTCCCCTGGATCAACTGTTGCTATGGGCGTCCCACAAGGCTCAATCTTAGGTCCTTTCCTTTTCTTAATATATATAAATGACCTACCCTACCTTGTTGAGAAAAAAAATGAGGTTGTATTGTTCGCTGATGATACTTCACTTCTTTACAAAGTGAAACGACATGAATTAAATTATGACGAGGTGAACAATGCTCTCTCGGATGTGGTAAATTGGTTTACTGTAAATAATCTGCTTCTAAATGAGAAGAAAACCAAATGTATCAAATTTAGTCTACCAAATGTTCGTCAAGTAGACACATGTATTAAAATTAAGAATGAAAATATAGACTTTGTAGAAACCACAGTATTTCTAGGTATCACTTTAGATGTAAAGCTTCAGTGGGGCCCTCATATTTCTCGGTTGGCGAACAGACTTGCTTCTGCAGCATATGCAGTAAAGAAAATACGTGCACTTACTGACGTAGATACCGCGAGATTAGTTTATTTTAGTTATTTTCATAGTATAATGTCTTATGGCATTCTCCTTTGGGGCAGTGGTGCCGACATTAACACTATTTTTGTTCTGCAGAAGAGGGCTGTTCGTGCTATATACAATATGAGTCCTAGGGACTCTCTACGAGATGAGTTAAAAAATATTAATATTTTGACTGTACCTTCACAATACATCTATGAAAATTTGTTGTATGTACGTAAAAATTTACATGTTTTTCCGAAAAATAGCGACACTCATAGTATCAACACCAGAAATAAGCACAAACTCGCTATACCTGTAACTAGACTTACTAAAGTCAAAAATTCATTTAAGGGGCAATGTATACGTTTCTTCAATAAACTACCTAAAGATATTCAGGATTTACCAATTTATAAATTTAAGCAGGTAGTGAAGAAAACTTTATATCAAAAGGGCTTTTATAGTGTATCAGATTACTTGTTAGAAAAAGACCCTTGGCAGTGAAATGCTCGCTACAGGCTATTTCACACATTTTGTAAAAATCACTATTGTATTAGATCTAAGCTGGTTTTTTTGAAAAGAGTAATTACTGAGTTTATTGCCGGCTCTTCTCAGTAAAAAACAACTTTCAGAACCGAGCATTAATAGTGACTATTCATAAGTGCTTTATTGAGGCCTATTTGAATAAAAAATATTTGATTTTGATTTTGATTTTGATTTTGAATAGGCTCCGAAACTACTGGACCGATTTCAAAAATTCTTTCACCTTTGGAAAGCTACATTATCCCCGAGTAACATAGGCTATATTTTATCCCTGTATTCCCACGGGAACGGGAACTACGCGGGTAAAACCGCGCGGGGGCAGCTAGTAAATGATAAGCACGCTACGCAACCGTATCCACGATCGAGCTCCTCCGAAACGGCTTGACAGATTTTTTTTTGTGTATATTTGGTGGTCTTAGAATAGGAAGAAGGTCGTAAAGTATTTTTCACTCTCCAACCTCCATATTAATAGGTAATAGTTTCGAATCAGATTAGCCGTTTATTTTATATGTAGTATTAGCTATCCTTAAAACAACTATTATATAAGTATGACTTTTGATCTGAATTTAATAAAAATGTACTTAAATAATCGAGGTCTTTATTATTTTACATGATTTATGTATTCGTTAAATATTATTAGCTACACTAATATAAATAATAAAGCTCAAAAAAATACTTTGCTCTTTGTATTTTTATATACAACTAGCTGCCCCGGCAGACTTCGTACTGCCCCAATCTATCTATATCTATATACTTATAATAAATCTGTAGAGAGGTCAATTCTGTACATGAAATACATTTTCAAAATAACTATCAGGGGGTGATTAGTGATCGATACTGATGCCAAAAATGCATTCAGTAAAATTTTTGTCTGTCTGTCTGTCTGTCGTTCTGTATGTTCCTTATAGAAACAAAATCTACTGGACGGATTTTAACGAAACTTGGTACAATTATTCCTCATACTCCTGGGCAGGTTATAGGATACTTTTCATCACGCTACAATTAATAGGAGCAGAGTAGTGAAGGGAAATTTTGGGAAAACGGGAGAAGTTACTCCATTTTTTAAGCTTCCGCCGCGTGTGCAGCGTAAATTTTACTTCGTTTGTGGTGCGGGTTCCGACTCAACATCTCGAGACCTTCACGAAGGAGGACTTTTGGCCGAAGGGTGTCGTATTTCGGCGTTTTCGCGGAACAATACGAACCTCGCTGGCGAGCACGTCGCCGTCTCTACGTGCCTAACTAATTAGTTGTAATTTTAATATAAACATATGTATACTTAGATTTAAGGTATTTATAATATGGGCCTAGTTGCCTGAAATAAAGGATTATTATTATATTATTATTATTATTAATGGTTAAGGTTACATAGAAATTATTAAGACGGAAATATTCTACATAAAATTTTCTAAAAAATATCCCGCAACAGCATATGTCTGTCTTTTAATGTTGACTCAGAATAACACGTGTAACTCCTGATAGCTTAGCAGTTCGGAGCATTCTGGTTATATTTGTTTACTCTTACGTTTATAACACTCTCACTAATCCCTAATTTAAAAAAGGTAACATTATTACCGATTCAATAAAAAAGAATCATAGGAATCGGTATAGAAACACCAAAATTATAGAAGAAATAAGCCATCGCGTCGTCACACGTGAATACTAAATCATGTTATAAGTAAGGATTATTTTTAAACGACTTAAAAAAAAGGAGGAGGTTCGAGGAACGAAGTCGTGGGTTAAAGTTTGAGTTAGCCCAAAGAAACTATTCCACGCGAACGAAGTCGCTGGCAGAAGCTAGTCTATACTAATATTATAAAGCGGTAGAGTTTGTTTGTTTGTTTGCTTGAACGCGCTAATCTCAGAAACTACTGGTCTGATTTGCTAAATTATTCCAGTATTAGAAAGTCCATTTATTGAAGGCTATAGGCTATATATTATCACGCTACGACCAATAGGAGCGGAGTATCAATGAAGAATGTTTAAAAATCCGGAGATTTTTTTTCCTTTTGAGAGCTTCCGCTGCGTACGTACGTACGTAAACGGTTCGATGTGCACGAACACCGAAAGGCTACTCTACAGGTGCAAAAGCTGACAGATTTCGTCCCCATCAAGCGAGGTGTGAGGCAAGGGGATACTCTCTCGCCAAAGCTCTTCACTAATATGCTAGAAGACGTAATTAAATATCTAGACTGGGAAGAGAGAGGAATAAATAAAAATGGCACACGCATGTCGCACCTGCGTTTTGCTGACGACCTTCTTCTACTATCTGAGAACGTGGCTGATCTTACAGAACTACACGAAGCATCCCTGAAAGTGGGTTTACACATGAACATGTTCAAAACCAAGCTCATGGCTAGTCATCCAATTGGAACAGCTACCAGTAATGTGGGTAACTCCCCAATAGAACATGTGGACCACTACATCTATCTTGGACGTCGTTTGACCGGGAGTATCAGGTGAAGGAGATTGCTAGACGGCTCCAGTTAGGTTGGGCTGCATTTGGAAAACTTGATGACTTGTTCCGCTCTAATATTCCTCAGTATCTGAAGAAATGCTAAATGCCTTGGGCATTTAATCAGTGCATTCTGCCTATCGTCACCTATGGTGCTGAAACATGGTCGCTTACAAAAGGCAACATGTATAAAATAATGGTTGCTCAAAGAGCCATGGAGCGAACCATGCTGGGCATCTCCCTCGTGGACCGAATACCCAACAGTCGAAATACGACGTAAAACGCAAGTCGTGGATGTGGGTAAAGAGATCACGGGATTAAAGTGGGGTTGGGCGGGACATCTGGCAAGGCGGGATGACGGAAGATGGGCTAAAGCTATTACAGAGTGGTGGCCAAGAGAGAGACACAGGAAACCGGCCAAGACCACCGCCGGCTCGGTGGGTAGACGACATTGTCCGAGCAGCGGGTAGGCAGTGGATGAGATGTAAAAAGAAAGAGGCCTATGGTCAGCAGTGGGTTATTACGGGCTGATTAGATTAGACATAGAAAGAAAGTTAAATAAAAGGATGCACTCATAGATATGGTAACACAATATCGTATAACTTTTTTCCGTGTTTTGAAGTGCGACAGGATGGATTGACATAGATATTACAGTTGCCACATTTGGTTGTCAAATCTAATGTCAAATATTGTGATTGCGTTCAGAAGTTTTAATTGTGACAAAACTTAAAATGGATCAATTTAAAAACCGACCAAATTAAAAATCAGGTATTAGGTATTAGGTATTATTTTCGGAAATTAAAAATTAAATAATTAATAAATAATTTACACAAATAAAACAGTACTTTCGAGACATTTTACAAAAAAATAATTTCTGAACGCACATAAATAGTTGTTACAGTATTTGACAGTATTGGACAACAAATGTTTGACATATAATAAACAAATCAGCATTTATTGAAATGATTAAGTATTTATTACACACATCCAGTTTTCATTCTTTTTAGGATGTATTCTGCTATTCGGGGCGGAGACAAATCCAACGAATCAATAACCATGAAAATTGGTTCAGCAGATCTCGAGTTAAAAGTGTTGAAACAAACCCGACTTTCTTTTATATATATAGATGTAACAAATGAACTTGAAAACTACGGACCGATCTGAATAATTCTTTCACCAATAGAAAGCTACATTATTTCTTAAGTATATAGGCTATATATTATCCCATATTCCTACGGGAACGCGGGAATAACCGGATGGATGTAATTATCTATATTACTGTGTTTAAAAAAAAGTAGTATATATAGTATATCAGCTATCTGGTTACCATATCACAAGCTCTGCTTAGTTTGGAATCAGATTGGCGGTGTGTGAAAATTGTCCTAGGATATTTATTTATATTTAACCGCGCGGAGGCAGCTAGTTAACATATATATAAATGAATCCCTATTTCCCTTGGTCACGGCATCACGTGAAAACGGCTTTTACGATTAAGATATTTTTAGTTTTAAAATGTTTGTAGTAGTCCAAATGAGGTTCTTATGATTCTTAACCCCCTAGAAACACGTGTGAAATCGCGGGATAGCTAGTATATAATACTAGATGTCCGCGCAACTTCGTAAGTGTCACTTCCAAGTTTTTGCAACATTTTTCATTGATGCTCCGCTCCTATTGTCTGTAGCTTAATAATATAAAGCCTATAATCTTACTCGATTAATGGGTAATCTAACACTCAGTGACGGATAACCCTTAAACAAATTAAGCAATTGCCTAGGGCATCACGTCTGGGGGGGCATCAGAAGAAGCGCAAAAAAAATCCATCCTTAAGGCATCACGTCTCACTCTCACGTCACCAAAAACCGCACCAAAAATGGTTTAAAGACAGATTCTAGTTGACATAAGGATAGGGGGCCCCATGGGCGTGGATTGCTTAGGGCATCAAGAAGTCTAAATCCGTCACTGCTAACACTGAAATAAATTTTTGCGTCGAACCAGTAGTTACTGAGATTACCGCGTTCAAGTAAACAAAGTCAGCTTTATATATTAGTAAATAGAGTATAGATTATTTTGATATAGGTATATAGGTAGGTATCTAGTAAACTATACTTCGACTAAAAGGGTTTGCTTCGGCGACACAGCTGACTATCATAAAAACTGTATTTCATCACTCGCGAGGGAATTTGTCTCGTCGTTGACCTAAAAATTACAAGTCTACACAATATTATGTTTTGTTATTTGATCATAGAAGTAGGGAATCCAAACTAATATTATAAATGCGAAAGTAACTCTGTCTCGGTTTCACGCTAAAACTACTGAAACAATTTAAATGAAATTTGTTACACGGATAGTCTAGAGCCTGAGAAAGGACATAGGCTACTTTTTATCCCGGGAAAATGGAAGATCTCCCGGGTACGCGCGTGAAACCGCGGGGAGCCACTAGTAAATCTAATCAGTGGTTTTGTTGCCTATGATATAAAAATTTTGGTCATATTATATTAATGCTAATAATTCATGTAACTGTCATTCATTTTGTAAGACTTTGGAATAGTAGGCTACTTATTATAATGAAAATTTCAATATCCCCCATGAACGTGGGTGAAACATTGAGGAGGGAGCTAGGTAGTTTAACATAAAAACAACTGTATGGCATTCGATGGATAAAGTTTGCCGAGGGAATTTAAAGCATGCTAACACTATGCAAAGTTTAAATTGGCTTGTATATAGGTTAGGCTAGTTTATTTTGTATACTATTTGTGTCAGTGGCTTTCAAAGTTTGCATTGTCACTCTTTTATTATACTAGCTGTCTCCGCGGTTTCACCCGCGTAGTCCCCGTTCCCGGAAGAATACAGGGATAAAATATAGCCTTTGTTATACCGTGATAATGTAGCTTTCCAATAGTGAAAGATTTTTTTAAATCCGCACAGTAGTTTTTGGGTTTATTCATTACAAACATACACACGCACAAACATATGTTTTTTTCCTTTTTAAATAAATATCCTGACATTTATTTCATACACGGTGAAACTGATTCCAAACTAAGTAAAGCTTGTGGTATGGTAATCAGATAGCTGATATACTACATATACTTACTATTTTTAAATAGTATGTATAGATTAAGAATGTATAGATTTACATCCAGAAACAGAACAAACAGACATATTCATGCATACAAATGTTTGTCCTGGTTCTTGTCCTATTTTTATATGAAGGGGCCACAAATATCAAAGTTTGAGATTCACAGTAATATTATATTGAATTTCCAATGCAATATAGGATGAGTGCATTGATGTAACATACTTAATTTAGAACCAATTTATTTGAGTGTCTCTATATAAGAACTAATATATATACCTGAATAGTTTGTTTGAACACGTTAATCTCAAGAACTACTTGTTCGATTTGAAAAAGAAAGCGGCAAAGTGCGAGTCGGACTCGCTCATGAAGGGTTCCGTAGCAGCAAGTAACATAATATAAAAGTTCTAGTAGTCCTTTGTAACTTTGTACAAAATTTTATTAATAGTGTTGCGGTTTGCGAATTATGAATAATTAAAAAAGAAACTACTTACTAGATCTCGTTTAAACCAATTTTCGATGGAAGTTTATATGGTAATGTACATCATATTTTTTTTGATTTATCATTCCGTTATTTTAGAAGTTACAGAGGGGGGATACCCATTTTATCACTTTGGGAGTGTCTCTCGCGCAAACTTATTAGTTCAGAAAAAAAAAATATTGATAACCTAGTAGATAAAGGCTATATATCATTACGCTACAAAGAATAGGAGCGAAGCATCATTCAAAAATGTTGCAAAAATGGGCAAGTAGTCCCGCAGGTTTACCCGCATACCTGGGGAACCTTAAACTTTACCGGGATAAAAAGTAGCCAATGTCCTTTCCAAAGCTCTAGTCTGTAGTACCTACTACCTAACGTAATTTATATGGCAACTAAATTCCTTTACCTCAAATTTTTAGGATACCTATCTATATAATATTCCGTACCTTTCTTTGACAGAAAAAGCCGTGGTGGCTCAGTTGGGAACGCACCGACTCAGGATCGTGAGGGTGCCGGTTCAAATCCCTGGCCCGTACCACTGAGTTTACAAAAAACTTACGTACGGATTCACACCACTGGCTTTCGGTGAAGGAAAACATCGTGAGGAAACCTGCATGCCCGAGATGTCACAATTAAAGGCATGCGAAGTCCGCCAATCCGCACTAGGCCCGCGTGGCGGACTATGGCCTAAAAAAACCCCCTCGATATTAGGGGAGGCTCGAGCTCCTCGGTGGAGACGTATATGAGCTGTTGATGATGACCTTTCTTTGAAGATTACAATTAATTTAATTTTGCTTGAATTTTCATACAATATGAGAGGTATTCTTATATAGTTTCCCTAAATATTTCACTATGAAATATAGAATTACTAAACGTCTACCTACACGAATTTATAAAAAGACTAGTGGCTCCGCGCGGTTTCACTCCTGTACCCGGGAGATCTACCATTTTCCCGGGATAAAAAGTAGCATATGTCCTTTCTCAGGCTCTAGAGTACCTACCAAATTTTATTTAAATCGATTCTGTAGTTTTAGCGTGAAAGCGAAACAGACAGAGTTACTTTCGCATTAATTATAATATTAGTAAAGATTTAAATTTTCTTTTCTGTAGTTGTATTAAAAAGGCTCCGAAACTATATATAGAATGAGTTTTACCTAAAACTAGTTGTTCCACGTAACTTCGTCTGCGTTACATCTTCCCTGTTTTTCTAACAGTTTTATATGATGCTCCGCCCCTATTGGCTGTAGCGTGATGTTATTTAGCGCACAGCCTTCATTAAAAAAGAAATTGTAATTCAAACCAGTATTTAATAAAAACATATTTTTTTCTTTATTATTGCTCTAAATCTAGATTTAAATATATATTTACCAAAAATAAAACATTACATCTCCTTAATATATGTTTTTTTAATTAAGACACCAAAGCTAACAGAGCGATATCTATCAATCTTGTCTACGATTCCTGTTAGGTATTCCAAAAGAAAAATAATTGAAAAGCTTGTCAATGGTCAATCTATGGAATCCTATAAAGCTCAGCGCGAGAGCTTTTGTGTGTGAGCTTCAAAGGGAAGGTTCAATCGCTCAACTACCCTTAGGGGAGAAATCAAATGGTATGAAAGCTGTAGGTAAGAACTTGATATATTTAATAGGCTAGCTACTATCCTGCGGTTTCATTCGTTTTCTTTAAATAATATTTCATACACAACCAATCTGATAATAATGGCTCCCCGCGGTTTTACCCGTGTTCCCAGGGGATTTTAAATTTTCCCGGATTAACAAGTATCCTATGTGTTTTCTAGAATATATTCTACCTCTGTGGAAAATTTCATCGCGATATCTTCAGTCGTTCTGGCGTTAAGGAGTCACAAACATACATCCACACATTCTCACAAACTTTCGCATTTATAATATAGCTAGCATCCGCTCCGCGGTTTTCCCCGTGTAGTTCCCTTTTCCATTACAATACAGAGATAAAATATAGCCTTCCTCGACAAATGGACTATCTAACACTGAAAGAATTGTTCAACTCGGAGCAGTAGTTCCTGAGATTTCCGCGTTCAACCAAACCAACTCAACTTCAGCTTTATAATATATACTAGCTGCCTCCGCGCGGTTCTACCCACGTAGTTCCCGTTCCCGTGGTAATACAGAGATAAAATATAGCCTATGTTACTCAGTGATAATGTAGCTTTTTAATGAAAAAAGAATTATTAAAATCGGTCCAGTACTTTTTGAGTTTATTCGTTACATACAAAAATACAAATCTTTCCTCTTTATAATATTAGTGTAGAAGTATAGAAGTACCTATAGATGGAACGCTACCGCAAGATGTATATGAGCTGATGATGATAATGAAAACTTAGTCTAAAGATATCACAGTTTACCTATGACATGAGGGACATGAGGGTGTCTCTTTTTGTCGCAATATGTCTGTCTCTCTCTAGCAAAGGGACACATATGTACTGTCAAAACAGACTTAAGTCACAGCTTCACATGTCTCCTTTTCTTATAGGATTAACTGGATGCTGATAAGCAACAATGTGTTAACCCTCAATAACTTCATTTTGAGAAAATGGCGTTGAAACATTATAATGTCTATGTGATTTATGACTTTTTGTATGATATAAATCCTTTTTTTATGTACTTTTATGTTTTAGATGACTTGAAACACTTTTTTAGAATGGTAAATACGCGATGCATTATAAAAATATCAAAACTTTTGTTTTTGACCGTTTGTGGGTTGGCACATTATTGCTTATCAGCATCCAACTATATGTATGTAGTCCACTTTGAACTACGCTTTTGATTCTCAAGTGTAGTTGCTAACTTAACTAAGTTAAGGGCCCTTTAAGTTAACAAGTTATTTGTTGCTTGACCGTAGGATTTAGAAGTGGGTCGAGTGAGTTTGTTTATCATTAACTAATATGTTGAGGCGTGTAATTACAAACTAAGTTACATACTAACTCTAGATTCCGTTATATATTTACTAGCTGCCGCCCCGCGGTTTCACCCGCGTAGTTCCCGTTCTCGTTCCCGTGATCGCTTAGGGGTATGAAAAATAGATGTTAGCCGATTCTCAGACCTACCGAATATGAATACAAAATTTCATGAGAATCGGTCAAGCCGTTTCGGAGGAGTTTAATCACAAACACCGCGACGCTAGAATTTTATATATTAGATTGTTCACTTGTTTCTGCCCGTGGTTTTCCACCGGAGAATCTTCCAGGATAAAAAGTAGCTTAAACTTATTTTCACTTCTCTCCTTACATTTAATTGGTTTTATTTTAAAATATTACATTAATTTGATATTTGTTTATTACTATTACCGGCCCGCGGATTCACCCGCGTATTTCCCATTCCCCTATCAATACGGCGATAAAATATAGCCTATATTACACCTTGATAATGTAGCTTTACATCGGTGAAATAATTTTTAAAATCCTTTTAGTGGCTTAGGCGTAAAAGCGAAACAAACAACACATTCGCATTTATAATATTAAATATGTTACCATGTCATAAAGGTTGAAAGTACGTATGTATATTTATCATACATTTACTTCAGTTTGCATAAATACAGTAGCTAAATAAGATGTCTGTCTTTCCATAAGTTTATGTTCATTTACGTGTGAGTTTGTTTAGGAAGGCGATCAAGTTATTTTAAACTTGAATGGTTACGGAACATAGACCATATATTAAACTAGAGAAAATGTTATTTTTTATTTATTTATTGTCAGAAATGTCGTACAAGTTGGTGGCATGGTATTTAAACTTAGGTCTACACATTTCGCAACAGAATAGTATGCAAAATTATCATAATTATTGTAATTATTATTATAATATATTAATTCTAATAAAATATAATGAATAAAAATAAATAAATTCTGAAGCCTTCCTCGTTACATGTGCTATCAAACAATTTTCAAATCGGTCGATTAGTTCCTGAGATAAGCGCGTTCGAACAAAATAATTGACACGCAAAATATTTCATATCGCGGTGTCTAGTTCGACATGGTCAATGGTTGGCGGAGAACTTTTGTCATCAGTCAAAGCCTTTAAGTCTTTAAAGTCCTCTTTAATAATGTTTACTCTTGAAATAATTAAGTTATTAGTTATGTTCTAGCTGTCACGTCACGGTTATTATTCTATACTAGCTGCCTCCGCGCGGTTTTACCCGCGTAGTTCCCGTTCCCGTGGGAATACAGGGATAAAATATAGCCTATGTTACTCGGGGATAATGTAGCTTTCCAAAGGTGAAAGAATTTTTGAAATCGGTCCAGTAGTTTCGGAGCCTATTCATTACAAACAAACAAACAAACAAACAAATCTTTCCTCTTTATAATATTAGTATAGACTAGCTGCCTCCGCGTGGTTTTACCCGCGTAGTTCCCGTTGCCGTGGGAATACAGGGATAAAATATAGCCTATGTTACTCAGTGATAATGTAGCTTCCTAATGAAAAAAGAATTATTAAAATCGGTCCAGTACTTTTTGAATTTATTCGTTACTTACAAAAATAGAAATCTTTCCTCTTTATAATATTAGTATAGACTAATATTATTATTTGACAGACCGGTTGGCTTTCTGGCTAATAACCCTGACTCAAGCCACCGGTCGTAGCATCGAATCTCACCCAGGACAAACATTTGTATGCATGAATATGTTTGTTTGTCTTGTGTCTGGATGTGAATATCTATATTGTATTTAAAAGCAGTATATGTAGTTTATTGAGGCTTACTTTGGAATCCGATTGGCCGTGTGTGAAAAATGTCCCAGGATATTTTTTTTATTTTATTTATCTAGGTTATTTATATATTTATCTATCTATGATAACCAGATACTTTTACAGAGAGCAAATAGACATGTTCACTTTGTCCTAAATGAGAATCGAACTTCGTACCAATATCTAAGGATCCCCAGTTGGTTAAACAACATAAAGAATTAAGGTCACTTGTAAGATTAGTTTGTACGAAGTTGACAAAACTTCCAATTTGTCTTGGAAAGTTGTTACAGAAACAAAAGATGCTTTGAAATAGGGTGGCTTTTTGGTTTACTATAGGCAGCAAATTGTTATATAATGTACCTACTAGACTCACCCGCGTTCCCGAGTAGGTACGCGAGTAAAACCGCGTAAAAACCACTAGTAATACATATTAAACATTTTCGCTAAGAATTGATCTGCTTCCCATCAGATGACTGTATGCCTGTTTGCCACCTTTGAGACAAAAAATTGGTTGCCTGTAAAGTCGGTATACGGGCGAAAGTTTTACGTGACAACGACTTTGAGTGGTAAAATAATTTTAATGTGACTATTCATTCGTATAGTAGGAAGAAGGATGAAATAATAGTAACAATTTAAAACATAACGTGACGTTACGTGAGCGGAGCGTAACGCAGTTTCTTGAAGTGTCACCCGGCAAACCAATTTATAAGACGTTGTCACGTCAAAATGATTTTTATTCAAAGTATAGTCGCAACATCCATCAACATCAGCTCATATAAGTCTCCACCGAGGAGCAAGAGCCTCCCATAACAACGAAGGGCCACCACACGGGCCTAGTGCGGTGCGACTTCACATGCCTTCAATTTTGACATTTCGGGCATGCAGGTTTCCTCACGATGTTTTCCTTCACCGAAAGCCTGTGTTAAACTCAGAGGTACGTGGCAGGGGTTTTAACCAGTACCTTCATGATCGTGAGTCGGTGCGTTCCCGAGCCACCACTGTTCACTTACTATGTCACAGTGCCTTTAATTGTGTTTACGTTTAGTACACAGTACATTCCGCTTACAAAGCGGTCTAGTAAACGGCGGACTACAAAGGCGTTGCGCCTCTACTAGGTATAAATCCAAGGAAAGTTTTTTATACGCGTCTAAAATAATACCTAAAGAGTTTGGCACTACATAAATAAATATAGTCTTATTTATAAAAATCCCGTGTCACGTTGTTTGTAACAAAACTCCTCTGAAACGAACATATTTTTATGATGTTTTTGTGTATATTTGTTGTACGAGAATAAGTCGTTAAGGACTTTTCACCCTCCCACCTCTAAATTTCCTTCCCTCCCCTTTTTAATCGATTTTATTATTTTTAAACGGCTTCAAAAAAAAGCAGGAGGTTCTCAATTCGACTGGTATTTTTTTTTATGTATGTTACCTCATAACTTTCGACCGGGCGAAGCGATTTAAGTTATTTAGCCACTAGTCTAGTATAAAACAAAATACTCCTGGTACCAATATTCCAAGCGGGGACATCCCGACCTAATTATTTTGAAGATATCCACAGTCTAATAAAAACTTTGTGACAGTTAAAATAAAGATCACATTGCGGTGGCAAGAAACATCAAAACAATGCAAATGAAATCAAATATTTATAGGCGAGACCACTCAAGATAGCCCAGATACGATAATCTTATCTGTGTTATAGAAAATCGATCAGAAATATCTATAACTAGCTGCCTCCACGCGGTTTCACCCGCGTAGTTCCCGTTCCCGTGGGAATACAGGGATAAAATATAGCCTATGCTACTCAGTGATAATGCAGCTTTCTAATGAAAAAAGAATTATTAAAATCGGTCCAGTACTTTTTGAGTTTATTCGTTACATACAAAAATACAAATCTTTCCTCTTTATAATATTAAGTGTAGAAGTGTAGATAATATGTGGATGTGGCTTAACATAATATTCATAAATTTAAAGCCATTTATTCAGTACATACCCTAATAATCCTACTACTAAAATTCATTAAATAAATATCCTGGGACATTTTTCACACACGGCCAATCTGATTCCAAACTAAGCAGAGCTTGTGTTATGGTAACCAGATATACCTACTTACAACATATACTATTTTTAAACACATACTTACATAGGTATAATACATCTATGAATTCTTCGTAGTCAAAAGAGAAAGAAAGAAATAATTTAATTCGCCAACTGACAATAATTTATTTTCTACACTAATATTATAAAGAGGTAAACTTTGTTTGTTTGTAATGAATAGGTTCAAAAACTACTGGACCGTTTTTAAAAATTCTTTCACCATTCGATAGCTACATTAACATAGGCTATATTTTCTACGAAAACGGAAACTGCGCGGGTAAAACGCGTAAGTAAAACGCGCGGAGGTAGCTAGTATATGATAACTTAAGAAGTATTTACTTAACACTATAGAGAATTGAATGAAAACATAATAAAAGGTTCACATTTATTTAAATAAATGTACCTACAGTCCGATTTTACCAAACCTCACGTTTTCTTTAAGTTACGAACGATTTCATTCAGACAACTTATGGATAAAGAGAAGTTGATATACCTTCATCGATAATAAAATATTTAAGGGGCTGAATAGAACCAAATAATCTTCAAACTAATTTGTGACAGCAAAAAAATATAATTATGTAAATTTTGATTGTATTTCTCTCATTTATAGCTGAAACGGAAATCCCTTCTGCGATGAGGCTGTCTAGATTTTTTTTTACTCACGAATATCGTAAGCTCAGGAAAGATTTAGCAAATTCAGCAATACTTTGTTGATATACTAAATTTATATATGAAGAAAAAAAATAAAGAAATATATTTTGTACTGTATGTACGTACTGAACTGTATATATAGCCAACAGATAAATATGTACTAAAATGTTTTTTTTTCTGAATGGACTAAAAGGTGCTCAGATAGCTTTGGCCTTTGCACTCGGACTGTTTCGGTGAGTGCAAACGGCTCTCAACTAAAGGTAAATTAAGTAACAGCGCTGAGGGTTTCCCCTGTGGGACCGTGCCTCGGCTCAGGACGTCACTGGAGGAAGTGAGAACTCACTTGACATGATTATAACTTTTATACTTTAATCTGACTAAAAGACGACCACAAAGACAACAGTCCACTTATTAACATATTTATAATTAGAACGGCTTTCGCCAGTAACACTAATTAGGTACATTATTTAATAATAATAATAATTATATTATATTATATTAACAATATCGTGTGGTTCACATAAACGTAAAATGTGTTTAGATATTTATGTTAATCATTCATTCATCGTTCATTCATTCACTCTCAAGTCAGCTGTAAGCCCCTTAAGTTTGAGATATCTATCACAGTTTATACAGCGTTTCTCATAAATCACTAAGTGATTGGTTTTTCTAAAAATATTCATATCTCACTGAGTAATATTTCCATTAAAATTTCGTGCGTAAATAATATTTGGCGATGTTAAATTATGCATGGAGCCTTTGTTTGTTCTAACTCTGATTTCATCATAGTCTGGGAGACAGGTACCTTTTATGTAACGCAAAGAATATGCTTATCGTGTGTAGCGGCTAAACTACTAAACGGATGAACCAATTTTGATTTTGTTTCATCTTTGATTTGAGTAATTTTGGGATTTATTACGCTATAACTAAATCTTTTTTAGCTTATTAATATAGCCAGTACCTAAACAGGAAGCATATGTAAGCTCACATTGTTTTATGTAAAGATTATAATTAATTACTTTCAAAATAGCAATCAATAAATTTATCAAGTTTTTTATATTTATCATCAGTTACTACACCAACACTCTAAATTCTTAAGCTGAACTTCAACAAATAAAATGAAAGCTATAGAATACATACATAATAGGTAAGCATACCTTTTACAAACAATGGAAATATACCTAATGTTCTAAGATATTATATTACTAGGGCAGAACTTAAAGAAAATATGTCTATAAAAAAATCAATAACTGAATATTATATGTTATATGTATTTCGTAGCAGTGAAAAGATCTTGGCTCCTCGGCTACATTGCGTATTAGGTTGCTTTCGTGGTTACAAAACATATTTACAATGCCTCTGCGTTCATATAGGCACATAATACAGATACTTTGATGAAGAAATATAGACGAACTGTGGGCTAGAACGAACCTTCAAAATATTAACTAATATTATAAATGCGAAAGTAACTATTTAGAAAGACCCGCGGTTTCACCCGCATACCCGGGAGATCTTCCATTTTCCCGGGATAAAAAGCAACCTATGTCCCTTTTCAGGCTCTAGACTATTATGTGCACCAAGTTTTATTTAAATAGGTATAGTAGTTTAAGCGTGAAAGCGAGACAGAGAGACAGACAGAGTTACTTTCATATTTATAATATTAGTTACTAGCGACCCGCCACGGCTTCGCACGGGTGCAATGCTTAGGCACATCACATTAGAAACCTCCAAAATTGACAGTGTTTCTCTAACATATTATGCATGTATTGTATATGAAAACCTTCCTCTTGAATTACTCTATCTATTAAAAAATACATCAAAAATTCGTTGCGTAGTTTTAAAGATTTAAGAAGACATAGGGACACAGAAAGCGACTTTGTTTTATACCATAGATAATACACTGTTTTATACTATGTAGTGAAGATTAGTTCAGATTGGGATTAAATTTAATTACATATTACAATATAAGCATAATAATAATTATAGTCGCGACGTCTAACGTCTAGTAAAATTATAAGTAAGTCTATGTCTCTCACTCAAGGAAAATGTCAATAAATCTAAAATTACACCAACCGAAGAGCCGATGAGCATTCGGTACGATTCAAACTTTTAATGGAGCCTATAGGACAGACAATCTACATAACATTATCTAATAATAAACGTAATGACGGTGTTTGTCTGTTTATTCGAATAAGCAAAAGTTGGGTTGTGTTTGCTATCCGTAGAAACGAGTATCATATATTTCCCACAGGTAAATTTTGAATAAAGAAAATGTAAATACAAAATAATAAATGTATATCTATACTAATATTATAAAGAGGAAAGATTTGTTTGTTTGTTTGTTTGTTTGTTTGTAATGAATAGGCTCCGAAACTACTGGACCGATTTCAAAAATTCTTTCACCTTTGGAAAGCTACATTATCCCCGAGTAACATAGGCTATATTTTATCCCTGTATTCCTACAGGAACGGGAACTACGCGGGTAAAACCGCGGGGAGGCAGCTAGTTATAAATAAATATAAATGTATGTATACACAATACAAGCCGTGGTGGCTCAGTTGGACTTCTAAGTTTATAAAAAACATACGTACGGATTCACACCACTGGCTTTCGGTGAAGGAGAACATCATGAGGAAACCTGCATGGCCGAGATGTCACTATTAAAGGCATGTGAAGTCCGCCACCGCACTAGGCCCGCTTTGGACTACACCCCTTTGATGTTAGGGGAGGTTCGAGCTCCTCGGTGGAGACGTATATGAGGTGATGATGATGAAATACAAAATGGTAAAAAACATAGTCAATCTGATTCCAAACTAAGCAAAGCTTGTGATATGGTAAACAGTTAGCTGGTATAGGTACTATTTTAAATACACACATCATCATTTTCCTCGCATACAAATATGCATATTCATGCATACACATGTTTGTCCTGGACAACACTAACCCACGAGCGGCGGCTTGAGAATCGGGGTCACTAACCACAAATCCAACCGACCTTTCAATCAAATAGATATTTACATCTAGACAGAATAAAGAGATAATGTTCATGCGCAAAATATTAATAAATAGAATCGAACGAATAGCAAGTCAGGGTCGATGACCACATAACCTGCCTATAAAGTTCAATAAAATTCAAATGACAAGCAAAGCCGCATCGAACGCTAGTGTGTCAAAATGATTCTTTGAAATAGTATACTTATTTTAATAGACTTTGATCGACGTGACTCGACGACGAAAGATATGGTTTGTAATTCCATTTCGGAAGTCGTTTTTAGCCATCGGAAATAACTTTTTCCATAGAATTTATAATTTCTATCAAATATTTGGGTCATGTTTGAGACATTTATTTAGGCTAAGCAGAGCTTGCACTATAGTATGAAATGAAATAATAAGTACCTACTCATTCAAATAGCCTTTCACAGCCACTTATGAAACGTCGACTCTAATGCTCGGTTCGTAAGGTTTTGCCGGTAATAAACTCAGGTAACTAAGGTAACCAGATAGCTGATGTACTAACTTAAACTAAACTAGACTAGGTTTCCTTGTGAGTAACTTAATAGAGAAGCAGATCCAGCTGATTTACATAAAAAAATACCTATTTAATTTTTTATTCAGCTTAATGCCAGTGTAGCTATATTTCATATAAATAACAAAAAGAACGGCAAACGTTGTGTAGGACGCCCTCCAGCTCGGTGGTCCGACGACTGCGTATGGTTGCCGGGAGGGGCTGGATGAGGAGAGCGGAGGACCGGGATAAGTGGCGCGCATTAGGGGAGGCCAACGTCCAGCAGTGGACTGTATAGGCTGAAGATGATGAACAAAAAAAAATCGCGCATATTTATTATCAAAATTTCAATTATATTGACTCACCACTACGTTTCCAGTCAGAATATACGAGGTTTTTTTATACCACGCGTGTGGCAAACAGGCATACGGTCCCTGACGGCGCGCGGTGCCCGTAGCCCGCGCTATGCACGCGCGCGGCACCAGGGGCGGTGCTCATGCGGCGACGAGCCTGGGAGAATCTCTGCACTCCCTTCTTGAAGAACCCCATGTTGTACTCTATCGGGATAACATGCGTCATTTTCTTACGTCATAAGAAAAAGGTTAGCATCTTCTGTATATTAAACTAGCCGCCGTCGCGCGGTTTTACCCGCGTAGTTCCCGTTCCCGTGGGAATACAGGGATAAAATATAGCCTATGTTACTCGGGGATAATGTAGCTTTCCAAAGGTGAAAGAATTTTTGAAATCGGTCCAGTAGTTTCGGAGCCTATTCATTACAAACAAACAAACAAACAAACAAATCTTTCCTCTTTATAATATTAGTATAGACAAAGTCCCCGCCGCCTTTGTCTGTTTGTCCGAACGGGATGAACACAAAAACCACTGAACAGATTTTCATGCGGTTTTCACCAAATTACGGAGTATTTCATGGGGAAGGTTTTTATGTACAATAAATCAATTTGGACCCGTTAGGTGGCGCTGGTGGGCAGAACGAAATTGCTATAAAACCTTCATACATAAATTAGTTTTTCAGTGTGAAAGTTTTTACATAGAATTACAATGTTATAGGAATAACTTGAACTTTACCTCTGGAATGAGGTTGAACGCCTACATTTACCATTAAATGTGATTTGCTATAATGTACATTATAGCAAATGGGAACCAGTTGGCTTTGTGGTTAGTGACCCTAACTTTTAAGTCGCGCCGGTCGTAGGTCCGAGTTCCACCCAGGATAAACATTAGTATGAATAGTTGACCCGACAGACGTTGTCCTGTCATAACTATGATTCTTATTGTATTAAAGCGACTGACACTTGTCAAACGACATTAAGTTACCGGTAAGGTAGAAGTTAATATGGTCATTAACTTTCCTTGAAATTTCTAATTTTCCACGCGACGTAGAACGGTGATACTCCGCTCCTATTGGTCGTAGCGTGATAATAAATAGTCTATAGCCTTCCTCGATAAAAGAGGTATCTAACACTGAAATATTTTTTTAATCGGTCCAGTAGTTTCTGAGATTAACGCGTTCAAGCAAACAACCAAAGTCTTTAGCTTTGTATATTAGTATAGATATACTGATGTGTCAGTATTCTTACTGTCAGTTTTTTGTTTCATAGACTTTCAAATCACAACGAAGCTAAAGAAGTTTTCACTTGCCTTTACATTCCTTTATAAACGCTTTACCCCAATAAAACACGTTAAATAACAGCGATCGCTCACACAAATCGCCAGTTTTTCATATATGTTTACGAGTTACCAACGCTTCCGTACCGCACGCAATGCGAGACGTTAATGAAACTTTAAGTGTGGATAGAAGTGGTATTCCGCAGCTGTTTATAGAAAATTCAACCTTCTAAAACGAGCGGTAGAGTTGATTATTGATTAGTGCCTTATTTAAATGAATTAAAATACATATTTTAGATGGTCTGTTTGGATTGGTTAATATTTCCATCTGTTATTGGCTGTTAATCTACCTATTTTACAATCAGAATGCCTTTGTATGAATGTGCCTGGTTTAAATGAGAATGCCTTTATATGTATGTTCCAGTATATTTAGTTTTTTGGACCGATATTATAGTAAAAAGCTATTGTAGCAACTCATTAAGGAACATTAAAAGGAAATGTAAATTGGTGTTAGTTTTCCGAAAAATAAATAAATATATATTATATAGTAAGGTTGATTTATTTATGAGGTCTTTTATCTTTTATGTAACAAAAAAAATATTTTTTGCTTAAAATAGAACTTTCGCTTAATATTATCACAAAATGAAAAAACTGTATTTTTACTACAATTTAATCATCTACATTAACAGGGCGTAATATAGGCTATATTTTATCCCTGCATTCCCGTGGGAACGGAAACTAGACTGGTGAAACGGCGCGAAGGTAGCTATTATGATAAAATGTAAGCGGGCCTTGCGGGAAGGAAGTGAGTTCCATATTCTTATTAGATTTCTATGTGACAAATCGATAACGATGAATGATGGCTTTCCGACATTAATATTAATTCCCGGGAAACCTGACACGTTGCGTATTCCAACAGAGGTACTCGCGCGGTGTTGTGTTGAAAACTGTACAAAGGGCTTTGAGTTTCCGGTTGCCGTGTCACACACTGTGTCAGAATGTGTTTCATCATAAATGAATATTGTATTAAAAAGTTATTAGCTATATGTAGTTAAAAAGATGTTTTAGTATTGATCTAATTATTTCAACTTCATGATTCATAAGAAGAGTCCCTTCATAGAATTATTTTTTTGTGTTTATTGCGTTACTAGCTTCTGCCTCACGGTTTTACCCGCGTACCGGGGATCTTCAATTTTCCCGGGACAAAAAGGAGCCAATGTGTTTATCCATGTTGTCAGCTTGTTTGTTTGCTTGAATGCGCTAATCTCAGGAACTACTGGTTCGATTCAAAAAATTACTTCAGCGTAAGATAGCCCATTTATCTATGAAGGATCAGGAGCGGAGCACCAATATATAAAATCTTTAAAAAAAATTCTTTCGAGAGCTTACGGAAACAAAGTCGTAGGTAGAAGCTACTTTAATCCATACTAATATTATAAATGCGAAAGTAACTCTGTCTGTCTGTCTGTTAAAACTAATGAACCGATTTAAATGAAATTTGGTACACAGATACTCTAGAGCTTGAGAAAGGACATAGGCTACTTTTTATCCCGGGAAAATTGAAGATCCCCGGGAACGCGGGCGAAGCTTCGGGGAGCCACTAGTACAGAATAAACCCGTAAAATAGCTGTCATTGCTACCCAACCTAAAACTTACCTATAATTAAGATATTAAATTAAATTGATCCATACAATATATATAAAGGTAGAACATAATTACTCCATAGATTTTTAATACGACTATTAATGGCCGATCGATGAAGTAATAAAAGTTTTATGGCATTCAGCTCTAACCTAATTACTTATAGACCGAGAGCGAGGGTGTAGTTCTTTCAATATTGAATATGCAAAGGTTGAGAGTCTATTGTTGTTGTCATCTTTTAAACATGCAATACTTTTGTTAGACTACCTATTTGGCTGAATATTTATTATAAGTTTATAGTATTATTTTCTAATACCTACATTTAGTTTAAAAGGTCTGTAGAAAATGCGATAAAATATATTTATTCATTCAAATAAGCCTTCACAGGCAATTATGAAACGTCAACTCTAATCCTCGGCTCGGAAGGTTGCTTTTGGTGAGAGGAGCTGGCTATTAATTCAGCTATGAAAAAAAAATTTTATCAACTTCTTTTACAATAATAATGTTAGTTGTGCTAGAACGAGCGTTATTTTAATCGCAATTATTAATCAGTACTTTATAAATTAGGTAAATTGTTTACACTCTAGCTCCAAGCCTACAAGTTCATATTTTTAAAAGTACTCCACTCAGCTAATACAACCATTCAGTGCTTAATGACGTCCAATTTACATGTAAATTGAATAAACCGAACTAACTTGGGACCGGGAGTTGTTGTTTATGTGTTTTTCAGGAAACTTTCAAGGAAAATATATGTTTTAACTATATTTCCTAGTAATCCTACTAATATTATAAATGAGAAAGCAACTCTGTGACGGTTTCAAGCCAAAACTACATAACCAATTTTGACGAAATTTGGTTACAAATATACACAGGGGAAAGGACATAGGCTCCGTTTCTTCCCGGGAATGTTATACGTCCCCGGGAACGCGGTAGAAAGTGCGTGGCGGATATATTTAACACTAAGTTATTACTAACAAAGCTAAGCTAGTACTAGGTTGACTCTCACGCCAGAATGGCTGAAGGGACTTATAATCTGAATTAGTACATAGGCTACTTTTTATCCTGGGAAAATTTAAGTTCCCCCTGGAACGGATACTTTATATTTCAGACAAGGTACTGTAACGGTAACTTTAACCCGCGACTTCGTTTACGTAAACTCTGAAGAGGAAAAAACCTTGATTTTGAAACATTATTTATTGGTGCTCCGCTCCTATTGGTCGTAGCGTGATGATTAGCCTATAAACCTTGTTCGACAAATCGGCTATATAACACATATTATTTTTCAAATCGGACCAGGTTTCAAAGATTATCGCGTCCAATCAAACTCATCAGCTTTTTAATACTTTTTATATTTGTATAGACTCGACCGAGACTCGGTAGTTTCGGTTTCCGAACTTTATAGTGAACTTAAGCTGTTCCATTTCACGCAGCTATCACTCATAAGTGAGACCTAAATACATTAATATTTTGTATTGTTTGGAAGCACTTCACTGGCCTGTAAACGTATTAGAGCTCCTACGGCCTACCTCTCCCATATACAACGGTAATTCAGTTAAGGGAGACATTTACGTGTATAGTTAGATTATAGGAATATTGTTCCATACACTTTCACTCAGATACACATCTATACTATAGCGATCCGCTACGACTTCGCTAGGTTGGGTAGGTGATAAGTACCGAATAGAAATCTTACATCTTTCGTCTATATATATATAAAACAAAGTCCCCGCCAAATTACTCTGTCCCAAATTTCATGCCGATCCCTTCAGCCGTTATTCGGTAAAAGAGTGACAAACATCCTCACATACTTTTGCATTAATAATAAATAGTTGGATACCTACTTGCTGTTCGTGCTAATCTTTTCCCGGGAGAATTTAACGCCTTCAATGTATTTTAAAAATGCCAATTAAATTCCCAATTTTTATAGTGTATTTTCGAAGTATTTTATTCGTATATCAATTAAAATTTTTAATTGTATTTAACAATATATTCATTGTTTCAGATTGGATCAGAAACAATATGTTAAAGATTGGCAAGTTTTATATTATTTAAGTAATGTTTTTGGTATTTTTTTATTAAGAAACAAACAGCGACTATAATACATGTATATAAAATCACAACATATAACACAAAAGCCAAAAATGTTTCTACAATAAATAATTTACATCTTATTCTCATACAAATATAGGTACTTTATATTTATGACCCATGAAAATATAGTTTGACATGAGTATTTTTGATCAAAATCAATATAATAAGTAAACGTCCTGGAATATTCTTTACACTGCCAATCTGATTCCAAAGCTGCTACAAATGGTAAATGTTAAATGCTCGCTACAAGCTATTTCACATTTTGTAAAAATCACTATTGTATTAGATGTAAGTTGGTTTTTGAAAAGAGTAATTACTGAGTTTATTGCCGGCTCTTCTCAGTAAAAACTACTATCAGAACCGAGCATTAATAGTGACTATTCATAAGTGCTTTATTGAGGCCTATTTGAATAAAAAGATTTTGATTTTGATTTGATTTGAAAGTAAGCAGAGCTTGTACTATCGTAACCAACTAACCTATACAATACTACTTTTAAATACACATACCTACTACTTTTTAAATACATAATTCGTCATAAATATACACAGAAACAGAACAAACAGACATATTCAATTCATACACAAAATATATATGCCAAGTTATATTTAAACTCTTTACCGAAACCATAAACTCTAGACTATAGTGGCATAACAAGACATACCCATCTCGATTAAGGTGGAATAAATCTATGGTAAAATAAAACCATAGAGTAGCTAGTATTGACATATTGGATCAATACCTTTGTAATGTGAATAGAACACGATAGCTTTGTAGGGCTGACAACATATATTAAAAAAAATATATGTTATAATATATTTCTATCTTAAATGCTAATCGACGGACCGATTGGCTTTATGGTTAGTGACCCTAACTCTCATGCCACATTTTCCTTTTGAAGAGCATAAGTAATATCTGTGGCTAGTGAGAAGACCCATTTCCCTGGGATAAAAAGTAGCCTATGTCCTTTCTCAGGCTCCAGATTATCTCTGTACCAAATTTCATCTAACTACTAAGAACTACTACTACATCTTAGTACTTACATATATATACATATATACTAGCTGCCTCCGCGCGGTTTCACCCGCGTAGTTCCCGTTCCCGTGGGAATACAGGGATAAAATATAGCCTATGTTACTCGGGGATAATGTAGCTTTCCAAGGGTGAAAGAATTTTGAAATCGGTCCAGTAGTTTCGGAGCCTATTCGTTACAAACAAACAAACAAACAAACAAATCTTTCCTCTTTATAATATTAGTATAGATATCTCTTATATATAGGATCTTCTTTCTTAGTAGTTAAATTAAATTTAGTACACAGATAATCTAGAGCCTGAGGAAGTACATAGGCTACTTTTTATCCCGGGAAAATGGAAGATCTCCCGGGTATGTGGGTGAAACCGCGGGGAGTTAGCTTTATACATCTGGCTTCTTAACCGTGACAGCCCTAAAGGTACAATGAATGAACTAGTGCAAACAAAGGCTCAATCTTTATTCCAGGTATTCCAGATCCCTATTGTTTCCTAGATTGCCCTCTAACCCCTATTGTATGCGTAGGCCGACGATTTAAATGAATCTTTTCAGATTCTTTACATATGTATAATTAATATCTAACTAGTTTCGTCCTAATCCATCGCGTTCTTAGGAATAAACGATATGATATTTGCATCGTATGTGTTAATCCTGATTATTTATACCAGTCCATACTAATATTATAAATGCGAAAGTAACTCTGTCTGTCGGGATCGCTTTCTCGCTAAAACTTCTGAATCGATTTAATTAGAAATTAGTACACAGATACTCTAGAGCCTGAGAAATGACATAGGCTTTTTGTATCCCGGGAAAATGGAAGATCTCCCGGGTACGCGGGTGAAACCGCGGGGAGTCATGAGTATAGTATTTCATCTACGTATTTAATTTTATCATTAGATATATTTTTTTTATATGAGTATAATATATTAAACCCTCACATATTACTTCTCTTTGACCATTGACAATTTTTGATTTAATAAATATTTTTATTCAAATCTAGTATGATTCTGATAAGATTTAACTATAATTTCTGTGATGAAAGAACTTTGTAACACAAAAATAACAAATTGAATTTATCAAAATAAACGTGAATGTAACATAAATGTATACGTAAAATAAATATTTCAAATAATTTTGACATCTCAAAACTGTCCACAGACAATCTGTCCTGTCAAGAAATAGCCACAGATTAAAAAAGATAAAAGTAGCAGTTACCACAATAACAGTTTACCTTTTTTCACAAGTCATTACCTCCCCCCCCCCAGTATCCGGTCCAGACCGGATACACTTTGGCGGCAAGCGGTCGCCGGAAATAGTCCTCGAGCTTTTGATTAATGAACATTTTTTGAAGCGCCATTTTTTATCTTGAAAAGCTTTTGTAAGTGTTTGTAATTGGTACGTCCAAAGTTAATGCTTTTATAAATTGTTTATTGTTTTAAATTGATGTAAAAAATGGATGGGATTTTTTGTCTGGCTTAAAATCGCTAACTAAAAAGCCAACTGCTTTTTTGTTACGATATTGAGTTTGAGGAGCTGGTCGTGGGTTGGAATCCCATCTAAGGCAAACATTTGTGGGCAGGAACATGTGTGCTCTTTGTCTTAGTGAAAACATCTATATAAAGTGTATTTAAAAATTATAATTTAATTTAAAAATATTCTTGTTATAAATAAATTCAACTAAATTGTGGGTAAAATAAATGTCTGTGTGAGATAAAATTATATTAACCATATAGTATCTAGTCATATCATATTTGTCGCATTTATCTTGCGTTTTGTTTTAAGTCTCTAACCATTTTTTCTAACCCCTATTATTTTATGTTAATTTCGGTTGTAGTTTGTTTTATGTATCTAAATAAATAATAATATTATATATGGGCACAAAGTAGCAATATGTTCAGTTCAATTTACATGTTAAGATACAATATTATATACTTATTACTTCTTTTTATCCCAAAAAAAAAATGAAGATCCCGGTTAAAACCGCGGGGCGGAAATATAGCATATCTTTTTAACTCCCAAGCGTAGCAGTACTCGCGTATCATCGTCCTAAATTAAATATTATGTGGTGTTTTAAAGAAACAAAGATGTACCCTCAGGGCAGAGGTCAAAGGGCGAAAATGTGTTTTAACTTATCACAATTTTGTGAGGATATTTCTGGTTGACGTTACATTTTGAGCTACTATGTAATTGAATTGGATAGGTACAGGCATGTTTCGTGGTTCTGCTCATATTTATTTATAGGTATGTCACCGAACCAATGTAGAAAACTTTAAGGATTTCTCTCGAGACTGCTTTTTTCGTTAGGGAAATCGACAGTTCTATATATTCCAGTGTCATTGCATATTATACAAACAAATGCCCCGCCTATCTACTTATTTAATAGAAGTATATGTAGTATATCAATATACACTAATAATGTAAAGGTTTTTTTTGTTGGGGGACCGACAGCTTACCAAATACAAGAAGCAAGAGCCATTTATAGGTGCATACATAATGTTTATATATTTGATCGTTACTTTTATATAAAACAGAATAATATAATAACAAAATTAATTATTACGATCAATAGAAAACTACAGAAGCAGAAATAATTGTTCTAATATTGGACAGCCTATTTATCAAGGAAGTGTATAGGCTATATATATTCACGCTATTATCAATACGAGTGGAGCATTGTTGCTAAAACGGGGAATAGACAAAGTCAGGTTCTACTTACATATTTATACTAGGAAGAAATATTTAAATAAATATCCACCACCGTCTTTTATAGTGACTTAAAATCCTTTCCATCCAACGGTTGTCTGGAAGAAATCGCTTTTAGCGATAAGACCGCCACTTGTGCATTTAGTTAAGTTCTACTGTTATTGTTTATTTGTTTTTGTTTTTTGGTGTACAATAAAGAGTTTTCTATCTATCTATCTATCCTGAGACATTTTTCACACCCGGTCAATCTGATTCCAAACTAAGCTTCAAACGAAGCTTGTGTTATGGTAACCAGATAGCTGATATACTACATATAATACTTTTAAATACATACATATTATAGATATTTACATCCAGACACAGAACAAACAGACATATTCATGCATACAAATGTTTGTCCCGGGATTAGAATCCACGACCGCCGGCTTGAAAGTTAGGGTCACTAACCACAAAGCCAACCGGCTGTCATATTTAGTGTATACCTTGTTATCATGTTGCGATATCAACGAACAGAGTCAGTTAGCTAAGCAATCAAACTTTGTCCTAACATTAGATATTTTGACAACCCAGTCCCGGTACCCACTAGGGTACCCGCGGGGTACTTCATCTATATTTCAACGTTACTTGTTTGTAGGTCAGACGTGGTTTGACCGTATGTTGTATAATATAAATATTTTTATTTTACATGTGGTTAGTTGGATTCTAAACTAAGCAGAGCTTGAGTAATAACCAGATAAACGATATACTAGTGTGTTTTTAAACTTTTGAAAACTAAATTCATGATTTATATAACAGGACGACCACCAACTGATCATGATCAATATAAATTGAACGGAACGTCGAGGTTAGTCAAAATCTACACTAATATTATACCTAAATAGGTAAAAAAAATGTGTGTGTTTGTAATGAATAAACTTAAAAACTGCTGTGCCGATTTCTAAAATTCTTTCACCATTAAAAAGCTACATTATCAGGGAGTAACATAAACTATATTTTATCCCTGTATTTCCACGGGAATGTGAACTACGAATGTGAAACCACGCGGAGGCAGCTAGTAATTTATCTTATATATAAAAATTTTGTGTCACAATGTTAGTTACCATACTCCGCCGAAACGGCTTCACTGATTTTTATGAAATTTTATATGCATATTCTGTAGGTCTGTGAATCGGCCCGTTATATTATATACTTTATAGTTTACCTATTTAATATTCCAGTACCAAACAGACAATTATATATGCATCCTATATTTGCCCTGCATGGTCATCAAACTCACGACTAGAGGTTGAACTAACCTTGATAGACAGTTCATTGATAAAAGGAATATTTTTCTATATTAACCTCCACTACATATAGAATCAAAGCAGTGTAATAGACAAAAAAAACAAACTTTTATATGTACTAGTTGAACCCGTGACTTCGCCCACGCGTTAAAAACGCCTTTATACCTACCTAATGACGCATATCTATCTTTTCCAACCCATATTTTGAAAGGTTATTTTTTACATTGTACTAATTATAAAGTGGTGGCTCAATTGGGAACGCACCCCCTCATAATTATGAGGGTGCAGGCTATAGTTTAAAAAAACTTACGCACGGATTCATACCACTGGCTTTCGGTGAAGGAAAACATCGTGAGGAAACCTGCATGCCCGAGATGGATTAAAGGCATCTGAAGTCGCACCGCACAAGGCGCGCGTGTGGGCTATGGGCTGCACCCTCATTGTTAGGGGAGGCTCGAGCTCCTCAGTGGAGACGTATATGAGCTAATGATGCATTATAAATGAAATAAAAATAAATAAATAAATATCCTGGGACATTTTCCACACACGGCCAATCTGATTCCAAACTAAACAGAGCTTGTGATATGGTAACCAGATAGCTGATATACTACATATACTACTTTTAAATACATACTTATATAGATATTTACATCCAGACACAGGACAAACAGACATATTCATGCATACAAATGTTTGTCCTGGGTGGGATTCGAACCCACGACCCGCGGCTTGAAAGTCAGGGTCACTAACCACAAAGCCAACCGGGCTGAAATGAGAATAGAATTTATGAATACATATTTATAACTTTATCGCAAAAACGGGTGTAGTTATATTCCAAGAACATGTATTTATATAATAATAAAAATAATCCTCATAAAAATAAAATAAAAAATTCCAATAAGCTGATATTTCTCTTAAAATTATATCGAAATTTCAAAGCAAAATTCGCACGTATAAAACTCGTAGACGCCTCGTAGGCGTCTCGTAGCCTCGTAGCTCAATGTCGTAGGTCGTAGCGTGGGCGTGGATCAGAACTTTGGGGCGTAATTATTAAAAAGTAGGTGTGTAATTTCACATAAAATTGTTTGGCATTAAGAAAACAAGTCTTGTAATTTACAATTTTAATTGTTCGAAAAGTTTTTATTTAGAATTTGTTCGTGTATTAAATTATTTTTATGTTACTAACAATATCGGCTTAGTATTTATTTTCCGTAATTTGCATTAAATTATCTTAACTTATACTTTTATAGGTATATCCCGAAATAGTAATAATATGCATTTCTAATTGCTTAATAAAAAATATTGATTCAATCTTATACGCTGCTTATTATTTGCTTTACAGATACCTATTATATTAACGAAAAAAAACTTTTTTCTTCTACGTGTATTAATTATGCAAACAAAAAGTTATCAAACTGAGTTTCTTCCCGGTTATTCTCAGTTCAAAAGTCAGCCTACTTTTGACTTTCTTAGCTTCACCATCTCAGATTCATAAATACTGCATTAAGGCTTAATTATAATACCTGTTTTATTTATTTTTTACCTCATCGGGCATAATGGGTGTGAAGATAAATAAATAAATATCCTGGGATTTATTTCACACACGGCCAATCTGATTCAAAACTAAGCAGAGCTTGTGATATGGTAACCAGATAGCTGATATACTACATATACTACTTTTAGATATAAACATGATTATTATGAAGTACCTACCTATCGTTAAACGATTACAAACAGCTTAGCCACTGAAATATGATAGCTATTCACCCTTAATCTCGCAGTTATTCAATCACGGCCGCTTCCGTACACCGGACGGCCGGACGTCCGGTACGTCCGGAACGTCCGGATCGTCCGGAAAGTCCGGATCGGATAACGGCGGGATTGTACCTGTTTGAACTATAATTATGGCTTTGGGTTTAGATAATAATGGTTGAAGTAGTTATAATTAGAATGTAATTTTACATGTAATTAGGATATATTTTGGAGTTCTAGGATAATTTTGTTATGGGAAAAACTAATAATAATAAATGCGAAAGTTTGAATGGATGGATGTTTGTCACGAAATTTTATCAGAATGATTGAAATTTTGTACAGAGTTAGATTAAATTCCAGAATACTTTTTTTCCTGGGAAAAATTTACATCACTCGGGAACACGGACAAAACCACAATTTAAAATACTTTTAAATACATACTTATATATAGATATTTACATTACTTATACAGATAATTAAATCACAGAACAAACAGACATAATATATGATTCTGATCGGTCCAGTAGTTTTAAGTTACGTTATATACAGAAAGCAAACTGTAAGCATAAACTCTGCCGCTAACTGTACGCATAATGAGAGCCCTTATAAGCGTAGTACTAAGTCTCAATAGAATCCTTTTCAAATTATACTGTGGGTTATATAAGGGACAGTAAGACCCTATTTCCAAGTCCTATAATAGCACAATAGGGAACGTGTGTTGATGTTCAGCCATGCGTGTGGACCCTTATTAAAAATAAAGGGTCCCGCAGAAATTTTTAATTCAAAGGTCAGGTAAAGGTTCATGAAGTAATGTTTATTTTATTGTTACCTCTGTTCGGTGATGATGTGTGTAAGTAGGTTGGTTTTGTGGTTAGTGACTCGGTCTTTTAAAGTCGGTCATGGTTCGATTTCCACCTTAGACAAACATTTGGAATGCATCAACGTGTTTTGAAGTGATTATTTATATAATGTATAGAGGGCTATTATTATTTATTTATATTTATTTATTATAGGCTACTTAGGCCATCTTCGGGTGCACCAGTGCCAGACTAACTTGGAGTGAAAGTGGTCGCCATGTCCAAAATCGGTCGGACCAATCATTCATTCATAACATAAATTAACAGAACATACTTAAACTACTATAAAAATAGGTACTTAAATCTATTAAATGCATGCATTTATTAAAAAAAAATTACCTTAGTAAATATTATTTGGTTACCATAGCACAAGCTCCGCTTAGCTTGGCATCAGATTGGCCGTGTGTGAAAAATGTTTATGTAGCTTTTACAACGCGGTTTCAATTTTCCAATATAAAAATAAAAAAATACAATTTTTATTAAAATCACTCGAGCCGTTTAGACGTGAAGAAGTAACAAACATACACACACACACTCACACACTTTCGCCTTTATAATATTAGTGTGATGTACGTAAAAATTGCAATTTCCTCGATGGTAGAAACAGAAGTGTAAATATACGATTTCCCCCCAAAAAAATTGTATTTAGAACATTTCAAAGAGTCATATAATAACGCAATTTGCAAATAATTCGATAAAATACGCGAGAAGAGCTCCAGCGGGGCCTTAACTGAATTTTACGCGACGTCGTGTGGAAAAATCGCTTTATTACTTTACGCCCAAAGACTACTAGTACTATAGTATACTGGGTTACGCCATTTTTCTTTTGCGAAGTCTTCGAACAGCGCGTCGGCGACGAGGCGAAGAGTAAATTATTGATAAAAGTGTTGCAATGCTGAGAAAATTGATTTCCCCGACAAATGCATAAATTGGACGGTAGCTAGTCTCTAAGTGAAATCAGTGGAAAAGTGTAAATAAATAGGGACGTATTTAATAATAATATATCTATGCTGTTGTATGTGGACAGAAGTGTTTGGACTACTTTGAAAAATATAATATAATTTTGACTAATTATCTCGTGATCCACGACGGAACTTGGTCGAAATGTTGAGGTTAATCAAAATTAAATTATATTTTGACTAATGAAAAACATACAAAAAAGGATTGAACTGTATGAAGGTAGAAAAATCAAATGAGATAAATATAAGCAAAACAGTAAGTCATCGATCCGTCCCAGCTTAGTAGAGAATTGATTTTCGAACATCTTAAACAATCGTTGTTGTATTTCAATAATAAACTATTACATACGTCAACCTTGAACTACTCTATATATGATTGAAAACCAGATTAAAATCCGTTGCGTACTTTAAAAGATGTAAGCATACAAAAGCGGTAAACGAATTTATTTTATACTACGCAAAGACTGTAAACAGCTATTTGGTTACTATAGTTTGTGGAATGCTTTACGTACGCAAAGAATGTCCCGTGACATTTATTTAAATAAAGACGTTCTACCATCCCGCTTTTTATTTGCATTTCCGAGGGAACGAAACGTTAAACGAGTTTAACGTTTTCTGGAATAAAAACATTGCCTGTGTCACTCGGGAATTGTAGTTTCGGAAAATGGAATTTACATCAATTTAAGAACCAAAAAATAGAATTGCCGTACTTTATATAAGCACTAGGTATATGTGGCTCCTCGCGGTTTCACCTGCGTTCCCGCTTAATTTAATCGCTTACTGTTATGCAATAGTAAATTTTATATTTAGTATTCCCTTTTACGCTGTTTAACAGATTCGTAACGAGATATTCCACGAAGCGCACCCAGAGGAAGCGCACCTAAAGTATTCCACGAAGCGCACCCATAGGTGCGGTAAATAATTAATTTCCTATTCAACGAAGCACACCTAAGATCACTCGCATAGTTAGTGGGGACAAGAAATAAAAATGTCGATAGAAAAAATACTTGAGAGGTATCAAGGGACACCCGGATGGAACGAACTATCTTACTAATATTATAAATGTGACAGTTAGTGAGTATAAGTACATGGATTTTTGTTACTCTTTCACGCAAAAACGTCTGAAAGGATCTGGTTGAAATTTAGCACAGAGTTAGAATATGTTTTATAATGACTCATAAACTTTTTATCCCGCAAAAATTAACGATCACCAGGGAACGCGGGTAAAACCGCGGGACAGAAGCTGGTTATTTATTAAAGTTTCGTACAACATAGGTAAAAAAGACATCAAAAATTTTATAGTACAATAATAATTATTTCAGCCATCCTACTTTCTCGAGCGATAGTTTGCTAGAATACGTGGATGTATGAATGCTCTTTTAGTGCTTAAACTGAATACATACTTAGGTCTTTTAATACGGATTCCTAATGAATAAATAATAAGGTTTCTTCTGACACAAGGAAAACTTTGCTTAAAATAATGTACCAGAAATATGTTCAAATTCATGTTACGATAAACATTTATTATAAACTAGCTGCCTCCGCGTGGTTTTACCCGCGTAGTTCCCGTTCCCGAGTAGTACCCCGCGGTTTCACCCATGTATCCTGGTCTTCCATTTCCCAAGGATAAAAAGTTCCTCTTTTTTGGAAGTCGATTAAAAGCTTATAGTAGCGGACAAAATATTTCATATAATAAAATTCTCGTGTCGTAATGTTAGTTACCATACTCCTCGGAAACGGCTTGACCGATTTTTGTGAAATTTCCTATGCATATTTAGTAGGTCTGAGAATCGGCTACTATCTATTTTTGATACCCCTGTGATCACGAGAACGGGAACTACGCCGGTGAAACTGCGGGGCGGCAGCTAGTGTCTATAGAAATATTGATCGACAAGTTAACCCCCAAAACTTAAACTAAATATATAGGTCGAGAAGTCATTTCGTAAATCAAATTACGAAGGAAAAGCCATAGTTACATTATCCTTGTTTTATCGGACGAATTGTCCGACTGTTACACCGAATCTCTACTAATATTATCTTCCACCCCACAGTTTAATTCGCGTAGTTCTCTTACCCATAAGAATACAGGGTTAAAATATAGCCTATAACTTTCCTCGATAAATGGTGGGCATACAGGGATAAACCTTATGTTATTTCCTGATAATGTGGCTTTACAATGGTGAAATAATTTTTGAAATCGTCACTTTAGGTTTTTAAGTTTTTTTCATTACACATATCTATCTATATATATAAAACAAAGACCCCGTCGCCCCTGTCTGTCTATCTGAACGTGATGAACACAAAACTACTGAACAGATTTTCATGCTGTTTTCACCAAATTACGGAGTATTTCATGGGAAAGGTTTTTATGTATAATACATCAATTTGGATCTGGTAGGTGGCGCTGGTGGGCAGAACGAAATCTGCCAGCTCCGCTAGTACAAAAATAAAATTTACCTCTTTATAATATTAGTCTAGACAACGGTGTAAAATACATCCAAGTTGAAAGAATAAGTGATAGCAAACCTCGCGACGTTGAGATATCGCTGTAATCACATGAAATGTTCCCTTTATAGTTACAGTACCGTCGGAGGGCAGGGGTTTTTACAAAACAACTTTTAAGACGTGACTTACAGACTACGGGCTTGGAATAATAACGAATGTGGGTTAGTTTTCGACCGTCCTTTGTTTGATGGCAATGACATAATATAAATAGACTCCTCCTCCGCAAGTTGTATTCCTCATATAAAGTAATAAATATCCTGGGACATTTTTTACACACGGCCAATCTGATTCTGGATATGATCTGAGTGATATGATAACTAGATAGCTGATATACTACATATACTACTTATAAAGATATTTACATCCAGACACAGAACAAACAGACATATTCATGCATACAAATGTTTGTTCTGGGTGGGATTCGAACCCACGACCCGCGGATCGAGAGTCAGGGTCACTAACCACAAGCCAACCGGGCTGTCAATAATCAATGTCAGTATCTGAGGGTCGTGACCACCTCTATCCATGACCTTTAATTTGCCTACAGTCCCCCATTTCTTCCTATCCCCGGCCACTCGGAGAGCATCGTAGACGGTAGAGTCGAGTGGTGCGAATCTGGTCAGATCAACGCATCGGGCTGCGGCCTCCAGTTTTTCCTTCCACCACAGACTCCTAATGCATATGTATATACAATTAGTGAGTGTTTTTACTGACATTAGTGCCTCACTAACGATTGGCCATATGTGAATAGCTGACCCGTGCAATTCATCTGAGTCAGATCTCCCTCTTATGTAACACTAGCTTCTGCCCCGCGGTTTCACAGCGTTCCCAGGGATCTTTAATTTTCCGGGATAAAAAGTAGCTTATATGTTGATCCAGGGTGTCCGCTAACTCCACACCAAATTTTGTTCAAATCGCTCCAGTCGTTTAGACGTGAAGAAGTAACAAACATACACACTCGCAAACATTCGCCTTTGTTATATGTATCTATTAGTCGCAGCCTGATGTAAGTCTATAGCCTTTAGGAGTGGGTTAGGTATACAACATTGGAATAATTTTAATTTGTAATTCTTGCCAAAAAAAACAAACTTAAGCTAAAGATAATCTCAAATCTATTACAATAATCAGTTTTAATGGCTAAATACACAAGATAATTGGTCTTCTGACTCTCAAATTCCTACTCTGTATTATGAGAGTCAGTGATCCTCTGTACACAATGAACAGCTATGACAATGACAATGAAATTTGAATCATTAGTATTGATATTAGCGTGTTAACAAAGTACTAAGCTTAATATAATAATATAGTTTATTTATCCATATCTAAAGCCTATTTGGAGTCTACTACCTGTAATGTCGATGTTAGAAGGTAACCCAAAGGACTTATTGCTTGCATACGCAAAATACTTTTCCTTAAGGACGATGTTGATTTTTTGTAACGTCATGAAATTGTCATGGAATCTTTCCGCAAGTTAAGAGGATTTCTTTTTGCTCATTTTGAAAGAAAAGTTGATTTCAAAGGAGTTTTATACTATATATAATCCGATTATGTGATAAATTTTAAGCGGTAATATATTTTGGCAGTTTTGTAGAAGATATAAATAAAACTATCATATCTAAATATAAATATAAAATAAATATCCTGGGACATTTTTCACACACGGCCAATCTGATTCCAAATTAAGCAAAGCTTGTAATATGGTAACCAGATATCTGATACTACTTTTAAATACATACTTATATAGATATTTACATCCAGATACAGGACAAACAGACATATTCATGCATACAAATGTTTGTCCTGGGTGGAATTCGAACCCACTACCCGCGGCTTGAGAGTCAGGGTCACTAACCACAAAGCCAATCGGGCTGTATAATATCTATACTTATATAGTTAAAACAACTTTATCTGCGAAGATAGACGAAATGGAATAAAGACATTTTCAAGTTATGTTATTGTCCTTTTTTTTTTTTTTTTTTTTTTTTTTTTTTGATTTCCCAGGGGAATCCTCATAGGATACCCGGCAGCTCCGGGGGGAGCCGCCGGGTTATGTGGAGACTCACCGGCACAGAAGGTGCCGGTGCCTACCCACTAAACCCCTGGGGTTCCATTGACGCCTCGGCGCCGTGTGGCGGGGCTGCGGGACACGCGTAAGCCTTACAACCGCATGCCCCGCCGGCGCTGCTCGGCCTCCCAAAAATACTGCTGGAGGCCGAGCCCGTCTCGGGGGGGCGGGACTCACGATGCGAAAACGCATGCGAGTCCCGCCCCCCTCTCAACTTCACCGGAGATGCCCATGGAACAAATGGGCATCTCCGGCATGGGACCGTTGGCGTGGGCGGCGGATCCCCCGATCCGCCGCCCCGGTCCCCGGCGTTACGGCGGCAACCGGCCCGCGAAGGCCTGTCGCCGCCTACCGCGCCTGCGGCGGCGAAGCGGGAGAGAGTTGACGTCGTCCTCTCTCACCCGCTCCGCCGCCTCCTTCTGCGACATGACTTGGCCGCAGAAGGTTGCGGCCGCCTCCCAGGCCTCCTCGCTGCCCACCATGGCCCTGATGAGGGCCGGCAGCGAGAGGTCTGCGCCGACCGTCGCGGACAAGGCGGTGCGAGGAGTCGCCCAAGCGGGGCACTCCTCGCGCGTATGTACCGCCGTGTCCGAGACGCCGGCCCCGCAGTGGTGGCACGTCTCCGTGGGCTCTCTGCCCGCCACCCGGCACAGGTATCGCCCGAAGCAACCGTGCCCGGTGATCACCTGTGTCAGGTGGAAGGTGAGAGCCCCGTGCTCCCGTTCGAGCCACTCCTTCAGGAGTGGTCGAACGGCGTCCACCACATCCCGGCTCGTAGCCGGGTTCTCGAGTCGGGCCGTCCACTTCCGGAGGAGAACGCTGCGAGCGTCCTCCCTCCAGCTCGCGATCTCCCGCGGATGTGGACGGCCCCCGGCCTCCTTCGCTCGCCAGTACACCGCGGCGAGTACCTCGGCTTCGAGGTCCCACGGCGGCGTACCGGCGAGCACACACGCGCCGGCGCACGACACGGTGCGATACGCTCGGACCACCCTGAGCGCCATGGCGCGCTGCGGACGTCGCAGCGCAGCCTGGTTTCGGGCGCTCAGGGCCCCGGCCCATATCGGCGCTCCGTAGAGCGCCATGGAGCGTATCACACCGGTGTATAGGCGCCGGCAGGCCCTCCCTGGGCCCCCCACGTTGGGGAGGATCCGTCCCAGAGCCCCGGCGGTGGCCATCAGTCGCGGTGCCAATCGCCGGAAGTGCTCCTCGAACCTCCATCGGCCGTCGAGAACGAGTCCAAGATATTTCATCGAGGACCCGACGGCGATGGAGGTTCCGCCCACCACTATGGCGGCTCCCGGCGGTGGCCCGCGTCGGGGCCCATGGAACACCAGGGCCTCCGACTTATTGAGGGCCACCTCGAGCCCCAGGGCACGGATCCTCCCCACCACCTGCGCCACAGCAGCCGTGGCGAGGAGGGAGGCTTCACGATAGGTGCTGCCGCGGGCCGTCACGAGGGTGTCGTCTGCATAACACACCAGACTGACCCCTCGCAACATTGCACCGCGCAGCACCCAATCGTAGCCGATGTTCCACAGGTGCGGTCCGAGGACCGACCCCTGCGGAACACCGCACGTCATCTCCCTCCTCCCAGGGCCGCTGCTGCCCTCCCCCCTCGGGAACACTACGTCCCGACCGACGAAGTAGTCGGTGATGACCTCCTGGAGGTACTGCGGTACGCCGTGGTACCGCAGTCCCTCTTTGATCGTCTCCCAGGGTAGCGTGTTAAATGCGTTGCGGATGTCTAATGACACCGCAAACAACACGCCCCCCTGGGAGACGGCCCCCTCGGCGAGGTCCCTGACCCGCGCCACGGCATCCACGGTCGACCGACCCCGGCGGAAGCCGAACTGCGCGTCGTCCAGTCCCGGATCCATGGACTCGACGAGGCGCCCAGCGAGCACACGCTCGAACAACTTGGGCACCTCGTCGATTACCACCACCGGGCGATACGACGACGCCTGTCCGGCCGGGCGACCGTCCTTCTGCAGAAGGACGAGTCTGCCCGTTTTCCACCGCCGGGGGAATCGACCCTGCCCCATGCACGCGGAGAACAGGGACCTCACCCTTTCGCCGAGCTCCTCCAGCGCAATCGCTAGGACGACCCCTGGCACACCGTCGGGGCCCGGGGCGGTTCTCTTAGACTTGAGTCTGAGAATCGCCGCCCCGAATTCGCCCTCCGACACCGGTGCCGGGGAAGTGTCCGTTCGCGACTGGCTGGAGGAGGAGGCGGAGGTCATCGCCGGCGGCACCCATGTACCCCGAGCGGGGAATAGGGTGCCGACCACTTCGTCCACCAGTGCCCCGTCTAGACTGACCGTCAGCGGGGGAGCCCAGGGCCGTAGTTTGTTACGTACGGCCCTGTAGGGCCTCCCCCACGGGTCGCCGTCGAGAAGCCGCAGCCACTCCTGGCACGCCGCCTCCCTGGCCTGCGCTACCACCTTGAAGGCGGCACGCGCGGCCCTGTAGGCGGCGTAGAGGGTTTCCTCCTCCTGGGTGTCACGGACTCTTCGCCGTCTGCATCGGGTGTACCGGCGGCGCGCTCTCCCGCACGCTACCCGCATTTGGCGGAGCTCCATGCTCCACCAGTACACCCGACGCCGTGGAGGGAGCGGTCTAGCCTTCGGCATTGCCCTATCGCATATGCGAGTCAGGGCAACGCCGAGGCGCTCCGCTTCCCCATCCACGTCGGCTCCGATCTCAGAGCCGGACACCCAGTCTTCGAAGACTGCGGCTTCCCGTGCGACCTCTGGGTCTAGACGGGACACCACCCACCTCGGTCCGTCCCCAACACGGGGCCGGCCAGTCCCCCTCGACGTGAGGGGGACCGTCGTGGTGGAGTGCGCGGAGACATCGAATCGAATATACCGATGATCCGATAGGGTCTCCACGTTCTCCACCACCCTCCAGCTTTGGACACGGCGCGCCAGGGCGGGCGACGCGAAAGACACGTCGACTATAGAGCCGCCCTGTTGCCGCACGCACGTGTCCACCGACCCCGTGTTGAGGAGGGACAGCCCCGCAGAGACCGCCCAATCCTCCAACGTCTCACCCCGCGCATCCGTCGCTCGAGACCCCCATGCCGTTGATTTGGCGTTGAAGTCTCCAGCGACTAGCACGGGGCAGGGGTATACCTGCCCAACCAGCGCGCCGACCTCGACGAGCAATTGCTCGAAGTCGGCAAGGCTCCGGTTGGGCGAGAAATACACCCCTACTACTGCAATGCCGCCCGTGACCGCCAAAACGCACCCTCTGCCCTTCACGATTCGTTCGAAGGGCGGGGCGCCGGTGGCGGTCGGGGCGGCTATGGCCACCAAGCCGTCGTGGTCCCCGACCCAGTCAGTCCGGGCGGGAACAAAATACGGCTCGGCAACCACGGCCACCTGTATCCCCCACTGTACCAGGGTCTGGACTAGCAAGTCCTGTGCCCTGGCACAGTGGTTGATGTTGGCCTGCAGTAGCGAGACTCTCCCAGCCATTTACTGGGCGGTCTCGACGGGCTCCGTCTCCATCGCGATCCCTGGTCGCGAGGAGGCTTCCGGCTCGGCGGCACTGACGCCCCGAGCCTTCTTCCTCTTCCTCCTCTTTCTTTTCTTCTGCCCCGGCTTCGGGGAGCCTTTCTTGCTCCCCGCGGGGCAGCCCGCTCCCCCGAGGGGGTGGCCTGCCGGTCTGCCAGCCGTTGCTGCGCAGACTGCGCAGCTCGGCTCGGCCCGGCACTCTCGCGCCCGATGATCGGGTTTCCCGCAGCGGTAACACAAACCGCTGCGGTCCACCCCCGCCTTGCAAATGGCGCCGACGTGGCCGACCTCGAGGCACTTGAAGCACCTCAGTGGGCGGGCGTCAAGCAGTGTCACCTTGGCTGACACCCAACCCACCCTTAGTCGGCCCGCGTCGACGACCACTTTGGCTGCGGCCATCGGGCAGCTAAGCCACAGCGACCCCCTCGGGCCCATCTGGCCGGGCCGAATACATTCGGCCCGGCAGCCTCCCTTCTCGGCCACGGCTGTGACCACCTCGGCGGGGGTGATGGAGTCGTCCAGCTCCGTCACCCTGATCTCCGCCCGCTTCTCGGGGCGGGAGACGCGCGCCACCTCTGCGCTGAGGACCTCCCGTAGCTCAGCAGCTAGGGAGTCTGCCTTTTCGGCGCCCGCTTCGTCGAAAATCTCGAACATGCGGGCGCCTGTGACAGTTGTCCTGCAGCGCATGTTGGTGATGCCAAGGCCTGGGAACTTGTCCTTGAGCCTGTCCCTGGCCTCGGTCATCACGGAGTAATAGGTGGCGCCCTTTTCCGCCGCCCCTGGGAGCAGGGTGATGGTCACCGCCGCCGCTCTTGGGGCCCGCAGTCTGGCCGCCGCCTTCTTCTGCTCTTTAGGCGCCGTTGCCGGCGCCTTTGGCCTCCCCTGGGTTGCGCTTCGGGCACCTCTTGCGGCCACCACGTTCCACCCCTCCGTAAGCGGAGGTGGTGGAGGGGCGGGCCGGATCGGGCTCGGCTCCCGCAGGGGTGCCGGCTCCGAGGCCACCGCCTTGCCCTTGCCTTTCCCCTTCCCTTTGCCCTTACCCGTGGTGGGTTGGGGCTGGGCAGTGGGGGGGGCTGGGGCTGGCTTGGCTTTCGGCACTGGCCCGGCAGCAACAGCGGGCTTTGGGGGAACCTTTTGGGTCCCCGAACCCGACGGCTGCGGCGATGTCGTTGCCGCAGCCTCCGCCCTTCTCTTGTCGGCCGCTAGTGGCGGCCGAAGGATTGGCTCCGGCAGCAGGCGGTCCCTGATGCCGTCGAACCTCGCGTTGAGCATCGCGCTAAACTTTGCGACGCTCGCCCGCGAGGTCTCCTCCAGGAGAGCCTTGAGGGAGGCATCAGGGGTGGCAGCCGGTGCCGGCTGCTGCTGCCGGAGCTCCGCCACTTCCCGGCTCAGGTCCGTCAACTTGGCGGACAACTGCCGGTTGGCGGCCTCCAGGTGGGCCACCTCCTCCGTTATCGTACGGACCCTCATGCTGGCTGCGGCCTCCTTGACGAGGCCGGCCGCATCCCTGAGGGTCCGCACCGAGGTCCCCTTCAGGTTTTTGGACGTCGCGGCCACGTGCTCCACCGTGGCCGCGGCGTCCACCATCAGGTTGAACAGCGCAGCCAGAGACTGCGCTGTGTCTTCCCCCTTCGCCGGCGGGTTCAGAGCGCGGCGGCAATTGTGTCGAGTTTCCTTCAGGGCTCTCGACCTCACCGCCACGCTCTCTTCGGCATCAAGGAGCAGCTGCTCCGCCTTGGCGGCGGACAGCTGCGCCCTGGCCTCCAACAGGCCCGCACATTCGGCGGCTGAAGCAGGGCGGCTTCGCCCGCGCTTCGTTTTGTGGGCTACCCCTTTGGATAGCCCACAAAACACACCATCCTCCTCTTCCTCGGCCGATCGCTTACGCCACAATCGACCGAGAACGTCCTCCTCCATTGGAGTTGCTGGTGGTGTCACCGACACCAGGCTGCTGCAGTCAGAGTCCGACTCCGACAGCCGGGTGACCTTCATCCGCAACTCCCGCATTAGACATGGCACGCCTGTGCCCACGTCTGATGCCTCCCCCTCCGACGAAAGACGTGACACGCCTGTGCCCACGTCTAGCAACCTCTGTTGGGGGAATGGCGCGCCTGCGCCGACTCCCGCTCCCACTCCCACTGTCGCGTTTGGCACGCGTGTGGCCAGACGCGACGACCTACGGAGTGGCACACCTGTGCCAGACTCCTGTGCGCTGAGCGCACCTTCCTCCACCGTTGGACGTGGCACGCCTGTGCCCACGCCCGATAACTCCGCTCGCTCCCCGAGCTCCGCACAACAGGTGCCCCTCCCAGATACGACGGGGCTGAATGCATCAGATGCATTGAGGGATTCCCCGGCCGATTGGCCGGGACCCTCCTGGGTAGATATTTGCCGTGTTGTGATGTCCATTTTTTGTTCCTTTTTTGGAGGGTGAGGTCCCTCGTGGGTGCCGCCCTTGGGACCGGGTTCCCCCCGGCCATGCATCCCATCGCCGGGCGGCCAAACTTGGGATTCGGGGGAAGGGAAATGAAGGGTGGGAAGGGAAGGAATTGGGAAAGGATTCAGGACAAGCCGCATCCAGTCCACTCTACTTAAAGAGCGGTACCGAGCGGCCTGGCCTGATGGGAAGGGGTGTTTGGAAGGGAGGGATAGAGGGAAGGAATGGGAAAGGGTGGGATGTGCCGCTCTTGGTAATGCCCCTCACCACGAGCCTGCCCGGTATGGTTGGACCTATCCGGTATAGCCTCAGTGGATCATTGGGACACGCAAGCCCCCCCACCACGACAAGGTGGCGACAACGTCGGGGGGGAAGTTATGTTATTGTCCTGCCCGAACAGCGCCACCTATCGAGTCAAATTGTGAATCTTAACCATTCTCGAATCCTTTTGAACATACACAAAAAAAAAAATATCAATCGGTCCAGCCGTTTAGGAGGAGTTCAGTGACATATACACGTAAACAATAAATATACATATATAAAACGTCCCCGCCACCTTTGGCTGTCTGTCTGAACGCGATGAACACAAAAACTACTGAACAGATTTTCATGCTGTTTTCACCAAACTACGGAGTATTTCATAGGAAAGGTTTTTATGTATAATACATCAATTTGGACAAGGTAGGTGGTGCTGGTGGGCAGAACGAAGTCTGCCGGGTCCGGTAATTAATATTATAAAGAGGAAATTGATTTATGTTTTTGTTAATTTATTAATTATACCGAAACCACTGGACCGATCTGAATAATTCTTTCACCAATAGGAAGCTACATTATTTATAAGTGTCATAGGCTATATTTATCCCTGTATTATCACTAGAACGGGAACTACGCGGGTGAAACTGCGGGGCGGAAGCTATGAATTTATAATTTGTTCTTAGACCTTATAAACTTTTATTTAATGTACAATTTAACATACCTTACCATAAAAATAAATAAATATGAAAATGAAAATGAAAATGAAAAATGTTTTTTATTCAATTAGGCCTTCACAGACACTTAAGAATAGTCAAACTCTAACGCTCGGTTCGGAAGGTTGGTTTTGCTGAGAAGAGCCGGCAATAAACTCAGCAATTACTCTTTTCAAAACAAACTTAGATTTATTTACATATTAAGGAATTAGTCTCACTGACAATATTTGGGTGTTGGGGAATGACTTAAAATAAAATAATTTAAAGTGAAAGTTTACAAAAATAACAATAGCAAACTTAAGCAGACCAGTCCCCACAAGCAGCACCTGTTCACAAGCATGACGCATGTGGCAGCCATCGCCCTCTTCGCCATATTTTAGGGAAGTGAGCGACCCGTCACACGACGCCGCCGCAAGCAAAGACTTTTAAGTGAGCATGACTAACCTAAGCTTGCAACAAACCACAAATGAATGAACAAAACACACACCAAATAATATTAAGTAAGTAATAAAATGCAAAAAAAAATACTTAGGTATTTAAATTTTTGTCACTACTGAATAAAAGACCCTAGAAATACATTAGAAACCGTTTCCTTTTCATAAGATATTTAAAGGAAATTGAACCTTATCGCATAATAAATAGAAAGCATACCAGCAATTTACTTCCTACAACATACAAAGGTAATACGTACAAAAGAAAAGTCATTTCAAGTTTATCCTGACATGTTGTGACGTCAGAGCGCTGTCAACGTCCCAACCAATCAGAATCAAGTAAATAGGTAGGTACTATTATGTAGGTAATATTATCCGGGGATAATATTCCTGGGACATTTTTCACACACGGCCAATCTGATTCCAAACTAAGCAGAGCTTGTGATATGGTAACCAGATAGCTGATATACTACATAAACTACTTTTAAATACATACTTATATAGATAATTACATCTAGACACAGGACAAACAGACATATTCATGCATACAAATGTTTGTCCTGGGTGGGATTCGAACCCACGACCCGCGGCTTGAGAGTCAGGTTCACCAACCACAAAGCCAACCGGGCTGTTATAAAGAGGAAAGATTTGTTTGTTTTTTGTAACGAATAAGCTCCGAAACTACCGGACCCATCTGCACAATTCTTTTACTAATAGAAAGCTACGTTATTCATAAATAACATAGGCTATATTTCATCCCCGTATTCCAACGAGAACGGGAAATACGCGGGTAAAACCGCGCGATGGCGGCTAGTTTATCATGTTTCCCTTGGCTATTCCCACAAACCTAAAAATCTATCTAGATAACGTAAGAACCTCATTTTGTATGAAGACCAACCGTGTCATTTTTACTTGACGTCCTATATCGATCGCGGACTAAATGCGGCGTAGAAAGTAGATATTTTTGCTGGTTTTTGACAAGTACTTATGTGGCATTTATTTTAGAAGCACCGCTACCAATACTAGCTGCCACCCCGCGGTTTCACCCACGTAGTTTCCGTTCCCGTGATCACTTTGGTGTATGAGATATAGATAGTAGCCGATGCTTAGACCTGCTGAATATGGATATAAAATTTCATAAAAAGTCGGTCAAGCAGTTTTGGAGGAGTATGGTTACTAACATTGTGACACGTGAATTTTATACATAAAAGAATGTCTTTGCATAAGAATTATAAGCGAAAGTGAAGCGAAAGTTTGTAAGAATGTAAATATAGATGGAGGATTGTTTCGCGATGAAATTTGGCACGGAATTAGAATAGGTTCTGGAATTGCACATGGGCTATTTTTTATCCCGGGATTATTAAATAGAGAAGAAGGGTGAGACACTAGTCTTACATAAAATCTAGGCAGATATCAATTAATTTAATGAAATGTAACATTCATAAATAAGACAATTTTTTAATTTATAAAATGGAGCTTGGGAAAATATGTAACGACTTACTTAGGTATTTTTCTTTTTTTTTTCCTTTTCGCTTTGCATACTTATAATAGGTATAAATATAAGTCAATTTTCATTATTTAATTATTTAAATGTTTTGTCAATAATAAATATCCTTACATAGGTATATATTGTAAAAAAATAAGACATACATAAAATAACGTAACAGACTAAGGCAATATAATTACTATTAAATGTTCCCATATTTTATCAAATCCAGTCAAGTTTGTGAGATTGTAGGAATCTCGCCATTATGACAGAAACAAATACAAAATCATTTTTTAAACTACTTCTCGTCTTTAATTTATTTATGTGTAGACTCCATGGTAGTATTATACTTTATAATAATAATAATAAATATATATCCTGGGACATTTTTCACACACGGCCAATCTGATTCCAAACTAAGCAGAGTTTGTCATATGGTAATCAGATAGCTGATGCATACTACTTTTTTAAATACATACTTATATAGATATTTACATCCAGACACAGGACAAACAGGACACTCATGCATAAAAATGTTTGTCCTGGGTGGGATTCGAACCCACGACCCGCGGCTTGAGAGTCAGGGTCACTAACCACAAAGCCAACCGGGCTGTCATTTTATGGTTAGATTGTTTTTTTTAATTAACGTTTGTCATATTTTTTTTTAATTTATATTCTGTACTTGATCCCTTTACGTGCGTAAAAAGGCTTTTAGTTTCACAACGCTTCGCGGAAAGGCCGCGAAATAAAAGTAAACAATTATTTTAATGGAACCCTGTGTGAATTTAAAGCAATTTTCTTGTTGACTTACATAGATACAATGTTAATTAGTGTTGTAAGTCATAACAACGGGGAGTCGGGCAGTGTTGCCCGAATTTTTAATGTTTAATGTTGCCAGATGTTCATCATCATCAGCTTATATACGTCTCCACCGGGGGGCTCGAGCCTCCCCTAACAATGAGGTGTAGGCCATAGTCCACCACGCGGCCTAGTACGGCGCGACTTCACATGCCTTTAATTGTGACATCTCGGGCATGCAGGTTTCCTCACCATGTTATCCTTCACCGTTGCCAGATGTTATGCAAATCGAATTTAAAACTTTTTCTTATGTGCCTAATTGCCTGCGGGTTATATGTGATATTTGAAAACATAATCAATTGGAAACGTGTGTAGTATCTAAATCCCATCTACTATTGATACGTGAAAGAGTAACAAATATCAATTTATTCCGACTTATCATTACTAAGTACCTACTGGGTATAATATTAAAAAAGTTTAGATGAATAAGATATCTGCTATACAATATAACACCTTCTAGTCCATTAAAAAACACCATGATATTTAGCTCAGAGTTAGTAGATATATGTTCTGAAAAATAAATTTAATGAAGAATTATTTTTTTTTTCAAATTGGGTTGGCAAGCATTTATGAATAGTCAGACTCTAACGCTCGATTCGTAAGTTAGGATTCTTAAATAAAAGGCCTATTTTTTTTTATACCAAGAGCGGCAAACAGGCACACGGTCCCACCTGATGGGAAGCGGTTACCGTAGCCTATGGACGCTTGCAGCACCAGGGAGGTCACTCACGCGTTGCCGACCCTGTAAAAAGGGAGCAACTGTATAGGCAGTGAATTTTGGCAGGCCATTTCGGAATAACGCGGGTGCAATCGCGGGGCGGAAGCTGTACCTTCGCATCTTACTCGAGAATCTCCAAATTATTTTTCCGTCGATTAAAAACGCCAGGTTTCCACAATAAATTCAACTTTGCCCTGAAGTTTTTGTTTGAAACGAAACATCTGGGTATATTGCCTTCCGACCTTCCTAAAAACGTTATTGCTCAAATTTTGTATTCAATTTGTAGCTTTTATTACGTTACTAGCTTACGTCCTGCGGTTTCACCCGCGTAGTTCCCGTTCCCGTGGGAATACAGGGATAAAACAGCCTATGACATTCCCAAATTAAGTAGCTTTGCTTTGGTGAAAGAATTATTCAGATCTGTCCAGTAGTTCCGGAGCCTATTCATTAACAAAAAATAAAATCTTTTCTCTTTATAATATTAGTATAGATTATTCTGCTGGAACATTTCCCACATTGTTTGACTGATCAGCAAAGCGAATAGCGACTTTGATTTTTAAGCCACCTACCGTGGGTGGTTCCCACTCAAGACAAACACTGGTCTTGTCCTGTGTCTGAAATGTATATCTTTATAAAAGAGATACAGGTATTTCTTTACATATACTCTCTACATCTATATTTCTTACTGGTACGAGTAGTTGTTTAGTAAGTGATGGTAAATAAATATTTATTAGGTAATTCTACCTTATATAGATATACCTATATGCAATGAAGTGAAATATATAGATTCATTCATTCAAATAGGCCTTCACAGGCACTTATGAAACGTCGACTCTAATGCTCGGTTGCTTTTGCTGAAAGTTTTAACAATAATACATTTTAGTCCTGCTAGAACCATAGGAATATGAATATTCAATACCGAATTTCTAGCAAACTAGACATTAATATGTAATATATTACTAAATTCCAAGTTGTATTTAATTGAACAATACCTAAACATTTCAAATTGTTGTTGTAATCTGCTTTGGGGCGGTTCAAACTAGTTTCTCATGTTTTTAGCTCACACCTGTTCTGTAGGATAGCTGAATTATATACTAGTGGTTCCCCGCGGTTTCACCCGCGTTCCGCAACGTCCCTGATGTTTAATTGTACCGTGATAAAAAGTAGCCAATGTGTTATTCCAGAACATATTATAACTCTGAGCCAAATTTCATCACGATCCCTTTAGGCGTTTTGGTGCGATAGAGTAACAAACAAACTTACATATTTTCGTATTTATAATATTAGTAGATATCCTAACATTAATAGTAGGTACACTTATTTTAGTTATTATTATTTTTTGTGCTAAAACTTTTCATCATCATCATCAACAGCTCATATACGTCTCCACCGAGGAGCTCGAGCCTCCCCTAACAACGAAGGGGTTTAGGCCATAGTCCACCACGCGGGCCCAGTGCGGATTGGCGGACTTTACATGACTTTATGTGTGATAAAACTTGTATGATCATGAAAATAATTTTACATCTGTGTAATATAACTTTTTTAATTAAAATACCTACACACTATTGACTTTAAATACATGTTATGATTTTTAAAAAATACTTGTATCGATAGTTGATAATAAGAATAAGATTTCTAAAATAATGACATTTGTAATTATAGGTACATAGAGCATAAATATACAAATGATTTAAAAAGCTGCAAATAAAGTTTCAATACAACGCCACAGAGTATGAAACGAAGATATATATAATGCTAAAAATAAACAAAATAACGACCGCAGCCAAGCTTAGCGGTCGGTAAAGTAAACAAAAAAGGGGTGTGGAAACTCCCTTGGGCGACGGCTTCTATGTAAGCACGGTGACAGAGTATGAAAACACGGAGAATGTGCAATATACCTACCATATGACGCGGTGCCCCCACTGTAAAAGTTATTTTTTTCAAAACTGTCTTGTTACATCGGAGAGTTAGTAAATGATAAAAAAATTACATTTTTAATATTACATTGGTATGTTTTAAAAAAATGATAATAACATTCCAATTATTTCTACATATTTTATATAATTAAATTAATAATTTTCATTAGATATACCTATGTCAGAACCGATAAAATACACACTTATCTCCTAGTTATAAAGATCTGTGGCCCCACCACTCCCTTTGTGCCTAAATTAGTACAAGGTCATCATTGTTTGAGTTTTCCACAGTTATAAGTCGTTCAGTTATAGAATGTGCTTCGTTAGCTTATATATACTCCATCTCTATCATTTAGTATGAAAACAGGTGAAAGGTACTTAGTTTGAATCATTATCAGCTCATATACGGCTCTACCGAGGAGTTCGAGCCTTCCCAGCCCCGGATCTTCAATTTTTTTTAGGCGGGGCAAAAACTGCAAAATGCCGCCCCCCCCCCCCCCCCCCCCCGTGCCCACTTTATCATCTTTGTAATTTCAGATGTCCACTAATGTTACAGATATAGACTATAAAAAACAATATAAATACAATAATATTCTAATACACACTAGACACAAAAAGTTGAGGATATAAATAAATTTCGAAATTTTTGGGGGAAAATAATCGTACAGCAAAAAAAAAGATAACCAAATTGTAGTTTCAAGTGTCTAGTCTTCAAGTGTCTAGATACGACCATGACGTTTTTGTATAATTTTTTGGGTCTTGAAAAATTCTAAGGAAACTACCTAGGAAAAAAAATGCAACATTTTTGTCGTCTAAAAAAATGTCCAATCAAAAGGCTTTAAAATTTTTTTCTTAATTAAGAAGCCTGTACGATGATTTTCCATGGAGTTATTGTCCGTCAAACCAAAAAAGTACTTTTTAACTTTGACAATAAATAACTCTGGGAATAAAGATCGTATATGAAATAGAAGAAGGGGTTTGAAAACTACACAACATTCTCTATAAAAAAAAACATTAATGGCTCTTGTCGAAAACATCTTTTTTGAATTGAAAACTTTGTCTGATAGATTAACATACACACACAAAGTCGAGAAAAAAAAGGAAAATTTATTAAAATTATTTTTATTTCTTTCATCAAAGCAATAAATATTACAAAAAAAAAGAGTTTTCAATGAAAAACTTTTTAAAATCGAACCATCGTTCATAATGGTGACTTAAGCGAAAACAATTTTAAAGCCTCGGGGTACTAAGTAAAAAGCATTGCAGCGCTTTGAATTTTTCAGGGATTTTTCGACCAACCAACTAATCAAGTGGTTAAAAAAATACCGGCGATATCCTTAATTCATCCTATTTATCCAAAGTTATCTAAATTTATATTCTTAATTATGAAAACATTTGCCTTTTTTCCAATTCAATTCAAAGTTTTCAATTCCATACAAATATTTTCGACAAGAACCATTCATGTTTTCTTATGGAGAATATTGTGTAGTTATAAAAAAAACTCTTCAGTTTTCTATACGATAATTATTCCCAGTGTTATTCATTCAAGTCAATGTTAAAAAGTAATTTTTTAGTTTGACTGGCAATAACTCCTTGGCAAATCATCGTATAGGTTTATTTATTACAACAAATCATAGGGCATTAAATTCTATAGCTAAAAGAGTATTTGACAAAAACAATAGAAAAATATTTTTTGAAGCCGTACGGGCTTTTATTTTATTTAGATATTTTATTTAGATAGACGTGTTTTGTAACTGTGATGCACTTGAAAAATTCATAATAACTGATTTAACTTCAGATCATTGTGGTCAGAAAGTAGTGTTTTTAAATGAAATTATACTTAAACCGCAAAAAGTTACTTGTAGGCCTATAACTGTAAATCGTATGGCCAGATTCAAACATAATGTAAGTAAAAATATTACATTAATTAATATGACACAGGATGAACCAGATAGCCTATATAAAGAACTTTTTGATTTTATAAAATTTGAATTTGACAAAACGTTTAATCTTAAGTCTTTTAATAAAAGTAGTAAAGCAAAATTTAATGACTGGGCAACAGCTGGCATTTACAAAAGTAGAGCGAAGTTGTATGAGCTATATGGTATGAAAAAATTTAATCAAAATATCGTTTTTCTAGAATATGTAAAAAATTATTCAAAAGTTTTTAAAAAGACTTGTGCTCAGCAAAGGCTATTCACCTTAGAAATAAAATAACACAATCAAGCAATAAAGTAAAAACTACTTGGAACATTATAAACGCAGAAAGAGGTAATACTAAAACCACCAATAAGAGCATTGAACTTAATATTAACGGCGAAAATGTTAGCGATAATGATCAAATTGCACATACTTTCAATATTTTTTTTACTGAGATACCTGTAGCTACAACTAGCTCCTTAGATTCCTCACCTAGAAATGCTGAATTAATACTGCAAACCAACGTATCGGAATGCCTAGAAGTTCTTAAGTTTAGGCACATTACACCTCTTGACATAATTAAAACATTTAAAAGTTTAAAAGTCAAACGTACTGGAGACTTATGGGATTTATCTGTTACTGTTTTCCAAAATATCATGGGAGACATAGCTCCTCATTTAGCCTTAATTTTTAATAAATGCGTAGATTGCGGTAAATTTCCAGATCTGATGAAATATAGTAAAGTCATTCCATTGTTTAAAGCCGGAGATCCTTCTGATCCAACTAATTATCGGCCTGTATCTATATTACCAGTCCTGAGTAAGATATTTGAAAAGATTATTTTAAAGCAGCTACTCGCTCATTTTAATTTTAATAAACTTTTGCATGGTGAACAATACGGTTTCACAAAAGGCTGTTCAACTATTGATGCAGGTGTAGCACTTCTGAAAAATATTTTTAACGGTTGGGAGGATTCACAAAACGTTATTGGGGTGTTTTGTGATTTATCTAAGGCATTTGATTGTGTTGACCACCCAACACTTATACGTAAACTAGATTATTATGGAGTTAAAGGTATAGCACTTGATTTGATGAGATCGTACCTTAGTGAGAGGACTCAAATAGTAGATGTCAACGGAGTTAAATCGTCTGGTTCTCCTGTGCATATGGGTGTGCCCCAGGGCTCAATTTTGGGACCTTTTCTATTTTTAATTTATATAAATGATCTTCCGTTCTATGTTAAGAATACCTGTGGAATTGTACTGTTTGCTGATGATACCTCACTGATTTTTGGTGTTGATAGATAGAAATTCAATTATGACGATGTAAACGGTGCATTATCTAAGGTATTAAATTGGTTTACTGTTAATAATCTAGTTTTGAATGCAAACAAAACAAAATGTATCAAATTTGCATTACCTAATGTAAAAAAATTGGCCTCTAATTTAATGTTAAATAATGAGGCCCTCAGTCTTGTTGAGTCAACAGTGTTTTTGGGTATCACGTTAGATTCGAAACTTCAATGGGGCACCCAAATATCATGTCTTGCGGGGAAGCTCAGCTCAGCTGCTTACGCGGTTAGAAAAATCAGACTACTTACGGATGTAGAAACAGCTAGATTAGTCTATTTCAGTTATTTTCATAGTGTTATGTCCTATGGTATCTTGCTTTGGGGCAGAGCAGCTGATATAGATACAATTTTTATTTTGCAAAAAAGAGCAGTCCGTGCTATTTATAATTTAAGCTCGCGAGCTTCCCTCAGAGATAAATTTAAGGAAATTAACATTCTCACAGTTGCATCACAGTTGCATCACAGTACATTTATGCAAACATAATATTTGTCCGTCAAAACATTAGTCTTTTTGCTAAAAATTGTGATTTGCACTCCATTAATACTAGAAATAAGCATAAACTTGTAACATCTGCTTATAGACTACAGAAAGTGCAAGGATCATTTTTAGGACTTGGTGCACGGTTTTATAACAAAATCCCCACAAATATTTTAGTATTGCCTATGAATAAATGTAAGGAACGAGTTAAGTCAGCTTTGGTACAGAAAGCTTATTATAGTATAAATGATTATATTAATGATGACGAGGCATGGGTATAGCGCTCGTTCTATCAGGACTAATGTTATTATTGTTAAAGAAATTGTTAAAACTTGTTTTGAAAAGAGTAATTGCTGAGTTTATTGCCGGCTCTTCTCAGCAAAAGCAACCTTCCGAACCGAGCATTAGAGTCGACGTTTCATAAGTGCCTGTGAAGGCCTAGTTGAATTAATAAATTTATTTCATTTCATTATTTCATTTCATTAGATGACAAAAAATTTGCATTTTTTTCCTTGGTAGTTTCCTTAGACTTTCTCCAGACCCAAAGATGATACAAAAAATTCATGGTCGTATCTGAAAACTAAACACTTGAAGCTACAATTTGGTTTTCTCTTTTTACTGTACGATTATTGTCCTCGGAGTCATAGCTCGTTGGAAATAACCCAAAAATTTCGAAATTTGTTTATATCCCAAATTTTTTGTGTTTAGTGTATAATGCTGAAGAGTTTGTTTGTTTGCTTGAACGAGTTAATCTCAGGAACTATATAACTAGATAGTCCATTTATCAAGAAAGGCTATATGCTATACATATATCATCACGCTACGACGAATAGCAGCGGAGCATAAACCAAAAATGTTGAAAAAACGGGCAAATGATGCTAACGAACTTGCGCGGGTCAACTATGTATGTTTTATACACAGACAGGATAGGATTTAAAATATGAGAAATATATTACCTATTGCATTTGTGTATTGAAATTACATTTTTGAACGGGAGAGAACTGGGAGTATATTGGAGCGCTAGACTGTCGGCGAGGCATTCCGACTTTTCATCACTCTCAAACGCGGGAGGTTTAAACCATGCCTACGTGCCTCGCGAATTATAAAATGTTCGTATCGCAAGTCTCACTTGTCGCTCTCGCCGCCCCAGTCACATGGTCTGTGTGCTGTACCCTTGGGTATCGGTCAAGTTGATATGGCCACAGCAAAATGAGAATGAATTTCAGTACTTGTACTATTATTTATTCTATGATTAAAGTTGTCCATTCGTCTGTCAAGTGTGAATTTGCCGCCCCCCTGAACGTGCCGCCCGGGGCGTGGGCCCCGGCTCGCCCCCCCCTAGATCCGGCCCTGAGCCTTCCCTAACATCGAGGGGGTCCACACGCGGCCTAGTGCAGTGCGACTTCACATGCCTTTATCTCGGGCATGCAGGTTTCCTCACGATGTTTTCCTTCACCGAAAGCCAGTGGTGTGAATCCGTACGTAAGTTTTTATAAACTCAGAGGTACAGACTAGGGGTTTTAACCTACTGAGCCACTACGACTATTAAGTTTGAATAATCTATACAATTTTTTTATCCCCATATAAACTTTGGGAATAGGAACTACGCGCTATTTTCTTTCAAATGTAATGTAATGATAATGTTTGACAGCCCGGTTGGCTTTGTGGTAATTACCCTGACTTTCAAGCCGCGGGTCGTGGGTTCGAATCCCACCCAGGACAAACATTTGTATGTATGAATATGTCTGTTTGTTTTGTGTCTGGACGTAAAATATCAATATAAGTATGTATTTAAAAAAGTAGTATATGAAATATATCAGCTATCCGGTTACCATCTCACAAGCTCTGCTTAGTTTCGAATCAGATTGGCCGTGTGTGAAAAATGTCCTAGGATATTTATTTATTTAAATGTATTCAGTAACTTAAATAGGCCGTCACAGGCACTTAAGAATCGGACTCGAGTCGCTGCGCTATGAAACCACTTTGTCGAAAACTAAAACACACTTGCGCGGAAAGTTAAGCGTTGGTTTTTTGCCAAATTACAATTCTGTACTACTTTGCAACCGGCGTTTTGTGTAACAACTTCTGAACGGATTGTTATTAAGGTTTTAATAAAAAAATAGTTAACCCGGGTAACTTCGTTAGCGTCACTTGCAATAGTTTTGATTGATGCTTCGCTCTTATTCGTTGTGGCGTGATATAGAACCTAAAGCCCTCGATAAATCGGCTATCTAACACTTAATATTCAAATCCGACCAGAAGTTCTCGAGATTAGTGCGTTTAGGTAAACAAACAAAATCTTCAGCTTTATATATTAGTATAGATAGCCATGACTAAGCCGTGGTGGCTCAGTTGGGAACGCACCGACTCACGATCATGAGGTGCAGGCTCAAATCCCTAGCCTGTACCTCTGAATTTATAAAAACTTATGTACGGATTCACACCACTGGCTTTCGGTGAAGGAAAACATCGTCGTGCATGCCCGAGATGTCACAATTAAAGGCATATGAAGTCCGCCAATCCGCACTGGGCCCGCGTGGTAGACTATGGCCTACACCCCCTCGATGTTATAGGAGGCTCGAGCTCCTCGGTGGAGACGTATATGAGCTGATGATGATAGATGGCCATGTTGTATACAAAATAATATTCCATTTACAATGTTGGTATATTCCGGGAAAATTGAAAATTCCATTAGAAAGTGGGTAAAACCGCGGGGCGGGAGCCAGCAATGAATATGTATGAAATCGGCTCAAAGTATAATGTAGCTTCAGGAAAGTTGTACTAACTTAACACCTTGTAATTACGCAGTCACTCAAAACAAAAAGTAATATATTATACTTGCTCTTCTGTGTTTGACGTCGAGTGTGGAGGGTTAGGAAAAAGGTACCTACATCTATTTTATGTGGTTATACCAACTACATGGTACCTACCTAGTAGACTCTTAATACCTATTTATTGACAGACCGGTTCGCCTTGTGATTAGTGACCCTGACACTCAAGCCGGCGTGGGTTCGAATCCCTCCCAGGACAAACATGTCTGTTCTGTGTCTGGATGTAAATATCTATATAAGTACTAGTGGACCAGGCAGACTTCGTTCTGCCCACCAGCGCCACCTACCGGGTCCAAGTATATGTAAGCTATCCTATCTCTCAAGTTGGATCGAACTGCACATGGTGTGCGAATTTTATTATAATCGGTTAAGTGGTTTAGGAGTCCATTGAGGACAAACATTGTGACACGAGATTTATATATGTATACTAGCTGCCTCCCCGCGGTTTTACCCGCGTAGTTCCCGTTCCCGTGGGAATACGGGGATAAAATATAGCCTATGTTACTCGGGGATAATGTAGCTTTCCAAAGGTGAAAGAATTTTTGAAATCGGTCCAGTAGTTTCGGAGCCTATTCATTACAAACAAACAAACAAACAAACAAACAAACAAACAAACAAATCTTTCCTCTTTATAATATTATTATATATATATGTTACTCGGGGATAATGTAGCTTTCCAAAGGTGAAAGAATTTTTGAAATCGGTCCAGTAGTTTCGGAGCCTATTCATTACAAACAAACAAACAAACAAACAAACAAACAAACAAACAAATCTTTCCTCTTTATAATATTATATATTATTAGTATAGATTAAGATGTATTTAAAACGTAGTACATATTATGTAGTATATCAGCTATCTGGTTACCATAAGACAAGCTCACTTTAAAGCTTACTTTGGAATCAGATTGGCCGTGTGTGAAAAATGTCCCAGGATATTTATTTATTGTTCATTATTCAATGTTCATCACTATATAGTATAAAAAAGTCGCTTTCTCTGTCCCTATATCCCTATGTATGCTTAAATCTTTAAAACTACGCAACGGATTTTGATGCGGTTTTTTTAATACATAGAGTGATTCAAGAGGAAGGTTTATATGCATAATAATATCTGTTAAATAGTGGAGAAATACTTAGGTTTCTAATGTAAAACGATCAAGTGACGCTAACGAAGTTGCGCGGGACAACTAGTTGTTCATACCTATACTATTTGCGTAAACGTGTCCCGAGTGGGTATTGAGCTGATGTAGGCAGCTCGGGCTCGTTAGACCCATCTGTATGAGCTGTAGCACATGCCTTTTGCAAAATAGGTACTCACGGTCATTTCCTACTTAGAAACATAAGGGAAAAAAAATTTAAGAAAAAATTATAAAATAAAAAAATCTGTTTGGCAACCCTACATTTTGGCGAACTCGACTTTCTATCTTATTTGAGCAAATTATTTGGGACTCAAGGGTTGAGCCAATTTCCCCTATGGTAGAACTTTTATTATTTTATTATATAACCCGAAAGTATTTTATTGAAAATGTTACTCAATGTAGCGAAAGGGGTGAACATTTTTGGCTAACTTCTGAAATAAATGGATTTCATCTTTTGTTTAACGAGTAATATTGGCTTCGCAGTATTATATAAGAACTGTCAAATAAAGCAATACAATAGCATTGGCGAAATATCTAAAGATTATTGAGATAAAGTTGGATTAGAATAAGATAAATGTATAACAATTTTCCTGACACGGTCTTTCCGAACCATTTTTAGGTGTCTTCAAAGCTAGAGTGCTAAATAGGCTCTGAATCAGCTCCATCATCGATTGCATCAGTGCTTTTTACTTTCAGGTGTGATCACGGTTAAGCTCTAGTTTATAACTATTAAAATAAACATCCGCCCTTTTTTCAATTTGAATGATAATATATTTGTTAAACATAAAAGCCCTAGAAATTTCTATGACAACTGTTTATTGCCGCCATATTATGACATTGCCGAAATATCCAAAGATTATTTAGATAAAATTGGATTAGAAATTAAGCACACGCCATTTTTAAAATTTGTATCATATATATTTGTTAGGCATAAAAAATATCTACCTAGAAAGTTCCATAAACACATATCTTATCCCGCCATACAATTACATTGCGAAAATATAAAACGATCGCTAAGATACAGATAGATTAAAAAAAAAACAAAATCCGCCATCTTTATAATTAACATAAATGATCTAGAATGTTCCAAGGCAACTGTCTCATAACGCCTTACAATTACATTGCTGAAATATACGACGATTGCTAAGATATTGACGGATTTAATTCAAATTGACATTTAATTAAAAACAAACGAAAAGATGTAGAATGTTCCATGCCAATTGTCTTATATAGATCCATACAATACAATAACATGACTGAAATATACATAGATTGCTGAGATACATAAGGATTAATTTATCATTTATTTTTTTATGTAAATGTTCCTAATGGGTAGTGTTTCTAATCAAAGAGTTTGTTACCTTTTTCCCGGTGCAGCAGGGAAAAATAACTCATGTGTTTATGAAGATAGAATTCTTTTTCTAACAATATACGTGGCATGAACCACTTTATTATCGTTCCCGAAGGAGTTTTCTTGATTTAAGCCGGGACCAGAGCAAGCCTGCGCCACCTGGACGCAAGATATTTACGGTAATACGAGCGAGCCTACATTGTGTACGAAATAGTCATAGAGTTGGGACACGGTCGATAGATTTTATCGATAAAATATTTGACATGTGAAATCGAGACATTTTAATTGTTGAATATTTTATTCTAAATCATGGAAGAACATGTGCGATTAATCATTTTGTTTTAGGAAATTATGTATGACAGATACAAGCCCTTAAGGGTGCGTTTCTACCAGAGATGTGCGAGGATGCGTTGCGAGGAATGTGTTTTTAAGAACCAATAGAATCGCTTCATTGAGCTATACTAAGCGAGGCTAGGTCAATGAAGCGATTCTATTGGTTCTTAAAAAACACATTCCTCGCAACGCATCCTCGCACATCTCTGGTGGAAACGCACCCTTAATCGTAAAAAGTATAGTACTGATGATTTTTGCCAGGTCTTCTTATTTTAAAGTTATAACCTTGTATTAAAGTGTAAAGGAATGTCATTATCGACACATTCCAAACAAAGCACATCATTAAGTAAGACTAAGAGTGAGAAATGTATCTGAATATGTTTTCAATTTTTTCTTTTACTATACCTAAAAAGGCTTTTGTTGCGGTTTTATTTCTCATTTATTCGAAACCTGAATCAGCGACGTCTCGCTCTTCCATATAAGGATAAATAGAGACGGAGTTTTGTAGAAATAATTTACCTACATTAATCTCTAACCATTTGTCTGTCATTTCAAATCAAGTACTATTTTATAACTACGAGTATGTATGATAAAAACAATAATAAAAAAGAATCTTCTGAATCACGTCACATGTGTATTCATGCTATTTAGTTATCTACACTAATATTATTAAATAAATAAATATTAATATATTATAAAGCTGAAGAGTTTCTTTGCTTGAATGTGCTAACCTCAGGAATTACTGCAAAAATATTTCAGTGTTAGATGGCTCTTTTATCGAGGCTATAAATATTATCATTACACTACGACGAATAAAAAAAATTGCAAAAACGGGCAAGTGACGCTAAGTTGCGCGGATCAACCAGAAGCTTATTTTTCATTATATCTCTATTTACTTACTTGTCATTTTACAGCATCGATTTTCTACACTAATATTTTAAGAAGAGAGATTTGTTTATAATGACTAAGGCTCCAGAACTACTAGACCAATTTGAATAATTATTTCGCTAATGGAAAGCTACATTAACAGGGAGTGACAGATACCTACTATATTTTATCGTACAGAAATCAGACACATAACAAACATACATCTTAACACGAACTTTGCCTATGTCACATATGCTATAAGAAAATAACCTATTGCATATTGTTACAGGTAAATAGCATGATGCGAAAAGACAAACATACTCAACATATCAGGAGGTGTTTGCAATGAAACCATTGACGGACGGACGGACGGATGGTACGAGTAACTAGTGTCAGTGTTTAGTGTTTTAGTGTAAAGTGGTGTGTGAAATGCGAGAGGGGTCTAGGCCAGGCCCAAGCGGTGGCACGTCAGGGCATGGAATTGACAATGACGATGGTGAGTAAATGTTCTATCTATCATCATCATCAGCTCATATACGTCTCCACCGAGGAGCTCGAGCCTCCCGTAATATCGAAGGGATTTAGGCCATAGTCTACCACGCAGGCCTAATGCGCGGGCAGACTTTACACGCCTTTAATTGTGACATCTCAGGCATGCAGGTTTCCTCACGATGTTTTCCTTCACCGAAAGCCAGTGGTGTTAATTCATACAAACATGTTTTATCTATACTCTATAGTCTATACGGCTATGACGGCTTTAGGTTATATATCATCACGCTGAGACAAATAAGAGCGGAGCATCAATAAAAAATGTTCCAAAAATGGCAAACTAAGTTGTGCGGGTCAACTATGTAGTACCTATAATACTTATAATGAAGGTTAACACCTTCACCGCCTCAGATGGCTTTTACACCCTTACACGGAGTGTATCAGTGAGCGCAGTGGGCTCTTAACCGAGGAGTTAGTTGCAGCGACAGCACTAAGGGTGTCCCCTGTGGGACCGTGCCTCGGCTCAGGGCGTCGCTGGGGGGAAGTGGAGACTCACTTGACATGATTATGACTTCTATACTTTAATCCCTGATAATGTTATATGCAAAAGTTTTTTGTTACTCTTTCACTCAACAACGGCTGAAGGGAACTGGATGAAATTTGACACTGTTAGATTATGTTCTGGAATACCCCATAGGATATTTTTATTCCGAAAACGCAAATGCAACTGCGGGGAAGCACTAGTTTATAATAATAGTAGGATTCTATTCAGTTAAAGTCAGGTCGAATTAAAAGTGTAAAAGTTAGCATACACCCTGGTTATAGAAGCGGGCGATCTCGCAAAGTTTTCCAGTTCTCGGTGCAAGATGAAAATTTTGTTTTTAATATGCATGCTGAAGATAATGGGGAATGAAACTTGGCCCGGCTTGTTTCCACTTGAATAGAAATGGAGACTCATTTAATACTATAGCTTTGTGGCCTCAAATATGTATGGACCTAAATATTTGAAGTCATATAAGCTGCTTGTTTCTATAGCATTTCTGAACATAATCTAACTCTGCGCCAAATTCGATTGAGAGCCCTCTGCGCTCACCGAAACAGACCGCGTAAGGGTGTAAAAGCCATCAGAGTCTAATACCTTTTAGTTCTTTAAAAAAATAACCACTGTGTCTAATTTTAATCAGTTTCCTTCAGACGTTCTAGCGTCATTTAGTAACCAAAATCCAACTGTCGCATTTATTGGCTGCTCGCAAATTCACCCGTGTTTTCCAGTTTCTTTATTTTATCCGGATAAAAACTACTTTATTTTCTACTAGCTTCTGCCCGCGACTCCGTCCGCGTGGAATAGTTACTTTGGGCTAACGCTAACTTTCAACCCCCTTCGTTTACGTAGAAGGACGACCATCCGCAGAGCTAACTGATGACTGCACGCGCTGGCCCGGCACATAAGCGCGCGCCGTACCTACAGTACTTGATCATTATTTTGCTGCAATGTTATTTTAAATTTACGATATCTCCTAAGATATTCATTGAAATCAAATGATGTAAAAGGCAATTTTGTTTTAAATTAAATACTTGTGATGAATAACACATTTATTTGGATAAGAATTTATATCATCTTTATAAAAACACCTTCACAAATAATGCTTCATGTTCGAACAAATTTGGTAAGTATAAAAATGGTCACAGTGAGCCAACCTTAACAGATATATATATGTTATCGCGGACTTTTTTTTTTAGAACTTTTAAAGGGAAACAATTCTGTCATACATCATTTTAGCGTAACTTTAACCGTTTACGCAGCGTACGCAGCGGAAGCTCTCAAGAGGAAAAGAAATCTCCCGATTTTGAAACATTCTTCATTGGTGCTCCGCTCCTATTGGTCATAGCGTGATGATATATAGCCTATAGCCTTCCTCGATAAATGAACTATCTAATGGCGAAAGAATTTTTCAAATCGGACCAGTAGTTCCTGAGATTAGCGCGTTCAACCAAACAAACAAACAAACTCTACTCCTTTATAATATTAGTATAGATTCCAGAATATAATCTAACTGTATGCCAAATTTAATACAAACATCCATACATACTAATATGTATTATAAATGCGAAAATTTGAGAGAATGTATATACGGAAATGTTGTTTGCAACTCTTCCGATATAATAAATAAATAACCTGGGACATTTTTCACACACGGCCAATCTGATTCCAAACTAAGCAGAGCTTGTGATATGGTAACCAGATAGCTGCTATACTACACAATCTTCTTTTAAATACATACTTATATAGATATTTACATCCAGATACAGAACAAACAGACATATTCATGCAAACAAATGTTTGTCCTGGGTGGGATTCGAACCCACGACTCGCGGCTTGAAAGTCAGGGGCACCACAAAGCCAACCGGGCTGTCTATATTAATAGGATAATTGAAATTAAATCCGATATTAAGTGAATAGAATACATTTCATTAAACCACATTAACGACCTACCCCGGCTTTATGCTGCAGTAATAATTCTAGACTTTAATCTCTAGATAATTCCTGATTATATTTATGAAAACTGTTATATAACACTGTAGTTTCTATTATTAGAGAAATAAATTCACAACGGCGGGAGACTTTTATCTACACTAATATTATAATGAGGAAAAGTTGTTTTTTTGTGTATATGTTTGTAATGAATACGCTCATAAACTACTGTGCAGTTTCGAAATTCTTTCACCATTAGAAAGTTTCCTTATCCTATGATAGTAACATAGGCTTTATTTTAGCATTTTACTAGCCCTAGCCCGCGACTTCATCCGCATGCAATAGTTACTTTGGGTTAACGCTAACTTCTTCAACCAAACTCTTCCGCTTTATATTATTAGTATAGATAGTGTAGATTTTATTTAAAAACCATGTAATAGTAAGATTAAAGAATAAATAGTATGATTGATACTTAATATATATTTATATGTATAGGTATTTTGTGTGTATTAGCCATCTGATTCCCTTAATATAAGTTATTCTCAGTTTGAAATCAGATTGGCCGTGTATAAAGAACTAGTGGCTCCCCGCGGTTTTACCGCGTACCCGGGAGATCTTCCATTTTCCCGAAATAAAAAGTAGCCTATGTCCTTTCTCAGGCTCTAGACTATATGTGTACCAAATTCCATATAAATCGGATCAATAGTTTTAGCGTGAAAGCGCGACAGACTGACAGAGTTACTTTCGTATTTATAATATTATCTAGTATGGATATACAAACTTTTTTTTTATCCCAGGTTCATCATTACCTGACGACACCAGCTCTGAGGAACTGTTGACATTGAAGACACTTCTGCATTTTCCAGAGGAAGTCGCCTTGAGACTGACAGATACAGAATATCAACTGTTTTATCAAGTAAGTACACAATTTACAGTTACCTACATATCTAGGTATAAAAAATATTCTGCGAAATGTCATGTACAATGGGGGTCAGAAAACGTTTACAAAGGTTTATGATTGCCTGCACACGTCTATGTTACAAAGTCGATATGTCATTAAACTAAGTAAAGAGTATATATAGATTTTGATCATATAAAGCTCGGTCATTCAAGGAGGTAAAGGACTTTTTTAACTAGCACAGAGACTAGACCAAAAAGGATACGAACAATCGGCCAAGGCTTAAACCTATGGAAACTTATTACAAGAAAATATTTTCAAATTAAGTATCTATACTAAGATTATTTATTTATTTATTATTTTAATTCAGACATTTGTCCATATGGGTTAGTAACAAGACTTACATACTATGTTAGTAACATCAACAGTTTTATACCTAATTAAACCTATATTATAAACCGGAAGAGTTTGTTTGGTTGAACGTTAGATAGTCTTTTTATCGAGGAAAGCTATAGGCTATATATCATTACGCTATGATCAATAGGAGCGGAGCACCAATGAAGAATGTTAGCGTTAGCCGAAAGTCGCGGGCAGAAGCTAGTTTTTAATAAATGTCAATGTTAGGACGATGTTATGTCACATTTTAAATAAGGAAATGATATTTGATTTTATACTTTACCACTTCAAAAATGTAATAAGTACCTTGATATAGTATTTTAGGATTTACTGCACAGTGTGATAAATAATGTAGTTGGAAAACTTAAGCATTTTTAGACCGCGACCGTATATTTGTTACTCCATCATACCAGAACACACAAAATAATCTGGTTGAAACTCAGCACAGAGTTACAGTATCTAGAACAGCAAAAATACTATATCCCGGCCAACTCAAAGATCCTAGAAACGCAAGCGAAACCGGGGATTTAGCGAATTAATATTTTTTAACCCAAAAAATCCTGACTAATTAAAACCTTTTCACCTTAAAACAATAACAATTACTTAAAAAACTTTTTCGCAGCGAAAAAAAACCTCAAAGATTACTCCGGTCACTTTATTATTCATCCCGGGTCCCCCTTTCATCCCATTTTGTCCCCGTCTCCTCCCACTTGGCACACAGTGGGCCTCACTGTTTAAAATTAGACAAAATCGATACTCTCTCAGATGTTTCTCGCGGCTTATTTTAAGGAAATTATGATGATTTTTAAATTTAGTGTTGAAAATGAGTCCGACAAACTTTAAACTTTAAGCATCATTCACACGAGAGATTTTTAACGTAACGTTAAATAAGCGTTCAAATACAACAAATAAATTTCCAAGTAAATGTTCACACGACAGCGTTTTTAAAACGCGACGCTTTTTTATCGAGCGGTGTTGCATTTTCAAATTTGGGCGTTGGAAATAGAGATTATTATGGTACCTGGAAATGCATTTGTTGTGTATGAACGCTTTTTTAACGTCCGGTAAAAAAACTCTCTTGCGAATGAGGGCTAATTGTTACTTCAGTCCTTTACTCACTCTCGCTTTCTCGGGGAATTAATGTTTAATAGGATATACATATGCTTTGAGATTTGCTAATTCTCACTTACCTAAAAAGAATTTCTGAAATAACCTAATATACGTAAACCTAAACAAAACCTCTCTGGCCGCCATGTCAACTGAGTTTCGTAACCAGTTGTCTAAATGCAAAATAATATCTTACTACTAGTTGCCCAATTTTACCAAAACAAATTTCATTCATTGATATTCATAAGTAGTATTTAAAAAAAATACCAGACGAATTGAGAAACTCCTCCTTTTTTAAGTCGGTTAAAAAGTAGTATATCAGCTATCTGGTTACCTACTATAGCACGAACTTTGCTTGGTATGGAATCAGATTGGCTATGTGTGAAAAATGACCCTAGATATTTATTTATTATTACTAAATCCTCTATAAAAAATTAGTTTAATGACTAAAGTTCATATGAATGCCAATACTGATAATAACCGGGCAAAGTGAGAAACAGCGTTAGCTATACAGCTAAAGTAAATACGTGTGTCATGCTTCAAATAATCCTATTCCAGTTGAATGGGCGCCACAATTTAGAGAATCGATTTGCCCTAGTGTTCCCTAGTACGTAATTCGACGAGCGAGCATAGGCCTTCTCATGTGATCACATAGTAAACGAAAGGTAGAGAGCATCGGTTACATAGAGCCAATATCGTGTTCCTTTACTTAATGAAACCGTATGTCGCAAAGTAAATAAGAACAATATCACACATTCGTGCTGAAGGGTTATTGGAAAAAATGTTGTTTCGATGTTTTGGGTATTTTTTTTGTTATCTTTTAGGTTTATTGTGAATCTTTAACGCTAATATTAACAAGTACATAGCTTCCTTCTTACGGTTTCACCCGCATTCCCGGGGGACATACTCTCTAACTTTTTCGTTTATAATACATTTTAATAAATAATAAATTAATAAATAAATATCTTGGAACATTTTTACACACGGCCAATTTAATTCCAAACTAAGCAGAGCTTGTGATATGGTAACCAGATAGCTGATATACCTACTACATATACTTATTTACTTTACTTCATACACAGACCAAACAGACATATTCATGCATACAAATGTTTGTCCTGGGTAGAATTCGAGCCCACGACCGTCGCCTTCAAAGTCAGGGTCACTAACCACAAAGCCGACCAGCCAGTAAGCAATTTGATGTTTATAAAGTAATATAAATCATAGCATAAGTCAATACCCTTACAACCTCCACAGTGTCCGAGGGCCGAGGTTTCTCTATAATACAGCAAAATGCCTCATAACTATTTGAAGAGAACAAAACAGATATGATACAGAAAGATATCTTTATCCTTCTCATAATATTAGTTTTCCTCACGTGGCTTCACTTTCTTTTTAACGTATGTTAAAAAGGGTACAATCACAAAAAATGCATTTCCTAATACATACCATAATAATTATGCTCTATTTCTGACGCCCAAAGTTGAAAATGCATCACTGCTCAATAAAAAAGCATCGCGTTTTAAAAACGCTGTCGTGTGACCATATACTTGGGAATGTATTTGTTGTATTTGAACACTTTTTTAACGTCCGTTAAAAAACTCTCGTGCAAATGAGGGCTAAAAAGTTTTTGTTATACCTACCACAGGCATACGGTCCCACCTGATACCGCGCAGTTACCGTAGCCTATGGACGCTTGCAACACCAGAACCTTAAAAAACCAACCTCAATAGAAACCATTCGTAAATCTAATGACGTTAAGTTAAATTAATGTCCACCACAGTCCTTCTGTACATATTCATTTAGTTAAAAGGGTCGCATCAAAACTATCTCAATTCCAAAATGGCCGCCGTACCACACCACACCACACATGATATATGAATAATATATGATTTCATTTTCTAAGTACCACCCTTGGCGTAGGAGGAAAATGTGCTGATTTAAAAATGTTAACAAAATGTATACCTACCCAATCATCTACACTAATATTATAAAAAGGAAAAATTTGTATTTTTGTGTGTGTACTTATATTTGTAACTAGCTGCCTCCGCGCGGTTTTACCCGCGTAGTTCCCGTTCCCGTGGGAATACAGGGATAAATAAAGCCTATGTTACTCGGGGATAATGTAGCTTTCCAAAGGTGAAAGAATTTTTGAAATTGGTCCAGTAGTTTCGGAGCCTATTCATTACAAACAAACAAACAAACAAATCTTTCCTCTTTATAATATTAGTATCTATAGATGAATAAACTATTTTGCCGATTTTAAAAACTACTTCACCATTAGAAAGCTACAATATCTGGGAGTAATATAGGCATATATTCTACGGGTACGGGAACAACTTCGGGATTTTCTTATATTTTATTTCCTCTTCTGTTTAATTTCAGGATAAAACTATAAACTAAACAAAGCCTAAGAACATCTCTATCACTTGTATATCATGAGTTAAGTAAAAACAACCCCAATTTGCAAGCCCAAATTGCAATTACCGTGTATTTTATGTAGCGTTTAAACTTCGCCCATACATCGTGGAGTGAAACAAGAAACCGGCCCAGTGCGAGTCGGACTCGCTCATAAAGGGTTCCGTAGCAGCAAGTAACATAATATAAAAGTTCTAGTAGTTCGTTGTAACTTTGTACGATGTTTTAATAATACCTAGTGTTGCGGTGTACGATTTATGACGTATAAAAAATACTACTTACTTGTCCAAACCAATTTTCGTTGGTAGTTTGTATGGTAATGTACATCATATTTTTTCAGATTTATCATTCTCGTAGTTTAGAAGTTTACAAGGGGGGGGGAGGACACTCATTTTACGTCTTTGGAAGTCTCTCTCACGCAAACTATTCACTTTAGAAAATAATAATATTAGTAACCTCAATATCATTTTTGAAGACCTATCCATAGATACCCCATACGTATGGGTTCGAACCGATGGGGAACCCCAAATATTTTTTAATTTTTTCTATTTTTGTTTTGTGAAATCTTATTGCGGTTTACAGAATACACCTACTGACCAAGTTTCAACAGTATAGCTCTTATAGTTTCGGAAAAAAATGGCTGTGACATACGGACGGACGAACGGACAGACAGACAGACATGACGAATCTATAAGGGTTCCGTTTTTTGCCATTTGGCTACGGAACCCTAAAAATTATTGTCTATCTATACTAATATTATAAAGAGGAAAGATTTGTTTGTTTGTTTGTAATGAATAGGCTCCGAAACTACTGGACCGATTTCAAAAATTCTTTCACCTTTGGAAAGCTACATTATCCCCGAGTAACATAGGCTATATTTTATCCCTGTATTCCCACGGGAACGGGAACTCCGCGGGTAAAACCGCGGGGAGGCAGCTAGTATAACAATATGACTCAACGTTCCAGCCACCCACACACATAAAACACAGTTGGTTCAATAAAAAAGCTAACACAAAAATCCTTTTTATTCGTACATCGTACCCCATTCCAGGTTAATACTGTAGTGGAGCAAGAATTTAAATTGAAAACTCTTTATTAAACGCATTAAAGTGTGCTTTCGTTTGTTTTTCTCTTGCATTTTATTCGGATTTATGTTTCGTGGAATAGGTATAAGAAATATGTCACTTGGGAATAATGTTGCTTCAGTGTTTTTTTTATTGGATAAGCGGTTTTGAGTGGCGAGTTACAATATAAAACCTCTTTTGTCTATTTATTTCACTAAGGTATTTAATAGTGTGGCCTACAGTTTCTCCGTTTTTTATAGGGTCGGCAACGCGTGAGTGACGCCTCTGGTGTTGCAAGCGTCCATAGGCTACGGTAACCGCTTCCCATCAGGTGGGACCGTATGCCTGTTTGCCACCTTTGTGGTATAAAAAAAAAACATACGCGGTTTCTCTCGAGTTTCCGGGGATTTTCAATTTCCCGGGATAACAAGACGTTATTTTTGAGTAATATAGGCTTTATTTTATCCCCTTATTCCCACGGGAACGGGAACTACGCGGGTGAAACCGCGCGGAGGCAGCTAGTAATATGTAAAAAATTACTTATTTGATTTGAAAAATTCGATTATTATGATACTCAATATACCACTAAGCATTTCGATTTAACGGCCAACTTAACATTATTTAAAGCAAACACAATAATGTCTGATAAAGGGTCTGACAAGTTGAAATTGACAGAATTACTTGACACCATGACATGCTTCGATCTGGTATTCGCAAGTCTGTCGACTACATCGTTTGAATCGGTATTTGATCAAGAAAATATACTACTAGCTTTCGCCTCACGGTTTCACGCGACAAAAATAATCCTTTGTGTCAACCCTTGTGTAATGATAGTGGTTTTTAAATTTTCGATAAATTTTTGATCATACCCCGTACATATCTACAACAAATACAAAAACCATATCAAAATCTGTTACAGTTTAAATGAATATGTCTGTTTGCTCTGTGTCTGGATGTAAATATCTAAATAACTGTGTATTTAAAAATACTATATCAGCTACCTGGTTACCATAGCCCTCCTAGGTTAAGAATTACAGTGGTCCTGTATAAAAAATGTCTCAGAATAATTTATTTATTAAGAAAACGACTATGTTTAGTATAGAATATATGTCGATGGTTTAGTACCACTGTAATGTAATTACTGCTTTTAAAATGTAAGGTATTTCATTTCTTGAATCAGTTCTACATAACACACGTCATAGCGCAGTACAATTTGACAAAACAACTGGAATTGTTCAGACATCTGGTTATTAAAACGTTCGCCACAAATCGATGTTTAAAATTGACCAATAATTTGGTAATGTCAATTTGTTAACGTATTATTTATTTATTCAATAACAATATATATATATATATTATATACAACATAAAACTAGAGAAATATATTAACATTATATAGGTAATTAAAAAAAATTATCTGGTAGGAAAATACCTAAGTCGTTACATATTTTCCTAAGCTCCATTTTATAAATAAAAAATGGAGCTTAGGTCGCTGCCTGTGGGTAAGGTGCCCAGAAGGCTGGTTGCATTACCTCTTTGAATAGCCAGGCTTATTCGTTGTCCGAGGTAAGAACCAGCCCTCTGGTCACCAGACACCTCATTGAGGCGCGTCGACAAATCACGATAAAGTATTTTTGCCTCGGGCCCCCATGGACCTAACGTCTCAACTCCAAAAGGCACAAATATACAATTGTCACCAATTGCAGCATACTTGCGCCTTTTGGAGTCCTCTGCAGTTGATGCCGCCGCGCCCGCTGCTCTGGCGGTGGACTGAAGGTGCGTCGGCGCCAAAGTGTCCACACAGGTTGCATCCCAGACCAGAGGTCTTCCACGACACCACGGTATTAAGGTCATTCCGTCTGGCCTCTTACCATCGTCACGTACGATACCCTTCGGCTCAAGAATGGCCGGTTATTTGTTAACTAAACTAATATTATAAACTCGAAAGTAACTCTGTTCCCGGGGATCTTCAATTTTCCCGGGATAAAAAGTAGCCTATATTATTATAATATCTGTGTACCAAATTTCATTTAAATCGATTCAGTAGTTTTTCCCTTGGGCGAGACAAACACACTAAAATTTATAATATTAATATATAGGTATCATACTAAGTAAATAAATAGGTATATACTAGCTAGTAAACAATATTTGATGTAAAATATTATGGTGAACCAATGTAGTTTCAAACATAATCAAAGCAAAACGTTAGCCAGGCGCCTGTGTGAGTTAGACAGTCAGTCAGTAGCCAGAAGGCAAAATTGTTAACCCAACAACGTTGCAGCTGAAATGGGTGTTTTGTTATTATTTTGAAACTAGTATCTCCATGCGGTTTCATTCGCGTTTCCGGAGCTTTTTACCGCAACTAAAAGTTGCCTATGTGTTATTGCAGAACATATTCTAATTCTATGCCAAATTTCTTAGCGATCCTTTTACACATTATTGCGTGAAAAAATAACAAAAATTATTACAAAGTTTTCAAAATTAGTAGGACTAGTAGGACTATTACTGACTTTTTGTATAAGTATGATGATTGTTCCATTTAAGTTTGTAGTTCCTTATCGCACGTTGCGAAGGGGGCTAGACGGAAAAAATTAAGACCAAAAAAAATGTTCCTACACTTTTCCGAGCGGGGTCGAGTGTTGCCGAGCGGCGCGTGGCCTAAGGCGCGGCCTACTAGTTCCGCGCGCACTATACTACCTACTACTCGATGTGCGTAAAAAAAAATACTATCATTCACTAATTAATCGAAAGGAACTTCGTTCCATCCGAGTGTCCCTAGACACCTATCAAGTTTTTTTTTTATTTGTAAATAACCAAAACATCTTCCTTTTCAGGTGCCACCTATCGACTACCTTCGTCAAGTGACATTAGACCTCGGTGGAGAAGGGGTACTCGGCGCGGTGAGCGAGAGGCACATGATTAGAAGAGCACCTCCCACTCACTCGCAGCAGACGAAGACTACTGTCAGAGCTTTGATCAGGAGATTCAACGAGGTCAGTGTGAAATATAAATAATTTCATAAGCTCATAATATAATAACTAGCGGACCCGGCAGACTTCGTTCTGCCCACCAGCGCCACCTACCGGGTCCAAATTCATGTATTATACATAAAAACCTGCCCCATGAAATACTCCGTAATTTGGTGAATACCGCATGAAAATCTGTTCAGTAGGTTTTGTGTTCAGACTGACAGACAGACAGAGGCGGCGGGGACTTTGTTTTATATATATAGATATCCTGGGACATTTAATACCGTGGGCTAGCCAGTTCCTTTTGCTTGAACTTTGGCTTGACACGCTGCCGCGTGTCTCAATAGGCATAACAATAATATCCTGGGTCATTTTTCACACACGGGCAATCTGATTCCAAAGTAAGCTTCAAAGTGAGCTTGTGTTATGGTAACCAGATAGCTGATATGCTACATATAATACTTTTAAATACATACACATTATAGATATTTACATCCAGACACAGAACAAACAGACATATTAATGCGTACAAATGTTTCAGGGCTTCATTTCAACAAACTCACATACACATTTATAATATTATGTGAGTTAGGATATATACATATAGCCTAAGATCCGACCGTAGGATCAAGGGTCTGATCTGTTTTTTGCTTCAAACCATTTTTTCATGAATATTTATAACTAGGAGAATAGATATATCCGAGGGTGCCTATCAAATTTTGGCCGGAAGTATGTTTAATAAAATTATAAAAAAATTTTTTTTGCTAAAGCGTCACGTTCACTTGTTTTTTTAATAAAATCTCGTCTACGTCACGGCAATTTATATAAAGATTCTAAAAAATCACGGGTGCCTTCGCCCATTTGCCCGCACCTCCTCGCAGCCAGTTGTAAACAGGTGTGATATTGATACACTTTAGCGTTCATAACGTACATCTATGAATTATATATCAAATTAAGGCAATTTTTTTTCTTTTAATTATCATATATGGGTGCCTAATTAAATTCGGCCGCAAATAAGGGTTGCCGGGTGTTAAAGATGATAAATATTGTAGGTAGAGTGAAAGAGAGTTAGCGGCGCTAACTTGTCGTGAAACATTATAAAACATAAAAAACCAAACAAATTGTTGTTGTTTTATTTATATATCTAAAACTGATTTGATTAATGAACATAAATTAAAATTTATAAAGATGAAGGCGTGTTTTCTGTGTAACGAAAAAAGCAATGTACCTACTCAACTTTGATAATGCATCATTCATAAAGTGCTCGCAAATGTTATTGTTTCATAAAAAAAATATATATCAAAATCATGACACTTTATTAACAAGTAGCTTCTGCCCGGGACTTCGTCTGCGTGGAATGGTTACTTTCGGCTATCGCAAACTTTATACCCGTGATATCATTCACGTAGATGGTGGTGGACGGTGGCGACGTGTGTATTGTGTTGTGATGGAGTACTTGATGATTATTTTGCTGCGATATTATTTAAAAACTGCGATATATCTTATGAGCGATTAAAAATAAATATTTGTGATGAATAACGTATTTATTTGGATAAGGATAAATATCATCTTTATACAAAACACCTTCACAAATAATTCTTTATTTTAGAACAAATTTGGTTAGCATAAAAAAAGTTATAGTGCCAACCTTAAAAGATAGATATATATATGCTGTCGCGGACTTTTTTTAGAACTATTGAAGGGAAACAGCTTTATCAAACATTGTTTCTGCGAAACATTTACCGTTAACGCAGCGCACGCAGTGGAAGCTCTCAAAAGGAAAAAAACTACCGATTTTGAAACATTATTCATTGCTGCTCCGCTCCTATTGGTCGTAGCGTGATGATATATAATATAAATAATAGCAGGCAGCCATTATTTTCATGTCATGATTTTGATATATATTTTTTTTATGAAACAATAACATTTGCGAGCACTTTATGAATGATGCATTATCAAAGTTGAGTAGGTACATTGCTTTTTTCGTTACACAGAAAACACGCCTTCATCTTTATAAATTTTAATTTATGTTCATTAATCAAATCAGTTTTAGATATATAAATAAAACAACAACAATTTGTTTGGTTTTTTATGTTTTATAATGTTTCACGACAAGTTAGCGCCGCTAACTCTCTTTCACTCTACCTACAATATTTATCATCTTTAACACCCGGCAACCCTTATTTGCGGCCGAATTTAATTAGGCACCCATATATGATAATTAAAAGAAAAAAAATTGCCTTAATTTGATATATAATTCATAGATGTACGTTATGAACGCTAAAGTGTATCAATATCACACCTGTTTACAACTGGCTGCGAGGAGGTGCGGGCAAATGGGCGAAGGCACCCGTGATTTTTTAGAATCTTTATATAAATTGCCGTGACGTAGACGAGATTTTATTAAAAAAACAAGTGAACGTGACGCTTTAGCAAAAAAAATTTTTTTATAATTTTATTAAACATACTTCCGGCCAAAATTTGATAGGCACTGTGGGGTTAGAGTAAGGCTAATGTTCGAGCGTGGCGAGATGCGAAGTGAAAAGGCAAGAATCGTAATTATAAGCGGTTTTTAATGGAAAGGTAAGCACAGGCGTTGCGTCGGAGGCTCGGATCGCGACTGCCGGCGACCGAGCGATAGCGGATAGAAAAGGTCGGCGCGTGCACAGCTAGCATAGGCAGGTATAGCTATAGATAAATAGTGCGCTCTCGATATACTAGAGGTATCGCGCGGGTTTGCTTATTGATTAATTATATATAGATAATAATAAATATTTTATTGTATGTAAAGTGTTATATATGTTGTATATGTATAATATATGGTTAAATTATATATGCATGAATTAAATAATATATATTTACATATGGTAAGGTCGCCACATCACTCCTCCCCAGAGACCGGGTCTACGGGCGATAATAGTCTGGAAAGTGAACTTGCCTTCCCGATCGGGTGGTCCGTGTGACGTTTACAGGCTGAGGGTTCTGAAGTCGAGTTGAAATTTGATCGCGTTGATCATGAATCGATGGGGTCGTGTCGTCAGACAGTATGTAAGCCGGCTTTAAGCGGTCTAATGATACTGTGACGTCTTTACCAAGAATACGGATTTTGTAAAATTTTGCCGTCCTATCGAGTACTTCATGAGGGCCAGTGTAAGCTGGTTGAAGTGAGCCACGTAGTCTGTCTTCCCTAAGAAATACATGACTACAGGTAGCGAGATCTTTGAAAATAAATACTTTTTTAGTTGAGTGATGTTGGGTTGGTACTGGACGAATGTTTTCGGCGAATGACTTCATTCGGGCCGAGAAATCGGTGATATCGGTTGTGTAATTGGTGACGTCATGGCCAAAGAACTCACCGGGGAGTCGTAATGGCTCACCGTACACCAGCTCGGCCGATGTAGCCTGCAGGTCTTCCTTAAAGGCGCTTCTTATTCCGAGAAGCACAAGGGGTAATGATTCGGTCCAGTTTGAGTCGGCATGACAAGTAATAGCCGCCTTTAACTGTCTATGGAACCGTTCGACCAAGCCGTTACACTGAGGGTGGTAGGCAGTTGTCCTACGGTGATTGAAGCCGATAGACTTAGACAACTGTTGGAAAAGCGCCGATTCGAATTGTCTACCTTGATCGGTAACGATATCGGTAGGACAACCGAATCTGGACACCCAATGTGAAATAAACGCTTTGGCCACCGTTTGCGCTGTGATATCGGTAAGTGGGACAGCTTCTGGCCATCGCGTGAAGCGATCGACGGCTGTCAGACAATACCGATAATCACTGGAAGGAGGTAACGGGCCGATTAGGTCTATGTGAACATATTTGAAACGCGCCGAAGGTAAGTTGAGTGTGCCTAAAGGAGTCGAGACATGTCGCGTTACCTTCGTGCGCTGGCAGGTCAAACATGCCCTAGACCATTCACGGCAGTCCTTACGCAAACGTGGCCAAACAAAGCGCTGTGCAACGAGCTTGGTGGTTGCTTTAGCACCAGGGTGACTGAGCGAGTGAAGACACTTAAATATTTGCTGTCGTAAGTGTTGGGGGACAAATGGTCTGGGAATCGACGTACTGACGTCACAGTATAATTCAGTATGACTTCCGGGAATGATAGTTTTCACTAACTGAAGTGAGGATTCGCCTTTGAGGTACTCTTGGAGTTCTGAATCTGAAGTTTGAGACCTGGCTAACACTTCGAAGTCGATAGGCATCTGCAGTTCGTCGACGCGGGAGAGTGCGTCGGCGACGACGTTGTCCTTGCCCGAGATATGTCGGATGTCGGTTGTGAACTGCGAGATAACGTCTAGGTGTCTATACTGACGGGGAGAACAGTTATTTTTCCTTTGATGGAATGCATAACAGATAGGTTTATGGTCAGTATAGATAGTGAAATGTGTTGCTTCTAACATATGGCGGAAGTATTTAACACTCTCGTAGATTGCGAGAAGTTCACGATCATACGGGGAGTATTTAATTTGTGACGGGCTTAGCTTTCTAGAGAAGAACGCTAGAGGCTGCCAGTGACCGTCAACGAATTGTTGTAAAACTGCGCCTATTGCCGTATCTGAGGCGTCAGTAACGAGTCCTAACTTGGCCTCAGACTGTGGGTGTGACAGGAGGGTTGCGTCACAAAGACTTTTTTTACACTCATTGAAAGCCTTCAACGAGTCGTCTATAATGTTGACAGGGTGAGAAGCTTTAACATTTCCTGTCAATAGGGCGTGTAAGGGGGCTTGAATTTGTGCGGCGTTTGGAATGAAACGCCTATAGAAGTTAATCATACCTAAGAAACGCCTAAGTTCTCTAACTGTCCTGGGGACGGGGAAATCTGAAATGGCTTCTACTTTACTGTCTAAGGGTTTGGTACCCTTTTCTGAAATATTATATCCTAGGAATGTTACTGAAGAGGCACCAAAAACACATTTATTTAAATTTATTAAAATGCCATAGTCTTTCATACGGCTGAAAATTTTATGCAAGTGGTTTTTGTGCTCCGACTCTGATTTCGAGAAAATTAAAAAATCATCTAAATAAGGGTAACAAAAATCTAGACCACGGGTCATTTCATCTACGAACCTTTGAAATGTCTGTCCGGCATTACGTAGACCAAACGTCATGAAAGGGAATTCGTATAATCCAAAAGGGGTTGTAATGGCTGTTTTAGAAATGTCCTCCTTTGAAACGGGAATTTGGTTATAAGCTTTCACTAAATCAATAGTTGAAAAATATTTACAACCGGACAAATTGTGTGAAAAATCATGTATATGACGTATTGGGTATTGGTCGGGTATGGTTCTGGCGTTCAACAACCTGTAATCGCCACACGGACGCCAACCGTTATCTTTTTTAGATACAAGATGAAGTGGAGATGACCAGGGGCTGTCTGAAGGACGAGCTGTACCGCTAGCTAACATCAGTTCAAACTCTCGTTTAGCCACTCGAAGTTTGTCTGGCGCTAGTCTACGGAAAGGACATGACACTGGGGGACCTGGTGTAGTACGTATGTGGTGTGTAGTGTGGTGTTTTACGATACCTGGATTGCTAGCTGGGCGCGTGATTTCCGGATACTGAGCTAAAATTTCGCTATATATACCGCTGTCGCTGACAGTCGCAATTTTTACACTCAAAACAAGGTTATGGGATTGTACAATAGAAGCTACAGCGCTGATATTGGTTAAACTATCGATTAGCCTTTGGTTGCCCACGTCAACTATTAATTTATAATGCGCTAAGAAATCTGCACCAATTATAGGTTTTGTTACATCGGCTATAATGAAGCGCCAAGGGAAGCTACGGCGCAAACCTAAATTTAAATTTATTTCGATATAGCCATAGGTATCGATAGTAGAACCATTAGCCGCACTGAGTTGATATGAAGTTTTACAATGATCGTGAAGCACACTTTTAGGATAAACACAAACGTCACTACCGGTATCTACTAAGAACTGTTTGTTGGTTCCGCGATCGGTAATGAAGAGACGACCCGAAGAGCTCTGGCAATCGTTGGCCGCCATCACTGACTGCCCTGAGCGTTTCCCGCCTGGTAATCGCACGGTTTGATGCACCTTCTGGCTTCTGTACCAAACTTTTTATGGTACCAACAGACGGGGAAACGACGGTAGCTTGAGTCTGACCTGCGGGATGATGATCGACTGCGATATCTTTCTGTGCGGTTTCCTCGCTCCTGTGGTCGTGACCGTTGGTTCACCTGGGTGGTGAGAGCGCTGACCTGTCTAGTTAGCTCAGACACTTGTCTCGTCAACTCGTCGATCGATGATGATGACGTGGTAGCGGCTGCGACTTGTGGTGATGCTATGTCGTTGATGCGGTCACCGAGTTCGGCCAAAGCGCTTAAGGAAAGCGTAGTTTGAGACGCGACGATTGGCTGCATGTTGGACGGTAACCTGCTGGTCCATATGGTCCTCAAAAAGTCTTCAGGTACGTCGGGACCCGCCAAATGTTGTAGGTGACGAAGAAATTGTGAAGGCTTACGTCCACCGAGTTCCTCGTGCATCAGGAGCTGTTTCACCTTATTCTCGCGTGAGACGGACAGTCGCTTGATGAGCTCCTCCTTTAGACGGTTGTAGTCTGGAGGTCCGACTATGATATCTTCAATCTCCGCGGCATGCTGCTTTTCTAGCACGCCGAGTATGTGGTAAAACTTGTTTGTATCGTCTGTGATGTTGGACAAGACGAATTGTCCTTCAGCTTGTGCGAACCATAGTGCCGGTTTATCAGGCCAAAATTTTTGTATTTTGATATGTATCGGCGGGCATGTGGCCGGTTTTGCGACGGGCTCCGCCATTTTGATGCCGTGTTGCCGCGTGGCGTGTAACCGCTTCGTGACGTTGGATTGTGAAGCTTCTGTATCGCTGCTGCTTCCACTCATCAGTGCTGCGTGTATTTCGGGGTCACCAGTTGTGGGGTTAGAGTAAGGCTAATGTTCGAGCGTGGCGAGATGCGAAGTGAAAAGGCAAGAATCGTAATTATAAGCGGTTTTTAATGGAAAGGTAAGCACAGGCGTTGCGTCGGAGGCTCGGATCGCGACTGCCGGCGACCGAGCGATAGCGGATAGAAAAGGTCGGCGCGTGCACAGCTAGCATAGGCAGGTATAGCTATAGATAAATAGTGCGCTCTCGATATACTAGAGGTATCGCGCGGGTTTGCTTATTGATTAATTATATATAGATAATAATAAATATTTTATTGTATGTAAAGTGTTATATATGTTGTATATGTATAATATATGGTTAAATTATATATGCATGAATTAAATAATATATATTTACATATGGTAAGGTCGCCACAGGCACCCTCGGATATATCTATTCTCCTAGTTATAAATATTCATGAAAAAATGGTTTGAAGCAAAAAACAGATCAGACCCTTGATCCTACGGTCGGATCTCGTACTAATAGTATGTACATGTATGTACAGACACCACTTTGATTCCCATTATGTATACTATGACACCCACGTGTCTTAGACCACGTGACGTCATTACGTCGTATGGACTAGTGATGTAACCACACTCAATGTATCGATACTATTATTCGACTAAATTAAAATTAGATTGTTTACAATTTAACGCTTCATTGATCGTTATATTTTAATCCTTGGATGAAAATAAACTTTCCTGAACGAGCCTAACAAAAACTAGATTATCGGGAGATTTAAGCTAAAAAAACCCTGTCTTCACAATCTATCGACTTAATTTATATCTATCTACAGACATTATGATAAAAGCTGTAGCTTTTAACAATTATACAGTAATATATACATACTTCCAAATAAATTGGCATTTTACACAATAAATAAAGTAATTTGGACTACATAAATAAGCATTTACCGGACCGGTATCTATTTTAATTGTCGCTTATTTACTACATAGTTATTACATAAACAGGCTTAAAATTTTATCGCGTTGAAGGGAAACCAGCGTTCAGAATTCGCAATACACACGACTGGCTTGGTGGTGGCTCAGTTGGGAACGCACCGACTCACGATCATGAGGGTGCCGGTTCAAATCCCTGGCCCGTACCTCTGAGTTTATAAAAAAACTTACGTACGGATTCACACCACTGGCTTTCGGTGAAGGAAAACATCGTGAGGAAACCTGCATGCCTGAGATATCACAATTAAAGGCATGTGAAGTCCGCCAATCCGCACTGGGCCCGCGTGGTGGACTATGGCCTAAATCCCCTCGATGTTAGGGGAGGCTCGAGCTCCTCCGTGGAGACGTATATGAGCTGTTGATGATGATGATGATGACGACTGGCTTTCGGTGGAAAAACATCGTGAGGAAACCTGCATGCCCGAGATGTCACAATCAAAGGCAAATGAAGTACTCATTCTGCACTAGGCGCGCGTGGTGGACTATGGCGTAAACCCCCTCGTTGTTAAGGGAGGCTCGAGCTCCTCGGTGGAGACGTATATGAACTTCATAAAACATTAAATGTCTTCGGAGTGTTCCTACAAAACTGATCTGAATTTAAATCCGGTGAAAACTTAGTGACGACCCAAAAAAACAACGATTTCGAAAAAGTTTCATTTCGTATTCAGTGAGAGTGACGGGAAAGTGTCGGGTGATTTTAGGGTTCCGTTCCATGTAAAAACCATTAATATTTATTTTCAATTTTATTTATTAGCTTTTCGTCTAATGTTCAAGTTATTTAAGTGCATTTATGTTCAGAATTCATCTTATAAACTAACATACCTTGAGATACATAAAAAATGTGTATCTATATAATATACTAGCGACCAGCTCTGACTTCGAATAACCAACACATAACTAAAAATCATTATAATTCTGCCAATTTACACAATTTTAAATGAATTATACACTTGTCTATATGGACTTAGGTGGTTTTTAGAGCTATTAGTACATCTAAATAATTTATAGCTTAACTAATAAAGGACCTGCTGTACAATATTCCAGTATCTATTTATAAGTAGTATGTGTAGAATATCTGATAACCATTGTAGCTACAAGCTCTGCTTAGTTTGAATCAGATGGACCTTGTGTAAAAAATGTCCTATCTATATAAATATATAAAACAAAGTCCCCGCCGCCTCTGTCTGTCTGTCTGAATGCGATGAACACAAAAACAACTGAATAGATTTTCATGCGGTTTTCACCAAATTACGAAGTATTTCATGGGGATAGTTTTTATGTAGATATCATCAAATTGGACCCTATAGGTGGCGCTGGTAGGCAAAACGAAGTCTGCCGGGTCCGCAAGTTTAATATAAATTAAAAAAAAACTACGGAATCCGAGTCAAAGGCCAGCTCGCACTTACCACTTCCTGACAAAACTTTCAATTTGTATTCAGCTGGAACTCTTAAGAAGGGAGTTAGCTAGTTTTTTACCTAGATTACTGAAATAGGTAGGCATTCGAGCGAGCATTACTTTTTATGAGGAAGCCCCGAGTTTTTTTAGGCCATGTTTTTTCTATTTAAAAAGGAAAAATGGCTAAAATTGTACTACAGTTCTTAGTTAGTAGTTCTGAGAAGATAAATATTATGAAGCTTAAGAGTTTGTTTTTTTTATTTGGTTGAACGTGCTAATCTCAGGAACTACTTGTATGATTTGAAAAAATATTTTAGTGTTAGTTAGCCCACGAGTAACCAACAAGCTGATATATTGCATAATACTACTATTAAATAAATTAACTAACTTAAAAAAAACTTATTAGCGGCTCCCCGCGGTTTCACCCGCATACCCGGGAGAGCTTCCATTTTTTCGGGATAAAAAGTAGCCTATATCCTTTCTCAGGTTCTAGACTGGCAGGCTCTATGTGAACCAAATTTAATTTAAATCGGTTCAGTAGTTTCAGCGTGAAAGCGAGACAGACAGACAGAGTTACTTTCGCATTTATAATATTAGTTAGGATATAGATATTAACATTGAGACAGAAAACAAACAGACATATAATGAAATGAAACTCATTCATTCAAATAGGCCTTCACAGGTACTTATGAAACGTCGACTCTAATGCATATTCATGCATACAAATGTTTGTCCTGGATGGGATTCGATCCAACGAACGTAGGATTTAATAAATAAATATGTTTCGAAATGAGAACCCCATATTTTTGAGTCAGTTCAACGCCCTCTCTTATATATAAAGTTTGTTATTTATTTGTTACGCTTATTATAAACTTTTTCAGTACAACAGAAAGTTTCAAAGTTAGGTTACACTTTAACAATATCATAACAGAAGATCGCTTTAATTTCTATTAAAAAGCACTTAAAAATATGTTGCTGTATATAATGTTGTGATATTAAATACTTACACATAAATAAACTACATTATACATACACATAAATAACTAGATTATACATTCACATAAATAAACAAGAATCCGCCGCGGGGTTCACCCGTGTAGTTCCCGTTCCCGTAGGAATACAGGAATAAAATATGGCCTATGACATTTGCAAATAATGTAGCTTTCTATTGGTGAAAGAATTATTCAGATCGGTCTTGTAGTTTCGGAGTCTATTCATAACAAAATTTTGTCCTCTTTATAATATTAGTAGATACCTATATCTATACATTAATTAACACATGAACATTCTAAGTAAATAAATATCTCAGGACATTTTTCACAACAGCCAATCTGATTCCAAACTAAGCAGAGCTTGTGATATGGCAACCAGATAGCTGATATTCTACATATACTATTGACAGACTACTTACTGAGCCACAGACATTCATTAATCGTGAAATAAAGTGAACAAAATAGGTTCTTGGATAAATTATAATTAACTAGTGGCTCCCCGCGGTTTCACCCGCGTTCCCGGGATAAAAAGTAGCCTATGTGTTATTCCAGAACATATTCTAGCTCTGTGCCAAATTTCAAGCAGATCCCTTCAGCCGTTGGAGCGTGAAAGAGTAACAAACATCCATACATACATCCATACTTACAAACTTTCGCCTTTATAATAGTAGTAGGATTTTAATTGTGATATTTGCTTAGGTACAAATACAGAGAAATTTGGTTAAAAAATTTAGATGGTTTATTGCCCTCACAAAAAGTTGATTAGGTAAAAGACTAAATTTTATTAGGTACACCCAAATAAAACACAAACATACCAGCTCCAATTCGATGTAATTAAAAGAAAATATTTTTTTGTTGAAGCACTCATAAATAGACTTTAAAGCTGGTACTTTAGGTTGTTTTTGCTGTGGCCTACAAAAAAATATAAGAGTGACTATTTTTAGCTTTTAATCTTTTTGTTAATAGTGAGGAAATAATGTAATAAGGTACGATCCTGTTTATTATATTAAACTAGCTGCTGCCCCACGCCTTCACCCGCGTTCCCGAGGGAGGGAGGAGGGGGAATTTTCACAAGGCCAATATGATTCCGAACTAAACACAGCTTGTACCGACTATGGTAACTAGATACCTGATATACTACTTTCAAAAATATTCCAATATAGGTAAATTTAAAACAACATATTGTTCACACAACTGTTTGTCCTAGGTTTTGAACCACAAAACCAACCAGACAGTCCTACTGTATATCCTTTAAATAAAATCATAACCGTTTATAACGAGCTAATAAATACAAATAAATAAAAATACATTTATCGATAGCAAGCACATCACTAGCATGTCATAAAATACGGTCCGCTAACGCCCGATAATTATCGACTTTTACGATTTCTTCGTCTCGTCTTATCGTTACGTCATTAGTGTTTCGAGGAAATACGATATTACTTGGTAGAAAATACCTTTACATAATATATTAACTAGTGATCTTCTTTTAACCTTTATATAAGGTCTATCTCATACAGGCTACTTTGTAGTCGGTACTTGCGTCACCGCCCCGTTTTTGCAATATTTTACATTTGTATGCATGAATATGTCTGTTTGTCCTGTATCGGGATGTAAATAACTAAATAAGTATGTATTTAAAAGTAGTATATTATGTAGTATATCAGCTATCTGGTTACCATAACACGAGCTCAAATTGATGCTTAATTTGGAATCAGATTGGCCGTGTGTGAAAAATGTCCCAGGATATTTATTCTCCGCCTCCACTGGTCGTAGCGTGATGTTATATAGATTTACGACTCTAAAATAATATTTCAATTTAAATCAGTAGGTGTGGTAACTCATTTGGGAACGCACCGACTCACGATCATGAGGGTGCAGGTTAAAAACCCTTGCCCCTATCTCTGACTTTAAAAAACTTACGTACGGATTGTTAGGGGAAGGCTGCAGTGGAGACGTATATGAGCTGATGATGATAAATGTCACTCTAGTACATTATATTGAGTCAGCCATGTTTGTTTTAAAAACATATCCCACCACACAGGCCTAGTCCAGAGAACATACTTATTATATGTAGTATAGTACTATTTCATTAATATTTAAGACACTTATAACAGTTGGTTGTAACATGGGTAAAACTGCGGGTTATTGCTAGTAATTTAATAAATGTAGGGGACAATAGCAGGCCTATTTTACTGAACATGCAAAATATGATATAGGCAATTTGTACTCGAACCTTTTTTATGAGAGGCCCGAATTATTTGCGACAATTTTCCTCATAATTTAAAGGCTTATAGGCCTAACGTTCGCCACGGAGTTTCACCCGCATTCCTGATGCTTTTGTTATATATTTTATGTAGGTATGACTCGTATAGAATTATTTATGTGAAAAGTATTTTTTAAATAAAAATTTACGGTTTATATTATAAAAAAAATGATACTAAATCCTAGAACTAATGATTTAGAACTACTTATTTTAAGTTATGTTATATAGTAGTAACCTAGTACCCTAACTTAAATTATATATAAATGCGAAATGTCTATTCGTTTGTTACGCTTTCATGCCTAAACCACTAAACCAATTTAAAAATTCATTCAACACTAGCAAGCTACATTATCAGAGAGTAACGAGACTACACGGGTGAAACCGCGGGCGGAACTAGTAGACACATAACACTTTATCATAGTTGAGTATATCACAGAGTATAAACAAAGCGAGTATTATTTTTTTAATAACCACGTAGGTCGGTATCAAACATTCGCCGCAAATTTATCCAAAAAAAAGTACCTACTGTTTTTTTATTTTCTTTTTTTTTTATCATCACGTTTCCGTTTTCCACAGAGCAGTAACACAATGTTTTCGTTCGTTAAAAGTTTCCTTGTTTGCAGCGGGAGGGAACCTTTTAATACTTTTTTTATATTCGTTTCCTTCTCATGCGTTATCATTTACATAGGAAAGCTCTGGAGTTCTGTTGGAGTATTTATAAAACCATCTAAATACATATCAAGTGCATTTATAACGAAGATCTATCCTACCTTCGGTTGAGAGTCCTCTGCGCTCACCGAAACAGTCCGTGTAAGGGTGTAAAAGCCATCTGAGGCTAACACCTTCGAGTCCAGTTATAATTATCTAGAAGCAAAGCCTGGCTATTAAAAATGTTCCAAAGTATCTAACGTACCTTTCAACACTAATACACATATATAAAGATAGATTAGGTTCCGAAGCTACTACACCGAAGTGACTATTTCACCAATAGAAAGCTAGATTATCAGGGAGTAACTTAAGCGTAACTTAATTATATAGTGAGTATCCTTACGGGAACGGGAACTACCCGGGTAAAACCGAGGGGCGAAAACAATCAATTTTTTGAAATCGGTCCTGTAGTTTCGGAGCCTATTCGTTACAAACAAACAAACAAATCTTTCCTCTTTATAATATTAGTATAGATTAAGTATAGAAGTGTAGATTATAGTGTAGATTAGTACATACGGGCCTATGTAAATTACTCTTATAATTATAACGTACAGAACCTTAGTTAAGAAAGTTGATTTTCGCTTGGCACGACGGGAAAACGATTACAGACGTTCATCCCCCGTAATGAATTAATGGGGATGAAAAGCAAAGTAATGTAGATGAGCCATTGTTATAGCCTCGAGAATATATTTTTAAAGAAATATCCAAATGTTTTATATCTCAAATTACTTCCTTATTATGTTCGGATAATCTTCGCTAGACTTACAATACTAGCTAACGTTTTTGCGGTTTCACCCACGTTATGGAGTGATTTAATATTTAAACCATCTATATGAGTATGTATTTAAAAGTATGATATCAGCTATCTGGTTATAATACAAGCTCTGCTTAGTTCGGAATCAGATTGGCCGTGTGTGAAGAATGTTCCAGGATATTTAATTATTATCTAGTTAGACAGTACGCTTTGCTCAGCTTAGAACCGCGTATAGTCGATATTAGTTCTTACAGTGCAAAAGTCAAAAGTTACTTTAGAAGTAGACAAACCCGAATAAAATCAGTGCTGCCAACACTAAAATATATTACCTTTTTTGTGGTCATTGCAAAGCGCTCCTGTATTCTAAATTACGATCTTGTAGCGGTACAAAAATGTTACAATATTTGAATGATATGATGTCCCAGGATATTTATTTATGTCAATTTCTTTTAGGTATCAGCGTGGGTGACAGAGCTGATCTTATCACAGAGCTCGTGTGAGGAACGGAAGGCGGTTCTCGCGTGCGTCCTACGCGTGGCACTCACCTGCTGGAATATTGGAAACTTTAACGGCGCCATGGAGATTGTAGCTGGCTTGAAGTAAGTGAATATAATAGGCTGACTATTCGAAATTGCAAAATGACATTTCACATAAAGCCATCATTCGCACGAGAGTTTTTTTGCCGGACGTTAAGAAAGCGTTCAAATACAACAAATGCATTCCCAAATGTTCATACGACAGCGTATTTAAAACGCGACGCTTTTTCATGACCGAATGAGGGCTAAACTTAAGCCCTCATTCGCACGAGAGTTTTTTAACGAACATAAAAAAACCTTTAAATACAACAAATGCATTTCCTATACTCAGATTATTCATTGTAGGCAGAGAAATGACATTTCCAGTGCTGCAGGTTTTTAGTCCCAAATAAATAGTGTTGTGGTAGATTCGAATTTTTACAACTAAAAGTCGGCTAAGGACAAAGGAAACTCGACTAGAGTTTCCTTTTTTTTATTCAATGTCAAATTGCCTTTAAAAAAAAAAAAAATTGTAATTTATGGTAATAAAACAGAAGACATACACGGTAGGTAATTAAATATTACATAAAATACTCTTAGGTATGTATATTATTTGTTTTTGGCTATTTGGCTAAGAATTATGATCATCACTTGTACCGCTATGGACGCCATTTTGTTTTGGAAGTGGCTATTTGTACGGGTACTGGACAAATAAATTATATTTATTCGTACATTTATTCATTTTTTTTTAATTAAGCATGAATTGGATGATTAGCCTATGTTAGGTTAATTAAATTAATAACATTTATTCGATTTTATTTATTTAATTTTGGTTTTAATTAAATTCAAATTTAGTTTAAAAAAAATGAAATTTTGGGATTTTCGACTAGATTTATGTATCGGATACTGAAAGAACAAAACTGCCGAACATCACTATTGTAGCGGGTCACCCTTTTTTGTATCAGTGACAGTTGCACTTGTCACTTCTCTGACTCGAATTATTAATCCGACTATAGTACATATATGTTCACACGACAGCGATTTTAAAACGCGTCGTTTTTTTATTGAGCCGTGTTGCATTTTCAACTTTCGGCTTTGGATATAGAGCATTATGGTACTTGGGAATGCATTTGTTGTGTATGAACGTTTATTTTCCGTCCATTAAAATAACTCTCGTGCGAATGGAACCTAATAGGCGGTTTACTCTCCAAAATTTAGAAATGACAGTTCATTAATGGAAGTCAAACTGAACAGCCGTCAAATGAGATCAAACGTCAATTGAAAAGGTTTTAATATAAAATATTTAATTTATATTGAACCTTCTTGTTATGGTCGTTGTCAAAGTAAAATACTGGACATAATACCCCTTTTAAAAGGTTGACTACTTTGAAAATAAGTTTGTTTATTGCTATAAAATAGTATAGATTTTATGAAATAGGAATATATTACTTTCGTAACACAGGTACCATAATGTTGGTTAATTTATTCATAAAAGTATTAATTTGTTTATTATGTATTACTACCATTTAGATTAATATTTAGAAATTAGAATAGATTTTATAACATTAAGAAAAGGATATCAAGAAGGAAGATAATGTGAGTACAGTCTTCAGGGGTTTCTTTCGGCCTTCAGCTGTTCAGAGACTGTAGGCCGGCGGAAACTACTTGCTGACTGTACTTCTTAACGACTGAAGATATGTTTGGAAGGGAAGATCTACCGCGCTGCTCTACAAAGTTACCAGGATTAGGTAATAATTTCATTCAGGAGTCTTTAAATAAAACTCAGGGTTGCCAACTAAGAAACAGCTATAAAAGATAATAAATCGTGAAATTTGTCAGTACGTCTCTATTAACATGACAGTTCCCTTTACATAATAATATGTGGGTCACATTTAAATGTCACGTTGACAGCCGCCCGGAGTGCTTAAACCATACTCCGACCCATTTCAAACAATCTATCATGATTTTCACAATCCCAAACGTATATTTTACGATTTAACATGACAGCTAAGCCATTTCATGTATATTTGTATTTCAAAGGAGGTTGCGGTTTAGAATTTGAAAACTCTTTGTCGGCTGTCAAAAGTGTCAAAACTACAACAATGGCGGAATTGTAAATTATTTTTTTAATCTGTCCGTATCTCAGAGATCGGTGTATATTTGAACAATGTAATTTTATTAAAATGGGAAATAGTTATCTTAAAATATTGTAGAGATCATATTTCTATGTTAATAATGAAAAATGGCGCGTAAAACACAATACAGCTATTTCACTTTATTTTCAAAAAATGTGTACCCTGAATACAAACTGTTTCTTATTATGCTAAAATTTTTTTTATCTCATTAACACATAAATTATATAACTATTAACATTGCTATTGTACTTAATGCAATGTAAAATACTGTGGGGTATATATTATTCAGAGTCATTTACACGATGACTGTTAAATTATTAGGTTAGTTAACTATGTTAAGGGAATTTTTGCTATATGGCTTTATCAAAGTTGTTCACTCCTGTATAGGTCTATTATATTACTCTTTGGTTGTTCATTTCTAACTTCACGCAACATTACATCTCTATAATTGTTTGGACGTACACGACACGTCTCATTATAAGTATTTGTGTGTTGGTATTCGTTTTAATGGCGCACAAAACAGGTTAAAGTCAAATTAATTAGGCATAATTTCGTAAACGACTAATGAGTATACAGATGTCATTCACAAAGAGGGTTGCCAGGACATAAAAACTGCCAAATTGCTTGTAATATGAAATCACAAGCTTTCGTATACGATTCACGGGCGAATCTTCCTTCCCGTGGGAATTACCGAAGATCCTTTCATACAAATGTTTAAGTTATAAAGGGAAACATTTTTTTTTCATAAAAGCCATTAATATTTGAAACTTTTTTTAAAATTTTCCTCTGAAATATTAATCAGATAGATAATGGATTAAAGCTAAATTATTCAATGCATCATTTTAGTGCCGAAGTTTTTTATCTATACAATATACTAATATTATAAAGAGGAAAGATTTGTTTGCTTGTTTGTAATGAATAGGCTCCGAAACTACTGGATCGATTTCAAAAATTCTTTCACCTTTGGAAAGCTACATTATCCCCGAGTAACATAGGCTATATTTTATCCCTGTATTCCCACGGGAACGGGAACTACGCGGGTAAAACCGCGCGGAGGCAGCTAGTTTAATATAAATTTTGACATACAAAGTCTCAGGAAACAACTTTTACTTCCTAACCTCCAATTCTTGGAACTTATCAAGTGCTACGTAGCCTACGTATGTAGGTCAGAGATATGGGATAAGGGCCAATTTAATAACAAACGAACAAGGAGGTATAACAAGAAAGTATTGTATATTAAAAGTACGTAATATAAAAAATAACTGAATAGTCTTGGGTGATTATTTGAAAAAAGTAGAACTGTAAATCACATTTTAATTTTATTCTACTTTTAATTATCAATTTTTCAGAATAACAAATAATCTTAATCTGTGTACATATAATTTCTTGTTTTTACGTCAAAAGATAGACAAACAGGCTGACGGTCCACCTGATGGTAAGTGGTCACCGCCGCCTATGGACAGTTTTATGTTATTAATATTATTTTGTTTACTCAATCCTATTTATTAAAATTTAATCGATTTTAAAGTCATAAATACAAACTTACACGATATAGAAATATATGATAATGAAAACAAATATTAGAGACATGGAGTATTAATAGGCAGACAGCAAAATATACGCTAAGAACAATCCTGTACATTCATTTTACTTTTCTCTTAAGATCGCATCGCCCTCGACATTGAAAGTAATTTAATAATAAAAGATGTATTTATTATATTAAGAACAATATTTTCAACGCTTTACAAAAATTATATTTAATTAGAATCTCTTCTGAATATTATAATCTAGTAAATATACCGTGGTTTTGCCCGCGTTTCTAGGTTCAAATATTATTAATCCAGATCGTATTCTATCTGTTTGTACAGTTTTATGGAACTTTTACTTTTTTCATTCATAAATCTGTACTACTCCAGACTAACCAAATAAATCCAACTAATATTGTAAATGTGTAAGTTTGTGAGTATGTATGGATGTTTGTTTGTTACACGTTCTAGCAAAAAACTACTAAACGGATTTGAATTAAATTTGGAATACAGATAGTTTATAATAACCTGGATGAATACATAGGCTACTTTGAACTAGTGGGAACATGACTGAAACCGGGGTGAGCCACTAGTCTATACTAATATTATAAAGAGGAAAGATTTGTTTGTTTGTTTGTAATTAATAGGCTCCGAAACTACTGGACCGATTTCAAAAATTCTTTCACCTTTGGAAAGCTACATTATCCCCGAGTAACATAGGCTATATTTTATCCCTGTATTCCCACGGGAACGGGAACTACGCGGGTAAAACCGCGGGGAGGCAGCTAGTATTATAATAAACGATACAATACTTACTATTAAAATTCGTGTACAGAAAGATTTGTCATGGACGGAAATCGAACCTATATCCTACGCTATCTAACAATGATGTCAAGAAATAAATAAAGTGACCTTTGACCGGACACTGGCACAGTATAGACGTTTGCAACCTTCCTAACTTATATTAATTGTGGGGAAAGTGGCAACCCTAACTGGATGTGAGTAGGGTAACAATAATAAATGATACCTTAGGAATGGGTCTGGGGGCTTTTTATTTTATACTAGTGATACCCCCCGGTTTCACACGCGTTCCGAGGGAATCTTCAATTTTCCCTTGATATAAAGTAGCCTTTGTGTTATTAGCAGATATTCTAACTCCGTGTCAAATTTCATCGCGATCCCTTTATCGTTCCTGGCGTGGAAGAGTAATATACGTATTACAATAATACATACATGTTCATACAAACTTTCGCATTTATAATATTAGTAAGATTATATTAATGATTTTGCAAATTTTGAGAAAAAATATATATTGAGTTAATTATTTTATTTTGAACGTTTTTTCACGAACGGCCGTATAACATCCGAGTATGATTAAATGTTCGATCAAAATATATTTATTCTATTTAATAAATAATCCCAATAAAATTGCCAGAACATTGACAAAATTATTTTTTTAATATATATATGTTTTCTTTAAATTTAACCGACTTCAAAAAATGAGGGTTCTAAATTTGATTGTATTTTTGGTACGTTTTAAGAAACATTCATCTGAGTGAACCAATTTAGTTGAATATTTTTTATTTGTAAGCTTTAGCATTTTAATTTGGTCCATTACCTAATGACATTAATAAGAAATTATAAGACTGTATTTTTTTTTCGATTTATCTGTAACCTGGTCACCCTACCCGTTAAGGGTCGAAGGTAATTTATGGCTTTAATAAACAGTCTGGGTCTTACGTCCTTCATAAATTCTTCACGCTGCAGAGATCTCATTTTAAGGGATGCTTAAGTAAACCTACGCGGAATATAAGGGTAGTTTTATAAAGGACTAGTTTCTGTGCCGCTGTTTTAAGAGAAAAAATATTATCTGATGACGTGAATAAAACCCTACTAATATGTAAGAGCTCGTTCCCACTATGTCGTGTGTCGGATTCCGATTTTAATCGGGAATCGGCGCCTCTGTTCCCACTAGTCGGGTGTCGGCCACGACCGCAGCTGGTGCTAGTTAGTTAGTTAGGTGCTAGTTTGGTTGGATTCTTGTACACGATGGACGACGCGACGCCGGCGCGGGCGGCACAGGGGCGCGGCGCGGGCGGGGTCGGCCCGACATCCGGCAAATGTGAACAGTGCCATATGGGATCATATGCGAGCGTTGATCCGACACGATTTTTTTCCGGACGGGAGGGCTGACAAAACACACGATATTTTTGTCGGATACGACACAAAATCGTTGTCCGACGAGTGTGAATAGCTTCATATAAAATATTCTGCCGCTACGACACACGATAAAAAATCGTCCCGATAGACGACATAGTGGGAACGAGCTCTAAGTATGTAAGTAAGTAATAAGTTTATGTGTATGTTTGTTACTTCTTCTGCTTAAATCTTGTAAAAATGATTTCAGAAATAAAGCTAGTTTTTTTTTCACGTCTAAGCGACTGGTGCGATCCTCTTATTTGGTTTTATTATTTAAATAATTATTTTATAAATATTTTTCGAGAATGTTATAGGTATTATTTGTGTTTAATTTTTATTTACTTACCTTACTTGGTTCTGTAGTGTGTCTTTTATTTTAGTGCTACATACACTAAAAATCGAGAGGTCGTCACCTGTACCTAATTGGGACATCATTTACGATTTTGTATTTTTTAATGTATAATGTTTAATAATTGTATAATTGTTGGTGATCTAATAAATAAATAAACACATAGGCTACTTTTTATCCCGGGAAAATTAAAGATCCCCGGGAACACGGACGAAACCGCGGGGATCCACTTGTACTATATGAACACAGTCAACAAATAGCTAAAAATATAAAGCGCGAAACCTCGTATATTGTATAAGTGCAAACTTACGTAACAATACCTTAGAAAACGTATTGTTCACCAGTATTGCCAGAAACAAATATTTTGCTCACAATCGCTCTGTATTGCCAGCGCAAAAACTGCTATTTAGCGTTAGGAGCACGTGCGGGCCGTTTGTAAGGCGCCCTATTTAGAAATCGATATGAAATGTCTAGTGTTGCTACATAGATGTAAAGTTACAAAAAAAGGTATATAGTAACTTATCTACACTATATTAATAAGAAAGATTATTTTTAAATTTTTTTTTGTACGAGTATAATGAGCGTCATTGAAGACTGAGTGAGCTATTCTAAGTTATACTATAAATGCGAATATAAGTTTGTTTGGTACGCTTTCAAGCCTAAACAACTCAACAAATTTTGAACAATTATTTCACCAATGTAACATTATCAGGGAGTAATATAGGCTATATTTTATCCCCGTATTCTTACGGGAAGGGGGACAAGGTGGGGAAAGATTTTTTTTCTTTAATGCATTATTTGTAGGGGCCGCGACCCTAGTGTTAAGACTGCCGAATTAAAGGCACATGACACATATCATCACGCTATGACCGACAGGAGAGGAGCACCAATAAATAATGTTTCAAAATCGGGAGATTTCTTTTCGTGTTGAGAGCTTCCGCTGCGTACGCTGCGTAAACGGTTAAAGTTAGGCTAAAATGATGTATGACAGAATTGTTTCCCTTCAAAAGTTCTAAAAAAAAGTCCGCGATAGCATATGTCTATCTGTTAAGGTTGGCTCACTATGACCACTAACCAAATTTGTTCGAAAATTAAGCATTATTTGTGAAGGTGTTTTTATAAAGATGATATTAATCCTTATCCAAATAAATACGTTATTCATCACAAGTATTTAATTTAAAATAAAATTGCCGTTTACATCATTCAATTTCAATGAATATCTTAGGAGATATCGCAAATTTAAAATAACATTGCAGCAAAATAATTTATCAAGTACCTACTGTACTACGCGCACCTTATGTGCCGGGCCGGCGCGTGCAGTCATCAGTTGGTTTTGCGAGACCATCCTTCTACGTATACGAAGGGGGTTGAAAGTTAGCGTTAGCCCAAAGTATCTATTCCACGCGGACGGAGTCGCGGGCAGAAGCTAGTTGATAATATAGTTTAAGTTATTGCTATTTGCTAGTAATGGCTATGCTAATTGTATGTGACCGCTTTGGTGACCGAAAATGTACGCACTGAAGTGCCCCACACGTACCTAATGCGGTCTCGCTGTATTGATGGCTCAGCAAAACGGTGTTCAATTATTGCATCGAACATTATTATTTGATGAAATCTATACTAATATTATTAAGCGGAAGAGTTGGTTTATTTGTTTGGTTGAACGCACTAATCTCAGGAACTACTGGTCCGATTAGAAAAATTATTTCAGTGTGCGGTAGTCCATTTATCGAAAAAGACTATATATCATCACACTACGACCAATAGGAGCAATGAAAAATGATTCGAAATAGGGAGATTTTTTTACCTTTTGAGAGCTTCCGCTGCGTACGCTGCGTAAACGGTTAAAGTTTCGCTAAAATTATGTCTGACAGAATTGCTCCCCTTCAAAAGCTAAAAATTTTTTGTATAAGGCGAGATAGATGAGCCGCTTCCAACATTTCTAATTCAAGTGACATAGGATTTCTTTTCGAGCTCCATTCTTTCCTTAACGACTCTGTGACTGTAGTTTGTTTGGTTTCAGTTTTTTTATCCCTAATTTTCCCTGTTGGACATATTTTCTTTGACAAGTAAATTGACGTTATTGTCTGGAGGCTAACATTGGCACCCTACTGGCTTGCCATTCTAATTGGAGCTTTAAATTGTATGAGATAAAGTCAATTTTATATTGACTACAAATACTTCGACTCATAACAACGTGTCATTCCAATTAGGGCCTTAATTTGTATATTTTAAAGTAAATTTTGTAACTAAGAACTGTAGCAGCCAGTATGTTAATTGATCTGTATCTTATCATTTTAAATTGTACTCTCTCATGATCGATTTAAAGTCTTAACTTGAATAGCAGGATATTAGCAGTTCCCAGGACAAATATTTGTGTACATGAAGATATCTGTTTGGTCTGTGTCTGGATGTAAGTATCTATATAAGTATTAGTTGACAAAACAGACGTTGTCCTGTCTTAACTATGAATCTTATTGAATGAAAGCGACGGACACTTATGTCAAACGTTTATTATTATGGTCGTTAAGATCTCGACAATGACAAACACAACAAAAATTTGCAGTTGCGTAGTTCCCGTCTCCGTGATCACAGGGGTATCAAAAATAGATAGTACCTACTTAGCCGATTCTCAGACCTACTGAAAATGCATGTAAAACTTCATAAAAATCGGTCAAGGCGTTTCGGAGGAGTATGGTAACTGACATTGTGACACGAGAATTTCATATAATATATAAGATAACTAGCTGCCGCCCCGCGGTTTCACCCGCGTAGTTCCCGTCCCCGTGATCACAGGGGTATCAAAAATAGATAGTAGCCGATTCTCAGACTTACTGAATATGCATGTAAAATTTCATAAAAATCGGTCAAGGCGTTTCAGAAGAGTATGGTAACTAACATTGTGACACAAGAATTTTATATATAAGATATGTATTTGGTTACCATAGCAGGTCTGCTTAGTTTGGAATAAAATTGGCCGCGTGTGAAAAATGCCCCAGGATTATTACTTATTTACATTATTTATTTATAACTTTAGATATATATATATATTTTTTTCTATTGTATGTCACATGTATATCACATAGATTACTGTAAACTGAGAGAGCACTGAGACCCGGAACACAAGTTTAGTTTAGTCTGGGGGTCAAAGGTCCACATATTTTTTCGCCAAATTATTCATGCTATAAAATTTCATTTCCTTTCCAGGTCAAACAAGCTCAAGGCATTCTGGTTCAGCATATCTGACGAGTCGCTACCCTCGCTGGACTTTCTCTCAGCTGCGTTACTCTCTGCTGAGTATGAGAGGGCGTTGGGCAGAGCGCTAGCCATGCCGGAGTGTCGCCTCATACCTTTCTTCGGAGCTTTCCTTAGAGAATTGAGGTTAGTATTCACTTTATATTGAAACATTTATGAACTAGGTACATCTTAAATTTTGTGTTTTTCGTCCATTATTCTCGTAAATAAATTAATCATTATTTATTATTTTATTACTTTTTTTTTACGTGGCCAATCTAATTTGAAAATGGAATTTGATTTATTTTTTAATTAATTACGATTTTGTATATGGAACTCAATTGTATGAATATGTTTTTGGATTGTCCGATCATTGATAGGTGTGTAAGGCTTTGGTGTAAGGTATCAAATTTATGCTTTGACGGAGGTAAAAAACACGCTCAAATTTTCCGATACATCACAGTAACATTATAGATGCGAAAGTTTGTAAGTATGGATCTATGGATGAATGGATGCTTGTTAGGTACTCTTTCCCCCTTGTCCGCGTATGGGTGTAACAGCCATCAGAGGCTAACACCTTCTAGTCCCCTATAAAAAACTCTTTTACGCAAAAACTACCGAACGGATTTGGATAAAATTTGGAACACATAATAGTTTATAGCCTAGATTAACACATAGGCTACTTTTTATCTCGGGAAAATTGAAGATCCCCGGGTCCAAGTGAAACCGCAGGGAGACGTGAAATAATAATAAACACATATTCATACAAGATTGCGCATTTATAATTTTACTAGAATATTAAGATAATTGTTCAAAGCAATTTCATGCTTACCGAAAACATCTTCGTGTTTAAAAACAACTCGAGCAAACCTCTCGAAAGCAGAGCTGGTACACAATAAAATGATAAACATAGATATACATATAGGTGCCCGCGACTCCACCTGTCACGGATTATTAACGTGAGAGCATAGTAATGACATAGAGCTGACACCACCATCGTCTGAATAAAAATTAAATTAGTATATAACCGGGCTGTATAGGCTCAAACCCCTGAGTTTTAATAACTTACGTACAACACTGACTTTCAGTGAAGGAAAACATCGTGATGAAACCTGTATGCCACATGAGATGTCACAATTAAAGGCATGTGATGTCCGCCGCGCTAGGCGCGCGTAGTGGACTATAGGCTTCACCCCCTCGTTATTAGGGGGGGCTCGAGCTCCTTCATTGTGACGTATATGAGCTGATGATGATAGCCCGACGACCCTTAGGAAAACTGATTTTTGTTTATTGTATAAGAAACGCAGAAAAATAAAATACAAAGCTAAATGAGATTGTCAGAATCATTTAATTTTACACGACCGCCCGGTTGGTTTTGTGGTTAGCGAAGCAAACTTAACTTAGCCGGTGGGTCCGATTCCCACACAAACAAACATTTGATGTGCATGAACAAATATGGATGTTCTGTTTCTTTATATCTATATAAAGATGTAATTCTATTCATTTTAAATATTACTACATAAATTATTCAGCTTAGTTAATTAAATAACTTTTTCCTACGTAAAAGTGCCTCGTTGCATATGTATATTTTACACTAGTGTTAATAAATAAATAAGGTGGTACTATCATCTCTAGTGATATTTCAATCATCTCTCGCCGCGCGCGAGTGCTTCCAAGTATGTTATTTTTAATTACCTCCCTCTAAATACCCCATTTATCTTAACTTCAATTTAAATCTGAATACTGTTTCGATAATATTATTGTTCTTATATTTTTTTAAAGTCCCTTGGCTTCAAGTAAAGTTTAACATTATAGCTAGATTCCGCCCCCCGCATCACCCGCATAGTTTCCCGTGGGAATACAGGAATAATATAAAGCCCATAGCCTTCCTCAGTAAATGGGATACCTAACACTGAAATATTTTTTCAAATCGGACCAGTAGTTCCTGAGATTAGCGCAAACTCTATATCTTCATATATTACCTAGTATAGACTTGTAGTATGACCCTATGAAAATCTCTTCCTCCCTTATTGGCCACTAAGGGAGTGAAGAGATTGTCATAAGGTCGGCAATGTGTGAGTGACGCCGACGAAAGAAAAACTTTAATTTAAGGCGTCATTAGGGCACCATCATGACATTAGTGCTAACAGTTTTAACTGAGAACCGATAAGAAACTCGACAGTATACGTTTTTATAAGCTAACTAACGCATTTTCCCCACCCTTCATCAAGTCAAAGTGAGCTCCGCTTATTTAATGATCGAATTTTTTTTTTTTCAGGGAGATTCTGGCAGCCACTCCATCATTGACAAGCAGCCACTCTGTAGCAGCCACGCCGACACACAGGAGGGATTTCAAACGAGACTCTGTCAAAGATGACAGGTAAGCCATTAAAAAAAAGATAATTTAAAAAAATGGTATTATAGGAAGGTAAGTAAGCACGAAAAAGGTTTTAATACCCAAAACATTTATATACAATTCAATACCTTATTTTGCGAACCCAATAACTCAACAGATGGCTTTTAAACCCGTACGCGGACTGTTTCGGTGAGCGCAGAGCCCTCTCAACCGAAGGCTAGATAGGTGATAATGTAGTATTTATTTTTCTGCTAGAAAGGTATGCGAATCGAGTGGCAATGCATAAATATTCTATGCCTAGTAAATATTATATAGGTAAAATTTCCCCCTTATACATTCCAGCTGGGTTTATGGTAAGAGACGCTGATGTGGGTCGTGGGTTCGAATCCTACTCAGGACAAACAATTCTGGATGTCGAGAAATATGTATTTAAAATTAGATATAAGTAGTTATATATATAACTAGTTGCCTCCGCGCGGTTGTACCCGCGTAGTTCCCGTTCCCGTGGCAATACAGGGATAAAATATAGCCTATGTTACTCGGGGATAATGTAGCTTTCCAAAGGTGAAAGAATTTTTGAAATCGGTCCAGTAGTTTCGGAGCCTATTCATTACAAACAAACAAACAAACAAATCTTTCCTCTTTATAATATTAGTATAGAAATATCAGCTATCTGGTTACCATACCACAAGCTCAGATTGGTCGTGTGTAAAAAAAAATCAATTAAATAATTTTGTGGTTGGCATTGATCTTGCGTCTCTATTTCAGAGGATCATTGAAAAGGGACACAAGACGAGAGAGCGGTAAACGTGTGGACCAATCGACAACAACTAGTCCGCTAAGGGACAGTTGTAAACGGGACCCCAGAGTCGGAGAAGCAAATAGACAAGTGGTAAGTCATACAATACTTTTTGTACCGGTTTTTGATCACAAACTTACTATGATATGGGACCAGCAGGAAATAGTATTTAAATATACCTAATCGATAAATTATATAAATTGAAGTAATTGTAATAATAACTGAAAGTAGAACTATAGTAAAATCTGAGTTAGATTATAACGTAAAAAATAATATTTATTTTACTAGCTGCCGCTCCGCGGTTTCACCCGCGTAGTTCCCGTTTCCGTGATCACAGGGGTATAAAAAATAGATAGTAGCCGATTCTCAGACCTGGGTAGGTCTGAGAATCGGCTATGCACACAAAATTTCATGAAAAGCGGTAAAGCCGTATCGGAGGAGTTTAATCACAAACACCGCGACACGAGAATTTTATATATTAGACTAGCTGACCCGGCAGACTTCGTACTGCCCTAATATAGATTGGAAAAAGAAAAGGTCTGTTTTTGTAGGGATTTCCCGGCAATTATTCCATTTTTCTCACCTTTTAAACCTTCCCTGGACCCCCACGAACATTTCAAGATCAAGAAAAGATAGCCGTATCAGCCGTTCTCGAGTTTTTGTGAGACTAACGAACAGCAATTCATTTTTATATATATAGACTAGCTAACCTAGAAAAGATTTTGCGGCCATATAAACAAAAACACATACAAATCGGTTACATCTTTTCAGAGTCCCATACTCGATACACGAGATTTTTATAAATAGATAACCATATACCTACTTTAAATTCATTTATAAAACTAGCTGACCCGGCGAACTTTGTTCCAACATATTTTCTCAAATTGATTGATTGGTCCCAATGACTTCACGATTCATCCAATTCCTTCACTGACAGCTCAAGTGTATTACTGGAATAACCTTAGTTCAGCATTTTAATTACTACCACTAAACCTTTTGTTTTCCATGCCAGTACATAGCATCATTCGACGAGGAGGGAGAATCGGCCCCCGGTTGGAGGCGTGTTGGGCCCGAAGGCTTAGTGAACCTAGAGAAGGTATACCGCACCCAGGCCGTGATGGACCACATAGCCAGTTTCCACCAGCACCACTACGCACTGGCTAGGACTAATGCCCCAATTTTTGGGGACTATTTAAGGTATTGTTATGACTAAATACTTTTTTACCCCTGTGGGGCCTTTCACGCCAGAGCTGCAGAACGGATCACTATGAAATTTGCCACAGAGTTAAAATACGTTCTGGAATAACTCATAGGCAACTTTATATCCCGAGAAAATTTAAAGATCCTCCGGAAACGCGGGTGAAACCGCGGTGAGCCACTAGTTGATTAATAAATCTACTCATCTCTTTCAGAATAGCAATGTTAAACTGTGAAGATCCAGTTTTCACCCAGCCCACACAGAAAACCACCGGCTGTGACTTCGAGAACGAAGCCCTATATGAGTTGGAAGGTGGAGGCTATTGTCCTGTACAGCCTTTGCCCCATGACCACGGAGTCACTATGTTCCCCTTGGCACCGCAGAATGGGGAGAGAATGGACAGGCATATATTACAGGTAAGTTTGTAGGGTGACCTTGACCTTGAAGTTACCTGAAAGTTATGACACTATGTTTTAGGGGTCTAGCTACGAGTTTAAATATGTTTAGATTTAGCGTTATATTTTGTTAATCAACATGACAATCTTGGTAACTCTACGTGGTACATCGATGTAGGTACTTATATGCGAGAATCTGGGGCAACTTTCTTTTGACTGTTTTCTTGTTTTTATTTGGGGTTTTATGTTATATTGACTTAAAACTAATTCAATGTTGACAAAGACGTATCCTATATTCATTTCAATTATTCTTCTATCGAACATATTCTGTAATCAATTACAATTCACATTTTTTGTTCTATTTTTAATGGAGTGTTAGCCTCAGATTTTACACCCTTACTCGGACTGTTTCGGTGAGCGCAGAGGGTTTTTCAGAGAAATATTTACAGGCCCCTGCGGGACCGTGCCTCGGCTCAGGTCGTCGCTGGGGGAAGTGGGGACTCTCTCGACATGATTATATATAAGGTGATGTTTATACAATTGTAGATAATGCAGCATGGTACGGCGTGCGTGGTGGGTGGCGGGGCTGGGGCGGGGGAGGGCGAGTGGGGCGGGGGTGGCGGCGCGGCCGGTGCGCTGGCGCAGCTGAGGTTAGAGCGAGCATGCGCACTGCTCGCGTGGTGTCGAACCGCTCATAGGCCGCATCGGCCTCACGCACACCATGGTATGTGATACAAGATGTATTTTAGGTACTAGTGGCCCGTGAATAGAGACTTTGGGCCTTTAAATTGAAAATGAAATGAAAATGTATTTATTAAATATAGTACAGTTATATTTGGGCTGGTCTCTCCCTGTGTTGTAGGAAACCCACTCTTCACATGATTAGAAGATAAATTGGCATAACTGTTTTATTCTAAAATCTGTTGACATGAAACAAACGCTAAGTAAATATATTATGATAAGCTTCACAGAACAGCTTATCATAATATATTTGTAATTACATCTTAATCGGATAAGCTGTTTCTAAGATTATCGGGGACAAATGCACAAACAAAAATTCTAACAATAATTGTTTTGGGTGATATATCCGTTGATAAAGGTCCCAACAACATTTCCATGTCTACAGACATCCATAATATTTTTATTATATGTATTGATAACTTGCTTTCGCCCCGTAATTCCCAGAGGCTATTCAAATTTAACTAAGTATATACTATTCGAGATTATATTATAACTCAATGCCAAATTTCATCCAGATGCTAATTACCATTCTGTCTTGATTACGAAACAAACATTAATCATAACTTTCGCATTAATTAGCAACATATGTTTATATAATTTTAGGTGAAACCCCATCAGAGAATGTACAGCAACCAGAAATTAGTCTATCATACAACCCTGAAGAAGTAATACCACTCAAGTACACGTCACACTTGGCGCATGAGAATGAAGCTGGGGTGGTCGGTGAAGAAGGGTAAGTCAAAACTTTTCATTATACCCGAAAAATGAAGCATATATGACTCAAAGATTAAGCAGATATGACTCTTATTTCACTGGGATAGAAAGTAGCTTAGGTATGTGTTATTCCAGAACATATTCTATGTGCCTAATTTCCTCACGATCCCTTCAATCGTTTTGGCGTGAAAGTGAAATAAACACCTATATTCACACTCGCAAACTTTCGCATTAACAATATAAGTATGACAGATTTAAATATGTACATTTTCATATGCAGTTGTAAACAATCAATAATAGTAAGCAAACTATGCTTAACCATTAGTATTTAATCAATGATATCTTCTTAACCAAGTATAATTATCCAAATATCGTCCCTTAGCTTACAACACCGCATAAGCCATTTTTACCAACTTTTCAGGAGACGAAAAAAACTGTTTAGCTTTTAAGGCCAACCGCCTTGCGCGCTGACACTATTTTTTTAATTAAAGCCTCTTATTGACTGAAATCTATATCATGTGACCCATGGTTCGACGCGCAATGAGCAGCTCTATCCAATGGCATTAAAATGTAGAAACTGCCAATTTTCGACTTTTTTCGAATTTTCGGCTTACAACACCGCTCAGTGTTGTAAGCTAAGGGACGATATGGTTAACCAATGTTCCCCATTCCAGGTTCATCGACCTCCAATGCGTCAAAGACATGCGCCTAGGTGGGAAACTTCTAGAACCTAGAGATTTGACAGAGCTGACAGCATGCGCGAGGAGACACGGCTTAGACACTACACCACACGGCCCATATATCATATCTATAGTCTATGGAAAGACTTTAAGCGACAACAGGATTGTACACTTCGTTTTACCTTCGTATTCTTATAAGTAAGTCGTGTTTATGGTTGGTTCTTTCTTTCTTTCTTCTTCTTCTTTCTTTTATCTTTGAAATGTAGTGTTACTGGTGGCTAATAGCCGTGGTGGCTCAGTTGGGAACGCACCGACTCACGATCATGAGGGTGCCGGTTCAAATCCCTGGCCCGTACCTCTGAGTTTACAAATACTTACGTACGCATTCACACCACTGGCTTTCGGTGAAGGAAAAACATCGTGAGGAAACCTGCATGCCTGAGATGTCACAATTAAAGGCATGTGAAGTCCGCCAATTCGCACTAGGCCCGCGTGGTCGACTATGGCCTAAACCCCCCTCGATGATAGGAGAGGCTCAAGCTCCTCGGTGGAGACGTATATGAGCTGTTGATGATGATGATTACTGGTATGGGGAATAGTGTAGCTTTTATCAGTATTTTTTTTTTAATTTCATGGATGATTTCAGGGATTTTCGGCTTTAATAAGATTGGATAGATTCGTATTATTTTCCGTTATATATAATAATAATGTTAGATATTTAATTTTCACACAAGGGACACCCTCAGCGGTATCGCTTAAATTTACCTTCGGTTAGGAGCCCTCTGCGCTCACCGAAACAGTCCGCGTAAGGGTGTATACTTAAGCCATCTAAGGCGAACATCTTCTAGTCCATTAAAAAAAAACAGAGACAGTATGCCTATTTGATGCATACCATTGTGATAATTGTTAACTACCTATTTATTCTTTCCAGGGTATGGGCTGTAGGTCTTTACTCTGTGATCAGAGCACTAATGAGTCAGTCCAAACTGGCTGATAGAAGTTTAGCTTGGCTGAAGAATAAATACACCGCGCTTTATTATGAGGACGGATGCTGCTGCGAGCCGCTTGTCTCTGATGCTATTAGAGTGAGTAACAGACTTAAGTATATGCATCTCTTTCTTTTTTTAACGTTGAAAAGAGCACGGTAACGGGAACAGGAACTACGCGGGTGAAACCGCGGGGCGGTAGCTATTACCTATCTATATAAGTAGTATATGTAGTATAATTTATCAGCTTTATACATAACTAGCTGCCTCCCCGCGGTTTTACCCGCGTAGTTCCCGTTCCCGTGGGAATACAGGGATAAAATATAGCCTATGTTACTCGGGGATAATGTAGCTTTCCAAAGGTGAAAGAATTTTTGAAATCGGTCCAGTAGTTTCGGAGCCTATTCATTACAAACAAACAAACAAACAAACAAATCTTTCCTCTTTATAATATTAGTATAGATTACTTTTACAAGCTTACTTTGAAAACAAATTCCAATCTGATGACAAACTAAGCAGAACTTGTGTCATGGTATGATGGTAGCCAGATTGGAGTGTAAAGAATATCCCAGGATATGTAACCATCTTAAGCTAATATCTCTTGTATCTTGTGTCCAGGTGTTTGGAGGCAAAGAGTCTACATGTGGCAGTTCCTGTCACTCGACTCCAATCAAAGGCACCTTCACAGACTCACATTCAGATTCCTTAAGGAGTTCTGGTATTAAATTTAAGGTAAGAATACGATGATTATTAGCAAACTTGGTAGTCTGACTGATTGCAGATTTAAGTCATACCCTTAACCCAAAGGTCAAACATATTCTCTAATATTATAAATCCGAAAGTTTCACTTTCACGCTAAAATGACTGGAGGGTTTTGGATACAATTAAGAATATGTTCTGGATTAACACATAGGCTGCTTTTTTCCGGACAAATTTAAGATCCTTTGAAAACGCAAGTGAAACCGCGGAGAGCCACTAGTATATAATAAACTAGGTGCTTCCGCGCGGTAGTTCCCGTAACCGTGGGAATACGAGGATAAAATGTAGCCTATGCCACTCCACAATAACGTAGCTTTCTATTGGTGAAATAATTTTGAAAATCGGTTCAGTAGATCCAGAGATTACCCCTTACAACGTCACAAACTCACAAACGTTACCTCTTTATAATAAACTTAATAGTATAGATTCCAGAGAGTTCGAGAGAGACGAACTTCTTAGCATTCCATGGATTCACCGTGCGGGTGCCGGGTCCATCGTGTGACAGAGAGAGAAACTACGAGCAGATCCCGAGACTTGTGACACGGGTGTAGGTTTAAGGGGCCCCTTTCCGACGTACATCAACACTCACCTTCACTACTCATGTTTCTCTCCCTGCCCAGCCAAATCTGGTATGAACCTGCTAATGCTGCTTTAGATGCTCGTTCTAGTATAGAACTTACTGCAGTTCTGGCCAGGCCAAGATCTTTCAGCAGGTTATAGAGAAATTTTGCTGGTATACCTCTCGCTCCAACCTCCACAGCATATAGATTAACTACATAACCGTTTTTTGTTAATTCGTTTACGAGGTCATAATATTTATTTTGTTTTATTGCGTGGTCTTTAGGTATGTTAGTTTCCCACGGCACGGTAAGCTCTACAAGTAATATGCGTTTTGTAACTCTGGAAAAAAGGTAAATGTCCGGTCTGGATGACGAAACACCCACATCCTCTGGGATTTTATAGTGCTTTTCATACGTGTCCATTAAAATAGTCCAGTCAGGTGCTGTGCCTAGGATTGAGTAAGGTTTGGTCTTAGAATTTGTAGTCGAGCCTTCTTTTATAAAGTTAATTTCTCTTTTGTTTGAGGTCAATCTTTTTTGGGCTCTAGCTACTGAAAGGCTTATGGCTTCACGTATAATTTGCAGTACTCTGTCATGGCGATGCGAGTATTGACCCCTATTAAGAAGCACCTTGCATCCTACCAATAAGTGCCTTGCCGTACATATCGCCTCTCCACAAGTAAAGCAACATTTTTCAGAGGCTTTTCCCCACCTTACTAAGTTACTCTGGTCAGGGAGGGTCATTTGAAAGGCATTAAGATAGAATTTTAATAGGGCAGGAGACCAATCATACAGCAAGGTGCGCCACTTCAGAGCTAACGGGATACAAAACTCACCTATAGTTAACCACTCACTTTGCATTTCTAAATTCATGGCGTGCACTTTATAACAGTCATTCTCATCTTGTTGTAGAAAGGTTTTTACAATATCTCGATCTTCCCTTTTCTTTTTCGTACCCAACCCGGCTCTATTTACCTGTGCACCTGTCATAATATCTGGAATGCTACGTAAATTCGAACTCATACAATGACCTGTTGATATTCGTTATATAAAACTTTATTAGCATAGTACTTATATCCCCATAGATCACAGTCAAACTTTAGCTTGAGTCACATCGTACCTATACAAGGATTGTCCAAAGATGTTATGTAGATATCAATGCTGCCATGTTTTAGAAAAATAAATCGACGTCGGAGCTCAAAACGAGTTCGCCAAGAAGCTACGGGTCCACTCACGCGTCTGGAGCGAGGAGTGAAGACGAGGTACTGCAGGGATCACCTAGACATAGGTAATTAACGTAAATAAAATTTTATTTTAAAGAAACTGTTTTCATATTATTTTATTTATGCGATATCACAAATTTTCCACTCTTCAAACCCCTCAAAACAATTCCATCCCTCTTAGGAAAAAAATAAAACAAAATCCGCCATCTTGTGGCGACGGCCATTTTAAAAACATTACAATATTGTTACTAAAACAAAGTGTACTTATGTACAAATTTGATTAGAGAATCAAAATTATATACGTTACCGGCCAAACCCGATTTAAGGACAAACTAGTTTTGCCTAGGCTCAACTAGTTCTTCCTATACGCTATAGGATTAACCAGTATAGCCTAGTCCAAACTAATTTGTCCTAAGCTCGATAGGATAGACCAGTTTAGACTAGGCCAAACTAGTTTATCCTGATATAGATACAAACACTCTAGAATAAACTGGTATGGCCTAGTCTAAACATTAAAGTATATCAAGAAAGTCAAAATAACTATATAAACTAAATAAAATACTCCGTAATTGGAATATCCAAGTGTAATTTGTCCGTAATTTGTATAGCTTATAATTATACCTACGCTTCTATTTTATTTATTATATTATTAGACTTTTATAATATTAATGGCTCTTCTTGTATAGACTCGAGAGGGTTTTTTGAGCTATTTGCCTCAGAAACTGTGTTAATGTTTTAAACGATAAATAAAAAAGAAGACCTAATACCGAAAATATTTAAACACTAGTGACAATCAATTGTAGGTTGGTTTTCATTATATTTCTACAGATACGCCCAAGACATCTGGGGAATGCAAATTACTGCAATCGGCCATATATGTACTTTTCATCCATTAATCTGTTGCATGTTAATTTGTTAAATTACATTTAGTGATCCAGTCTCTTAGCGCATATTTTCTACTCCACCTTACCAAGACGTATAGCAATCTAAGTTTCGGAAATCAAAAAGCTTCACTTTCTGAGTATATAAGTATGATACATACTAACATTCAAACTAATATCATAAAATCTATTTCAATATAACTCTAGTTCGTTCTGCGATCCAATCACTACATCAATAGATTAAACGACCTTTCGCCATTTATGGTATTTCCGATCTATCCTTTTCTTAAATTATCCTCCTCAATTAGAAAAATACATAGCGAGGCATAGAATAATTAAAAACTATTTTACGACAGCAAAGTCCCTTTGAGTTCTCAGGCTATTAATTTCTTATTTAAACAAATACCAGGCCCATTTACTAAAAAACCTTGCATACGTGCACGCCTATTCATTAAATAAAGGAAAACAATCGTAAAGTAATTTAAATATCTCCGGCAAAATTCTCAAAAATCGACACGGGCAACACTTTCAAAAGCGCCCGACCAGCCCCTTACTAACCCTTGCCCTTGGCAAACAATAGAAATCCCGACAAAGTGCAATCTCGTCCTTAGGTAAGCCTTTTGTTACTGCCATCATAACAAAGTCATGAACATCCAAGCGTTACGGCGGTATTTTAAAGAAAAAACATTCTTTAGCAGTCACATCTGTTGCAATTCACAAATTGCAATAAATAAATAGTGGTCCTTATTCCATCCACAGCGACGACACGGCCGCTAAAGACAATCGTAACACCTGTGCATAGCGGCCACCTGTTATCGTAAGGATCACCACAAACTCGAAGCCATCAATACTAACAAGAGTGCCAACCTAAACATAGATATATGCGTGCATAACATACACGTAACAGATATTATCATACTTATCTTTTATTTAGTACACAACATCATAGTTTTAGCACAGCAATATATTGATTCCAAACATAGTTTCGTTGATAAGCTATTTGCCAACTACTCAGCTTAATTTTTACGGTCACGAGACACAGTTATATGTCTGACCCGTATAACAGCTGAGTATATCGATCAATCAGTAATTTGGCATAGCTTCCGCTATATACCAAGATTACTTCAGCTTAATTTTTACGGACATGGGACACAGGTCTATGTCTGAACCGTATAACAGCTGATTAACCGACTGATCCATAATTTGGCATAGCTTTCGCTATTTAACTTTTTCTCAACTTAATAGTTACGGCCAAGAGACACTGCGAGAGACGTCTGCTCCGTACAACAGTTGATGAAAAAGTGTATCTAGCTCAAAACAGAGTTGCCTTTTATAGGCAAACATTTATCATAGTGAAGCAAAATACCCTCAGGCTATTAATTTCTTATTTAAACAAATAACCAGGCCCTTTTACTAAAACACCATGCATATGTGCACGCCTATTCATTACATCCGACCACCACGCAATCAGACGGGACCTTGACAAGTATATTAAAGAACACCAGCGCAATCAGTTAATTCGACATGCAACCTGGATCCCTCTGCAATCGACCAAGATATGAAAATCAATACGAAAACAAGGCACACTTTTATTATGTCAACATCACAACAAGCAACATGGCCAGGCACTACAAAACATGCATTCATCACATTTCAACCCATAAATGAAACTGAAGCTGTAGGAGAATGAAGAATGTTACACACATCGGATGACAAGAAACGGGAACGAGGACTAGATAACATACGAGTCAAAACATTACAAATGGTCTGTCACGGGCGGAGGTAACAAGTGTCGGGAATTAGCGATCATCATGCATCGTAAGGAATGACCACAGACTCGAAGCCATCAATACTAACAAGAGTGCCAACCAAAACATAGATATATGCGTGCATAACATACACGTAACAGATATTATCATACTTATCTTTTATTTAGTACACAACATCATAGTTTTAGCACAGCAATAAATAAATAAAATAAATATCCAGGGACATTTTTTTCACACACGGCCAATCTGAATCCAAATTAAGCAGAGCTTGTGATATGGTAACCAGATAGCTGATATACTACATATACTACTTTTAAATACATACTTATATAGATATTCACATCCAGACACAGGACAAACAGACATATTCATGCATACAAATAATATATTGATTCCAAACATAGTTTCGTTGATAAGCTATTTGCCAACTACTCAGCTTAATTTTTACGGTCACGAGACACAGTTATATGTCTGACCCGTATAACAGCTGAGTATATCGATCAATCAGTAATTTGGCATAGCTTCCGCTATATACCAAGATTAGTTCAGCTTAATTTTTACGGACATGGGACACAGGTCTATGTCTGAACCGTATAACAGCTGATTAACTGACTGATCCATAATTTGGCATAGCTTTCGCTATTTAACTTTTTCTCAACTTAATATTTACGGCCAAGAGACACTGCGAGAGACGTCTGCTCCGTACAACAGTTGATGAAAAAGTGTATCTAGCTCAAAACAGAGTTGCCTTTTATAGGCAAACATTCATCATAGTGAAGCAAAATACCCTCACAGCATTTTATAAAAATTACTTGCCACGTTTTATAAAAATTACAGAAACAAATCTTAAATAGCGTTAAATAGGCATTATAAATCAAATCATCATTTATGGTATTGATAACGAAATATTTTAACAATGTTGTACACTTACTTCCTGTTTTGGGATCGATAAGAATATTGAAATGACATGAAACAAATCTTAAACAAGATTATTTATACATCATAAAATACAATATGATTTATGGTACAAGTACAATCACAATCTAAACACATTTTATCCATGTTTATTTAAAACGAGAATCTTGAATTTTTGACTCAATAAAAATACTTTTAATGAAGTTGAGTAATGTACCAAAAATCAAGTTAATACCCTCACAAATTGAAATGTCAATCTTAATATTCTCAATTTGCATTGTTTACACTTCAAATATTCATTAATAATAATATTAATAAATTTATTACCTTACAATATAATCTACCACACGCATAGATACATCCTGCGGACGGAAAAGTTGTAAAAAATCCTGGATATCCGGAACAAAATCTTCTCAACTAGAAATCTACCATGGCAAGCCCATAATTTGAATTATTTAATTAAGGGAAACACATAATTAATACATCTGACCTCGTGGTCTGGATTGATTTCATCCTATACTTGTTCGTACAAGTATAGGATGAAATCAATCCTTCAAGATTAAAGAAAAATCTAACAAGAAACAAGGCCACACATTCACAAACCTACTAGAATCTAAGGTCTTTTAGCTACAAAAGTCTAAATAATCAGATGGAATGGCAAGCGGCACAGCTATTATACAAGATGGCTATTAATCCAGCAATAAGCTACGGCCTGAAAGCGATGGTACTAACTAAAGCAAACGGATCAAAACTACGTCGTTACAAGTGACTGATAGTATGTCAAATGCGACCGCAACTTCAACAGAGAAGCGAAAGTGACAGATATTTTAGACAGAAAAGCTATCACTAAGAGACTCAAATACCAACGGATGTATTACTACGCAGGCATAGGAATGCCAGCCTACGCGTAAATGGACACATGTCAAAACCAAGCAAATTAGAACAACGAGATAGTGGTACATGGTAAGTGATACAATTACATCAATCCTAACCGAGCAGCAAGTATGACAACAATTAACCAAAGCTGAGCCTTGCACAGGGAGTTCATGGCTAAACGACTTCAATCCACTCAAACGGGATAGCTAGGGCGAAATAATCAATAAAACGAACGCGGATACAACAACAACAATTAATCTAAGTCGAGCAATACAAGTATGGTAGCTGGATACATGGAAACTATAAATCAAAACGGAACAAAAAATATGAAATACACGAATAAACAACGTCAACTAACGTACGTATTGTACGGACAAGCACCGAGCACAGGATTCATGGACACATTACGACAATTAAGCCGAAAAGGAGCAAAGAGTTCGCGACTCATGGATACAAGATGGGCAACAGTCAACCAAGCAAGAAACTTACAATTGGAGGAACGACATTCGCTGAAACACAACCGCTAATGCAAGCGCAACATGGAAGTCCAGTAGAGCAGACAGGAAGAAAAAACACACCAAACGCCATCTCATCGTGCACCAACGCTCATTCCTATATACAATACCCATCCTCCTATTTTCCTATATTGGCCAGAGGCTGAACAGTCGGTCGATTCTGGCCAGCCGGCTGCGGCTTGCTGGTCTTCCTTTCCCATCCCAGAGCAAGTCCTTCCTATTAACCACGCGCTCCCTGGTATATCCATGGCTACTCTTATATAACTATTCGGGTACCAGTGTCCCTGTTCAGTTACCAAACAAGACTGTGCATGGGGGCTGTTGCCCGAATGGTTGTATAGGACATGGGTCAGTCATTGCACTGGCTGGGTGTAGTGCTCAATCATCATCATCATCATCAATGATTGTTGGTATACAAATACTTTTATAATACTTTCTTAGATGAACATTCTTCAAGAAAAGTTCGTTCGTATTATTTTTGTGTAGGTACTATTATCCGTTGCTGCTTTAAAATAACAATGCAGTCTATGTCAAGCTTTTTAAAATTACATTTCTGGCAATAGATATTGGTTCCACCCACGGCTAGGGGGGGGCATTGTGGGGCAATGCCCTACCTTGAAATCACAATGCCTTACTTTGAAAATACCTAAAACTGAGATAAACTGTTTGTCTATAGAATTCGTTCATTGTATCACATATGGTAATTGATTTAGGAGCCCGTGCTTAGGGGGCAGATCAATTATTATGATATTTTTTTACGACCGCTCTGCCAGTATCCAATGCTGCTTACCTCAAATTCGACTATAGATTCAGCCTTGGTTCCTTTCAGTTCATATTCAGCAGCTCTCAGTCATCATCACCCGTGCGCTCCGCGACACAGTAGCCTTACAGCAGCCGCTACTAGCATCATGGTTGGGTCACCGAACAGGAGTAGGTAAGACCATTTTATATATGGATCTATTGGAACTCCGGGTATATGAAATGAAATGAAATATATTTAGTGGCTCAAATAGGCCTTCACAGGCACTTACGATACGTCGACTCTAATACTCGGTTCAGAAGGTTGCTTTTGCTAAAAAGAAACAAATTTATTTGTGACAATCTAAAAAATAAGAAGAAAAAAGTTAATAAATTGCCACTTAACGGTATGTTGCAGACAATATAGCGTGTTTTAAATAGCAGGTAATAATTACACCTCTTCTTGCAGTCTAAGAAGATTGGAGACAAGCGAGAGGTTTTGGGAGAATTTGAAACATTTAAGGACTGGCTCCGTAGGGTATGATACTCAGCTAGACTTCATGGATTTCGTTGCACTGTTCAGGAGTTTTAGGTGAGAATTTACCATTATTTTATTTGCCATATACATGCATGAAAATTAATTTACATGAAATAATTTTATAATGTTCAAAGCACCTAAATAAACCAACTAAAGGTACAAATAAAGGTATACTACAAGAAATATATACAAACTATTGAATTGCGGTTTTTCTCAGATAAGTTAACTTTCGAAACGTTGAGAAGCTTTGAATTTCAATGGCATTTATTTAATTTGAAAGAAGTACCTAAGTACTTCTCGGACATTTCTTTACGCACAGCCATTATTATTCCTAACAGAGCTTATATTATACGACCTAACGATATAGCTGACATACTACAAAAACTAGTTTTAATTAAATACATACACAATGACTAATGTTTCATCTGTATTCCTCTTTGAAAAATCCTTAGACATTGTATAATATTGTCCACAGTTTAGTAATGCGTTCAGAGTTAAGAGATATATTTGAGCAGCTAGCAGTACCAAGAAACCGCTCGCCTCTGTTAGCCGAGAAGAGCCGAAGTTCACCCGAGCTGTTCCGAGGAAGAGCGGCATTTAGAACTGGTATATTTTTATAAATAAATATCTTACGACATATTTCACACACGGCAAATCTGATTCCAAACTAAGCAGAGCTTGCACTATGGTAACCAGATAAGTGATTTACTACGATACCTTTTTTAAATACATACTTAATATAAAAAAAAATTTATGCACACAAATGTATGAACCCACCACCGTAGACTTTTATAATAGTAATTTTTTTATTCTTATTATTTTTAGTAATTAGCTATATCATATAAGTATGTAAGTATGTAAGTAAGTACGTAAGTACCGTAATTTGGGGTAACTATTTGAATATTACGTCTCTTAACTATAAAATTAATGTTTATTGGAAGTCAATAACATTTTCACACATTTTCTAATGTTATTATTGTTTTATAGGCCTATTAACAAGAAACGGGTCTTTAGACCTGGAGCCGCCGAGTGACAAAGTTGGCAGAAAGAAGGCTTTCGACCTCCTTGCTGCAGCGGCTTTACCAGGTTTGTATATCTACACTAATATTATAAAGAGGAAGTATTCGGTTTAATTGTTCACAATGATATCCGAAACTACTGGACTGAACATAGGCTCTACTTTATTCCCGTATTCTCATGGGAACGGGAACAACGCTAGAACAATATATAAAAAAAATGAGATTTTGACAGGGTCGTTGTTGCGTGAGTGCCGCCTCTGGTGTTAGTAGTCCATAGGCTACGGTAACCGCGCGGCATCAGGTGGGAGTGGTGGGACCTATGACTGTTTAACATCTTTGTGGTACAAAAAAAAATATTCTACTAAATTTAAAAAAGTGAAATTTTGTGAGTGTGTAGGTATGTTTGTTACATTATCACGCCTAAATGATTGGATTTAAATAAAATTTGGTATGGAGTTAGCTGACAACCCTAAATTAATACATAGGCAACTTTTTATGTCAGGAAAAATTTATGATCCCCGGGAATGCGGGTGAAAGCGCGGAGCAAAAGACCTCAGACCTTAGACCTCCTTACTACCCCGATGTTTTTTAAAGTTCCATGCTGTTTTAATATATAGTAGATTATTTTCAGGAGCATGCCCCGACGTTAGCGGACGGGTACTATCGCTGCCGACCCTGGGCAAATTCTGTGAAACTAGACAAAACGAACCAAAGACTGAACAACAACTTAGAGATATTATACAGGTATGTTAAGTAGGTATTGTATATCCTACTAATATTTAAACTGTAAAGGTTTGTTAAAATGGATGTATGTTTGTTACTCTTTCACGCCAAAACGGCCAATACCGGCCGCTATTGATACAATATACCTACTTATAGCAAAGTAACCTTCCGAACCGAGAATTAGAATTGAGGTCTCATAAGTGCCTGTGAAGGCCTATTTGAATGAATAAGTATATTTCATTTCATATTATATTCATATCGAAATTAAACTATCTATCTATATATATATAAATTCTGTAGGGTCAATTATAGTGTGTAATAAAGTACATACCTTTTTTATCATAAAAAAAGCTAATCATACTCTATTCCCTCAGAGACATGAACCCGATCCATACTTGAGAGCGGAGAACTGTCTGTCTTTCGAAGGATTCGTGAGATTCCTGACAGATAAAGACAACTATGCATTTGTTCCTGAACAGAGGAGAGCTAATAATTTTAATAGGTAAGCATCTTATCCTAGAATATACTAGGTGTATTCCTACTTAAAAAAATTGAAATGTCCCTAGTAATATTATAAAGCTGAAGAGTTTATTTGGTTAAGCGCGCTAATCTCAAGAACTGGTTTGCATAGAAAATACCACGACCACGACCATCATACCACGACCTATAAGAGCTGAGCGTGAGATGGAAAATGTTGCAGAAAAACGAGGAAGATCTGACGCAAATGAAGTTGCTTACTTAGGTCAGCTAGTCTTCTATAGAAATGAATGACTAAATGTGGTACTATGTGTATTCTCGAACGGCTGTAACGATTTGGCCATTTTTGATCTTAGGTATTATACCTATTTGTTACAAATGAAGTTGTTTTAAAAAAATATTGAAAAGTTTAAACTATTTGGTACTAAGAGTTAGGTTGCCTACTGTTAGATAAACATTCAGGCACAGAAAATATACTTAAACAAGTACGAGTATTTCTCCCGATTTCTATGAAATGGCTTGATTCCTATGTAACAGACTAAGTTCGCCATCTAGCACCTCGTTGAGATAACCATTTACTTCACAGTAAGACTCCAAACTCTGAAGAAGAAGATGCTAACATCACAAAAGACATGACGGGGTCTCTCAGCCAGTACTACATCGCGAGCAGTCACAACACTTACTTAACCGGACACCAGTTGAAAGGCGAGTCTTCAGTCGAGTTGTACAGTCAGGTTAGTCGAGTTTTAATCGATTATTTCAGAACAAAATGGCGGAGTATTTTGAAATTATAATCTAATATAATATAATAATAATAATAATAATAATTGTTTATTTTCTTTCTCCTTACAAACTAGGTATAACATACAAATTTTAGGACAAGGGTACATTTCCATATATAAAACAGTTTGTAGGAGAAACTGGTTTCCAAGCTAAGCCGGAGCCTGTGTTATGGAGAACCAGTCTCTTCCGCCGCGGACTTTGATACAATCTTCAAGATAATATTATATACCTATTCTTATGTGTTATGTCTATAAATTTATAATGTGGTATGTACCACTAAAAAATGTAATAATTTGTGATGAAAATTGTGTAGAAGTTGATTCGTGTGTGAATGTGATTGAGAAAAAGTGTTTGTGAGTGTGTTTTGGTATGTGTGTAGGGGGGATTTGCAGGTGAGTGTGTTTGTGTGGTGGTGTGAATGTGCGTGTGTATAGTAGGTGTGTTAGGGGGATGTGCATGTGAGTGTTTGCTTGTGTGGGGTTGTGATGTGTTTTTGTGAGTGTGTTAGGAGACGTATATTTGAGTGTGTGTTTGTGCGGGGGTGTGAAAGCGCGTGCTAGCAATTTATCAGCTTAGGTATTATTTTTTTACTACGAGAAAACTTTCGGTCTCATTATAGTCTAGGTTGAGTAGCCAATTATAAACAATATTTTTACATTCGTGGAATGATTTATTGTGTAATCTCAACTGCTTGTTCACATTGTTGTACACAAAGCTACCCAAAAAACAGAAGAATCGGCGTGAGAACGACGTTTTAGGAAGTATGTCCCGTGGAATGTCTTTCCTACGCCTGACCGGCAGGGACGGTAAAGATATTTTAAGTGAATGCTGTAAGAGAATTATCTGTTGAATATAAAGCTGCCTCACAGACAGAACTTCACAGAACTTGTACAGGTCAGTAGTCGGGTAGCGGTATGGTTTGAACGAACTTACCTTTAAGACGGCCCTTTGGGCACGTTCTAACTTGATGATGTTTGATTTGAATGAGCCCCCCCAGGCGGTAATGCAATAGGACAGAATAGATTGGCAGAGGGCCAGGTATACTTGTTTTAAAATATTACCGTCTGATATATACCGCAGCTTTTTGAATATATAGATTATTTTACGAATACGGCAAGCAAGAAGGTCTATATGATGTTTAAAGGTTAAATTATGATCCAGAGTTATCCCTAAATATTTATAATTATCAGTTTGAGCAATAGTTGGGCAGTTACAATTTGAGGACGAATTTGGACCATGTATATGAGCGTGAATTTGGAAATGGTTTTCTAATGGTATGTGTCTGTTTTTAATCGCAAAGGCCATATATTTTGTCTTATCGACATTTAGTGTGAGTACGTTGTCTCTTAGCAAATTATATAGTTGGTCAAAACCTTTTTGAGCTACATTATAAGTCTCTTCCCAACTACCGGCGGTAAAAACGATTGCTGTATCATCAGCGTAGGAAAACACTTTTCCGTTCGTGAGGTTAATATTGCAGATGTCATTTATGTAGGCTAGAAAAAGGGATGGACCTAGAATGCTGCCCTGGGGAACACCGTATGCGGTTTCTAAGGATGAGCTTAAGTAACTATCAATTTTTACTTGTTGGGTACGTTTAGTTAAATAATCTGTGAAGAGGGCAAGTTGTAAGCCTCTGATACCCAGTGTTTCAAGCTTAGACAATAGTCTGGGTATTGAAATCGTGTCAAAGGCTTTAGACAGATCTAGAAAGAGTGCAATGCACTTTTTGCCTTTGTCAAGATCCCTCACTAATGTGTCAACCAAAGCATTTACAGCGTCTGAGGTTGACTTTCCTGGACGAAAACCATATTGGTTGGAGGATAATATTCCATTTTCCTCAAAAAAGTTTCGGAGACGGTTGTTCATTACACGCTCAAGAATTTTCGACAAGGACGTCAGAACTGAGATAGGACGGTAGTTATTTACCCGGCCTCTATCTCCAGACTTATAAATTGGATGAACAAGTGCATGTTTAAATCTTTCAGGGAAATCTGTATAATATATCTTAGCAATCGTTGTATATTTCAGCAAAGTAATTTTATTGTGCTTTAAGAAAGTTGGTATGGTATATTTGAAGCAGATATTTCTTGACTAAAAGAATAAAAGTCAACTGATCAAAATGGCGCCAATGATTTTTAATCTGTTTGTATCTATGCAATCTGTATATATTTTAGCTTTGTTATTGATTAGAGCTGTACGACAGTTATATAATATTTCTTGGATTATCAAACTAGCAATCGAGTATTTATTTATTTGTACTTACAGGTACATATTGTAAAATTAATTGGTGTCGCATCTTAACGTTTTGTGTACCTTTAGGTATTTCTACGCCTTGAATTCATAAAAAAATAATTCGTTACAAAATGACAATAAACAACAAAATTTCTGCTATATATAAAAATTATCTACAAAATGTATGTACGGTACGCCCTTAACATCAGAATGGGTGTACCGATTACGCATTTTTTGTTTATAAATAGCCAGGGTAAGGTTTGTATCCAAAATCAATAATTTTTAGATAATATGGCGGAACAGAGTTCTCCTTGCCAGAGTTGTGTATAAAAGGCTGTCCAAAATGGCGCCAATAATATTAAATCCGCTTGTATCTCGGCAATCATTCTATATTTCAACAATATGATTTTATGCGACTATGAGACAGATTTTCCGCAACATTTGAACTAACTATTTAACTAAATATTTTAGGATATAAAAATAAAATCACACTATATACTTAAACCGAAAAAACCTTTATTAATTTCCTTAAAAACTAAAGCAGTCATACACACTGTTTTAATAATCAGACATCATTTTATATTATCAAAATATATAAAAATTAAATGACCCTTATTTATAGGTAGTTAAGGTTTAATGCGTGTTGCGTCTATACCAGAATCTCGCTCGATAATCGTCGCTGCATGTCAGAAAAGCTGGTGCTGTTCCTGAATGCACAATCAGTCTGAAAATAAACAAAAAAACTTATGAAAAATCATTAAAAGTGCCTGTACTTATTTAAATAGGCCTTCTATTTGAATGAATAAATATATTTCAAATACACTATACCTATGTAAATAAATGAAAGTTCAAAACATAGATCTTAGAAAAGCACATAATGTATATCTACTTAAATCTTTCAAACTGCGCAACGGATTCACCAGTCCCGTAGGAAATATCTTGAGATATAACAAAAAAACCTGTTAGTTATAATTTTTTTAGAATCATCAAATCAACATATTTGATCCCTTCTACCTCTTTTACCTAACATAATCGGGAGTTTTCGACACGACATTGGGCGTCTCATCAAAATAGGAAAATATCTACTTAAGGAAAATTTGCTGGATAGTAATCATAATCAAGTGCAAAAATCATCGAGCATGTAACCAATAGAGTAGAACTGTTAACAGTTTTGTTAGAAAACAAAATACGCCAAAACGCTGCGCCGGCCCCTGTGTTCTGATTGGCCGACTCAAGGTCAAGTGTTGCACTAGACGTACACACAGGTCTCTTATTGGTCGGGTACTGTTTTAGTTCGAGCGTGGTTTGTTAGTTATACCGGTTATACGTGACAAATCATTGATGCGTTGCTAAACAAATGGCTCACTATTGCTACTCTATTGGTTACATGCTCGATGGCAAAAATGTACGACGGAACGGAACCTGGACTAAAAGGACTTACCTAACAGCCCCGTTATGTCCCAAAGACATAAGCTGACATCTGCTCGCGCTGCGGGAATGCCAAGTGCATAGAGAAGTCGTAGCTTCGTCGGGAAACATTACATAGTCTTCTGTATGGTTGAATATCGCTTGAGCTTGGTGGTCTTGTTTACCTGTCAATTTATTAAATAATTATCACTACATGTTATAAAACAAAGTCGCTTTCCGCTGTCTCTCCCTATGTATTAAATCTTTAAAACAACGCAACGGATTTTGATGTGGTTTTTTTAATAGATAGAGTGACAATACATGCATAATATGTTAGAGAAACACTGTCAATTTTGGAGGTTTCTAATGTGATATTGTGATGTATAAGCATTGCAGCCGTGCGAAGCTGGGGAGGGTCGCTAGTTATTTATATTAAGGTTATTAAGGTTATAATATATCTAGAGGCTCCCTGCGGTTTTACCCATTCGTTCCCGAAGGAACTCCATTTTTTCGGGGATAAAGAGTTGCCAATGTATTAATCCAGGTTATAATTCATTTAAATTTGTCCAATAGTTTTTGCGTGAAAGAGGAACATGCATCCATCCATTCTTACAAACTCTCGCATTTATAATATAACTAGCTGCCGCCCCGCGGTTTCACCCGCGTAGTTCCCGTTCGCGTGATCACAGGGGTATCAAAAATAGGCCTTTTCAGAGGAGTATGGTAACTAACATTGTGACACGAGAATTATATATATATATAGATATAAGTAGGATGTTTCATTTAAACTCACCAGTAGTCCCTGCGCCGGTGTACTGTATCAAACAGCGGCTGCTTGACAATTCCCATAGTTTAATCGATGAGTCCAGGCCTGAAGTGAGGAGATACTGGAAAGAAAAAGAAATATTTAAAACCAGACAAAACCTAAGGTCTTCTCAATTGTTTATATACATACCTATTTAGTACTCACAATCGTGGGACATTTTTCACACACGGCCAATCTGATTCCAAAGTAAGCATCAAAGTGAGCTTGTGATATGGTAACCAGATAGCTGATATACTACGTTTTAAATACATACTTTTATAGATAACTAGCTGCCTCCGCGCGGTTTTACCCGCGTAGTTCCCGTTCCCGTGGGAAAACAGGGATAAAATATAGCCGTGAATAATTTAGCTTTCGAATGGTGAAAGAATTTTTAAAAACGGTCCAGTAGTTTTTGAGTATATTCATTACAACCAAACATACAAAGTTTTCCTCTTTATAATATTAGTATAGATTACATCCATGTTAAAATACAGTGTAAAAATGCAAAAAAAATACGCAAATAAGAGTAAATCTTACAAAATCATTTACCATACCTTGCTATTCCTCGTAAATTGTACGGAGCACACTTCAGATCCATCGTGGGCATTCACAAATGTGTTGAAACATCTGTTAGAAACCGTATCCCATAGTTTGACTGCGCCATCCGCACTCCCGCTGGCGAAATACTTACCGTTCGGTGAGAATCTGATGACAATAATATAAAAATTAGTTTGTCTGCTCTTCTTAACAAAAGCAACATTCCGAAACCAGCATATGAGTGGACGTTTCATAAGTCCTTGTGAAATCCTTAAAAAAAATTCATTTCATTTCATAAATAAATAAATATCTTGGGACATATTTTACACGGCCAATCTAATTCCAAATTTAGTATCCCATCTACAAGAACCGTGCCATAAATATGACTGTTCTGTATCTGGATGTAAATACTATGTAAGTAGTGACTCCCCGCGGCTTCGAACGTGTTCCCGGGGATCTTCAATTTTAAAAATTAGCCTATTTGTTAAATTTTCATTCATCAGAAAATTTCATTCATATATTATCTTTACCATATGTAATGAACAATGATCATCGTAAAAACAGAAAGAAAAAAAAAATATATGTTCGACGAAATCAATTTTAAACCCTCCCCAAATAGTTTTAAGGTAAAAATTAACAAACCTGATAGAGTTGACTTGTTTCTTGTGATGATGCGACGGTATGGGGCAGACGAAGCATTGGCTAGTCGTGACGTCATACAACCGTATCACTGGATGCGTGGTGGACGCTATTATGTGGTCTCCGAGGGGATGGAAGGCGACACTTAAAACTTGTTCTGCGTCCTAGAAAGTTAATATATTTTGAGAGCTTCCGCTGCGTACGCTGCTTAAACGGTTAAAGCTTCGCAGAAATAATGTATGACAGAATTGTTTCCCTTCAAAAGTTCTAAAAAAATGTCCGCGATAGTATATATCTATCTGTTAAGGTTGGCTAACTATAACCATTTTTATACTAACCAAATTTGTTCGAAAATTAAGCATTATTTGTGAAGATGTTTTAATAAAGATGACATTAATCTCTATCCAAAGAAATACGTTATTCATCACAAGTATTTAATTTAAAACAAAGTTGCCATTTACATCATTCGACTTCAATGAATATCTGCGGAGATATCGCAAAATTAAAATAACATTGCAGCAAAATAATGATCAAGTACTGCGCGCGCCTTTATGTACCGGGCCGGCGCGTGCAGTCATCAGTTAGCTCTGCGAGACCGTCCTTCTACGTATACGAAGGGGGTTGAAAGTTAGCGTCAGCCCAAAGTAACTATTCCATTCGGACGAAGTGGCGGGCAGAATCTAGTTCTATATATAAGACTAGCGGAGCCGTCAGACTTCGTTCTGCCCACCAGCGCCACCTACCGGGTCCAAATTGATGTATTATACATAAAAACCTTCCCCATGAAATACTCCGTAATTTGGGGAAACCGCATGAAAATCTGTTCAGTAGTTTTGTGTTCATAGCATTCAGACAGACAGACAGAGGCGGCGGGGACTTTGTTTTATATATATATAGAAGATTACAAAGCGGAAGAGTTTGTAACAAATAATACTTACAGTAATAGACTTATAAGCTTTCTTAGCGGAAGCTTTGGTGATGTCAAAAAGCTTGATGCAGCAATCCCTTGAAGCCGACACGAGGATCTGTTCTCGAGGGTGGAAGTCCAGGGCTGTAATCTCGTCTGTGTGGTCGTATCTACGAAACAAACATACATATTGTACTAGTGCATACAGTTAGTGATGTTGCAAAGTCGATTCATGTTTTAATTTTCATTTTTTTACACCACAAAGGTGTCACAAAAATTGACACGTAGGCTACTTTTATCCCGGGAAAATTGAAAATCTCCCGGGAACGCGAGTGAAACCCCGGGGCGCCACTAGTCTATACTAATATTATAAATTAATGATATGAGTATGAGAATTTTATATATAAGATGAGATTATAAAGCTGAAGAGCTTGTTTGTTTGTTTGCTTGAACGCCCTAATCTCAGGAACTACTCATCCGATTTGAAAAATTATTTTAGTCCATTTATCGAAGAAGGCTATAGACTATATTTTATTCCTGTATTAGTACGGGAAAAGGTATTATATATACTCACAGTGTTCGTATGACTGGGTGACCTTGCTGCTCCCTTCCCGGGTCCACCTCCTCAGGCGCAGACTTGGCCAGCATACGTTCCACATCCAAGATCTAAAATATAAGGAATTTTATATTGAACTAAGAATTTAGAGATTCGTCATCATCATATCAGCCATATAACGTCCACTGCGGAACAAAATTAGTATTAAATATCCCGGGATATTAAACACACAGCCAATCTGATTCCAAACTAAGCAGAGCTTGTAATATGGTAACCAGATAGCTGATATACTACATATACTACTTTTAAATAAATACTTATATAGATATTTACATCCAGACACAGGACAAACAGACAGACAGATATTCATGCATACAAATGTTTATCCTGGGTTACTTTTGCATTTAGTATATTATTTAGTTAGGATTACAAGGTGTACATACTATATTAAAGTGCTTATTACAGCTGTACACAACATTTGTCATATGCAACACCAAACTATGTTATACAAAATTCCTATATAGTTATTTAAATTATAAAAGTATCTTTATTAAAACTACAATAGACAGACAGAGTTAATAATAATAATAATAAAAATAATAATTTTTATTTCATAAATGGTTGCACATACACTGAAACTAGTAAGGTTCAAAGCAGATACATTTAGGATGCTAAAATTAAAACAGTTTAGTGTTAATTGAGCTCTGGAACTCACGGTAAGAATAAACTTGTGTTGCGAGTTCCAGCTCGAGTTACTTTTACAGTTACTTTACATATACACACTCGGAGCTCGAGCCTCCCCCAACATCGAGGGAGATTTGAGGCCATAGTCCACCACGCGGGCCTTGTGCGGCGACGGACTTCACATGCCTTTAATTTTTAATTTGAATTTTGACAGCCCGGTTGGCTTTGTGGCTAGTGACCCTGACTTTCAAGCCGCGGGTCGTGGGTTCGATTCCCACCCAGGACAAACATTTGTATGCATGAATATGTCTGTTTGTCCTGTGTCTGGTTGTAAATATCTATATAAGTATGTATTTAAAAGTAGTATATGTAGTATATCAGCTATCTGGTTACCATAACACAAGCTCACTTTGATGCTTAATTTGGAATCAGATTGGCCGTGTGTGAAAAATGTCCCAGGATATTTATTTTTATTTAATTGTGACATCTCGGGCATGCTGGTTTCCTCACAATGTTTTCCTTTACCCAAAGCTAGTGTGAACCGTACGTAGGTTTTTTTATAAACTCAGGCAGGAGGTACGTGCTAGGGATTTGAACCGGCACCCTTATGAGTTGGTGCGTTCCCAACTGAGCCACCACTGCAGTTACTTTATCATTTATAGCTGCCTCCGCGCGGTTTTACCCGCGTAGTTCCCGTTCCCGTGGGAATACAGGGATAAAATATAGCCTATGTTACTCGGGGATAATGTAGCTTTCCAAAGGTGAAAGAATTTTTGAAATCGGTCCAGTAGTTTCGGAGCCTATTCATTACAAACAAACAAACAAATCTTTCCTCTTTATAATATTAGTAGTGATATTTACCTTGATGCTAGCATCAACACTGCCCGTGGCGACTAGTTGCCCGCAAGCACTGAACGCGCCCGCACGGCACGCCATCTTGTGTGACGTCACGTACGCTGTCTCATACGTCGCCGGCTCCGGAGCCAATGAGGACGCGTCCATTTCGTACTCCAGATCTGTGTGTGATATACATGTTAATGTAATTATCTATAGAAGTTATTTAAAAGTAGTATATGTAGTATAACAGCTATCTGGTCACCATATTACAAGCTCCTGCTTAGTTTGGAAAATAGATATTTAATGTTATAGACTAGCGGTTTCACCCGCATTCCCGGGGATTCTCAATTTTCCCAAGATAAAATGTATCCTATATCCTTTCTCAGGCTCTAGGCTAACTGTGTACTAAATTTCATTTAAATCTTGTTGTTTTTCTTTCTCGACTTATGCCGGTTTTTATAAATACCCCATCCCATAGCCCACAGGAAAAAAGGTATTTATTCCTGACGTTTTTGTACTATTATATATATTTATTATTATATTATTTATACAATTAAGAGATATATAGTATCACTTTAAAATGACACTGTGAGAAATAAAATGATGTTACATGTAAGTTATTGAAACAAAAGGCCAAATGTGTTAACCACGGAAAGTCGGAAAGGTATATTACCAAAACCAGTAGTCCCAAGTAAATGTTCAGCTCCGCTGGAAGCAGCCAGCCTGTCCTTGCGATCTGGCTCATGCTGGAGCCCCACCATCATTAGGTTGAGCAATCTGAAATAATACTCCGACATATGTATATGTACAGGATTTTGTCTAGTAACCTAAGTTTCAAGATTAGTTAAATTGTTTTCAGTCATAGTACTATTATATTTTATGTAAGGTTTACAATCATATTTTATGATAAGTAGTTTTTTAGTTATATTTCCAGTTGGTGATTAAAACTTTATGATTAGTGAAATAGTTGCACTGTAAGTTTATTGTAGAGTGTAAAAAAGAGATTATAATTAATTGTTAATAGTTGTTAATTAGGAATGTGAGTAACTTCATGTCTCACAATAACAAATAATTGGAAATACCCATATAAAAGTCGTATGCACTATAAAACATGAGGTCTGGCATTTAAAAAAAATATATATGTTATTTGTGAATAGCATAGTCAGCAGAATGTTTATTATATTATTTGTAACTAGATCAAAACAACTATAACTCAGTTTATATGCTAGTTGGTTGTCACAAATAGATATATTTAATATGTACATACCTATCGCTGGGAGGGCATGGTGGGTCGGCATGAACGGCGGTGGCCAATGTAGCGGCAATAGGTTGGAATCCATCGTAATACAGTTGACTGTGGAATACATTTAGAAAAACGTTACAAGATACATGATAATCCGCTTTGTTCGACATTTGAGGCAAATATTTTTGTTACACAAAATTATTGTGATTGTCAACAAAAGCAAGCATTCCTTATCGTAATGCAAAGGTACACAAAAATTCCTCAACTTGATTGAAATTCACAAAATAATCTGGTATATTACAAAAAAGCGGTTTTAAAGACTTTAACATGCTCTATAATGTTATTTTGTATAATAAAACCGTGAAATTTGTGCTCACAAAACCAAACGAATTATGTTGGTAAATAAACAAATATTAACCTGATGATCATCCGGTATAGCAACTCCCTGTTCTTAACAACATTTTTGGAATCTACTTCTGCTGTATTTTCCTTCATTTTGAAGCTAAACTCGCGATGTAATACAAAATTCTACGAGTTTAAACACCGGCCAAAATATTTGAGGTTATGTTTGGAACACAACTAAATGTCAGACTGATGACATTTCATTTGGTCTATGGTAATTTATTTTTATTTTAAACGTGCGGTCTAGCTACGCTATTTTTAAACTCGGTGTTTACCGATTTTAAACGTCAGTGACTCGACTAATTTTTGCAACTTCGTCAGTCACTAGTAATGAAATATATTATCAGTTAAACGGCAGATGTGGACAGAAAACTGCTACCGAGTTAATTTCTTTAACGCTACAAATCAATAGCTGCGAAAAGACTAATGAAAACGAATGTCTGACGCGCATGCGCGTTAATGTCGAGCGTTCGCCTATTACACACAGCTCGCGCATGTGTATTAGCAGCCAATCGATAAATGGAAACGTAAACAATAATCTTCTGAATGATACTATTACTGTATGGCTCTATTACATGAGTTATATATAGACTCATTTAATAAAAACGTTTACTAATTGATATGTTTTTATACTTACTCTTTTGAGACTTGCACTAAATAGGATTATGTTAGTTACCTACTATATCTATTATACTACTATATCTAATTTATACAATGATTGAATAAAAAAAATACGTCTTAAATGTTATATGAAATATATCAAATATTGATATGAAATAAAAGTGCATTGCAGTTTGGCAAAAAAGTTGTAGGCTAGCTAGCACACTAGACACTTTTCCTGTAAAACAAAAATACAATAATTTATTTATTAAGAAATAATCAAGTGTCCTGAATTTAAATAAATGTGTCCGTTCTTAAAACTTTATTTTTGCATACGGTTATTAACTAACGCCATATTTGAATGGCAAACCATATTTTTTGAGTTAAGACAGTACTTAGGAATATAGTAGTTACTGATGACCAAATCACATTTAACCACATACGGTACCTGTCAACAGGTATTACTCACAGGGTGTCGATGTGTGGAGCTGGACTGCTGGGACGGAGACGACGGCAGTCCTGTCATCTACCACGGGCACACGTTCACAACAAAAATACCGTTTCGGAGAGTCGTTGAGACTATTGCACGGTAAGACTTAAGATAATGAATTTTTAAATAGATAATAGGTACTTTAGCGTATAAATAAATTTACTGTCTACTCTCCACGAACTTTTCCACTAATAAAAATTACAAAGCCCTTGGATATGGTTGCAATTACTACCCAAGAGAAACATTTGAACAAACAAGCATTCTTAACATGGCTGTTAGTTCGGATATAAATAACTTTAGAATATAATATATTATACCTAATAGGTGTATTTAATCATATGTTTTATTACGAAGGTTAGGTGTATCAGTTATCTATTTACCATAAAATAAGCTGTACTTAGTTTAGAATCAAATTGCCCGCGTGTAAAGAAATCCAGTATACCTATTTATTATATTTATTAACTTTAACTCGCCTATCATATAATAGGTCACACTTCCTCAACTTTTTATTTAAAATTATCTTATTTTTCTCATACAGGAGTGCATTCGTGGCATCACCGTACCCCTTGATCCTGAGCATAGAGAACCACTGCAGTCTACCGCAGCAGCAAGTCATGGCGAGCACATTTGAGGTCAGTTGTTACTAAAAAAAATACATAACAAACAAACAGAGTTATGAGATGTATAATTATATTAGCTGTTTACTAAATTAACTGTTCAATTAATGAAAAGCCATGTCCTGTACTCATTTTGTCTTCATCCAGGCAGTGTTCGGAGACAAATTGGTTACGTCGTTTCTGTTCGAAGTCGACTACACAGATGAACCTCGGTTGCCAAGCCCTGAACAGCTCAAATATAAGGTAAATAACCACCAATGAGTGACAGATATATATATACACGAGCATTTTAAAGTCAGCAGACAATCTAAAGTGTGTAACAAAAAGCCATTCTTTTAATTCTGGTTTAATGCATACTATTAATAAAGTTAAATAATAAAGTTTGAAGTTACAAACCTCATTAGCCTTGATTACAACCAAAATAAGTGAATAGAAAGCTTTAGTAATTTAATTTATTTAGCCAATACTGGTAACATTCTTCTCAGTTGTACCAATCGTACCGAATAGCCGCGCATGCGCGCTAACGGACTTCACGACCCAAACTGCAATTGCCGCCAAAACTGCAATCAGTTAAAACGAACATGCGTATCGTATTTCAATAAATAAAGGCAACAAAGCTTTTTATTATACTATTGGGGTTGTCAACTTGCCTACACCCTCAATCTATTGTTTATTTCAATAAAATTGACATAAATAATACTACATATTATTTCATACTCAAAACATTAATATTTTTATTGCCGCGATCGACCGGTCGATAGACTTATGATTATTGTGTGTGTTGAAATAATATTTTTTTTCTACAATATTCAGTGATTAAAAGTGTTCACTAGTTTCAAAGTGAAAAAACTTCGGTTCTACATGAAGTTATTATCGGCAGGTGCTTATAAAGAACAAGAAGCTTCTACCAATTGAGACCAGTCCAACTATTGGACTGACCGGCGCCAGCTCAGCTCAGGGTTGCGGAGGAGTACTAGCTACTGCTTTCAGGTATATTTTTAACTATTTTGTATCTATATATGTACTGTTATGAGTCGAACTCGCACACGGAGGGTTCCATGTATTTATCGCGGTTATTTGTATCGCGAGCAAGAAACGGTAAAAAAATCAAGTTTTTGTTTGTTTAAGCCCCCGTCAAAAATATTTTCTTTTTAGTATTTGTTGTTATAACGGTAATAGAATTATTATTAAGTATTTATTAAGCATAATACAGTACTATAGCTTACAGCTTGAGTTTTGTCCTCCAGTGACGCCTCTTAGCGTTTAAATATATCATCTGAGAAAATTTCAACTGTCTAGCTATCACCGTTCTTGAGATACAGCCTAGTGACAGACGGACGGACGGACATGGAAGTCTCAGTAATAGGGTCCCGTTTTTACCCTTTAGGTACGGATTCCTAAAAATATTACTGCTTAAATACTCTCCTTTGACGACATCAATTCTTTTTGTTCTTTTTCTACAGATCAAATGGCATAAGGCATACAAGTACATCATTACCGGTTATACCTATCTATAAATCGTAAATTTTGTTCGTAAAAAAAAAAACACCCTACTGCAAAATACCTACTTACCTCCTTTGACAACAATATTTTTTTCTACAGATCCGGATATATCTATAAATCGTTAATTTAATTCGCAATAATTTAAAAACACTATAGACTACAAGCCCATGAAGAAAAAACGGATAGATACAGTACCTAATATTTGATGGTTATTCCTCCCTAGAACTTTAGAAATTCCATTTACTCACGTCCTCACATGTACCTACCGCTCAGAACTGACGGCATAGTGCTCAGAGCTATTTTAGGATACAGAAACAGCCTTCTATGCGTTTTTCACGGTGGTTCATATCACCGGTAATTTTTCTTCATGGGCCTGTAGTCTATTAATTTTATTCGCGAAAATACTGCTTAAATACTTACCTCCTTCGACCACATATTTTTTTTTCTACAGATCAAATGGTATAAGACATACAAGTACATCACTACCGGAACAGAGCAATAGGACGAGTTCTATCATGTCGAACCAATCAGCTGGCAGTTCCCTCACGGAGTACTTCTCTGATGAGGACTATGATGAAGATGATGAAGAGCTTGATGGTGAGTTCAGACAAGAAATTTAAAGGTTTCAGTCAGTAAGAATGATATAAACTAGCTTGGGTTTTCAATGTAGGATTTTCTGGGCTAAAGGTCGTGGGTTAAAGTCTCGCCATGTCATAATGACCATGATTTTTTATTCTATTTATATTGTTGTTTTTAATCTTATGACTAATAATATTCATTAATATTACATAGGTATTTAGGTAATTCGTAATTCTGTCGCAACATGGCGATATTTTTTTACATATTTGGTCGGGCTTTACATAATACATACTAGTAAATAGTCTAATACTATGCCTATAAAATAACAGCCGAACACAGCATTTACAATCGTAGTAATCAAACGGTGATATTTTATAATATAAAAAATAAAACCTAAATAACCTGAAAAAATATAACCTAAATATAATGTTAAACTCTAAATAAAGTAATAAAATGTCAAAAATTAAAATAAAAACATGTACCTATATGTCAATGGATACCTATAGATAACATAGAAAATAACCTATTTACAGAGAAAGAACTCCACAAGATACTCAACTCTATGGAAGACAAGTGCGGTCGGACCACTCTCTCGCTCTACCAGAGTTTCCGCAGGAGTGAGGGAGACGGCGATACTTCATCTAGCATCAAACACGCCGCTAGGAAACGGAGCAATCAGATCGCTAGGGAACTTAGCGATATGGTCACTTATGTACAGGTATGTATTCATAGCATCTATATATAAAATAAAATAAAATATAAGGGCTTTTTGGGGCTTCCCAGGGCCCCGTAGATACAAAGAGCCCCAACTACTACAATTGTAGTCAAAATAGACGATAATATAAATAAAAATACACGTATTATTTATTGCCTTATTTATTACTGGACGAAATATAAATCAGTAATCATAAGTTGATAATTTAGTTAGGCTATATAACACTGAAATAATTTTTCAAATTGGACCTAATTTTGCTAACTAACAAACTCTTCAGCATTTTATCTTAATATATATAAATCTCGTGTCACAATGTTTGTCCTCAATGGACTCATAAACCACTTAACCGATTATAATAAAATTCGCACACCATGTGCAGTTCGATCCAACTTGAGAGATAGGATAGCTTACATATACTTGGACCCGGTAGGTGGCGCTGGTGGGCAGAACGAAGTCTGCCTGCTCCACTAGTATTAGTATAGATACAAGTTGGATAAAAGTAGCCTATGTGTTAATCCAGGTTATAAACTATCTGTGTTCCAAATTACAATCAAATCCATTCAGTACTTTTTGCGTGAATGAGTAACAAACATCCATACTAACTTTGGCATTAATATATTAGTAGTATGATCACAACTCACCTTCATATTATTTTCATTTCCAGGCGATAAAGTTCCGTGGACTAAATCCATTGTCCCCTCGAAGTTCAGTAAAGCAGCCAAGTGCAGCAAAGGAAAGTGCTCCATGCAGCAGCTTCGAGTCTTCAGAAAGCAGCGACAGTACTGGCACTGTGAGCCTAGTAAGTACCATTCCCGTAAGAATAAAGGAATAAAATATAGCCTATGTCACTCCCTGATAATGTAGCCTTCCATTGGTGAAAGAATTATTCCGATCGGTCCAGAAGTTTCGGAGAATATTCAATAAATAATAAATATCCTGGGGCATTTTTCACACACGGCCAATCTGATTCCAAACTAAGCACAGCTTGTGCTATGTGACCAGATAGATGATATACTACTTTTAAATAGATACTAAGTAGCTGCCGCCCCGCGGTTTCACCCGCGTAGTTCACGTTCCCGTGATCACAGGGGCATCAAAAATAGATAGTAGCCGATTCTCAGACCTACCGAATATGCATATAAAATTTCATAAAAATCTGTCAAGCCGTTTCGGAGGAGAATGGTTACTAACATTGTGACACGAGAATTTTATATATAAGAATAGGGCAAGTCAAATCTTACATTTTTATATCAGCAAATGTTAAATGTTGTTTTCCAGCAAATAGCACAATCCCAGTCCAGAGGGCGTTGTCTGAACGCACCGGCGATCCACCACCCTTGCTACCGTTGCTCTTCAGTAAACGAAGCTATTGGCAAGAAGATATGCAGGAAACACCCCATGGCGCTCATAGCGCATACTGAGACGCAGTTGGTGAGGACATACCCCGCTGGGTGAGCGCTTACCATCATAATAAATGTATAAAAATATCCTGGGACATTTATCACAGATGGCCAATCTGATTGCAAATTAAGCAGAGCTTGTGCTGTAACCAGATAGCTGATATACTACTTTTAAATACATACTTATATAAATAATTTCATCCAGACACAGAACAAACGGACATATACATGCATACAAATGTTTGTCCTGAGTGGTATTCGAACCCACGAAAGCCGGCTTGAGAGTCAGGGCACAGGGTCACGCAAAATACAAACCTAACCTTGTTATGAGTCTGAGTATGAACCTTGTTTAAATATGTATTTAAAAGTAGTAGGTATATCAGCTATCTGGTTACCATAACACAAGCTCACTTTGAAGCTTACTTTGGAATCAGATTGGCCGTGTCTGAAAAATGTCCCAATATCTATTAAAATATAGATATATATATATATATATATATATTGTTACATATATTTCATGATAGATATATATCTATTTATTAATAAGAAATATAAAGGTATATTTAAATTTCTTTCAACAGCCTAAGAATAGACTCATCAAACTTCGATCCGGTAATGTTTTGGTCGTGTGGAGTACAATTAGTGGCTTTAAACTATCAGACGGAAGACGCGGCTATGGCTGTGAACGCGGCCATTTTCGAAAGCAACGGATCCGTGGGTTATGTTAAAAAACCTACAGTAATGTGGGATACAGGACATATAGCTTATAGACGGTGAGTTTATCTATCTATCTATCTATTGTAGTGTAATCAGTAGCGTAGCCTTCACTATTTGAAGGGCGGCAAAATTGAAAAAAAGGGCGGCAAATTAAAAACAACATCATAATTTTGTGACTTCCTCTAAAAAAACGTCATCATTGTTTTTGTGACGTCTAAAAGGGCGGCAAATTGTGACTCCCTCTAAAAAAATATATTAAATGCAGGCGGCAAATTATTGCTCCGCCCCGCTACGCCACATGATTATTATATATATTGTTGTATAACTGTATAAGACCTTTGAACACTATGTGTTTGCTATTAAAAATACTGTATATGGATTAGTTATTTCTCCTAAGATCTATCTATCTCATCTATCTAAATAAATCTACTTACTCAATGAGAAACTACCTAAGTGCGTGAAAAGTATATACATAAAAAACTGTTTAAGTACCTACATATAGTTTATTAATATAAATAAATATTAGGTACATGTTTTATTTATAAACCATACCTTAGGTATGTCATTTATTTTAATAGTTTTATCATTTTTATATAAGTAGTTTAATTAAAGATATAAAACCTTGTTATTTCTTTCTACACCCAATTGAAACTAATTATTTATTTCCATAATTAATAAAATTCATATATTTCCTTATTATTTTCCAGTTTTAATCCTATAGACAAGGAGTTTGATGGCATACACGCCGCTCATCTAACATTAGCTGTGATCTCAGGCCAATATGTCGCAGAAAACGTATATTCCTTCTACAATGCCTTCGTAGAAGTTGAAATATTAGGCGTACCGGCTGATAGTAAGAAGATCAGAACCAAAGTAGCGAGGAAAAACGCCCTAAATCCTATTTGGAATGAAACGTTTAATTTTAAGGTATGTTTGTATTTAAAACTCATATAAAGCAATCCTAATAATATTGCTCCCGTCACGTGGTCCCAGAGAATCTTCAATTTTTCCGGGATAAAAATTACCCTATGTACCTACTATACCAGAACATATTCCAACTCTGTGCCAAATTTCATCGTGATTCTTTCAGCCGTTCAGCCGCGAAAGAGTAACAAACACACATCCACATATAAAATACTAGCCGCCCTCGCGCGGTTTTACTCGCGTAGTTCCCGTTCCCGTGGGAATACAGGGATAAAATATACCCTATGTTACTCGGATATAATGTAGCTTTCCAAAGGTGAAAAAATTTTTGAAATCGGTCCAGTAGTTTCGGAGCCTATTCATTACAAACAAACAAACAAATCTTTCCTCTTTATAATATTAGTATAGATTTAGAGATGCGAAAGTTTCTGAGAATGGATGTATGTTTGTTACACCTTCACGCAATAACTACACTACGGACTTTAATAAAATTTGGTGTGGAGTTGGCTGACATCCTGGATTAACAAATAGGCTACTTTTTATCCTGGGTAAATTGAAGATTCCAAAGTAGGAACATTAATTTTTGTTACATAGGACAAACATTTGTGTACATGAACATTTCTATTCGTTCTATTCGCGATGTACGCCTATACAAGTATTTATTTAAAAGGAGTATATTTAGTATATCAGCTATCTGGTTATCGTAGCACAAGTAACTTAATTATCAGATTGACCGTGTGAAAAGTATTTAAACTCCAATATTCACACCAAATAACTTAAGAATATATCTTTCCATTAAAATTAAACTGTTTTTTTTTTATATTTACAGATAAATTTCCCTGACTTGGCATTCGTACGGTTCGAGTTGTATGACGCTGATACAAACTATATGCTGTCTCAGAGAGTCATTCCCCTGCAGTGTCTTAGGCCAGGGTATAGACATGTTAGATTACGGTAAGTAATAATATTAAAGTACTAAACTAATATTATAAATTCGAAAGTCTGTCTTACGACTGGCTGGCTGGTTAGTGACCGACGGTCGTGGGCTCGAATTCCATCGAGGACAAACATTTATTTATTTATTTAACCATTAAACTTACATCTATCATAACAGGCCAGCCTAATGCGACAGAGTAGTTGATCTTATTCTAACTTATATCTAATCTTAACTATTCCTAATATAATCGTTTCTTCAACAATAAAATACACTAATTTAGGTACTGCAGTGGAAATAAGCAGCCTCTGTGCGTTCGCTCAGTGAACATGAGAACAGATCAATTTGGTCAGACATTTGTATACATAAATATCTGTTTATAAATGTATGTTTTTAAATGTTGTATATCAGCTATCTGGTTACCATAACACAAGCTCTGCTTAGTTTGGAACTAGATTGGCCGTGTGTTAACATATCCCAGGATATTTATTTATTTTGTTAGAGCTAGTAAGAGATAGATCTTGGAATTTCTTTTACATACGGCCATATTTGATCAAATAATTAAGGATCGAAAATCCTGAACAAATAATATTTTTGACAATCAAACCAACCATTATTACTCTAATAGTCTAATATTTAGTCTAGGTCACAAGTTTCGAGCCCGGGCCCGCGCCCTGCTCGCCGCGAGACCGCCGCAAGATGCACTTCCTACTCGTGTACTGTACTGTACTGTACTGTACTGTTGCACCCGCCTACCCGGGAGATCTTACATTGTCCCGCGATAACAAGTATAGACACTATTCTAACAAACAATATCTCGCAGTTCGCCAACCAACCAGCCGTTGAACATGGCGTCGTTGCTAATGTTCAGCCGGCTGTGCGAGGAGACGGCCGGGGAGCCGAGCCGCGACCTCGAGCCCGGGCCCGCGCCCTGCTCGCCGCGAGACCGCCGCAAGATACACTTCCTAGTGGTCTACGCTGTGGCTAGACACGAGCCGTACTCTATACTGAAGGTCACACAGGATACGACTGCTAATGAGGTAAGCTATACTACTAATATTATTAGATTGATGATTGATACATGATTAGTTGTAAACAGTGGCGTAGCGTGGGTCATTGCCGCCCGGGGCGGAGTAATAATTTGCTGCCCTTTTGTCGCCACAAAAATAATGAAGTAAATCATAATGTTGTTTTTTTTACTAACAATTTACTACTTTAATTTGCCGCCCCTTTTTTTCAATTTTGCCGCCCTTGCAATAGTCTGCTTACTTTTTTAATCTTCATTATTGAATCGCCAAATATCTATATCGACCTCTTTGTTTATTTATATATTGCATATACCCAGAGTAACACCCAGATGACACATATATATTTGGTATTTAATAAATTCAAACATTATAAAATAATATTAATATCTTTTCAATTATCTCTCTATAATTATGACTATGTTTACATATTCCAGGCTATAGCCCAATGTCTAACCAAGGCGGGCGTATGTCGTTCCCACCGCGGGAATTATGTCCTAGTAGAAGAAGTACCGTCGCGTGCGCCCACACAACGTGTTCTTGCACCACACGAAAGGTAAATCAAATTAAATCCTACTAAATAAAAGCCTGTATTATTATCTATTCCAGTGAGTTAGCTAAGTCCATACCAATTTAATTCTGGGTACGCTGCATATTTCTTTTTATACCTTGTAATTTAAACATATATGTGTTGTTATTAATCGTTTAATAAAGAAAATAATATTGTTCAGATTAATGCGGGCGAGGCCTGGAGGCAGACTACTGCTCAAACGTGTTGGAGACGACCCCAGCAGCAGAGCGTGGTTGACTAGTATCAGGTAAATGAAATGAAATATATTTATTAATTCAAATAGGCCTTCACAGGCACTTAGGAAACGTCAATTCTAATGCTCGGTTCGAAAGGTTGCTTATAAATGATGAAATAAATAAATATCCCGGGACATGTTTTACACACGGCTAATCTGATTTCAAACAAAGCCGAAATTGTGATATAGAAACCAGAAAACATACATACTTCTTACACTACTTTTAAATACATTAAGTATGTATATTTACGTACAGACATATACAATTTTACTCTACAAGCACTTCTACACGGCCATAGCTAGGAGGGGCATTGTGGGATAATGCCCTACCTTAAAATCACATATTTAAAAATACCAAAAACTGAGATAAATCGTTTGTCTATAGAATTCATTTTCATGTCATTGTATTACACATGGTGATTGATTTAGGAGCCCGTGCTTCGAGGGCAGATCAATTATTATGATATTTTTTTTACTTCCGCCCTGCCGGTAACCAATGCTGCCCTACCTCAAATTCGACTGTAGGTACAGCCTTGCTTACCAGTAGCGTAGCGTGGGGAGGGGTGGACCGCCCCGGGCCGCGCTATTAGAAGGGCGGCAAAATTGAAAAAAAGGGCGGCAAATGATGACCTTCGTAAAATAAAACAACATCACAATTTTGTGTCATTTTGTGACGTCTTATAGGGCGGCAAATTGTGACTCCCTCTTAAAAATAATACGTCATCATTATTTTTGTGGCGACAAAAGGGCGGCAAATTATTACTCCGCCCCGGGCGCCAATGACCCACTCTACGCCACTGCTGCATATAGTCAGAATCTTCGTTTCTCCTATATATTTTTTTTAATCAATTTGTCTATGCCTTCACCCTCAGATCAGCGTCTTCAGACCGTTCCAGAGACAAGCCGGTACCTTCACAAGAGGAGACGGTTCAGGAGGAACCTAGACCAGACAGCTTCTTAGTTTGCGTACACAATGTATCCCATGAGATACCTTATGCTATATTAAAGGTAAATACTTCTTAATCTACACAAATATTACTTACTAGCTGCCTCCCCGCGGTTTTACCCGCGTAGTTCCCGTTCCCGTGGGAATACAGGGATAAAATATAGCCTATGTTACTCGGGCATAATGTAGCTTTCCAAAGGTGAAAGAATTTTTGAAATCGGTCCAGTAGTTTCGGAGCCTATTCGTTACAAACAAACAAACAAATCTTTCCTCTTTATAATATTAGTATAGACTAGCTGCCTCCCCGCGGTTTTACCCGCGTAGTTCCCGTTCCCGTGGGAATACAGGGATAAAATATAGCCTATGTTACTCGGGGATAATGTAGCTTTCCAAAGGTGAAAGAATTTTTGAAATCGGTCCAGTAGTTTCGGAGCCTATTCATTACAAACAAACAAACAAACAAACAAACAAATCTTTCCTCTTTATAATATTAGTATAGATAAAGAGACTAGTTGACCTAACTTCGTTAGCGTTAATTGCCCGTTTTTGCAACAATTTAGATTTATGCTCCACTCTTATTCGTCACAGCGTATAATATAGCCTATAGCCTTTCTCAATAGATGTGCTATCTAACACTGATTTTTTTTTTTCATATAAGCAAACAAACAGACTCTTCAGCTTTATACATATACTAGCTGCCGCCCCGCGGTTTCACCCGCGTAGTTCCCGTTCCCGTGATCACAGGAGTATCAAAAATAGATATTAGCCGATTCTCAGACCTACCGAATATGCATATAAAATTTCATAAAAATCGGTCAAGCCGTTTCGGAGGAGTATGGCAACGAAAACTGTGACACGAGAATTTTATATATTAGATTAGTAGGTATAGTTTTTTTTTTGTGTGTGTCTGTCTGTAATTAATAAACTCAAAACTATAGTGGCGATTTCAAATATTCTTTCACCATTGGAAAGCTACATTATCAGGGAATAATATAGGCTATATTTTTTCCCTGTATTCGTACTAGTAAAACAGTTTTTTCTTAGTTTTATTTTGGATATACCTAAAACAATTATTTCAGGTACCCCTAAGTGCGACAGCCTCGTTCGTCGTGTACCAAGCACTTACCAAAGCCCGTTGCCATGACGACCCTAAAAGGTAAGAAAAAAACTAAGTACCATATACTATGTAAATTTTATTTAGTTATTTTTAAATTGGACCACCACGGCCCGCTCATTAAAAAGATTTTTTTTATGCATAATTATGGTTCTGTCTGGATGTAAATCTATATCTATATATGTATAAATAACAAAGTCCCCGCCGCCTTTGTCTGTCGGTCTGAACGCGATGAACACAAAAACTATTGAACAGATTTTCATGCGGTTTTCACCAAATTACGGAGTATTTCATGGGGAAGGTTTTTATGTATAATACATCAATTTGGACCCGGTAGGTGGCGCTGGTGGGCAGAACGAAGTCTGCCGGGTCCGCTAGTATCAATATAAGTATGTACATATCTAATACGTAGTATATGTATGTAGTAAATCAGCAATCTGGTTACCATAACACAAGCTCATTTAGAAACTTACTTTGGAATCCTATTGGCCGTGTGTGAAAAATGTCCCAGGATATTTATTTATATAAGTATTAATTTTAATATATATAGTAGATATATAACTTATAGTACCTTTGGTTATTTTCTAGGTTCGTGCTAGTAGAGGAATTGGAGTGGGGAGGCAGAGCCGGAGCTGGTCCTCAGCAGAGGGCATTAGCTGATGATGAAGTGGTTTACACTGCTCAGGTTAGAAACAATAAGCTTAATTTTTTTCTTATAGGTACCTTGAAAATAAACAAAATTACCATTTTTAAAATACATTATTATAGTCCGGACACTTAAAAGAGAGGGTAGAGGGTTTAATTTATTCTTCTGATTTTCTTTCTTATATTGTATTTCTTAACTAATGTTCGTTATTCATCCTTGCTTACAATGTTTATTTTTCAACAGCTTTTAATCTAATATATAAAATTCTCGTGTCACAATGTTAGTTACCATACTCCTCCGAAACGCTTGGACCGTTTTTTATGAAATTTTATATGCATATTCAGTAGGTCTGAGAATCGGCTACTATCTATTTTTGATACCTCTGTGATCACGGGAACGGGAACTACGCGGGTGAAACCACGGAGCGGCAGCTAGTATTCATCTAAAATCTATGTACATAACTTTATTTCTTCTCTCTATTGGTGAAATACTTGTATTAGCCTTTTCTATTTTGTGTATTATTGTTTTAGGCTATAAGTTTTTCATTTCAAAATAAAATAAATAAATTAATGCTTGATAAAATTATGAATTTACTTCGCGTATGTTTAAAATATATAATAATACTAGCTGCCGCCCCGCGGTTTCACCAGCGTAGTTCCCGTTCCCGTGATCACAGGGGTATCAAAAATAGATGTAGCCGATTCTCAGACCTGCCCAATATGCACACAAAATTTCATAAGAATCGGTCAAGCCGTATCGGAGGAGTTTAATCACAAACACCGCGACACGAGAATTTTATATATTAGATTATTATGTAATGATTTCAGGCGGGTTGGAAGACTTTAGGCCGATTTGTGTTGCAAGAGTGCGGCGGTGGGGGAGGTCCCCCTCTACCGCGACATCTAGCGGCCATAGCCAGAATACAACGAGGACTAAGCATCACCCGTGGAGCTATTACTGGTTAGTTATACTATACAACCTACCTCTGTATGGTTCCACCCGCGTAGTCCCAGTTCCCGTGAGAATAATAACGTAGCTTTTGGTGAAATAATTTTGAAAATCGGTTCAGTAGGTCCGGAGATTACCCATTACAACGTCACAAACTCACAGACGTTACCCTTTATACATATTAGTTTAGACTAGTGGGTCCCAGGAGATGTACCATTTTCCCGGGATAAAAAATAGCTTATGTCCTTTCTCAGGCTCTAGAGTCTAGACTATCTGTGTACCAAATATAATTTAAATCCCTTACGTATTAGCATAAAAGCGAGACAGACAGACTGAGTTACTTTCGCATTTATAATAATTAGGATTATCTGCGCAAATTCGTCTGTTTATATAAGAATTTCTCCCCGATTTTGAAACATTCATCATTGGTGCACCGCTCCTTTAGGTAGTAGCGTGATGTTATATAGCCTATAGCGTTCCTCTATAAATGGTGGAGTGGTTTCGACGTAAATGGTAGCAAACAAACATACATTAAATTTACATTTATAATATTAATTGGGATGTTATTTTTAGGTAGTTCCGGCTTTCCTCTAGTCGGTGCGTTTGGTTCGGACAGCAGTGCTAGCGAGGGCAAAGCCCCGGTACAGGCGGCCTATAGTGACCCTACACATTGCAGGTAAACACGATTTTAGACGGTGTTACTCCCAAATAATATCTATGGATGTAGAAAATTTTATCAAAATTTGCTCAGCCATTTGTGTGAGTTGCCGAAAGTTGTGATTTGATCATTTTTACATTTATTACTTAAACTGAGGTATAAAATTGTTTTAATAAATTTATTAATTTTTATAGTAGTTTTGTAAGAATTTTATAAACGGCTTACGTATAAATAATAACAAAAATATCAAATGTTACTTAAAAAAAAATCAAAATTTCAATAAATAAATGAGTATAAAAATAATTTAGAAGACAATCAAATTGGATTCATTTATTTATATAAATATGAAATTAGTTAATTTTTACTTTAATGTATTGAGTAAAATAATTTTTCCTATTACTAATTAAATCTTCTGTTATTGTTCAGGAGAGTATCAGCAACGCCTTTAGGAAAAGGCATTGGACGAGCTAAAGGGCATTCGGATAAGGATATGAGGGCATTCATGCAGAAACGGACCGGGTCTAGGGAGGTGAGAAAACATTTTGTTATATCACTACACAGTATAAAACAAAGTCGCTTTCTCTGTCCCTATATCCCGATGTATGCTTAAATCTTTAAAACAACGCAACGGATTTTGATGCGTTTTTAATAGATAGAGTAATACAACAGGAAAGTTTTATGTACAATTAAACAAAATCGCTTCGCCCGTCTGTACGCTTATGGCTTTGAAACTACGCAACGTAGTTTAATATCTACGACCCGCGCCAGCTTCGCACGGGTGCAATGCTTATACATCACATTAGAAACCTCCAAAATTAACAGTGTTTCTCTAACATATTATGCATGTATTGTATATAAAAACCTTCCTCTTGAATCACTCTATCTATTAAAAAAAACGCATCAAAATCCGTTGCGGAGTTTTAAAGGTTTAATAAGACATAGGGACAGACAGCGGAAAGCGACTTACTATCTGGTTACCATAACACAAGCTCACTTTTATGCTTACTTTGGTATGAAAAATGTCACAGGATATTTATTTATTTAAAGCAGGTACATTCTGAGGGTGAATCCGGTATGTCTGGCGGCGCGGAGGCGTTGGCGGCTCAGATGGCTCGCTTCAAGAGAGTATCTTTAAGGAAACTACGGGCTTGGCGATCCTGAGTGTTACAGGTGAGATTATGTACAAATTAATGTAGAAATTAGAAAAAAATCTTACTAAGAAATAGATGGAATATAAGATAGTATTAGCAAGATTAACGAAATATAAAAGAAAAGAAAATAAGTAACATTGCTTTTAAATATATCCTACCAATGTTATGAATGCAAACGTATGTGAGTGTGTATGTTTGTTACTCTTTCACGACACAACGGTTGAAGGGATCGCGATGAAATTGGGTACAGAGTTAGAATATGTTCTGGAATAACACATGAGAAATTTTATGATCATCTGCGAAAGCGGGTGAAACCGCAGGAAGCCACTTGTATACATATAAAATCTATATTCTCTTTACATAGTGTAAGATTTGGACAATAACCCATAATAACTGAATAGTATATTAAGTTTTAAACGATTATAAAATTAAGTAAGACTTAATTTACAAATCATAATAATTACAATTATCCAAATCCGAAGCATTTATTATTTATTTATAATCTATATTCCATTTAAGCTTACCCCAAAAATCATAGTAAATTACATAATAAACAGTAGCGTCTCAAAAAATAAATAATTACTAACCTATACATTCCTTACAGGTCTTCCGCCAGCTAGGAACAAGCTTGGCGAACCATCGTGCCTCTCTCTCATCCGAACTCGGCTCCCTATGGGACTTCATTAGGATAGACAAGGACAGACGACGTTCAGCCCCTGCCACATACGAACCGATACCAGACACTAAATCACCAGTACGCCTCGCAAGGGATCTATTACAGGTAATACAAGAAACTGTATTCTCTAGGAAACTCGAAGGCAGTCCAAAACGGTGTCCTCTTGTCAAACAGGAATCAGACTTCAGCGAGGAAGAAGACGGGAATGAAAGAAGAATAGCGAATCTCATTGATTTTTTTTTCACCATAGTCAAAAGTCAGAAGGAAGATAGAAAAGGCAGCGGTGGAGGTAGCTGTTTCAAAAGTGAATCCAGTCCGGTCGAAGTCAAAAATTATTGTAAAGTCAATTTAGAGTTGGAGCAAAAAATGGAGACTCTCATGGAGTTCTTGGCTACAACCGGCTGTATGGACAGCGATCAGTCGTCATCGAAAGACGAAAAAAAAATAACGCTAATGGAATTCCTATTTAGCCCAGAAAAACCTATAGAATATAAAACTGAATGTAATCTTAGAATTAGCTTGTCAGAATCTCATGTTAATGTTAAAAATCTATCGTATATAGACGAAACGCCCGACGAAGACGGCAACGAGACATTAGTAGAAATGTTATTAAAATACATGGACAATTACAGTCCGAAAGAGAAAGAATCCAAGTCCATATCGCTTACTCCCTCTCTCTCTGAGAAATCGAAATCAGACGTAACTCTAAGCAAGTTGGAAACCTTCAGCGATATAAGCAAAACTAAATCGGATTCAACATTAACTCATACACAAGATACGGTAGTAGATAGAACAGAGGATTATCAAAATGGTAGACGAATATCCGAGTCGGTAATCGATTTGAGCAACGTCAAAAACGATTTGGAATCGATTTTTGATGAAGCGATAATCAAAGTTAAAGAAATAACAAAAGACGATACCATGTCGGAACAAGAGGACTTGGAAAACTTCAATGCTTACACAAAACCACCTTTATTACAATACATGCAAGGTCTACCTTACAGTGTTGAGCTATCAGATATTATTGAAGAGGACGAACCGTCTTCTAATCATAGACAATCAGAAGACGAAATGTATTATATAAAACAGGCAGCGGAAGCTATCGTAAGATATATAGAGGATAAAGTCCAAGATCATTTCGATAGTGACGACGAATTCGATATAAGTTCGAGTTTAAAACGATCATCGATCAGTTTAATCGATTTGCGTAACATACCAGATCTACCACCGAGCATGATCATCAAACCAAAAGTGATAAAAGTCGATAAATCGACATCGACGACCGAGATATCGGATTCGTTGTCCGATCTATCGAGAAGAATCGATTCTGCGTGTATGACAGAAGATACAACTCTATCGTCTAGTTCAGAAAGATGTGAGAGGGCTTTAGATAAATTAGAATCCTTACACAAATTCTTTTCGAAATCACGTTTAGAAATTATCGATGAAAGTCTGGAAGAAGTCGGTGAGAGAGTGAAAAGTCCAAAACATGTGTTTCTAGATTCTTCTAAGAGTGACGTCACAGATTATAAGGCGGGGCAAGCCAGCCTCGACGATGTGGAGGAACTGCAAGACGACGATCCAGACAAGACTAACCCCGAGAAGAGAGTTCTAGAATCTTCGATAGACAACTTAGACGAGATCGACGAAGATTCAGACGAGGAAAGAACTTCGTTTGAAAACTTAAACAAAATAGGTAAAGAAAACGAAACAATAGAATGAAAATTATAATTGAATTTCTCAAAATATATACGTAAAATATACGATTTTTTATCAAAATGAATTTATCATATCAAATAGTAGTTTGAGTAGGAGTTATGGTAAATTTCTTAGGGCATAGACAAATCCCCTCCATCTCTATTTCTGTCTTTACAGCTGTGTGCGTTAAGCAGTCATAGATTATAGACTTTGAAACACTTGTCTTGACTTTAATATATCTAGGCCTAGACTTCCTTTATAAATTTAAGTTTATCAAAAAATATTTTTCACATAACATCTTAAGAATAACTTATAAGATGTAATCTAATTTGACTTTTCATGTTAATAAAAAGCTATTATATAAGATTAAATGTAATGTACATACAAAAATATATCAGAGTTCATGCTTTATCACGCAAGCGGTACTTTTCTGAAATAAAGCATTTTTATTTTAAAAAAATGCTATTTAATTTACTCTTTTATAAGCTTCTCCTGTTATGAAAAATCTTTGACGTGAATTTTACCCTCAAACAATAACTTAGATTAAATAATTTATAACTCTACACTCTTTTCAAGGAAACATGAATATTCAATAATTTTTCTTGATTACTTTTAAGTTAAATTATATACTTACGAAAACCAGAATTTTTGTGTTTTCTTATTATTATTTATTTTGTCAATTTTGCGTGTTCTTATATATTTCAAGTCACTTTATAATCAGCTTGTCTTGTCAGCTTGCTGCTATCTATATTTCTAGTCCCTAAAACTAATGATAGTAATTTTTCTTCTTGTATAAAATAAACCACCTGCCTATTAAATGGCTTAAGCTTTCTTGTAAATATACATGCCCATAATATATGCCCACATTAATAAATTTATAATATGTTAGTTAACATTTCGCACTTTTAATTCGAAACAGTAAGTAAAGTAATTTTTCATGAAATTTATAAATTAATAAATACTATACATTTTTATTAATATCGTAAATTATTTCTCTAGTAATATTTTATTTTTATTTATTTAAGAAGGTTACGGAATGAAGAGTAATTTAAAATACACTTACCCACTGCAAAAATATTGAAATTCCATTTCCTAAAACTAGATAATAATATGTTTGACTACAAAAGTTCAGAAAAGTACTACTAGATGGCGTTCAAAAACTTTATCCATATCAAAATAGCTTAAAATCACAAATGAATGTTAAATCTGAAAATATATATGTATATCAAAATATTATCGTTCACTAAAAGAAAGTGCTACGAGAAAATATAGTGAGATTTTTAAATGATAAATATATAAAATAAATTTGATGTGTAATTATTAACAAATAGTTGTATAGTAGTTATTTTAGGTGTGTGTTATATATAAGTAGTATTTGAGTTATATTGGAGCATAAATAAATGTTATTTTTTTAATTACACATTCTGGTCATAATAAAAAAATAAGTTTAAGTTTATGGTTTGACTCGAAAATGTTGCTAATAAAACTCAAATACTTAAAAATCACAAGTTGAATTTATATTACCTATTTATTAGAGAATTTTGTACTAAATAATTAATGTTTTTCTTTGTTAAGATTATTAAAAATTTACCTCCAATTAAATGTACTTTTACCTATCACAATTATATAATGCCTTTATCGATGTATCTATATTATTTATCTATAGCAAATATTAATATTATAAAGAGGTAATATTTGTTTGTTCGTTACGAGTAGGCTCAGTAACTACGAACAGGCTATATATTTTATCCCCCGTATTCTAACGGGAACGGGAACTACGCGGGTGAAACCGAGAGACGGAAGCTATATATAAAATTAGAGCCGTCACAGGCACGTTTGAAAATTTAATTTATCTATAATAATATAAAATATTAATACATAGGTATATCTGAAAATTTAAAATCTAGCTGATTTTCACATCTGTACTAAAAGTGCCTAGAATGAATATAGCTGTGTTTTATTTTAATATTAAAGTTTATAAGTATCATTGTTTACTTTGTGTGTTTTGTATTAAACCTCATAGATTCAGTTTAATTAGGCATTTTGCCTAAAAATTTACGTCATTTGACATCTCATTTTGAGTCATGACGTTCTTATGTTTTGGAGAAGTGATGCTAAAGGCAGAAACTTGCTTTCCCAAGCTTTTATAAAGAAATTTCTATTAAAAATTAATTAAAGGTTCTAGCCTTTGGTCTATGGCGGCTCTACATTAACACTAAATCCGAAAGGACCTTACCTCACCTAGATATATTAGTTGCATCCTTTTTCATATTTGTATTAAAACACACGCAATTTAGTTACTAATAAATTGTAATAAATAGCTAAAATATAGATTTTATTTACTATATAAATAAAAATAAATAAGTGTTTTAATATTAGCTGTATTATGTTCCGCAAAATGTTTCTAAATATATTTATATTTTATGAATGAGAAATACAATTTTATTTTACTGTGATTTTTGTTTTACTTTTTATTAACCTCATAGTACTCCATATAATACCTTAATTTGATTTGGACATCGATAAATAATTCAGAAATGGTAGTCCAGGAAGTAAATTTCCAGTAGTTATAATAAAGTTATAACTATTGTAAAAGTTATCTAATAGGTACTTAAATTCATTAAAAAAAGGTGTCAAAACATTATCTGTCTGTCTGTTACGCTTTTACTTCAAAACACTGAACCCATTTTGATTAAATTTGGTAGAGATTAACCTAGAGGTTGTGAAAGGACATAAGAGTACCTACTTTTTAGTTTTTACCTTCGGAATATCGAAGGTCCCACCTGGAACGGCTCTTCTCAGTAAAAGCAACTTTCAGAACCGAGCATGTCAAGATTCAGTTTATAAGTACCTATTTGTAAAGGCCTATTTGAATAAAACACATTTTGATTTTAAACGCGGTGAAACTGTGGGGAGACGCTAGTTTTCTATAAGACTAATAAATATCTGAAAGTGCGAAAATCCTAGGCAAAAATAAAGGAAGCCACATGAATTAGCTGTTTCTTATATAAGTTTTGGATCAAAATAAAACAAAACCAATGAATTAAAATATATATATTATAAAAAAAAATGTGTGGGAAACGTCATAATCATACAACAATCGACTACATATTCATTATAATTATTTATAAAAATAGAAATATATTTTTACATAATCAGTTCTTTCATAGCTTTACAATACACTTAATTATAATATATTATTTACCTTTTTAATATTTAGTAATAATAAAAAATATAATGTAAACAATAAATTCATTTTCTCTTTAAATTACTTCCATTCATCGCTTTTTTATCTTAGCTACCTGGCGGCCATTTTGTTTTCCATGTTTTCTATTGTCAAATGGCAAGGTATTGGACACGTATCATCTCAATACTGGCAAATACCATTTGAATAACAGAAAACATAGAAATACAAAAGTAACAATAAAAAAAGTATAATTAATCAAATAAATCACAGCACACCAATTAATTTTTGCATCGAATCAAAAAATAACGTGTGGTTGTTACATAATATATAAATTCAATCGTTCATAATAATTATTACATACATTTTTACTCATTTCTAATAACAGACACGGTTTCTTGAGCAAATATTATTTCGACAATAGGCAGGTAGATATTTACCTCTATTACTTTCAAATCCTTGTATTTTATAAACACGATTATTTTGCGTAAAAATATCACAAATATTTTCTGTCCATAAAAGTTACTATTTTCCAGCAATTTATATTCAGAAAGCTTAAAACTAATTGCATTACTACTTTTATTAAAAAAAAAGTACAAAATAAATAGATTTCACCACAAATTCGCTAGAAACTGTCCTAGTATGTACTTCAATTAAGAACACACATCGAACCGTGACCATCGACAATTAACTTTACTTTTAACGTGTTTCCATTAGTTTTTTTAATTAAAATAGAACATGACTAGTCCACCTTATTAAGGAAATCACCGATTTCTTAGTGCTTCAAAACTAATATCGTCCCTTAGCTTACAACATCGCATAAGTCATTTTGACCAACTTTTCAGGAGACGAAAAAAACTGTTTATTTTAAAGAGGCCAACAGACTGGCGCGCTGACACTACTTTTAGAATTAAAGCCTCTTATTGGCTGAAATCTTTATCATGTGACCCATGATTAGACGCGCAATGAGCAGCTCTATCCAATGGCATTTATATGTAGAAACAGCCAATTTTCGACTTGAGCGGTGTTGTTAGCTAAGGGACGATATTGCAAAAGGAAATCGTGTTAGTTGGCAAGTCCCTTGGAAATTACAATAAGTAAATATTTATTAGCTTTAGCTTAAAACCTTCCTGAACGATTCCAAAATTCACATTATTTATAGGTATCTATAATTTTTAATATTACGACTGGCAATTTCACAGATGACTAGATAACGCTTCGTGAATTTCAACTTGTGGCATTTATTACGCAAAATTATCGTGTATTAATATAATAGACACATAATCGTACCTATATTGTTGTGCATCGCTGAACGAAATAAAAACTATGTGTATCTCTTTCTATTTCAACAAATGGACAGAGAAAAAAAATGGTGTTAAACCTTAGCTGGATTTTTAAGACAGAACAAAAGTGATTGGATTTAAAATTGGAATTTTCACTCGATTCAATTTTAGGTTCATAAAAGTATCGATTTATTTTGATGCACAACAAATTATTTTAGGCGACATAAGACAGCTTTATCCATAGTTCATAATCTTTTGGCGCACAGATCGATTGAAATTGACATTTTTAGTACGCTTTTAACTTATTTACGTTAAAAAAATGTATATAAAATATCAGTCGATCCCAAAAGTACCTATTAAGACATTGGTAAAGTGATTTTGTCGGGACATATTTATATTAACCGCATTTTTTTAATGTTACAACACTGATACCACAGTATCTCAAATAAATATTTTGAAATACGGACACATAAAATAAGTAAAATTGAAATTATGTACATAAATAAACAATATGAGAAATGCTAATGTTAAAAATTGACCAGCAATTTAACTATATAGCAACACTTATGTAGGAACTATAAATACCTTACAACTAACATTGTCCGGTTAATATTAATATAACCCAACATATTCACTTTACCCATCACACATTCCGAAATAAGAAAATACGCGAGAAGTCAATACGATTTCAAATTATGACTTCAGCGTTATGGCAAATAATGAGGTACGCGAAATTCGCATTTAAATCGAGATTTATAGAGTTTAATATTTAAATACAATAATAATGAGGAAATAAACTCTGATATGATTATAAATTAACAATAGTTTTAGTTTAGTTTTAGTTTCCCATATTAATTCCTTCTATCAGTCATAAGAAATTGTAAAAAAATTGCGCATATTTCCGTTTTGCTAGTATTTATTAGCCACCAGATGAGTAAATTAGGCTATTTCATAACTCACCTGAGACACAATACTACAAATGAATATAATTCTGATAAGAAGGAATTTATGACTTAACGTGAAAATTCTGGACACCCTACCCCTATTTGACACTTTATGGCAAAAAGCCCGCTACGTAAAGCGTCACCGTTAAAACCTTTTTTCCTTGATCTATAAAATGATTTAAAATTAAAAACAAAACAACTGTCACATTTGCCGCGCGAACCGACGTCAATGTGACATCCATGTTTAGAAAATCATTGCCAAGTTCAGTGCACGCGTTAGCAAATATTTGGCATTGAATCATTCTATTAAATAATTATATATGTGTTGTTTGAATATAATATATAACTATCTCATGCATTTCATTTGATGTTTACTAGTTAATAAATATTGTTTAAAACTTGACCTAAAATCTCTGCTTCAACATTTCTATCAGCATTTACACGTATTTAAAAATACGCTGCCAGTTTATTTGACTTAAAAAAATATGTTCTCAGTCCTATTTGCTGGCTAGGCTAATCCCGAACTAAAGCAACGCACATAACGCCCATGTAGAAAAAAATAAAAAATCAAGATCTTAAATTTACCTCGAGACAGTCTATAAATCTGCTACTCAGGAACAATATCCAGACACACTTGGCACTTTTTGACTCCGATCAATTATATTATGGCACTTAATCACAGAATAACCACTGAAGATCGGCTCAGAGCCATTAAGGAATCCAGGATAAACCCAGGACTTCATTCACCAGTAAGGGGTGTTACCACTGTCCAAAGATGCACTCCAGGCGTTACCGTATTTTATTCGAGCACACGATATCGCTGGAGCGTTCCGCACTGATGATTTTTCTATAGTATAATTTGCTCCTTCATTATTGTCCCAAAACTCGTCGCCTTTGCAGCGGAAACCGACGCAAAAGTCCAGCCTTCTCGAGTGTATTGGCAGATGTAGTCTAAAACCAAATGTATCGTAAACAGAAGTTCCATTCTGGCTCAAAGGACCGGACTCTACGAAAGCGCAGTATGTGTCCTCGTTAGTTCTCCAACCGTCCGATGTGGATCTTATGAACACTTCTTTACCAAAATCGATGTTTTTAACTTTCACTGTACCATCTACCGTGCACTCTTTCTGTTTTAAAATTACGTTTTCGAGTGACACACATTCTTCTGTGATACGCCGCCGGAATCCCAAATAATCTGATGCTGGTTGAACAAATCTCGTCTCCCATAGGTCTATCACAGTTTGTTGCGGCGGCTTATTCTCTATTGGACTCGATACAACTTTCAGAGCCCAATACGGAGGCACATGAGACGGTTCTGTAAGGAACTTGACTTGCTCGAGCGCATAACCCCGATCGTCTGCAAAGACGACCTTTTTCTTCTTCTTCTCGTTCGGTATCCGTAAACACGACCGCGGCGCCGTTTTTAGCGTTAACTGCACCGGTTTTAATGCTGATAGACAAGGTGCTGAATATCCTCTCGATGTGAGTTTTGTGGGCCTTCGCAGAGGCGGCGTGTAGTCGGTCAGGAAGCCGGCGGGTGGACTGTGGCCGTAGAAAAGTTGTTCGGACGCTAGCATGTCGATCGCGGCGCACATCGCCTGTCTGCGAAAAAAGATACGTGTGTATAGTACAGCGGTCGGCTGCGAACTAAACGGAACGGAGAGCGCACAGCGGTTTAAATGGCTGCGCGTGCGCCGACCACGCGTATGATACGAATAAGCACACGGTGTCCATGAGTTTGGTGGAACTTTTCAGAAGTTTATTGACGTTGTATCTCTGTAATTGGGTCAGGGGTGTTTTCATGCAGTTATTAAATGACATTGATATAGAATGCAATCGCACTTTTGATTGTGTCATATATTATCGTTGTTTTTATTAGTTACGAAAATAGCTACAAAAGTGAAGTAGCAATATAATAATTTTACGATTTCGGGTTATCTGGTACAAGGTTTTTATGAGTGTTACGAGTTATATTTAATTGTATGTATGATATGCTTATAAAAAACCCGAAAATAATACGTATATGTGTTAAAAAGTTACATTCTCATACGCTATGTAATTTTTATTTAACAACAATATTATAACCTCGAAATGCCTTATTCAACAATATAGATTATTTTATATAAAATTGAGAGAACCAGATAACAACTATATCTATAGAAATTTTTTATCGTGGTAAAAGTCATCCAAACCACTTTAAGACACCTAATATGTATAATATGCAAAAACTACTTGCTTAACCGTTAATTACATTTCGACCAGAAAGCACTCCCGGGTACTCAAATTTTCCCGGGAAATAGTAACCCATGTGTCATATCAAAATATATAAGTATTTAAAATTTATAACAGGTCTGTCCCGCTTTCACCGCGGTGCATGGCCACCCCACAATCACGCCTATGTCACATCGCGAGCCGGCGCGGGCGCGTGATCGATTCAGTCCATAATCAGTTGTTTGCGCGAGGTTACATTCTATGGGGTAGAGGTGAATGAAGCTATTGGCTTCTTCTTTTCTTTTATTTTATTACAACTAGCGGAGCCGGCAGACTTTGTTTTGCCCACCAGCGGCAATCCAAATTGATGTATTATACATAAAAACTTTCCCCATGAAATACTCCGTAATTTGGTGAAAACCGCATGAAAAGCTGTTCAGTAGTTTCAGACTGAGAGACAGAGGCAGCGGGGACTACGTTTTATATATAAATAAATAAATATCCTGTGACATTTTCCACACACGGTCAATAGGATTCCAAAGTAAGCTTCAAAGTGAGCTTGTGTTATGGTAACCAGATAGCTAATTACTACATATTCTACGTCTCAAATACATCGCGTCCGCCGTTTAGACGTGAAAAAGTAACAAACATACACACTCACAAACTCGCCTTTATAATATTAGTAGATGTATTAATATGAACGTAAATTGTCAAATGAATGAATAATTCAATAGTGATTCAATGAATATGTTAGTCCTTTCCTTATTTACAACAAAAGTAAGAATATAGGTATTTATAATAACCATGGAACACGTAAAATCTTACGCAATATAAAATGTTATTAACAAAAAAACCCGTGACGTAACAATAATGTATTGTTTTAAGGTTTAATGACTTTATGACTATTTCAGGTAGGTAATGGATAAAACGAATTCAAGCTATTTGACTATTTTCTAATGAAAATAAATCATCACACAAATATTATAACTTAAAGGCGAAAGTATCGTGTCCCTAATGATTGATTTGGTATTGTTATTATTTAAATAAAAATATATATTATAGATTTAAATTAAAATTAAATATCGAAGGCAATATCCCGGGACATTTTTCACACACGGCCAATCGGATTCCAAAGTAAGCTTCAAAGTGAGCTTGTGTTATGGTAACCAGATAGCTTATATAGCGGATTACATCTAGACACAGATCAAGCAAACACATTCATGCATTCAAATGTTTCTCCTGGGTGGGATTCGAATTCACAATCTGCTTGAAAGTCAGGGGCACTAACCACAATGCCAACCGGCTTGTCAACATTTTTTAAAATCTGAATCTTAGAAGTGTTCTATCTATATATAAATATCCTGGGACATTTTCCGGTTTCACCCACGTACCCGGGAGATCTTCCATTTACCCGGGATAAAAACTAGCCTATGTCCTTTCTAGGCTCTAGACTATCTGTGTACCAAATATCATTTAAATCGGTAGAAACAGACGGAGACAGAGTTTTCTTCGGTTGAGAGCCCTCTGCGCTCACCGAAACAATCCGCGTAACGGTTTAAAAGCCATCTGAGCCTAACACCTTCTAGCCCATTCAAAAAATAAAAGAGGAGACAGAGTTACTTTCGCATTTATAATATTAGTAACAATGCTCTCTCTCTTATCTGTGACGTTTATTAATATTTTATTGGCCCTGTATCTAATAATTGTTTATCCAGCCAGTCACAACACGCGTGTCATGATAGTCATCATCATCATCATCATCATCAACAGCTCATATACGTCTCCACCGAGGAGCTCGAGCCTCCCCTAACATCGATGGGGCTTAGGCCATAGTCCACCACGCGGGCCTAGTGCGGATTGGCGGACTTCACATGCCTTTAATTGTGACATCTCAGGCATGCAGGTTTCCTCACGATGTTTTCCTTCACCGAAAGCCAGTGGTGTGAATCCGTACGTAAGTTTTTTTTTTTTTATAAACTCAGAGGTACGGGCCAGGGATTTGAACCAGCACCCTCATGATCGTGAGTCGGTGCGTTCCCAACTGAGCCACCACGGCTACGGTCCTGATAGTACGATCAAATATTTAGTTATTCTCCCCACTGGTTGGCACAAAATGCTATTTGCAAAGCCAAATTTCTCAGATTTATATCCTACTAATTTTATGAATGCAAAAGTTTCTAGTGTTTTCATTATGGTCTGTGATCTTAATTATTTAGATTGTTATTAGAAGCCAAATATTTTTTTTTAAAGGAGGCGTCTGATGGCTTTTACACCCTTACACGGAGTGTTTCGGTGAGCGCAGAGGGCTCTCAACCGAAGGTAAGAACCGACAGGCATCCTACAATATTATAAATGCGAAAATTTCTGCGAATAGATAGATGTTTGTTACTCTTTCACGCCAGAAATTTATCACAGAGTTAGAATATGTTCTGGAATAACACATAGGCAACTCTTCATCCCGAAAATTGAAGATACCTTGGGAATCCGGGTGAAACCGCGTGGAGCTACTAGTAAAAAATATATATATAAAATGAAGGATATTCTATTGTAAATAAATCTGGTATGTGACTGATGAATCACTTTTTATATAAAGCTTATGTCTTGAATGAGTAACTCCGTAGACAGAAGTCATTAGAGTATATTTGGCATAGAAAATAAATAAATTTTATAAATATCCTAGGTCATTCACACATGGTCAAACTAAGGATAAATTGTATTGTACTCTAATACTATAAAGCCTAAAGTTTGTGAGTGTGTATATTTGTTACTTCTTCACGTCTAAACGAATGGGGCGATTTTAATAAAATTTGGTATTGAGTTAACTGACACCCTGGATTAACACATAGGCTATTTTTTATCCCGGGAAATTTGAAGATCCGCCGGGAAGGCGGAGCAAAAGCCAGTATGTTATATACCTACAACTTAAAAAAATAGATAGACGCGAATATTTGTCCTGGGTGAGAATCGAATCTGCTGCGACTGGCGGCGGCGGTTTGAACGTCAGGATCGCTAACCACAAAGGACATACGTTAATCGATTTTATTTTGTGAAATATTCTCCATATTATAAATAGTTTGAATTCTGTTTTACTTTTTTATTGGCTTTCACCTTTAAGCCTAGAACGCAAAAAATGTTTTCGAAAGCGCGAATAGACAATCATTGATCGGATTCCAAATCTAAATGTTAATGTATAAATGTCAAACTGAAGCTACTACTTCTAAAATCAACCTTTCCGCCATACTTATTATAAATGGCCCAGTTCATCAAACCATATGTCACTTGAAGCCTAGGTACGTAACAAAGAAATTAATGGCGCGCCGTTCCGATAACGAATAATAATACGAGAAAAAAATGTCTGCCGGCATTTTTTTTTTCCATCCGTCGATAAGATAATGTGTCTAGAGCAACATGTGTGAGCCTCGTGGCTATACTATCGGATGTAGTGGTGACAATGTCTTTGGAAAAAAAAACAGAAAAAAAAGGTTGGATTAAAAAATCCATCCAGCCATCTTAGTTGTGTGTTGAGAGCTCTTAGAATCTTCCAGATAAGTCTAGTTGGCTTTGTGGCTAGCGGAAATGTATGTTCCTATATCGTCCTAATATCAAATACCTGCCTAATTAAATTTAAAAAATAATCAGTCGAATTGAAACCTCTTTTCTTTTTGGAAGTCACTTAAAAATATTGTATGCGGGAACATATCTGTTTGTTCTTTGTCTAAATATTATTTACTAGCTGCCTCCGCGTAGTTCCCGTTCCCGTGAGAATACAGGGATAAAATATAGCCTATGTTACTCGGGGATAATGTAGCTTTCCAAAGGTGAAAGAATTTTTGAAATCGGTCCAGTAGTTGCGGAGCCTATTCATTACAAACAAACAAATCTTTCCTCTTTATAATATTACTATAGATCAATTATGTATTATGGCACAATAGTAGGTAACTGTGGCACAATGTACGCAAATTTTGTAATCATACTGGCCGTGTGAGGAGTAATGTTATGTTCTAGGATTTTATTTAACTCTAAAAACCGATGATAAATCGCACATTAGTCCATTTCAAAGTCATCAGTTTTGAACTTTAAAACAAAGAGAATGTTATACATATATGTATTAGATCAAAGCTAATTTAAGTAATAAATAGCGTTGTTTAATGGCCGCCGTATCCAATAAACTATATAATCCACTTTTATCTCCGCAATCGTTGTATTTTTTTCGAATATTATTGTACCGAATTATTATACGTAGACATAATTAATTGTAGATGTGATATTTCGTTAAAAACGCTACCTATTTTAAATAAAATGTTGTCATAATGACGTATTTCCCTGAATCGAATTTTAATCCGTTTTTATCTTCACAATCGGTATATATTTTTGTAATATTACAACGTAATTGATAACAATCAAATCAGTATCACTTTATCATTGTTATAGTTCCTATCATAGACTAGAAAATGTATATCTGAATCTATGATTACGGAATCATAATACTGGATGAAATTATTTCCGAATTAATTCTAAGTAAGAAGTCGGTTAAAAAAAATATTACAATTGAGTTTCGTACTTTTAATATCTATGGTCTCTTGCGTTTTGTTGTCATAATAATATAGGTATTTCTTGAAAGCGTGATGACATGATTATTATATTAATAAGTACCTGATACTGTATGCCCCGCTCAGTAACCCGTTATCTCTATTATTTATGTTTAACATGCAGAAAAATATATAAAACATTAAATTATCTGTCACTATGCTCATATTCATTAACATAAATGTGACAGTTTACTGATTGTGACTCAACTCAATCCATTAAATTTATTTTCTCTAAGTTTTTATCACGCGTAACTTATTCAACAACATGACATTCGGTACATAGATAAAATATGTACTGGATTAACGTGTGTATATTAAATATCCCAACGATAAAAACATTGTAGGAAATTGAAAATGATGGAAAACTGAAAATCTATGATCTAAATAAAATCTCAAAGATATACCCAACAAACCAAAACACTAATAAAAGGTTAGTTTGACCTCAATCAAGTTCCAATTAGTTGGCAAAGAAATTAATTTAGAAAAAAACTAAAAAAAAAAACTATTTTGCTGAATACCCATACTAACAGTTAGATTAAACTCGGACATTTTTTCCAAGCGTAAATACTAGATAGTCTTAAAACCTCAACCTCTTTCACTTTCGTTTAAATAAAATACATTTTTTTAATCTATGCTTTAAACAATTATAAAAAAAAATGGTGGCATGTTCGCGCGATAAGATACACAGTCCAATGACCTCCACTATCATATGGCATTGGAGTGTATTAAAAAACAATACATTAAGGTATCAATGTCAAGGACTTATGTACATTAGACAATACTAGCTTATTCCGTGGCATCATTCAACTTTAACTAATAATAATTAATGCCAGAATTTGTTTGTCATTACTACTATAATTTGATCTATACATATTTGTACAGATACATAATACTTTTTTATTCCGAAAATTATCCGCAATTAAAGCTAGTTTAAAAGTTGTTTCGATAAGGGGATACTCTTTATCACTCTTATATATGATGGGAAAATCGTGAGGAAACCTGCATGCCCGAGATGTCACAATTAAAGGCATGTTCCCTCCGCCGCCGCACTGCGCCCGCGGACCTATGTATGGCCTTAACCCCCTCGTGCTCGTGCTTTTTTTTTTAAATGGACTAGAAGGTGATAGCCTCAGATGGCTTTTACACCGTTTCGGTGAGCGCAGGGGGCTCTCAACCGAAGAGAATTTAAGCGGCAGCGCTGAGGGTGTCCCCTGCAGGACCGTGCCTCGCCTCAGGGCGTCACTGGGGGAAGTGAGGACTCACTTGACATGATTATTTAGGAGAGGCTCGTGCCTCACTCTAGACGTATATATAGGGGGTAAAGATCTAGTTTCTTTTGGCACACTAAAAGAGCTAATTTCTGAAATAAAAGTTGCCAATTTTTTGTGGAGCATAGAGAGTCTTAGCCAACGACAGAAAATTGGCTTCGAAGAAGACAAATTATGATGGTTTCTATCACCAAGTTACCATTTTGTGTGTTGGTAACATTAGTGCCAACGCGTGTTGCCATGTGAAATAAATAATTACCAGTTAATTGTTGGAAACTAATTTTGCAGTCGAGTGTAACCGAGTGATGTAAGCACTTTCGTGAAATAATAATTATGTACTGTGGTAGTAAGTGGAGTACGTAACATTTTTTTTTAGTTAAACTGAAATCCACATCGTTAGGACCAGATAAAGACTCATATCTATATCCAAGCATACTAATATATAAATCTGAATAGGTACTTTGTTTACTTGAACGCGCTAATCTCTGGAACTTGTGGTCTGATTTGAAAAATGTTTTCAGTGGTAGATAACCCATTTATCAAGGAAGACATATCATTTCACTACGCCGAATAGAGGCGGAGTATCAACAAAAACAGTTGCAAAAACGCTAACGAAGTTGGTACATAAAAATACTAGATGACCCTTTTTCTTATGATCCAGAAAAGTTTTTCTGACGCGTAATAAGGATTTATAAAGTTCATAAAATAAACAAAATACAAAACTGTAAGTAAGATGTTTGAACAGACATCTACAATCAATCGCAGCCGTCGTTCGCTCAAAATCCATTATTATGTAAAACAGCGCGACAGAAAACGTTTCGCATTTGACGAATCGACAAAATACCTTTCAGACAAGTATTCGTCATTCGACTGTCATTTAAATTTCAAATAAATCATTCATATGTAAATTAAGTATTTACTTCACTAGCACCGGAACAACCTACCTTTTTTTTTTTTCAAAACAACACCGTCACATTTCCAAATAGGTCACTGTTAGTTCAAAACTTTTTTAAACGCATTTTTTTATAGTCTACCTATAGCATAAGTTTTTTTTATTTCACTAGCACCACTCCAAAGCCCTCATTCGCAAAAGAGTTTTTTTACCGGACGTTTAAAAAGCGTTCAAACACAACAAATGCATTTCCAAGTACCATAATATGCTCTATTTCCAACGCCTTAGTTGAAAATGCAACACCAATCGATAAAAAAAAAAAAATTGAAATCGCTTCGCCCAGTCGAAAGTTATGAGGTAACAAACATAAAATAAAAAACAAAAAAATACCAGTCGAATTGAGAACCTCCTCCTTTTTGAAGTCGTTTAAAAATGCGTCGCGTTTTAAAAACGCTGTCATATACATGGGAATGCGTTATATTTGAACGCTTAGTTCAAAACTTTTAACGCAATTTTTTATGGCATTATGTCCATAGCATTAGTTTATTTTTTATTTCACTAGAACCACTCTAAGGAGTATGGATTATTGCGACGTTCCACCGTAGTGTAAAACCGATAAAATTGTTTGCATGTATAATCACGTATTCACGTGGAAATTATAGATAAACTATTGACACATGTTGTAAATGTGTACCGTGATACGTTGGTTTTGCAAAATCATATATAATTAGACGCTAATTACTTGTGACGTTTTAATAACTAATTAAAATATAAACTAAACTAAGAATGCTATTGTCACAGTATGTTAACTGTAGGTCACGAAAATTAAAAAAAATCTCTGCTCTGCGTTTTTTTTAGTCTATTTTTTAAGTAAATATTTTAACCCAAATAAAAGCCATTTATCATTATGAGTACCTACAGATACCTAATTGAAAAAAAAACATGTTTGTTTAAAAACATAAGACATTTGCATAGTTTCTTTTATACATGTCGAAATTAAATACCTACTAATTAAATAAATATTTCAGATCAAACTAATTCGTCTAAGGTCAGATATAGCTCGAAATTTAGACCTATTCCTTTTACTAAATAATAACGCATTTCCTTGTTCATTTCAATATAATAGATAAATATGTCATATGCGTGGAGCTGGCGTGACATTTCAATGCCTAGGAGGCAAAATCTTAAGCAGTATGCGTCTAAGCTTTCGAATAAACACTAGCTATGTTTCTAGCCCTCATTTGCACGAGAGTTTTTTTAACGGACGGAAAAAAGCGTTCATACGTACAACAAATGCATTCCCAAGTGCCATAATATGCTCTATTTCCAACGTTCAAAGTTGAAAATGCAACACCGCTCGATAAAAAAGCGTCGCGTTTTAAAAACGCTGTCGTGTGAACATATACATGGGAATGCATTTCTTGTATTTGAACGTTTTTATCGTCCGGTAAAAAAACTTTGGTGCGAATAGGGTTACCATATCTCAGGATTTGTCCTGAGATTTCAGGATTTTTCGACTCTTCTCAGGATTCCGGCCGGATTTAGCAAATCTAGTGATATCTCAGGATTTTTAATAAAATACAGGTTACATTTTAAAGATCTCTCTTATTAAACTACTAAAAATAATCTTCTTTTGGTAACAATTGCAGTTAAAATCAATACTTATGTATTAATTTAAAACAAACTTAAAATAATCTTCTTTTGGTAACAATTGCAGTTAAAATCAATACTTATTTATTGAAGTAAAACGAACTAAAAACAGTCTTCTTTTGGTAACAATTGCAGTTAAAATCAATACTTATGTATTAATTTAAAACAAACTTAAAATAATCTTCTTTTGGTAACAATTGCAGTTAAATCAATACTTATTTATCGAAGTAAAACGAACTAAAGACAATCTTCTTTTGGTAACAATTGCAGTTGCAGTTAAAATCAATCCTTATTTATCAAAGTAAAACAAACTAAAAATAATCATCTTCAATAATCATCCTTAAAAATAATGTTACTAACATTTGCAGGTAAAATCAATACTTATTTATCCAAATAGGTACTTAATTAGTTTTGTCGTATTTAATATTTGAAGAAACTTTTTTAAGTAAATTCTTTTCTTTGATTATTGATTTATAAAATGCCTCACAAGTTAAACTCTTCAAGTTATATTGAACTAAAAGTAGAGCTCGAATTGAAGACACGTTTAGTCGGTTTCTTTCTTTCGACCATTGAGCTCCCATGATAGAAAAAACTCTTTCTACGTTTGCATTTTGAGCTGTTATTGCAAATATATATTGACAAATACGCAGTATCTCTGGCAATCGTGAAATACCTATTGTCTTGAAAATGTTTGCCCACAACGCATGAAGCATTACGTCAAAAAATGCTTCTTCCTGTTTTGTCAAAAAACTATTCAGAGATGCAATTTCATCGAATAACTTCACATCATCTATGTGCATTCCTTTTCCATTTAGATAATGAATTGATAAAGCAATCTGATCAAAGTCGATCATTTGGCCCTTTTTCAGCATCAACCAATTAAAGACTTTGAAATCATCTAAAGGCGTCATCCACTTGATCAGATATTCTACGCAAGTCTTATACATATTTTTAAGGTCATGCTTGAAAACTTCTTGGTTTTCCGCAGTGCACTTAGCCAGCAACTCTCGCACTTTAAGTGGCATGAAGTTTGCGTTCGCTCGTGCAACTAAAATTTCATGTGTGGATTCGAGGATTCTTTTAATATCTAAAACAGAATTGTTTTCTTTTTCGATGTCTTCAATTTTCGTCTGAAATATTGACATCAATGAGTGAGCAAGAAATAAATAAACTTCGCTGAGTTCATTTTCAAAAAAGTTCTTCAAAGTAATTGGTACACCAGGAGTAGATAAAAAGTACTGCTTCAACGGTTCATACATCTTCAATATTCTTTCGATCGCTGGAAACAGACTAAGCCATCGGGTCTTGCTATGAAACAATAGTTTCTGATAATTGACGTCTATATATTCGCTGATATCCTTCAACGCCTCCGTGCGTACGGTGTATACGGAAAAATAATTAAACAGCTTCATTACTACAGATTCTATATCAATATGCAGATTATCAGTGCCATGTTGAATACAATTGTGTAGTATGTGCGCTGGGCACCCAACTCCTACGATATCTTTGTCCAGAAAGTTTTTTAAATTAGTCCAAACATTTTGTCCCGGTTGCCGATTTACTCCGCCAAAATTAACATTAGCGTTGTCTGCTGTAAATGATACACATTTCATCAACAAGTCGTACTTTTGCAAGCTTGTTTTAATTATCTCTGTTATAGTGTTAGCATTTTCATTGGGTGTGCTCAGCACATCCAGCAGTTTGGTTTTAATTCCTTCTTGCCAGTCGAAGAATTGTATCATAATAGGAAATATTTTTTCAGCACCGTGATTACTTGCATCTGTGGAAACGCCCAAGAAGTTGACATTTTGTAATGAGACTTGTACCTGTTCAATTACCCACGGAGATATCACGCCCGTTACAATGGCCTCAGTATCGTGGTCGTTTGGTACTTGAAGACATTTTAACTCGTATCCATGATGGATGGATAATCCATCCAACAGCTCCGATTCTCGCTCGCTCGCCCGTCCCGTGGTGACACTCAATGAAGCGTAATCCAACCTTCGCAATGGCGCAAGACGAACTGACTGAGTGACCGACCGAGCGAGCGGCAACCGCGCTGCGGGGCGACGGGCGCCCCCCTCCTCCCTCCACCCCGCTGTTTTGAGTGCGATGTACATACAAGCTTGCAACGCGTCGCGTAAAACGCGTATACAACGATAGTAATACGTTTTTGAGAGAAAATTCTCATCTGTAGAAAATCTCAGGACTTTTCCATGGAAATCAGGCCTTTTCTCCGGACTTTTGATTTTTTCATCTGGTAACCCTAGGTGCGAATGAGGGCTTATAGATTTACTAGAATCCACAGGCACAAGAAAAGAGCGGCAAATTCAAAATCAAGAGTTATCGACACTGACAATAAACGGAACAACGAGTTTCATATTTTTGTTCTTTTATCTAATAATTTTTTTAAGGTATTTATTTTTTTGGTGTTGGTAACCCTTTTTTATTGACAATAATTTTCTTTATTCGAGTTGGTAAAGTTGAGATTTTTTTTACAACTTTTTTTATACCAAGTAGGCCGTCATATATACTTCGCTCTTTATTGATACCACAAAAAAAACATGTTCTGAAATCGTGCTATTTACATTTATTTTTGTTGCGTAAAATTTTAATTCAATTTTATTTAACAAACTGACATGGCGATTTAAATCAGCGAAATATCCTCATATAGGTAAATAAAGTTACGTAAATATTTATGTATTGATTGTAATGTTATTTTATATGTTTGATATAAAATAATGATCGTTTATGTAGGTGTGTCACATTCACAAATTAATAATCAACGTGACTTTATAAGGTTAAACAATAGGTATGCTAGGAAAACTATTTATTTTATATTGACATAATATTTTGTATTATTACTAGATAGCGGCGATATATAAACAAATATTTAGATAATGGAATAGCTATAGGAATGACAAAATTCACATTTTAATAAATCGACTTATCCGTAGAACAAAGTAACATCTCCCAAATCACTACTTTAGAGAAGAGTGATTTGAAGTTTGATTTGCACATATTTTACCCTAACATTTTCTAAATCGGTTTAGAGAATTGATACTTTTACCAACGTATTAAAACATTACTATCCGTTTATTAAATACTAATATTATAAAGAGGAAAGATTTGTTTGTTTGTTTGTTTGTAATGAATAGGCTCCGAAACTACTGGACCGATTTCAAAAATTCTTTCACCTTTGGAAAGCTACATTATCCCCGAGTAACATGGGCTATATTTTATCCCTGTATTCCCACGGGAACGGGAACTACGCGGGTAAAACCGCGCGGAGGCAGCTAGTTAAATATAAGTAGTTACTTATTGTAGACTTAGACACACAATAAAAGTGGTTTGGGTTCAAAGTCACATGGAACTTTGTTCTACGGATAGGTCGAAATATCCTGCGACATTTTTTACACACGGCCAATCTGATTCCAAACTAAGCAGAGCTGTGCTTTCGTAATACTCCTTTAAATCATACTTATATAGATACTAGTGGCATCCCGCGGTTTCACCCTCGTTTCCGGCGGATCTCCATTTTCCCGGGATAAAAAGTAGTCTATGTGTTATTCCAGAACATATTCTACCTCTGTGCCAAATTTCATCGCGATCCCTACAGCCGTTCTGACGTGAAAGAGCAACAAACGTCTATACATACATTCTCACAAATTTTACGTCTCTCGGGAACGCGGGAGAAACCGCGGGGAGTCACTAGTATACCTATATATATATATAGAGTAGTTACGTCGCCTGTATATTTTCTATCTCTTTCACACATTGTAGGTATATCTGGTTATATTTACCGTATGTTTTTATTGTATGTTAATTAATACTATTCAATTTAAAATCTACATTCTAGAAAGTAATTATCATAATGATCTTACAACCTTTTGTTTAAAACTGTGTCTTATGGTTATAAAAATACGGTTGAATATATATTGAGAGTTATAGTTCAGTTAAGGTCAGAATACTAGTCTGCCCTTTGTAATGTGGTTTTGATAAGTTGAACTTGTCTCGAAGTTTCTACTATTATTTATATTTATATAGATAAATAATAGAACATTTACTATATAGATAATAAATGTTCTTGGAAGAATAGATACTCAGATTTTAAACAATCTTCTGTTCTGACCATTTTCGAAGTCTAAAATTAGCGTAGGTCCTGAGGCTTATAGCCCATTCAAAACATCCTATCAATATTATTGATGGATGTTTTTCGTAGAAACTAAATAACGGATTTGGTTGAAATTTGAAACAAAGACTGTATTAACACATAGGCTACTTTTTATCACGGGAAAATGGAAGACTACTTACTAAGTACTATTATATAATAAACTAGTGGCTCCCCGCGGTTTCACCCGCGTCCCCAAGGGATCTTTATTCTCCCGGGATAAAAGTAGCCTATATCTTCTCTCAGGTTATAGACTATCTGTGTAGTACCAAATTTCATTTAAATCGGTTCAGAAATTTTAGCGTGAAAGCGAGACAGACAGAGTTACTTTCGCATTTATAATATTAGTATAGATGTCAAAAATATTGGTTATCTGTGTAAACCATCGACAACAAAGGTATATCAAATAAGCTCATGCTTACATAAAAAATATAGTACCTACGTATTTATGTAATAGGCCTCAGCTCAAACAAAGTAGGTATATACATACCTATAGATACGCAAGCAACTTTCTCTAAAGCACTTTACCGCGTATTTCACCAAGAAGTGAACTACAAACACGTATAATAGTACTAGTTTAGATCTAGGAAAAAAATATGGTCTAGACTTTACAATAAGTTAGTGTTGTATACACCCATACTGGGGTTGCCAGAAAGTTACTAAGTACTGTAACTTTTTACGTCTTTTGGTTACTATCAATTATTAAAATACATATCGACCTATCCGTAGAATAAGTTTCATGTGATTTTAAACCCAAACCACTTTTATTGTATGTTTATCTCTACAATTAGGTACCTATATTTAATAAACGGATAGTAATATTTAATATGATGGTAAAAGTAATTCTCTATTCCGATGAAGAAAAAGTTAGCGTAAATATGCCAAATATCACCCTTCTCTAAAGTAGGGATTTGGCAGATGTAACTTTGTTCTACGGATAAGTCGATATATAACACTAATGGACCCGGCAGACTTCGTTCTGTCCACCAGTGCCACCAGGTCCAATTGCAAATCTAAATCATTCTCTCGAATCACCTTGATCACACACAAAAACTGTCATCAACATAGGTCCATCCGTTTAGGAGTTCAGTGTCATACAACAACACGAGAAATATTTATATTATGATATTCGAGAAATCATCATCATCAGCTCATATACGTCTCCAACGAGGAGCTCGAGCCTCTCCTAACATCGAGGGGCTCTAGGTCATAGTCCACCACGCGCACCTTGTGCGGATTGGCGGACTTCACATGCCTTTAATTGTGACCTCTCGAGCACGCAGGTTTCCTCACGATGTTTTCCTTCACCGAAAGCCAGTGGTGTGAATCCGTAGGTACGTAAGTTTTTACAAAACCTAAATAATTATGTAAATTCTATAAACATATATGCAAAGGTTCATGCACAGAAATGGCGATGAGTTTTAGAGAGAAAACAGCAATCGAAGTGATGATGATGATGATTGGTCAGACTGATTTCGGCCATGGCGACCACTTTGACTCCTAGTCAGTCTGGCGCTGGTGCGCCCGAAGATGGCTTATGTAGCCTATTTTTGCGGCGAAGCTCCGTGCACACCGAGGGCACGTGAGTACGCCGTTCTCATAATTATATCCTATGGCAGCAGGAGGGCGAGCCTTTAACTGTTCGCGTTTGGTATCAAGGTCAGCTTTACGCTGAACCTTGAAAAATAAATAAAGTTATTTATTTCTTAGAAACGTCACATTTTGTGGACACTCGTGCTATGTACTTATGACTAACTGTACTGGCAACTCTGATTGACATAGTACCTACTATAATATTTGTCGTCAATCAAAATCGATTACCACTATGACTACTCCATGTGATTCACGAGTTAAATTCAAAGAAAGATAATATTTTGTTAAATTACAAGTAATTTAGATTTACTGTATGTATGAATCAAAAATAGTTTAGGTATAGGTATAAGATTTAGAAAAACATAGGTCATTGTTCAAATAATGAATAATCGGTATTCTCTTTTAAATCGTAGTCGCATGACTATAAATACCGATAAAATATATTTATTAATTTGAATAAAAAACTTCCACCATTTTTTTATATAAGGTGTTAGCCTCAGATGGCTTTTACACCCTTACGCGGAGTGTTTAGGCACATGAGTAGATAAACGGAACAGAGGCAAAGCTTCCTAAGAACGTGCAAAATTGTTACCTATTTTAGTAGGGTTGTCACAATAAGTTAAGACAAATTAAACTAAACATTGGTTAAATAGTTTTATCATTCAGTATGATGGAATACTTTACAAATTACTTACTCTAATAATTTTCTTTTTTAACAATTTATTGTTTCTTTTAATGGTGTGGTAAATTCTGAATCTAACATAGTTTTTTTAAGTAATTTAATACGTTTAAGCATTTCGTTGCCAACATTAACAATATTTATTTCAAGATCGAAATATTCCCTAAACTTTTGCTCGAGCAATTCAACAAATGCGATAAAATTATAATAAAACAAACAACGTGCGTCGTGCAGACCCTGCGATTGTCAACTGGCTGTGCCGGGGCAAACCGGTTTTTGTCAGTCTCGCCGCGTACGCGACAAGCGGCCAGTGGTCACGCACACGCGCCCCGCGTGCTTGTAGTGGTGCAACCGATTCGCGCGGTTGTATGAAGCTTTGTCTCTGTTCCGTTTATCTACTCCTGTGGTTTAGGTGAGCGCCTCAGGCTCTCACCCGAAGGCGAGTTGAAGCGACAGCGCTGAGGGTGTCCCCCGCGCGTGCGGGACCGCGCCGACGCTCAGGGCGGCGCCGCGGCGCTGGGGGACGAGGGGACTCACTTCCCCCAGGGCGGCGCCGCGGCGCTGGGGGAAGTGAGGACTCACTTGGCATTTTTCAAGACAATTAAAATGCGCCGCGGCTTGTGAGCTTAGTATAAATTAAAATTTGTTCTACGCTTAAGCATTATTTACATAAATTCTATATAAAGACATATTTTTGTAAAACTTACTTTACGTTGATTCCTTTGATTAGTTTACAATCATCAGTTTTTCATTATCTGTAACAAAAAGAATATAATTATAATAAACACATTATTTTAATTAAGAAGTTAATATGAATTTTCACCAAACACACGAACTCTTTAGCTTTATTATATTAGTATAGATACCTATAGTTAAAACATTTGGCATTTTTAATAATTGACATATACTCGTATGATTATTGCTTTTTGATAAAAATCAGTATTACTTGTTATAGTATGATTGTTTGTATTACCATATAATTGAGACATTATTGCTTCTTTTAAAAAAACATTGAGCCTAGGCAAAACTAGTTTGTCCTTAAATCGGGTTTGGCCGGTAACATAGATTATAGATATAGACAAGTAATTTTTGTCTATTATCAGACGTAATATAATTACATCACAAAACACGTAATATATAGGTATACAGTATCATAATATAACAACATGTAATCGTCGATTTGGCACAGGAAAAGAATAACATTAAAGTATTTGGCAGACTTTATCAATAAAAAAAAACTCGGTGGGGAAACCCATTCATTTCAGTACCACGACATATTTAGAATGAAAGAATCTGCTGATTGAACTACTCTGAATCTTTCATTTGCCGTTAGCAACTGACTTATGAGTCACTAGTCGTGGATTTTATTCCCACCCAGAACATATGTGTTCTGTATCTATATCTATATATATAAAACAAAGTCCCCACCGTCTGTCTGTCTGAACGCGACGAACACAAAAACTACTAAACAGATTTTTATGCGGTTTTCACAAAATTACGGAGTATTTCATGGGGGAGTTTTTATGTATTTACTTTTTGGATCTACTGAACCGATTTTCAAAATTGTTTCACCAATAAATAGCTACGTTATTGTGGAGTGTAAAATGCTATATTTTATCCCCCCATTGCCAATTGCAAAATTTTACACGAATAAAAATAGGTAGGTACCATTTATTGGGTATTGAAAGGCTCATAGAAATAAACATTTAATAAAGTAGATTACATACTCACGAGCTTTCGCCTTCATTATATTAATGTTTACTTTGTTTTATATTCTGTTTGTATATTATTTTATATTAATTTAAATTTTTAAATTAATTTTATATTTCATATAAGTAGTTTGTTAATTTTCTCATATATGTTGTTTTTGTTGTAAATGTTGTGTATATCTTTAATTGGTGCACACATCAGACTTATGGTATATTCTTTTTGTTTGTAATTTTATAATGTGTGCTGTTGATGTACCTTTTAGAAATAAATAAATAATGTGATGATCTTCACGTTAGAATCATTAGCTTTTCATTTGCATATAAATATAAATCTGACTGCAAACAAAAATCTCATATCCGAGTTTAAACAATCAAATGTTAAATTTAGACATAAAAACAGTAGTCTGTAACACAATACGGAGAGACAGACAGACGCACCGCACTGTTATCCGATACTCTTCCTATATTATGACATATCAATCAAGGACTCACTACCGCAGAACTGAAATACTTGTTACATTGTCAACGGAAAATCGTAAAAAAGGTTTAACTATAATTATAAATAAATAAAAATAAATATCCTGGGTCATTTTTCACACACGGCCAATCAGATTCCAAATTAAGCATCAAAGTGAGCTTGTGTTATGGTAACCAGATAACTGATATACTACATATACTAATTTTAAATACATACTTATATAGATATTGACATCCAGACACAGGACAAACAGACATATTCATGCATACAAATGTTGGTCCTGGGTGGGATTCAAACTCACGACCCGCGGCTTGAAAGTCAGGGTCACTAACCACAAAGCCAACCGGGCTGTCAAATATATGTCATTATAATCAACTAGTGCCTCCCCCAGTCCTGGATTTATGTATAGGCCTTATAGGCCGCGGCCTAGGGGCGGCAGATTTCAGAGATGTAACTACATGGGCGGCGGAAATAAAGTGTGTAGGCACTAACGAAGTTGCTACACTTGCTACTAGTACTAGTTTATAATATTAGTAAGACTAGAAAAATTCAAAATGGCTACGCACGTTCGCTTCAACGCGAATCTCTCATCGTAGTATATAAATATCAAATCCCTCACTTACATTGATAACTTTCATCGACCTTGTTGAGATAACATTGTGTATCTACTTAGGTATTTCGTATTGATACGAGAAAATAATTTATTGTTAAGTTTTTAGTGTAAAAAAATAAATATCCTAAGACATTTTTCACACACGGCCAATCTGCTTCCAAACTAAGCAGAGCTTGTGCTACTTAACCAGATAGCTGATATACTGCATATACCACTTTTTAATTACATAGATATACAATACTAATATTGTTATATTTATTATTGTAGATTATAATTATTAAGAACCTAGGTATTTTAAGTGAAACTTGATTCCTCAATTTTCTGTAGTAGGTATTTCATGTCATTGTCAGTGTATAGATATTTACCACCAGACACAGAACAAACAGACATTTTTAATGTTCATGGAAGGATAAAATAAGGTTTGATAAAAACTAAATTGGATTAACACTTCTTATAGTTTTATTCGAAGCCATAGGAAGGCACTTGATTTAAATAGAACAAACCGTGCGTCACGTATGGAATGTTGGAGAACTAAAGGGAAATACGCGGGTGAAACCGCGGGGCGGAAGCTAGTTTATTTGTACATGCAGTAATCTATCTATATACCTATATATAACAAAGTCCCCGCCGCCTCTGTCTGTCTGTCTGAACGCGATGAACAAAAAAACTACTGAACAGATTTACGTGCGGGTTTCACCAAATTACGGAGTATTTCATGGGGAAGGTTTTTATGTATAATACATCAATTTGGTCCCGGTAGGTGCCGCAGGTGGGCAGAACGAAGTCTGCCGGCTCCGCTAGTATACCATAATAGAAACACTTCTTAGTTTGGAATCAGATTGGCCGTGCGTAAAATATGTCCTATACAAAAAAAACGTTTCTTTTTACGCAGGTCATTTCAATGTTAAAAACTGTAGACAGACGGAATTGAATGAGCCAAACGACACTGGCCTTAATTGCAGCCTTCAGTTAATGGAGGAACATTTATTTTTAAATTTACGATAATTTTTTTTTTTAAACTGATATTGTGGAATATCGTATCATGCATTCTAATTATATAAGCCTGTGATATTGGCGGCAATATTTGGATATCTTTTGGTTAATTTTGGATTAAGAGATACGTTAATATTATTTATGTTGGGCCCTCTATTTGTATGTTTCTATGTATCGATTTATGGACGTTTGTTCCCATTTCACGCAATAACTTCTGAACGGATTTGGATGAAATTTGGAACACTACTTTATAACTTCTTTTTTGCATTCTTCACACACGGCCAATCGGATTCCAAAGCCTCAAAGTAAGCGTGTGTTATGGTAACCAGATAACTGATATACTAGATTTTAAATATATAGATATTTACATTCTCGGATTACCTAACTTGGCTACCTTTGATCCCGGGAAAATAAAGAACTCCAGGGAACGCGGGTGAAACCGGAGGGAGCCACTAGTTGACACATAGGACTTATATATATTTATTAAGACAGGTGGAACGGTCGAACCTTCTGAAATAAAATAACTGGTGAATTAAAAATAGTCATCAAATGATAACCATTATAGGCCAGGGTTATCGGCTGGTCCAATAATGATGTTATTGTTTGTTTGTACAGCACGCGGGGAAGATAAAAATGCACGTGTCACATGCTGACTTTACCGACGACAAAATATTTATAAAATCGGAAAAAAAGTAAGTCAGCGGGGTAAATACATAGATACTATAATATTTTGTACAGAGGAGTGACTTTTTCTATTGTTACCCGGAGTGTTTCGGTGAGCGCAGAGGGCTCTCAACCGAAGGAAGACAGAGGAGTGATTTGATTTTTTTTCATTTGTTTTTTTTATACCACAAAGGTGTCAAACAGGCATACGGTCCCACCTTTTTTTTTTTTTTTTTCGTGGGGAAATCCTCATGGATACCCTGCCCCGCCTCGGGGGAGGGCGGGTGGGTTATGCCGGACTCGACCGGCTAAAACCCCACGGTGGTCGCCATCAGCGCTGTAGAGGGGTCAGGGTTCTCCGTACGGAACACATACCATGGACCCCTCCATGCGCGACGCTAAAAGCCCCTCTCGGGGGAAGCTATTGACAGCTTCCCCAGCACCCTCGCTGTGCTATTGCACGATGGATCGAGACCACATCGACCCATCGTCTTCCTCGGGTTCGCCTGCTGGGCGCTCGGGACCCCCATTATACGGTCCCACCTGACAAGCGGTTACCGTAGCCTATGGACGCGCGCAACACCAGAGGCGTCACACACGCGAATGTCTGCTATGAATAGGCTAAACTACTGGACCGATCTGAATAATTCTTTCACCAATAGAAATCTACGTTATATGTGCACCTTTATAAACATGCCTTTCTATATATTGTTGAAAACCGTATTAAAATCCGTTGCGTAGTTTAAAAGATCTAAGCGTACAGACGGCGGGAAGCGACTTTGTTTTAGACTATGTAAAGATAATAAATATCCTGAGGCATTTTTCACACATGGTCAATCTGATTTTAAGGCAAACAGAGCTTGTACGTATGGTAACCATATAGTTGATATGCTTCATATACATACTGATTTTTTTAAATACCTAGGTAGGTACGTCTAGGCATTAGCGTATCTACATAGGGGCTTTTTGGGCTGTAGCCCAGAGCCCCGTCTACAATACATAGGGCCCCCAGCCGCTATTGAAGTCAAAATAGACAATAATATAAATAAAATAAAACTTTTTTTTCTTATTCTTTGACGAAATACCAATCAGAGGATTAATTAGTCAGGCCCCAGGTTGTCTTAGCCAAGGGCCCCACTAACTCACAGTCCCTGCGTCTAGGTATATTCCATCCAGACTAAGCACAGTAACGCAGGTGAAACCGCGGCATATAGCTAGTATCTAACGAAGATTTTATTATTCCAAAAACGTGTTCCATTTTTTTTAAAGTATTATGTCACTTTCACACCTATTACTTAGATCCTGTATTGAGAACAAATTATCGATGTTCATTCGATCTATCGATATATTTATCGAGTAAACTCTATCGTGTGAAAAATCGATTGACAAATATCGATTATGTCTGAATAAATAGAATCTGTAACGTGTGAAACGATTATTTACCAATTCATATAAGCATTAGGCAAGTTGTTTTCTTTCTTTTAAACCGACTACAGAAAGGAGGTTCTCAAATCAAGTGAATATGTTTTTAACCAACTAGCTAAACTTGATTTCATCTGCATCTACGAGTACCTACTAGAAAGATTTTTCAATTCGCACCTGTAGTTCAAACAAAAAAACTCTTCAGCTTTATAATATTAGTGTAGATATAGTATTGTAGTAATAAATTTACACTAATATTAAAAAAAAAAAAAAAATACCGGCCGAATTGAGAACCTCCTCCTTCTTTTTGGGAAGTCGGTTAATAAAGAGAAAATATTTCAATTTTTGAGTGTGTGTGTGTATGTTTGTAATGAATAAACTCAAAAACTACCTACTACCGATTTCAAACATTCTTTCACCATTGGAAAGCTACATTATCCGGAAGAGGCTATATTTTATTCCTGTATTCCCACGGGAACGGGAACTATACGGGTGAAACCGCGCGGGGGCAGCTAATATAGAATAATATAATAGTATAGACAAAGAACTAATTTCACTACTTCTAAACGAAACCGTATCTAATAGGTACAAGTACCGCAGTTAAATATTCGAAAGTTTAAATCAAATTAAATTATATCCATTAAAACCTACCATATTTTAAAGGGCTGAAGGTCCAAAGACGTACGGAAACATTTAGAAACCTTGAGAGTCATAAATAACAAGATCTTATAGCCGCAGCCGCCGCAGGGCATCGATCAAAATAAATCATTATAATAAAAAAAGGTCTAAACTAAACCTTAAAAGCTTAGATATAAATGTCAAACCGTTTTTTAAATCAATGGCTGTATCACGGCAAACCTTGTGCATTCGATTAAGAAGTAATATGTCATGTCTGTGGCATTAAAATTCCGAACTGTCAAACATATTACATATTTAGAACACGCCTCCGATTTACCGACCGTGTCGAAAGAATGGTAGAAATGGAGCCGTGTTGCGTTAGTTTTATTTATATTCTATGTTTGAATGCGATGGCGTTCTGGCTTGAAGTAGCAATTAGTTGGGCATATTCGATTATATTTTTAAAAACCTATTTGTAGTAAAAAACAATACAGGATAAATCTTTTTTGGGTTCCGTAGCCAAATGGCAAAAAACGGAACCCTTATAGATTCGTCGTGTCTGTCTGCCTGTCTGTCCGTCCGTCCATATGTCACAGCCACTTTTTTCTGAAAGTATAAGAGCTATAATTTTGCAAGAGGGTCAGCATTTCACTGGTTACAGTCTTACCTAGTCAATAGACTTCAGCGGGTAGAAATTACAAAACTTATTTCAAACAAGGACATGAAAACCTATAAATCCGGGGACTTAATAAGCATGGCGGGGGTACCTCAAGGGAGCATACTGGGTCCACTATTGTTTCTATTATATATTAATGACCTTCCAGACTCAACTTCTTTCCCATGCATCTTATTTGCGGATGATATTTCTCTTATAATCCACAGTAAAATTAAAGATATTAAAAAACATGAGGAAGAAATAAATAGAGCAATAAATAAAATAATAATTTGGCTAAATAAAAATAATTTAAAAGTTAACTTCATAAAAACTAATTATATAAAATTTTCTAAATCAAATACACTAAATTTAAACCTCGACATTAAATATAAGAATAATCAACTACAAAATACAAATCAAACTACTTTTCTGGGCATTGTCATTGATAATAACTGCAATTGGAAAGCGCATGTAACAAAAGTATGCAATAAAATTAACAGATTTGTCTACGTATTAAATAGATTGCGTATCACTAGTTCCAAACAAACTGCTCTTCAAGCCTACCATGGGTATGTGGCCTCTGTTCTCCGATATGGCCTATTGATATGGGGTAACAGTACTGATATCAACCGAGCCTTAATTGCGCAGAAAAAGTGTGTGCGTGCTATATGTGGTGCTAAATATTATGATTCTTGTAAACCATTATTTCAACAATTGAATATCTTGACACTTCCATCCATGTATATTTTAGAGTCAAGCTTATTTGTTAAAAAAAACCTAACATTATTTACATCGGCATCTCAGTATTACCAACGAAATACCAGAGACGGCAACAGGTTAGTCCTGGACAGAGTACCTAGGACTACTTTGTACCAAAAAAATTGTAATGCAATGTGCATACAAATCTATAATAAATTACCAACCAATATAAGAGATCTGCCACTTCATAAATTTGGGAAATGTTTGCGAAGCTGGTTGGGAGAATGTAATTTTTATTCAATTCAGGAATTTATGAGCAAAAAGTGATTAAGTAGGATTATTATTTTGTATATATTTGTTACATTATAGAAATTATTGTTATTAATATTATAAATCATAAATTTTTGAGCTAATTACTTAATAAAATATAAAATACTGTAAATGTCAACCTTGTTGCGGCGCGTGTCTAGTTTTGGACGCCAGGGATTTGGGTTCCCTTGGTGGGCGGGTAGATGGGCGCGGTGAGGGTAGAAGGCGGCGAGATACTCAGCCAAGGCGCTTCTACCTACTCCCGCTCTGGTTCGCCACCCGCCTCGTTAACTCTGCCGCTGGAGATTGCTTGCGACCGGGGGTTTGAATCCCGTTGCGGAAGGAGGGGAAAAGAGGGGTGAGGGTGAGGGGTATGCGGTGAGGGGGAGAGGGGTACTGGGCGAGGGGTATGCGGTGAAGGGGAGAGGGGTACTGGGCGAGGGGTATGCGGTGAAGGGGGAGAGGGGTACTGGTCACTGAAAACACTTTAACTTGTACTTGCACTTGCTTCCTTTAATCTTCGTATAGAGCTGGACTACAAATCCTTACAGCGGCCCTCTCCAGGCATACGTTCTAAGGTATTACCGTAGAGAGAGCCGCGTTTCTAAGTCAATTTTTGGTCGTTTTTCATTTACATTTTCATTATCACAATCCTGCTTTTTCCTTAATAACTAATGTTCTGTTTGATCTATTTCGACTTATTATATAGCGTTTTATAGCTTACAACATTCTCTATATGTATATAATTGGTACATTATTGTGTGTTGTAACCTGTACACGTAAATCTGTATTTAGTGACAAAATTTCGTAGGAATGCCGCGTACCCGGGCTCTTTCTCTCTATAATATTTATCTATTTACTTTTATTTCTATGTATTTATGTATTTCCCTAATAATGTCTTTATTTATTTTAATATAATCAGTCTTATAATTCTATGTATTGCCGACATTTATCTTATATTTCTATCTATCTTATATTTCTATGTATCGCCGACATTCTCCCCCTCGTGCGAAGCACCACCTCCGGACTCGGCGACTCCCGGCACCAACAGGATCACCTTGGACGTCGGTCTTCTCAGCACTCCGCCCGTGGTCTCGATGTCGATGATGCGTGTTCTTTCGTCGGGACCCGGATATGTTTCTATTATCTTGCCTCGGGGCCATGTGCAGCGGGGTAGGGTATGATCTACCACCAGCACTATGTCCCCTTGTTGCAGTGGTCGCGGGGCCCCTCCTCCGTCGATTCGTCTCGGCAGCAGTGTCGGCAGGTACTCTTTCACCCAGCGGCTCCAAAAGTGGTCCGCCAGGCGTTGAGCAGTCTTCCACGTCGGTCGTCCTATCAGCTCGTGATCGGTGAATACCCCGATCCTCGGTGAGCCGCACGAGCGCCCAATTAGAAAATGATTGGGTGTGAGTCCTTCTTCTTCGTTGTCTGTGTCGATCAGGGGTCTTGAATTTATAATGTGCTCCGCCTCCAGCAGGAGCGTGTGCAAGACCTCTTCTTTGGGTTTCAGCTCCTTCAGGGTCATCTTCAGTGCCGTCTTTACCGACCTCACCAGTCGCTCCCAGGCGCCTCCCATGTTCGGTGCGCCCGGCGGGATGAATTTCCATCGAACCCCAGCCTTGCTGGCTTCTGCGGTGATATCCGCCATATTCATCTCCTGAAGTGCCTCCTTCAGCTCCCGGTTCGCGCCAACGAAGTTCGTCCCGTTGTCACTGAAGATGTGCTTGGGCATTCCCCTTCTAGCTGCCATTCTTCGCATCGCCAATATCATCGAGTCGGAGGACATCGACGCTGCGAGTTCTAGGTGCACTGCCCTGGTTGTAAGGCAGGTAAAAAGTGCACCCCATCTCTTCTCTGTTCGTCTTCCCACCAGCACGGTCATGGGCCCGAAGTAGTCGACGCCGGTGCATGTGAACGGAGGACTCCCGTGGCGCAGGCGTTCTTCTGGCAGGTTGCCGGCTGGAACCGGTTCTGGCTGGGCTCTTTTTACGCGGCACCATTGACATCTGTGCACTATTGCCCGAACCGTTGTTCGTAGTCCTATCATCCAGAATCGCTGTCGTACTTCGTTTATGACTGTGGCGTGGTTGCCATGGTTGAAGATTTCGTGGAAGTGCTCGATGATTAGCCTGGCGCTGTGTTCCTTGCCATCGAGGATCGCCGGCCGCGTGAAGTCTTGACCCATGCCGCGCACCGCGTCGATTCTTCCCTTCAACCTTAGTACTCCATTTATGATGATGATGTCAAGTCTTTTTATCTTGCTGTCACTTTTTAGCGGTTTTCCCGATCGTAGGCATCTCAGTTCTTCGCCAAAGCTTTCTTCCTGGCTTCTTCGGATGAGAAGCTCTTCCGCTCGATCCAAGTACTCCTTTTCGATATCCCTGTACTTTATTGTTGGCTTGTTTTCTCGCGGAGTCAATTTCGGATTCTTGTGTTGATGCTTTTCTCCTTTTCGGTTCGTTGTCTTTGCTATCCTCTTCGTCGCGTTTACTGGCGAAGGTTTCTTCAAAAGGTCAATGAATTGTATTACTCTGGCCGTTGACCGCAGCAGCCTCTGCCATTTTGAAAATCTTGTTGGTTCGGGGGTGCTGAAGTGGTTTTCTTTCTTTACAGTGGCCATCACCGGTTGCGGCTTTTCTTCGCCCGTTACTTCCTTCTTTATTTCCTTGGCTTTGGGCCATTTTTCCTCGTCCTCTTCCAGGAAGTCGGGGCCGGTGAACCATCGGTGATTCTCGTCGAACTCTTCGGGCACCTGTCTTGTGGCGTCGTCCGCAGGATTCAAAGCGGACGGCACCCAGCGCCATTCCTGAGGGGTCGTTGTTTCTTCTATCTCCGCCAGTCGGTGCGCGACGAATGGCTTGAAAGTCCTGGGGTCGGATTGCACCCAACACAGGACCGTTCTTGAATCCGTCCAGAAGACTCTTCGTGTTATGTTTAGGTCGAGTTCTTTCCGGACTGAGTTGGCCAACCGACTGCCCAGCACCGCCGCTTGTAGCTCCAGCCGCGGTATCGATACGGGCTTCAGTGGTGTCACCCGTGCCTTGCCAGCTAGCAGTGTCAATCTCTTCTTGTTGCCGTCGCTGCTTCGCCAGTACACGGCTGCTGCGAAGGCGGTTTCGCTGGCGTCGGTGAACACGTGCAGCTCCCCCTCGTTTGTATCGGGAGCTATGCAGCGTGGCACCCGTAGACTGTTCAGGAGCTGCAGGCTGTTCTTGTACTTCTCCCAGGTTTGACGATCTCGCTCTGATACTTGTTCGTCCCACCCGATGCCGCTTCTCCAGATGTCTTGCAGCAGCTTCTTCCCATGGATCAGGACTGGTGATGCCAGACCCATGGGATCGAAGGTAGACATGACGGAGCTGGTGACTTCTCTTTTCGTTGGCGTTCGTTCCCCGTTGATGTCGTCTTCTGGCGTGTTTCTCAAGCTTGATTGAAAGCCGAGGGCATCTTCTTCTATCAGCCATCGCAGTCCCAGAGTCTTCTCTTCTCTATTGCACAACGGCACTTCGTTGCTGGGTGTGGGCTCGTTCGACATTGCACGAGCCACATCTGGATCATTGGACGCCCAGCCTCTGAGGTGAAAGCCAGCGCGCTTGTGAATGGTGTTTACTTCGCCGGCGATCTTCTTTGCTTCTTTTTTGTTGTAGAAGCTGTGCAGATAATCGTCCATATAATGGTTTCGTTCGATCGCTCTTGCAGCTTCAGGGTATGTGTCAGCATGTTCCCGGGCGTTCTTGTTTTTTACGAAGATTGCGGTACTCGGGGACGATGCTGCACCGAAGATGACTGATGTCATTCTATATTCTTTTACATCTTCTCCTTCCCTCCACAGGAAGCGCAGGCAGTCGCGGTCTTCTTGACGCATCTTGATCTGCAAGAACATCTCCTTGATGTCCGCGACGACTGCTATAGGGCCCTGCCGGAACCGCAGCAGTACTCCAAATAGGGATTGGAGTAGATCAGGTCCCGCGAGCAGGGTATCATTGAGGCTCCTGCCATTGTACTTGGCCGCTGCGTCGAAGACGATCCTTATTTTTTGTTTCATTGGATGTGTCACTGCGAAGTGAGGCAGGTACCACGTCTTGTTCAATGTCTTCAGGCGAGGAGCTTCTTCGGCGTAGTTGCTGTCGATCAGGTGTCGAATCTGCTTCTCGTATTCTATCTTCAATTTCTTATCTTTGTTCAATTTCTTCTCAATGTTTCTTAATCTGTTTCGCGCTGACTGGTAGTTGTCTAGCATCTTTGTTGATGGGTCTTTCCAAAGTAGACCAGTTTCGAAGCGCCCACACGGTAGTCTTCGGCTGGTCTCTTCCAGGATCTCAAGTGCCTTGGAATCCGCGTCGGTGCTCGGGAGTTTGGGTTGCACTCCCAATGACTCGATGGCGAAGTGCTTCTTCATTGTTTTGTCCATTTCTTCTTCCATTGTTGTCACGTGTGCGCAGCTCAGGAAATGGACTGGCTTTGCTTGTCCACCATCGCATCCATGCAGCACCCACCCGAGTTCTGTCAGTGAGGCGACAGGTTGATCGGGCTTCCCTTTCTTCACAGCTCGGGTCACTATCAGGTTCCAATTGTCCTGGCCGACGAGAAGACGAGGAGGCTCTTCATTATATGTCAACTTCTCTGCTATCTTGGAGAGATGAGACCATTCTTTAAATTTTCTTTGTTCCACATGTTGCGGTGAAAGCTGAATGTTGTCCATAGTTCTGACGCTGTTCAGCTTCCTCTTCTTGTTGCTGTGGATCCCTCTTATCTCGATGCATAATCTTTGTGAATCCCTCTTGACTATCTTCTTCCCCCCTACGGTTTCGATGGATAATACTTCTATTGGTCCCGTTGCGCCGATCTTGTTTGCTACGGCAGTGTCTAGAAGCGAGACTGTCGATCCCTCATCCAGCAATGCGAGCACTGTTTCGGATCCCCTAGGCCCGTAGAGCTTCACAGGAATCATCTTTAGGTAGGCTCTTGAATTCTTCACAGCATTGGTACTGGATACTGTCAGGTTGTTTGAGATCTCATTAGTCGTCGTTGCAGTTGTTGCTTCTTGATGTTTGCCTTCATTGTGCAGTAGCTGATGATGCCAGCGTTTGCAGATCTTGCACGGCGGTCTTCTGCAGGTTTCTTTTCTGTGTCTGCTGTACAGGCACTTGTAGCAGAGACGAGACTTCTTGGCGATTTCCCATCGTTCATCATTGGATGCTTGTATGAACTTCTGGCACTCGTAGAGTTTATGTTCACCGTCGCAGTGTGGGCATTCCATCTTCTCCATTGAGTTTGCTTCCATCTTGTTTCCTTCGTATGATAATGCATGAGTGGCTTGACGTCGCTGAGTGTATCTTCTTGTTGTGTGTTGATTCTCAGTCGGGGCAAATCTTCCACATCGGTCGGCTTCCCGGTCGAGGAACTTCGCCAGCAGTTGAAGGTCGTGGCTTTCTTCAGGTTTCTCAGCACTGTAGTCGAACCATCTGAACTTCAGTAGAGCAGGCATCTTGTCGATGATGATCCTCACGATCTCCGGAGAACACAGGAACTGAGGCCGCTTGAGTCCTTTGATGGTAGCTACACTGTTAGCTACTTGACTCGCGAACACGCAGACGTCCTTCAGGTTCTCGGTCAGCTTAGGTAGTGCTTTCAGTCTTTCCATTTCGTGAAGTACTAATGCTTCTGCTCGGCCAAATCTTCTTCGAAGGGCTTCCATAATTTCTTCAGGTGTGCATTCTGAGTACAGCAAACTCTTGATGGCATCTCTTGCTGTCCCTTTCAGGCATTTTCTAAGTCTTGCCATGTTCTGCGTTGCGGTGAAAAGCGGTGCAGAATCTTCATAAACAGTCTTGAAGGCGATCCACTCGCTAATGTCTCCATCAAATGTTGGAATTTCGTTCAGGAATTTCGGCGGCAAATTTCCCCCATGTCTGGACACGGACGTGCTGACAGCCTTTGTAATAGCGTCTGCCAGCATCCGGATGTCGGTTGTGGATCCCGAGGACACGTGCTGGTTTGTTGTAGGCGCAGCTCGTACATCCATATTCTGCACGGTGACTGCTTCCTGGTTCTCGATCCACTCCTGCACGCGTGTCGTTCTATCTTCAGGATCCTCTTCATCGGTGTCGACACCTTCCAGTTGGAGTAGCTCCATCTTCGCCTTGGCAAGTGCAGCAGTAGCTTGCACTCGTTCTAATTCCAGGCGCGCCAACTCCACTTGTGCTTCCATCTCCCGGCGGCGCGATGATGTCTTCGTTGATGTGGCGCGTCGGGGCACAAGCGTCATTGCTGCGCTCTTCTTTTTCCCTTCGGTAGTCTTCATTGCTTGCTCCTTTGTCGCGGCAGTTGAGGTTGTCGCGGTTGTTTGTGTATCTTGCGTTGAAGTTGTCCTTGTTTCTTGAGAGGTGGCGGTCTCCGTTGAGGTCGCGCCACTCGTTGTCGCTTCAGCGCTCGATTCCCTCACAGAATTTCCCTTCTGAGATCGCGTAGTGATTGGCATCTTGATCTCCAACGATGTGCAGATCCGGCTCGAAGGACCACCTGTTGCGGCGCGTGTCTAGTTTTGGACGCCAGGGATTTGGGTTCCCTTGGTGGGCGGGTAGATGGGCGCGGTGAGGGTAGAAGGCGGCGAGATACTCAGCCAAGGCGCTTCTACCTACTCCCGCTCTGGTTCGCCACCCGCCTCGTTAACTCTGCCGCTGGAGATTGCTTGCGACCGGGGGTTTGAATCCCGTTGCGGAAGGAGGGGAAAAGAGGGGTGAGGGTGAGGGGTATGCGGTGAGGGGGAGAGGGGTACTGGGCGAGGGGTATGCGGTGAAGGGGAGAGGGGTACTGGGCGAGGGGTATGCGGTGAAGGGGGAGAGGGGTACTGGTCACTGAAAACACTTTAACTTGTACTTGCACTTGCTTCCTTTAATCTTCGTATAGAGCTGGACTACAAATCCTTACAGCGGCCCTCTCCAGGCATACGTTCTAAGGTATTACCGTAGAGAGAGCCGCGTTTCTAAGTCAATTTTTGGTCGTTTTTCATTTACATTTTCATTATCACAATCCTGCTTTTTCCTTAATAACTAATGTTCTGTTTGATCTATTTCGACTTATTATATAGCGTTTTATAGCTTACAACATTCTCTATATGTATATAATTGGTACATTATTGTGTGTTGTAACCTGTACACGTAAATCTGTATTTAGTGACAAAATTTCGTAGGAATGCCGCGTACCCGGGCTCTTTCTCTCTATAATATTTATCTATTTACTTTTATTTCTATGTATTTATGTATTTCCCTAATAATGTCTTTATTTATTTTAATATAATCAGTCTTATAATTCTATGTATTGCCGACATTTATCTTATATTTCTATCTATCTTATATTTCTATGTATCGCCGACAAACCTATAAAATAATTTTGTATGCCGCCATATTGTTGTGAACACCATTTTTCAAACAAATAAATGAATATTATTATTATTATTAACTTGGTAACTAGGTGTATTCTGTGAACCGCATCAATATTTCCAAACAAAAATAGAAATAAAATAATACATTTTTATAATAGATAAATATTTTTTTATGTAATTGCATAGGTTAAGTTATTGTAATAAAAATATGTTGTAACACCTGTTTTTTTAGGCTTGAACGTTTTAGCCTCAGGTGACTTTTACATCCTCACGCGGACTGTTTCGGTGATCGCAGAGGGCTCTCAACCGAACGGTTTTACACATGGTAACTAGCTAACCTAATACATAACTTCAACTACTTTTTAAAATACATAATTACATACTGAAATAGATATTTACATCCAGATATAAAACAAACAGACAATTTATTCACATAAATGTTTGTCCCGGGTCTCAATCTCAGGGTCACTAACAAAGCTTGCTATTATAAAACTAGTCAGCGGACTTTGCCTACCAAAAGTTATAATTAAAATATTCTATAAAAAGTCGTAGGTTTGGTCCGTAAATGAAATAAATACTGTGAGTCAAAGGTTAATTGTCAAAAAAACCCCGATGTTTTTAATAAATTAGTAATTGTTTTGACATTGGTTGACTGATTGAAATATATTGGGTAAGTGATAATAATTGAGGATAGACTCCAGGAAAAACGAATCGTAATGTTTTTGGGGAATAACATTGTCATTTATCTCTACTAATCTATTTAATATATAAAATTCTCGTGCCACAATGTTAGTTACCATACTCCTCCGAAACGGCTTGACCTATTTTTATGAAATTTTATATGCATATCCAGTAGGTCTGAAACTACTACCTATTTTTGATACCCCTGTGATCACGGGAACGGAAACTACGCGGATGAAACCGCGGGGCGCCAGCTAGGTACTAATATATAAAAGCAGAAGACTTTAATTACTTGAACTGCAGGAAATAGCAGATAAATGGATTTTATTAAAATATTTAAATAATTCACGAAAATACATGCCACAAACTTAAAACTCTATAAAGATATTATAAATATAATTCTCAGTATATATTTAAGAATAACTTATGTTAATATAAATTCAATTAACATTTTTATCATCTAGCAAAGTAGGCTTAAAGAATTCGTGTGTTAATCAACAAAATCGCTAAATACCGAGAAAGTTAATAAATCTATGGTACGATATGAATTTGGTAATCTGAATTTTAATTTAAATAAATAACATGCTGTCAGCGCGTGGTTAACATGCGCACGAGTAGTGATGGCACAAGAGATTCCTTAAGTAAAATTTTAGAACAAAGGTGTCCGAAACTTCGAACCTTATTTGTTATTCACAAAAATTTCTTTAGCCTTAATTCGCGCGAGAGTTTTTTTACTGGAGGTTAAAATAGCGTTTAAGCAAGAATAATGCATTCCCATGTACAATAATAGGTATCTATTTCCAATGCCCAATGTTGAAAATGCAACACCGTTCGATAATAAAACGTCGCGTTTTAAAAACGCTGTCGTTTGAACATGGGAATGCATTTGTTGTATTTGAACGCTTTAAACATACGTTAAAAACTCTCGTGCGAATGAGTGCTTTATTTTGTGTTGAAAAAAAAAACTTATTACATTAATAATTTTATACAGGACTCCATGTCCTTAACCCGGCGAGCATGAGGCAGGGTATGTCATACCCTGGTAGTACTAAAAAGTGTTCCTATTTTTTTTATATTTGTCTGACAACACTCCCTCGCTCAGTAGCTGGAGGCAGGGATGTGCGGGAGAGAATAGTGGCGAGATCGAAGTGTGGCGTGAGACACCGGCCGAAATATTCGTCCACAAACCTCTCTCGGGTATGTCATACCCTGCCTCATTCTTGGCGTATTTTTTTTACGCATAATTTTTTTTATATTTATTCGGTTTTTTGTTATTCTTATTTATGTTTATGCTTTTATTATGAATGTTTGAGATTCGTTTATTTATTTTAGGAGATATTTTATTATTATTATTAGTTTTTCATCAAAATTAATGTTCAAAGAAAAGAAAAAAGAATTCGTGTTATATTAGAGGAGGAAGCATCTGATTTCGATTAGGAACAACTGGGTGAGCCTTCAGCCTACACCTGTAAATGTGTCTGGAGGGTATGTTCGATGCCCGAACTATCCCTATAAGAAGGATAGAAAAACCGAACATTCCTGCAAAGCTTGAGGCTAGCCCATATGTTTGGATCATACAAATTTTTTTGCGAAAATTGTGCTAGTCTCAATGACAGTGACTAATCATATTTTCAATTAAAAAAAATATTTATTAAGTTTTTAGAGAAGAGGATCTCATAAACTTTAATTATTAAGTTCATTTTTGTTCCTAAGAATATTTTTTTTGTTAAATTTGTTGATTTTTGTTAACATCCAAACTTTTGTTGCTATGAGTACATAGTGTAAGAAAAAATTAATAAATAAAAATGAATCTATAATGAAACTGTAATTTTTATTTGATTCGATTAATTAATTCACTGTTTAACAATAAACAATCAACAAAATAAAATAAAATTACTGAGAACTATATTATGGTACATTAAATCTAGGGTATGTCATACCCTGCCACATGCTTCATGTAACTTTTTTTCACCTCACGCTCGCCGGGTTAAATATAGAAAAATAAATAAATATGTGTACGCATTTATTCAATTAGATTTTTAATATTTATATGTTTGTTTCTTAGTTGTTAACATAATCAATAAGTGGTTATTATTTGTCTTCTTGTATTTATTGTTTTGTGTGCGATTTAAAATTGCAAATAAACGCAAAAACCTGTTAAAAGGTTTTTTTAAATTTAATTTTACGGTATTTTTTTATTCATTATTTTCCTATAATTAGTTAAAACATAATAGAAGTATCTATTTCAATCAACACACTTTTATACAGCCTTCCTCGATAAACGGGCTATCCATGACTTAAATAAATTTATCAATACGAACCAATAGTTCTTGAGATTAGCGCGTACAAACAAACAAACTCTTCAAAACATATAGCTCAGAATATAATATACTTTATCTATACTAATATTATAAAGAGGAAAGATTTGTTTGTTTGTAATGAATAGGCTCCGAAACTACTGGACCGATTTCAAAAATTCTTAAACCTTTGGAAAGCTACATTATCCCCGAGTTACATAGGCTATATTTTATCCCTGTATTCCCACGGGAACGGGAACTACGCGGGTAAAACCGCGGGGAGGCAGCTAGTTTAGTATAAATTCGCCAAATTGCCGAGTCAATTGAAATATAAAGTTTTCCATACATCTCAATTCAAATATGTACCTATTAATAAAAACTATTGTTATTCATGAGCGTACAAAATTGGTATTAACAGAACAATGATTGCTGATTTCAATACTTATTTTAAAATTCAAATTCATTTTGTCAAAGTATAGGTGTCGTCAAAAAATATGGGTAGTTTATAAAGAAAATCACATAAGTAATATTATAAAAGCGTGAAACCGCAGGGCAGAAGCTAGTAAATGATATGAAAACTTTCATTTTACACACGTCCAATCTGATTCCAAACTAAGCAGAGCTTGTGTAATGGTAACCAGACTACTGATACAGGTACCATCTATTCTTTAAAAGTTACCTAGGTACTTTGAATATGTATTAATACTAGTGGCTCCCAGGGCGTTCCCAGGGAATCTTAAATTCTCCCAAAAAATAAAAAGTAGTAAGTCTGTCTAACTAACCACCTGTCCAGCCAATCGTTCCAAATGATAAGACTACTAGCTGCCTTTGCGCGGTTTAACCCGCGCAGTTTCCGTTCCCGTGGAAATACAGGGATAAAATATAACCTATGTTATACCTGATAATGTAGCTTTCCAATGGTGAAATAATTTTTGAAATTGGCATCGTAGTTTTTGTGGTTATTCATTACAAACATACACACACAAAAATACATTTTTTTTCCTCTTTATAATATTAGTGTAGATAAATAATACAGTGAAGAAGTTTGCCAGCTTTAAGTCCATTCTTAAAGGGTGCGAATATGCCTACATCGATTAAACTCTCTCTACCCAAAAATATACAAATTTAAAAATAGTATACATATATATCAACTCATTTACATAATGGCGTCTGTTCTGTCGCGAAGTCAAGCGTCCTTTACCGACCGGTCTTTCAAGTACAGTTCCGAATTTTAATGTTTGCATTCGAATTTCCAATTGTGTTGACATGTGAACGACGCGTGTCGCGATTGTTGCTACGGTCTCTGGTTATGTTTTTTTCCTCTTCACTTGGTGTTTTGTGAGCCAATGTCGAAAGTTTTACAGCCTTGTTCAAAACCTCCAAAATTTGTTTCTATACTCGTAATATACCGTATAGGTTGCAATTATTTTAAAATAGGTTTATCCTGTCTACTTATATCCATTAATTTCGATATTTATCTTGCAATAGAATCATATCCTTCATTTAATAATAAAAAGTATAATACCTAACTCCCCTGATCTTTTTCTTCCTATTCCAAATTCCTTTCTATTTTAAGGTATACATAAGAAGTATCCTCGTTTTTTAAACTACCTACTTGTCTTTGGCAAATATACATGCCGTGTAATGCCACAAAAAATAGGTTATCACACTAATATCATAAAGGCGTCTTAGGGTATTCATATGACCATAAACTTTTCCAGAATAAGAGGCAACCTATGTCCTTTCCCATCCTCTAGTCTATAATATCTTTGCCAAAATAAAAAAAATGAGGTTTAGTCGTGAAAACATAAAAGACAGGTGGACAGATTTATTTTCCTTATAATATTAAGGATTATAAGATAACTTATATAATGTCATGATTTGAGTTCGAAGAACTTTCAGATTAATTGTAAAAGTGACCTTTACATTTTTTATCTATGTTTCATTAATTGAATTAAACAGTTTTAATTAAGCAATAAATAAATAGGTACATTGACTTAATGATAAAATGAAAGCTTTCCATGGTTTGGTAAAGGCATGTATTATGCTCAGTTGAAAATCAACCTTGCGGCCCTAATGTAAGAGTCTGAATTCACGAGCGCCTTATTTAATGGAGGTTTCCTCACGATGTTTTCCTTCACCGAAAGTGTGCATCATCATCATCAGCTCATATTCGTCTCCACCGAGGAGCTCGAGCCTCCCCTAACATCGAGGGGGTTTAAGCCTTAGTCTAGTTAGTCTACCACGCGGGCCCAGTGCGGATTGGCGGACTTCACATGCCTTTAATTGTGACATCTCAGGCATGCAGGTTTCCTCACGATGTTTACTTATATGCACACATGACATAACAATACGAAAATAAAATGTGCCTATGGATATAATTGCATATTATAAATGCGAAAGTAACTCCATCTCTCTGTCCGTCTGTCCGTCGCGCTTTCACGCTAAAACTACAGAACCGATTGAAATGAAATTTGGAACACAGGTAGTCTTGACCTTGAAAAAGGACATAGGCTACTTTTCACCCCGGGAAAATTTAACATTCCGGGAATGCGGGTGAAACCGCGGGAGCTATTTACCAGTAAATTCCCGGGAATTATTTACGGGATACGAAAATACCTACGTAAATGACGTAAACCCGACATTTGATTGCAAGAAGTTACAGCCAATACATCCGGGACATTGCATCATCTACATCACAAATAGATAGGATGATATAATACTAGCGGAGCCGGCAGACTTCGTTCTGCCCACCAGCGCCACCTACCGGGTCCAAATTGATGTATTATACATAAAAACCTTCCCCATGAAATACTCCGTAATTAGGTGAAAACCGCATGAAAATCTGGTAGTTTTTGTGTTCATAGCGTTCAGACAGACAGATGCGGCTGGGACTTTGTTTTATATTAAGTATATAAATGTACCTACTCTACTGTACCGATTTCATTTTTTTTAGACTATATTATATAATACTGTGTTAGCCTCAGATGGTTTTTACACCCTTACACGGATTGTTTCGGTGAGCGCAGAGGGCTCTCTTATTTAATAAAAATAATCTGCTGATATTATTCAGATACTCACATTTCACTGGATCATTTCTGAGATTCTTTGAAAAGAATCTAGCAATAAGATCTGGAAGAGATTAATTTTTTTTAAGTTAGTAATTTTTTTTATTCCTTATGTTTATAAGTTTCTTCAACTATTGTATGTGTATTGTTAGGCCTCAATTAGGTGGCTTTTACACCCTTACACGGACTGTTTCGGTGAGGGCAGAGGGCTCTAAAGGCCGGTCCACACACTCCGTTTTTCACAACGTTTTACCTGCATAGTTCAGAACTGCACAGACAAAATGTCTTCACTCCGTTTTCCAGTCCACACGCAACGTTTTGTCTGTGCAGTTCTGAACTATGCAGGCAAAACGTTGTGCAAAACGGAGTGTGTGGCCCGGCCTTAAAACAACGACGCGGCGACGGTAACAATCAACAGGCATTCTACTAAGTATGTAATACTAGTGGCTCCCCGCGGTTTCACCCGCGTTCCCGGGATAAAAAGTAGCCTATGTGTTATTCCAGAACATATTCTAGCTCTGTGCCAAATTTCAAGCAGATCCCTTCAGCCGTTGGAGCGTGAAAGAGTAACAAACATCCATACATACAAACTTTCGCATTTATAATATTAGTAGGATTATAAATGCGAAAGTTTGTGAGTATGTATGGATGCATGTTTGTTACTCTTTCACGCCAGAACGGCTGAAGGGATCATAAAGTACCTAACAATATTTTCTGGAATAACACATTCTACTTTTTATACCGGGAATATTGAAGATGCCCCGGGTGAAACCGGGGGGAGTCACTTGAATTTTATGTCTGCAAACACAGTATATATATAGTTAAGTAAATATAAAACTAGTTTCATAATTAACCTCTGTGAAGGTGAGTAGATGCGTTTACACATACCTACGTTTGTCTGTGCATACTTTTATTCATCACTAACTTCCGACCTGCGGTTTCACCCTCGTAGCTCCCATACTCGTAGACATACGGGGATAAAATATAGCCTATGACTCTCAGAAATAACGTAGCTTTCTATTGGTGAAAAGATTATTCAATTCGGTCCAGTCCAAAAACACAAAACTTTATAATAACTTTGAGTGTAGACTAGCTGATCACTCTTGTTGCCAAGAGACGATAGCGGAAGATGGCTTACAAGAATGAGGAATAGAGTTATTATGATATAGAAATATTCTTTATATAAGTACTAGTGGCTCTCCACGGTTCTTAATTTTTTCCGGGATAACGATACAAAGTCGCCAATGCGTTAAATCTGGGTTATAAACCGTATTCCAAATTTCACGCAAATCTGATCAGTAGTTTTCGCGTGAAAGAGTAACATTCGCCCATACTTACTAACTTTCGAATTTATAATACACTAGCTGCCTCCGCGCAGTTTTACCCGCGTAGTTCCCGTTCCCGTGGGAATACAGGGATAAAATATAGCCTATGTTACTCGGGGATAATGTAGCTTTCCAAAGGTGAAAGAATTTTTGAAATCGGTCCAGTAGTTTCGGAGCCTATTCATTACAAACAAACAAATCTTTCCTCTTTATAATATTAGTATAGATTTTAGTAAGTATATGCTTAGCTATAATATTAGTATGTATGTGTTGAGATAGTGAAGTGCTTAAAATATTGATTTAAATTTTAAGACTTTAGTTTTTTTTATACTTCAATCATCGATATATATGTACTCGATGACTTCAATCAATTTACTTTACTTTTTAATGATTTATAAAATATTTACTTCCTTTTGGTATATATTTGTGTGTCTTAGTTAAAAAATAACATTAAAAGAAAGTCACCGCATTTTTTTTGTAATCTAGTTTTTCTGGCTGTATATAAATAAATAAATATATGTAGTTACTATATAAATAAATAGTAGAATCATACTTGATCGATATATTTATGTGTGATTCTTTAAAATATGCATTTTGTCGTAGTAACAGCCAATATATTCATTATAATCTGTGACGAAAGATAATGAAGTGAAATGTCGATAAAATCTAAATGTATGTGATATTACAACAACCTGTTACAATATTTATAGATATAGATAAAAGTATAGATATCGATCGATTTACTTTACTAGTTTTATTTACACAATTAGTATTAAAGGTAGAGTAGACATGACTAAATATTATAAAGCAAAGTCGCATTCCACTGTCTGTCCCTGTCTCCTTAAATCTTTAAAACTACGTAACGGATTTTGATGCCGTTTTTTTTTTAGATAGAGTGATTCAAGAGGAAGGTTTTTATAATACAATACATGCATAATATGTTAGATTAACACTGACAATTTTGGAGGTTTCTAATGTGATGTATAAGCATTGCACCCGTGCGAAGCTGGGGCGGGTCGTTAGTGTTCTTATAAATCCTACTATCTATACTAAGTCTGTCTGTCACGCTTTCAAGCAAAACCACCAAACCAATTTTGATGAAATTTCACATGTTACACAGATAGGCTACAAATTGGTAAAGAAAAAGTAGCTTCGCCCCGCGGTTCCACTTTACCGCGGGGATCTTTAGTTTTCCCAGGATAAAAAGTAGGCTATGTGTTATTCCAGAGCATATTCTAACTCTGTGCCAGATTTCATCGCGACCCCTTCAGCCGTTCGTGAAAGAATATCATACATACATCCATACAATCTGACAATCTTTTCTTTTTATACCACAAAAGTGGCAAACAGGCATACAGTCCCACCTGATGGGAAGCGGTTTGCGTAGCCTATGGACGATAAATAAAAATCTTTCGTATTTATAATTTTAGTATGATTTAAAAAGACCGGTGCAGTCTATAGTCTATAATAACAAAAAACTAACAGCATCCGTCCCACTTTCCAATGATAAGTCCCATACGGAAGAGAAGCGATACAGATACTTACTATGTCCCGCCTCGAAAAAATGTCTCCACTACCTACTAAAATAGCTCGTTGCTTATGGCGACCGTTCGAAATTCCGACTATGAATTTGTTGCAACAAAATTACAAATAACTACCTGGCAAATAAAATTGAAAATTTATATGTCGTGAAACGTTGTTTAAAAAAAAAAACAATTGTGTTTTGAATTTGAGCAATATGTAGTTTTTTTTTGTTTACCCCCATTTTTCTTAAGAATATAGTTGGTCGGATACCTGTATTAATATCTAATTGAGGGATTATGTAATGATGTCGCGGAATAGAATTAAGAAATAAGTCATGTGAATATTTCTTAATTAGTTTTGAAAGATTTGATAGACTCTTATAACTAAAAAAATAATAGATATCTTGATAAGTACCTGAATGATTTTTCTCCTTTTCAAATGCTGGTAGATTCAGTTTGATGTAGAAACAATAGTTGATTTTATCTCACCTTTTATTATGTTATGATTATGACTACAGTTGACTTTGAGTTAATTACTTTACAAGTCGTTTAAAAAACAATAATCCTATTTTTTATATTTAGCAATCGTCGATTACACTTAAAATCGTATATCGTTAATAATATTTTTTATATGTTACTGGTGTTTATTTTTTTAACTAGATAAGAAACAATTATAATACAACTTAAAAATAAAGTGCAGTATACCCTCCTCGACAGAAGTTTTTACTGCACTATTTTTATTTGATGGTGTGGCCAGTACTGCTGCACATATTGTACGTTTCTAATAAATTCTAAAACTTATATATTTTATTAAATCCAATAGTAGTATCCCTTGTGCTAGAGTTTTTTTTTGCATATATAGTTTAGTTTGACTTTAGCTATTTAATAAATAAACATGCATCACTGAAGAAAGCTAGTGCAAAATTAATACAATCCATTACTACTTTATTTTCTACCAAATATTTTTTTCACTGGCAATAATTTTGCGTTTAGTTATCGCTATTTGTTCGAACTTTAAATGTATAATAATTTTATGTAATATATTTCTATTCTGTTTGATTTTTAAATTATTATTATTTTATGAATTAATCAGTGTTCAATGTTCGATTTTAAGTAAACCACATGTATTTAATATTATTTCCTCTTGCAATAATCACTTTACATCTCTCACTTTCCCTTCGAACAAAACGCAAAAGAGAAAGGTCAACGAATGAAATGAATTGCAAAACAAAATGGCTGATGCTGCTAGAAAGGCGTGTCGCGGATACTTCTAGCGAGTTTCTCCAATATTTCCATTGAACTTCAGTGAAAAAGTTTCCGAGTGTTTTTATACTGGTTCGTAACTTTGTATTGTGATTAATAAATAAGGTGGATTAAGTATTGTTTTGATGTTCAGCGGTCGTCAAATCTGACGGACGCACCAAGGAGGATCGAAGCCAAGGGACTCCGCCCAGGAGGTTTTATGTCGTTTCGCGTACTGCCGCAACCGTGTGGCCTCGTCGCGTGAGCCCGGAGGCTACATGTCTGCCTGGCGTGGGCATATAATCGGGCGCGTTTGCCTTTTCGCGAGGCATTTCGTTCAGCCTGCGCGCCGCGTCCGTGTTGTAAAGTATGTCGGTTTTTACAGCGGCGCTGCCGGGCACCGCGACTGCCCGCCGCGTGGCACCGGGGCTTCGCCCCCCGCGTCTCGCCGCGCGCGTTCGGAGCCCTTGCTCCCTTATACCGTTAACCGGAGATATAAAGGTAAGTTTGAATTTCAGGTAAGTCGTACTGGATCGATATGCAGCGGCCATTTTGCGATGTAAAAATAGATTTTGTATTTAGACTTTAGAGCGATAGTGAGTAATCGCTCTTGATTTATCGATCGACTTAGATGTCATGTTCAGACGTGAATTGATCTTGACCTAATATCTGTAACAAAGGAGTGCCTTTGTTTTCAGGGTTCTATGTAGTTAAGTCTATGATGTCACCTGACGTAAATATACCCCTATAAGCATACATAGGTATACACTTTGGATAGGATAATAAATACTAACCCCATATAATTTTAATTGAATATTTGTCTTGTTTGTTAAAAAATCTGATTTATAAACCACCCCATTGTTAGTTTGCACTAAGATTCAAAATGGTAATAAAATTTTCATTGGACTCAACATTATTGAACATAACAAAATAATCAACACTCTATCATTGTCATATTATCTTCAGTATATATGAACATAAAATTGGATAAAAGTAGTGTTAAGCTAGGATAAAACCTCCCAAACATATTTTGAATGTTTGCAAATAATTAAGGTAGTAAACCTTCTAACTTTGTGTTAGAGATCTATCAATAGGCAGATAGCATACATTTTGTTAACTATTTATTGTTTCCAATTGGGTACAAGATACATGACCTAGTTACAACTTGAATACTAACTAAATGTCATAGTCACAAACATTAACTATAGAATTTTTTCACATATTATGCACCATTGTAGTTTTCGTCAACACTTTGTATAGACAATACAGAGACCAAATGTATCATTGACTTAAAACTAAACTCAACATTAAAAAATAAAAAAAAAAAACATATTACATAGTATTGAGGGACTCACTCCAATATTCAAATCAATTCTATACTTTTTGACTAGCTTAGGTTAAGATGTATGTAGCAAGAAAATTATCCTTACCTTTTTTTATCTTGCTTTATTATACAGACAGACATATAGCATCCATAAAAAATAATAATTATATACTAAACAATGACTTAACACACAGTAGCAAATTATTTTAACATAAATCTAATACATCGGGTTTCCCGGTTCAGTGTCCAGTGACACCAAATAGAAAACTTTGAACAGCATAATACCGAACAATGGTTGTAAAATGATCTCTCTTTACAGGATGTCTTCCCGACGCAACGGGTCAGTGTCCCGGGCGGCGGAGGCGGCCTCCAAGAACCGACTACATATGGATAGGAATCCACAACACTCCAGGATAAACGGTAAGTCAAATACCGAGTCTACTATTCCAATATTTTATCATCGGAGAGTAGTGATACGGATTAGGGTCAGGATGACAAGAAATAATTGTTCCTGAATGTGTTCCTTAACTAAGAGTGGGTAGTTCAACAATGCCCGAGTACTCAAATAGAGAAATAGACTTTGAATACTGTCGAGTTTAATGAAAATAAATGTTCTTGGATTTCTGATTATGAACTAGGGTGAACATGTACCATTGTAACGTGATGGCTGATCCTACTATTATAAACGCCAAAGTTTGTGCGTATGGATGGATGTATGTTACTCTCTCATGCAAATGGATTTGAATGAAATTTTCGATTTTGTCCTTTTTATCCCGGGAAAATTGAAGATTCCCTTTTTATCCCGGGAACGTGGGTGAAACCGCGCGGGGCGACTACTATACTATGTATATACTACTTTTAAATACATACTGTATTGAATACTTATGTACTGAACTATGTTCTGGGTGCAAAACAAACCTACCCTGCTGACAAAACCATTTCAAGTATTAAAGTTTCATTATGACTACAGACCCATCAAACCCGGCCGGTCGCCGCAAGGAACTAGACAATGTGATGAAGAGGGCCCGCCAAGCGTCACCCGGTAGCTGGGACAGAAAGCTGCTGGAAGTTGAAGAAAAAGACCCAAACAGGTATAATATTGAGGGCTATTATATGTACACAAGCTATATAAATCACCATTTATACATAGCCTATATATAATTACATCCAGACATAGTCATGAAAACAAATGTTTGTCATGGGTGGGATTCAAACCCAAGGCCGTTGGCTTGAAAGTTAGGGTCACTAACCACAAAGCCAACTGGTCTGTCATAGTGGTATATTTTTAATAAACCAAGGATATATAGAATTATTGGCAAAAAATTTAAATTATACTATACTGGCCTCTAATTATAATATATAAAATGACTTTTATAGTACACCATATTATTTTCATTAAATGTATTGCTTGCGTTATAATTTCATGATTTGTGTATTTATTTTTGTTTGTTTATTTTGTTCCAAAAGATTAATTGCTGAGTTTATTGCCAGCTCTTATCGGAAAAAGTGACCATCAGAACCGAGTATTAGAGTCTGACTATTCATAAGCTTGTATAGGCTTATTTGAATAAATAGTTTTTCATAACTCATGTACACAAATAAAAAGATAATAGCTATACATTATGATTTCAATAAGGACTCATTATCATAGCCGTGGTAGCCAGTTTGGAACAAACCGACTCACGATCATGAGGGTGCAGGTTCAAATCCATGCCCTGTACCTCTGAGTTTAAAAAAACTTACGCACGGATTCACACCACTGGCTTTCAGTGAAGGAAAACATTGTGAGGAAACCTGCATGACCAAGATGTCACAATTAAAGGCATGTGAAGTCCGCCACTAAGGCCGCGTGGTGGACGGTCTAAAACAATGGTCGATGTTAGCATCGTAGGGGTTTGCCTACCTTACCTCCCCTAAGGGAGGCTCGAGCTCAGTGACAGATTAACAACTTAAACAAATTAAGCAATTGCCTTGGGCATCACCAGAAGAAGCCTAAAAAAAAATCCATCCTTAGGGCATCACGTCTCACTCTCGCATCACAAAAAACCGCACCAAAAATGGTTTATAGACCGATTCTAGGTGACATAAGGATAAGGGGCCCCATGGGCGTGGATTGCTTAGGGCATCAAGAAGTTTTAATCCGTCACTGCTCGAGCTCCTCGGTGGAGACGTGTATGAGCTGATGAAGGAGTCAAGCGACAAGCGAATTTGAACCTAAGCTCTATGAGTTAGATCGTATCTTGTCATACAGATGGCGCCACACCGGCTACAAACAGATGTACATTGAGGGATCGGGGTCTGTCTCGCCGCGACGTTCTCGGTCCCCAGTTCCGGGACGGAGGTCTAGGTATGATCATATTTACCCGATTGCTGCAAAGTCTGAAAAGAGGGTTAAGATTTTAATTGGGAGTTTGTCTATAGAAATTTAACTGCTTGAGAAGACATATATGCAAATAATTGCTAGTATATATAGATAGTAGATGTAGAAGTAAAGGTATAGTTATTTAAAAAAAACCGACAAATTAAGAACCTCCTTCTTTTTTTGAAGTTAGTTAAAAAACAGCATTAATTTTAAATTGAGTAATACTAAAATAACTGGACATAAAAATTACAATTTATCACCGATTTGATTCTAAAAAGTAAACTTAGTTAATTAAAAAAATATAGGCATACCTAATAATAGTATTTAAATTAAAATCTTTATTCATGTAGGCTTTCACAAGCTTTTATTGTTTTATACTTTTTGTTTTCCTTGCTCATTTAGTTTTTTTTTTATTATTATTTAAAACCTATTATAGTTGACAACTACTATTTAATTATATATATAGAATACTAGCTACCACCACATTCTGGGGATCTTTAATTTTCCCCGCAATATAAACTAGCCTATGTGCTATTCCAAAATATATGTCAAATTTCATCCATATCCATACTGGCATGATAATGAACAAACATTGATAATATTTAATAATGAAATAATGTCTGACACCATTGCTACATGCCATTGCATGTCTAAGCTACTCATCACATTTTTTTGCCAGAGATTTTGTTATTTTTGTGTATCCATATTGGTTTGCATTTTTAAATTATTATCTTAATGCTATGTAATGAGTTTATCTTAAGTTTACTTTTATTTGCATATATTAATATTTATAGTACATATATACAAGAGTATATTTATTTATGTATTTTTATTATATTGACTTTTTTTTTACAATTCATACCTGCATCAATCCACATCATATTTATTTTGTCACAAATTTCAGGACTCCAATACCGGTAGGGCGCCGTTCACGGTCCCCAGTAGGGGGTGGTCGTGGAGCCCGACGCTCGCGGTCACCGTTGCCCGCGGTAAGGAGGAGCCCGCGACGGAGCCCGAGGCGAAGCCCTAGACCCAGCCCGAGACGTCCCACTGAACGGTATGTTGTGTTCTTGTGATGATAAGTGTAGTTTTATGATAGTCTTAATCCTACTAATATTATAAATGCAAAGTTTGTGGATATGGTTTTATGGAGGGATGTTTGTTACTCTTACACGCAAAAAGCTTAGTTTGTTATCAGATCAGAATCTCACTAATTTCTGGGATAAAAAGTAGCCTAAGTAAGTAAAGTAACTCCATACCAAATTCAATTAAAATCGTTAGAGCCGTGAAGAAGTAGCAAAACTTACACACTCACAAACTATAAAAATAATCCGGTATGGCGCCGGATTTGTAAGATTCTTCTGTAGGTACATATAACTAACTTGTGGCTTCCCGCAGTTTCACCGGGATAAAAGTATACTAAAAGTAGACTAGACTATCTGTGTACCAAATTTTATTTAAATCGGTTCAGCAGATTTAGTGTGAAAACAAGACAGACAAACAGAGCTATTTGCATTTATAATATTAGTTGGGATATTAAAACTTTTAACTTCAAATTACTTATTTTCCATAAATAAATCTTAAAATTAAAATACAGCTTAAAATTATAATACTGTTAGGAGGCCGTGGTTCTATGACATGCGATGTTGCTAACCTCAAAATTAAATTAATAGTCTATGAGTTATTAAGTTAAATGTAAACTGAAGCTGACATTGTACCCTCATAAAGCAACATCCAAGCGATGTTGCTAACCTCAAAATTAAATTAATAGTCAATGAGTTATTGATAAATTAAGTTAAATGTAAACTGAAGCTGACATTCGGCCATCCTATATAAAGCATGACCTCATGTTTTTATACCATAACAATACCTATTCAAACATAAATCAATTAATTTAAATCATAAATCACAAGATGTTTTAATTTAAGAGATCACCCTTAAAAAGTTGAACTAATGTTCATTTAGCAAGTATTAATAAAAATAGGACCCTTCCGTCCAAGTAATAAATATAGGACCCTTCCGTCCAAGTAATAAATAAATATAGGACCCTTCTGTCCATAACTTTATTCTTAAAAAAAAACGATTAGTAACTGAAAATAAAAAGAAAAATTATTCAACCCTAATATGTGGTCTATTGAAAATCAGCCATGGCTTATTTTTATCTACAGCAATAACTGTATTAGAGAGCGAAATGGTCCAGTATAATATTTAATATTTGTAAAGAGTCACTTGTTTTCGTATTAAATACATGGGATTGTTCGGTAAAAATATATGGCCAATTATTGAACAATCAAACTAGCTTACCTGTAAGCGACGTTCGATTGAGATTATTCCTGTTGTTGTCTCGTCATAAGATAAGGTAATTATGAGACGAATAGGAAAAAAATTAAAAATCACATATATAATTGAAATACCAAGCGATAAATTGATCCCACTTCTGAAATGTTAGGAGGCCGTGGTTCTATGACATATATAAATTATAATGAAATTGCCGGGGCGCCGATCTATCTATTTATTTATACAGGTTTTATTTAAATACTTTTTACATACTTACATTTCAACAGCACTTACATATTATTCCTTAGAAATATATTTACGAGGGTACACCACAAATATAGTTGTTACCGCCCGACAGCCGACGACGGACTGAGCGTTTCTCTGTGACGGAGCAGTATTTATACCCTCAGAAAGCAACATCAAGCGATGTTGCTAACCTCAAAATTAAATTAATAGTCTATGAGTTATTAAGTTAAATGTAAACTGAAGCTGACATTGTACCCTCATAAAGCAACATCCAAGCGATGTTGCTATACTCAAAATTAAATTAATAATTAAGTTAAATGTAAACTGAAGCTGACAATACATACACAGAGAATGCACTGAAGCTAATAAATGTTATTGCCCACAGGCGTAGTCCGCGTCGTGCGCCCCCGGCCCCCGCGCCGGCCCCCGCGCGGCCCCGGCCCCGGCCCCCAGCCCCCGCCCGCCCCGTCCGACCCCCGTCCCCGCCGGACCCCAGGAAGGTAACAATCATTATATTTCATAGCTCCATTCTTCAGATATAGATAATTATTTAAACCATGTCGAATCGGAATGTATTCATGATAACGTTGAGCCTATGGTTCCGGAACTCGATCCGGACATTCATACACTACCTGTTGTGGGTCCGGAACTCGATCCAGAAATCCTATTAGCCCTCGGAGATCCAGTGGAAGAGGTTCCAGTGTATGGCGAAAACCCGGATATTGCTCAACGCTGGCTTCCCATTCTCCGCAAAGGCAAGTTCGTTTGATCATCTATTATATTTACTCTACCCTACTATAATAGTTAGGAATGAAAGCAGGAAAAATGATAATCAAGGTGAAACGGTTATTTAGAAATAGAAGTACCAAAATGGTAGGAAAGTTCATTTTTAATGTTTGTTTGTTGTTCCGAAAGTAAGTATGGATGGATTGCGTGAAAGGTTATTTGTGAAAATTTTTTATTTGTTTAGAATTTAGAACAACTATACATTTTCATAGGATATTGAATTTTTGCTCCAAATGATTCTAAAATTTTACATCATTTGCATAAGTTACGTTATAGCACTGAGTGTAAATAGTAAAAAAATATCCTGAGACATTTTTCACACACAGCCAATTTGATTTCAAACTAAGCCCAGCTATGGTAACCAGATAGCTGATATACTACACATACTACTTTGAAATATATAGATAATTACATCCAGTCAAAGAACAAACAGACTGTTTGTAAAACGAATGTTTATCCTGGGTGGGATTCGAACCCACGACCCGCGGCCTGAAAGTCAGGGTCACTAACCACATAGTCAACCGGTCTGTTAAATCTGCGATTTGTCTGTATATAATGTAAAGACTTACCTATCAAACTATAACATCACAATTTTCGTTTCAGTCGTCACCGTCAGGATCTTCAGCCAGCAGCTGTTCAGATGAATCCTGCTCCGTGTGCTCTGCCAAGAACAAGAAGGGCCCACCGCCGCCTAAGGGTGTTAAGCCGACGTATGTATTACTTTTACACACAAATAAAAAAAAAGTATAGCAACATCCAAGTAATATTCTAAATGCGAAAGCTTTTGAGTATGGATGGATGAGTGTTTGATGATCTTTCACGTAATCACTACTGAATGGATTAATAAATTTAGTACATAGATAGTTGAACTAATAATAGCAATAACATAGTTAAACTGGATAAAGGCTACTTTTTATAAAGGTTACGTTATTATGTGATTTCAGTCAAAAAATCAATTCAAATAGGCCTTCACAGACACTTATAAATAGTCAGACTCACACTCGGTTCGGAAGGTTGGTTTTGCTGAGAATAGCCGGCTATAAACTCGGTTATGAGCACTGTTATGAACTATTTATTATGTCTTATTTCAGTGTGTCTGCGAACTCCCCGGCCAGGGCCAGGCCTCCAGCCGCAGCTCGCGCCGTACAGCCCACTCGGGAATTGCTTAAAGCGCGTGAAAGCAGCAAGCGGACCCGGGAGGAGAAGGTAAGCTTAATTCCCTTTCACTGCCTATACAGTTGCTCCCTTTTTTACAGGATCGGCAACGAGTGAGTGACACCTCTGGTGTTGCAAGCGTCCATAGTCTACGGTAACCGCTTCCCATCAGGTGGGACCGTATGCCTGTTTGCCACACGCGTGGTGTAAAAAAAATTGCAATAACGTGCTTGCATGAAGGATTCAATACAATTCAATTATATGTTGATAAAAGTTTCAATTCTGTAAACCGATTAAGATTTAAAATATGTGCAAATCAAACTTCAAATCACTCTTCTCTAAAGTAGGGATTTGGCAGACAGTACTTTGTTCTACAGATTGGTCGAAATATTTAAAACTTTAGTTGAAGAATATTTAATTGGCCATATTTAACCATAGCTTACAAGCCTTCATTATTGCCCATGTGTTTCATTTCCTCATGATATTAAACCTCCACTCTGATACCCAGGTTCTAGAATGGCAGCGGTCCCAGCTAGCCGTTCGTCCACCACCACCGTCCACAGCTCCCATACCCGCGGCGCACATCAAACGCGAAGGCGAACGTCGTCGTCCGCCGGAGCGTCCGGAACGTCCGGACCGACCGGAACGTCCGGCAGACCGTCCGGTATCACCCGCGGCCATTGCAGCCGCACTCGCCGAGAGTGAGAGCGATTCTGAAAGTGATGCCAGCTCTGAACCACAGCCGCAGAGGTGAGTTCTAAATGTGTTCTTAAAATATTGTATAAATAATAATAATAAATATCCTGGGACATTTTTCACACACGGCCAATCTGATTCCAAACTAAGCAGAGCTTGTGATAATGGTAACCAGATAGCTGATATACTACATATACTAAGTTTTAAATACATACTTATATAGATATTTACATCCAGACACAGGACAAACAGACATATTCATGCATACAAATGTTTGTCCTGGGTGGGATTCGAACCCACGACCCGCGGCTTGAAAGTCAGGGTCACTAACCACAAAGCCAACCGGGCTGTCATTTTATGTTTCCCTTGGACTTTTATCGAAGTGCCGCGAAGTATAACTATCTTCAATACTCACTGAGCAAGAATCCTGAATGTGATTTGTTTGTGGACGGACGGCAGACAATAATAGTTGAATGCTTGAAGTACTGCGAGGCGATTGGGTGATAGGATTAATATTATATATAGACAGCCCGGTTGGCTTTGTGGTTATTGACCCTGGCTTTCAAGCCGCGGGTCGTGGGTTCGAATCCCACCCAGGACAAACATTTGTATGCTTGAATATGTCTGTTTGTCCTGTGTCTGGATGTAAATATCTATATAAGTATGTATTTAAAAGTAGTATATGTAGTATATCAGCTATCTGGTTACCATAACACAAGCTTTGATGCTTAATTTGGAATCAGATTGGCCGTACGTGAAAAATGTCCCAGGATATTTATTTTATTTATTTATATTTATTTTAATTTTAGTCTAAGTATTGTTGATCTCATGTTTTTATTTAATTCTTATTCAATATAATCTACATAATTAGTATTACTGGCGAATGCCGTACTAATTATAAATAAATCGAGGTTCTACTGTATATATCCTACTAATATTATAAATGCGAAAGTTTGTAAGTATGGATGTATGTATGTATGGATGTTTGTTACTCTTTCACGCTCCAACGGCTGAAGGGATCTGCTTGAAATTTGGCACAGAGCTAGAATATGTTCTGGAATAACACATAGGCTACTTTTTATCCCGGGAACGCGGGTGAAACCGCGGGGAGCCACTAGTACATAGATAAAGATAATATCTATGTTTTCAGACTAACACTGTCGGAGCGTTTCGGCAAGATGGCCCAGTGGTCGGCGGACCGGTCGGCGCGGCTCGAGAACATGAGGATCACGAGACGCGAGACAACTCTGCATGTACGGATCGAGCCTCAAGGGGAGCCTCGGGAGCCTATGGAGCCCTATCCGTGAGTATTCACTGCCATATTATATACTCTGCTTTGTAAATCAGTTTGTGAATAGGGGCCGTTTAAGTTACGTAAGCAGATTTAGTACAATTATTTACCCATCCCCCTTGTCAGCAAAAGTAAGCAAAGCTCTAAACCCCCCCGCGCTTACATCTACATATTTCAATTAATGTTCTAAGCTAGTGCTTAACCTAGGCATTATTTGGAAGAATCCCCAAAAATGCGATTCGTTATCAAGCAAAGACAGTGTGTGGGTTACCATTGCTATATGTGTGACATAGTAAATAACTACCGATGATGTAATCATTATCTCGACTCCCCTAACCCCCGTATCATTCAAAAATAAGCAAAAGGAAAGACACCGCCCCCCAATAGTGCTTACGTAATACTAGAACGGCCCTTTACCTACATTCAGTGCAACAGAATCAAATCATTATTTAACTTTATTCTCTTAGTGGTTTGAGTAACATGCATTTTGTTTCTTTCATATCGCCGCCGTTACCATAACACATGCTCACTTTAAGGGTTACTTTGGAATCCGATTGACTGTGTGAAAAAAAATTACCTAGGATATTAATATTTTATTATTTATCATACAGTGGTCTAGACCCGGCGCCAGTGGGTAGTTACCCGGAGGAGCTGCTAGCGGTGGCCCCGGGTGGCCTCCCGTCCTGGGACGACGCCAGGGTACGCTACGACTACTACAAGAAGAGAGGCTATCTTAGAGGTACGTATTACTAGCTTCCTGAGGTACTATTAAAACTTTTAATTTATTGTATTATAAAGGTATATTTTCTACACATCTATACTAATATTATAAGGAGGAAAGATTTGTTTGTTTGTAACGAATAGGCTACGAAACTACTTGTTGAATTTAACAATGCAATGTGTTACAGGTTTGAGTCTCGGCGACTACGTGAAATGGGAGGAATGGTGGTACAAGTATCAAGAATGGTTGAAGCGCGAGCGCGCCTACGAACGCTGGGCTGACGGCGAGGGCACGGTGAGATATGCTTTATGTTAGGTTTACGTACGTTTATTTGCCGATTTGACTAATTCACATCATATCAGCTCATATACGTCTCCACGCTCGGAGCTCGAGGCATTGCGCAATGGTCGACGTGAAGATTTGTCTGAGCCTGCCGAATGCCGCTCAGCTGAATCCTCCTATTAGCTTCTCCCTCGAAATTGTGGCGGCCTACCCGTATCTTGTGACCAAGATACATGTAATATTAGTGTAGATAATATTACAATACAATACAAATACGCTTTATTGGTCACACATAATAAAAATAACAATAAGTACAAAGGTAGTCTTATCGCTGAAGCGATTTCTTCCAGGCAACCTTGGGCAATAGGATATAACATAATTAGGCTAGTGAAGAATAACATAGAAAAAAAAATACAAACTAATAAATAGCAAAATAATCCTAATACTTACATTACAATAATAACATAAACTAATATATATTCATATATTACAATAAATAATACAATTACATCAACAAAAACAGCAATACAAAAGGCTAAGTGAAAAACTGATATAATATATAATCTATACTAATATTATAAAGAGGAAAGATTTGTTTGTTTGTAATGAATAGGCTCCGAAACTACTGGACCGATTTCAAAAATTCTTTCACCTTTGGAAAGCTACATTATCCCCGAGTAACATAGGCTATATTTTATCCCTGTATTCCCACGGGGACGGGAACTACGCGGGTAAAGCCGCGCAGAGGCAGCTAGTAATAATATATAATGATATAATATTGTGTGTCACAGGTCCGTCGCGAGCGTCGCCGTAGAGGCGGTAGATTACGGCGCAGCTGAGGGCGCGCCGCCCCCGCCGCCGTGCTCGCCCAGGACCTGGCCGCGGGCGCCGCGCCGGGGGCGGCTCGACTCTAGACTTGTCGAGCCACCCTACACCATCCACGCCGAAAACTACACTGTAAGTAAATCTATATTCTGGAAAAGTTTAAGGTCTCATGAATACCTCAACACGCCTTTATATTTTTAGATTGATATACCCATTATAAAACAATTGCAACCTTAAGGTATATTACCAGTATAGAATCAGTATATCGACAGCCCGGTTGGCTTTGTGGTTAGTAACCCTGACTTTCAAGCCGCGAGTCGTGGGTTCGAATCCCACCCAGGACAAACATTTGTATCCATGAATATGTCTGTTTGTCCTGTGTCTGGATGTAAATATCTATATAAGTATGTATTTAAAAGTAGTATATGTAGTATATAAGCTATCTGGTTACCGTAACACAAGCTTCATTTGAAGCTTACTTTGAAATCAGATTGGCAGTGTGTGAAAAATTTCCCAGGATATTTATTTACTAAAGTTCCTTATGGGACGATTCGGAGGGGTACCCTTACCGGGAAAACAACTTTAGTAACTCAAATTTATAAATTTTATTTTTGTTTCAGGTACTTCAGTGCGTTTCTAATTAATGCGGTTAGTGGATCGGAAAAAGACTCATGTGTTTGTTTCAGTGTTAAAATATATAAGTTTAGTTTTAATATAGATTTTATCATAGTATATATTGTATGTAGCCTCAATTCCCGCACTTAATTATCATTAATCATGTCAAAGAGCCGAGTCGATGCTTAAGGCATATATGTCACTGTAATATTGTAAAAATATATTTTTTTCTGTACATTGTAATAAAATGATGACAAATCTAACCTAGGGTTGCCATCTTTGAAATTTCAAGCCCAAGATTAGAAGGTAGAAATACCGTAACATTTTCATTTAAAAAGAATGTATATTGACATATCCGTAGAACAAAGTTCTATGTGACTTTGAACCCAAACCACTTTTATTGTATGTTTATGTCTACAATTAGGTACCTATATATAATAAACGGAAAGTAATGTTTGAATACGTTGGTAAAAGTATCAATTCTCTAAACCGATTGAGAAAAGGTTGTAGTAAAAATATGTTCAAATCAAACTTCAAATCACTCGGCTAAGGTAGGGATTTGGCACATGAAACTTTGTTCTACGGATAAGTCGATTTATATAACTTATCTAACTAGCCACACAAAAAACCTAAATTGAAAAATGCTTAACTTAAATTGACCAAAAATATTTGGTAAAATAAATTTTAGAATCATCTATCATTTAAAATTTATGTAAATACAAATTTGAAGCTTATAATTACCTCGGGTTAAAATAGCAAGGATGTTTCGATTAAAATTGCCATCATTTTAATTCGCTTTCTCATTCATTTTATCACATTTAGAAAGGGATGTACATAAACTTAGATATTATTTTTACAAGCAAATTCATTGATAATGAATTATGTCATTTAGACCAATCATTATGATGATAGATATTCTATTATATTATAAGTACGTTAGATAGATATTTTAGTTATTAAATTATCTAGAATTAACTTGTGTAGTTTTGGTGCGTAATTTAGTTTAAAAATTATATTTAAATACAAATCGATTTAAATTGTAAAAATTGATTATATACCTTAAAGTTTAAATATTAATAAGTAGGTAGTGAAAAATCTCTTCTATTTATTTATTGCGCTTTGTTTAAAGAAAAACACATAATCATCCCTTAGCTTACAACACCGCTCAAGTCGAAAATTGGCAGTTTCTACATTTTAATGCCGTTGTATAGAGCTGTTCATTGCGCGTCGAGCCATGGGTCACATGATATAGATTTCAGTCAATAAGAGGCTTAATTCAAAAAGTTTTTTTCGTCTCCTGAAAAGTTGGTAAAAATGACTTACGCGTTCGACGCGCAATGAGCAGCTCTATGCAACGGCATTAAAATCTAGAAACTGCAAATTTTCGACTTGAGCGATGTTGTAAGCTAAGGGACGATGTGTTGTTTGTATGGCATTGGGTATATAATAAATAACAATTTTTGGCAGCCACAAGTATTACTGCTGATTGGCGATTTAATTTAAAATGAGATTAAACTTGAATCAAATAAATGTAAAAAATAGTACATAATTATGAACGAACAAGTTTTTTTGTCAAAATAATATAAGTACGTGTAAATAAAATACTATATAATCTCAAAATATATTTATGTTGTGTAAGAATTGTTGTAAAATGTAAAATAAATTTGACTTTTTCAGTCAATATGTCGACTGTCCCTACGTACATAAAGAGATGTCAAAAACCGAGGTTTACAGGAGAGCGTAATGTTCATGCCGCTAATTATAATATTTAAAAAAGACTAATATAGGTCATATGAATAATCTAAAGCACATATAAAAAGGTATTTTTGACATGTTTTTATGTACGTAGGGGACCGTCGATGTGTCGATTTCCAATATCTAATAGCTCTCTTCTTTTTGTTTTTAGTAAATAAAGGCAAAGAGACGAAAAAATATTGTAAATCGACAACAAAAAAATATAAAATTTGTGGTTATCTTTAGGAAGTAGTACTACCCTTGATCTGATTCTGGTAGTATGATAAACTAGCTGTCTTGACAGACATCGCTGTTTCAATATCAAAGGGACAGAAATCGAAATCATACTTTTTGCAGGGAACACTTTGAAGCTTAGAAAATTATATTGCTACCATAAAAATGCAAAAAGGTACTGATATTGTTTTTGCATGTTAAAATGGGAAGTCAATGGGAGTCTTTTTGAAATATGGCCAAGTAGCGGTGCATTTTTGATTAAAAACGATTTTAATATAATTTTTTTTATTTGTGGCCCTTTTGTATAGAAGCAGCGATATGTACTGTCCAATTATCATAGAAAAATACCAATTTTCCTTGTTATTTTTTGTAAGTTAACTATCGAACTAAAAACTTAAATAATGTAAATTTGTGTGAACAAAAGCTATTTCATTTATAGATTAGTTGCAGTTACAATTTTATTTAGAAGCATTTTGGACTGCAAGTAGTTAACTTATGCGGCTCTAGTAGTGATTCAAGCAGGTTGTATCCTATAAAATTAACACTAGTAGAATAATTTTTATTTATAACTAACTTTACTGATTTGTTCGAAAGCTTGATTATGGTTTAACATGTATTAATAAATACAAACACACAAAAAGCAGCTCCGCTCCTATTCGTCGTAGCGTGACGATATTATAATAATAATAAATAATAAAAAATATATTTATTGAAAACCAACACATATGTACATAAATATTAAGCCCACCAAACTGCGTGACAGTTTGTCGGCGGGAATTGCGCTTTTTTATATAATTACAATATTGGCTTATTTAATTATGATAAATAACTAATGTACCTACTTTTAGCCTCGCATTGTATTAACTAAACCAAATAAAATTAAATACCCAAATTCACACCGATTTCAGAAATTAAATGTTTTTTGTATTTACATTTTAGAGATTTGTAACAAATATCAATATTTAAGTTTCGGAGCCAATCATTCTTATTGTATATTGAAGGGATCAACCACCTATTTGTTCTTTTACCGTAGTAGTTTTTTACTACTGGCTGGATCAGTTTACGTTTCCTGACATTTTTGGTATTAATCGTGTTTTTAATTTCCATTTTATGTTATAGCCTTTAGCATTCCTCGATAAATGAATGGGCTATCTAACACTGGAATATTTTTTCTAATCGGACCAGTAATTTCTGAGAATTGCGGGTTTAAGCTAACAAATTCATCAGCTTTGTTTATTAGTATAGATTTAATTTCAATTTAAATTTCATAAAATTTGTCATCAGAATTGATATTTTCATTAGTGTAACAACTCGAAAGTTGATGTATTAAGTACCTCCCACTCAGCAACCAAGTCATCTGTAGTCAATCAGATTTTCGTAGCAGGCACCTTTGTGCCGCATATTTGTCGTTTTTACTAATCATGTGTAATATTACTGGATGTGTAGAATAAAGTTGGTAAAAATAAACAAACAATTGTTTTATTTAATCATAGAAAAATATATTTAGTTTCCCTTTACAATAAAAAAGCCAATAAATTGTTAACAAGTCTTGTGTCTATAGCCATGGCTCCCAGCCATATCTAGTAACGGCGAGAATTTTCCGATCCGTACAATGCAGCAGTAGACTGGATATCTGTGGAGAAAATTAATTTATATATACAAAAAAATAGGTACGTAATATTTTTTTTTTTAAATATGGGGTTACATTGTTTGGGTGCACATTTATCTTTACGAAGAAAGAAGTATTACAAATTAGTTTCTAGCTAATATAAATAACTGATAATAAACTAGCTTCCGACCCGCTGCTTCACTCGCGGTTCCAAAGCTAGCTTAAAATATAGCCTACGACACTCACAAAATAACGTAGCTTTCAGTTGGTGAAAGAATTATACGCATCGGTCCAGCATTTTCAGAGCCTATTAAACACTGGTCAACAAAATTTTGTAATAAGAAAGGTGCTTACTAATATTGAATTACCTACCTATCCTCATATTATCACCATATTTATTTTGATTTTAATAGGTCTCAATTTCGTGTTACAGCTTGATTCTCAAAAAATTGAAACCGATTTTGTTCCACTTTCATGTGCAGATAGTTGATTTTTTAGGAGAATACTGTTTATTTTCTGTTTTTTTTAGTTCAGTTATTCTGAAATTATGTCTAGAAAGTTTAAAAATGATCCAGACAACTTTTGTTACATTTGTGGTGACATTACATAAAAAAATGAGAGAAGGAATTTGACACCATTAAGAACTAAGTTATACGAACAATATTTTGGATTTGGAATCGGATAACAAGATAAAGTGTGGGTTCTACATATTTGTTGTATTACATGTGTGGGTCTTCTTACTGAATGGACGTCAAAGTCTCGATCTATGCCCCTTGAAACAAACCTTTGAAAAACTTCGTGAAAGCAATGGATTAGGGTGGTGACGGCTTTTTGTATTTGAAAGGAAAAAATCCTAAACTGAGTGAATCTAAAATTAAAGAAGGCATATTAGTTGGCCCTCAAATCAGGCAATTGATGAAAGATGCTTTATTCAAGGAAAAGCTTAGTGATTTGGAAAAATCTGCATGGAAATCTTTCATGAAAGTTACTGCCAATTTTCTAGGAAATCACCGATCAAATGACTATGAAAGTATTGTCGCGGAGCTGTTATGTAATTATAAAGCTTTGGGCTGTAATATGTCATTGAAAATGCATATTCTGCATTCACATTTAGACTTCTTTCCTGAAAATTTGGGCGCTGTCAGCGATGAACACGGTGAAAGATTCCACCAAGACATCTCTACCATAGAAAAACGATATCAGGACAAGTGGAGTCCACGTATGCTAGCGGATTACTGTTGGACATTACAACAGGATGTTCCTGAAGCTAAATATAAAAGAAAATCATTTTAATAGTGTTGCAAAATAGCAGAATAACTTTGTTTTTGTTGAAGGAAGCATCAAATATCATAATTCAATAATTTCAATTAACAAAAAAACTATTCGTATATGAAAAATTCTAATTTGATTTATATAATCTTTATCCTTATCCTAAACATAATAAGACAAAAAAATTTTTGTTACATACAAAAAGTGATTTTTTTGTTGACCAGTGATATTATTTGAAATATTAGAATAGACAAAGAAAAATCAAATATTCATATAGAAATGGCATACTTTGTGGTTAGTGACCCTGACTCTCAAGCTGCCGGTCGTGGGTTCGAACCCCACACAGGACAAACATTTGTCATGTTGACATGCATGAATATGTATGTGGATGTAAATATTTATATAAGTATGTTTTTAAAATGTAGTGTATCAGCTATCTGGTTACTATAACACAAACTCACTTTGAAGCTTACTTTGGAATCCGATTGGCCGTGTGTGAAAAATATCCCAGGATATTTATTTATATATTGTACCGGATAACTAACCTGCTCTTGGACACTGTATGTTTCCTTCTTTTCAAATTCTGCAAACACTTCGGCCAATAGACTAATAGATGCAGCCTTGTGGGTAAGATCAGATTTTTGAATGGCCAACTTTGTGACTTCAAAAGGTAACGCCTTGCCTTGGAGCAAATTTTCGATATACGACTTCTGAAAAATATAATAATTTATTTATGAAAAGTAGGTGGAAGAATTGACACAAGATATTAGCATAATACAATATTAAACTAAACGTATAAATAACCTTCCTCTTGAAAACTATCTATTGTTGAAAAACCGCAATAAAGTCCGTTGCGTAGTTTAAAAGATCTAAGCGTACAGTCTGCGGGAAGCGACGTTGTTTTATACTGCGTATTTGTAAATATGTTACCTTGTCTATGAAATCGTCTCCCATCCATTTGAATGACATTTGTATGACTTGTATGTACATGTTGTACGAGTCTCGGAGTGCAGTCAAAAGTCTTTGGAGTTTGCTCTCTAGAACTGAAACAATAGGACTGTATTAGGATATTCATAAGTATGAAAAGGTTTATGATCGTGTTATTTTGGTTTTATACTTTTCTTTAGTTGTGTTTAATTCTGCTATGTATTAACTTTTAGAATGTTTTCATTATGTTAGATAATAATTTTATTCTTTACTTAACGTATTTTATTGTTTTCAAAATATATATCGACACCTTTGCAAACCTAATAACTCAAATTTTTCACGAAAATTGAATTTTGATACCGGCAGAAACTAGATGACATCTAGTGGGGTGGAGTTATTAGGTTTGCAAATAAAGGTATCGATATGTTAGATATTATATGTTACTAGCGGACCCGGCAGACTTCGTTCTGCCCACCAGCGCCACCTACCGGGTCCAAATTAATGTAGGTATTATACAAAATAATTTACATAAAAATATAAATACTTGCTAGTTATCTAAATATAAAAAATAATTATTCATATTGTAACTATCAGTTTACTAAATAGGTACGATTTATTTAATGTTACATTAACTATTAATAAATGTACTTTATTCCCAAATAAATATTTATTGAATGTAAAAAAATATTTATTATAGTTGTCTTCAAAGAAATTAAAATATGAATAGTTAATAAATCCTTCCATCAGTGTATTGGTAAAATACAGTGACTTAATATATGTATTGATAAGATATGTACCTATCTATTTTCAAAATATCTGTATTTTTTTTTATTGAACTAAATAATATTTAATAATTTTTATTATAACTGATCGATCTATTTTACCATCGCGATTTACAGGGAATTTACAGGGTTAAAAATTCAGGGTTATATGTATTTACTAATGCTGTATCATAAAAAAATAAAAAAAAAATTTTTTTTCAAAATTAAAAAAAAAAAATTTTTGGGGTGGATTACCCTTAACAGTTAAGGGGATGAAAAATAGATGTTGTCCGATTCTCAGACCTACCGAATATGGATACAAAATTTCATGAGAATCGGTCAAGCCGTTTCGGAGGAGTTTTACCACAAACTCCGCGACGCTAGAATTTTATATATTAGACTAACTAATATTATAAAGAGGAAAGATTTGTTTGTTTGTTTGTTTGTTTGTTTGTTTGTTTGTTTGTTTGTAATGAATAGGCTCCGAAACTACTGGACCGATTTCAAAAATTCTTTCACCTTTGGAAAGCTACATTATCCCCGAGTAACATAGGCTATATTTTATCCCTGTATTCCCACGGGAACGGGAACTACGCGGGTAAAACCGCGGGGAGGCAGCTAGTATATTAGATATTCTTCCCTAGAGATTAAAACACAAACAAATATTATGTATAAAAACTCACCTTGCACATCGCAAACAGCGAGCAAATTCCTCGTCAACCTAGCCGGGGGTAGTTCCGAGACGCCATATTGGAAAATGGCGCCCCAGTCGATACAACACACGGCGCCATCTTGCGTGTTGTACAGCAAGTTTTGTAGATGTCTGTCGCCGAGACCTGAAGATACATGTAAAAAATAAAATACATGTAAAATGTTTTTTATTCAAATGAAAAATGTTTTTCTTTATTCACTTATGAATAGTCAAACTCTAACGCTCGGTTCGGAAGGTTGGTTTGGCTGAGAAGAGTCGGCAATAAACTCAGCATTACTCTTTTCAAAACAATCTTAGATATATACATTTCAAGGAATGTCTCACTGACAATATTTTTACTACGATTAATGTAAAATAATATTTTTCGATATTTTTTGTAGATACAAAATAATCAATTTTGATTTCACGTTTCTCAATCTTTTAGTGTCCAAACCACAAAAAACTAAAGTATTATTAAATTTTACAATATCACAGTAACTCACCAAATATCCACGACAGAATTGTAACTGTGCTGATGCTGTCCAAGAATCTACGTTTCTTCGCGATGAAGTCTTCTAAACATGAACTTTGACGCTCCATTTCTGATCTGTAAGTTAATAAACCATCAACCAACTATCGGCAAAATACCTTTTTATGGCGAGCAAGTCAGACTTTAAATTTAACTTGTAATTCTTATATCATCATCATCATCAGCTCACATACGTCTCCACGCTCGGAGCTCGAGCCTCCCCTAACAACGAGGCGGTGTCCATAGTCCACACGCGCCTAGTGCGGTGCGACTTCACATGCCTTTAATAGTGACATCTCGGGCATGAAGGTTTCCTCACGATGTTTTCCTTCACCGAAAGCCCGTGGTGTCAAATCGTACGTAAGTTTTTATAAACTCAGAGGTACGGGCCAGGGATTTGAACCTGCACCCTCATGATCGTGAGTCGGTGCGTTCCCAACTAAGCCACCACGGCTTCGTTAAAATTTTTGACATTGATATATTTAACGCAAATCAAGTCACATTAAGATGGTTGTTAAGCCAATTTGTTTTTCAATTAAGTACATATATCTAAACCCTGTTACTAATTACTACTTTAATAATTATTATAATAAGCGAGCTTTGGATTAGATATAAATTTGTTATGTCATTATTAATCATTATTGAAGAACTAAATAAAATAAATATGTAAATAAATACTTGTAAACTTAAAAATAAAGATAAGAATAAAAGTAGAAATAACCTTAGTGCGTGAGCTGGTACCATATCGCAGCGCCTGCGCAGTTCCATAGCAGCCTGGTGGGGATTACATATACCCTCTTGTTCCGCCCGATAAATGCGGTGATCTACATTAATATGGACTTATTTATATAATATATTCATATTATGTTGAGGAAGTACAGAACAGACACACAAACACAGAACAATTGTAATTTAATAATTAAATTGTGTAGAATAAATTAATAATGTTTTTAATAATTTTGTACTCTTATAATAAATTCCCTAATTTGACATGAGATCTGACATTCCACCTAATTAAAAGGATTATAAATTTTTATTTTTTGTACGTTTTCACAAAAATGTATTAGGTACTTGCACGCCGAAATCGGTAATGTGTTGGACCTGTAATACTAAAATTGATGTCATCTTTAAATAACCACATTTATGCAATAAATGATTTGAATTTGAGAATAATCCTTCTTCCTGCCCTTATCCCGCCTAAGCAGGGTCGACACAACATATGTTTTTCTTCCATTCCTCTCTGTCAGCCGTCATTTCATTCATCACTCCCTTCTTACACATATCACCTTTCACACAATCCATCCATACTCTCTTTGGTCTTCCTTTACTTTTACGACCATCCACCTGCACATTCATAACTTTCCTCATAACATGATTTTCATCCCTCCGCATTATGTGTCCATACCATGACAACCTATGGCTCCTCACTTTCTCTGTTACTGGCGCTACTTTCAAACTACCTCTTATATACACATTTCTTATTTTATCCATTCGAGGACACACATCAAATCATCCAAAAATTTTTATCTTATATATACAATTCTCGTGTCACAATGTTAGCTACCATACTCCTCCTACCATATTCAGTAGGTCTGAGAATCGGCTACTATCTGTTTTTGATTCTACGGGAACTACCCGGGTGAAACCGCGGGGTGGCAGCTAGTATATAAGAGAACCTTATAAAATAGGTACTCACCGTCTAAATCGTATTTCCTAGATATGAGAGCGCGCAATCTTTCGTGATTGTCCAAATGTTCTATCATGCCGCAGTCTTCGCTCAGCGGAGTCACCTGGCATACATCATTATATTATAACATTGATATTAGTAAAAATATGTATTAAAATATTTTTAGTTACAGTTTCTATTTTTTATTCTTTGCTAATTAAAGTAGGCATCAACATTTTGTAAGTTTATTGCTAAACTGTAATTTTTATTTTATTTATTATTCAATGTCATATAACAAAAATATTTTAGTTTATCCAGTAAGGATATAGGCTATATAACATAACGCTACATTCAATAGGAGCAGAGCATCAATTGATAATGTTGCAAAAAATTGGGAAAAGTGGCAACCTACTAATATTATAAATGCCAAAGTTTGCAAGAATGTAGAGTAGAGTTAGAATATGTTTTGTAATAACACAGGCTACTTTTCCCGGGAACGCGGGTGAAACCGCGGAATGGCACTAGTTATTTACATAGATTTTTGGTGTACTTACATTATATCCAACAAAGTGAGCAGAATCCCATATAGTAGCGGCGACCTTGGCGGCCCTTTGTGCCGCCGCGTCCACCTTCATCTGCTCACCCCCCTTGTGCAGATATCGGCGTGAAGTACCGTTAGATAATACCACTGTTAGCACGCACGGTCGCCTGATCGAATCCGTGAACACTGTTACCTTAAAATATGAAAATAATTGATTTATTTTTCGAGTTTAATACTATGTTGGTTATATAGGTTCACTAGCGACCCACCCCTGCTTCGCACGGGAGAAATGCTTATAGGCACATCGCATTAGAAACCTCAAAAATAACAGTATTTCTCCACTATTGAATGGATGTTATTATACATATAAACCAGTCTCTTCAATCACTCTATCTATTAAAAAACCGCATCATAATCCGTTGCGTAGTTTTAAAGATTTAAGCATACATAGGGATATAGAGACAGAGAAAGCGACATTATTTTATCCTATGTAGTGATAGTTAAAACGAAAGCGTCATTTTTTTTCTTATGTAGTGATAGTTAAAAGTGTTAAAACAAGTAATTGCCATAGTCAGATAAAAATCTAGTATATAAAAATCTCGTGGAAAATTGAAGGTTCATCGGGAATATGGGTGAAACGGAAACCGCCCGCGTGGCAAAAGCTAGTACCTATAGTATGTATATGTTACCGGCCAAACCCGATTAAAGGACAAACTAGTTATGCCTAGGCTCAACTAGTTCTTCCTATACGCTATAGGATTAACCAGTAAAGCCTAGTCCAAACTAATTTGGACTGTATCAGGATAAACTAGTTTGGCCTAGTCTAGACTGGTCTATCCTATCGGGCTTAGGACAAATTAGTTTGGACCAGGCTATACTGGTTAATCCTATCGCGTATAGGATGAACTAGTTGACCCTAGGCAAAACTAGTTTGTCCTTTAATCGGGTTTGGCCGGTAACATATATGAAAGAAAGAAAGAAAGAAAGAAAGAAATGTTTATTTGTGACAAATAATAATAGAAACATAAAAAAAATCATAAACAAATACAAAATATTAGTAAACATAGAAAGTAAAAAGTATTATATGTATTAATTCACATGTCACAAAAAGGTCCACCAACTCAGCATGAAGCTGGTTATACGAATGCATAACCAGCGCTGGTCTTCCGTTGGGGCCGTGCAGTGTTGTCCAGGCAGGGTTACATAATAGCAATTATATTAATGAGAGTAAAAACAGTGAATAGTTAACAGTAATATAAGGACGTGAAAACAAGAAAACACAACAAATAATAAAATAAAATGGCAGACAGACAGTGAAACAGAGTGAAATTTGATGCCATGAGTAAGTATAAGAGTAATTCAAGATATAATTTTAATAATTTAAGATAATAATAGCTATAATATATTTCGTATCTATACAACATTTTTTGTTTTCATATTATATAGCACTTGTATCATGCCGCTGCAATTCTTCTGTCTTTTGATGGTGAAACAGAAAAGATTTCAATTTGATTTTAAACCCTTGAGTACTTTGCAGGTTCCGTATTGGCGGTGGAATATTATTCCAGCATTTGGTTGCAGCATAACAAAAACTACCTCTAAATGAAGCAGAAGAATGCTGGTGCATGGACAGCTGTTTTGAAGATTGCGACCTCTGGCTGCTTACCCAGGATAATCTATCATACAGATACGCAGGAGATTTATATTTAATAATACCAAAAAGAAGGCAAGCTAAGTGAAGTTTACGCCTGTGCTTCATTTTTAAAATTAAGTGTTCATTAAAATATGGTGTTACATGAGCCCTTGACGGAATGTTAAAACAAAAGCGAGCACAGGCATTCTGAACTCGCTGAATAAGTTTCTGAGTTCTAGTTAAGAGTCTAGGTCCAAAAACTGTGTCCGCATAATTAAGCTTAGAAAGAATTAAAGAATCAACTAACCTGATACGTAGAAGTTCATTTATGAATGGTCTAATTTTATATAGTATTTTAAGTTTGTAAAAACAATTTTTTACTGACGACGCAATATGTTTCTCAAATCTTAGGTTTGAGTCCATGTGTAATCCAAGATTACGAGCATCGTATACTCGTTCAATGGGCTCATTCCTAAGCATTACATTTAAAGATGGTTGTATACTATTCAATTGATGTGCGCTACCAAATATAAGGTATTTCGTTTTTGCAGGGTTTAACAGAAGACAATTATTTGAAGACCACTCGGATATTTTTGAAAGGTCTTTGTTAAGCTTAATGATTGCGTTATCAATATCTGAGGGTTTGCAGGAGATGTAGACTTGTAAGTCATCTGCGTAAATGTGAAATTTACAGTGCTTAATGTGCGCTTTTATATCTGCTAGGTACAGTATGAAAAGCACAGGGCCTAAAATAGATCCCTGAGGCACGCCTCTTACTACCGCTGACAGGTCAGATTTAGAAGTTGTCCCGTTATTACTCAACCTCACACATTGATAGCGATTACTGAGGTAACTATTAAACCACTGCAACGCTGCAGAGTCAAAACCATAGAATTGTAGCTTAGACAACAGTAAGTTAATATTTAAGCAGTCGAATGCCCTGGAGAAGTCTAGGAGCACCAGCAATGTACACATGCCATGATCCTGTGAAAGAAGAATATTGTCTGTGACATCAAGCAATGCGGTTACTGTACTACGACCCTTACGAAAACCCGACTGTACATCAGGCAGTATGCAATTCATCTCCAAGTAATCATTTAATTGCGCACATACTACTTTTTCTAATATTTTAGATAGACATGGCAGTATGCTTACTGGGCGAAGATCTCTAAGTTCAACGGGATTCGAGTGCTTGGGTAAAGGACTCACTAATGCGACTTTCCATAAATCCGGATATATGCAAGAGCTAATTGACCTATTCACTATTTCTTTTATTACGTCTAATGTGTATGGTAGAGTCATTTGCAGCATATCTAACGAGATAGTATCGAACCCTTCTGCGTTAGACTTCAAAGAACGAACAATTTTGATAATACTATCTACACTTACAGATTCTATGTGGAACGTCTTGTCACAAAAAGTGTGGTACTCAAAATAGGTCAGCTGTGAGATGTTTACATTAGTGGAACCAGGGATGGTTAAGAAATGATTGTTGATAATGCCGGGATCATTAAAATGAGAGGGTAGTTCAATAGTATGCTTTAAAACTGTACTTTTCAAGTTCTTCCATAGCATTTTAGGATTTCGTATTTCGCTATTAATATTATATTTAAAATAAGCCGACTTTTCATGGAACAGTGCTGTGTTGACAGTGCATTTTAACTGCCTGTAGTAATCTTTTTTGGTTTCGGATTTAGTTTTATTGTATTCTGCCGCAGCTTTATCTCGTAGTTTCATCATTATCTTAATCGTGTCAGTAATCCAGGGATAAGAGCGATTTTTTATAACTATGGTTTTGACTGGGGCATGGAGGTCAAATAGAGACAGAACACAGTTGTTAAAAGCGTGAACCATATCATTAACGCTACCAATCTCTGATACTTGATCCCAGCAAATGGATTTCAAATCAACGCTAAAAGCATCCAAACAGATGTGTTTCTTAGGTCTATAAGTTATGGTGTATGGCTTCCACTTCTCACGCTTAATGTTAAATTCACAAACTATTAGACAGTGACCAATAAGGGATCCAACGTGTTCTATTGTAATTTTTTTTACTTTTAAATCTGAACAAACGACATCAATTATAGTTTGACTATTTTCAGTAAAATGAGTTGGTTCTGTAACGTATTGTATTAAATTAAAAGTAGATAAAAATGTGTTAAATTTCATTGTATTTATATTTAAATTGTTTACATTAATATTAAAATCTCCTAATAGAATTATATTATGGCAAAAAGGAAGTGAGCTCAATGTGTCCGTGATAGCATCAAAAAATAAGTCAACATTCATCCAGGGCGGGCGATATGCCGTGCCAACTGCTAATTTTCTTCCGTCAAGGGTCATAGTAAGCCATAATTGCTCAACTGCACAGTGTATCGGGCTCACCGGGTGAGGCCAAGTTCTCGCGCTGATACTGCGCTTGATATAAAAGCCGACACCGCCTCCACGCGAGCGAACGTCTCTCGATCTGGGTACATGCCGAAATTGATATCCGGGAAGTGAAGGAGCGCGGCCTTCTTCACCTGGTCTTAGCCAAGTTTCGTTTATGGCCAGAACATCGACATCACTCGACGATATCGCGGCAATAAAGTTATCGTGATTAGTGCCAAGGGAACCTGCATTTAACAAACCCGTTTTCAAGAGTTTATTAACCTTAATTTAAATGAAAGAGTAAACAAAATAATAATAATAATACATAACTTATGTAAGTAAGGCATTCCATACTTTGAGAGACAACGGTAGTGCTAACATGTAATATTATAGTGCTATATAATATATAAAAATAATGTGTATTATAATAACAATATTCTAGTGTAACATTTTTACAATAACAACACGAGAAGTAGAATTGACTTTTAACATCTCGTAACATAAGAACTGTTATCCTATATAGAAAATATTTAAATGGCAGACATAATTGATTAAAAAAACACGGACAAAACAATAAAATGGATGCAAAGAAATAATGATACAACTGTTCAAACAGTACCAGGGCCAAAAACACTATTAAAATTATCTTCTGAGCGGATCAAATGTACCTGTTTCCCATCCCCCTCTCTAGCAAATATATGTCCCCGCTTGGTCCACGAATACCGCCAGTGGCGCCTGCGACATTCCTCGCGGACACGACGGAACAGTTGCCGGTTAGCGCGAGTCAGGCGTTCGTTGATATACAGCCTGCACGGCGGTCCAGATAGCCCGATGTCTGCAGAGTTGATATGTCGCCGTACCCGCGCCGCTTGCAGTAGATCATTGCGAAGCTGAGGACGCGCAAGCCGCACTATGACACGGCGCGAACGCCGTCCTACTGTATCATTTCCACTGTCTTCGGTACGTGCCCCAACGCGCTCCGCAAAGAGAATATCACGGTCCTCCAGAGTTATACCTAACTTGGCGGCCAGGATAGTAACTTTATGATGGACACTCTCACCTTTTTCCTCCGGAAGTTGCCCGATGTCCAAATCTGACATCAAGATTTCTTGGTCGCGGTCATTCAAGTCCTGTTTCAACTGGGATACCGTATGTTGCAGCTCGGTGACCTCATCCATTTTCGGTGATAACGTCTCTCTCTGCTCGACCGCCTCTAATCTTCGTTCAAACCCATCCAATCTCGCACCAACATTTGCAATGGAAATACGTAGCTCATTTCGGAAAGCACGTAGCTCGGCCATATATTCGGCTAGTTCCCGTCGCATCTCCTGGACGTCGGGATCGCAAGTCTTTAAAGAAGTATTCGTAGCTGGCAAAGGAAGCTCACTTTCAGCGATCAACACAGAAGCGACAGTCCCTATAGTCGCCGGGGAAGTAGTGCCGGAACTGTTTTTTAAAGGAGTATCCCTGTTGTCGCTTCTACGCTGCTTTTTCTTGCACTCAGGACATATCCATCCCTTAGGTGTAGCTGTGTAATCAGGTATCGCAACACACCCTTTGTGAAATAAGCAAGGGCATGTCGAACAAGTGGCGGCACCTGTCGGCGATAGAAATTTACCGCAAGCTGCGCACTTTGCCATTGTGCGCGTGACACTCTATTTGTAAACACTTCTAAATGGTGTAGCTACTCCGCGACAGATGGCGTATCTATCTCGGTAAATTGGTAGATCGATGTAGAAACAGTTGGATCTACCTACTTGAGAAAAAAATGTCGATTCTTAAATCACCAAATTACACGGCTTTAACACAGAGTTTATCTCACTATCCCGAGCGTATCCGTATAAACGAGCAATCACAGAGCAGCGCTTGGTACCGGGGCACAGACTGTCAACACTGTCAACATGAACAATTACTGAAATTAATTTTAAGGTCGAAATAACTATGCGTATGTATGCTATCAGTAAGCCGTCCGTGACGTCACTCAGCCGTCCGTGATATTTAACAAAAATAATAATATTTAATATTTAACAAAATCCTAGTCTTACCTGTTCAGCACACTTGACGATAGAAAGAGACGGCGATATACCCAATAGTCTCGCGAGGCAGGTGTCTCCCTCTACACGCGTAAGGGACGGACACAAAGCCGTCAGTCTGAGAGTCGATATCGATTTTGAACCTAATTCCTTTAGAATAGAACTCAAGATTCTCTGTTTCTTATTTAAATCCGATTTATCTGTAAAAACAAACAAACATATCCTGTGACATTTTTCCTGGACGATTTGAATTATTTTGTGTGTGTGTAAGTATGTGTGTGTGTGTGTGTGTGTGTGTGTGTGTGTGTGTGTGTGTGTGTGTGTGTGTGTGTGTGTGTGTGTGTATGTGTGTGTGTTAGTGGATTTTTATTTTTTAGATTCACAATTGGACCCGGTAGGTGGCGCTGTTATAAAAAAACACAAAATATTTTTTATTCAAATAGGCCTTTACAAGCACTTATGAACAGTCACTCTTATGCTCAGTTCTGAAAGTTGATTTTACTGAGAAGAACCGGCAATAAACTCAATATTTACATCTAGACACAGAACAAACAGACATATTTATGCATACAAATGTTTGTCCTGGGTGGGATTCGAACCCACGACCAGCGGCTTGTGAGTCAGGGTCACAAACCACAAAGCCTACCGGTCTGTATAATACAAGTAGGATTTAAATATATTAAAACACTCACCATAATCACAAATGTCGTACAAATCTTTCTTGTATTTGTTAAGTAGTTGATAGTCTACCCCAGAGTATGGATTTTCAAATATCTTAGCTTTCATTCTAACGAATATTTTCTTCCATTCTTCAGTGTCTGAAATTTGATATCATTACATATTATGCTAGCTTCCGTCCCGCGGTTTCACCCGCGTTGTTCCCGTTTTTGTTGCATAACAGGAATAAAAAATAACTTGTGATAGTCACAAATAACGTAGCTTTCTATTGGTGAAATAATTATTTAGATCGGTCCAGAAGTTTAGGAGTATATTCATAACAAACAATCAAACACAAATATCAAAATTTTCCTCCCATATATTTATTAGCATAGATATAGGAAAATGTCTAAGTGTAAATATCTATATTAGTTTAAGTAATAAATATCCTGGGACATTGTGGTAAGTGTCCCTAACTTTCAAGCCGCCGGTCGTGGGTTCGAATCCCACCCAGGACAAACATTTATATGCATGAACAATATGAACATGTGTGTTTGTTCTGTGTCTATGTTACTAATTATCTATATAAGTATGTATTTAAAAGTAGTATGTGTAGTATATCAGCTATCTGGTTACCATATCACAAGCTCTGCTTAGTTTGGAATCAGATTGGCCGTATGTGAAAAATGTCCCAGGATATTTATGAGCAGTGCATGTATGTGAGTGTGTGTGTAATACTCACCACTACCACGACAAGCTTTATACAACAATTCACAATAGTTCACACATGTGTATGAGACATCTCCAATCAGTTGTAAGCATTGCTTGTATTTCTCCGTATTGATGACATCGTCCGACTTCACCATCACGCTATACTGTTTTAGGAGGTGAGCAGGGAATATATCTATTTTATTCTTCAGTTGTTCAAGGCAGAAACTATCTAAGGTATGGTGTATGCGTTGTAGCTGAAAAATAAATACTAAGTTAGTTCGATTTTATCAAAAATCAAAAAAATCAAAATCTTTTTTATTCAAATAGGCCTCAATAAAGCACTTATGAATAGTCACTATTAATGCTCGGTTCTAATAGTAGTTTTTACTGAGAAGAGCCGGCAATAAACTCAGTAATTACTCTTTTCAAAAACTATATTTATATATTACTAGTGGCTCTCAGCGGTTTCACCCGCGTACCCGGGAGATCCTCCATTTTCATCTACACTAATATTATAAAGAGGAAAGATTTGTATTTTTGTATGTAACGAATATACTTTTTTCATTAGAAAGCTACATTATCACTGAGTAACATAGGCTATATTTAATCTCTGTATTCCCACGGGAACGGGAATTACGCGGGTGTAACCAAGCGGAGGCAGCTAGTGGGATATAAAGTAGTATTTCTCAGGCTCTAGACTATGAGCGAGGCCCCATTGGTGCGGTGCGGTGCGGTGCGGTGCGGTGCGTCGCGTCGTCGCAATGGAACAACGCATTGTATGCCACACCTGCGTTGCGTTGACGCTGCGGCAACGCAACGCAACTGCGGTACGCACGCCGTCGCAGCTGCGTCTCAGTCCACCCAGCAGTGGATCGCAGTGCGTCGTCGCAACGGAGCTCCGGCAACGCAGCGCATCACCCTCCCTCCCGCTTCGTCTCTTGTCCGTCGATCCGTTGAAACATCGCGCGCGGCGCCGCAACGGTCTAAGGGCGAGGCCCCATTGGTGCGGTGCGGTGTGTCGGGATGCGTCGACGCAGCGTCGACGCTGCGTCGTTTTCCATACATTTTTTATGACATGCCCCATTAGACCGTTGCGGCGCCGCGCGCGATGTTTCAACGGATCGACGGACAAGAGACGAAGCGGGAGGGAGGGTGATGCGCTGCGTTGCCGGAGCTCCGTCTTAGTTGACGTTGTTTATTCGTGTATTTCATATTTTTTGTTCCGTTTTGATTTATAGTTTCCATGTATCCAGCTACCATACTTGCATTGCTCGACTTAGATTAATTGTTGTTGTTGTATCCGTGTTCGTTTTATTGATTATTTCGCCCTAGCTATCCCGTTTGAGTGGATTGAAGTAGTTTAGCCATGAACTCCCTGTGCAAGGCTCAGCTTTGGTTAATTGTTGTCATGTGTACTTGCTGCTCGGTTAGGATTGATGTAATTGTATCACTTACCATGTACCACTATCTCGTTGTTCTAATTTGCTTGGTTTTGACATCTGTCCATTTACGCGTAGGCTGGCATTCCTATGCCTGCGTAGTAATACATCCGTTGGTATTTGAGTCTCTTAGTGATAGCTTTTCCGTCTAAAATATCTGTCACTTTCGCTTCTCTGTTGAAGTTGCGGTCCAAGCATTTGACATACTATCAGTCACTTGTAACGACGTAGTAGACGTTAGTACCATCGCTTTCAGGCCGTAGCTTACTGCAGGATTAATAGCCATCTTGTATAATAGCTGTGCCGCTTGCCCTTCCATCTGATTATTTAGACTTTTGTAGCTAAAAGACCTTAGATTCTAGTAGGTTTGTGAATGTGTGGCCTTGTTTCTTGTTAGATTTTTCTTTAATCTTGAAGGATTGATTTCATCCTATACTTGTTCGTGGTCAGATGTATTAATTATGTGTTTCCCTTAATTAAATAATTCAAATTATGGGCTTGCCATGGTAGATTTCTAGTTGAGAAGATTTTGTTCCGGATATCCAGGATTTTTACAACTTTTCCGTCCGCAGGATGTATCTATGCGTGTGTTAGATTATATTGTAAGGCAATAAATTTATTATTATTATTAATTAATATTTGAAGTGTAAACAATGCAAATTGAGAATATTAAGAGTGACATTTCAATTTGTGAGGGTATTAACTTGATTTTTGGTACATTACTCAACTTCATTAAAAGTATTTTTATTGAGTCAAAAATCCAAGATTCTCGTATTAAATAAACATGGATAAAATGTGTTTAGATTGTGATTGTTCTTGTACCATAAATCATATTGTATTTTATGATGTATAAATAATCTTGTCTAAGATTTGTTTCATGTCATTTCAATATTCTTATCGATCCCAAAACAGGAAGTAAGTGTACAACATTGTTAAAATATTTCCTTATCAATACCATAAATGATGATTTGATTTATAATGCCTATTTAACGCTATTTAAGATTTGTTTCTGTAATTTTTATAAAACGTGTCAAGTAATTTTTATAAAATGCTGTGAGGGTATTTTGCTTCACTATGATAAATGTTTGCCTATAAAAGGCAACTCTGTTTTGGGCTAGATCCACTTTTTCATCAACTGTTGTACGGAGCAGACGTCTCTCGCAGTGTCTCTTGGCCGTAAATATTAAGTTGAGAAAAAGTTAAATAGCGAAAGCTATGCCAAATTATGGATCAGTCACTTAATCAGCTGTTATACGGTTCAGACATAGACCTGTGTCCCATGTCCGTAAAAATTAAGCTGAAGTAATCTTGGTATATAGCGGAAGCTATGCCAAATTACTGATTGATCGATATACTCAGCTGTTATACGGGTCAGACATATAACTGTGTCTCGTGACCGTAAAAATTAAGCTGAGTAGTTGGCAAATAGCTTATCAACGAAACTATGTTTAGAATCAATATATTGCATGAATGCAATTTGTATGCATGAATATGTCTGTTTGTCCTGTGTCTGGATGTAAATATCTATTAAGTATGTATTTAAAAAGTAGTATATGTAGTATATCGGCTATCTGGTTACCATAATACAAGCTCACTTTGATGCTTAATTTGGATTCAGATTGGCCGTGTGTGAAAAAAAAATGTCCCTGGGTATTTATTTTATTTATTTATTGCTGTGCTAAACCTATGATGTTGTGTACTAAATAAAAGATAAGTATGATAATATCTGTTACGTGTATGTTATGCACGCATATATCTATTCCTCGTTCCCGTTTCTTGTCATCCGATGTGTGTAACATTCTTCATTCTCCTACAGCTTCAGTGGCATTTATGGGTTGAAATGTGATGAATGCATGTTTTGTAGTGCCTGGCTATGTTGCTTGTTGTGATGTTGACATAATAAAAGTGTGCCTTGTTTTCGTATTGATTTTCATATCTTGGTCGATTGCAGAGGGATCCAGGTTGCATGTCTAATGAACTGATTGCGCTGGTGTTCTTCAATATACTTGTCAAGGTCCCGTCTTATTGCGTGGTGGTCGGATGTAATGAATAGGCGTGCACATATGCATGTTTTTTTAGTAAAAGGGCCTGGTTATTTGTTTAAATAAGAAATTAATAGCCTGAGGGTATTTTGCCTCACTATGATAAATGTTTGCCTATAAAAGGCAACTCTGTTTTGAGCTAGATACACGGCCCCGCCGCAGCAACGACCCAGTCCGTTCCCTAAATAATCATGTCAAGTGAGTCCCCACTTCCCCCAGCGACGCCCTGAGCCGAGGCACGGTCCCGCAGGGGACACCCTCAGCGCTGTCGCTTAAATTTTCCTTCGGTTGAGAGCCATCTGCGCTCACCGAAAAAGTCCGCGTAACGGTGTAAAAGCCATCTGAGGCTGTCACCTTCTAGTCCATAGAGCTAGATACACTTTTTCATCAACTGTTCTACGGAGCAGACGTCTCTCGCAGTGTCTCTTGGCCGTAACTATTAAGTTGAGAAAAAGTTAAATAGCGAAAGCTATGCCAAATTATGGATCAGTCAGTTAATCAGCTGTTATACGGTTCAGACATAGACCTGTGTCCCATGTCCGTAAAAATTAAGCTGAAGTAATCTTGGTATATAGCGGAAGCTATGCCAAGTTACTGATTGATCGATATACTCGGCTGTTATACGGGTCAGACATATAACTGTGTCTCATGACCGTAAAAATTAAGCTGAGTAGTTGGCAAATAGCTTATCAACGAAACTATGTTTGGAATGAATGCAATTTGTATGCATGAATATGTCTGTTTGTCCTGTGTCTGGATGTAAATATCTATATAAGTATGTATTTAAAAAGTAGTATATGTAGTATATCAGCTATCTGGTTACCATTTTTTTTTTTTTTTTTCCGACAGGAAACTGCATTACGCATACCCCCGCACCTGAAAGGGACGGTGCGGGTGGTTATGTGGGACTCTCCTCTATGAGTGAGGCATACCCACTAAAAACCTGTCGGTGATCCTATATGCTCTTTTTTCAGATGTCACGGGCGCACTAGTGTGTTTCAACCGCGACATCTGCAAGCTGGCCCCAGCCGGGGCCTCCGCGCCAAGAAGGAGGGGGCCAGGATCACTTGGTCCCCTCCCTAGACATGTGGGCTATTACAGCTGGCAGGGAGTCCCATTCCCCGCCAGCAAGCACCACTACGGGGGGGGCGAGGGCGGCTATGTATTGCCGCCTTCTCCTCCCCATTCGTCTGCGCCGGAGTGGGGGCGCTGAGGGATCAGCCTCACGCTCCCGCTCCCTCGCCTCCTTCTGCGACATGACTGTTTCGCAGAAGGAGACGACTGCCTCCCATGCCCTCTCACTTCCCACCATGGCGTATACGACGCCAGGAAGTGAGAGGTCACCGCCAACCGCCGCCACCAGGGTGCGGCGCTCGCCCGACCACGTCGGGCACACCTCTAGGGTGTGCTGTGCCGTGTCATCGCCGGCGCCGCACCCGTGGCACGACGTCGTCTCCTCCCTTCCGATTCGACACAGGTACCGCCCGAAGCATCCGTGCCCGGACAGCACCTGTGTGACCCGGAAGGTGAGGGACCCGTGGGTTCTCCCACACCATTCCTGCAGCTGTGGGCGTATGGCCTCTCCATCCGCCCAGAGCCCCAGGACCTCCAGGTTCCTCCTCTCCCGGGCGCGGGCGAGCTCCTCCGGGGCGAGTGAATTGCCCCGGGCTCTTTGTTCGACCCGCGTCCGGTATGATTCGGCCAGCACTACCGCCTCAATCTCCCAGGGAGGAGTTCCGGCAAGCACACAGGCCGCTGCATGGCTCACCGTGCGGTAAGCCCGGCAAGCTCGCACCGCAATGATGCGTTGCGGCCTGCGGAGAAGGGCCCTGTTCTGCCTGTCGAGGGCTCCTACCCATATTGGCGCGCCATACAGGGCCATGCTACGGATTACCATAGTATATAGCCGCCTGCACGGCGCGCCTGGACCACCCAGGTTAAAGCTATCTGGTTACCATAACACAAGCTCACTTTGATGCTTAATTTGGATTCAGATTGGCCGTGTGTGAAAAAAATGTCCCTGGGTATTTATTTTATTTATTTATTTATTGCTGTGCTAAAACTATGATGTTGTGTACTAAATAAAAGATAAGTATGATAATATCTGTTACGTGTATGTTATGCACGCATATATCTATGTTTTGGTTGGCACTCTTGTTAGTATTGATGGCTTCGAGTCTGTGGTCATTCCTTACGATGCATGATGATCGCTAATTCCCGACACTTGTTACCTCCGCCCGTGAGGGACCTTTTGTAATGTTTTGACTCGTATGTTATCTAGTCCTCGTTCCCGTTTCTTGTCATCCGATGTGTGTAACATTCTTCATTCTCCTACAGCTTCAGTGGCATTTATGGGTTGAAATGTGATGAATGCATGTTTTGTAGTGCCTGGCCATGTTGCTTGTTGTGATGTTGACATAATAAAAGTGTGCCTTGTTTTCGTATTAATTTTCATATCTTGGTCGATTGCAGAGGGATCCAGGTTGCATGTCGAATGAACTGATTGCGCTGGTGTTCTTCAATATACTTGTCAAGGTCTCGTCTTATTGCGTGGTGGTCGGATGTAATGAATAGGCGTGCACATATGCATGGTTTTTTAGTAAAAGGGCCTGGTTATTTGTTTAAATAAGAAATTAATAGCCTGAGGGTATTTTGCTTCACTATGATAAATGTTTGCCTATAAAAGGCAACTCTGTTTTGAGCTAGATACACTTTTTCATCAACTGTTGTACGGAGCAGACGTCTCTCGCAGTGTCTCTTGGCCGTAACTATTAAGTTGAGAAAAAGTTAAATAGCGAAAGCTATGCCAAATTATGGATCAGTCAGTTAATCAGCTGTTATACGGTTCAGACATAGACCTGTGTCCCATGTCCGTAAAAATTAAGCTGAAGTAATCTTGGTATATAGCGGAAGCTATGCCAAGTTACTGATTGATCGATATACTCGGCTGTTATACGGGTCAGACATATAACTGTGTCTCATGACCGTAAAAATTAAGCTGAGTAGTTGGCAAATAGCTTATCAACGAAACTATGTTTGGAATGAATGCAATTTGTATGCATGAATATGTCTGTTTGTCCTGTGTCTGGATGTAAATATCTATATAAGTATGTATTTAAAAAGTAGTATATGTAGTATATCAGCTATCTGGTTACCATTTTTTTTTTTTTTTTTTTTCCGACAGGAAACTGCATTACGCATACCCCCGCACCTGAAAGGGACGGTGCGGGTGGTTATGTGGGACTCTCCTCTATGAGTGAGGCATACCCACTAAAAACCTGTCGGTGATCCTATATGCTCTTTTTTCAGATGTCACGGGCGCACTAGTGTGTTTCAACCGCGACATCTGCAAGCTGGCCCCAGCCGGGGCCTCCGCGCCAAGAAGGAGGGGGCCAGGATCACTTGGTCCCCTCCCTAGACATGTGGGCTATTACAGCTGGCAGGGAGTCCCATTCCCCGCCAGCAAGCACCACTACGGGGGGGGCGAGGGCGGCTATGTATTGCCGCCTTCTCCTCCCCATTCGTCTGCGCCGGAGTGGGGGCGCTGAGGGATCAGCCTCACGCTCCCGCTCCCTCGCCTCCTTCTGCGACATGACTGTTTCGCAGAAGGAGACGACTGCCTCCCATGCCCTCTCACTTCCCACCATGGCGTATACGACGCCAGGAAGTGAGAGGTCACCGCCAACCGCCGCCACCAGGGTGCGGCGCTCGCCCGACCACGTCGGGCACACCTCTAGGGTGTGCTGTGCCGTGTCATCGCCGGCGCCGCACCCGTGGCACGACGTCGTCTCCTCCCTTCCGATTCGACACAGGTACCGCCCGAAGCATCCGTGCCCGGACAGCACCTGTGTGACCCGGAAGGTGAGGGACCCGTGGGTTCTCCCACACCATTCCTGCAGCTGTGGGCGTATGGCCTCTCCATCCGCCCAGAGCCCCAGGACCTCCAGGTTCCTCCTCTCCCGGGCGCGGGCGAGCTCCTCCGGGGCGAGTGAATTGCCCCGGGCTCTTTGTTCGACCCGCGTCCGGTATGATTCGGCCAGCACTACCGCCTCAATCTCCCAGGGAGGAGTTCCGGCAAGCACACAGGCCGCTGCATGGCTCACCGTGCGGTAAGCCCGGCAAGCTCGCACCGCAATGATGCGTTGCGGCCTGCGGAGAAGGGCCCTGTTCTGCCTGTCGAGGGCTCCTACCCATATTGGCGCGCCATACAGGGCCATGCTACGGATTACCATAGTATATAGCCGCCTGCACGGCGCGCCTGGACCACCCAGGTTAAAGCTATCTGGTTACCATAACACAAGCTCACTTTGATGCTTAATTTCTCCCTAGACATGTGGGCTATTACAGCTGGCAGGGAGTCCCATTCCCCGCCAGCAAGCACCACTACGGGGGGGGCGAGGGCGGCTATGTATTGCCGCCTTCTCCTCCCCATTCGTCTGCGCCGGAGTGGGGGCGCTGAGGGATCAGCCTCACGCTCCCGCTCCCTCGCCTCCTTCTGCGACATGACTGTTTCGCAGAAGGAGACGACTGCCTCCCATGCCCTCTCACTTCCCACCATGGCGTATACGACGCCAGGAAGTGAGAGGTCACCGCCAACCGCCGCCACCAGGGTGCGGCGCTCGCCCGACCACGTCGGGCACACCTCTAGGGTGTGCTGTGCCGTGTCATCGCCGGCGCCGCACCCGTGGCACGACGTCGTCTCCTCCCTTCCGATTCGACACAGGTACCGCCCGAAGCATCCGTGCCCGGACAGCACCTGTGTGACCCGGAAGGTGAGGGACCCGTGGGTTCTCCCACACCAATCCTGCAGCTGTGGGCGTATGGCCTCTATCGTGCGGACGCCATATTCTGCGTCCGCTAAGCCATCCGCCCAGAGCCCCAGGACCTCCAGGTTCCTCCTCTCCCGGGCGCGGGCGAGCTCCTCCGGGGCGAGTGAATTGCCCCGGGCTCTTTGTTCGACCCGCGTCCGGTATGATTCGGCCAGCACTACCGCCTCAATCTCCCAGGGAGGAGTTCCGGCAAGCACACAGGCCGCTGCATGGCTCACCGTGCGGTAAGCCCGGCAAGCTCGCACCGCAATGATGCGTTGCGGCCTGCGGAGAAGGGCCCTGTTCTGCCTGTCGAGGGCTCCTACCCATATTGGCGCGCCATACAGGGCCATGCTACGGATTACCATAGTATATAGCCGCCTGCACGGCGCGCCTGGACCACCCAGGTTAAAGCTATCTGGTTACCATAACACAAGCTCACTTTGATGCTTAATTTGGATTCAGATTGGCCGTGTGTGAAAAAAATGTCCCTGGGTATTTATTTTATTTATTTATTTATTGCTGTGCTAAAACTATGATGTTGTGTACTAAATAAAAGATAAGTATGATAATATCTGTTACGTGTATGTTATGCACGCATATATCTATGTTTTGGTTGGCACTCTTGTTAGTATTGATGGCTTCGAGTCTGTGGTCATTCCTTACGATGCATGATGATCGCTAATTCCCGACACTTGTTACCTCCGCCCGTGAGGGACCTACAGCTTCAGTTGGATTTATGGGTTGAAATGTGAGCATGTTTTGTAGTGCCTGGCCATGTTGCTTGTTGTGATGTTACATAATAAAAGTGTGATGCTGTTATCAAGGCCAAGGTGGAACAGAAAATCGTTTTCGTATTGATTTTGATATCTTGGTCGATTGCACAGGGATCCAGGTTGCATGTCAAATTAACTGATTGCGCTGGTGTTCTTCAATATACTTGTCAAGGTTCCGTCTTATTGCGTGGTGGTCGGATGTCCGGTAGAAGTTTCAGTCTGTTTTCATTACTATGATGTCCATATTGTTTGCTTTGCCCCGTTGTAGTTAGCTGTTGGGAAGAGCTTATATTTATAGATTCACTGGAAAACAGCATGTCTGTTGCATGAGATTTTTTACATGAATCTGAATAGTTTTTCCACGCTGATTTCAAAAATATATGCCGTTTTTATGTAGCAGCTCTAGTTTTGGAGTTACGAAGTGATAGGGTTTTTCATTGAAAATGCACAAAGTTTAAGTTTAAAAAAATTATAAAATATATTTATTCTGAATAAAATATCCTTTTTTTTTGGATTTTCTAGAGTGAGATGTATTATGAGTACTATTATGAATGCTCCAACAATAATCTGCCATCATATGTTCATTCCAGTACCCCTGATACCTCTCCGGATATCCTGGTGAAAGCGCTCTCCTTGTTCCTCGCTTAGGTCACCTAGATTTTCAGGAAAATAGTCTAGATGGCTGTGAATTATACTCTTTTAATCCCATTGCAGTCATTAGGCCCGGAATATCAGTACAAAACACAAAATTATCTTTTTTAGTAAAGAAAGGAAGTAAATCCTTTTCCCTGTTACGGTAGTACGATATCTTCGTTTCTCTGGTCAACAAATTTCTTTCTTTCAATTAGGGAAGCAAAAATTTCTGATGCCGTTTTAGACAGTCCAAGGTCCCTGATCAAGTCATTTAGATCATCTTGATTTAGTGGTCGGGGACTACCGTAGCAATCAAAATCACTGTCGCTACCACTGCCGTCGTTTTCGGTTTGTCCGCTGCACTGGTCTGGATTTTCCGAAGATGTAGATGGCTGCTGTGGTGTTGATGTGTCACTAATACTCAAGACTGGTATTATGGCAGATTTTAAATTTGGATATATCCACTTAGAGCAATTTTTATGGTTTATTCCTATGATTTTCGTTACACAAAAACAGAACAGTCGTCGTGATGGTTGGATGGTTTACGCCAAATCATAGGAGCTTCGTACTTAAAAGTGGGTCTTTTTTTGTTTGCCCACAGTCGTTAAGATTCAACACAAAACACATCTTTTACATACCAAACTTGGTATCCAAGGTTTAGCGTTTGACGGCAACGGGAACCCAAAGTAGTCGAAGTATGCCTTTTTCACATAGTCCGACACATTTAAACGAAATTTTTGGAACATATATTGTCCACAAATAACACAAAAACAATCAGGATTATTTAAACACGTCCTTCTTGAGGAAGACATAATGAAATTTATAAAGGAACTACTTAAGTTACACCGTTGTTGATAGAAACTACCGACTACTTATGTAAATTCAAGACGGTACCTGTATCTCACTAACTGGAGCTGCTACAAAAATCTGAGGGTAGATTTGAAATCAGCGCACCCAAATTAGTAAACAACAGTAGAAAAAATTCATGCAACAAAAAAAAAGTTTGATTTTGTTTTTCTGTGATTAGACGCTATTATACCTAGCTAACATCTAGTGTAAAGTGGCTTGCGCCAACCGGTGGCCGCTATGCACAGGTGTTACGATTGTCTTTAGCGGCCGTGTCGTCGCCGTGGATGAAATAAAATAAGGACCACTCTTTATTTATTGCAATTTGTGAATTGCAACAGATGTGACTGCTAAAGAATGTTTTTTCTTTAAAATACCGCCGTAACGCTTGGATGTTTATGACTTTGTTATGATGGCAGTAACAAAAGGCTCACCTAAGGACGAGATTGCACTTTGTCGGGATTTCTATTGTTTGCCAAGGGCAAGGGTTAGTAAGGGGCTGGTCGGGCGCTTTTGAAAGCGTTGCGCGTGTCGATTTTTGAGAATTTTGCCGGAGATATTTAAATTACTTTACGATTGTTTTCCTTTATTTAATGAATAGGCGTGCACATATGCAAGGTTTTTTAGTAAATGGGCCTGGTTATTTGTTTAAATAAGAAATTAATAGCCTGAGAACTCAAAGGGACTTTGCTGTCGTAAAATAGTTTTTTAACCGACTTCCCAAAAAGAAGGAGGAGGTTCTCAATTCGGCCGGTATGTTTTTTTTTTTTTTTTTTTTTTCTATGTATGTACATCGATTACGTCGCAGTTAATGGACCGATTCGCGTGATTCTTTTTTTTGTTCGACGCGAAATAGCTGCCAGATGGTCCCATAAAAATTTCTTTCAGTTTGGTTTAGTAGTTTTCATTTTATAAGCATTATTGTTATTTGGACGATGTCATTTTGACGATACTTTGTATATTAGTATGTCGATAACTTTAACATTTCTAATCCGATTTGCGTAATTCTTTTTTTTGTTCGTTAGGGTACATATTCAAGTTGGTACCCTGGTCATCTAGTCAGCATATGATGATGGGATCCCAAGGAAATCGTGAAGAACACTCAAATTATAAGCATATAACTGTTCCGTTTCAGTCAATATCATAGTTTGTTCAATTATTTGCGTTTGATGATGATTTCCTATGGATGAGCTGATGATGGAAGGTACAACTCCTCAAAGGATAGGAGTTCAGAGAAAATTCTTTCAAAATTATTCGTACATATGGATAGAGAATAGTATTCCTTGAGGCTATTAGGTTGACCTTGAAGGTTAATCTCATTAACGTTTAGGTTTAATAGTGTTCTGTGATTGTTAAATAAATAATAAGCCTACCCATACTTAAATCACTAAAAAGCAAAAAATAAAAATAAAACTACGTTAAAAAAAACCGACTTCCAAAAATACTAAAAAGCAAAAAATAACTAACGCAATTTATAACACTTTCCTCTACTTAACTACTGACTACTTATTCTTTCCGCTTGCTGCTTGGTTTGAAGTCGGTGCCAAGCCATATATGAATAAAAAAAATTACTTAAAGAAATAAAATGGTGTAACAAATAAATTTCTACACGATAACCTACTAACTACTAACCTACGTAAATAAATCAGAAATAACGATAAATGACAATGAGAAACAAATGAAAACGACGATGAAATAAATGTAATTTACATTCTACAACTATAGTGGTCCTGTAAAGGACCGTTTATTTCTAATATTAATAACTCACAAACCAAGAGCATGCGTTTTAAAGAAGTGTTTAGAATTTTAAATGCAAACGGTGCCAAAGTTCTTAACAGAGAATCTTAACAAAGATCTTTTGTATATTGTTTACTGTAGGTTTGCTAATTATGCTGTGGCTTGGCACCAACTTCAAACCAAGCAGTAAGCGGAGAGAATAAGTAGTCGGTAGTTAAGTAGAGGAAAGTGTTATAAATTGCGATAGTTATTTTTTGCTTTTTAGTATTTTTGGAAGTCGGTTTTTTTTAACGTAGTTTTATTTTTATGTAACACCAATTATTCTATGCCTCCCTATGTATTTTTCTAATTGAGGAGGATAATTTAAGAAAAGGATAGATCGGAAATACCATAAATGGCGAAAGATCGTTTAATCTATTGATGTAGTGATTGGATCGCAGAACGAACTAGAGTTATATTGAAAAAGATTTTATGATATTAGTTTGAATGTTAGTATGTATCATACTTATATACTCAGAAAGTGAAGCTTTTTGATTTCCGAAACTTAGATTGCTATACGTCTTGGTAAGGTGGAGTAGAAAATATGCGCTAAGAGACTGGATCACTAAATGTAATTTAACAAATTAACATGCAACAGATTAATGAATGAAAAGTATATGGCCGATTGCAGTAATTTGCATTCCCCAGATGTCTTGGGCGTATCTGTAGAAATATAATGAAAACCAACCTACAATTGATTGTAACTAGTGTTTAAATATTTTCGGTTCTCAATTGTTCCTGCTGTTTTGTATAATAATCGTAGCGGGTTAGCCTATACAACCGTAATTGGCGATTAGGTCTTCTGTTTTATTTATCGTTTAAAACATTAACACAGTTTCTGAGGCAAATAGCTCGATAAACCCTCTCGGGTCTATACAAGAAGAGCCATTATTATTATAAAAGTCTAATAATATAATAAATAAAATAGAAGCGTAGGTATAATTATAAGCTATACAATTAAGAATATTTGGAGTCACACAAATACATGACCTACTAACAGCTTAAATAATTATGATGTAGGAACTAGTGTTTAAGCTTTGGCTTATTGTTTTTTGTAGCGTAAGTCCGTCCGTAGATTTATTAATTAACCGAGGACAAAACTCTTGAAAATAGCTGTTGAGATGATTGTTGTTGAATTTATCCGGATCTCATGTAGTGTTGCTTGTTTGCCTATTAAGGGTAGGTAATGGAATGATCTCACCGGGATAATTTCATCAGCTACGTAAGCTGGGTTGCTGGATTTAGCGCCAGACTGCTAGGGCCTAGATCTGGGCTACTCGCGGCACTATACACGATACACTACAACACCATCGACAAGTTACGACACTGATACACAAGTTACTGAACAAAAGCGACTGTGAAGCGCGTTATTATTTTGGCTCGGGATGCGCGCGCGGTCCCTTAGCCAGAATGCGGCGTGCGCGCGACCGCTCTCGACCGCTGCCAGAAACGAACCCCCAAACTGCGTGGCAGTCTATACTAATATTATAAAGAGGAAAGATTTGTTTGTTTGTTTGTTTGTAATGAATAGGCTCCGAAACTACTGGACCGATTTCAAAAATTCTTTCACCTTTGGAAAGCTACATTATCCCCGAGTAACATAGGCTATATTTTATCCCTGTATTCCCACGGGAACGGGAACTACGCGGGTAAAACCGCGGGGAGGCAGCTAGTTAAGATATATTTTTATTTTTTTCTGCAAATAAATGCATTTTCTTTCTTTCTTGCACTTTTGAATAGTAGACTCTAACTCTCGGTTCGTAGGGTTGATTTATACTAAGGTTACTTTATACGGCTAGTTTTAGGCATATCTCAGGTAGGTACATATCGACGGTAGAAATCAATTTTGTCGTATCTAGGAAAATCGATTTTTTTGTATTTGAAGAAAATAATTAAGAATAAATTTATTGAGCCTGCCGGAATTATCATTGTTATCTTACAAGCTTTTATTTAGGTCTTATTACTTTTCTATGATATTTTTCAAGTGTTATTTTACTCTGGTGTTGTAAACCTCTATTTTTTAGATACGACAAAATTGCTTTCTACCGTCGATATTTTCTTTTGTTTAGAGTCTGTATTTTAAGTATTTTTATTTTTGTATACTTTATAGATTAGTTGGTAACTGTGCATGTCGTCTGTAAGTGATTGTTACACACTTTAATTTAATTTGTATAATAAGTAAGTAAATGTAATGTGTAAACAATTGTTGACTGACCTAATAAATACATTAGTGATTAGAGTACATAGAGTACATTAGAGATATTAAGGAATCGAAATCAGGACTGTAGACTCAAACTCACCTTGTCAAGTATGTTTCTGGCTACAACTTCAGATATCTCTTTGGTACTATCGTCGAATTTATTAATAATGACTGTGACAAACATATCCATAGTAATATTATAGTTTATAACATTTCCTAATATATCAGCCATGTCATTTAGAATCTCCTCCTTTTTTTCGTGATCTGTAAATTAATGTATATAAAATTCTCGTGTCACAATGTTAGTTACCATACTCCTCCGAAACGGCTCGACCGATTTTTATGAAATTTTATATGCATATTCAGGTCTGAGGATCTGCTACTATCTATTTTTGATACCCCTGTGATCACGGGAACGGGGACTCATAGAGCGGAAGCTTATATTCTAAATGCGAATGCAAAAGTTTGGATATATGGATGTTTGTGACTTAATTACCAGAACGGCTAAAAAGATAAATATCCCGGGACACTTTTCACACACGGCCAATCTGATTCCAAACTTAACACAGCTGGTGGTTTGGTAACCAAATAGCTGATATACTACATATAGTACTTTTAAATAGATACTCATAATTTTTTACATCCAGACACAGAACAAACAGACATATACAAATGTTTGCCCTGAGTGGGATTTTAAACCACCAAAGTCAGGGTCACTAACCACAAAGCCAACTGTCCAATCAAATATCTAGCATATAGGCTACAATCATCCCGGGAAAACGAATATACCCGGGGAACGCGGTTGAAACAGTAAACAGTGGATATATATTATTAGAACACATTTCTTGATATTAAGTTAAAAATAAAAAATCCTTACCAATATCAGTTGCCCATAAACCATCGTAGTATATCATAGCATATTCGTACACAGAATATAAAGATTTTTTATTCTTTTGTGTTATGTCTTGTTTCGCTGCATATATGTCCGTTTGATGCAATATATCTTGTAAACGATTTTTGGATAGATCTGTAACAAAAAAAAGAAAAAATTTAATCTCTAAAATAGCAACTCACTTTAAAGGGCGCGTCCTCATTAGGCATACAATTAGCGGCAGACTGTTTGCTTCCTTATAAATACTAGTAATTATAAGCATCTATCCTAGGATAGTGCGTAGCGTAGCAGTTTGTACGTTTCGACTCTTAAAGTGAGCGGCTGATTCACTGCGAGACTGCGACTATTCGACTCGATATTGAGTCAGTCGGGGGTAAATCTGCCGCTAACTTAAAATTATTTTAAGCAAAGCATCATTTTTATATTACACACATTAGGTAAAACAATATTAAACTTTATGAATAAAACTTTTCCTTGAATCTTGAATAACTGTATTGTTAGAAACTGCATTACAATACGTTGCGTAGTTTAAAACATCTTAGTGTACGGACGAAGGGAATTCTTCTGTACGTGTGTTGACAGTTGAAATCCTCCTAAACGGATGAACTAATTGTATGATTTTTTTGGGTTTGTTTGTGGATTCGAGAATGGTTTAAATTCACAATTGGCGCTGATCGGGCAGAACGAACTCTGACGGGTCCGCTAGTAATAAATAAAGTAGGTAGATGGCGCTGGTAAGCAGATCGAAGTCTAACGAATCCACTAGTAAAGTATGTAAATATGTAAAAACTCACATTTCAAATCGTAGTTCAACTGCAATATTATTTTTTGCATTCCAATAACAGCGTCAGGTGGAGATTGTTCACAAAATTCAGGAGTGTACGTTTCTAAAAAGAACAAAAATATATATGACCCGCGTTCACGGGGATCTCCAATTTTCCCCGGATAAAAAGTAGCCTATGAGTTAATCGAGGTTATGAAATGTCTGTGTACCAAATTTCAAAAAATCCGTTTAGTAGTTTTTGCGTGAAAGAGTAACAAACATCAATACTCACAAACCTTTGCTTAAATTTATATTAGTAGGATGTACCTTTGTCTGGTCAGTTGATTAGATAGTTACCAAGCCTCTGATTGTGGGTTCGAATCCAAATCAGGACAAATAATAATAAAATGTTTTATTTGCAAGAACATAGTGAAAATGGTGATAAATAAAATTTAAAAGCTGCATATTCTGCCAATAACTGCCATGCAAAAAATATTGTTCATATATATCTTTGTAAGTATGTATTTTAAAGTAGTATATGTAGCATATCAGCTATCTGGTTACTATTGTACAATCTTTTATTAGAATCATAATACCCAAAAGTCTTAACATTATTTTTTACAAAATCTTAGATTACCTGCTGTATTCAGTGCCTTCTTTAAAACACTGCTATCGTTTTCCTTCAACCCAATATCTCTGAGGGCGAGCACTTTTTGTCCCAGCCACTCTAAAGTCTCTTCTTTGTATAAATTTCTGTAAGATTACGGATGTATGATTAACTAGTGGCTCCACACGGCTTCGCCCGTATTTCCAGGGATCTTCAATTTTCCCGGGATTTAAAATAGACATGTGTTATTTGAGAACATATTCTAACTCTGTGCCAAATTTCAAGTAGAGTCCCTCACCCGCGTAGTTCCCGTTTCCGTGGGAATACGGGGGTAAAATATAGCCTATGTTACTCCCTGATAATGTAGCTTTATAATGGTGAAATAATTTTTTAAATCACCACAATAGTTTTTGAGTTTATTCGTTACAAACATACATACACACCCACAAAAATACATTTTTTTCGTCTAGATAATAATATTGTGGAAGAAGGATTTCTAGAAACTTCAACTAAAATATACTCACGATATATTATGCTTCATGCAGTCTAAAACCAATGAGGATAGTCCCCTCTCGTTCGCACTAACGCACCACTGCAGTACGTGCGAGTGAGACCGCATTATGTCGTCTGTTGAAGGTTCCTCGTCACTTTGCGCCAAATGTGATGATCTGTTAATAAATATGTATACAAATTAAATATGGTCGCGGGGTTCAATCCCTACCTAGGACAAACTTTGATGTTCTGTATGTCTTCTCGTGTCCATGATCAATGAGGTAAGTCAATTTATATAATTTATATTTTAACAGTAGTCTACGCGCGAATCGTCTCGTATCTATATATATTAAACAAAGTCCCCGCCGCCTCTGTCTGTCTGTCTGAACGCAATCAACACAAAAACTACTGAACAGATTTTCATGCGGTATTCACCAAATTAAGGAGTATTTCATAGGGAAGGTTTTTATGTATAATACATCAATTTGGACCCGGTAGGTGGCGCTGGTGGGCAGAACGAAGTCTGCCGGGTCCGCTAGTGTATAAATAAATAAATATCTTGGGTTATTTTTCACACACGGCCAATCTGATTCCATACTAAGCAGAGCTTGTGATATGGGAACCAGATAGCTGATATATTACATATACTACTTTTGTTAGATAATATCCCAGGATATTTAATAAAAATGTATTAGAAATCTATTTATGAACTAATAATCTCTTACCTAAGCATAAGTCTGGCCGCCCACTCCGCTAGACAATCAGAAGGCGTTATATAACTAGGTATCACTACCTCATCATTGTACTGCCATTGTATAGCTTCTGTTACCTGTAAATAAGGTTGATTTTTCATTGAAACTATGTGATATTAGATATCTACTCTAATATTATTAAGACAAAAAATTCGATGGTTTTGTTTATTTGTTACTAGTGGCTCCCCGCGGTTTCACCCGCGTTCCCGGGGAACTTCAGGTTTCCCGGGATAAAAAGTATCCTATGTCCGTCTCCTGGTTCTAAACTACCTCCCTACCAATTTTCAACCAAAGGTTCAGCCGTTCTTGAGTTATAAATAGTGTAACTAACACGACTTTCTTTTATATATATACAATACATGAATAGTTTCGAAACTACTACTGGTTCGAATAAAGAAAATCCTTTACAGTTTGCACATTTATAGAGGAAGACTATTAGCTATATAACATCACGCTGCGACCAATACGAGCGGATCATAATTAAAAATATGGCAGAAATGGGGAAGAAGTGACGCAGACGAAATTGCGTGTATCAGCTAGTATCTTTGGATTGATAAATTGATATTTGTTACTCAAATACGGCTGAAGGGATCGCGATAAAATTTTGCACAGGGTTAGAATACATTCTGGAATTACAAAGGCTTAATTTTAAGATCTCCTGAGAGATTAGTTACTTTTTTAGGGTTCCGTACTCAAAGGGTAAAAACGGGACCCTATTACTGAGATTTAAAATCATTGACAGCCCTGTTGGCTTTGTGGTTAACGACCCTGACTTTCAAGCCGCGGGTCGTGGGTTCGAATCCCACCCAGGACAAACATTTGTATGCATGAATATGTCTGTTTGTTCTGTGTCTGGATGTAAATATCTATAATATGTATGTATTTAATTAAAACTATTATATGTAGTATATCAGCTATCTGGTTACCATAACACTTCATTTGAAGCTTACTTTGGAATCAGATTGGCCGTGTGTGTAAAATGTCCCAGGTTATTTATTTATTTATTGTATACTTACAGCTGAAACGGCAAAATGATTCCGTGGCCATCTATCTATCTCCCTCAGCCACATCAGGCTGTCCTGCTTCCTCTCGCCTTTATGCGCTAATGACATTTTATGGAACCAGCCGGTACCTGAAAAGTTAGGTTTGAAAACTATATTAATAGGATAGTTTAATTTTTTGTGTCACCCTACAAAAACTCGAAAACAAAGGTTTTGATATATTTTTATAATGCATCGCGTTTTAACATTCTACAAAAGTGTTTCAAGTCATCTAAAACATAAAAGTAGATACATAAAAAATTGATATATATCATACAAAAGTCGTAAATCACATACATCACATTATCTTAAGACGCCATTTTCTCGAAATCAAGTTTATGAGGGTTAACACATTATTGCTTATCAGCATCCATATATTATTATGTGACGTCATACCTGTATAAGTTTCCAGTTGTTCGTTAAAAGTGTCCTTATCAGTCCATAGCGCAGGTATACAGGTTCGTTCTATGCGAGACTTCTGCTGTATTGTTAATTGATCCCAATTTGACAGCTTACCAAAAGTGGCAACCAAGTCTGTCGAATATATAACATTTAATTATTATAATATAATTATTAATTAGTATATTGAGATGTTATTTATTATAATTAATTAGAAGAAATAACATCTCAAATAATCATTAAATATTCATTTAAATAGGCCTTCACATGCACATATGAAATGTCGACTCTAATACTCGGTTCAGAAGGTTGTTTTGACCTTTTGATAAAATGGAGAGTTTTATTATGATACTATAATAATATTTGTTACCTTCAAGACAGAAAGTATTTGAATCTTTCATAGAAACATCAGTGTTCTCATTGTATGGTGACCTAGAAAGACAAATTCTGATCAAATCAATTATCAGGTAGACATTTTACTGATATCAAAAGAATCACTTTAATTCAACACTTCCGTACCAAAATGGAATAAAAAAAAATATTTTTGGTGTACCTTTGAAAATAAATAAAATTTATTTCATAAATGTGTTCTTAAAAATAAGACTGTGGTGGTCAGTTGGGAACACACGATCATGAGGGTGCAGGTCAAACCCCGGCCCGTACCTCTGAGCATAAAAACTTACGTACGGATTCACACCACTGGCTTTCGGTGAAGGAAAACATCGTGAGGAAACCTGCATGCCCGAGTCACAATTAAAGGCATGTGAAGTCCACCAATCCGCACTAGGCCCGCGTGGTGGACTATGGCTTACATCCCCTAGTTGTTAAGGGAGGCTCTTGCTCCTCGGTGGAGACGTATATGAGCTGACGATGATGATAAATGTGAAGTGATAAAACTCAGGAACGGCTGGAAAGCTTCGGCTATTTTTGATCACAAAACTTCAAATCCACGGGGAAGGCGAAAGCTAGTCTTAGTATAGTTATAGACTTACCCAAGTACAAATTGGTCGTCATCCAAACATCTCAGAGTAACATCTTCGAGAAGCACTTTGGTTATCTCTTCACCTTCAGTACCTAACGTTAAATCTCTTAATGTCGTCACGGAAGTAATGAACCTAGGACATAGAATGACCTTTAGTGACCCCATAGGAATATAAGCAAATTGTTTTATATAATTGTGGGTTGATATTTGTATAAAATAAAGGTTCTAGAAAGTTCCATGGAAACTGCTTCTTATCATCACACAATCACATTGCTGAAATATACAACGATTGCTAAGATACAGACGGATTAGGAATTGTTTCATATAATGAGGTAAGTAGATATTTGTATAAAAGAGAGGTTCTAGAAAGTTCCCTGGGAACTGCTTCAATTCAAGGCACCAAAGATTCACATTGCTCAAATATACACGGATTGCTGAGATGCAGAAGGATTAAGAGTATTTATGTAAAAGAGAAGTTCTAGAATGTTCTATCTTAACTATCTCACTGCGCCATAGAAACATATAGTTAAAACTAGCGGACCCGGCAGACTTCGTTCTGCCCACCAGCGCCACCTACCGGCTCCAAATTGATGTATTATACATAAAAACCTTCCCCATGAAATACTCCTTAACTTGGTGAAAACCGGATGGAAATCTGTTTAGTAGTTTTTGTGTTCATCGCGTTCAGACAGACAAAACGGACTATGTTTTACATATGCAGACGTTGTTTTGCCACGTATATTATTTGTAGGAAACATTTTTTTAGTTCAATAAAAATAATTAGCTACTATAAGTATTCGGGGATGTACTTAGTTATCTAAATATAAAAAATAATTATTCATATTGTAACTATCAGTTTATTAAATACGATTTATTTAATGTTACATTAACTATTAATAAATGTACTTTATTCCCAAATAAATATTTATTGAATGTAAAAAAATATTTACTATAGTTGTCTTCAAAGAAATTAAAATTCCTTCCATCAGTGTATTGGTAAAAAACAGTGACTTAATATATGTATTGATAAGATAATTATGTATCTATTTTCAAAATATCTGTATTTTTTATTTTTATGGAACTAAATAATATTTAATTATTTTTATTATAACTGATCGATTGATCGTTGATCGGTTATCGACCGGTGAAGGCGGAAGATAAAATAAAAATCGCGATGGTAAAATAGGGGTTGATTGTAAAGGGTTGAAAATTCAGGGTTATATGTATTTACTAATGCTGTATCATAAAAAAAAAAAAAAAAAAAAACAAAAATTGAAAAAAAATAATTTGGAGTGGCTTACCCTTAACATTTAAGGGGATGAAAAATAGATGTTGTCCGATTCTCAGACCTACCGAATATGGATACAAAATTTCATGAGAATGACTATACGGCTAGCTGCCTCCGCGCGGTTTCACCCGTGTAGTTCCCGTTCCCGTGGGAATACGGGGAAATATAGCCTATGTAACTCCCCGATAATGTAGCTTTCCAATGGTAACATTCTTTTCGGCACAGTAGTTTTTCGAGTTTATTGATTATAGCTGCCTCCCCGCGGTTTTACCCGCGTAGTTCCCGTTCCCGTGGGAATACAGGGATAAAATATAGCCTATGTTACTCGGGGATAATGTGGCTTTCCAAAGGTGAAAGAATTTTTGAAATCGGTCCAGTAGTTTCGGAGCCTATTCATTACAAACAAACAAACAAATCTTTCCTCTTTATAATATTAGTATAGACAAACATTTACACTTTATTCACTTTATAGTATTAGTGTGGATAGTAATCACTCACCCATCAATCCGACATACATCATCGATGATAACTTTGCAAGCTTCAACAATCAACGGGGTAAGTTCACTCGGGCATCTCATCACTAATTCAGTTAATTGCCTTGACATTATTGTCTTGAAGTCAGAGTCTTCAGTATTGAGGATTCTCATCAGCTCTATGATTAGGGATTGCGATACTTTGGGGTTGGTCTGGTGAAGAAATTAGGCTACTTAATGAATAAATGAGTTCTATACATAATCCTACTAATATTATAAATTCAAAACTTTGTGAAAATTATGTGTCTTTTTTACGTTGGATCGGCTGTAGTAATCGCGACGAAATATGACACAGAGTTAGTACATGTTCTGGAATAACATATAGGTAGACTATCGCCGCACTCTAACCTATATTTGTGTATTATAATACATATATTTATTTTAACGTTGGGCACATCATGAAATATACGACCAAATTATGAAATGCCGGCATATCACGATGTGGTCAGGCAGATCTAGATCGGCCCAGTTCAAACGATTTGACCACGACATATATATAAACTAGCGGACCCAGCAGACTTCGTTCTGCCCACCAGCGCCACCTACCGGGTCCAAATTGATGTATTATACATAAAAACCATCCCCATGAAATACTCCGTAATTTGGTGAAAGCTGCATGAAAATCTGTTCAGTAGTTTTTGTGTTCATCGCGTTCCGATAGACAGAGAGAGGCTGCGGGATCTTTGTTTTATATATATAGATAATTAGTTTACTTCGCGAAAGTTTAAAAAGCAATTTGATAATACCTTCGCAAACTGCAATAATGTTCCCAAAATATTGTCTATAGGTACTTGAACATCTATAGTTCTGGTTGTATCTGAAAAAATAACAATAAAAATATTTAAGACTAGCCGCCGTCGCGCGGTTTTACCCGTGTAGTTCGTTCCCGTAGGTATACGGGGGTGAAATATAGCCTATGTTACTCATGAATAACGGAGCTTTCTATTAGTGAAAGAATTGTGCAATTCGGTCCAATAGTTTCGGAGCCTATTCGTTACAACCAAACAAATCTTTCCTCTTTATAATATTATTACTGAGCTGCCTCCGCGCGGTTTTACCCGCGTAGTTCCCGTTCCGTGGGAATACAGGGATAAAATATAGCCTTACTCAGTGATAATGTAGCTTTCTAATAAAAAAAGAATAAAATTATTAAAATCGGTCCAGTACTTTTTGAGTTAAGTCGTTACATACAAAAATACAAATCTTTCCTCTTTATAATATTAAGAATAGATTAGTGTAGATTATTATAGTATAATCAATAAGCTGTCAATAAGCTATAAGAATAAAAAAAAGCGTTTCACCTTGATTAACAATCCTTCTGCTAAGAGTCCTGTTGGTTAGAGCACTTCTAAATGTCCCATGGTAGCTTCTAGTCGGTACAACAAATGTACTTTCTTCGCTAAAATAATAAATGGATGAACAAATATGAGTCTTATTTTGCACTACATTTGGTAGGTTTTCAATTAAATATGGTTGAATTTAAATAAAATTTCAAAGTTATTGCGTCAGTACCAAGCTGGTACATAGATAATTCAGAGCCTGAGAAAGGACATAGGCTACTTTTTATCCCGGGAAAATGGAAGATCTTCCGGGTGCGCGAGTAAAACCGGGGGGAGCCACAGTGCGTTTAATATTTATTGGCTTAAGAACTTACTTTGTGTGTAACCTTGTATCAAATTGCAGGGTAAAATAATAAATAATAATAAATTTCACTTGCGAGAATAATGGACAAACACACATAAAATTTAAGATACATACATAGGCTAGGACATAATTATTTAAATACAAGTGTTTTTTGAAACCACTGGTATCCAAAGTAAGAATTAACTTGTGTTAAAGATACCAGAGCTCTCTCCATACAAGTTCAAATCAAGTAAATTTAACTTAGAAAAACCCCATAACATAATTTTGCAGCAAAAAAAACTTACTTTGTACTCAGAGGTTCATCTCTAAGTTTGATCTTCTTAAAGTTCTCCTGAGCTCTCAGATCGCTGAAGTAAATATCTAATAAAGCGTACATACTGTCCGTACGCACATTATTTGTGCTATCGCTTAAACCTTGATATATGGTCATATAGAAACATTCCGTGAATCTGGAAGAAATAAATAAATATCCTGGGACATTTTTCACACACGGCCAATCTGACTCCTAAGCAAGCTTTAAAGTGAGCTTGTGATATGGTAACCAGATTTAAATACATACTTACATAGATATTTCCATCCAGACACAGAACAAACAGACATATTCATGCATACAAATGTATGTCCTGGGTGGAATTTGAACCTACGACCGGCGGCTTGAAGATCAGGGTCACTAACCACAAAGCCAACCGGGCTGTCAATGTATATGAGCGGATGATGATGATCACTTACCTAATAGAAGAGATTGTGCTAAAAAGCCTCCCAAGTCCAATTCTAACGATACCAGCTGTCTGTTCGTCTGTGTCCGCGGCACCACGTCCTAAACAACTCAGCAACGTGTTGGTATAAACATCTTTAGAACCAAAGGTCTTAAGTAAATTCGTTGCTGTTTCCGTTCTTTGTCTTTTTGCTGGGGGTTGTGTCTTAGTCTTTAATAATTCTGCGGAAATAAAAGCAATGGTGAATGAAGATCAGGGGTGCAAACCCATAAATGTTAAAATAAATAAATATCCTGGGACATGTTTTTACATGGCCAATCTGATATGAAACTAAGCAGAGCTTGTCATATGACAATCAGATAGCTGATATACTACATTTAAATACATTTTCCAAAATATCATTGGAGACATAGCTCCTCATTTAGCCTTAATTTTTAATAAATGCGTAGATTGCGGTAAATTTCTAGATCTGATGAAATATAGTAAAGTCATTCCATTGTTTAAAGCCGGAGATCCTTCTGATCCAACTAATTATCGGCCTGTATCTATATTACCAGTCCTGAGTAAGATATTTGAAAAGATTATTTTAAAGCAGCTACTCGCTCATTTTAATTTTAATAAACTTTTGCATGGTGAACAATACGGTTTCACAAAAGGCTGTTCAACCATTGATGCAGGTGTAGCACTTCTGAAAAATATTTTTAACGGTTGGGAGGATTCACAGAACGTTATTGGGGTGTTTTGTGATTTATCTAAGGCATTTGATTGTGTTGACCACCCAACACTTATACGTAAACTAGATTATTATGGAGTTAAAGGTATAGCACTTGATTTGATGAGATCGTACCTTAGTGAGAGGACTCAAATTGTAGATGTCAACGGAGTTAAATCATCTGGTTCTCCTGTGCATATGGGTGTGCCCCAGGGCTCAATTTTGGGACCTTTTCTATTTTTAATTTATATAAATGATCTTCCGTTCTATGTTAAGAATACCTGTGGAATTGTACTGTTTGCTGATGATACCTCACTGATTTTTGGTGTTGATAGACAGAAATTCAATTATGACGATGTAAACGGTGCATTATCTAAGGTATTAAATTGGTTTACTGTTAATAATCTAGTTTTGAATGCAAACAAAACAAAATGTATCAAATTTGCATTACCTAATGTAAAAAAATTGGCCTCTAATTTAATGTTAAATAATGAGGCCCTCAGTCTTGTTGAGTCAACAGTGTTTTTGGGTATCACGTTAGATTCGAAACTTCAATGGGGCACCCAAATATCATGTCTTGCGGGGAAGCTCAGCTCAGCTGCTTACGCGGTTAGAAAAATCAGACTACTTACGGATGTAGAAACAGCTAGATTAGTCTATTTCAGTTATTTTCATAGTGTTATGTCCTATGGTATCTTGCTTTGGGGCAGAGCAGCTGATATAGATACAATTTTTATTTTGCAAAAAAGAGCAGTCCGTGCTATTTATAATTTAAGCTCGCGAGCTTCCCTCAGAGATAAATTTAAGGAAATTAACATTCTCACAGTTGCATCACAGTACATTTATGCAAACATAATATTTGTCCGTCAAAACATTAGTCTTTTTGCTAAAAATTGTGATTTGCACTCCATTAATACTAGAAATAATCATAAACTTGTAACATCTGCTTATAGACTACAGAAAGTGCAAGGATCATTTTTAGGACTTGGTGCACGGTTTTATAACAAAATCCCCACAAATATTTTAGAATTGCCTATGAATAAATTTAAGGAACGAGTTAAGTCAGCTTTGGTACAGAAAGCTTATTATAGTATAAATGATTATATTAATGATGACGAGGCATGGGTATAGCGCTCGTTCTATCAGGACTAATGTTATTATTGTTAAAGAAATTGTTAAAACTTGTTTTGAAAAGAGTAATTGCTGAGTTTATTGCCGGCTCTTCTCAGCAAAAGCAACCTTCCGAACCGAGCATTAGAGTCGACGTTTCATAAGTGCCTGTGAAGGCCTAGTTGAATTAATAAATTTATTTCATTTCATTTCATTTCATTTCATTTCATTACATATAGATATTTTGCTGCCAGCATTCTTGCCACGCTTCCGCAGGGAAGCGATTTGGGTCATATTTTATATATTTTTTTCTTTTATCTAAAATTAATGTAGTTTTAAGTCGTATACATATTTTTTTTCAATCTCTTCTAATCAATTTACAATCATTAAATAATTTTTCTCTTTATAATATTAGGGGAAGCTAAAAAAGCTAACCTACCTTCAAATTCCTTTAACAAAACTTGCAGCGCTGCTTTCCTCACTTTGATCACCACGTGATCACAATATTTGGAGACAAGGATCACACATCGACGTCTCAGATCATCATCCATCACCTTCAACCCATTCATCACCACAACTATAGCGTCTGTCTCCCCATTTGATATCAAATCACAAACATCTATAGTATCAAACATATCTGATATAACTTCATTTGAAGCCTCAATTATATATGATGAGATGATCTGTAGACATTTCGACCGGTGCGAGTCCAATTTTTGTACTAAATCTGTTATTATTCTGAAATTTTATTGAGTTTATTAATAACTAGTTTCTAATAAACCGATTCCATAAAACATAGCATATGTTACTCCCTGATAATGTAGATTTCCATTGGTAAAATAACTATTCAGATCAGTCAAGTAGTTTTTAAGTTTATTACATATAGCTGCCTCCGCGAGGTTTTACCCGCGTAGTTCCCGTGGGAATACAGGGATAAAATATAGCCTATGTTACTCAGTGATAATGTAGCTTTCTAATGAAAAAATAATCATTAAAATCGGTCCAGGACTTTTTGAGTTTATTCGTCACATACAAAAATACAAATCTTTCCTCTGTACAATATTAGTGTAGATAGTATAGACAAAAAAACAGGGCTAGGGATTGCAATCCGGAAAAACGGATCCGGTAATCCGGCGGATCCGGCATCATTTAAGGGTTACCGGATCCGGTACCAATATACCGGATCCGAAGACCGGATCCGGCGCTAGCAGTTTGTGGGAAAATAATATAGCTGTTGCATGAGTAGGTAATTTAAATGCGCACAATAAACAATATTTGTGTTCTACGATCTTATTTTCAAAATCAATATTGATTTTCTTTTAATACTTATATTTTTTTACAATTATTACTTAAATAATTATTTATCGTAAGTTGATTAAACTAAAGAGTTCTAAACTCATTATTGTGATAATTTTTGCCATTCATTCGTTCGACAGATTCATCAAATCATTATGGTATCTGTCATAATCATAAATACCTATAAGACTTGTTTGTTAGCATTCTCAAATACTTGAATAATGATTTTGATCTCATTTCAGTTAATTACGTAAGGTTAATTGTATCTATTAGATATTATAGTTACTTGATAATTAATATTGTTACTTATAAATTGATCTATCTGTGAAAGTGAAATCTAGAAAGATTGAGCTACTCGGAACGTCATAAAATTATTACTAGTTAACTAGTAGGTAATACCTACACTACTAAATTGTAATTGTTTTCTTGTTGTCTATTTGTCTTAACATTGGTTAGGAAATAAAGTCGATTTTATATATTTGTGATTTATTTTTTATAAACTTCCTACATATAAGTGCAGTGACACTTGATTAACTCACTTATTTTGTACTAAAAAGCGAAAAACATATTGATTTAATCAATCCGGCCGGATCCGGTCGGATCCGGCCGGATTGATGGGAATCCGGTCGTATCCGGCCGGACTGAAAATGACGCCGGATTGCAATCCCTAAACAGGGCGTTTTTCTAATAAATTTTAGACTAACTTTTACAAACTTTTTACAGAGTAATCCGATTTTCATAATTATTTTTGTGTAAAGAACTCACCTAAAATTCTTCTCATCACAACACCCATTATACCCAAGTTGCGCATAATAAAACATCTTCACATATTCTCCAACATTCTTCTCACGAACCTTCTCCAATTGGAAACGATATTTGGCGAGAAACTCGTTTTTAACGCCAGTATCTGGACATATGGCCAATGTATTGCCAAACAACTCGGCCAAGTTTAATGTTGGCGACAAATGTTTGCGTTCGAATTCGGCCAACAACGAAGGCAATAATTCTGGTATATATATGTTATATTTGATTATATGCTTCAATATATGTACGCACTGTTTTGTTTGTCCTGAAATATTGATTTGGCTACGTATAGTTATATTGAAATAGATATATATAACTAACACTAAATGAGTTAATACAACTGGCCTCCCGCGGTTTCATCCGTATTGCCGGGAGATCTTCCATTTTCTCGAGATAAAAAGTGGCCTATGTCCTTTCTCAGGCTTTAGACTATCTGAGTATCAAATTTCATTTAAATCGGTTCTGTAGTTTTAGCGTGAAAGCGAGACAGACACAGTTACTTTCGCATTAATAATATTAGTTATGATTAGGATTTCTTATTTTTTTTGATTTAGTAACTCACCTTTCAAATAAGGAACAAATACGTCCCATCCAATATGTACCCATTGAGATCGACCATAGACCTCTAAAACACTTTTTAAATTCTCAACAAGACTCCTATAGAGCGAGTCCTTCCCTCTATTCTCTATGCACGTGTTTATCAAATACTTTATGGTCGAGTTTAGATGCGTCTGCGCATGATTTGACAGTTGTATATCATCACGCCAATTTGTTAAGGTATCAAGCTGGGAAATAATAAATATATGGTTACTAACTGCCTCGGCGCGGTTCCACCCGCGTAGTTTCCGTTCCCTCGGGAATACGGGGATAAACTATAGCACAGAACAAACAGATGTTCATGCATACAAATATAATAAATAAATATCCTGGGACATTTCACACACGGCCAATCTGATTCCAAAGCAAGCTTCAAATGAAGCTTGTGTTATGATAACCAGATAGCTGATATACTTTTAAATACATACTTAAATAGATATTTACATCCAGACACAGAACAAACAGACATATTCATGCATACAAATGTTTATATATGTGTAATTTGCACCCACGACCGGCGGCTTGAGAGTCAAGGTCACAAACCACAATAGCCAATAATTATAACAGTCACTTACAACATTAATGTGTAGCCCATCCAGAATTTCCACATCATTTCTCACAATATGTGTCTTTACAATGAACGCGAGTAACGCCGGGCGTAGAGCACTAGCGTGGCGCTTCATATCTTCCATGCAATTGCAGATTGCCTAAAAATTGAAAAAAATGCGTATTTAGTCATACATAAATTAATTTACTATATCTTTTAGTAAAAAAAATATTCGTATACTAGTGGCGCCCCGCGGTTTTACTCGCGTTTCCGGGGATATTATAATAATCAAAACTCTAGTCCCGCAACTTCGTTAGCATCACTTGCCCGTTTTTGCAACATTTTTGGTTGATGCTCCGTTCCTATTCGTCGTACGTAGCGTGATAATATATAGCCTATATAGCTTTCCTCGATGAATGGGCTATCAAACACTGAAATATATTTTCCACCAAACACTAGTTCATGAGATTAGCGCGTCCAAACAAAAAAACTCTATATTGAAATGAAAATGAAAAATGTTTTTTACTCAATTAGGCCTTCACAGACACTTAAGAATAGTCAGACTCTAACGCTAATTGATATTAGTGTAGATGATTACTAACCTGGGCCATAAATCTGGCAACATTATCCCCCTTACTCCCCTCCAATAAAGTGGCAATACCATTCGTCCATTGTTCGTATAACTCGCCGACATGACGCAGCAGGCTCGTCAGTGTTGCCATGCACTCGTGACTGTTGAGCTGATTATCTGACAGCTGCAACTCTTGGGTTTCTACTTGCTAGAGAATATGATGTATTAAACATTTTACACAATACAAATGAGGAATTAATGAAATAATTATTCATATTGGTCCAGTAGTTTAAGAGCCAATTCACAATAGAAAAACAAAAATTAAAATATTTTCTCTATATCTTGTATATATATATATAACAAAGCGGGGACTTTGTTTTATATATAGCGCCTCTGTCTGAACGCGGTGAACACAAAAACTACTGAACAGATTTTCATGAGGTTTTCACCAAATTACGTATTATTTCATGGGGAAGGTTTTTATGTATACATCAATTTGGACCCGGTAGTTGGCAGTGGTGGGCAGAACGAAGACTGCCGGGTCTGCTAGTAGATAATAAATAAAGAAATTGAAGTAATAGCCTACCTAGTAGTCTACGGTAACTGCTTCCCAATAAGTGAGCCGTATGCCTGTTTGCCACCTAAATGGTATAAAATATATATATATACTAACCATATCTTGGTCTTCTTCATCATCGAAGAGATCATATCTTAGTGGATTGTCGGAGAGTGTGCGCAGGAACAGCCTCGTGCGTGTACGTGTGTGTGTGAGTGTGTGCGTGTGTGTGTGGGAGTGTGTGTGGGTGTGTGCACTTGAAGTGACGATGGAAGTTGCGTGAAGACGTGTGCGGACCGCCTAGTAAAATAAGATTGTCTTAGTTAATTGAATTACTAGTTGAAAACTTAAAAAAAAATATCTGTATGAAATTTCAGACTGGTTGGATTCGAATCCCACAGCTATCACCAGATAGCTGATATACTACTTTTAAATACTTACATATATAGATATTTTACATTCAGATACAGAACAAACAGACATATTCAGGCATACAAATGTTTCTCTGGGTGGAATTCGAACCCATGACCAGCGGCTTGAAAGTCAGGTAAACCACAAAGCCAAGTTAATATTAAGAAATAAAAAACATTTATTAAACAATATAAATGAAGATACTTACCCATCGTTCCTTAAGAGGTATTTCATAGTGCATTTCATTATCTACCAGGGAGCCAACAAGCATGAAGAGCTCAGAGTAAAACTTTTCACTGGGCTGCCGCCGACAGATGGCGGCACCGCGGCAGTTGAAGGCGGAACATAGGAATATACTGAAATAATAAAAAGTTGCTAACCCCTGCCATGTGCTTTCTACGTGATCTTAGATCCTGATAAGACCTATTAGACTAGGCCTATTAGAATAAATGGATGCTGATAAGCAATAATGTGTTAGCCCTCATAGACTTCATATTGAGAAATTGGCGTCAAAGATTTAAATGTCTATGTGATGTGTACTTTTATGATTTAGATGACATGAAACACTTTAGTAGAATGTTAGATACGCGATGCATTATAAAAATATATCAAACCCCTTGTTTTTGACTTTTTGTGGGTTGACACATTATTGCTTATCAGCATCCAATTACGAGTTTAAGACCAAAATATTCCATATTAACTAGCATTTCTTCTGAGGTGATATGAATTATCAACGAATAGATTGAAATATCAATCTGATTCCAAAGTATGCTTCAAAGTGAGCTTGTGTTAGGCAGTTGTCCCACCGTGAGTCCCGCCCCCCCGAGACGGGCTCGGCCTCCAGTTGTTTTTGGGAGGCCGAGCAGCGCCGGCGGGGCATGCGGTTGTGCAGCTTACGCGTGTCCCTTGGCCCCGCCACACGGCGCCGAGGCGTCAATGGAACCCCAGGGGTTTAGTGGGTAGGCACCGGCACCTTCTGTGCCGGTGAGTCTCCACATAACCCGGCCGCTGTCCCCGGAGCTGCCGGGTATCCTATGAGGATATCCTATGAGGATTCCCCTGGGAAATCAAAAAAAAAAAAAAAAAAAAAAAAAAAAAAAAAAAAAAAAAAAAAAAAAAAAAAAAAAAAAGGCAGTTGTCCCACCAACGACGAGAAAGCGACTAACTATCGGCTATTTTCTCGCTCAAGAAACGTACAATAGATATACTTTCTGTGTGAACAAAAGAGATGCATATACAAACAGTTAATCGCTGACTGTTCACACTGCCGGCGAGCACTCGCTTCACTAGTTTGTCGCTACTTTTACACAAATATCGGAACTACGCACTCGCTCTCCGCGTCTCGCTAACTCGTTTCTAGTTCTAGCTCTACTCGTTACTCGTTAATCGTTGCCGGTGAGACAACTGCCTTATGGTAACCTGATAGCTGATATACCTACTACATATACTACTTTTAAATGCATACTTATATAGATAATTATATCATGTAGTATAAACATACTTACCGACACATTTCCTTATATCCTCGCTCGGCTCCTTCATACGCCACCTTCTTCTGCAGCGCCACGCATAATATACAAATTTCTCTCACTAAATACCATTCTTGAGTCACGTTCATTTCATTGTATAGAATAGAGTCCGTGGATTTTATGGATGAAACCGGTACCTGTTGAAAATAATATTAGCTATTATTTATCTATCTATACTAATATTATAAAGAGGAAAGATTTGTTTGTTTGTTTGTTTGTAATGAATAGGCTCCGAAACTACTGGACCGATTTAAAAAATTCTTTCACCTTTGGATAGCTACATTATCCCCGAGTAACATAGGCTATTTTTATCCCTGTATTACCACGGGAACGGGAACTACGCGGGTAAAACCGCGCGGAGGCAGCTAGTATCATATACGAGCGGACCCAGCGGACTTCGTTGTGCCCACCAGCGCCACCTACCGGGTCCAAATTGATGAATTATACATAAAAACCTTCCCCATGAAATACTCCGTAATTTGGTGAAAACCGCATGAAAATATGTTCAGTAGTTTTTGGGTTCATCACGTTCAGACAGACAGACAGCGGCATCGCGACATCGGCTACCATTAATCTCGGGAAAAATGTTTATCCCGGGGAACGCGGGTGAAACCGCGGGGAACCAATAGTAAATAATAACAATTCTTACCTTCTCAAAAGCGACTTGCAATATGACAAGAGCCTTTGTATAGTCTAACAAGTACTTTTGATACTTGAAGTGTTCGGACACATGGGTAGGCACCTTACTCAAAATAGGCAGAAGACTGTTCAGGTGTATAGAGAAGAATCTCTCACATACAGCAGGAGTTGAATATCTGAAGTAAGAATAATGTATAATTATTGATATCTACACACAGAACAAACAGATATGTTCATGAACACAAATATATGTTCTGTATGGGATTCGATTAGAAACTAATTTAAATACTCACTTATATAAATATTTACATCTACACTCAGAACAAACAAATATGTTCATGAACACAAATGTTTGTCACAACTAAGCCAATACGCCAATCTACCAACCTCAATAAAGGTATCATCACTCGGTTGCACACACCAAGAGTGAGTGCTGGCCAGCATTGCTCGTACACGAACTTGAGAGTGTCCAAGTCGCTCTTGAGAGCGAGCGTCGCCATACATGAGTCTATCGCGTCGTCCCACCAACCTTTTGTTAGGTCTCCTGATAAAAATATTTAATTAAATCATCGATCTGTATCATTCGATTTTTATCACATGAGGTGCAATAACGTCAATTATGCTAATCTATACTTCACAATCACTATCACTACATATTATAAAACAAAGTCGCTTTCCGCTGTCTGTCCCTCCCTATGTCTTCTTAAATCTTTAAAACTACGCAACGGATTTTGATCCGTTTTTTAATAGATAGAGTGATCCAAGAGGAAGGTTTTTATATTCAATACATGCATAATATGTTAGAGAAACACTGTCAATTTTGGAGGTTTCTAATGTGATGTATAAGCATTGCACCCGTGCGAAGCTGGGGCGGGTCGCTAGTAATATTATAAATGCAATATCAACTTACCGCCAGCCAAAGTGACGACTATCTTCAATAACTCAAGGTCTTTATTGCAAGCTAAAGCATCCAGGATAGCTCGGAAAGATGCGTCCGTATTGTGGTTCAAATCCGAGATACGAGTAGGCAAGAACGATGAGAAGTGCTTATATGTTTCACTGTAACATAAATAAATGTTAATAAATAAATATCCTGGGACATGTTTCACACACGGCCAACTGATTCCAAACTAAGCAGAGCTTGTGATATGGTAACCAGATAGCTGATATACTACATATATTACGGTTTAAAAACATAATTATATAGATAATTAATTACATCCAGACACAGACCAAACGGACATATTCATGCTTACAAAAGTTTGTCCTAGGTGGGACAAAAAAAAAGAAAAGTTAGAAGGTCTACCTGAACTCTTCGCCTCCAGGTAAAACTCCGATCAGTCTAGATCTATTTTCACGACTTGTTTCTTCTGACTTGAGCGTGGTGTTAACCCATTGTAGTGGCTTTGAGTCTGCCTTTAACGACTTTGGCAAACAAGACAGGTCTAAGAGCAAAGTGTATTTCTGCTGGAAGTTTGTTTGTGCTTCGTATTTTGGCCAGAGCTGTAAAAAATACAATCTTTTGGTATATATTATCTTATTTCTTAGCTGTGGTGGCTCAGTGATTCGCCATCGCGCAGGGCGCAGGATTGCTCGTAGCTCTAAGTTTTACTTACGTGTTCACACTACTGGATTTTGGTGAAGGAAAACATCGTGAGGAAACCTGCAAAATTGGTACTGTAGAGCCTGAGAAAGGACATAGGCTACTTTTTATCCCGGGAAAATTGAAGATCCCCGGGAACGCGGGTAAAACCGTGGGGACCCACTAGTATCTATATATAAGTAAGCATGTATATATAATAGAATGAAAGGATCGTATGTTTGTTACCTTTTCAACGAGCTCGAAAATATTCTGGCAATCATTTGGATTTTTCTTCCTGATAAAAGACTTAACGATATCGTTCAATAATACACAGCAATTGTCCATGTTAATCCAAAAATCTATGTCAGATACATACTCGTAGAATACAACCATAAATAGTCTGCAAAATCTGACACCTATCATTTCATTCGATTGTTTTTTAACCTCCGAACCTTCGCGAATCAATTCCCTTATATCATCCGGTGCCAAAAACTTTACGGACACACTCAGAATGTCAGTAAAATATGACATCCTTGTTCTCATATTGTCATCACTTGCGTACAATTTGAAGATTGTTTTGGCCCACTTTTGAATTGTCATTTTAGCTGTCAAATCTGACAGTTGGTGACTCGTCAGTTCAAAAGAATTGAGAATTAGTTTTAAAGAGTTTACTATTACAGCGTGTTCAGAAACGAAATTATCTTTTTCTACGTTTTGAGTTATTTCATCTAATGGTAATGAATTGCAAAAATTGTCTATGCTTGTTAAGATTGTTGTTGGGTATCTTTTTAAATTATTTTTTAATGTGGCCAGACAGGTAGATAATGTTTTATGTATGTATTTAACAGAAGATGGGCTCATCTTTGATATTGTATCGCTGAGATGTTGCAGTGTTTTCTGAAAATTGAAAAAGATTTGTTCATTTGTCAATGTCCGAGATATTTTTCATATAGTGCATCATAATCAACACTTACAGTTTTTGTGTTATTGTGGAAAAAATCATGTTAAAATTAAATAGTTTAAATCATAATTAGTAGACTCTTTTATTCATGAATGGTAAATAATATATATAAAAATAACTTACTTTCGTTCACAAACCTACAAATACATAAAAAAACTCACCTCATATTGGATCGTCAGAAGAACACCAGAATACTCTTTCAGAAATTTCAAAATGGCTTCCAAATCGTAATTATCCCTTGGTTGGAATTCGAAAAACTTATTTAGTATTTCACTATTATTAGCACAGAGGAGTTCTTCACAGAAATCTTTCTTTAGCTCAAAGACTACTCTGATGTTAGAAAGAATAAATATATCTCGTGTTTCAATCAAATAATCAAAATGGCCTCTCAAAAAACTCTCATAATCCATTAGCTTGAGATCCAAAACATTTTTTACGAAACACAAATTCAATTTCACAGTTTTCTTAAATATTTTTATGTTCAAATCTTTTTTAAATTGTGGTTTTATCATCTCATTCAATATATTTTTAATAATATTCTCATCGAATAAGTAAATTTTGTCAGCGAATAATTTTGTCGCTTTTTCGAAAGTATTTTCTGAAGTGATTTCGAAAGTTTTAGATATTAGTACAATTATGTTTGGTAATATATTTTTTATAAGCAAATTGTTGTCTTGGATCGATGCTAGCAATGTGTCTGTTATATCTAATCCAGCTCTTTTTGTTGATGCTGTAAATGAAATAGAAATATAAATGTCACAAAGCAGAAAGCCAAACGTTGTCTCTCTTTCACTTTAAAACTACCAAGCCAATTTAAATGAAATTTGGTACAGAGATAGGACATAGGCTACATTTTATCCCGGGAAAATGGAAGATATCCCGGGTACGGGGGTGATTCCGCGGGGAGCCACAAATCTTTCGTAATAAGTTGAAAAAAAGGTTACATACATAGATCGCTTGCCATCATATTGACTGCGTGATCACCCACGGCGTTCAACAGTGATTCAGTGACGTCAGACCCTGGCTCTCTCAGCAGCAAACCTTCCAGCGAGTCCGAGAGCATCCGACGAACGCCCGGCGATTTGGATTCCGTTATAAGCTGTAAAAAATAAACACAATTTATCATCAGCTCATAAACCTCTTCACCGAGGACCTCGAGCCTACCCTAACAACGAGGGAGTGTAGGCCATAGTCCACACGCGCCTAGTGCGATGCGACTTTACATGCCTTTAATAGTGACATCTCGGGCATGCAGGTTTCCTCACGATGTTTTCCTTCACCGAAAGCCAGTGGTGTGAATCCGTAAGTAAGTTTTTTAAAACCAGAGGTGGGCGAGGGATTTGAACCTGCACCCTCATGATAGTGAGTCGGTGCCTTCCCAAGTGAGCCACCACGGCTTCAAACAGCATTTATATAAATACTATATTTCAGTGCTAGTTACCCATCGAGCATGTAACCAATAGAGTAGAACAGTTAACAGTTTTGTTAGAAAAAAAAATACGCCAAAACGCTGCGCCGGCCCCTTGTTCTGATTGGCCGACTCAAGATCAAGTGTTGCACTAGACGTACACACAGGTCTCTTATTGGTCGGGTACTGTTTTAGTTCGAGCGTGGCTTGTTAGATATACGTGACAAACCATTGATGCGTTGCTAAACAAATGGCTCACTATTGCTACTCTATTGGTTACATGCTCGATGTAGTTACCCCATTCATCGAGGTAGGCTATAGGCTATATATAATCGTGCTACGGCGAATAGGAGCGGAGTGTCAATCAAAAATGTTGCTAAAAAATCATAAATCAAAACATACACTGTATAATATGTATTTCTGATTAAAAGGGCTTTAAATTCCCCAATAAACAAAGAGCTAAAAAACCCCAAAAGACTAATAAATCCGAAAAAAACTCACATGTATAATGTTGTGTACGCATCTGACGGTCCCGCAGGCGGCGGGGACGCGCGGGACGGCGCCCGGACGGGGGTCCCGCACGTGGGACCCGCATAGGGCGGACAGGACTTGTGTTAGAGCTAGTGCCATGGCGTTATCATTGCGGCTTGACACTAAATCAAAATAAATAAATATCCTGGGACATTTTTCACACACGGCCAATCTGATTCCAAACTAAGCAGAGCTTGTGATATGGTAACCAGATAGATGATATACAACTTTTAAATATATACTTATATTTGCATCCAGACACAGGACAAACAGACATATTCATGCATACAAATGTTTGTCCTGGGTGGGATTCGAACCCATGACCCGCGGCTTGAGAGTCAGGGTCACTAACCATAAAGCCAACCGGGCTGTCTATTTGAATTAAATAGTTTTTATTCAAATAGGTAGGCAGGAAGCTAGGGAGATAGGTAGGGAGATAGATAGGTAGGTAGGGAGATAGGTAGGTTAGATAGCAAGATTGGTCATAGAAATAACATGTGTCCATACTTTAGGCAATCAAATGTTTTTCTAAAAGGGATGTATAACATATTAAGTCACTTTTTACAATAAGACATATTTATACATATACATATACATTTGGGATTATGTATGCATGTATTATAAGTTCTTACTGTTACTAATACTAATAATTGTATGTATGTTACTAACACTAGTTGTATAAGTTTGCACTAGTTATGGAAGTTTTTCTGAAATAAACGTTTATTATTACATATTATTATTTGGTCTGTTATACTCACAATTTACACTTATGACAGCTAATAGTTGGTGCAGCACATCGGGATCCTGTTCTAATAACGCTAAGTGCAATATCCGTTGTAGATTTATCTAGAATTAAATTTAAAACAATTATTTATTTGCATTCCACAATATTAAAATAAAAAATTTTGTGGTAAATATTATAAAAAGTTGCTTTCCGCTGTCTATCCCTATGTCTTCTTAAATTTTTAAAACTACGCAACAGATTTTGATGCGGTTTTTTTAATAAATAAAGTGATTCAAGAGGATGGTTTTTTAAGACAATACATGCATAATATGTTAGAGTAAAACTGTCAATTATGGAGGTTTCTAATGTGATGTATAAGCATTGCACCCGTGCGAAACTGGGGCGGGTTTCTAGTTATATAAAAACAAAATACGTACATATTATAGTCGCATAGTAGCATGTAGTAGATACATTTTAAGCATATCTTAAAGGAAAATTTACTTTGAAAGCTGTGTTAGTCTTTCTATTATTATTTTTAGTGCCATTTAAAAGTAGTACCTATATGTAATTTTACTATATCAGCTATCTGGTTACTGTAGTTCAAGGTCTGTTTAGGTTTCAGAATGGCCTTGTATGAAAAATGTCCCTGGATATTAATATTTTACATTTATTAATTTGTCTAGCTAGGTTTTTTTACTGTATATAGTTTTTAGTTTTATATAAATTATATATATTTCATATTATTAATTTAAATTATTTAAGATGTTTCACCAAATAAGTCCAAACTAAATTTGAATAATAAATTAATTGTTATCCAAATAAAAAAATATTCTTCAAATCTTTGTAATAACAAACTACTTTATAACTGCAAAAGTATTATATACTAGCTATCTCGTTACCATAGTACAAGCTCTGCTTGGAACCATCAGATAGGAGGTGTGAGTAAAGCATAAGCAGAGCCTGTGCCATGGAACCAATATGTAGTATATCAGCTATCTGGTTACCGTAACACACGCTCAGTCAGAAGCTTACTTTGGAATCAGATTGGCCGTGTGTGAAAAATGTCCCAGGATACTTATTTACATACCTTTAGCGATGTCCCTTCATTAGGTATAGGGATATTTAAAACGAGAGACTCTTTTAAATTCACAATAACATCATTTTCACTGTTCACGTTGTTATTATTTATATTACGCCTTTTATGGATACCTAAAATAAAATTATATCATCATCATCAGCTCATATAAGTCTCCACGCTCGGAGCTCTCCTCCCCTAACAACGAGGTCTAGGCCATAGTCCACACGCGCCTAGTGCGGTGCGACTTCACATGCCTTTAATTGTGTCATCTCGGCCATGCAGGTTTCCTCACGATGTTTTCCTTCACCGAAAGCCAGTGGTGTGAATCTGTACGTAAGTTTTTTATAAAACTCAGAGAGATTTTAACCTGGACCCTCATGATCGCGAGTCAGTGCGTTCCCAACTGAGCCACCACGGCTCACAATTATATATTAAGTATCAATAGCTACCGCCCGCGTTCACTATCTATAGTTTTTCAGGGATCAAAAATATTTAATACTAGCTTCCGCCCCACGGGTTCACCTGCGTAGTTCCCGTTACCGTAGGAATACAGGAATAACATATAGCCTATGACACTAACAGTTAACGTAACTAACTACTGATGACAGAATTATTCAGATCGGTCTAGTTTTTTCTTTATACCACAAGGGTGGCAAAGAGGCATATGGTCCCACCTGATGGGAAGCGGTTACCGTAACCTATGGACGCTTGCAACACCAGTACTTTTGTAGGAAATTTGGCAGAGAAATAGCCTAGAGCTTGGGAAAGTACATAGGCTACCTTTTTATCCCGGGAAAGCGGCAGGTCCTCCGGGAACACAAGTGAAACCGCGGGGCGGAAGCTAGTCCATAATATAAGAAGTAATATTAATTTTAACTTACCCAAAAACATTGTGATATCTTTAAGTAGGACTCTTGCGTCTTTGCCAATCAAATCTGTTCTATACTTCAAGTTTTCTATTGAGCATAGTATCTGAAACATATAAAAAATAATTATAATAAAACTATAAGCAAAATAGTATATTAATGGATGCTGATAAGCAATAATGTGTCAACCCACAAAAAGCCGAAATGAAAGGTTATGATATTTTTTTTTATAATGCATCGCGTATTTAACATTCTAAAAAAGTGTTTCAAGTCATCTAAAACATAAAAGTACATACAAAAAGTCATAAATCACATAGACATTAAAATCTTTAAACGCCATTTTCTTAAAATGAAGTTTCTGAGGGTTAACACATTATTATTCTAATAGGCCTAGTCTAATAGGTCTTGTGGAAAAACATTGTGAAACTTAAAGATCACATAGAAAGCGCATAACAGGGGTTAGTAACATTTTATTTTTTCTAGTATATTCTTATGTTCCGCCTTCAACTGCCGCTTCAATACAACAAATGCATTCCCAAGTATATGTTCACACGACAGCGTTTTTTGAAACGCGACGCTTTTGTATCGAGCGGTGTTGCATTTTCAACTTTGGGCGTTGGAAATAGAGTATATTATGGTACTTGGAAATGCATTTGTTGTGTTTGAACGCTTATTTAACGTCCGGTAAAAAAACTCTCGTGCGAGTGAGTGCTTAATATGTACTTACTTCATCCAATACCAACTTCAGTGGTTCTGTATCTTTTATAATCAATTGTTCCAATTTTCTTAAAGCTGTAGACAACATTTTTACTTCTACATCGTTCCTAGAGAATATTATCTGTGAACCATAGACAAATAAATTAGACTTTATTACATGTTTATATAAGAAGCCGTGGTGGCTCAGTTGGGAACGCACCGACTCACGATCATGAGGGTGCCGGTTCAAATCCCTGGCCCGTACCTCTGAGTTTATAAAAACTTACGTACGGATTCACACCACTGGCTTTCGGTGAAGGAAAACATCGTGAGGAAACCTGCATGCCCGAGATGTCACTATTAAAGGCATGTGAAGTCCGCCACCGCACTAGGCCCGCGTGGTGAACTATGGCCTAAACCCCCTCGATGTTAGGGGAGGCCCGAGCTCCTCGGTGGAGACGTATATGAGCTGTTGATGATCACATGTTTATTATTAAACGCCAAATATGACAAATCTACATCCAACTAATATTAAAAAATAAGCCGCTGGTCTACCCGGTTTCCTGTGTCTATCTCTTGGCCACCACTCTGTAAAAGCTTTAGCCCATTTTCCGTCATCCCGCCTTGCCAGATGTCCCGCCCAACCCCACTTTAATCCCGTGATCCGTTTACCCACATCCACGACTTGCGTTTGACGTCGTATTTCGACGTTGGGTATTCGATCTACAAGGGAGATGCCCAGCATGGTTCGCTCCATGGCTCTTTGAGCAACCATTATTTTATACATGTTGCTTTTGTAAGCGACCATGTTTCGGCACCATAGGTGAAGATACACACACTCATAAACGTTCGCCTTTATAATATTACTATAGCTCCTATATCTTACCTGTAACGCTTTAACAATGTCGGTGGGATCTCCAAGTACTCCAGGCGCTTGTACGAGCATCAGACAACACTCACAAAGCAACGCCTCGTCACCACATCTATCGATTTCAACCAACTGTAAATTTCATAATAACTTTGTATTTAAACTGGTTAGTGACGAAACGAATGCCATAAAGGACAAACATTCGTATGGGATTCTTCAAGAAGGGAGTGAAGAGATTTTTACAGGGTCGGCAACGCGTGAGTAACGCCCCTAGTGTTGCAAGCGTCCATAGGCTACGGTAACCACTTCCCATCAGGCGGACTGTATGCCTGTTTGTCACCTTTGTGGTATAAAATATATGTCATTATGTCTGTCTGTACTGGATCTGAATATAAATAACTATATAAGTATGTATTTAATAGTAGTATATCAGCTATCTGGTTGCCATAGCACAAGCTCTGCTTAGTTTGAAATGAGATTGGCGGTGTGTGAAAAACGACAAAAAAAAACAAATAATAATAATAATAACAATGACAGCCCGGTTGGCTTTGTGGTTAGTGACCCTGACTATCAAGCTGCGAGTCGTGGGTTCGAATCCCACCCAGGACAAACATTTGCATGAATATGTCTGTTTGTACTGTGTCTGGATGTAAATCTAATATATAAAATTCTAGCGTCGCGAAGTTTGTGGTAAAACTCCTCCGAAACGGCTTGACCGATTCTCATGAAATTTTGTATCCATATTCGGTAGGTCTGGGAATCGGACAACATCTATTTTTCATCCCCTTAAATGTTAAGGGTAATCCACCCCAAAAAAATTTTTTTTTCAATTTTTGAAAAAAAATTTTTTTTTAAATTTTTTTATGATACAGCATTAGTAAATACATATAACCCTGAATTTTCAACCCTTTACATTCAACCCCTATTTTACCATCGCGATTTTTATTTTATTTTCCGCCTTCACCGGTCGATAACCGATCAACGATCAGACGATCAGTTATAATAAAAATAATTAAATATTATTTAGTTCAATAAAAATAAAATATACAGATATTTTGAAAATAGATACATAATATATTATAACACTGTTTTTTACCAATACACAGATTTAATTACTTTGAAGACAACTATAATAAAAAAAAAATTACATTCTATAAATAGTTATTTGGGAATAAAGTACATTTATTAATTGTTAATGTAACATTAAATAAATCGTGTTTAATAAACTGATAGTTACAATATGAATAATTATTTTTTATATTTAGATAACAAGCAAGAATTGTAATTTAAAATATATTCTCTACATTAATTTATTACTCTACATAAAGCATTAATTTATTGTTTATAACGCTTTCGATTATAAGTACATCCCCGAATACTTATAGTAGATCATTATTTTTATTGAACTAAAAAAATGTTTCCTACTAATAAAATACATGGCAAACAACGTCTGCATATGTAAAACATGGTCCGTTTTGTCTGTCTGAACGCGATGAACACAAAAACTACTAAACAGATTTCCATCCGGTTTTCACCAAGTTAAGGAGTATTTCATGGGAAAGGTTTTTATGAATAACACATCAATTTGGACCCGGTAGGTGGCGCTGGTGGGTAGAACGAAGTCTGCCGGGTCCGCTAGTATCTATATAAATATGTAATTAAAAGTAGTATATGTAGTATATCAGCTATCTGGTTACCATAACACAACCTCACTTTGGTGCTTAATTTGAAATCCGATTGGCCGTGTGAGAAAAATGTCCCAGGATATGAACAGATTTTCATGCGGTTTTCACCAAATAACGGATATTTCCTGGGGAAGGTTTTTATGTATAATAGATCAATTTGGAGCCGGTAGGTGGCGCTGGTGGGCTGAATGAAGTCTGCCGGGGCTAGTAGTGGTATAAAAAATAAAAATTACCTACCTTAAACAGATCACCAAAGTCATCATCATCACTCATATGGGAGATCAGTCCCCTGCCAGCTGCCATAAGTGATGAAGTCACACCACACTCATAAATACAGGAAACTACTAATGGTAAAGTTATCAAACAATAATCTCTGCTATATTGCTCACAACTCTGCATGGTTAGAATATGTGAGGCTAGGGTTAGGAGAGACGATAGCTTCGCTGGGATAGTCTGAAAATTACGATAGTTTTAGATTAATTGCGTTCCTTGGAATTTACTTGTTCCAGGATAAAAAGTAGGCTGTGTTAATGCAGATGGTAAACTATGTTGTTCAAAATTTCATCTAAATCCGTTCCTTCTGAACGGCTTTTAGCGTGACAGAACAACAAAAATTCATACATACACAATAATTAACACAAAATTATCACAGAACTAGCCGCCCTCGCGCGGTTTTACCCGCGTAGTTCCCGTTCCCGTAGGAATACAGGTATAAAATATAGCCTATGTTACTCGGGGATAATGTAGCTTTCCAAAGGTGACAGAATTTTTAAAATCGGTCTAGTAGTTTCGGAGCCTATTCATTACAAACAAACAAACAAAGAAATCTTTCCTCTTTATAATATTATTAGTATTAGTATAGATAAGAATATGTTCTGGAATGACACTTAAGCTGCATTTTACCCCGGGGAAAATTTAAGATCCCCGGGAACACCGCGGGAAGCCACTAGTTATCTACTCATATATATCTATCCAAATATATGGCATATCAATAACATAATTCAGATATTTACTTCTCAAAAAGATAAATATCAAATTAATCCTGCGAAAGTAACTCTGAATGTCTGTCTAACTTTCACAGTAGAACTACTCAATCGATTTAAGTGAAATTTTATACACAGATAGTCTAGAGCCTGAGAAAGGACATAGGCTACATTTTATCCCGGGAAAATGGAAGATCTCCCGTGTGAAACCGCGGGGAGACAGTAGTTTCATATTTTACTTCAATAATTGAGACTGTGTACACATCATGTTTTGTTAATGTTTTTAAATATCCAAAAGAATACGGGTAAAGCCGGTAATAGTAGAAATAAAATAATTACCTGTGCTTCTCCAATTTCCTCCAAAAACGTTTCCAAAGCCAAAACAAGGTGCCCCATAAACTCCTCAAAGATGAACTGACATTTTTCAACAACGGTTAAGTCTTTACCATTATCATTATTAAACATATCCATCCATAATGGTAGATATTTGTCTATGGAGTTCGGTTGGCATGTTTCCGTTATAAGGAAAGTTATGGCCGCCTGAAAAAGAATTGCAATTTGTTTATGATTTGGAGATAGTTAGAAAATTTGTGTTAAAATAAAACCATTCTAATATTATAAATGCGAAAGTAACTCTGTCTGTCTGTCTGTTACGCTTTCACGGTAAAACTACTGAACCGATTTAAATGACATTTGGTACACAGATAATCCAGAGCCTGAGAAAGGACATAGGCTACTTTTTATCCCGGGAAAATTGAAGATCCCCGGGAACGCAGGCGAAGCCGCGGGGAGTCACTAGTAATTAATATCTTCAGTTGAAAAGTCTATAGTATGGTAACCAGATAGACGACATACTACGTTTTTAAGTAAATTATATAGATACTAGTTGACTTGCGCAACTTCGTTAGCGTCATTTGACCGTTTTTGCAACATTTTTGATTGATGCTCCGCTTCTATTCGACTTAGCGTGATGATATATAGCCTTCCTCAATAAATGAGCTATCTAACACTGAAATAACTTTTGAAAACGTATCAGTAGTTTCTGAGATGAGCGATTTGCGTTCAAGCAAACAAACAAACTCTTCGGCTTGATATTAGTATAGATAGATTTACATCTAGACACAAAACAAACTGATAGTATGTTCATGCATAGAAATGTTTATTCTATGTGTGATTCGAGCCCACGACCATCGACTTGAGTCCACAAAGCCAGCCAGTCAAATGCTAAAACCCACAAATATTTGATTCGGTGGTAGGGCTAGAGTCGAATATGAGGTAGGGCAGCTTTGGTTACTGGTAGGGCAAAAGTAAATAATGATGTGGTTTTTTTTAGAAGGTATTTCAGTTTGATGTTGTTTTTTTTTGGAGCTGTCACAATTTGACGCCCTTTTAGTCATCATCATCATCATCATCATCAACAGCTCACATACGTCTCCACCGAGGAGCTCGAGCCTCCCCTAACATCGAGGGGATTTAGGCCATAGTCCACCACGCGGGCCTAGTGCGGATTGGCGGACTTCACATGCCTTTAATTGTGACATCTCGGGCATGCAGGTTTCCTCACGATGTTTTCCTTCACCAACTCAGAGGTACGGGCCAAGGATTTGAACCGGCACCCTCATGATCGTGAGTCGGTGCGTTCCCTTTTAGACGATACAAAAATAATGATGTTGTTTTTTGGACGCCCTTTTATGATTTATCGTACTTAGTTTTTGGTATTTTAAGGGAGGGCATTACCCCACAATGCCGCCCCTAGCTACGGCCATGTTCGGTGGTAATCATTTTTTTTTATACCACTGGCGTATACTACATGGCAAACAGGCATACGGTCCCACCTGATGGGAAGCGGTTACCGTAGCCTATGGACGCTTGGAACACCAGAGGCGTCATTATTTTAATACTAGCTGCCTCCCCGCGGTTTTACCCGCGTAGTTCCCGTTCCCGTGGAAACACAGGGATAAAATATAGCCTATGTTACTCGGGGATAATGTAGCTTTCCAAAGGTGAAAGAATTTTTAAAATCGGTCCAGTAGTTTCGGAGCCTATTCATTACAAACAAACAAACAAACAAATCTTTCCTCTTTATAATATTAGTATAGATACTTACACTTCTTAATTCCGCTGGAGCGTTTAGTATATTGTAAACAACTACATCCTTCTTTTTTGAAGTCGGTAAATTGTCATAAAACATTATGGCAGTTTGTAATAGTTTATCGCTGTTTAGCAGGTTCGCTTCAATCGCGAATGATACCTGAAAATAAATAATAAACTAGTGAGAATGGCGCAGTGTTACAAGCTCTGAAATAGACTTTATTTATTGATTTAATTAATATTAGCACGACATACATCACTTATACTAAATATAATTACAATTTGGAATATAAATAACATCAAATCTAGAAAAAATTCAATTATCTGGTAACCATATCACAAGCTCTGCTTATTTTGGAGTAAAATTGGCCGTGTGTGAATTTATTTATTTATTTATATTAAATATCACGGTTGAACACCAGTAACAATATTTAAGGAACAATAGGTTATTTACCAATAAAATAAAATTACAATAAAAATATTTAAAGAAAAATAATTCGTTTAAATAATACTTTAATTTGTGAAAGACTGTGGCAGGATATTTATATTATACTCACGGAGTCAGCAATCAAAAATGAAACATTTTCATTTCTCAACTCGAATTCCAGTCTGTGTATGTCTAATTTTGTCGTAACACATAAACACACACCGTGTGTCGTCTGTGAGTGTATCAATATACGTGAAGATGTGAATTTTGATATTGTAAAAGATGAATCTAGTTTTGGTACTATTTCTGAACTTATTATTTCCTGAAAGATAAATATATATGACTATGAATTATGAATAACTAGCGGACCCGACTTCGTTCGGCCAGCAGCGCCACCTACCGGGTCCAAATTGATGTATTATACATAAAAACCTTCCCCTTAAATACTCCATAATTTGGTAAAAACCGCATGAAAATCTGTTCAAGAGTTTTTGTGTTCATCGCATTCAGACAGAAGCGGCAGGAACTTTGTTTTATATTTATAGATATTGTTTTTTCTTATGATGTTATAACTTTGGTTTATAGTCGTATTTTTAATTAGACGAAGCCATCTGACGTTTACTGTGTTGTCAGTTTTTGATGAAATAAAAATAGTGTTGTGACAAAGTGAATGAATGAAAAAACTCCTGAATGAACGAAATTGCCTCGATTGTCTAGTGAATAGTTAGTGAGCCGAAATCAGGTACGGGGTTCGATTTTTAATCGTACTTTGTACACCAACGAGTTTTAGGCGACTATGTTCCTATTTAGTATCTACCTATACTGAATACCGAGTGTTTTAAGCATTAAAGAAAACATTGCGAGGAAAGACTCTCCTATTTTCAATACATTATGTACAATGTACATAGTTGAAACTTTAGATGTATAAAATATAACAATTATAGGTAGGTAATGAAAATAAAAAAAACATCGTTTATTACATATTTTTTTATTCATTATCGAATAAAGAATCATCACTATCGGTGACATTTATTATAAAGCTGTCGGAAACATTGTCGATCATGTGGTCGAGACCATACATTTTGTCTTCTTTAATTTTATGAGACACGCAGCTACTCCATTTTTCGGGTGTGATATGTTGAAGTCCTTCTTCGAAAAGTTTTTTTACTTCTGTCATTTTGAAGGTTTTATTATTTCTTGCAACATTTCCTTTAGCCTGCGCCCATACTAACTCAATGGGATTGAGCTCACAGTGGTATGGGGGCAGACGTAAAACAATTATCCCGTGCTGCGCTGCCATCTCGTCCACAACATACTTACCGCAATGTTCCTTTTGTGCTGCAGTACAATGTCTATAAGAGTAGCTTTAACCATTGTCGCTTCAAATGAAATATTTTTGCTTGTTAGCCACTCTTGTATTCTAGATTTAGTCCAAGACGTTGTAGGTAGCGATTCTTGTTTCCTGGAGTGGTAGTGGTTATTATCCATCACTACTACGAATTTGGTTTCAGTTTTGGCAAGACCCCCCTGAACCACTGCACAAACACAACGTAACGAAAAACTTAACAAAAACAATAATTAAACAGCTTGAGCGCAGAAAAAACATACGTGCTATCAGACCAGAGGTTAGAAGCCGAATAACAAACAAAATGGCGACCGACGCGCGCGCCGCACTTCATAAGCCGTAATAAAACTAAAAATTGTAGTTACATACTACTAGTAACTTATATCAGAGCACTTTTATACAATTTTATGTAAAAAAATTAATAATATTCTTTTATAGTTTGAAATGATTCACTCATTGTTCATTCATTTGATTGAACGAGAACTGAACGCATCACTATTACTTTAAATATGGCCACATTATTTTACAAAGTGACATTAGCTACTGTCAGGTAGCTTCGTCTTATTAAAAATACGACTATAACTATATGTATTAAATAATAAGTAAGTACTAAATGAGCTGATGATCACCAAAAAGATATAGGTATTTTTAGATTATTTTTGTTAGATTTCAATGATAGTATACCTATGAAATGTATGTGTGTAAAGGTATAATCCGCCATTTTGAAGTGGCGGCCATATTGAAATTATTACTATTATTGGCGCATTGTAAATCAAAACTAACATAAAATACAGTGGAACTTATAATCTCCTCCTTTTTAGAAGTCTTTTAAAAATAAACATTACCTCCAATCGCTCTTTAGTAACAGTACGACTAACCGCCGCATACACGCTCCGTATCGCTGCGGCCATTTTCCAGTCGCTCAGTGTTGCCCACAAATAATCTCGTAAAGATAAATCCTTTGCCAACCAAACATCAAAAAGGTTGGAATGTTCTTCTAATATATTGTAGCAAACTGTTAATAAAAAAAAATATAACTTTTACAATGATATACAATAACTGTCTTATAGCGTCTGCAAATTACAGTGTTGAAATATATAAAGATTTCTAAGATGTAAAGGGATTAGAAATTATTTCTATTTAATGACGGTGGGTTGATATTTGTATAAAAGAGAAGTTCTAGAATGTTCCATGACTATTGCCTCATAGCGTCATACAACCACATTGCTGAAATATACAAAGATTACTTATATACAAATGGATTAGAAATTGTTTTATAAAATGAAGGTAGGTTGATATTTGTATAAAAGAGAAGTTCTAGAATATTCCATAGCCAATGCCTTATTCCACCATACATTCACATTGCTGAAATATTCAACGATTACTTAGATACAGACGGATTAGAAATTGTTTCATATAATGAAGGTAGGTCGATATTTGTATAAAAGAGAAGTTCTAGAATGTTCCATGACTATTGCCTCATAGCGTCATACAACTACATTGCTGAAATATACAATGATTGCTAAGATACAGACGGATTCGAAATTGTTTCATATAATGAAGGTAGGCTGATATTTGTATAAAAGAGAGGTTCTAGAATGTTCCATGGCTACTGCCTCACAGCTTGTTTATTGAATATATTGTATACCCCGCGGTATCACCCGCGTACCCGGGAAATCTTCCATTTTACCGGGGAAAAAAGTAACCTATGTCCTTTCTCAGCCTCTAGAATATCAGTGTACTTACCAAATTTAATTTAAATCGGTTCAGTAGTTTTAGCGTGAAACCGAGACAGATAGACAGAGTTACTTTCGCATTTATAATATTAGTTAGGACTGAATATGGAAGAAAGTCTTAAGTTAATCCCTTCTGAACTTAGTATACGAACGCTTAAAAATACAATTTATTTACCTTTATCGCACTTGCTCATTTTGATGTAAATTGAAGAAAGATTTTTGTAGAAATCCATTAGTTCTGAAGTGGGCAGGTTGCAACCGAAGTGTTTGAAAAGGCCAAGTATTCCTTGAAGTATTGAGCTAACTAATTTATCCTATAGCAAAACCAATAAAAGCGTAATATTTTTATTAACTTATATAAAAAATCTAAAATTTTTAAATACGAAAAATGTGATCCTTAACTAAGCAGAGCTTGTACTATACTATATACCTAAACAGTTGATATGATACTACAGACATATCCGTTTATTTATTCACTAGCGTCTGCCCCGCGTAGTTCCAATTCCCGTAGGAATACAGGAATAAAATATAGCCTATAGCCTTTCTCGATTAATGGGCTACGTAACACTGAAATTATTTTTAAATTGAACCAGTAGTTCCTGAGATTAGCGCGTTCAAGTAAACAAACAAACCAACTCTTCAGCTTTATATATACTAGTGGCTCCCCGCGGTTTCATCCGCGTACCTGGGGATCTTCAATTTTCCCGGGATGGAAAGTAGCCTATGTGTTATTCCAAACCATTTTCTAACTCTAATTTTATCGCGATCCCTACATACATTCTCACAAACTTTCACATTTTATTTTTTTATTTTATTTATTTATAATTAGAACGGCTTTCGCCAGTAACACTAATTAGGTACATTATACAGACTAAAAATTAAATAAAAACATGAGATCAATATACATAAACTAAAATTAAAATCCTACTACTATTATAAAGGCGAAAGTTTGTAAGTATGGATGTTTGTTACTCTTTCACGCTCCAACGGCTGAAGGGATCTGCTTGAAATTTGGCACAGAGCTAGAATATGTTCTGGAATAACACATAGGCTACTTTTTATCCCGGGAACGCGGGTGAAACCGCGGGGAGCCACTAGTTAATATTAATCCTATCACGCAATCGTCTCGCAGTACTTCAAGCATTCAACTATTATTGTCTGCCATCCGTCTGCAAACAAATCACATTCAGGATTCTTGCTCCTATTTATTTATTTATAATACATATTAGTGATTTTACTTACGGTATTTTTATTAGACTCCAACATATTAAGGTAGATCCTCCAAATTCTGTTAGCATCGTCTGAAACCATCTCAGGATGATATTCGCATATTGTACCTGAAAAAATAATTTTAAACTTTATAAAATGGCTTATTTTTTCCTTTTTTATATCTTTAACTAGCTTCCGTTCCCGTAGGAACAGGAGGATAGAATATAGCCTATGTTACTCCCTAATGTCCCTGTCTTCTTAAATCTTTAAAACTACGCAACGGATTTTGATGCGGCTTTTTTAATAGATAGAGTGATTCGAGAGGAAGGTTTTTATATACAATACATGCATAATATGTAAGAGAAACACTGTCAATTTTGGAGGTTTCTAATGTGATGTATAAGCATTGCACCCGTGCGAAGCTGGGTCGCTAGTTTATATTATTAGTAGGATTAAATTAACATACCCACTAACACAGCTAGAGGTGCCCTACAAGTAGTCATCGCACTTAACGCATCGACATGCTTCCCGGCTTCACTCGCGCCGATAGCCGACCGCTTCACAACTTGTGTGAGGCACTCGAGCGCCTGCTTTCGGGTTTGAGGATCGAAGGGACATTGGCAGATCTGGAATGAAAAAAAACATCAAATAAATTACTTTACATGAACATTATAGTCTTCAGGTATAGGGGAAGATGGGGTAGATTCATACAGGGGGCACCTTCATACATTAGCGATATTGGTTGTCAGGCGCAAATCAAATGAACGACTTATGCGTGTATGCGTAGCTTATTTATGTGTGCGTTGACTCACGGAGTTTGGCAGCAGTCGGTGTAAACCGCGCGACCAGGTGACACGGAACGTGATTCGGCCTCGTGTAAGTAATTTCATAACCTTACTTTGAACATATTTTTATACGTAAAAGCTGTTATATAGATTATTCAATACTATTTTGTTTAAAAGATAATAAGGAAAAGTCTGTGAATTTATACGTGAATAATGATATTTGTGGTTGGTTTTTTTTTAACAATATTTTTATTTCGTTTTTTTATGACGGGGTAGGTTCATACAGTACTAAGCGGGGTACATTCATACTGTATGAACGTGCTCCGCGTTTTTTTTTTGGCTTTTAGTATTGAAGTGATATCATAATTTTGTTTTACAGAACAAACATGGTCAGATATTACAAGAAAAAGGGAAGTAGGAGTGGAGAAGTGGACGAACAGGCAATGTTGAAAACTGTCGATGATGTTTTGGTGAACAAACTTTCTTTACAAAAATCAGCAGCCAAATATGGAGTTAATGCACAAACGCTACAAAGCCGTATCAAAAAAAATACGCAAAGCACCAGATGTTGGTAGCGAAAACCAATACGAATCCAAATTTGCAGAAATTTTTGTGCTTTTTGTCACGTGTATGAATCTACCCCATAGACTGTATGAAAGTGCCCCGCATGTGGGGTACATTCATACATTTTTCATATTTAATATTTACCTCTACAGAGCGCCACACATGTGCATTTACACAAATTACGTATTTTTAATGGAAAGGGAGATAACAAGACTATTCGATTTTGATAAATTGATGTAAATATTGATACCACAGAAAATTCTATACGACAAAGTATAAAAACTGTATGAGGCTACCCCATCTTCCCCTATATGCCGCCCCGCAGTTTCACCCGCGTAGTACCCGTTCCCGTGATAATAGGGGTATCAAAAATAGATAGTAAACGATTCTCAGACTTACTGAGCATCATGTATATAAAATTTCAGAAAAATCGGTCAAGTTTCGGAGGAGTATGGTAACTAACATTGTGACACGAGAATTTTATATAAGAAGACTAGCTTCTCCCCGCGACTCCGTCCGCGTGGAATAGTTACTTTGGGCTGACGCTAACTTTCAACCCCCTTCGTTTACGTAGAAGGATGACTGCACGCGCCGGCCCGGCACATAAAGGCGCGCGCAGTACAGTACTTGATAATTTTTTTTGGTGCGATGTTATTTTAAATTTGCAATATCTCCTAAGATATTCATTGAAATTGAATGATGTAAATGGCAATTTTATTTTAAATTAAATACTTGCGGTGAATAACGTATTTATTTGGATAAGGATTAATATCATCTTTATAAAAACACCTTCACAAATAATGCTTAATTTTCGAACAAATTTAGTTAGTATAAAAGTGGTTATAGTGAGCCAACCTTAACAGATAGACATATGCTATCGCGGACTTTTTTTTAGAACTTTTGAAGGGGAACAATTCTGCGATACATTATTTTAGCGTAACTTTAACCGTTTACGCAGCGTACGCAGCGGAAGCTCTCCACTGGAAAAGAAATCTCCCGATTTTGAAACATTCTTCATTGGTGCTCCGCTCCTATTGGTCATAGCGTGATGATATATATAGCCTATAGCCTTCCTCGATAAATGGACTATCTAATGGCGAAAGAATTTTTCAAATCGGACCAGTAGTTCCTGAGATTAGCGCGTTCAACCAAACAAACAAACAAACAAACAAACAAACTCTACTCCTTTATAATATTAGTATAGAAGATATAAAGAAAGTCTTGTTAGTGACACCAATTTTAAGTTCAAGATTGGCATGGCTTTTTTTGATATTTGATTAACATATGAAAAATCATGAAAAAATATGAAGAAAATTCGAGTTCAGAAAATGTGATACACTTATTGTATGGATATAATAAAAGATCCGACAATAAATTTGATTGATTCTAGCTTTATCTATATCTACACTAATATTATAAAGACGATAGATTTGCATTTTTGTATGTAACGAATAAACTCAAAAAGTACTGGACCGATTTTAATAATTCTTTTTTCATAAGAAAGCTACATTATCACTGAGTAACATAGGCTATATTTTATCCCTGTATTCCCACGGGAACGGGAACTACGCGGGTAAAACCGCGCGGAGGCAGCTAGTTTCTAATATTGAGTTATTAATAATTTTTTTAGGGTTCCGTAGTAAACTACGAACCCTTATAGTTTCGCCATGTCCGTTCGTCCGTCCGTCCGCGGGTAATCTCAGAGACGGTTGATACTACAGAGCTGTAATTTGGTATTTTATTGGTAAAAGCTTTTTCCCTAATCAAATAAAACGCTTCTGATGAAGATATTTTTAAAACAACTTTACAGGAGAGCAATTTTAAACATTAAAGTGTTGATAAATTCTAAAATATTGTAAATTTTTCTGTCGGAAAACAATTTTAAAATGCCATGTTTTTGTAGAAAATAAAATTCGATATCGCGGTTATATATATGTATATTAATATAAAAATACGTTTTTTTAAGATGTCACATTGTTCTGGTAAAGAGAGGAAAACTTAATCCATATTTTTTCTCCCATCTAATATGTTTTTAGTACTAGGGTCTCATACCTGAACAATGTCTTCATAATACTGATCTAATTGATCGGAAAACCGTTCCACAATGCTGCTCAGCAGTATCAAGGCATCTCCTATGGACTTGAACCAGACATCTTCTGATCTCTTCGCCTGAATAGTGTTTAGGAGCTGTACCGGTTCCAGCAGCAATGTTTGGAGTATCCATTCTGTAGAATAAAATAAATCACTACATATTATAAAACATAGTCACTTTCACTGTCTGTCCCTATGTATTTAATCTTTAAAACTATGCAACGGATTTTGATGTGGTGTAGATTGTTTATACTACTACTAGTGCTGAGTTATATTTCCAACTTTAAATAAAAGTACCTACTATTTTATAAATTTTTAAGATCTAGAAAAAACTGTTTAAGCAATAATATATTCGTAAGAGCTTATCAAACTATTTATCAGAAAAAATATATACAAATTCTATAACATCTTTTAACATCCTTTTGCAGATATGTCTTAAAAACATTAGTAATTTAAACATTTTGTTACTTTTAAGGCATTTTTTTGGGAAAAAGTGCAACATCATAGGCTTCAACGTCGCTCATCTCAGAGTGTATCTGAAGCCTTAGAAAGGTTTAAAAAATAAGAAAGAATGAATGTGGCTGCTAAAAATTAAAAATAAGAGATAATTGTAAGTTACCTTTCTCAAAAATCGCCAGGTCCTCTTTCAAAACAACCGTAGCAGTTTGTAAGGCCTTCCCAAACGGTCTGACCTTTAGAGATGGTGGGTAACTCCTCACCAGAACCTCCCATTGCTCCATGACCCTGGAAGCAAATAAAATTAAAAAAATATACATTTACTCAAACTTATCTAGCAACTTTTATTTACTTATCTATACATTTTTGACTTTAAAGACTAGATAATATGTAGTTTATAAAGTATTAATATTTCCCTAGCAAATAAATAAATATAATATGGTCACTTATAAGTAAAAATAAATACCTGCGCCCTGCACTAGTAATTCCAATTCCAATTTGTTGCTTATGGCTCCATCGTGTTACCGATGACTAAGTAAGTAAACAGTAAAGTTTGAAGTTTCACCGGCCGGTGTCAGTCGACTAATAAATAATACACAACAGTCACCAATGAACAATATACCCTAACAAAAGACAATAAGGCACATAATACGACACACATTACATGACACGATAATTAAAGTTGACAAGTTGCAGGTTCCGACTAGTTCACATTATAGTACACTGTTCACAGAAAAAGATAATATACTATGTATACACCACCCCACAGACCTAAAATCTAACTGCCAACTGTAGACTTTGCGAGTATGTATATTAATATCGTCAATATATTATTCTATGATTGATATTTTTTCCAAAAAAAAATGTATATCTGTACTTAAATATAATACGGCAATACGGAGTGAGTGCTGTACCCTATATATTATTATACTCTTTGGAGTGCTGAGATGACGACTGACAGAGGAGAATGGAAGAAGACATGTTGTGCCGACCCCACGTAAGGTGGGAGAAGGGCAAGACGATGATGATGATGACTTAAATTTAGATTCCATATAATATTGTCTGAAACACTTTCACGTGGTTCACACAATCTGCTTCGCTTCTCCACTTGGGTTTTATACACATTTGGTTTAATATTATAGGTATTAATTTACTGGCCAAAACTGGCAGCCCCGGAATCATGACAACGTCAAAGGTCAGAATTGTAAGGTATATTTCACACTACATAAGATATCAAATTCTGTGTACGCTATATATTTTTGTTATTGAAAACATTTATAATTATTTGTATATTAATAACATATGTTTTTATAATAAGTATTGAATTTTTTTTCAATATTTATAATACTCCTGCAAATATTATAGGTACAAAGCTACTGGGTGATTTATTTAAAAAGTACAATAGTCTTATGTAGGGAAGCGAAGCAAAATAAAAATCGTACAATATACCGTTTTACCTAATTTCTTTGAAGGTATTTATTACATTGATACACAACTTTAAAGAAAATATAACTTAACTATTTGTCTAAACAAATCTCTATAATACACAAATCATATTTCTTCTTATTCTTCGTAACATCTATCGAATCGAGCCTATGTATGTGCAATGCAAATGCAAACTAGGTAGTTAGGTACATCGCTTTAAATCATTTATTAACTCTAAAAACACTGGAGGAATTATAAACAACATATTCAATTAATGTATATAAAATAAATTAGATGAATTAGAGTAGCTAACAGCTCAGACAGCGTAATCTATGTAGTGTGAAATGGCTTTAAATATATATACCATACCTATGTAAATCTTGCAATCAATAAAAAATATTGTCATCACGTCATCTGTAACTAACTATTGTCGTTTTAGAAATCAATCATTTAAATTAATTTTCAAGCTGGCATCGCGAAGAATATTGTGTGTGGGCTTCCACAGCTTTTCGCCGACTTTGTCGTATCGAGCCAGTTTGTATAGGTTAGGACTTGTGTATGTTACGTAGAGCGTAGGCTTTGTTTGTGTAAAAAAAAACTAATCCAACATTGAAATTTCCTACTGTAATTAATTTGTTTTTTTTTATGTGAAGGTAAGTGTTTTAAAAATTTTTATGTGAGAAATTAATTAAAATAATATATTAAATTTGGAGAATAAAATTACATCTTATTCTCCAAATTTCTATTTGAAAATGCTTATTAGAATGTCCTCTAGTGTTAGTAAACTATTTTCACATAAATTGATGTTATTTAGGTACTTAGTATCTTAATTGAATTATTTATAAGATGCTGGTAGATTACAAAAATAATAGTATATCTTCATTATCTTTAAAATAATTTATCATTATTAAGTTTTTTTAGTAGATTTGTCAATTTAGATACTTGATCAAGTATCCATATTTTCCTGTTCTTTATTGATTTTTGTGACATTTTCATTGCCCCATCCCTATTAGTCGTAGCGTGATAATATATAGCCTATAGCCTTCCTCGATTAATGGACTGAACTGAATGCTGAAATAACTTTTCAAATCAGACCAGTAGTAGAGTCTGAGATCAGCAGGTTCAAGCAAACAAACTCTTTGTCTTTATATATTAGTATAGATTACACTACTCGACAAACCGGTTAGCCTTGTGGTTAGTAACCCTGACTCTCAAACCAGCGGTAGTGGGTTCAAATCCCACCCAGCACAAACATTTGTATGCATGAATATGTCTGTTTGTTCTATGACTGGATGTAAATATCTATATAAGTATGTATTTAAAAAGTTCAGCTATCTGGTTACCATAACGCAAGCTCACTTTGAAGCTTACTCTGGAATCAGATTGGCCGTGTACGAAAAATATCCCAGGATAATTATTTCAGGGTCGAACGGCGTCCCTACTCGAACATGTCGTCGCCGGACCTGACGGCGCGCCAAGCCCCGCGGTCCCCACCTACCCGCAACCCGAGTGGAGTGACCATCGAGGAAGGCACCTCTGGAGTGATGAAGAGATACAATGATATAGTGAAATCTCAGGAGGATAAGAGAGTTTATAGGTATGTTTTTTTATTACACTAAGATGGCAAACAAGCATACGGTCCCACCTGATGGGAGGCAGTTACCGTAACTGTTACGGTACCGGTCCTGTAAAAATCTCTTCACTTCTTGAAGAACCCCATGCTGTACGCCATATGTATTGTTTTCCTTTTGTATTAAGAGTAATTGCTGAGTTTATTGCCGGCCCTTCTCAGTTAAAATAACTTTCCAAACCAACCTAAAGTGACTGTTCATAATTAAATAAATATAAATAAATCCTGTTCCCGTTATCACTTCAAGGGGTATCAAAAATAGATAGTAGCCGATTCTCAGACCTACTGAATATGCATATAAAATTCTATATAAATCGGTAAATCCGTTTAGGAGGAGTATGGTAACTAACATTGTGACACGAGAATTTTATATATAGATAACTTTCAACTCTTTTTTTGTTGTAAGTTTCTCTTGAATATGTAAAAATAAAGTAAATTTAATTAAATTCTTGTTTACAGAGGTTTGGTGCTGACAAATCGTCTTAAAGTGTTGCTGGTCAGTGACCCCACCACGGACAAGTCTGCTGCAGCGCTGGACGTCAACGTGGGTGAGTTGGAACGGCGTGATGCTGAGCTGTTGTTGGGATATGTATGGATGCAATGTGTCATTCAAGTTTGGACTTTATGTCTTACTAGGGGCTCCTGGGGATCTTTAATTTTCCCGGTATGTAAAGTATCCTATGTCCCTCTCCTGGTTCTAAGCTATCTCCCCACCAATTTTCAGCCAAGTCGGTTCAGCCATTCCTCAGTTATTAATAGTGTAACTAACACGACTTTCTTTTATATATATAGATTTTATTTATTTATTTATAAGGTGAATCTAAAAAGTATTATTTTTAGTATCAGCTATCTGGTTACCATAACACAAGCTAACTTTGAAGCTTACCTTGGAACCCGATTGGCTATGTCTGAAAAGTCCCAAGATATTTAATATTAATTCTCTACTATAAAGGTTACTTAAGCGACCCAGAAGAGTTACCAGGCTTGGCGCATTTCTGTGAGCACATGCTGTTCCTGGGAACGGAGAAGTACCCTGAGGTGAGGTTTTTGCAAAGAATTTGGGGTATTTTGTAATACCCGCTTGGGTACCTTAAGATAAAAATCTCAATCTGGCGCACAAACATTTACCAGTGTGAAGCTGCAATAATGAGACGGTGTTTTTCAATCCATACATTTATTTCTTTATAATATCTTGTCACTACTACTATACTAATAAGATAAAAAATTGAAAAAAAATGGGAGAGGTTTTGTTTGTTATGAATAGGCTCCGGAACTACTGGACCGATCTGAATAATTCTTTCACCAATTGTAAGCGTCATAGGCTATATTTTATCCCTGTATTCCTACGGGAACGGAAACTAGGCGGGTGATACCGCGGGGTGGAAGCTAGTTTTTTTAATTTCTCAAACATTAAGGGTTCTATTTCACTGATGTATTGCTATATATTGCTTTTAGAGAAAATATGATAATATATTTTTTTATGCTGTACAATAAAATTGGTACTTATATCTATAGCACTAAAGGTTACATTTCACTGATATTTTTCAGGAAAACGAATACAACAAGTTTTTGTCTGAAAATGGTGGATCATCAAATGCATCCACTTCCTCTGACCACACAACATATTATTTCGACGTGTTGCCAGCGCATCTCAACAAAGCATTGGATATGTAAGTAAAATAAAATATCCCGAGACATATTTTGCACACTGCCTTTTTTTTATATCACAAAGGTGGCAAACAGGCATACAGTCCGCCTGATGGGAAGCGGTTACCGCAGCCTGTGGACGCTTGCAACACTTGGGGCGTTATTAACGCGTTGCCGATCCTGTAAAAATCTCTTCACTGCCTATCTGATTCCAAACTAAGCAGAGCTTGCACTATAGTAACCAGACAGCTTATATACTGCTATTGACAGCCCGGGTGGCTTTGTGGTTAGTGACCCTGACTCTCAAGCCGCGGGTCGTGGGTTCGAATCCCACCCAGGACAAACATTTGTATGCATGAATATGTCTGTTTGTTCCGTGTCTGGATGTAAATATCTATATAAGTATGTATATGTAAAAGTAGTATATGATATACTATATCAGCTGTCTGGTTACCATATCGCAAGCACTGCTTAGTTTGGAATCAGATTGGCCATGTGTGAAAAATGTCCCAGGATATTTATTTATTGATTTCTTCTTATTAGCGGCTTCACGCGGTTACACCCGCATACCCGGGAGATCTTCAATTTTCCCGGGTGTCCCTTGACACCTCTCAAGTTTTTTTGTTCTCTCCAGTTTCGGCCATTTCTTCATAAACCCTCTGTTCACGGAGTCTGCAACGGGGAGGGAACTCAGTGCGGTGAACTCTGAGCACGATAAGAACGCAGCTTCAGATGCGTGGCGGCTCGACCAGTTGAACAAGAGTTCCGCCGACCCGACACACGCCTTCCACAAGTTTGGCACAGGTATGTTTATATATTCATTTTTTTTTTTTTCCTTATTCTGGGACCACAAGTAATGATCCCAGCTAATATTACAATCTAGCCTTAGTATTAGGCTAATGAGTAATTTAAATTTGGCTTAATCTTCTATTTCACTATAAAAACTAAGAATGTGTCCATCAACACTTTTCTTATTGTCTCTATTAAGGGGAAGTCACTTTGTTCATGTGTTCTATAATATTAGCACTTGCACTAAGTTTAACTGTTTAACACTATTACACTACACTAGCTCAAAAGGTTTAGTCCTTTTGAGTCTTCTCACAATGTCTGTGTGATCGAGGAGCTGTATTGCCTCAACGTTCACATGGTGGAGAAGTCTTTTCTGGTGAGCCTCTGCATACTTTGTGATCACTTGGCTCACAAAGCTTATTTTTAAGTCCCGATGAAGGTCATCATTTATTTTATATAATTTTATTTTTATAATACAAAGGTCGCAAACAGGCATACAGTCCGTCTGATGGGAAGCAGTTACCGCAGCCTATGGACGCTTGCAACACTAGGGGGATTACTCACGCGTTGCCGACCCTGTAAAAATCTCTTCACTCCCTTCTTGAAGAACTGTACTCCATTGGGAATACCATATTATTATTATTCCTTGAAATCGATAATTGTCTTTTCAAAACACATACAAAGTAATTGTTTAGTTAATTGGCGGTTCTCCTCAGCAAGACCAACCTTCCGAACCGAGCGTTAGAGTCTGACTATTCATAAGTGCTTGTGAAGGTCTCATCATCATCATCAGCCTATTCCGGTCCACTGGAGAACATAGGCCTCCTCCAGCGGGCGCCATTGGACTCGATCATTGGCCTTTCCCATGCAAAGGTCTATTTGAATAAAAAATTGGTTGTCTGTAAAGTCAGTTTACTGACGATAGTTGAACGTGACAACGTCTTGCATCGCTCACTCAAGTAGGAGAGAGACGGATGTCGAACGCTGCCGAACGCAAAGGCCGATTGTGCTTCTTTGTCGCTCGTTCCGCGCTCTCGCTTGCACTTCAAGCCGCCACATAGGACGCCTCAGAGCGAGGTAACGCCGCATGAGTCATGGAACGCCTCAGAGCGAGGTAACGCCGCATGAGTCATGGAACGCCTCAGAGCGAGGTAACGCCGCATGAGTCATCGTGCGTGCAGCCGGCTCTATCGAATTATAAGACGTTGTCACATCAAAAATTATTTACTCTTTGTTTCAGGCAACAGAGAAACCTTAGAAGTTATACCCAAAGAAAAAGGCATTGATGTGAGAAAGGAGCTGCTAAAATTCCACAAGAAATGGTACTCTTCTAACATAATGACACTTGTTGTTTTGGGCAAAGGTAAGCATATAATTAGACCTCTCTTTCTTTCCCCTTAGTTAAAAGGAGTGAGTGACTGAGACGGATATCCCGTCAATTTTATGAAATGTTTATAAATGCTTTTTATATGAACACAAGTGTAAAGCAAGTTTGTTGAAAATGTTATTTCTGCTATCTTTGAAAGAATGAATTATTCATTTTTCATGTCATGCAAAACTAGCTACTGAGACGCGGTTTTCGGTAGAATTTAAAAACATTAAATTATGCTAACATACATATATATATTTATTAATGAAATAAAGAAATTTATTGTTAAAAAAATTATATATACTCCAGTATTGTAATATCTTTGATTTTGTAAGATTTGCTCTCGTTTATTTTTTGAGATTACTTACTTTTACACTGTATTTTAACATAAAAGAGGAAAACCATAAAATACGTGAGTACTTTCAGTACTTTCATGAACATATTCATAATATACAGTTGAAAACATGCAAGTATGCAATGATTTTTGTACCATAATTCTTTTAATTTTTTTTTTCTTTTTCATACACAGAGTCCCTAGACGAGTTGGAGTCTATGGTGGTGCCTCTATTCTCATCGGTCATAGACAACGCGGTCATTGCCCCCACTTGGCCGGAACATCCCTTCCCACCGGAGCTTCGCAGGAAGAGGGCTTACTGCCTCCCCGTGAAAGACCTTAGATCCCTTTCCATAGACTTCCCCATACCAGACACGAGGAAATATTATAAGAGTGGGGTGAGATTTTTCCTATTTTATTCGTTTTTCTATTGGTATATGCAGTATCTATACTAATATTATAAACTAGCGACGCCCCGACATCGCACGGTTGCAATGCTTATACATCACATTAGAAACCTCCAAAATTGACAGTGTTTCTCTAACATATTATGCATGTAATGTATATAAAAAACTTCCCTTTGAATGACTATTAAAAAAACCGCATCAAAATCCGTTGCGTAGTTTTAAAGATTTAAGCATAGATAGGGATATAGGGACAGAGATAGCGACTTTGTTTTAAACTATGTAGTAATGCGAAGAAAGTAACTCTGTCTGTCTCCGCTTTCACGCCAAAACTACTGAACTGATAATTTAAATTTGGTGTACAAATAGTCTAGAGCCTGTAAAAGGACATATGCCGGGAAAATTGAGGATCCTGGGAACACAGGTGAAACCGCGGGGTCACCAGTAAAAAAATATTTTGATTTGGTTTAAAATTAATATATACATAATGTTGTTTTATTATTTTTATTATAGCCGGGACATTACCTATCACATCTTCTAGGCCACGAAGGACCCGGTAGCTTACTATCTGCCCTGAAAGCACGCGGCTGGTGCAATAGGTGAGTATAATTAATTTTCAAAGTATTTCGGTTCGAATCCCACCCAGGGCAAACATTTGTATGCATGAATATGTCTGTTTGTTCTGTGTCTGGATGTAAATATCTATATAAAGAAAGAAAGAAAGAAAGAAAAATATTTATTTTGGACTCACACAACATTAACAGAACAAACTTAATTAACAAAATATAAGTATGTAATAAATCAGCTTTCTGGTTACTATAGCACAAGCTCTGCTTAGTTTGGAATCAGATTGACAATATTTATTCAATCAAACTTACTGGGAATAGGTATAGCACTCGTTCTAATAGGACTAATATTATTATTTTTAAAGAAATTATTTAAGCTTGTTTTGATTAGAGTTGCTGAGTTTATTGCCGGCTCTTCTCAGCAAATGCAACCTCCCGAACCGAGCATTAGAGTCGACGTTTCACAAGTACCTGTGAAGGCTTATTTGAATTAATTAATATATTTCATTTAATTTGACAGCCCGGTTGGCTTTGTGGTTAGTAACCCTGACTCTCAAGCCGCGGGTCGTGGGTTCGAATCCCACCCAGGACAAACATTTGTATGCATGAATATGTCTGTTTGTCCTGTGTCTGGATGTCAATATCTATATAAGTATGTATTTAAAAGTAGTATATGTAGTATATCAGCTATCTGGTTACCATATTACAAGCTCTGCTTAGTTTGGAATCAGATTGGCCGTGTGTGAAAAATGACGTAGGATATTTATTTATATTTAATTTCATAATTTACATTTTACTCGTTCTTAGCTTAGTTGGTGGTACGAGAATTGGAGCCCGTGGCTTCGGATTCTTTGGTGTACAAGTAGACCTCACGGAAAATGGAGTCGAACATATCGATGATATAATTGAACTGGTTTTTGAGGTAAGTTGCACTATTAACTTGGTTAACGCACTGACTCGCGAAGATAGGCTACATAAGCCATCTTCGGCTGCACCAGCGCCAGACTGACTAGGAGTCAAAGTTGTCGCCATGGCCGAAATCGGTCGGACCAATCATCAGGGAGGGTGCAGGCTTAAACCCCTGGCCCATAGCTCTCATTAAAAAAAACTTACGTACGGATTCATACCACTGGCTTTCGGTGAAGGAGAACATTGTGAGGAAATCTGCATACCCGAGATGTCATAATTAAAGTCATGTAAATACCCAAGCCGCACTAGTTCAGCTAACTGATTAAAAATGCCCTAGTTATTAATGGATATTACAAACTCTTGGAGACTTATATGAGGCACTTTTATATTTTAACTATAACATTCCAAGTATCATAAATAATATAAATATCATCATTGGTCTGCCCTCAAAGCACGGGCTCCTAAATCAATCACCATGTATCACTGACTTAAGTGTAATTTTTTTCATCTCAAACAAACAATTTAATAATAACTTTTCGTAGTTTTTGGTATTTTTAAGGGAGGGCATTGTGATTTTAATGTATGGCAGTGCCCTACAATGCCCCCCCTAGCTACTCCCATACAACAAATTGTCAAATTGTTCAATAAATCATGTTTAATTTATTTATTTTCAGTACTTAGCCCTCCTCCGGAGTGAAGGTCCCCACCGCTGGGTGTGGGAGGAGCAGCGCGACCTGATGTCCCTCGAGTTTCAGTTTAAGGATGTGCAAGAACCGCGTTCCTTAGTCGCTGGACATGTACACTTACTACAGGTCAGGAATTATATTTGTCTTATACCGTTTTTTAACGTTTTTCAGGCCACTAATTGCAAGAAAATCGAGTATAATTTCAAGGATTTTATAAATAACATAAAAATTTGGATTCCAATTGTAGGATAGTTAGCGTATATGAAAGTTACAATATATGGGTAAGATCGTCAAAATTCTCCATATCAATTTCAAGAAAAAAACGAAACATTATAACTCTTCTGACGATTGGAATCTGCAAAGTGATTAATAAGCTAGCTGTTCCAGATCATAAACTGTATTTTACTAACATTAGAAACCTCCAAAATTGACAGTGTTTCTCTAACATATTATGCATGTATTGTATATAAAAACCTTCCTCTTTAATCACTTTATCTTAATAAAAAACCGCATCAAAATCCGTTGCGTAGTTTAAAAGATTTAAAAAGTCAGGAACAGACAGCGGAAACCAACTTTGTTTTATAATATGCAGTGATATATATAGATTAATAATATTATATTGATTTTTCCCAGGAATTTCCCATGGAGGACGTCCTAAGTGCATTTTACTTGATGACCGAGTGGCGGCCCGAGCTGATAGAGGAACTGCTCTGTCTACTCACCCCCGAGAATGTACGCGTGGGGATCGTTGCCAAGTATGTTGTATATATATTAAAACTAGCTGCCGCCCCGCGGTTTCACCCGCGTAGTTCCAGATCCCGTGATCACAGGGGTATCAAAAATAGATAGTAGCCGATTCTCAGACCTACCCAATATGCACACAAAATTTCATGAGAATCGGTAAAGCCGTATCGGAGGAGTTTAATCACAAACACCGCGACACGAGAATTTTATATATTAGATTTTCTTTAGTTATGTCAAAATTTAATATGGAAGCTGTCGGGAAGGTACTGTCGTCTGACACACAGCTCACGCTACTTTAGAAAACAGGAAAATATTGTAAACGTGTATTTTGACTATGTCTATACTAATATTATTATTGAATAATTAAATTTCCCGCCTTCCAACACTATTGTACCTCTGTAGTCTAGAGTACTGTCTGTCTACTCTGCTCTACGGCTCTCTACTCTGTGACACATAAAAGTGAGCGTGTAAATTCTTTCCATTTATTTAAATAAACAGTTATCCAACTATTTCCATCTTTAATTCTAACAATTATAAAGAGGAAAACATTGTTTGGTTGTAATGAATAGGCTCAAAAACTAGAGGACTTTAAAAATTCTTTCACCATTCGAAAGCTACATTATCCACGAGTAACATAGCTAGTGTTTTATATAAATCTACTTACGCATTACTAGCTTTCGCTCGTGGTTTTACCCGCGTCGTCGGGTTATTATAAATTTTTCCGGGATAAATAATAGCCAGTGACGTTTTTATCTCTGATTATATAAACATAATATAGTTTTTTGGATTACAATATTTTTTTATTTATCAATGCTCTTAATATTGGTATTAAATGGAAAGGGCTGAGGAGTAGTAACTACTTTGGACATACAAAATTCATGCTGTTAGGTAGGTATAAATTTTTTTTTTATTTGATTAAATATTATTATATTTTCAGATGTTTCGGTGACAAGTGTACGCAGACAGAACCGTGGTACGGTACCAAATATTTGCAAGAGGATATTGATGAAGCTCTCATTCAGGTAAGTTATATAAAAATTTCAAAGTAATTTACTCATTCGATGTTGCAAGTCCATAGGGTATGGTAACTGCTTGGGTCATGCCTGTTTGCCACCATAGTTGTGTCAAAAAAAACAGTTTGCTGCCACAAAAGGGCACTTAAGAAGGTCAAGGTTGACAGCCCGGTTGGCTTTGTGGTTAGTGACCCTGACTTTCAAGCCGCGGGTCGTGGGTTCGAATCCCACCCAGGACAAACATTTGTATGCATGAATATATCTGTTTGTCCTGTGTCTGGATGTAAATATCTATATAAGTATGTATTTAAAAGTAGTATATGTAGTATAGTATATTTCGTTACAAGTGCGGAAAGGCTGTCATTGCAAAGAGTTCCGACGAATGCCTACCCGAGCAGCGGCGCAGCCGAAGGCGAGGGTTGGCAGTCGGAACAAGTTGCAATGACGGTTCCGCAAGTGTACTGAACGACTATTTTTAATACAGTTGCGAAAAAATAAAGCAATTTAATAAAATAATAAAAACACAATAAACTAAACACGCAATGAAAATTTCTGGAAAATGTCGCCTACGGTTGGCGCCATTTTATAAGCAGAGTTTTTTTTTCTTCGCCCATTTTGGTAGGCAAAGGGAACTATCTATACAGCTTAGTCTTCAGTATATTTTTTTTATTGATCTGAAATGAAAATGAAATTTAATGAGATGAAATGAAACCTAACCTAAATCATTAAATCTGATATTGAGATAATTTACAAGCTTCTTTTTAAAAATATACGTATTTGTATTAATCATAAAAACTCTTTAGTAAAACCTTCATGGTTGGTTTTTCTTTTTAATAGACATTATTTTGACAGTTGGAAAAGATGCACGCACGAGTTCGGGAAAGGTAAAAAAAAAAGCACTAGTGTGTAATAGCCCACTTTCCGAACGCTATACGTCCCTGCAATACACCACTTTTTGAGCAACTGTATTAAAAAATCAGCTATCTGGTTACCATAACACAAGCTCACTATGATGCTTAATTTGGAATCAGATTGGCCGTGTGTGAAAAATGTCCCAGGATATTTATTATTATTTTAAAGGTACTGAATTAGAGGTTCCATGACTTTTAAATTGTCGGTCGTGGGTTCAAATCCCTGTCGACAAATAGGTATTTGTGTACATGAACATGTCTGTCTGGATGTAAATATGTTTTTAAAACAGTAGCTACTACATAATACTATTTTTGAGTACATATGAAACTATTTCACAGGACTTGTATATATTTTTATTAGATCCAAAACTTGCTTTAGAAGAAGAATATTTATTAGTACTTGTAAATGACTATTTCAATATTGATTTTTTGGTCATCACAAATAAACATTTCTTTCTTTCTGTTTCTTTCTAAATCGGTTGAGCTGTCTAGGTGACAAATACACCACAAATTATAGAATAGAATATACTTTATTACATACACCAAGAGAAAAATAAAAAAATAAATAGAGAAATACAAAGTGATTACAATGTAGGCGGCCTTATTGCAAAAGCAATCTTCCAGGCAACCTTGGGGTTAGAGGAAATAGGATTTATATGGCAAGTGTAGGTCAATGACAGTTGGCAATACATCTTCTATATATATAAAACAAAGTCCCCGCCGTCTGTCTGTTTGTCTGAACGCGATGAACACAAAAACTACTGAACAGATTTCCATGAGGTTTTCACCGAATTACGAAGTATTTCATGGGGAAGGTTTTTATGTATATTACATCAATTTGGACCCGGTAGGTGGCGCTGGTGGGCAGAACGAAGTCTGCCGGGTCCGCTAGTAAATATTAATAATGATATTTAAATTATACATATTAAACTATAATGTTTTCAGAAATGGAATTCAGTGAAGGCGTCTTCTGAACTCCACTTGCCGCCTCCCAACGAGTTCATCCCTTCTCGTCTCGAGTTGGACACCGCTGTGGATCCGACGAGTGAAACTACGGCTCCAGTCATTATAAAGGTAATTAACCTGCTTATATTATACTAGGGAGGGTTCCCGGTTTCTGCCATGTTGTAATTTTATTTTGTTCTTATTAACTTTATATGTACCTAAATATTGTTATTGGTGACAACCGTTATATTTAATGTAAAAATAAATTCTTCTTCTTCTTCCCATAATGTAAACATAATCGGGAACAACTTTTTCGTTGTGAAATAATTTTTAATAATGGTAGCAGTTTACAAAATAAAGTCTGTAAGTTAAAACTTGACACTTTAGTTCGATTTCTAAACGTCTTTTAAAATTTGATTTCTAGAGGTTAGTTATTTATTTATTTATTAATATGGCACAGCAACAGCAAATGTATTAAGCATTACAAGATATGACAGATATAAATATGACAAGGTTCTGATACAAGTGCTAATAACAGCTGCACACAACATTTTCCATAAACAACAGAACTATGCTAAACAAAATACTATTTACTATATACTATTACACTACATAAAAACTAAATTTAACTTAAATAATAAATTAAAAACAGAATAAAACAGATAAACAATTAAGAGTAAGATTAGATAAGTATTGTGATAGTGTTATTTTGATAGTTATCATTTATTAATGTTTGACAGTTTGGTGAGGTTTCTAAATAAATGTGAAATTGTTGTTTTTACTATATTCCAAGCATTTTTCATATTTACTTATCTCTCAAACTTTTCCTGTACTTTCACAAATAATTCAAGACCAAAAATAGCCAAATCGGTCCATCCGTTCTCGAGTTTTTATGAGACTAACGAACAGCAATTGATTTTTATATATATAGATATTTTTAAATATTATTTGTTAAAGGACACACCACTTATGAGAATATGGTACAAGAAAGACAGTGAATTTCTACTGCCAAAGGCTTCGCTTACATTCGATATCGTCAGGTAAGTCTTGTCAAGCTTTTACGTCTAAAAATTATAATAAAATAGTGGTTCACCGCGGTTTCACCCGCATACCTGAGAGATCTTCCATTTTCCCGGGATAAAAAGTAGCCTATGTCCTTTCTCAGGCTCTAGACTATCTGGGTACTAGATATGTTTTATTTAAATCGGTTCAGTAGTTTTAGCATGAAAGCGAGACAGACAGAGTTACTTCCGCAATCGTTAGTATGACAATAGAATTACAAGTGTCGACAGCAATGGTATGTAAATAATATAACTTACTCGCTAAATAATAAACTAAAATTAAGATAAGAACAGAGAAATAAGATAAACATAGAACAGTATCCAGTAAAATTAATGAGATCAAGGAAATATTTTTAGGTTTCTGTAATATTTTTTAATGTTTCTAAAAGTATATATTTATATATAGATAGATGTTTATAATTGTTCGAGTTTATTCATTGTATTTTTGTGTGTTTTTCTAAAAACATAGAACTCACACAAAAATGAATATTAACTCGAACACTACTTTTAAGTGTTTTTTTTCCTACTAATTATAAGGAGTGTAGGTTAGCACTTACATAAGAAAGATATTTTATTTATTTAAATTGTATTATTTTCAGTCCCTTAGCGTATTCCGAGCCGGTATCCTGTAATCTGACTTCCATATGGGTGTTAGTCGTTCGCGATGCGTTGCAACAGTTCGCGTATGCCGCTGAACTAGCCGGCTTGCGGTGGAGTCTGGGGAACGCTAAATGTGGACTTAGTGTAAGTATGACTATAAAAATCAAATCAAAATCTTTTTTATTCAAATAGGCCTCAATAAAGCACATATGAATAGTCACTATTAATGCTCGGCTCTGATAGTAGTTTTAACTGAGAAGAGCCGGCAATAAACTCGGTAATTACTCTTTTCAAAAACAATCCTCATCAGCGTAATCAGCTTAAAAGGACACCGTAATAATCCAGGGACAGTTTCACACACAGCCAATCTGATTCCAAAGGTTCAAAGTGAGCTTGTGTTATGGTAACCAGATAGCTGATATACTACGTTGTAAATACATACTTATATAGATAACTAGCTTCTGCCCCGCAGTTTCACCTGCGTTCCCGGTGTATCTACTTAAATGTTTCCATTTTTTCCATAAGAACCTCAATTGGACTATTGCGAACATTTTAAGACCAAAAAAAGCCATTTCCGTCTACCCGTTCTCGAGTTATGCGCTTACCAACACATTTTGCGATTCATTTTTATATTATAGATTACATTCAGACACAGAACAAACAGACATATCATCATCAGCTTAAAATGACATTTGTAAAAAAAGATATCCTAGGACATTGTTACACACAGCCAATATTTATATGAATAAAAAATATTTTCATTTGATTTTGGTACTTATCGACAACATTTGGTACTTTAGACATATACTCTTCAATTGGTTTGGTAATTAACATGTGTTTTTATTCATTGCAAGAATATTTCGATTTTAAAATTTAATTACATAATAATATCTACATTTTGATAATATGATAAATCTGTATTAAAATAAATATCCCTGTTAAATATTTCTACACCAGCACTGGTCGAATATGCAGATCTAATTATAAGCCCATCTTACTGTACCATATTCTTTAAAATAAATAAATTATAATTATTATTATAACAACTTTCAGAAGCGAGCATTAATAGTGACTATTGATTAGGCCTATTTGAATATTTATTTTCTTGATTTGATTTTTGACCTTATTTGTCTATACAGGTGACAGTGGATGGGTATGATGATAAACAGCACATTCTCCTCGAGAAGATCATAGATTTGCTGGTCAACTTCAAAGCGGATCCCAAACGCTTTGCGATTTTAAAAGAGAATCATATAAGGGCTATCAAGAATTTCGAAGCGGAACAGCCATATGAGGTATCCCACTAATCCTACTCATATTATAAATGTGAAACTTTCTTATGGATAGATGTTTGTTACTCTTTCACGCTAAAACTACTTAACCGATTTAAATTAAATTTGGTACAGATTTAGTCTGGAGCCTGAGAAAGGACATAGGTTACTTTTTATCCCGGAAAAATGGAAGATCTCCGGGTTGCGGGTAAAACCGCGGGGAGCCACTAGGTCCCGTTCCCATAAGAATACAGGGATAAAATATAGCCTATGTCACTCCCTGATAATGTAGCTTTCCAATGGTGGAAGAATTTTTGAAATTGGCACAGTAGTTTTTGAGTTTATTCATTACAAACATCCCTGAAGACCAGAAATAATCTTGTACCTATGTAATAATGATGAAGTTTTTGGCAACCCTATAGTGTCATATTTGCAAATTTTGAATGAACTTTAAATAAAGAAAAAAAACATACAATCTTTTCATCTTTATAATATTAGTATAGATAGATATGTTTTGTCTTTGTCTAGCATGCGGTGTACCAGCAAGCTCTCTGTCTATCCGATATTGTTTGGACAAGGTGCCAACTTCTAGAAGCGGCTCAAGGTAAGGTCGTTGTTGCTATTCTCATTTAGTACATAATAATAGTGGAGTAAATGAAGCGAAAAATACGGTCTTACCTCCGATTTTTTTTACTGTGAACCGATTTGCATGAAATTTTTGGAATTAGGCTCATCTTACCCTTAACTTTAAAAGTGAAAATGATCTGAACTCCGCCTATTATTTTTAAGGGGTGTAAACCACCCCTTAATGGAAAAAATTACATTGAGCCATTTTATCGCTAGAAAACATGTCTAATAGCAAATGGTGAAATTGTAAAGTATTTTCTTACATAATTACCTCATATTAAAATCATTTTCAACCCCTTGCAAATCTTACAACCCTTGCAAATGTGTCATAGTTTGGTATAAATATATACCATATAAATATATTATGGCGATAATATTTGTGTATTATCGCCATAATATATTATTAATATAGGTTAGGGTGCGGCGGGGGTGGCCCTTGGGCCACCCTTAAGCCTCGAACGTCTAAATGTTCTGAAATGAACACAAAAAAGGTGACAAAGACTTACTGTCCTAACATAACATTGATTACTACGCCCAAATATAGTTATTTTACACATTGCCGGTGGACCAGCAGGTATTCCATATAATTCCGAGGAAATTTATACATTTCCTAGGATAATTATGCATTAAATAGTTTTTCAAACAATATTTTATACATTTCCTAAATAGTATCGGAACTGTACACATTTCCTAGGATTTGTATTCAATTCCTTGATTTCATACATTTCTGGTAGCATATATACACATTACAATAGTTGTGGGTCTCTATTATACTGCGTACTTTCACATGGCTCCAAATATTCGCACTCCGAAATTTTCAGTTACTAAGTAGATAAAAATATGTTAAGTTTTTGGACCATAACTCCTTCAATTTTCATGCTATCACAAGTTATAAAACACCATTGTAAAGGTAATTAAAAGAGCTACAACATCCTTTATTGCAATATATAGTAAAAAACCTTTTTCTGAAACGGTGAAGGGTTAAAGGGCTTAAGAGAGGCTGTGATTCCGCTGCCACGCGCTCTTTAAACAATCATATCTCCGTCAATTTTTGTTTGACAGAAAAAACAAAAGAACCAAATTGTTTGTAAAAAAATTAACATTTTTTTTTACATATACACTTTTATACGTATCTGTCGTCCTTTTTGAGATATTATTAAAAAAAGGGTGGGTTTGTTAAATATTTGAAAGTTTGTTTTTTTTATAATCATGAATTTTTTGAAAAATATGTGTCCTGAAGCAGCCAAACTGATACTATCCATCAAACTCTTCATAATAAAGTTAATTCTAGGCGGAATACGATTAATTTTAATTTTGGTGGAAATGGCACTTATGAAACCCATTGATTTAAAAGAAAAAACCTTAGATGCTCCCCTTATTTGCAATACAGCTCACTTATTTTACATGCAAAAGACTTTGAATAGTGCTCATTTTAAAGCTTATTTTATGCGCTACAAAACCCTTTTGTAATAGAATGCATAAAATGCATCTGCTCGCCACTAGATGGCATTGACCACATCGATTAAATTTCAGATAAAATAAAACACGGCTTTGATCTTTAATATCTAGCTTAATATTGCACGTAGAATACTTTATAAAATACCAAATTGTTCATTGTTTTACCTGCTACAACTTTGTTCTTGATAAAATTTTCGATAAACGTATATTTTTGGAGATATTTGCAAAAAACCGATGAAAACCGTGAAAAAATTGCAAATTTTCAATAGCCAATAACTTGAAAAGTATTGGATTTTTTTAAAAGCTTTATATATGATTTTTGCTTAAAATTAGGCCTTCTATTGATATCCGAGGCAATTATGAAAAAAAAGAAATTCACCCCCGAGAAGGGGTGGCAACCACACCCAGGGTGGTTGCGGAGTTCAAATCATTTTCACTTTTGAAGTTAAGGGTAAGATGAACCTAATTCCAAAATTGTATGCAATTCGGTTCACAGTAAAAAAAAACGGACCCATAATGCTTCATTTTCTCCACTATAAGCCTTTATTGCTGTTTTTTTATAGATCTTTAGTAAATATAAAAAAACAGCAGTCATCTTTGACCGTCGGTTCAAACGGTTAACTCCTGTATTTAATTTCTCTTGCCTAATCTGTTCGAAATCTTTATTGTTCAGACGTTTTTATCTTATAAAATCATTTCATAGTGTCTTTCATTCAGTTAACAAGTGATATAAATCAGAACAAAGTCGGCAGTGTATTGTTTTTAACCAAAATAATAAGTTAAAAGTTAAAGCGTTAAACCCAACGCTAATCACCCATCGAGTGCATGACGAGACATTTTTTGCGCTGTGCACCCGATTCGCACGGTTCGGTGGCGCGCATAAGGGATATTACGGCGTGGCCGGCGCGGACAGTGACACATCGAGCGATCGCGGCAAAGATAATCAACGCAGACGGTATATTACATTTCTGCCTATTTGTCGTTGCTTCTAAGAGGCCGGACTGTATATAATTCTGACTCAGTTTTTTTATTGTTATTATGGCTGGTAACTCGGAACAGTGGGGCTGTTGCAATAACGATAACATTACGGAGACTGATAAGAAATATATAAAATGTGCTACTTGTAAAAAGTCATTTCACTACGTCTGTTTATCGCTAAAGGATTCGCCCAACAAACCGGGTGCACGAAAAGCTTGGCTTTGTCCAACCTGCATAAGCAGCGGACCTAGAACCGCTCGGAGTGACTCGACACCTATCCGTGGAGTGACTACAACGAGAGGCAATAAGAGACCGGCTGCTGAATCGCTATCCCCCCCTTCCCCTTCCAAGGATAAAGATGATATTCGCGCAATTATCCAGGAGACTATAAAGACTGAATTTAATGAAATGCTTCTAACTTTCAAACAAAGCATAGTAAGCACTGTAAACAAGGAATTGGATCCAGTCAGGAAAGAAATGCAGGAAATTGTGAGAGCAATGTCTTTCATAAATACAAGTTTTGAAGAGATTGAGAAAAAGCAACACTCTGTCAGCGAAACTCTAAAGAAAATTGAAGTGGAAAATACAGAACTTAAGAATACAATTGGTGATCTTTATGCTCGTATCAACACTATCGAACAGCAGTCTCGGTCTAACAATTTAGAAATACAGTGCATGCCAGAGGATAAGAAAGAAAATTTGTACAACACTGTAACTAAGTTGGGTCAACTTGTAAACTGTGATATAGAAGAGAAAGATATAGTACATTGCACGCGAATTGCTAAGTCTAACCCAACCAATACTCGCCCGAGATCCATAATTGTACAGCTAGCGTCACCAAGGCTGCGTGATCAACTACTAGCTTCTGTTATTAGCTATAACCATAATAATCCACATGAAAAACTAAATTCTATGCTTCTGGGTTTCTGCGGTCAAAAATCTCCTATCTATATTGCTGAACATCTCTCACCGAGTAATAAGGCTCTCCACGCAGCAACAAGGATTAAAGCGAAGGAAATGAATTTCAAGTACGTATGGGTAAGAAAGGGAAGAATATTTGCAAGAAAAACCGATGGCGCTGAACCCATTTTAGTTAAAAACATGAATAGTCTAAATAGAATAATTTAAATATTTAATTGGTAAAATCTATTTATATTATTATTTCCTTTGTTATATAATGCATGTTAAAGATCTAATTATACTTAAAATTCCATAATTTAAAAATTTATTATCAAAATTGTAGAGGACTACGGACAAAAACGAGCATTTTTTACTGTAATCTAGGCTGTAAGAACTATGATGTCATTATATTATCTGAAACATGGCTAAATAGTAATGTGCTTACCAGTGAGCTGTTTGATGATAGGTATGTTGTTTATAGAAGGGATAGGGAGTCCTCGGGATTTCACTGTGGCAAGGAAGGTGGCGGAGTTCTAATTGCTGTTTTAAAATGTTTTAATTCTAAATGTATAAATAGCTGGCACAGTAAGTGTGAAGATCTATGGATCACAATTGATATTTCCACAGATCATCAAAATAGCTCAAATCAATTGGCTCTATGTGCAGTCTACCTCCCTCCGCCTGTACTTCTTACGACATTTGAGTTATTTATCAATCAATGCAATAAAGTCTTTGAGACTACCGATATCCCTATTTGTATTATCGGTGACTTTAATATGTCCATGATTAACTGGAATATGGGAGCTGCGTGTAATCCCTTGCCTAATATGCGAAGTTGTCAAATGTTGACTGAATTTATGAACGTTAGCAGACTTACTCAACATAATTCTATACAAAACTGCTCTGGTCGTATTTTGGACCTGGTTTTATCTACGATACCTTTATGTACAGTAACAGAAGCTGACGGATCTTTAACAAAAATTGACAAATTACACCCACCCCTTGTCATATCATTTCCTTTCAAAAGGGAAATTAATCTGCCGTACAGTAGAAACACTACGAGGCCTAACTTTTTTAGGGCTAATTATGAGCATATTAAAACATATTTGTATGAACTAGATTGGGATCAGTTGTTTGCAGGTCAGAATAATGTAGATGACATGGTTAAAGTATTTTATGACATTTTGCGAATAGTAATTAATAAATATGTTCCTAACTCTCCACAAGTTAAAAGAAACTATCCACCGTGGTTTAACAAGGCAGTTATTAGATCGTTAAAAGAAAAACAGAAACTGAGGCTAAGATTTAAAAAATATAAAAATCCTATGGATAAAATAGAACTTAGTTTAATAGCAAAAAGATGTCAAAATCTAGCTCAGAACTCGTACAACGACTATATGCAACACCTTGAATCTCAAATTAAAGATAATCCAAAACTATTCTGGTCCCATTTAAAGGCAAAACGGGGTGGATCAAGCGCTTACCCTTTGACTATGACTGACGGACAGACTTCATCATCTAATGGTTCTGCTATCTGTGATTTATTTGCTGACTTTTTTTCCTCTGTTTACGCTACTAACCATGATAATAATATGGAGAATAAACATGATTCCATTTTCCTTAATTCATTGAATACAAACAGCCAGTATCTGTCAACTCCAGTTATACTATTTGATGACCTTCTAAAAAAGCTGAAATCCGTGAATATTAAAAAAAGTCCCGGTCCTGATGGCATCCATCCGTTCTTTATTTATTCTTGCGCAACGGCACTAGTAACTCCACTCCTACGCATTTTTAATGTGTCGTTAACCACGGGCACCTTCCCCTTGGAATGGAAAATAGCCAAAGTCGTCCCAGTCCATAAATCAGATAGAAAAGACGTAATTTCAAACTACAGACCAATTTCTATTAATTCCACAATTCCTAAAATATTCGAGTCAATGATTTGTCCATATATCCAGCGCCATCTAAGACTTTATCTCAGCGACCACCAACACGGTTTCGTTCCGTCGAGGTCCACAACATCAAATTTATTATCTTTCACGGAATCATTGGTACAATCCATTGATTCTGGTAAGCAGTTTGATGCAATCTATACTGACTTTAGTAAGGCATTCGACAAAATTTCTCATAATATTTTAATCAATAAGCTTAAAGCATATGGCATTGAAGGATCCCTGCTGGAATGGCTAAAATCGTATTTGAGTGATCGTGAATTCTACGTAGTTGTAAATGGTTTTCAATCAGCAAAACACAGTATAACCTCGGGGGCGCCACAAGGTTCTCATCTTGCGCCAATTTTGTTCAACTTATTCATTAATGATCTTCCGCACTGTTTTCGTTATTCGGAGTGTTTCTTGTACGCAGATGATCTAAAGTTTGGTAGAAGGGTCGAATCGACTAGCGATACTGTGTTACTCCAGGATGACCTTGACCGTCTCACTCAATGGTGTAAATCAAATGAAATGGAATTAAATTTAAAAAAATTTTTTCATATTAAATTTTCTAGAAAGATCTATCCTATATGTTCGAGGTACTATGTGGATAACCATTTTATTCAAGAAGTTGATACGATTAAGGATCTGGGAGTAGTATTTGATAAGAAGGTAACATTTCTACCTCACATTGAACACATATGTAAAAAAGCGTCCAAGTTGTTGGGATTTGTAATACGTAGTACTAAGGGGTTCAAACACAACAGCACGAAAATTATGTTGTTTAATAGTCTCGTTAGAAGCAGTTTGGAATATTGCTGTATTATATGGAGACCACACTATGCATCGCATATGTTACGGTTAGAACGGATTCAGAAACGATTTCTATGGCACCTGGCATTTTCAAATGGAAAAACAAAATTATTGCCATCTTATAACACTCGTTTGTTACATTTCGAGATGCATCCGTTGTCTTTCCGTATGAATGTCGCAGATGCTCTATATGTATATAAAATAATAAGAAATGTAATTGATTGTCCAAGCTTATTAGGTTTAATTATGTTCCGTGCTCCGTCTAGATACCCCCGTAATAGTATTACGCCTCTTTGTCCACCCTTAAGAAAGACAGTTCTTGGTGCTAATTCAGCAATGACAAGATTATGCAAATGCCTAAACAGCTGCAGTGACCTAATTGATATCCATCATGACACCTTTGGTTCATTTTATAAAAATATCACTGCACACTTCTCAAGAAGTACTTGATGCTCGGTCCCTCAAACTGTTTCCCCCTTTTTTTTTTATTGTTTAGAGTCTGTATTTTAAGTTTATTTTTTTTTGTATACTTTATAGATTAGTTGGTAACAGTGCATGCGGTGTTAGTCTGTAAGTGATTGTTGCACACTTTTAATTTAATTTGTATAATAAGTAAGTAAATGTAATGTGTAAACAATTGTTGACTGACCTAATAAATAAATAAATAAATAAATAAATAAAAATCTATGCTCTTTACCAATTTTGTCCAATGACATATCGCCCTTGTGACAAAGACGTGTGCAGGCATTTATGAACCTTAGTTATCTTTCCTTAGTTTTGAATTATATTGTCTTCAGTGAATCCTTAATATCTTCTGTCTCTTTCCTTCTCAGGTGTAACAGTGGAGCAGTTAGAAGAGTTTGCGGCTCGAATGATAAGAAAAATCCACATTGAAGGGCTGATGTTTGGAAATCTCAGCAGAGAGAGGGCGTTGAAAATTGCTGATAATGTTGAAAACAAGTAAATATGCTGTGTTAAACTCTCTTTTATATGATTTTCAAGCCACGGGTCATGGGTTAAACATTTGTTAGGCTGATTATGTCTGTTTGTCCTGTGTCTGGATGTAAATATGTATATAAGTATGTGTTTAAAAGCAAATTACACAAGCTCACTTTGAAGCTTACTTTGGAATCAGATTGGCCGTGTGTGAAAAATGTCCCAGGATATTTATTATTAATATTACTAGGCTGGCTCTCAAGCCGTAAGTCGTGGGTTGATTCCCAAATAAGACACATTTGAGTGCATCAACATGTCTGTTAGTTCTGTCTGGATGTATGTAAATTGATATTTAATGTAGATTTTTACACATTTATATTCAAAAGGCTTGTTTAAATATTGTAATAATTTGTCAACAGAATCCCAAAAGACGCTACGCCACTACTAGCACAACAATTAATGCAGTACAGAGAAATCGAACTGGAAAAAGGTACAACTCTATTATCTATATATATAAAACAAAGTCCCCGCCGCCTCTGTCTGTCTGCCTGAACGCGATGAACACAAAAACTACGGAACAGATTTTCATGCGGTTTTCACCAAATTACGGAGTATTTCATGGGGCAGGTTTTTGTGTATAATACATCAATTTGGACCCGGTAGGTGGCGCTGGTGGGCAGAACGAAGTCTGCCGGGTCCGCTAGTACAGTACATGTTGTAGGCGACACATTTATTCATGAATTTAATTAGGTATTTTTGTTTTTTATACATATGTTTATTTTACACGTTTAATTAGGAATAAATGCATTTTGGTTATTTTTACGATACAGTCATAATATTTACTTTTTATTTACATTTACTTTAATTTAAGAACGTGTAACGCCATCTATCGAAAATACTTAGAACAAAATAAATAATATAATTTGTGGGTACGTACGGCAAGTAACTTAATTTTTATGTCGGTTGTTTTATAATTTTTAAGACAAGTCAGTCGCCCTTTGCACTTTCAACGTACTGTTGCTTTCCGTACGCGTCTCTCAATTTTGTACAAAAGTCCGGTGTTTTATTCTATATCCTACAAAGGAATTGGTCTTCGAGCAGGATAATACATCAGCGTGATGTCACAGACACCGATTCCCAAGATTTTAACCCGACGTCAGCGACAAGAATTGGGTGACGTCAACAAAATTGAGAATGCTCCCGTGAAAGAATTTAAGAAATTAAAGGATCCGATTACGTCTAGTGGTACCGATAGTCATGTTAGAAAAACCCTAGAACTGGAAAACATTAAATTCGAATCGACAGAAAAAGCGTGTGCGTCTACACCGCTCATGTCGGCTCGAACATCATCGACGGTTAAGACAAAGAAATCCAATGCGTCATCAGTAGCTCGACGTAAGCAGCTGGAACTCGAAGCTGCTGCAGCTAAGGCCAAGATCCAGATGGAGCTGATAGACAAGCAGCTGGAGGTTGACCTTGCCAAGGTCGACGCTGAAGCCAAGTCACAAACCACCGACATTGAAGATGAACAGCTTATGGACAGTGGCAGTGAAGGTCACAGGTCTTTACCCTTGAGCCGAGGGAAGTCTGATGTCGAAAAGTGGGTTAATCAATGTACACCAGACCCGCCGGTTGATAATAGTATACAACAGTTGGCTTGTACTTTGAAGGATATGATGAACCAGTCTACGTCCAGAAAAGATACTCGACTCCTCAGCCGTCTCGCCACACCACGGGACCTACCAGTTTTTAGTGGTGACTGCATTGAATGGTTGCATTTCAAGATGGCTTACGAAGAATCAACGCGTGTGTGTAAGTTTAGTGATTCAGAGAACGTATGGAGACTGAGAAAGGCCTTACGAGGCGAGGCCAAGGAGGCAGTGACGGATTTACTGATCGGCAACACGCCGCCGTCGGCGGTGTTGGAAGCACTGGAGCTCAGGTTTGGTCGATCAGACATTATTATTTACAATGTAACGTCTCAGGTAAAGAAATTACCACCCTTGCCTACATATTATCAACAAGATCTTATTAATTTCTCAGTAAAAATAAATAATTGCGTGGCCACAATTAAGGCACTGAATCAACCTGATTATTTACGTAGTCCAGAGCTCGCCGCAGCTGTGATATCTAAGTTACCGAGCACCTTAGTTGGAAAATGGACTGATTATGCCTACAATAGATTAATCGAAGGCAAACCGAAATTCGAGTTACTGGCAACGTTTCTAAAAATAGAAGCTGAGCACTTATCTCTCGTCGGTTGTATTCAACCGCGAGAAATAAATAAAAAGCCAATAGATACGGTCAAACGCAGTCAAACAGACGATAATAAACAGCGTTATAATAGACCTATATACTCAACAACATGTACCGAAGAAAGTAACTGTAAATTTTGTCACAAAGGCCCGCATTTGCTACCAGAATGTCGTATATTTAAAAGAGCGATGCGTAAAGACAAATGGCGTTATGTGAAAACGCACGGATTATGTTTTTGTTGTCTAATTACTCGACACGATAGAAGCGCGTGTCCTGCGCCTGTGTGCGACATTAACGATTGTGGTCTCGCTCACCACCGCCTGCTGCATTGGACGAAACCTGCGCATACGTCACAGTCACAACAAAGTGACCCACACCAAGATGAAATACCTGCAGTCACGGAGGCGACCGTCGCTCACGTAGATAATATGAATGACGTCTCGACGTCATGTCAAGCCGAATTAATGATTTTAAAAGTGGTTCCAGTTAAGTTATGTGGCCCCAATGGTGTTGTGCACACTCATGCATTATTGGACGACGGTGCATCGATATCCATGATCGATTCCGAGATAGCTGATAACTTAGGCTTAAAGTGTGAACAATCGAGTGCTATTAAGTTTACCGACGCGTTCGGTCTTGAAGTGTATCAATCAGACGCACCGAAAGTGGCTGTTCAAATTAGCGGCAGTGATAGTGTTTGTTATGACATTAAGTTACGTAAAGTTTCAAAATTAAAATTATCTGTACAGAATTTATCTGTTATAAATAAAATTAATTGTGTTCATTTAGCCTCTGTCAAAAATTTTGTATGCAAAGATCGTGTTGTGCCGCGAGTTCTGATTGGTGAGGATAATTATTTCCTAATCGCTCCTCATAAAATAATTCACGGTGATAAGTATTCTCCATATGCATCACGATGTTTGCTGGGCTGGGCCATACATGGTTATCACAGCGGACGTCGCACTCACTCCGGGGTAAGTCAAATCAATCATATAAGCCATCTCGCTCACTCTCCTGTCCATGATTGTCCTAATGTTAGCGAACTTAATAATTTAATTAAACAATCATTTGATTTAGATTGTATCGGAATATCACCCTTACGCCGTGAGAATACGTCTCACTTACGAGCAATGCAAATTTTAGATAACACTGCACGTCAAATTGGAGATCAGTGGGAAGTTGGGTTACCGTTCAAAAATGATGTTTTTAAATTACCTGACTCATATAATTGCGCACTATCAAGATTAAAATTACTGTTAAGAAAATTTGATAAAGACAGAAACTACGCAGAAAAATATAAACAAGAGATGCAGAAGTTGTTTGATAACGGTTACGCTCGAGAGCTCGACGGTAGTGAACGATCAGCTGATCGTGTTTGGTACATTCCCCATTTTGGCGTACAAAACCCAAATAAACCCAATAAACTACGGTTGGTATTCGACGCCGCCGCGAAAGTTGAAGGTGTTTGTTTGAATGACTGTTTACTAACAGGACCCGATTTATATAATTCACTTTTAGGAATTATGTTCCGTTTCAGAGAGAATAAAATAGTTATTATTGGTGACATAAAAGATATGTTTTTACGTGTTAAAATACGTCCGGAAGATCAACACGTACTTAGATTTTTGTGGCAAGAATCTACCGATAGTCCGATTAGAATATGTGCTATGAATAGTTTAATATTTGGAGCTACTTGCTCACCCTTTATAGCTCAATACATTAAAAATAAAAATGCCTTAAAATACGAAGATTTTAACCATGAAGCAGTCCAGGTGATTATTAATGACCATTACATGGACGACTGTTTAAAAGCTACAACCGATGAGAAAACTGCAATTAAATTAATACATGACATAACGGCAATTCATAAACAAGGCGGATTTGAGATAAGAGGTTGGTCGAGTAATAGCAAACCGGTTTTGAACGCTATTCCAGCTGATGCGCTCGCCACCTCGGCGAAACAGTTTAAGGACGGAGCTATGAATGCGTCTGAGCGCACACTTGGTTTGATATGGCATCCGAGCGATGATTCATTTGGTTTTCAAATATCGTTAGACCGAATACCGAAAGAAATATTAAATGGTAGTACACCACCGACCAAGGCAAAAATGCTTAGTATTATTATGTCTATTTATGATTTGCATGGATTTTTGTCGCCGTTTATAATAAAAAGTAAAATACTACTGCAGAATGTACATCGAAGCGGTGTTGACTGGAAAAGCCACATTCAACTAGATGATCACGCTAGATGGATGAGATGGTTAGATGAATTACAGCAGATTCAATCGCTACGTATACCACGTTGGTATATGTTAGCTGGAAATTGGACAAACTGTTATAAAATACTTACAATAAATAATAATTTAAACAATATTACAGATACTCAAATACATATATTTTGTGACGCATCCATTAAAGCGTACGCCGCGGTCGTATACTGGCGCTTTACAAGATCGGATGGAAATGTGTGTGTATGCTTCGCGGCCGGCAAAAGCCGAGTGACACCTCTTCGGCCTATTTCTATTCCCAGATTGGAATTGCAAGGCGCATTACTAGCCGCGCGGCTTGCTGATACTGTGCAGAAGGAACATAAGAATGTTAAAGCAGAAAAGCGGTATTTCTGGACAGATTCTAGCACTGTTTTACAGTGGATTCGGGGTGATCCTAGAACTTATAAGCCATTTGTAGCTCACCGGCTGGGTGAAATTGATGAGCTTATTTATATTGAGGCGCCATGTGCCTACCAGCTTGAATGTAGCCGATGTAGCTACTAAAGATGATACATCTCCATTGCGATACTCAGATATATGGTTTCAAGGTCCAAACTATTTACGACAGTCAGAAGAAAATTGGCCAACGGATTTAAAAAGTGCTAAGCTATCAGATGAAGCCACATGCGAGGAAAGGAGCGTTAATATAGTTACAATAAATATTTTAGAAAGTTCATTACCTGATGAGAATAAATTTTCTTCATGGTTACGACTTATTAGAATTACAGCTAATGTATTATTATTTATTAAACGTTGCCAAAAAAAGGATATTGCACTTAATGTTGATTTAATGAACGAGGCAGAATTATTTTTATTAAGAAAATCACAAATAGACTCTTTTTATATAGAAATTGATAATATTAAACAGAAAAATAATTTATTATCGAACAGCCGGTTATTAAATTTAACGCCTATTCTAGATGACAAGGGATTATTACGTGTTGGTGGTCGCATAGACAAGACTGCAGGTGTTAATCAGTCTACAATAAGACCTGTCATACTGGATGGTCGTCACCAGATAACCAGGCTCCTGGTAGATTACTATCATCGACGAGCATTACATGGAGCGAATGAATTAGTCGTGAATGAATTGCGGCAACGATACTGGATTATAAAATTGAGACCGACTGTCCGAGCTGTAGCGGCGCGCTGTTTGTTTTGTAAGTTTCGACGCGCTGTCCCACAGCCTCAACGCATGGCTAACCTGCCGGCAGCACGCCTGCAGCATAACCGTCTACCCTTCACTTACACGGGGGTGGACTTCTTCGGCCCGATGGAGGTAACCGTTGGCCGTAGGAGACACAAAAGGTACGGTGTTTTATTTACGTGTTTGACAATTCGTGCAATTCATTTGGAGTTGACAGAAAATCTCACTACAGATTCTACCATCATGGCACTCCGCCGAATGATATCACGCAGAGGAACCCCTACCGTCATCTATTCAGATAACGGTACGAACTTCAGAGGAGCCGATGCTGAACTTAAACGAAGTATAGAGGAGCTAAACATACAAAAGCTTCGCGATGACGGCACGATCAGGGGCATTGAATGGCGTTTTATACCACCAGGTGCACCTGAGATGGGTGGTGCATGGGAGAGAATGATTCGGACGGTGAAAACGGCTCTGAAAGTTATTTTAAAGGAACGTGCGCCGCAGCCGGAAACATTATCAACATTTTTGTTAGAAGTCGAAGCTCTCGTCAATAGCCGACCCATCACACACGTCTCATCTGATCCAAACTACCCTGAAGCGTTAACCCCAAATCATTTTTTGATCGGTTCCTCATCTAATAGTCCCCATTTCGGTAAGTATGATAACGATGACTTTTGTCTTAGGAAACAGTGGCGTATCGCTCAACGGTTAGCTGATATGTTCTGGAGTAGGTGGCTAAAAGAGTACTTGCCTACTTTATTGCCTAGACAAAAATGGACAAAGGAGGAAAGAGCGATGCGAGAAGGTGATTATGTTTTACTCGTTGAACCGAATTTAGATCGTGGTTCTTGGCGTCATGGAGTAGTGAGTGCGACCCACGCTGGCGATGACGGCCGCGTGCGCATTGTAGACGTGCGAACCCGCACGGGGTTGTTGCGACGACCGGTGACACGTGTCGCCCTTCTAACGCCTGTAGATGGTTAGTGCTGAACTACTATTTTCTTGTTATAGCTGTTATTGCTATTATTTTTTTGGTTACATTATTGTTATATATATTGCTTGTTAAGTATGTAAACTTGTGTTATTTTTTTATTATGTAGTTACTGGTATTAGGTTCAGCACTAAGGGGGTGGAATTGTAGGCGACACATTTATTCATGAATTTAATTAGGTATTTTTGTTTTTTATACATATGTTTATTTTACACGTTTAATTAGGAATAAATGCATTTTGGTTATTTTTACGATACAGTCATAATATTTACTTTTTATTTACATTTACTTTAATTTAAGAACGTGTAACGCCATCTATCGAAAATACTTAGAACAAAATAAATAATATAATTTGTGGGTACGTACGGCAAGTAACTTAATTTTTATGTCGGTTGTTTTATAATTTTTAAGACAAGTCAGTCGCCCTTTGCACTTTCAACGTACTGTTGCTTTCCGTACGCGTCTCTCAATTTTGTACAAAAGTCCGGTGTTTTATTCTATATCCTACACATGTGGATGTAATTATCTATAATATTTATACATACTGTATTTAGAAGTAGTATATAAGCTATCTGGTTACCATAACACAAGCTCTGCTTACTTTGGAATCTGATTGGCAGTGTGTGAAAAACGTCTCTTTTTTTTATTTAATTTTTTTTTCTTTATAGGTACATGGTTTTTACGCGAGATTGAAAATACAGTTCACAAATCGTCCTGTGCAACATTGTACTACGCGTGCGGGGTGAGGGAAACAAGACTCAATGTGACTCTTGAGCTGTTAGCACAGACCCTCGCGGAACCCTGCTTCAATACTCTAAGGACTAAGGTTAGTTCTTCATTGTTTTTGAATTGCATGATTTTGGGAATGAGTTAAGTCGGCCTTTGTACAGAAGGCTCTATACTAATCATCATCATATAGAGTAACGTCCCTGGCGTTGCAAGCGTCCATAGGCTTCGGTAACCGCTTCCCATCAGGCGGACTGTATGCCTGTTTGCCACCTTTGTGGTATAAAAGAAACTAATATATAAAGCTAAACAGTTTGTTTATTTGTTTTGCTTACATTTATCGAGGAAGGCTATAAGCTATATATCATCACGCTGCGACGAATAGGAGCGGAGCATCAATCAAAAATGTTGCAAAAATGTGTTGCAAGCGTCCATAGGCTTCATGTTTGCCACCTTTGTGGTATAAAAAAAAATACAAGAAGTGACGCTAACGAAGTTGGGCGGCTGAATTAGTAACATTAATGAATGAAATGAGTAGTGGCTCGTTGCGGTTTCAGCAGCGTTCCTGGGGATCTCCATATACATACAAATTTTCGCATTTACAATGTAAGTAGGATTATATTAATGACTGGTTGACCCGCGCAACTTCGTTCGCGTCACTTGTCCGTTTTTGCAACATTTTGACGTGACAACGTCTTATAAATTGGTTTGCCGGGTGACACTTCAAGAAACTGCGTTACGCTCCGCTCACGTTATGCGCTCACAATGAGAGCGAGTGAGAGGCACGCGTCCCTTCCACTCGGGCATGGTTAGCCCGCCTAATGGTTGTCACGTAAAACTTTCGCCCGTATACCGACTTTACAGGCAACCAATTTTTTTGATTGATGCTTCGCTCCTATTCGTCGCAGCGTTATATATAGCCTTCCACAATAAAGGCTATGTAACTGATATAATTTTTCAAACACTGCTTCCTGAGAATAGCGCTTTCAAACAAACTTTTTAGCTTTATATAGATGACTCAACGCGTTCCTTAATTTATTATTATTATATTTATTTACGCTCCTATTCGTCGTAGCGTGATGATATTTAGCTCACAGCCTTCCTAAATGATATATTTTCCATGTTTTATCCCCCTTACAAAAACAGGAGCAGCTCGGCTACATAGTGTTCAGCGGCGTTCGTCGCTCCAACGGAGTACAGGGGCTGCGCGTGCTCGTGCAGGGCGAACGTCGGCCGGAACATCTCGACACGAGAGTCGAGGCCTTCCTCGGTACCGTTCAGGTAACTAGCGAATACTAGAACAGGTTATTGACCCCGGGGTGGGTGTGATGTCCATGTAAGATGTCAGGCAAGAGTATCGTTGAGACCTTCCTTATCACCGGTCTGTACTAGTGCAGGACACTGACCCCGGGGTGGGTGTGGTGTCAGGCAAGAGTATCATTGAGGCCTTCCTTACCACTGGTCTGTTCTAGTGTAGGTCACTGACCCCGGGGTGGGTGTGGTGTCAGGCAAGAGTATCGTTGAGACCTTCCTTATCACCGGTCTGTACTAGTGCAGGACACTGACCCCGGGGTGGGTGTGGTGTCAGGCAAGAGTATCATTGAGGCCTTCCTTACCACTGGTCTGTTCTAGTGTAGGTCACTGACCCCGGGGTGGGTGTGGTGTCAGGCAAGAGTATCGTTGAGACCTTCCTTATCACCGGTCTGTACTAGTGCAGGACACTGACCCCGGGGTGGGTGTGGTGTCAGGCAAGAGTATCATTGAGGCCTTCCTTACCACTGGTCTGTTCTAGTGTAGGTCACTGACCCCGGGGTGGGTGTGGTGTCAGGCAAGAGTATCATTGAGGCCTTCCTTACCACTGGTCTGTTCTAGTGTAGGTCACTGACCCCGAGTGGGTGAGATCCACTTCTCCGCGCCACCGCGCAGGTAACCACCCATCTGTACTAGTGCAGGTAAATAGCAAATACTAGAACGGGTTATTGACCCCGGAGTGGGTATAGTGTCTACCTGTCTACCTCCAGCTCTAGCAAGCCCCTACAATAGCGGGAGGCATTCCTCGCTACCATGCAGGTAACTACACACGTGTACTAGAACGGGTTATTGAACCCAGGATGGGTATGGTGGCAAGAGTAGCGTTAAGACCTTCCAGGAGATAGCTACCGTCTGTACTAGTGTAGGTCACTGACGCCGGGCTGCGCGTGCTCGTGCAGGGCGAACGGAGGCCTGAACATCTCGACACGAGAGTCGAGGCCTTCCTCGGTACCGTTCAGGTAAATAGCGAATACTAGAACAGGTTATTGTCCTCGGGGTGGGTGTGATGTAGATGTAAGGTGTCAGGCAAGAGTAGCTCCGAAAACTTCCCCGCCACCGTAGAAGTAGCTACCGTCTCTAGTTGTGCAGGTTACTAACCCCGGGAAGGGTATAGGGTCCAGATCCAGCAAGCACGTGAAGTAGTAGGTAACTAGCTCCTATACAGGTTATTGACCCCGGGGTAGATGTGCCTGTTTTACATTTATGTTTTTGGTGGGATAAAAAATGCTATACCTATATGTAAAGATACCTATAAGTAAATTACCTACTATAAAAATAGTCAAATTTATATAATCTAAAAAAAATTCGAAAAAGCTCGCCTAATTTTTTAATATAAGTACATAATCAATCACCCATGATATTTATTTAAACCCACGTTTCTCCAAGGATTATCTGGAGAATATGAGCGAGGAAGAGTTCCTCAAGCATCGTTCCGCACTGGCCGCCCGCCGGCTGGAGAAACCGAAGAAACTCACCAACCGCAACGCACAACTATGGGCCGAGATAGCAGCGCAGGTATACACTTTTATATATTAGTCTACACTAATATTTCTTCTTCTTCTTGCTGCCCTTATCACGCCTAAGCAGGGTCGGCACAACATGTGTTTTCTTCCATTCCTCTCTGTCAGCCGTCATTTCAGTCATCACTCCCCTCTTACACATATCGCCTTTCACACAATCCATCCATACTTTCTTCGGTCTTCCTCTACTTTTACGACAATCCACCTGGACATTCTATACTAATATTATAAAGAGAAAACAATTTGTATTTTTGTGTGTGTGTATATAAATAAATAAATATTCTGGGACATTTTTCACACACGGCCAATGTGATTCCAAACTAAGCAGAGCTTGTAATATGGTAACCAGATAGCTGATATATACATACTACTTTTAAATACATACTTATATAGATTTGTATTTAGATGAAGAGACAGAACAAACAGACATATTCATGCATAAAAATGTATGTCCTGAGTAGTGGAACCCACAACCAGTGCCTTGTTTTTTCGTTTGTTTGTATCAAAATCAAAATCTTTTTTATTCAAATAGGCCTCAATAAAGCACTTACCAATAGTAGTTTCTACTGAGAAGAGCCGGCAATAAACTCAGTAGTTACTCTTTTCAAAAACCAACTTACATCTAATATTTGTCTATTGAATGTGCTTCGAAACTATTGGTTCTAATCAAAATGGTGTCTTTGGTTATTTATATAATTCTGTCATCATCACCAGCTCATATACGTCTCCACCGAGGAGCTCGAGCCTCCCCTAATTCTGTCATAGAATTTAATATTATTTTTTTTCTTGTTTGTTTCAGACATACAACTTTGACCGGCCAAAAGTAGAAGTGGAACAACTTAACACGATCACTAAAGCTGAACTCATCGAGTTTTATAAGGTACTAGTTACTCCCCGCGGTTTCATCCGCGTACCCGGGAGATCTTTCATTTCTCCGGGATAAAAAGTAGCCTATGTCCTTACTCAAGACTATCTCGACCTATCCGCAGAACAAAGTTCTATCTGCCAAATCCCTACTTAAGAGATTGAGTGATTTGAAGTTTGATTTGCACATATTTTACAATTTTTACCTTAACTTTTTCTTATACGGTTCAGAGAATTGATACTTTTACGAACATATTAAAACATCACTATCCGTTTATTAAGTTATTTAGGTACCTAATTGTAGACATACAATAAAAATTGTTTGGGTTCATCTTCATAGAACTCTGTTCTACGGATAGGTCGATCTGTGTACAAATTTCAATTAAATCGACTCAGTAGTTTTAGCGTGAAAGCGATACAGACAGAGTTACTTTCGCATTTATAATATTAGTATACATAGAACAAGTTTTAAAGATATTTATTTTGTTTATTTTAGAAACACATTAGTGAAGGATCACCGGACAGACAGAAGTTGTCTGTATACGTATTGTCAACGGCTAAAGGTGGTGCCGGAAGGGAAGAAGTCACCGAGAAGGAAGACAAAGAATCTGACATTAAAGGAAACAAGGTACGTACAAAAATCCTCGTAAACTAGCAACAGAGTCCCGATGTTTAGAATTCACCAGTGTTGTTGTAGGAATACAGGGGTAAAATATAGCCTATGTCACTCCCAGTGTTCGGGAAAGGAGTGGACTGATGAATCAAACTATGATGGTTCAGAAAAATATAATAATTTTAACAAGACTTTTACACAACAATCTTCTACGACACACTAAAACCAAACTGACAAGAAAAAAGGAACATAGCAATTCAAAAACAAAAACAAGTAAATAATTCAAAAATAAGGATCTGGTTCCAGCCAGTCGCCAACACCCAGTTAATGTAGCTTTTCAACGGTGAAAGAATAAAATATATCCTGGGACAATTTTCACACGCGGCCAATCTGATTCCAAACTAAGCAGAGCTTGTTATATGGTAACCAGATAGCTGATGTACTACTTATACTTTTAAGTACATACATATTATAGATATTTACATCCAGACACAGAACACAGACATATTCATGCATACAAATGTTTGTCCTCGCTGGGATTCGAATCCACGTCCGGTGGCTGGAAAGTCAGTCACTAACCACAAAGCCATCTGGGATATGAGCTGATGATATGAAATTCCGATTTTCAATTTACAATTTTTTCTAATTTTTCTAAATTTTCATACTTGGAAATTTATGTAAATTTTGTTTTTGTTTCAGCCGGTACTCATCTCAGATTTGGTGGACTTTAAAGCGAGACGGCCTCTATATCCCCATCCCGCTCCGTTCATGAACATACCCAGAAAGGGGGCCCATTGTAAGCTGTAAACTTCATTTATCGACAATAGATGGCGCTGCAAAAAACAACATTTATTTTATTCTAATATAGGCCTTTGAACTCAAACAGTCACTCTAATGCTCGGTTCTGAAAGTTATACTGAGAAGTGCCGGTAATAAACTCAGCAATTATTATTACTGAAAGAAGAAAGGGTCTTTTTCTCTCTTTTTTTACACATGGAAAAGAAAGAGAGGTCGATAAGTTAGAGTAATACTAAGTTTGTTGCACTTTGAAATCGATGCCTAAAATGTATAATAAAAATGTCGGTTTGTGCTGTTTGAAATATATAAATACTAGTTTCCGCCCACGGTTTTACCCACGTTTCCGTGGTTTTTAAATTTTACCTGCATAAAAAGTAACCTATGAGCTATTTTAATACATACATCCAGATATCTTCACCCGTTCTGGCGTAAATAAATAACAAACATCCATACATCCAAACAAAAATAAATGCATTTATAATACTTATTATTCAAAAAATAATATATAGAACACTAGCTGCCTCCGCGCGGTTTCACCCGCGTAGTTCTCGTTTCCGTGGGAGTATAGGAATAAAATATAGCCTTTGTCCACCGGAGATAGTGTAGCTTCCCAACAGTGAGAGAATTTTTCAAATCGGTCAAGTAGTTTCGGAGCCTATTCAATGCAAACAAACAATCTGTGAATGTAGTAAATTAAATATATAAAAAAAAAAAAATAAAATAAAATCAAATCTACACTTAATATTAGTTTAGATAAAGTCAGATGACACATTGACAGACGCACAATACCCTAAATACGTATTATTTATCAATTCTAAACAACAAGTTTTTATTTTTCCTTTTTTTTTTGTTACTATAGTATTTTTTTATAATTTATTGTTCATAACTTTTTGATTAATTAAATTAATTAACCCATTCGTTTTGCGATGACCGTAAGTTTTTTAATACATAATTAACCAATATATTTTTTGTTATTATTCAATGGCATCTACATAGTATGTTTTTACAACAAGAAGCACACAGGCACAGTCGGGTAAAAACACTAAATTCATTTTTATTAATAAATGTATGTATTTCTGTTTTAGTTAAGCTGCAATTTTGAAATATTTCAAAATTTTAATATAATAAATTAAAATTTACAAAAACTTGTATCTAGAAAATAAGTTAATTATAATATACATATATATGTATACAATTTTTCTAGATCAAAACCCCGATTTTCTAGCATTAGAAAAAGATTTAAAAGCTAAAAAAAGACAACATCTCATGCTCTCTCCCTCTAAATTTACGTACATTCTGCTTTACTAAATGTCATTCTGACCTTTCATTAGTCTTTTCATTAAAAATTGGATAATTATTTTCTTTATGAGTTAGAAATATATCGCACCTCTAGAAAAAAAGCAAATTTTTCGAAATTGACGGAAAACCGTTATCTCATTGTATGTCAAAGTGACTGCGTATATCCTTAACATTGCGCCGTTTGTTGTAAATTTTTGATATTACAAATAAGTTTGTCTTCGTGGTATGTGCGGCAAATTTTTGGCTATTCGTCGATATATAAAAGTCGATTTTGAGATTTTTCTACATAATACAGTGTTGTATAATATGATTATATATATCGACGCTGGAAAGGAAAAATTATCCAAGCGTCATTTTGGGCCAATTTGAGTTATATACATTGTTGGAATCGCCTGATTTTTCTGAGTAGTTTGGTCTTACTCACGTCCTCCTACGATGACTTTAGATGTCGCTTCGACATTTTGAAGTTCGCGAGAGTTCACTTTTTTCACTGAAAATTCAAACTTTAAACAGCTCTACTGTAAAGTTAGTCTGATGTCGCTTGGATAATTCCTTTCCAGCGTCGATATATTACAATTCGCGGTCAATTCGCGTGTAGACTATTATCGAAATGATAAATTATTTTGACTATCCTACACGTTTAAATCAAGTTGCATGTTTTTATATAAGTCATGAATTTGGTTCGCGATTGTTTAAAAACTGTTTCAAAGGTATAGATATTATTATATTTATATTTTAAATTATACATTTTAAGTCTTTATTACATTTGTATAGTTTATTTTATCATTGAAACTTACAAAATCATTGAATTGTATGTTATATTTGCTTTAAAAGGGATGATGATGAAGTTTCTTTGATCAAATAAATTTCACAAGGACCTAACTATATACAGAATATAGCAAATTTTCTAAAGATGTTTCATATTTTACTTCTCTGTTGTAAATTTGTTGTTTTCATTTATTTTCATTTGTATATTTATATTATGTGAATAAGGATAAATAAAACGATGATTTTGAAAACTATTTGTATTTAATTTCACATGATTAAATCCCCTGTGTAATATAGCCCAATGGCCATGGTGACAGTTAAAACTGAGGGTCAAAACTCCAGCACTTAGACTTGTGAAGGAAAACATCGTGAGGAAACCCTCATGCCTAAGATGAATTATTCAAAGCCATAGTCCACCAAATCGTACTAGGACCACTTTGTGGACTATGGGCTAAACCGCCTCGTCGTTAGGGCAGTTTCGTCTCTCTCCACAAATATGACTGAGCTGATACGATGAAGTCTAAAAAATAGTTTTTATTATATTAAATAACTAGCTGCCTTCATGCGGTTCTACCCGCATAGTTCCCGTTTCTGTGGAAATACGGGGATAAAATATAGCCTATGGTACTCGCTGATAGTGTAGCTTTCGAATATTGAAATCGGCACAGTAATTTTTGAGTTTATTTATTACACTCACAAAAATACATTTTTTTTCTCTTTACAATATTAGTGTAGGTAGATAAATGCAAAGATCTTTATAGAACTCTTTTCCATATAAAACAGCAGGTATAATATGTTATTATAACCTTTCATACCTAAGTTAGTTTCAATATCCCATATTAAGCGTTAACATAAAGTGGGGCTTGTACTTAACATAGATCTTGCATTAGCAAGCAGTTTAGTAAATCGTTGGAACCATTTGCGACCTATTAGAGGACTATTATGCGAAGACATTAAATACTATGTACCTAGAGGCGATAATAGAATAGCTTAGTGACTTACGGGCGTAGGTTCGACTCTTATATTAAACTAGCTGCCTCCGCGCGGTTTTACTCGCGTAGTTCCCGTTCCCGTGGAAATACAGGGATAAAATATAGCCTATGTTACTCGGGGATAATGTAGCTTTCCAAAGGTGAAAGAATTTTTGAAATCGGTCCAGTAGTTTCGGAGCCTATTCATTACAAACAAACAAACAAATCTTTCCTCTTTATAATATTAGTATAGATGAGCATAAATAAAAAACTAATATTGTAGGGTATTTTTTTTACGCACAGCTAATCTGATTTCATACTAAGCAAAGCTTAAAATGGGCTATCTATATCTAACACTTAAAACAATATTTTTTTAAATCGGATCAGGTACTGAGACAAACAAACTCTTCAGCTTTATAAATTAGTATAGATACACCTACCTAAAAAGGTAGAAAATTATTTGTCCCAGGATTTATTTAAATTTAAATAAAATACTGATATATTTTCATAAACTGTATTTATTCATGATTTAAATAGCTGTTAAAACAATAAAATATGTTGCTTAGTAGGTAGGTATCAATATTTTCATTTTGTAATCATATATAAATTAATTTTTTTTTTTTTTTATTCGGATTAAGGCATCCAAAACTCTTTACCTACTGTAATGTAAATTACTAAACAAAATTATTAGTAATATTTTTACATAATAAAAAAACAGTTAAATAAAGATACTAGGTAATGCCTTCATATTTTAAATCCATCAATATTTCGTCAGATAGCTTCAAATTAACGAATTCAAATCGTAAAAAAATGCATTAAAAAGTATTTAATTCTTTTTTTACAAATATAAGACGTAGATGGCAGCACAAGATGTTACAGCGGCGACCCCTACGACCGTGATCAGTAATAACGTAAAATAACAAGTTAATGTCATTTCTCATAAACTATGGAAGAAATGGAACCACGTGGAAGGCATATTTTCTCTCTCTGTATTAACATATTTTACTATTAAAATGACACTGAATTTAGGCCAATATTTAACAATAACTTACTTATAGTTTCAAGTTATTCGTGTACCTAGAATGTTAGATTTTTTATCAAAGAATAATCTGTGTATAAATCTGAAGTAAAAAAAACATCAGTCCAAATACGGAATTTAATTGAAAGATTTTTAAGGCAGAATGTCTTGATTCCTAAGCATTGTCATGTTTTTATTATTGTAATATAACACGTCTAATATTTTTCAGCCATTTTGAATGTATAAAATGACACCTGTCATTGAATAACGATATTAGTCATGTTAACTTTTTTTAGTCGCATATATTTTTTTTTTACCATAGATTAATTAATATAATATTTTTAATATTCCTCCCCGCTGCTCCATTCGCTGGCTTCATCATCGTATTGTGCGTTGATCAGGGATGTGATTGATTTTCGCTCCAAATGTAATTGGGGTTCGCTGACCACCTGTCGCTCTTTTCTATCGTACACACTGAATTCTGAGTCCACATCGTCCAAGTCTAACTGGAGATTTTCTATTGTTACCTTTATGTTGTTACGAAGCTTTTCTTTGTCTGTGTATGAAAAATATTTAAAAACAGAATGAGTGTTTTGTTTGTGGGGCGGGTGAATGACGTGAAATATTCAATCATTCATTATTCACAGGGACTTAAGAATAATGGTTCGTTAGATATTATGAATTGCCTTAGAGGAGCAACATTTGCACATGACTCTAGTATATCGTCGCTATACGTGCAAAAGTATCTGCATTAATTAGTAGCTGCGGTTGTTCTACGCAATTGTTATCGTTATTTCAAATAGTTAAACAGCTATGCCGTGGTGGCTCTGTGAGGAACGCACCAACCCACGATCATGAGGGTAACTCCAGCCCGTTACTCTTAAGTTTTAATAACAAACGTACGGATTCACACCACTGGCTATCGGTGAAGGAAAACATCGTGAGGAAACCTGCATGCCCGAGATGTCACAATTAAAGGCATGTGAAGTCGCATCGCACTAGGCGCGTGTGGACTATGGACACCCCCTCGATGTTAGGGGAGGCTCGAGCTCCGAGCGTGGAGACGTACATGAGCTGATGATGATGAAAACAGCTATGCATATATACAGCAGCTTCGGAAGTCTACAACTGAGAAGAACCGCCAAGAAATACAGGTACGTTACTTACTAACTAAAAGCAGTTAAATATATATATATGTCGTGGGCAAATCGTTTGCCATAATATATTAATTTTAACGTTGGACACATCATGAAATAATGGGCCAAATCGCGAAATGCCGGCATATCACAATATGCTCAGGCAGATCGGCTTCATCCATATTCGTAACTGCAAGTTCGTAACCAGTTGCAAGAGAAGAATTTTTTCGCTGTTTCGTAACCAGTTGTGAGAGAAGAATTATTAATTAACTCATGTTTCGTAACCAGTTACAAAAGAAGATTTCTTTTTCTCTTTTTGGTAACCAGTTGCGAGAGAAGAATTATTATTACACTTTTGTAACTTTTTGGTAGTTACGAAACTGGACACGAATAGTTACGAATATGGATGAAGCCGGCAGATCTAGATCGGTCCAGTTCAAAGATTTGCCCACGATATATACTTATGTTTCTTTAAACATACCTGGCAGACAATCTGTAGGACACGGACATATAGATGATATATCAGGGCTTATAATCCTTATGTTGGCATACGAATGTTTTAAGAATATATTTTCATTATCGCAGCCGCATTTTCCACATTTGGATTTCCTTTTAACCGCTTCCTTTGTAGTGTAAATACCTTTAAAAATATAATGTCGAATCTGTCTATATCTTACTAATCTTAATATATATAAATCTCGTGTCACAATGTTTGTCCTCAATGGACTCCTAAACCACTTAACCGATTATAATAAAATTCCCACACCATGTGCAGTTCGATCCAACTTGAGAGATAGGATCATGGACCTAATATACTAACAGGACTGATAACTCTGAAATTTGTATTTTTCGAAAATGAACCATATGTCAAATCGATAAAGTATATTTTCTATGATGATTTACACAGAGGCAAATCCGAGCCGAGAGAGATAGTCACAACGGAGGCCGTGTGTCTCGTTCTTCCATCTTGCCACTCTAAAAAAATTATGTTGATCAAAAAGTTTGGCTAAACAAAACTATGTTGAAACATTTGAATTTTAATGTATTTTTACACAATTTGAAGTCACAAAGTCAAGAATTGTAATTGCATGTATTTCGCTTGAAGTATTCTTATAAAAAAATATATAATAACATTTTTATTTAGCCTATTTTTTGTTTCTAATGGTAACCCTTCCAAGCGTCATGTGATGACGTCAGTTTAACTAAATATTATCAATGAAACAAGGAGTATTATTAACGTGACCATACGTCCCGCTTTGGGCGGGACAGTTCCGCTTTCAGACTGTCCCGGTGTCCTCAGCAACGCCAATGTTGTCCCGCTTTTGAAAACAGACCAAACGATAATTTAAAATATACTTTTCCCGTTCGAAATGTGTGAAACGTACCAAATGTAAAGGAAATCTTATAGAAGATGTTTTAAAGAGAAAGATAAAAGTATTATCACAAAGGCTAAATAGACGCGAGGAAAGATTAAAAAACGTAAATTCGCTTTTACTGCTATTTATTTGTATAAATTTTGATGAGGTGGAACAAAATATAAAAAAATAAGTTTAACAACATCCATACTCTATTGAACACAGATAAAACCAAGAAAGGTGTAAGATATTCTGTTGAAGTAAGAAAAAATTGCTAAGGGTCTTTGTCTTAAAATTGTAAGAGGCAGAAAGTTAAAAAAAAATATTTTAGTCTTTAATTTGTCTCACATAGCAAACAATTTATTGTCACCCTGTTAGAAAGGGACACACGGCCTCTGTACTAACTATCTCGCTCGGCTCGTTTTTCAGATCAGAGTGCTCGGTCCTGTTAATATATTACGTCCATGGATAGGATAGCTTACATATACTTGGACCCGGTAGGTGGCGCTGGTGGGCAGAACGAAGTCTGCCGGGTCCACTAGTATATATATATGTATGGATGTATGTTTGTTATTCTTTCACGCCAGAATGGCTGAGGGGATTGCGATGAACTTTGGCACCGATTTAGAATATGTTTTGGAATGTCACATTGACAACTTTTAACCTCAATTGAAGATCCTCTGAGAACACGGATGAAACCGCGGGCAGCTAGCAGGCAGGTAGGTTTTTGAACATTAACCGATTTAAGTATTTAAAAATAAATAAATAAACGGTACAGTATATCTAAATTACACTTCATTAAGCAAAAAAATAAAAGGTTCGATTTGAAAAAATCTTTAAGTATTACATAGCCCATTTATCGAGGAAGGCTTTATGCTATATATAGCACTAATACGAATAGGAGCATCAATCAAAAATGTTGCAAAAACGGTCAAGAGACGCTAACGAAGGTGCGCGGTCAAATATCACTAATATTTTAAAGAGGAAAGATTTGTTTGTTTGTAACGAATAGGCTCCGAAACTAATGAACTGATCTGGACAATTCTTTCACCAATAGAAAGCTACGCTATTCATAAATAATATAGGCCATATTTCATCCCCGTATTCCTACAGCTACAGGAACTACGCGGGTAAAACCGCGCGACGGCGGCTAGTCACAAATAAAACTACACAAACCTTTACCGCCCTTCGAAAACGTCAACGGTATCTCAAGGCTGTTCTGTCCCAGTGCTGTCATGCTTTTCTTCTTCCTTCCCTTGATTGAAGCGAATGCCTTTTTCAGGGAAGCACCTAAACTCTTTTTGTCGTCAGATGGCGCTAATAGATCGCATATGCATTCGTCCGCCGGCCCAGAACCATCGGTTATGTTCTGCAAGGACTCCTCGTCTAGCTGCTTTATATCTTTGTAGTTCATGACAATTTGACGTAAATATTCACTTTAACTTTAGATGTTCGTGTATTGGATAGTTTTACTACATTTTTACTGAATCTGTGGTTCGATATCTGCAAATTCGAAAGGTATGTATGATTTGGTAGGTAATTAAGTTTCCGTCAATAACGAATCTACTCCAGTGCTTCCCAAACATTATTTTAGCATGCCTCGCTATTTTTTTAAACGACTTCAAACAAAAGGAGGAGGTTCTCAAATCTCAATTCGACTGGTAGGTATTTTTTTACACTGCCGTCGTGACCCAACAGCTATCCTCAATTTACCGTGTTATTCGATAGCGCTAACTGACTTAGATACTTGGCTTTGCTTATTTTTACAAAAAGGTGGGAATATTGCGATCCGATAGGTTTTTTATTTTGATGGCCCGATACTGGATCGCGACATTCGCGACCCGGCTAATGGGAAACGCTGATCCACACAATCAAATCTAAGAAGAGGAAAGATTAATGAATGAATAGGCTTCGAAACTACTGGGCCAATCTGAATAATTATTTCACCATTAGAAAAACTAGGTATTATCTGGGAGTGACATAGGCCAGTTTATCCCTGTATTCCTACGGGAACAGGAACTACGCGGGTGAAATCGCTCTTAGGTGATATGTCATAAACATTCAACAAGACTTCGAGATACCCTAACTGTCACTTAAGGTCGTAAATTCCATGCGCAGGCCTTTCTTCCAATAAATAAGCCTAGAGATAGTAAAATTTAGTTCATAGATTTCTGTAGTGTCTTTATATATACCTATAGGTAAGTACAGAGATTTATTTTAGTGTTACTTTTACCTGAATTTTTATGTGTTATTTTTATATTTAAAAGTTATTTACATGTTTAATGAATATTTTGACTTCCGACATTTTAATGTCAGTTTGATTTGACTCTAATTTTTTTTACTGATGTGTCAAATACAGAGTAAAAAAATGTCATGAAGATCGAATGTCAAAAAATATTATTATATCAACACTCAATAAAATTATGACGACTAAAGATAAGATTTTTTCGTAAAATATACGTCTATATAATTTTCATTATCTAAACGAAAATTGAACAATTATATTTTTTATATTATTTAAAACCATTTAAAACTCTTTTCCAAGTAACTAAAACCACAAACTATAAATATTTTTTAATCATGAACCTTTCAGCTTCGCTATATTCTGTGGTTATTGGTCGTGATGTGAAATAATTTCATGTCACAACCAATTGAGATCCTACTAATATTATAAATGCGAAAGTTTGTAAGTATGGATGTGTTACTCTTTCACGCTCCAACGGCTGAAGGGATCTGCTTGAAATTTGGCACAGAGCTAGAATATGTTCTGGAATAACACATAGGCTACTTTTTATCCCGGGAACGCGGGTGAAACCGCGGGGAGCCACTAGTTGAATATAAAAAAAAAACATGATTTCCCGCCAAAGTAAGACGTAAAATTAAAAGTAAATTAACTTTTTAAAATGTATTTATGGCCACAGATAACTAAATTGCGCGACACTTTGAATTATTTCAAGGATCAACATGCTTTTGAGACTTTTGAGTCTGCAAAACGGAATATTTAAGTTGATGCTAAATTGTATTAAAAACTTCTTGCCTTTTAAACTAAAGTGAAATAGTTTTTTTTAACTAAGAGCTGAAGCGTAGGCGAGGTAGGTAGTGATTCTAGTATTAACCTATTCCTTACTGTTTGAGAAAAATATCTTGTGAAAACCATAGCACGGTCCTGGGTTACTTTGCCATATCCGCCTGACTACCTACTGTTTCTTTAAAAAATATCATAATACCTATGTATAATATGTTATTATAATTGTTAGTAGATTATATTATGATACTAAGATTTGTAACGTTTCTTTATTTTTTATTATGTATTATTTCAGTAATTTAACTAATTTGCATGCTAAATTACTTATGAAATATTTTGAATTACTTATGTTTGAATATATACCAATATATCAGTAAATACGCTTTATCCATGATTTATTTTATAAAGAGGAATGATTTGATTTTTTGATGGTTTGTCATGAATAGGCTCTTAAATTACTTGACCGATATAAATTAAGTACCTTACTAATTCCTTTACTAATAGAATACTATTTTATCCCTGTATTGCTCTGAGAACGAGCACTACGCGGATGAAACCGCGGGGAGGAAGTTAGTAAAGACATAACTAAATAGGTAGGTACAGGTATTACGATGATGATTAAAATCGATATTTTGAAATAATTCTCATGACATATGAGCTACATCTGAAATGAAATAATTCTATAAATTCAAATAGGCCTTCAATGGCACTTATGAAACGTCGACTCTATCAGCAACCATTAAACTGACGCGTCTAAAACCGCAGGAGAATAACTAGTACAATATTACCAGTTTTAAGTCGATTTAAAATATTATTTTTCCATCTATTTTCCATTGTTGACGTTGCATTCCATCTGCCCTCCATTTTCCGATAAGACTTGGTTCGGAAACTTAATTAAAATGTGGTAAAAACAAAAAGTTTGTGTAAAAACAGAACTATCAAACCACCGTTAGTTGAGATGGTTTCTTTTATTTTCTTTGGGTTATATTCTTTGAGCTTGGTTCTACTTGGAGATAGAAAAATAAATAGGTATCTATAGTACCTACTTACTCATACTCACGGCCAATTTAATTCGAAACTAAGCAAAGATAGTACTTTGGAAACGATAAACTACTTTTAAATACCTTCTATATATAATATAGTTACATATAATTTTATGAATACATACTATTTAGTAATAAATATCCAAGGACATGTTCACTCACATCCAATCAAATTCCAATCTGATTCTAAACTACTTAGGAACCGGCTGGCTTAGTGGTGACACTGACATTAATGCTGCCGATCGATGGTTCGAATCCCACCCAGGACATGTGTAGGATGCATGAATATGTCTGTCTGTTCTGTGTCTATATTCTGTATTAAAAATATTAAATTAGGAAATATATATTCTAAAATATTGGCTATTAGCTTAGCTACCATAGCACAAGCACCTTAATTCGAAATCAGATTGTCCGTGTGTGATAAAAGAAGACCCAGGATATTTATTTATTTTACATAGGGTTTATAATAATGTAGAATTGATGATGAAGAATCGATAGATCGATCGATAGAAAGATAGGATAAATGAGAAATGAGTGAACCACTCACTTGAACAAAACCGCGGATTAAAGTTAGTCAATAAATAGGAAAACATTGAAATAACTGTAACACAACACTGTAGGAAATAAATCTTCAGTTAGAATAATGAAAATGATATTTCATTGAAATTTATATTTGTCTGGTTTCTTGAGTGTACGTTGACGAAAGTTGAAAGTTTTGTAAGAACGATTGATTCCGAAAGAAACCTTATTGTTTTCAACTAATTTTATTTATAGATTTCTTGTTTTATTCGAATATATCATGGGAAGTATTCGTAGACTAAAATCTTGGAAATATAAACCTTAATATTGTAAATTAAAATTATTAACAAAACGACACAAATAGAGATTTCAGCCTCCCTCAAACCAATATTAGGTGGGTCATTGTCAAATTTCGCGCAGGTAAACTTGTCCCTTAGCAGTGTTATTCTTTTATTAGTAATTAATAGCACAATCTCTCATCAATTTAACTATGTTTATGTTAAATACAAAATGCATCACATTAGTAAACTTTCATCAATAAAATAACGACTTACATAATTTTATTTTTAATTTGGTTTTTGAAAGTAACATTATGGTAAGGAAAACCATTCTGTAACTAGTTTACCTGCGCGAAATTGACAACGACCCAGGTACTTACTAATCCTACTTACAATTATAATAAACTAGTGGCTCCCCGCGGTTTCACCCGCGTTCCCGGGATAAAAAGTAGCCTATGTGTTATTCCAGAACATATTCTAGCTCTGTGCCAAATTTCAAGCAGATCCCTTCAGCCGTTGGAGCGTGAAAGAGTAACAAACATCCATACAAACTTTCGCATCCTACTAATATTATAAATGCGAAAGTTTGTAAGTATGGATGTATGTATGTATGGATGTTTGTTACTCTTTCACGCTCCAACGGCTGAAGGGATCTGCTTGAAATTTGGCACAGAGCTAGAATATGTTCTGGAATAACACATAGGCTACTTTTTATCCCGGGAACGCGGGTGAAACCGCGGGGAGCCACTAGTTTATAATATTAGTAGGACTAGCGACCAACTTTGCACGGTTAGGTGGAAATTCTATAGAATCTGTAGAATCATTTCCATATTTCAACATAATAATACTTATATCATACTAGTGGCTCCCCGCGGTTTCACCCGCGTACCCGGGAGGTCTTCCATTTTCCCGGGATAAAAAGTAGCCTATATGTTAATCCAGGTTATAAGCTATCTTTATTCCAAATTTCATTCAAATCCATTCAGTAGTTTTTACGTGAAAGAGTAACAAACATCCATACATACATACATCCATACTTACAAACTTTCGCCTTTATAATATTAGTAGGATTAAACTATACGTATAATCCTTCCACTTGAATAATAAATATCCTGAGACACTTTTCACACTTGAAATCTTCCGGGAAAGCGGGTGAAACTACGGGGAGGCAGTTGTAAAACATACCTACTCTACCAGTTTATATAGTCAGAATAAAAACAAAAAAATATTTGTAATAAAAAATATACATTACCAAAAACTTGCTCTTATGTCAAATAGCCTTTTTTTTCTTGTCACAAATAAATTATGTGCGAAATTACATTTATGCTTCATCTATATGCTTGCTTACCATAACGTTGAAATATATTTTCAAATCAATAATGATGGTGTTTAGATAGAGACTTGACATATTATATTATTTGGCGGCCATCTTGTTATTTCTATACCATAAATAAGTAATTTTTTCATGTTATCTCGGAAATCGATTACTTAACCGATTAAAAATACTTAGGCCACTATCATTCATCATCAGAGCATATACGTCTCCACTGACGATCACGAGCCTCCCCTAACGATGAAGGAGTTTAGGCCATAGTCCACCACGCGGGCCTAGTGCGGATTGGCGGACTTCACATGCCTTTAATTGTGACATCTCGGGCATGCAAGTTTCCTCACGACATTTTCCTTCACCGAAACCCAGTGGTGTGAATCCATACGTAAGTTTTTTAAACTCAGAGGTACGGGCTGGGGTTTGAACCTGCACCCTCACTATCGTGAGTCGGTGCATTCCCCACTGAGCCACTGCAGCTATATAAGGAATGATAACCAGAATTAATTATGAATGTTAAAAAAAACAGTAGGTACCATTTTGCTTAGGCCACTATATATAATTTTAAAAATACCTCTACAACACAACAATGAGAATCGAACTGACAGCCATAGCTTAAAGTCAGGTATCAAACTGGCCAGTCAATTATTCGATACAAGCTTCCGCCCCGCGGTTTCATCCGCTTAGTTCCTATATCCCTAGGAATACGGGGATAAAATATAGCCTATGTAACTGTATTGTACTGATGAAGTAGCTTTCCATTGGAGAAATATATTTTGAAATCGATATTGTGGCTTAGGCTTGAAAGTGTAATAGACAAACATACTTTGGCATTTAGTTTATTAGTTAGGATAGCATCTAAATGTCATGTCTTCTATACTAAAGAGGAAAACTTTGTTTGGTTTTAATGAATAGGCTCAAAAACTACTGGACCGTTTTTAAAAATTCTTTCACCATTCAAAAGCTACATTATCCACGAGTAACATAGGCATATATTTTATCCCTGTATTTCTACGAGAACGGGGACTACGTGGGTGGACCGCGCGGAGGCAGCTAGTATTAGATATAGGTATTTGTGGGTAATTCAATTTTATTTCGTCTTTATTTGGCCTACGAAATAGGAAATGCATTTAATTAGGAGTAATACTATAATAAGCATCAAATAGCGTTTGGTACTGTGTAGAGCTTCTCAGCAGGACGACTGCGGGGGGTCGTGGGAGAACATGGGATGAATGGAGTCGCCTCTCTCAGTGAACTCTTTGTCGACTGTTGATAAAAAATTATCAACAGTCGACAAGGAGTTTCGTATATACGGAGTACTTATGCAATATTTTCTTTTATATATCTACGTATTGAGTTTGGTAAAATTCATAAAAAAATAACTGAATCTCTCACATTAAAACAATTTAAATTAAATACTTTGATTTGTCTGTTATAAAATTTTAAAAACTATAATTTACTTCATTGCTATATAATTGTACCTAATATATAGACATTTGGGCTTACCAATACAGTCTGCAATTGTAAAATCTACTTAAACCACTTACATTTATACGTAGAACCTCTATAAGTTAAAGTCAAACGTTACAAGAAAAAATATAATTCTAACATCGTCTCCATTCCCTGTTCCCATCTTACCCTCCCAGTAGCATATATAACGCGCCCTCTCCGGTCAGACTGCATCATACCACCACCGACAACCGAGGTAAGTGTTTGTTCCTCTGTCACTACACACAATCTACGTAACTATAACATGTGATATGCATTAAGATTCTAGTTAAAACTACATATTTTTGTTTTAATATTTGCTTATTTTTCTGTGTTCTAGAATATTTGTGTGAAAAATTTCATTAGTTTTGGGTATGGTTCGTGAAAATCACAAAATATCCAAATTAGAAATTATCTTTTTGTTATAATTTTAATGTCAACATAAATTTCGGCGGATTAAAGTCAGACATATAGTAAGAAGAAAGAGAAAAATTTGATTTAATTGGGATAAAAAAAGGTCGGTTTTTTCGAACAATCATGAATCATCGTAACTTACATAAATTCATTTCATCCACGTCTAATATTTTTTATTTGCGCCAAATTCAACGAAATTTATCAAAAATATAAAAGTAGATAGATACTAAAAAGGTTTCATACCGAAGCTATTAAAAAATATATATCCATTTTCTAAAATAGTAGGTAACATATTTAAGTATCGTTACTCTTTTTAGAGTGCATTTTGAACCGAAAAAACCGGTTATTTCAAGAACCTTCGACCTAAAAATTAAATCATATACCTCATGTTTTCACCGACTAAAATTTACAATTCGTATGTATTTAACCAAATTTATACAAAGTTTTCTGCTTCATAGTTCACACTGTTCTTTAATTTAAAATCGCATAACTCTCTTTAGTTTTTTAAAACCTATTTACCAAAATATCATTATCTCATATACGTCTCCACCGAGGAGCTCGAGCCTCCCCTAACAACGAGCGCCACCACGCGCGCCTAGTGCGAATTGGCAGACTTCACATGCCATTAATTGTGACATCTCGGGCATGCAGGTTTCCTCACGATGTTTTTCCTTCACCGACTGCCAGTGGTGTGAATCCGTACGTAAGTTTTCATAAACATTTTCAACTGAACCACCACGGCTCAGTTCGGTCCCATAATTTCGGAACGTATTCGTTGCAAACAAACAAACAAATAATTCATCATTCCTCTTTATAATAAAACTGCGAAAGTTTATATATATGTTTGTTACTTTTACACAAGAACTACAGAACAGATTTGCATGATATTTAGATAGTTTATAACCTGAATTAATAGGTACATATACTACTTTTTATCCCGGGAAATATGGCGATCCTCTGAATACACGGGTAAAACCACGGGAAGCCACTAGAAGTAAATAACAACCGAAACTTCGCCGAAGATAATCTTAGAAACTTATAGAAAACGATATGAAAACTTGGAAACTCACTGGGGAATAGGATACTCGAACTAACGTGTAGGGGTTTCCGTTTGTTTCCACATAAACTAGATGTATCAAACACTAGCTGCCTCCCCGCGGTTTTACCCGCGTAGTTCCCGTTCCCGAGGGAATACAGGGATAAAATATAGCCTATGTTACTCGGGGATAATGTAGCTTTCCAAAGGTGAAAGAATTTTTGAAATCGGTCCAGTAGTTTCGGAGCCTATTCATTACAAACAAACAAACAAACAAATAAATCTTTCCTCTTTATAATATTAGTATAGAAAACCTTCCTTAAGAATCACTCTATCTATTAAAAAAAACCGCATCAAAATCCGTTGCGTAGTTTTAAAGATACATAGCATACATAGGGACAGACAGACGGCGGATAGCGACTTTGTTTTATACTTTGTAGTGATAGACGCACGTATTATTTGCTAATCCTATGATATACTTTTTGTACTTATTTTAAAAGAAGTAAAGTTTATGTTTTCGTAACTTAATTTTATGCAGTAAGTATCTAAATATCCATCCATCCATTTAATTGCACAAAAATATTCAATCGCCGAGACTTAAGATATTTTATATAAGTAAGTAAGTAAATAAAGATAAAAAATTAATAATTTTATAGCGATAACACGAGAAAAACCACTAGAATCGTCTCATATAACATTTTTATGTATTCAAAGACGTTTCAACGCTAAGTGGGAAGAAATTAAAAATACACACGCAGTTCTTCTGTTTCAAGATTGAAAAATAATATCTCTTTAAGTTTTAATTCCTTTGCTCTGTTATGAAATGAGGAATTAAATGAAAATATGTAGGTAGTGTAGGTACGTACTTTTATTTACTTAGCAGGTTGGTAGTTTAGTTGGTTGTGTTCATATAAAGATAGAAATAAGTGGATTGAGATGGAAGAAATTCATGAAAATTTGGTTAAAAATATATGTACTATTTTTTTTTATACAAGATATTTATTATTGACTAGCTGCCTCCCCGCGGTTTTACCCGCGTAGTTCCCGTTCCCGTGGGAATACAGGGATAAAATATAGCCTATGTTACTCGGGGATAATGTAGCTTTCCAAAGGTGAAAGAATTTTTTAAATCGGTCCAGTAGTTTCGGAGCCTATTCATTACAAACAAACAAACAAACAAATCTTTCCTCTTTATAATATTAGTATAGACAAAACATTTACATGAATAAATAATGAATATTAACTTATATTAAAAAAAAAAAATATACCTAAGCCTTTACATATTTTCCCAAGCTCCATTGAATAGGCTTATTCGTTGCCCGAGGTAAGAACCAGCCCTCTGGTCTGGCCCTTAAAGAGTCATAAATAAATAAATGTCCTACTTGTGACAATGTGTTGATGTATGTTTGCTACTCTATCACCCCAGAACAGCTTAAAGGATCGCGATGAAATTTGGTACAGAGTTAGAATATGTTCTGGAATAACACTTAGGCTACTTTTAATTCAGGGAAATTTGAAAATCCCCCGGGAATAGTCTAAATATATAGAAATTAACTCTTATTTACTTTGGTAACAACCGATTTTTTTTCTTATACTTCGTTAAAGTTCTTACAAAGCGTAAAACTAAGCTATATTATTCCCGAGAAACTTATGTTTGTTTCTTAGGAAATAGTAAAATAAGTACCTAACTAGCGGACCCGCCCGGCAGACTTCGTTCTGCCCACCAGCGCCACCTACCGGCTCCAAATTGAGGTATTATACATAAAAACCTTCCCCACGAAATACTCCGTCATTTGGTCAAAACTGCTTGAAAATCTGTTGAGTAGTTTTTGTGTTCATCGCGTTCACACAGACAGAGGCGGCGGGGACTTTGTTTTATATGTACCTACCTATATATAGACATGGGTGAAACCGCGGTATGGCACCTAGCTAAAGCTAGGTTTACACGCTTGCCAAACCTTGGCATACTGCAAACAGTCCCAAGCCTCCACAAATCTCGTTTGGCGTTTGAAAGGCGTTTATACGCTTGTGAATGCGTCAGTCTGCAATATACATCCAAGCATGGCGGACACGGAACTTGTTTCTTCTTATCTTTATGATTTGCATCTTTCGGATTCCAGATGCATGGTTCCATTTGGTAATGTGCCTCATTCGACCAGGAACTCATTTTTTATTTATTTTTTGTAAAATCAAGCAAACGTGTGCTCGCCGCGAGATCACAGTCGCGGACCAACATGTAAATGCATCGCAAGCGCTTGCCGCAAACGCCCTTTGATCTGCGTAAAAAAACCGACACTCGACTGGATCGGAAGCAAGCAGGCACAAGCCCACGCAAGCCAAGCCAAACGCCCTTTTAAAGCCAGGTTTACACGCTTGCCAAACCTTGGCATACTGCAAACAGTCCCAAGCCTCCACAAATCTCGTTTGGCGTTTGAGAGGCGTTTATACGCTTGTGAATGCGTCAGTCTGCAATATACCTACATCCAAGCATGGCGGACACCAAACTTGTTTCTTCTTATCTTTATGATTTGCATCTTTCTGATTCCAGATGTTTTTTGTTTTTATGAATATTTACTTTATTTTATGTTTTTTTTTTCTTTTTATGTCATTCCCTACCACGCAGATATTGTCAGTGAGACTAATTCCTTGAAATGTATTATAATCTAAGTTTATTTTCATAAGTGCTTTGCATATTGGCCTATTTGAATAAAAATATTTTTGATTTTGATGCATGGTTCCATTTGGTAATGTTCCAGAAACGAAAGACTCTCCTCATTCGACCAGGAACTCATTTTTTATTTATTTCTTGTAAAATCAAGCAAGCGTGTGCTTGCCGCGAGATCACAATGGCTATTAAACGCGGACCAACATGTAAATGCATCGCAAACGCTTGCCGCAAACGCCCATTGATCTGCTTAAAAAAACCGACACTCGAGTGGATCGGAAGCAAGCAGGCACAAGCCCACGCAAGCCAAGCCAAACGCCCTTTTTACATGCTTGCGATTGTCGATCCTTGCCAAGGCTTGGCAAGCGTGTAAACGTACCATTACATGCTTGCGATTGTCGATCCTTGCCAAGGCTTGGCAAGCGTGTAAACGTACCATAATATGTCTACAGCCACACCCCCATAATCGTATATTACGATGTACAATAATAATCCACATCATAACACACAAATTATATTAACAACAATAGACATATTACGACTTACTAAAGGTAATTTATACTTACGCAATTTCGGTAACAGTTGTGGGTGTTGCCATATTAAATAAACTCAATTACTTAGGTACATAGTTATGCATTGTTTTTTTTTGATATGAGAAATTGATATTTTCTGCAACGTTTGTCGATAGAATAAAGTAGATGGTGTTTTTTAAACTTTCGCGAAATGAATTCATGATTGATATTGGTATGTAGATATATTCCTAAATGTATCTACAATGTTTTCTGATTATCCTTAAAAACGTGTTTCGATTTTTCTGATGAAATGTGTAGATATAGGATTATAGGTAGGTATAATATAGCGGGACGATTCGAGCGTGGATTATTATCAAATTATAACTAACCTCGATGTTTCGATTAATTTCCGACTCGTTATAAATGAATCATTTATTATTATGACATTTTTTATATACATAATAAACAGTAGTACTTCGGTAGTACTTCTTTTGATTCCATGATCAACATTTCTAAAACAAAAAAAAAACTTGAAAACTAGATGTCAAAATAGCCTAAGTGAATTAACTAAGAGCGCCGAAGTTAACTTACAAATTAAATGCTTTTAACTTTTAACGTAACGTCTTTAGCAAAAAGAAGTTTTTGATTAGTTTCCATTTCGTTAATTTGAGTTTGAAGTTTGTCGCAAAATATTTGCTCTACGGTTAACTTTTTTATTGATTACGGTGGACAAAGGAACTAAGCTATACAGCCTTACATACCTACAGTATACCATCTCTATAGAGGTTAATTGTAATAACTAGAAACTAGAAATATCGTAACTGTACCTAATTAAAAAAGGCAAAATCCTTAATTTTTTTTAAAACATTGATATTAACAATAAATTTATATAGATTTATTAAAATAGTATTATATTACTAAAATATGAATTTGACTACAATACGTAAAAAAAAATTACCAAAAATATTTTTACTTTTAATAAATCTATGCCTGCCAATAATTTCTGCCTTTAGAATCATTTAATAAATAGCTTCATAGGGGACAACCGCTGTGAGCGTGGAGCCGCGGGGTGCATGAAAATGTTCTCGAGAGAATCTTATGCACTCTGTTATTGCGTTATGTCACAAATCCCGCGCAAATATTTTGATGATATTTTTTTTTTAATTTAGCCGTGACATTCAGCCATTCAGTTACAGATTATAGAACGAGTTATATCGGTACTTAGTTTAGGTATCTATTATTATAATTAAAACAAATACCTAATTAATAAATAAATTTTCTGGAACATTTTTCACACACGGCCAATCTGATTCCAAACTAAGCAAAGCTTGGTAACCAGATTTTGAAATACAGATATGTACCTACCTACCTATTTTGTACATACTTATATAGAAGTTTATATCCAGACTCAGAACAAACTGACATATTCGTATCGAACCCAAGACAGCCAGGTTGAATTTAAAGTAACTAACCACAAAGCCAACCGGTCTGTCAAATGGTTCATAGCTTATCTCGGGTTTGTGACAAATTTTATATATTAGAATTTGGTTAATTTTATATAGATTACCTTTTGGCCCCAATTTTACATTTTGTCATCTGTGCATTTCTTATTGACGTGACAACGTCTTATAAATTGGTTTGCCGGGTGACACTTCAAGAAACTGCGTTACGCTCCGCTCACGTAACGTCACGTTATGTTTTAAATTGTTACTATTATTTCATCCTTCCTACTATACGAATGAATATTCACATTAAAATTATTTTACCACTCAAAGTCGTTGTCACGTAAAACTTTCGCCCGTATACCGACTTTACAGGCAACCAATTTTTTTAAACATTTTTTTTATTCAGTTGTCATCAGTCAAGATCAAAGTCAGCTGTTCCCCGCCATGGCCGTATCTCGCGTGACACTTTTGCTCGTAATCGCTCTGCTGTACATGGAATGCTGCTATACAGCCACTGTAAGTTTTAAATAAGACATAAAAAATATATTTATTTTAAAGCGTTAAAATTATTTTCTCAAAGTAGGTAATGACAATATGTATTTTTATTTATTTCCTTAGATTCCAAGAAACTTCGATCCCAGACTCAGTGATGAGATGGTGATGGCACCAAAAAAGAGGCCGTTCTGCAACGCTTTCACAGGTATTTAAAAACTCGAAATTAAAATATATATATATATTTTACCAGCGACCATTTTTTTCTCTACATCAATTTGACGATTTGATATAAAACTAGTTGATCCGCCAAACTTCGTTAGCGTCACTTGTCCGTTTTTGCAACATTTTTTAGGCTCCTATTCGTCGTAGCGTGATGATATATAGTCTATAGCCTTCCTCGATAAATGAGTTATCTAACACTGAAAAAATTTTTCAATTCGGAGTAGTTCCTGAGATTTGCGCGTTCAAGCAAACAAACTCTTCAGCTTTATATATTAGTATAGATTTCATTAATATTTCAGGATGTGGTCGCAAGAGGTCCCAAGGGGCACCTGGAATGCCTGCGCAGGAGTTAATGAGGCAACGGCAGGTAAATGCATAAATACTTAGTATTTTTTTTTTACTTTTTCGCGGACTGTTATATAAGGCATAGTAACGTAAAAACTTAAACTTAAAAGCTAGTAATGTCCTTTATAAGTAGCTACATAATTATAAGTACGTCAAAAATGTAGCTTGAAACACTTTGAAATCAGATCAATTTTTGTTTGCATTTTTTTTTCCTCAGAATTGACTACCGCATTATGTTATTTATTTTTAATTGCTATTGTTAATAGACTCCCTTGTTATTATATAACTAATCGATATACTTATCATTCAGATTATTTCCTTCTATTCATTTTTTTTTATTACTTATTTTCGTCTTATTCTAGTATATCGATGATGAAGCACTAGGCTCAATCCTGGACTCGGAAACCGCCATAGACGAACTCTCCCGCCAAATCCTCTCCGAAGCGAAGCTATGGGAAGCCATTCAAGAAGCCAGCGCAGAAATAGCAAGGAGAAAACAAAAAGAGTTCGCATTCAATAACCAATAAACGATTTAAAAAATACTAAAGAAAAAAACTTACCTGGCTGGCTGTACGTATATTACCGTAGCGTTTCTAACTAAAAATAATATGAAGATAAGCCAGATGTTCCCGCCCTTTGTCTATGTTATATTGTCAAAATAAAGACTATTTATTTATTTAATCAAGTAATTTTATGCCATAATATTGAAAGATATAGGTATTATAACATTTTTAAAATCTATTTATTTATTTTAATCAAGTAATTTTATGTTGAAAGATATAGGTATTATATTATTTTTAGAATCAGGATTACCACGAAAGTTTATTTCAAAATTGGTTGATACGTAATTTTAAACGAATGAGGTTTTATGTACTTTCCTAACTCTAATATTAACTTAAATTGAAAATACTATCCATAAAATTAATATTATTATTATATGCTATATGTTATAGTGACAGAAATGGGGACGAAAAGACTTGGCTTATGTAATTAAAAAAAAACTTTTAAAAAGTTTTTGTGACTCAATTTCTCTAGGAGGTGACTTAATTTAATTTTAGTAATAATTTTTTTTTGTAAAACATTTCTATCGTAGAGGTCAAAGACTCTTTTACTGAAAAGAGGTTTTTTAGAGTTTAAGAGCTATATTTGTATAAGGACTGTTGTTTTCTAGTCGTTAATTATAAGAAAATGAAATGTTTAAACCTAATCATGGAGATAATTAAATAAACAAAATCTCATATTTATCGATTATTTTATTTCATTCGTCCCTCATTATGCTTATTTTGTTTTATGAAATACTAGTGGTTCTCGCGGTTTTACCCGCGTACCCGGGAGATCTTCCATTTTCCAGAGGCTTTTTGAGGCTCTAGACAGTGTACCAAATGTCATTTAAATCAGTTCAGTAGTTTGAGCGTGAAAGTAAGACAGAATGACACTAAGTATATATCTTAATATATATAAATCTCGTGTCACAATGTTTGTCCTCAATGGACTCCTAAACCACTTAACCGATTATAATAAAATTCGCACACCATGTGCAGTTCGATCCAACTTGAGAGATAGGATAGCTTACATATACTTGGACCCGGTAGGTGGCGCTGGTGGGCAGAACGAAGTCTGCCGGGTCCACTAGTATGATATTAGTTGGGATTTTCTTTAGAATTCTAAGCAATTCATAAATAAAACTAACTCATTACATAAAAATATTTTTATTTACATATTTTTTTAAATATACAATCGAACTTTACTAATTGCTTTTTCATACATTTTATATTGTGTTCAAAAAAAATTATATAAATACGTCTTTGGTGTTGCAGTTTACTCGGTAATAAATGGTTATAATAATAAATAACTACGATTCGATCCCTTGGAAGATATTTTCGATGCTATCTTCTGATGGGGAAGGTTTAAAATCCTCTGTCATCTCGGGAAAATCAATCACGAACATTCCAAGTTTTGACATCTCAACTTTGTCATTTGTGATCGGTGTCCAAAACTGAAACAATTACTTAACTTTATTGACTTTGTTATTTATCCTATGACTACATGAAAAAATAAGATGAACTGGAATAAATTAAAAAAACAAATTTGAATCGTCGTATTTGTATCCTATATGTATATTGTAATACGTAAAATTTGATAAACGCTATTTGACACAACGTTTAATCACGTCAGTAAAAAATATGTCTTTCTTCAAAGAACGTGTATAAACGGCTGAGGCACTAATCGTCCTTTATTTTGTATGAGAAAATAGTGCGCCGCGGAACAAACATTTGAATACCCAGATGCTCAGCTGAAAGTGTTCATACGTGTTTCATAACTTTCAATTAAGAACCATCATACGGATTTTGATTCGAATAACGGCAAAATTCATACTAACTTTGCTCCCCCGTTTTACTCCCTTAGGGAATGAATTTTCAAAAACCCTTTCTTAGTGCTCCCCTAACCCTTGTGCAAAATTGCAAGATTCTAACCCTTATTGTTTAGGCCCTGCGTTGTTGTCACTCAGCTTCTTTTATGTACAGAAGATAGACTACAGAACATAAGACTTAAATAATCTGTGGTCCCCACGTCTTAAGACACTAAAAATACAAGAAATATCGTTCTACACAACCTACCTTCACAGCGTCAGTTCCACGCTTCTTCCTCAGATAGTTGAAGCAGCAAGACCTGAACCTCCTTGTGCCGCACGCAGAAGAGCATTCACTGCCGCAGGAGTCACAGGACAACCTCGCTGCCCAGAGGGTGCCTAACACGAATAAAAATTTATATTTTTATGTAACGATACTTTAGGTTAAAAGCCGTCTGCGCTCACCGAAACACTCCGAGTAAGGGTGTAAAAGACATCTGAGGCTAACATCTTCTGGTCCATAAAAAAAAAATAGGCTGTTCTGTTAGCATATTTAAGCTTTAGAAATTATATTAAGTGTTCCCAGAAGAAGAATTGAAGTTCCCTATTATAGAGGGATAAATAAAGCTTATATTAGTTATTCCAGATTATAAATTTGAAGTAAATCCATTCAGTAGTTTTTGCGTGAAAGCGAACAAGAATACATAGAAACTTTCGCATTTATAATATTAGTAAAATATACCTATATTAGTAACCTTTTTACCTACTTAGGTTACAGGTTTAGTTAAAATATGTGTAGTCTATACTAATATTATAAAGAGGAAAGATTTGTTTGTAATGAATAGGCTCCGAAACTACTGGACCGATTTCAAAAATTCTTTCACCTTTGGAAAGCTACATTATCCCCGAGTAACATAGGGTATATTTTATCCCGTATTCCCACGGGAACGGGAACTACGCGGGTAAAACCGCGCGGAGGCAGCTAGTATAAAATAGTTTGAAATATGAAGGCGTTTGTAAGTACATATATACCATTTGTCTTATGTTATTTAAAAGACAGAAAACTGCCCTTGATTTGTATCTAATTAAAATTCAAATTCATCCATAATTCTTTACCAAATCTATGGTAGTAAAAAGGTATGAAAAAAAAAGAAAAAAAAGTATGGTAGGTAGAAAAAAAATAAAAAAATACTTACCGATGAGCATCAGGCTGACGAGAATGGTAATCTTCATCATTTTGATTTTTTAAAGTAATACTATTCGCGCCAAATCAGAAGTAGATGACGCTGTGAAAGCTGATGTCTTTATGTAGGATATCAATTGACATCCCCTTTTTATATGGAATCAATGTTTACTTAGCTCCGATGCGTGGGAGACATAAGACATGGTGTTTTAATGCTATATTATTTGTTCAGAATTATTCTAGTGGTTTTAGTATCAATTTCATAGGAGCGAGATAAAAAGTAGTTTCATTGTCGTATGTAATACAAAGGGCGTCCATATTGCTTTCTTTTTTTTAAAGTGCAGTCTGAGTTGACAGTTGTCTATTTATTAATCGATAATAGTTCAAAAAAGGAGGTTTTATGTAACCACTATTTTTAGATTTCTTACTTAATTTAACACTTACATATGGATGCAGATAACCAATGTGTTAACCCTCATAGAATTGATTTTGAGAAAATGACGTTTAAAAATTAAACTGTCTATGTGATTTACGACTTTTAATATGATACAAATCCATTTTTATGTACTTTTATGTTTTAGATGACTTGAAACACTTTTGTAATGCAATATAAAAATATATCAAAATCTTTGTTTTCGACTTTTTGTGGGTTAACACATTATTGTTTACCAGCATCCATATATGTATAAGGGACGGTAATATAAAAAAACACGGTTTTATTAAATAATTGGCTAATTGTATTTAGAGTATAAACACATAATTATATAAATGATATTGAAAATAAAATAACTAACCAAATGTAATATTTGATACAAGTAGTCAGAACAATTGTACGAAATTTACTTAATACAGTTTTAATAGTATTAGATAGATAGATAGATTATATGTTTGTCATAAAGACAATAAATAAAATGAAAGAAAAAAGGTTCTAGTCGTCATTTTCGATCTACATCTGACTTCAAATTAGCAGGTTGTCTCAGCCTACGCGACCGCGTCTTAATCGTGTCTTCTCTTTCTAACTTCCCCGGACTAGTTGCCCTTTTCAAATTCTCAGTCTTATTGGTAAATTTTGACGGCAAAACAGATCTGGCCTGTTTTAAAGTCGATTTCTCTTTAACGGCGATAGGCGTCGAAAAATCGCTCTCCAAATTCTTAACTATATTCTGCCTTAATGATTTCTTTGCGTATGTTTTAACAGAGGTTTTTGGTGTGAAAAATTGTTCGGGTGTTTCCAACGGTGTGAAAAACTCTGGTTCGATTTTATTTTTTGGTGTTGCAACATCTAAGGATGGTTGCGTTACTATTATCTCCGGTTTGGATGTTTGTTTGTCTGTCATATTATCGAGTCTTGTCCTAACCCTGCTCGGTCTGGGTGTAATATTTTCGATTACTGGTTTACTTGTTACCGGCACGGGAATTTTGAACAGCGGTTTCTTCAATTCCTTAACTTCCTTCTCGTCGCAATCATCTAAATTGAGCTTTATTACTTTACGCTTTAGGGTTGGTATTTCCTCGTCTTTGACTATAATTTTATTGGTGATTTGTGGGGGTGGTGCTTTGTTTATTGGCGTCGATGGCGGCTCAACACTGGGACTTAGTTTAAGACTCTCAAATTCAATTTCTAAATTCTCAATATCTGGTAGTTTAACAACTTTCCGGAGTTGAGCGGAAGTGATCATTAAATTGTTGATTTCATTACGCATATACATATCTACGTCGCATTCCTGTAATATCTCGTGTATCCTAACCACAAAATCATCGGCGACATTATAATTCTCTTGGGAAAGCTCAAAGAACGCAGCCTCAATCAAAATCTGCAACTTCACCCTACCAAATTCAGATGCCATATCATTTATAACGGAATCAATTAGAAACCCATCGAAACCATACTGGGTAAACCTTTTAAAGACACTTTTCAATTTGGCATCGACATAATTAAAGCATTTTAGTGTACCATCGAAGTAATTTTTGGCTATTTCATATTCTTTTGCTCTGTAATACATTGAGGATTCTAAACCACACATTTGGGCCGCTAAAATGAGGCATAGTGGACTTTCACACGCATAACAAGTACATTTATTATGTTTGAAGAACGGCGGCATTTTAAATGCTGATACAGAATTACAGGGAACAGAGGGACTTGTAATCTTTTTGAATAGCATTCCATCTAACATTGTTTCTACGTCTTGTTTAGGTGTGAAAACTATGTCTTTAATATTTGACTCTGCTGCATTGGTATATGGTTGATTTTCGGTTGTCGGTTCGAGGCCAAGTATGTGCTTTAGGCGGTTGTCGATTTTTGTCTGAAATCAAAAAAAATATGTATCAGTATGTATTATTTTTATATTTATGCTGTAATATTTTAGCGATCTAAAATTTGTTGTTTTATTTATCTGTTTTATATTATATATTATAACAGTAACGATTCAAATATATATTATGTATCTATGTGTGTATATGAGGACCTGTAAATTGGATCAATTATGTGTAGTTAGTCTGATGTCGCTTGGATAAATAATAATAATAATTTATTTGCCAGAAACAGGTTATTAATACAAAGATAATAAATAAATAATAAATATCCTGGGACATTTTTCACACACGGCCAATCTGATTCCAAATTAAGCATCAAAGTGAGCTTGTGTTATGGTAACCAGATAGCTGATATACTACATATACTACTTTTTTAAATACATACTTATATAGATATTTACATCCAGACACAGAACAAACAGACATATTCATGCATACAAATGTTTGTCCTGGGTGGGAATCGAACCCACGACCCGCGTCTTGAGAGTCAGGGTCACTAACCACAAAGCCAACCGGGTTGTCAAGATGTTCTAAAGAAAAGAGAAGTTCCACATGCTTTGCCATAATGGCGTGCAAATATACAATATTACGAAAGCCTAATTGTCAATTTAAGTTAATATAATATAAAAATAAGTAAAAATGTCATCATCTAAATTAAATCAATGTTATTTATGTTTTGTAAGTAAAAAGTCTTTAATAGAATAAACATTATTTTCATGCATCAATGTCTTGAGTCTAGCTTTAAAAGACTTAATAGGTAAACTTGTCATGTGAGTAGATAATTTTTCCTTTCCAGTGTTGATATTATTATATGTTTCTATCACATACCTGTGCATCATCAACATTGTGTGTATTAGTTAATAATGCGCACAGCGTCCCTTGCGCGTGCGCAGTCGCCGTCACCACGGTACAGGCGCAGGCGGCGCGAGCTCGACGCCACGACAACAATGCCCTGCAGGTGTACACCGCGGTAGTGCCGGTAGTACACGAGCGGTAGGCGAGACGGATTGTGTGGATACGACGGGGGAGGTAGCATGAACCTAGAATATAATTAATCTATATATATAAAAATGAATTGCTGTTCGTTAGTCTCACAAAAACTCGAGAACGGATGGACCGATTTGGCTATTTTTGGTCTTGAATTATTTGTGTAAGTACAGGGAAGGTTTAAAGCATTCAGCTTTTTTATTAATTGATTCTGAGGCAGTACAAAGTTTGCCGGGTCAACTAGTCTATATATATAAAAATCAATTGCTGTTCGTTAGTCTCATAAAAACTCGAGAATGGATAGACTGATTTGTCTATTTTTGGTCTTGAATTATTTGTGTAAGTACAGGGAAGGTTTAAAGCATTCAGTTTTTTTTATTAATTGATGCTGAGGCAGTACGAAGTTTGCCGGGTCAACTAGTAAATAATAAATATCTTGGGATATTTTTCACACACGGCCAATCTGATTTTAAAGCTTCAAATGAAACTTGTGTTATGGTAACCAGATAGCTGATATACTACATGTACTACTTTTAAATATATACATATTATAGATATTTACATCCAGACACAGGTATCTATACTAATATTATAAAGAGGAAAGATTTGTTTGTTTGTTTGTAACGAATAGGCTCCGAAACTACTGGACCGATTTCCAAAATTCTTTCACCTTTGGAAAGCTACATTATCCTCGAGTAACATAGGCTATATTTTATCCCTGTATTCCCACGGGAACGGGAACTACGCGGGTAAAACCGCGCGGAGGCAGCTAGTGTGATATAAACTTAGAATAGTAATGTTTTTCTTTCTCTCACGTATTACGTACAGCCCGGTTGGTTTTATGGTTAGTGACCCTGACTACCAAGCCGCGGGTCGTGGGTTCGAATCCCACCCAGAACAAACATTTATATGCATGAATGTCTGTTTGTCCTGTGTCTAGATGTAAATATCTATATAAGTATGTATTTAAAAGTAGTATATCGGCTATCTGGTTACCATATCACAAGCTCTGCTTAGTTTGGAATCAGATTGGCCGTGTGTGAAAAATGTCCCAGGATAATTTTTTTTATATATATATATGTACTTACCAGTATTAGTGATAGATATATAATGCCTCTGTATATTTGTGACAGATGTGAGAGCACTAGGTCCGTTGTCTGCACACAACATCGACTGAGCTTCTAACAATCTCCCCATCGCCATCTCCACTGTAGAATAACAAATAACAATATTTTAGTGTTATTTAAACTTTTGCAAACAAAATTCACGATTAATATAAATAATGGGACGATTCGCGCGTGGACTATTATCAAAATCTTTTTTATTCAAATAGACCTCAATAAAGCACTTATAAATAGTCATCAAAATATAATATATAATATTAGTAAGATAAAACATATATAACGTGAAAATTCGTATGTATAGATATTTGTTCCTCTTTCAAACAAAATCTAGTGAAAGGATATTGGACAAAATCTGGTACAGATAGTTTTTAATCGGTATAAAAACATAGGCTACTTTTTAACCAAGGAAAATTTAAAATCCCTGGGAACGGGGGTGAAACCGCAGGTAGCCACTACTATGTATGACGATCACGATGAAATTCGGCACAGATTTAGAATATGTTCTGGAATAACATAGGCTATCCAGGAAATTTTTAAGATCCTGGGAACGCGGGTAAAACCGGGAAACCACTAGTAATAATTATGTACTTACAATTAATTTCCGGGTGTTCCTGACAAGTTTTGATTAAATGTGCCTGAGCTAATTTCACAAGTCTTGCTGATTCACCAATTGATCCAATTTTACTGTAGAAAATCTGTAAAAGAAAAATATATATATGATTAGTGTCCCTAGATACTCGGACAAATAGATCAGTAAGTCTGTGTGTCTGTCTGTCTCGCTTTTACGCAAAAACTACTGAACCGATTTTAATTACATTTGGTACACAGATAGTCTAGAGCAGGGGTGGCCAACTTTTGTGGAGAAGAGATCGACTTTTTTTTTAAAACTGTGTCGCGATCGACCCATTTCTTAGATAATAGGGGTGTTTATGTAATGTGCTTTTATACAAACAATGATTCTTGCAAGTTCTATGATTACTAGAAACGTAACTAGATACTAGAAACGTACTAGAAATGTAAGGCAGTAAATGATTATTATGGAACATGTAAGTGATCGAAAATGTTCCAGGATATTTATTTATTTGTTTGTTCTGTGTCTCGATGTAAATCTTAATATATATAAATCTCTATAAAAATATTAAATATATTAAAATAATATATAAAGCCGTGGTGGCTCAGTTGGGAACGCACCGACTCACGATCATGAGGGTGCCGGTTCAAATCCCTGGCCCGTACCTCTGAGTTTATAAAAACTTACGTCCGGATTCACACCACTGGCTTTCGGTGAAGGAAAACATCGTGAGGAAACCTGCATGCCTGAGATGTCACTATTAAAGGCATGTGAAGTCCACCACCGCACTAGGCCGCGTGTGGACTATGGGCTGCTCCCCCTCGATGTTAGGGGAGGCTCGAGCTCCGAGCGTGGAGACGTATATGAGCTGTTGATGATGATGAAGTGATCGAAAATGTCCCAGGATATTTATTTATTTGTTTGTTCTGTGTCTGGATGTAAATAACTATATAAGTATATATTTAAATGTATTATATGTAGTATATCAGCAATCTTATTACCAACAAACCATAGTTTACTAGTTTTATTCTAAACAGAGAACTCCCCTAAAAAGGGACAGATATATATAATGAAAGAGACGGAATACTTACGGCGACATCACAAAGGAATATGAGTGCTGTTTGTATGTAATTAAGGTTGTTTATCAATTCTTTACACCACTGAGCCGCTGTAGACATGATATTGGCTAGAGATTTGGTATTTGTCTTCATATGGCTAATAATAATGCCTGCATTCGTTATGTATGCTTCTCTGAAAACAGAAAATACATCACTACATATTATAAAACAAAGTCGCTTTCCGCTGTCTGTCACTATGTCTTCTTAAATCTGTAAAACTATGCAACGGATTTTGAAGCGATTTTTTTTCAAGAGGAAGGTTTTTATATACAATAGATACATAATATGTTAGAGAAACACTGTCAATTTTGGTTTCTAAAGTGATGTTAAGCATTGCACGCGTGCGAAGCTGGGGCGGGTCGCTAGTCTATACTAATATTATAAAGAGGAAAGATTTGTTTGTTTGTTTGTAATGAATAGGCTCCGAAACTACTGGACCGATTTCAAATATTCTTTCACCTTTGGAAAGCTACATTATCCCCGAGTAACATAGGCTATATTTTATCCCTGTATTCCCACGGGAACGGGAACTACGCGGGTAAAACCGCGGGGAGGCAGCTAGTGTTAAATAAAATAAATATCATAAATAAACTTAGCAGAGCTTGTTAAATTTATATGAAAGGAAACAACATTTAATCCAGCTCTTTATCCTAACTATTTTCCCGGGATAAAAAGTAGCCTATATCCTTTCTCAGGCTCTAGAGTATCTATGTAACAAATTTTAGTTTTAGCGAAAGAGACAGACAGAGTTACTTTCGCATTTATAATATTAGGATTAAGGTATTTTAATTAAAGTTTAGTACATACTTGTCATCGATGAACTCGGCAATTTGACAGCATATATTCGCCATTTGCAATCCGTGAACTGTTTTGTACAAATTTAAAAATTGATATACAAAAAGTTGCGCCATCTTGAGTGCGAGCGAGAGGTTCGATGTGTTCTTCACTGAAAATAAATAAATATAAGTTTATTTTCATCATCATCAGGCTATTATAGGGGGTCCTGACTGATTCCCGGGGACCTTCAATTTTCCCGGGATATATCCTATGTCCGTCTCCTGGTTCTAAGCTACCTTCCCGCCAATTTTCAGCCGAAGCAGTTCAGCCGTTCTTGAGTTATAAGTAGTGTAACTAGCACGACTTTCTTTTATATATATAGATTACGCTACGACCAATAGGAGCGGAGCACCAATGGAAATTGCAAAAACGGGAAAGATGTGACATACATAGTAATAGAATAGAATAGAATAGAATAGCATTTATTTATAGAAAATGAACGTACACTTGCTAAAAAATTAAACTAAGACAAAGACCATAAGAAATAAAAACAAATCAAGAAAATAAACAATAAAAAATACAAGTTTGTAATTGTACGCCGCATTCCCTATAAACGAGGCTGGCAACTCAGCGTTACGCTGTGTCGATAAGCAATTCGACACAGCACTGATTTTCAGTGCCCGCCCCCGTGACATTCCGATGTCAGTAAGCCCACAATACAGTTATTTATAATAATTAATATAATCATATAAGAATAGATACACAAGCATAGGTATTACAAATAATACAATGAAAATAATAATAACAATAAAAGCAAGAAGCGTCGCGTGAGTGAAGGGGGGAGTTGCGGAGGATATTCACCGGTTGTGGCCGCGTTCAGAGATCAGTTAGAGTTCGGCACAGGACTGCGGTAGGGAGCAACAAACCACGCCCCTGGCGCTGGCGCATGGCGAGCAAATTGAACCTGATTACGAGCACACCTAGTACGCTGGGTCATTTTTTTGCTCCTGAAGAAGATATTTCTTCATATGTAATCTGAAGGAATGTAATGATTTGAGGTCTCTCATGGGTGGTGGAAGATCGTTCCAGCAGCGAGTAATAATAAACCTTACCGTGAAGCAATAAGATAAATTTTTCCTTAACATTATAAAAAGTCAAAAAGTCTAAATATATATTATGAATCACATAACTAACCTGAGTCTAATTCCTTCACTATAAAGGTCCACATTTGAACAGCATCGAAAGCTTTTAGACACGCTCCGTGCTCTTGAGGTATTGTTTTTGTAGCAAGCACTAATTCTGGATCGACATTCTGTGAAATAAATATATATTTTATGTTAAAAATATTAATCTACACTAATATTATAAAGAGGAAAGATTTGTATTTTTGTATGTAACGAATAAACTCAAAAAGTACTGGACCGATTTTAATAATTCTTTTTTCATTAGAAAGCTACATTATCACTGAGTAACATAGGCTATATTTTATACCTGTATTCCAACGGGAACGGCAACTACGCGGGTAAGAGGCAGCTAGTAATTATATATAGCATGTATCTAAAACTAGTATGTACATGGGTATATGTATTATATCAGCTATCTGGTAACCTCAGAACAAGGTAAGCTTAAATGTGAAATTGCCATGTGAGATAAATGTCCCAAGATATTATTATTATCATTATCAGCTCATATACGTCTCCACCGAGGAGCTCGAGCCTTAAACATTGAGGGGGTGCAGCCCATAGTCCACACGCGCCTAGTGCGGTGCGACTTCACAAGCCTTTAACAGTGACATCTCGGGCATGCAGGTTTCCTAACGATGTTTTCCTTCACTGAAAGCCAGTGGTGTGAATCCGTACGTAAGTTTTTATAAACTCCAAAAACATTTTAATCTAATATAAAATACACCTATTAATCTAACAGTTACTCAAATAAAATTTAACTTCATTCCAATTATTTGTAAAAAAATTAATAAGAGGGGTTTGAACCTTCAAGTCTTAGTATTAAAAGACCAACCTTCTATATTCTATTATTATTTATCATAACTTGGAATTGCATTAGCCTTGTGTTTATTATTTTCTAACTTACCGGCTCTTTTATCTTCCAATTATACTTTCGACTGGCATCTGCCAAATCAAACTCCGCCTTCATAAACAATAATGTTGCGTGAATTACTTTCAAGTCTGTTGTATTTGCCTGAAAATAACATTATATATGTATTACTAGTGGTTCCCCGCGGTTTCACCCACGTTCCCGAGGGTATCTTAAATTTTCCCGGGATAATAATAAGAATGTTTATTTTCTTCTTCCTTCAAAATCACAATCGAAATCAAATATTTTTTATACAAATAGGCCTCAATAAAGCACTTATGAATAGTCACTATTAAAGCTCGGTTCTGAAAGTTGTTTTTTACTGAGAAGAGCCGGCAATAAACTCAGTAATTACTCTTTTCAAAAAAATCACCCCTTACTAACTAGGTATAAAATACTTATTTTTGGACAAAGGTACATTTTCTCATGAAACACGGTAAGAGTATGTAAGAGAAACTGGTGGCAATGAAATGGTTTAAAGTCGTATTCGGTTGATTTTAGGATCTTTTTTAATTGGCCAACTATAACTCGTTAACCTGTAAAGCCAACTTAGCCGTGATAGTTTTTTCCTTTTTAAATTCATCATATAGTACAAGCATGAACTTTCATACATATCTACAAATAACCGTTATTTTGTTAGAGGCGACATATGGCTCTAACTAAAATACAACTTTTAAGCTTAACATTTCCTAAACAGAACCCTGAATTGGAAAGCGTTTTTAACACAACTTTTATCCGGCTCGAAGGACCAATGTAACGGTGATATCTTAGATTTTGGTGTAAACAATTTTAATCGTGCAATTTATTTAATGGCGGGAGAATAAGTGAAAAAAATCAAAACAATAAAGTATCGTGGATGCATCGGTTGAAGAAAGTATGAATGGATTGAGTGAAAGGTGATATGTGTAAGAAGGGAGTGATGACTGAAATGACGGCTGACACACAGGAATGGAAGAAAAATACATGTTGTGTCGACCCTGCTTAGACCCGGCGCGATAAGGGCAGGAAGAAGAAGAGGAGGATAAAATAAATAAATAAATAAATATCCTGGGACATTTTTTCACATACGGCCAATCTGATTCCAAACTAAGCAGAGCTTGTGATATGGTAACCAGATAGCTGATATACTACATATACTACTTTTAAATACATACTTATATAGATATTTACATCCAGACACAGGACAAACAGAAATATTCATGCATACAAATGTTTGTCCTGGGTGGGATTCGAACCCACGACCCGCGGCTTGAGAGTCAGGGTCACTAACCACAAAGCCAACCGGGCTGTCATCCGTCGCTTGAACAATTTAATAAGCTATCTAACAATATGCCACACAATAAGAATGGTATTACTTACAGGTACGTTCTCAAATCTCTCCAATAAATCTGTGATTACTTTGTTATAATATTCGCTGTTGAGTGTCCTAACGACTGTTGGAGTGTCTAATATTATTTCATAAAGTGTGTTCAGTAATACATCTTCATTTTCACCTGAAGACAAAAAAAGTAAGCATTAAATAATTATAATATCCTGGGACATTTTTCACACGCGGCCAAACTGATTCCAAAGTAAGCTTGTGTTATGGTAACCAGATAGCTGATATACTACTTTTAAATACACACTTCTATACATAATTACATCCAGACACAGAACAGACATATAGATTCAAATCCACGACTGGCGGCATGAAAGACAGGGTCACTATCCATTAAGCCAATTAACATTCACGGGATAAAAAAATTGATAAAAATAAAGTAGCCTATGTGCTATTCCAGAACATATTCTAACTCTGTGCCAAATTTCATCGCGACCTCTTCAGCTGTTGTTGAGCAAAAGAGTAATAAACATCCATACATACAAATATTGCTTATATGCTTGGAAAGTCAGAATTTGGAATTAACTCTATATAACATGTAATGTAAAACACCTATATAAAAAACTAGCTGCCTCCGCGCGGTTTTACCCGCGTAGTTCCCGTTCCCGTGGGAATACAGGGATAAAATATAGCCTATGTTACTCGGGGATAATGTAGCTTTCCAAAGGTGAAAGAATTTTTGAAATCGGTCCAGTAGTTTCGGAGCCTATTCGTTACAAACAAACAAACAAACAAATCTTTCCTCTTTATAATATACTAGTGGCTCCCCGCGGTTTCACCCGCGTTCCCGGGATAAAAAGTAGCCTATGTGTTATTCCAGAACATATTCTAGCTCTGTGCCAAATTTCAAGCAAATCCCTTCAGCCGTTGGAGCGTGAAAGAGTAACAAACATCCATACATACATCCATACTTACAAACTTTCGCATTTATAATATTAGTAGGAAGTATAGAAGTATAGATATATCTATTTCACGATCATAATATTAGTAGGTAAGTACTTACATTTGATCCATGGAACATTTTTCAGTTGAGTCAACTCATTTAAAGATGTCCACACGCCGGCTACGGCGTTCATAGCTGGCCACATTTTGGCGTACTTAGAATATTCGTGTTTCAATAGATTGCTGTAAAATGTTAAAAATATTTTTATCTATACTAATATTATAAAGAGGAAAGATTTGTTTGTTTGTAATGAATAGGCTCCGAAACTACTGGACCGATTTCAAAAATTCTTTCACCTTTGGAAAGCTACATTATCCCCGAGTAACATAGGCTATATTTTATCCCTGTACTCCCACGGGAACGGGAACTACGCGGGTAAAACCGCGGGGAGGCAGCTAGTTTATGAATAAGAATATAGCCGTATAAAGTCGACTCTAAATAGGAAAAGACAATATATTCCTCCGTTAAATAAATCCATACTCACTCCATCCATATCCATAAAACTACAGAACCAATTTAAATGAAATTTGGTACACAGATAATCCAGAGCCTGAGAAAGGACATAGGCTACTTTTTATCCCGGGAAAATTGAAGACCCCCGGGAACGCGGGCGAAGCCGCGGGGGGGCACTAGTTCCAAATAAAAAAGATTTCACCCGTGTACCCGGGAAATGGAAGATCTTTTCCTGGGGTAAAAAACTGCCTATGTCCTTTCTCAGGCTCTAGAGTTCTAGACTAACTGTGTACCAAATTTCATTTTAGTAGTTCAGTAGTTTTTACGTGAAAGCGAGACAGACAGAGTTACTTTCGCATTTATAATCTACTAGTGGCTCCCCGCGGTTTCACCCGCGTTCCCGGGATAAAAAGTAGCCTATGTGTTATTCCAGAACATATTCTAGCTCTGTGCCAAATTTCAAGCAGATCCCTTCAGCCGTTGGAGCGTGAAAGAGTAACAAACATCCATACATACAAACTTTCGCATTTATAATATTAGTAGGATATATATAAAACAAAGTCCCCGACGCTTCTGTCTGTCTGAACGCGATGAACACAAAAACTACTCAACAGATTTTCTTGCGGTTTTCACCGAATTACGAAGTATTTCATGGGGAAGGTTTTTATGTATAATACATCAATTTGGAGCCGGTAGGTGGCGCTGGTGGGCAGAACGAAGACTGCCGGGTCCGCTAGTATTATATAAGTATAGATTATTTTTATACAACTCACCTAAACTTTAAGTTTGACAAGAAAGGCTCTATATTCCCATAGTAATTCTTCTCCATAACAATTTTACTAGCCTCCAAGACAGACATGTTTTGAAGTAAATTCTCTTTCTCTTCAAGCTCTTTATCTTTCAAAGATTTTGCTTTAATATCCATAACTAAACTCATATATTTACAATTATCCGTTAAATTTTGTGCAAAAATGAGACTTAAATACGCATCAATAAGTGCTATTTCATATAACTTGTAGTCAGATTCACATATGCTCTTATTAAACAAAGCTCTGCATACATTTTTTGTTTCACCATACTGTGTATTCTCTAACTCATTTTTAATATATATATCAAATAATTCAATTGAATATTTATACGTTTGTGAACTGTTTAATTTCACAGCCATATTGTGTATATCAGTTTGAATTTTCATGAAATAATTCTTATAATTGTTGCAACCGATATTTTTTAATTCATTTAAAATTATATATTGCTCTTTCACCACAGTAAGGAAGGTTGGCAGTACATTTTCATCGTTCGATTTGTCTTTTATAAACAATTTCACAAGTAAAAATAGCCTTAGACTATCATGTAACCCTGTTTTAACCTTACAATTGTCACATTTCAATAGCTGTTCAGTATTCTTAAGTTTTTTCATTAAAAACAAAATTATATTCAGGCATATTTCTTGCATTTTCACTGAAAACTTATGTATATACTTCTCCGTAAACAATTTCAATAATTGATTTAAAAATGGATATGTAGCTGAGATAGTATTTTCGTATCCCATCTTTTCTGTGGTCTCACAGGAGACTGTTAGACTATTCAATATGGTCTCCATATATGAGGAATCCATGTTCACCGTAAACAAACAACAAAACGTATTAGAATAGAATGTTTGCAAGCAATGGAATATGTCTGGACGGTGTCCCAAAAGCGTAATACAAGATCTAACAATGTCATTAAGCGATGAATCCTTAAATTGAACTTTAGAAGCGTTTTCCGCTACACAATACATGCAATCATTCATTTTCACATACAAATCTAGTGTGTCTTTATCGTTTAAAGTCTTGAAGGTATCCATATCACATTTTGTGAGACTTTGGAATATGTTTTTATATGTTATATTAAGCTCTTTCGGTGCTGTTTGACTGTATAAATGAAAGAGTTTCTTCACTAAATAACTGAGAATATTTGAAGTGAATTGCACAGAATCATATATGTGTATGATTCTTGTTGTATCTTCGGTTAGTTTTTGTAAGAGTTTTGTTATGCATATCTTTGGTTTTAACTTCTCTAAGTAGTTTATACGGTCTGCGACAATGTTCCAATATGTTTTCACGTATTCATTAAGTAGTGTCTTGTTTTCGAACGGCATGTATGATAGCTTCAGTACGAGTCCTGGTGGTGGAGGCGTGTCCTAGAAATGAATAGTCACTTATTAGCAATAGCATTTCTCTTCTCAGCAATAGCAACCTTCCGAAGCGAGCATTAGAGTCGACGTTTCATAAATGCCTGTGAAGGTCTATTTCATTATTTCATATGAAAACTAAACTGCTAAATAATAGTTTTTGAGGTCTGTACTTAATATCATTTTCTCAAAAAAATAAGCTTTCACAACTTCTGCACAACAGCTTTACATACATTTGCAGAGATCTTAAATTTTCTTGGCTAAAAGAGCATAAAGGAGTATGCTATTCTAGACTGTTGTCTATCTCTAAAATAATCCTGTAGTAAGATTGCCTCATCCAGTGACGGATTAAGACTTCTTATGCCCTAAGCAATCCACGCCCATGGGGTGTCCTGATGTCAACTAGAATCATTAATTATTATTTTTCATTAATAAACCATTTTTTGTTCAGTTTTTGATAACGTGAGAGTGAGACGTGATGACCTAAGGATGATTTTTTTGTGCTTCTTCTGGTGCCCCCGCCCAAACGTGCCCTAGGCAATTGCTTTATTTGTTTAAGTGTTAATCCGTCACTGGCCTCATCACATTAGTATTTAATTTATATTATGTTTTTCTGAATTCATATGTTTTTGAATTGCAATTCAGATATATATGTTTTATATTCTATTATTTTATGTTTTTGTTTAGCTGTAATTTGTTTAATATATCTTAATAAATAAATCATTTGATAAGTAGTTTTATCATAAATAACCACCTTATTCTAAAATAAACCTATTGTAACTTACCATCCTAACAACATGTTTATGTATATGATTGATGCAGGCCAATGCCTTCACACTGTCAGCTTTAGGTAGGCCACGGGTTCCTCTCACACACTCTATGCTTAACGTCAGCAGAGCCTCCACATCCACTTTGTCCCGCCATGATGGTACTTTCTCTAAGTTCCTGAAAAATCAAAGAAACATAGTAAGTAGTTGCTAATCAGATTTTATGAAATGTCTCTTATTGTTACTAAAATATTGACCAATCTCATTCCAAAATAAGTAGAGCTTGTGATATGGTAACCAGATAGCTAATATTCTACATAAAATACTTCTAAATACATATTTATATAGATAATTGCATTCTGGATTACTATTTACTGGAGTAAATATCTATTTTTAAAGTGTTTTGAATATTATATTGCGTTCTTTTGCCCATTATTAGGGTTTCAGACGACCAGGTTAGGAGATATATGGGCTAGTGCTGAAGATAATTGAGACATTGAGACTATTAATATAAATAGTACCTGCACAAAATACAAAGAACGTTCAATGCAAAAGTTCCACGATCTTTTGACAATTTGTTGGCTATAGTTTGATATTCACAATACACTTTATCAATGTCGCACTGGTCTTTAATTGATCCGTCTGCTTTCAGTTTCACGATGAATTCATTGGCTGCCATTTTAACTGGGTTTCTAAAACACTTTTTATTAAAAAAACGCAGTAAACACTGAATTACTTTCAAATATACACTGTCCGTTACATTCAATTCATAAAAAGAAACATGAATGACGAATCATAGACAAGAAATTAGGGGATCACACCCGTAGACAGAGAAACGATCACACCGATAAAACAATAATACGTTCTCGTTGCACAAAATGCTGTCATTATCTAGTTGATTAAATTGATCAATTAAGACAAGTGTCCTCATAAAAATATTTAAAAGAAGGAATATTTTTTTTTAATAATATTATTATCTTTTTAATATGTATCATACAGTACAAACGTCAACTATCTTGCTTCCATAAAATCATATTCGTAATAGAAAACAGTATTTAATTTAATATGTTCCGTAAAGTTCCGTTAAATACGTTCAAGAAAGATGGTGAGGAGTTTTTATTTTAAAAATTCTATCATATTTTTCTAAAACTACAATATAATGAGTAACATTTTATAAGCCAGCAAATAATGTAAGAAACTTATGTTTAAATAGATATAAATACGCAATATTAAGAATAAGATGTAACGGTAATTGTCACCTAGTTATATTGCATTATAATTATTATTAAAATTACTAAATCGATAAGATTTTATCAAAAATCTATAGACTTATTATTCGATTTATTAAAGAAATATTGAGTTACGTTTCGTTTTACTCTATGACCAAACCTTCAAATAAACAAGCAGTTCGATCGTTTGAAATCGTTTCGTTCATTATGTCAAAAATGGCGCCATTGATTGGCAGTTATCCTCAGATTTTGTGATGTGGTGTGATTTGAAAACAATGATATAATTATCGCTTCTTACTTACCGGCATGTGAATTCGTCAAACGAAAAACATCAAGTAATTTTAACACTTAAAAAACAGGTAAAATGTCTTCACCTTTTGGATTTTCTCTGTGAACATAGATGCCGGCCGGTTAAGAGGAGTAAAATTTCCCTGTGCAATAGTAATAGCAAAGCGAGGGTGCTGTGGGAGGTGTATGTTGCTTCCTCAGGACGGCTTCTGGTATGAGTACCGAACTGTGAGACCGGCGCCTCTCTGAAATGTGCGATAAAAATATACCCTAAATAATCAATCCAGTGAGTCTCTCACCCCCGGCCTGAGCCGAGGCACGGTCCCGCGAGGGATACCTTCAGCGCTGTTTCACTTGCCCGTAAAGGTGTAAAAGCCATGAAACTTCTAGTCCAATAAAAAAAAAACCGGCGCCTCTCTTCAGCCTAGATGACGGCCATCGTGGACTGCGGACTGTTTTATCCAGTATGAGACGGTCACTCGGCCTTCTGACCCTAATATAAAAAAATATATAATATTGATATACCCCTGTCGTTAGAGAAGCCCTTGTCAGTGTGTTCTATCCTTGAGGGATTTTATTCGTTAGTTATTTGGTCCTTCATCTGAGCTGAATCTTGTGTACCAAGTTTTAATGTTGTATTTTTTGCATATTTTCCATAATTAGATATATAGTAAACTAGTGGCTCCCCGCATTCCCAGGGAAATAATTTGTCTGTGTTAATCCAGGTTATAAACTATCAGTGTTCCAAATTTCATTCAATTCTGTTCAGTAGTTTTTGTGTGAAAGCAACATACATTTATACATCCCTACACATAAATATTTGTGTTTATAATATTAGTACTAAATAAGTTATAATCTGTTGACTGGTACCTACCTCTTAGTCTAAGAAATATTGTTTTCAAACAATAATAAAATTTAATTTATAAATATTGTTTCAGAATCAATTACAAGCACAATGAAGATACTTACAAAATACTACTTATTGCTCTTCATTGCCATTGCTGCATTCAATATAGTTTCCAAATACATATTCGACAGAGTATATGAGACCACCCACACGGTCATAGATGAGCTTTTCCACGTACCACAAGGAATGGCATATTGCCAACGGAACTTCACACACTGGGATCCGAAGATAACCACTTTGCCGGGCTTGTACTTAGTTTCTGCAGCATTTCTCGGGACGTATATGGATTGCAATCTTTATAACTTGAGATTTGTAAACTTAGTTGCATCTGGTTTGAATTTACTGTTATTTGTGTCAATTTTAAAGTTCATATACGGGAATATAGGGGCTAGTCAAACAAAAATCATTATGCAGGCTTTCAATCTAGCTATTTTACCTCCTTTGTATTTCTTTTCACACCTCTATTATACGGATACATTGTCTCTCACATTTGTATTAGCATTTTCAAGGTTGTGTTTTACAAACCATTATAAGTTATTGATACTGATGTTTGGATTATGTAGTGTTATGATGCGGCAAACGAATATTGTGTGGGTAGCAATGGTTTTAGGGCATAAAGCTCTACATATACTCATAAAAAGCTCACGGGTTTACGGTAATGATTATCTAACAAAAGCCAAATTGAGTAAGCACTCCATGATAGCCCGTGATGTTGATGCATCAAAGCTGAAACGTTACTACACCCTGTCAGACGCATTCATTGCATTGAAATACCATATAAGAACATGTTTTGTTACGTTTTTTCACTTTTTAAACATGCAAGACTGGTTAGTTTTACTCATGCATTCATTTATACTGATGTCTTTTGTAGGTTTTGTGTATGTTAACGGGTCAATAGTTGTAGGTGATAAGTCAGCTCATGAGGCAACACTGCATTTACCGCAGTTATTGTATTTTCTAATTTTCTACGGTGTATTTGCGATGCCATATGTTCTATCTAGATTTAAAACGACATGTCAAATGATTTTGGTGAATAAATTTAATGTAATTCTGTTGGGTATTCTATTTGGGATAATTGTACATTTCAATACAATAGTCCATCCATATTTATTGGCTGATAATAGACATTACACATTTTATATATGGAACAGATGGTTTGGTAAATATGATTTCGCAATATATGCAACAATTCCGTTGTATATCTTCCTATTGTTCAGCTTATATGATAATTTGAGGGATCAAAACTGTATTTCCTTCTTATTACCATACACAATATGTTTATTTTTAGTGTTGGCGCTACAAAAAATGATTGAAGTGAGATATTTTTTGATTCCCTACATAATATTGAGACTCCGTTTCTCTAGACCGTCTCATTTGGTTGTTATATTAGAATTTTTATGGTACTTAAGTTTAAATTTCGCCTCGTACTATGTGTTTTTCAATAAAGAAATAATGTGGTCTGATTTTAATTATGTACAAAGAATTATTTGGTAAATTAAGTCAATTAATAAATGTTATTATATAATTTAATGACGATATAATCGTCATTCAGTCACAATTAATTGCTAATATAAATAATTAAGTATTGTATGTAACAATAAAAAATAAGTAAAGTCATATAAGGTTTATTATACGTTAGATTTTTGTTCCATTAAAATGTAATAATTATTTTTTAATTCCAAAGTTTTTGTAATAAAATTATTCATAAGTATAACATTTTGTTTCTTTCATATACTCCATATCTATAATGGCCGCCCCGACTCACGATATGAGCGTGTCGGTTCGAACCCGTACCTGAGATTGAAAATAAACTTCCGTACGGATTCACACCACTGGCTTTCGGTGAAGGAAAACATCGTGAGGAAACCTGCATGCCTGAGATGTCACTATTAAAGGCATGTGAAGTCGCACCGCACTAGGCGCGTGTGGACTATGGACACCGCCTCGTTGTTAGGGGAGGCTCGAGCTCCGTGCGTGGAGACGTGTATAAGCTGATGATGATGTTGGTTGGTCATAAAATTTTAAATAAAACACGTTCTCACATATTTCATATATGTAACTTTGTAATATACAATTTTAATTATATAATTTAAGTGCTTATATAAAATCACTGATTTCAATTCACTATTACCCAGGCCTTAATACGTGAGGTGGTTTATACAAAGTTCTATCTCTTTTTATTGTATGACATTGGACAGTGACAGATATATTTATAATTTAGGGGTTGTCTCCATCACCTTGAACCTAGATAGAAAACAGATTAATTTTGGATATATTAATGCTCACAACTCATGAAACTATCATTGATTTTGTAAGGTAAGCTCTCATTTATTTTATTTAATCTTTATAATAACACTTTATTTTTAAATAACATATGAATTAAAAAAAAAACATACAAAATATGAGCACATTAAGTACTTTTACGAATATAGGTACCTACTTAGTTATTCGTAATCTGGGTAGTAAAAGCACAAAAATTTGGAAAATATAAAAAAAAATTGTTTTCAGGCGTATTTTTAGTTGTAGGAACGTGGTGTTTGGGTCACCCTTTGCTAAACTTGCTATAACATACCTCACGTAATAAGTAGGAATTATTTTAACAAAACAAATCGATGTACACTATTATATAGTTTATCACAAACTTATTTATTAAAAATAATTCTAGAACTACATTAAAAATTGGATGATATTATTGTATAAAAAAAATCAGAAAAAAAAATCTTCATGTAACACTATCAAAATTTTATAAATAAAAAAGATACAAATTAATTGTACAATCTCGTTAATAATAAAACATATAAATAAAAAAATCAGCTGATAATTCAGTGTGCCAAGTTATATATTTTTATTATTACGTATTTTTAGACGGATCCCTACTAAAGCTACATTTGGCCGTAAATTTTACCTTATTAGCCTCGTCTCTGTTTATCATTATATCGTGCGAAAGAGAGGTAAAACTTACGGCTGGGAACCCTACGATGTTATAAGAGCCAAACTGTAAATATTAAAAAGTTTAAAAACTTAGCTATACTAGCCTCACTGACAATAATTTCGTACTTTGGTACACCACAACATCTACAAATATTAGGGAATTATATACCTTATGTAATAGACTTACAGTCCATTTTCTTTTAAACCTCTTTTGTTATATTTTTTTATTACTAAATGACATTTCCGATTCCGAATAGGTAAAATTGTCTTGATCAATCTGACAGGACGTCAATTTGTCACTGGTTTTAGTTTAGTTTATTGCACATAGAATCGGGTCCAACATGTCCCAAGTGAGTAATAAGCTGATGTAGGCAGCTCGGGCTCTGCCCTTACGCCTGATAATAGTGATTTAATACAACCTTATAGTAATACTTAGTAAAAAAAAGGAAAAAAACTTGCGTTAAAAGATGTTCATTTTAAAATGTCCCTTACACCTTTATCAAAATGGTTCATCTATATTTTCTTTTGAAGTTGAAACATATTATAAAGTAAAAGGCTTTTAAAATTACACTATCTAAAAAAATCTATTAGCAATTATTACAATACAAAAAAAAATTACCTAAAATAAAAATATTTGTATAATAAAAAATAAAATCAATATCACAACGGAGTGAAATTATCACATTGTCTCACAATGTATCGAAAATGGATAAAGACTCACTTAACACATATAATCCAGAATCTACCTCAATTTCCAGCAGTATTATATTAATCCTATTTTGCTTACAAATGTATGAAGTTGCAAAACTAAGATTAAAATAATACTGTTTTGGTAAGCCCCAGATGTTAATTTCTATTATCATTATGTTCTGTCATAAAATTACATCGAATGGGCGCGATTCTAGTCAAGCAGTGCTTAAGGTATTTTAGCTGCTTTAATTCGACAATATTGTACCGTTAAGCGAAATAGAAGCGGTTTCTCTTAGTTTTGTATTCTTTAATAAAAAAAGCATCCAATTTATTTTTGTGAACCTGCTCATATAGAGACTAGATATTGAGACCACTTTTTGACTAGAAACGCAACCCACTTTCAAGGAAAAAAATCTAGTCAAGTTTTAAAATACAATTCAATTCACAGCAATTCATTTGTATAAATTATTTCTCAACCCAACAATAATTTCCTTATATGATAATAAAATAATGTGTATTCTAAATAACGTTTATTTAAAATCGTCTTTATGTCATTAGCCCGTATCAACTTTGTCCGGTAAATGTGAGAGGGCAAATAAATCCGTTTTTACAGAATCAGATTATGTCATGTATTTAATATACTGTAGAAGACAATAAAAATAATACTGCAAAAATTTGATTCTGATATGTATTTCCATAACCCTTTTGCGTCATTAAAAATATTTTAATTATTTGTGACTTGTATTTATAATCTAAGATTGTGAGTCTATTTTGTTAGAGTAAATGACGGTGACCGCATGATTAGCTAAATAAATATAATAATATCAACTAAATACCCTATGTATGACCGGACAAAGTTTATACGGGCAGAGTTAACAATATCCACCAAAATTTCTATCTATACAGATTTTGAAGTAATATTAAACTGATAATGAAAGTGGTTTGTACTTGCACTAAAATTCAGGCTATCCTTTGTAAGTTTTACAAATGAAATTATGCTAAAATGAACCTTAACGGTCAGGCCATAAGACTGAACAAACCTGTCACTTCTGTATGGAAACGTGAAGTCAGAATTCCATATACATACTTTTACTGGGCTTAAGTTTTTATGTACAGTCAATTATGAACCTCATAACAAAGAGCTTAAATCTACTTTCGCTCTTTAATTAAGGTTTGTATTACGCCACATCCATTATAAATAATCCCCGTTTAAATCCATTTATCGTCTTTTTTGGATCCATTCAGCAATGGCGTCGATTCGACTTCTTTGCCGTCTTTAACGGGACTTATGTCTGGTTTCCCATTGAAATACTTGGCTATATTGACATTGGACACTACGTAAGGGACGCCAGCCAGTTCAGAAGATAGAGGGTTGTAGTATTGTCTATAACAGAAGATAGCTGTCGTGTAGCCTATGATGGACCCTACTAGGATATCTGTGAAGAGATTGTGATATTAGTTAGTAAAGGTTTCATAATTACGTTATAAATCGTACCTTAACCGACCGGGTTTATGTTCGGTCTGTGTCTAGATGTAATCTATATAAGTATGTATTTTAAAAGTGGTATATGTAGCATATCCAGCTATCTGGTTACCATATCACAAGATGCTTAGTTCGGAATAGTACATAAACTACTAAAACCATTTACCAGATTCAATTGGTACCGAATATTGGCTGGTCGATTTTCAAGATGGTTTCCTACAGTGCCGTTGACGAGGCCCTGTATAAAAAATTGGTTGGGGGCCCTTATGAAGAGTAAAGATTTCTCACGGGGCTCCGTATAATTGATGCGGCAGATACGAAGGTAGCTACGCCCCTGGTTTCCTATTCAGTAAACTCACCTTGCCAGTGATGATGGTAATCACAGCTCCTCGACAGGGCAACACAAGCGGCCACCATGAGGGGCGCCAGGCAACACAGCACGCGGAGTGCACTGCCTCGCCGCCTCGAGAGCACGCCCAGTCGACCGCATATCCAAGCTGAGGCTATGCCCAGCGAGCAGAACGATACTGGCCAGATTGGTCGACATTATGTATGGGGTTTTATTAAAAAAAAATCACTAAGGTATATCATATACTACATATCATATACTACATATCATATCATATACTACATAGTATAAAACAAAGTAGCTTTCTCTGTCCCTATATCCCAATGTATGCTTAAAACATTAAAACTACGCAACGGATTTTGATGCGGTTTTTTTAATAGTATCTAATATTGCACACCCAAAACGTCGCTGTAGGTATTATGTCAAATAATCTCAAAATGGACTTTTATGTATCGATGAATAGCCAAAAATTTGCCGCACATACCACGAAGACAATCGTATTTGTACTTACAAAAATGTCTTACAAATGGTGCAATGTTAAGGACATACGCAGTAACTTTAACTTGACAAACCATGAGATAACGGTTTTCCGTCAATTCCGAAAAAAATGCTATTTTGACATAGAGGTCTTAGGAATATAGGTACTTACAGCTGCTGTGACCACTTGGGAAGGACTTCCTGCCCTCCATAATGTCCATGGTGTCCCCGGTACACTGTAAGTCTGTCGTTTCCACTCCATCAGGGAAGCATCTGTAGAAGAAATCAGGTCGCGGCCTACCTAGAAGTAAATATTATAATATTTATTTAGAAAACTCTATCATAATTTGAAGTATGTAACTAAGTAATTGATCGTCAGCTCCAGTAGAACACTTCTACATTCTGTATGTTTGTTATGAATAACCTTAAAAAAATCTTTCAGCATAGGAAAGCAACATTATCAGGGAGTAACATAGGCTATATCTTATCCATGTATTCCCACGGGAACGGAAACTACGCGGGTGAAACTGCACGAAGGCAGCTAATTATATAAGGAAGAAAAAAAAGAAAATACATTTATTCCAGACAACACACAACATTACAAAATACAGCAGTCGTGTACAAAACACACAACACAAAGAATATAAAATACAAACAGAAATGTAATGTTGTGTGATGTCAGGAAAAGGCAATAATAAATTGCTTACCTGCTATTAGCTTAATTGTGTCAGTAACAAATCCATTTATTCCTAAGGCGAGAGACCATGAGAGAAGTATCTGAAAAAAGAAGCAATAATGAATACAGACCTCCCTATTAATATCTGTATACATCAGTAGGTACATTTATATTTCTCGTTATATAGGTACATACTGATAAGAGTCCTAATATAAAAGCTATATTTATACATTGATACGTTTTAATTAATTGAAATGGAATACACAGGCAATGCCGTGGTGGCACAGTAGGGCATGTTTAAGCCCGGGCCATTTATCGAATGGCCACAGGCATCACATTACTACCAAGAGGGATGGAGCATCAATGAAAAATGTTGCATAAACGGGGAAGTGGCGCTAGAGAAGTTGCGCGGGTGAATTATATATGTATTATAAATATAACCTAAATAATAAAAAAGACTAGACTCACTTCAAATGCATCATTACAGTCGTTGCAACCAGCCCAAGCGAGTAGGGACAGCATACACGGCACAGATAGCACGATCACCCATAGGGCTCCCCCAGGGACATACGACTCCTTGCGAGGATACTTGTAATCAGACTCGAGTTCCGACTGATGTATTACACGGACAAACGGCGTCATTGTTTCCATGTAACTGAAATTATTGAAATATATGTTACGGGAAAAGTTATGAATGTGGATGTTATGCAGGTGGATGGTCGTAAAAGTAGAGGAAGACCGAAGAAAGTATGGATGGATTGTGTGAAAGGCGATATGTGTAAGAGGGAAGTGATGACTGAAATGACGGCTGACATAAAGGAATGGAAGAAAAACACATGTTGTGCCGACCCTGCTTAGGCGGGAAAAGGGCAGGAAGAAGAAAATTTATTAATTTTTTTTTTTTTTTTTAAATCATTTATTTCTAATAATATAATAACAAGTTACACTTAAAATTTTCCTTGCCAAGCTTATGTAGCTTGTTGGCAAGACACGCTCGTTAACAATACTACTATACTATAATATTTAATATATACCTATACTTAAATCTATTTATATAATGGCATCAACCTCACTCATTACATTTGCCTAAAAATATGTCCTTGAGTTCAGCTTTCAACAATGCCTTACTCAATTGTGGCTCCTTCCTTAACAGCTTAAACTCATTATATATTTTAGGGACTAGATATTCAGACATTCTCTCTCCATAATAATTATTTACTTTTGGTTTTATTAGCATTCCCTGAATTCCCTGCATTCTCAAATAGACCTTCACAGGCACTTATGAAACGTCTACTCACATAATTTTAGAGAACGTCCAATAACAAACATCAGATCTGACCTTGATTGGTATGCCTGTCTGTGAAGGACGCCTGCTGTTCGTTCTAGGCGGAAATTATAACTTTATTAACTGGTTTAATTGATTCTATGTTATATAATACAAATAACTCGACTGACCTAATGCTCGGTTCGGTTTGCTTTTGCTGAGAAGAGCCGGCAATAAACTTACGATTGATGGATATTATTATTAGTGGGCATACGGTCCCACCTGATGACAAGCGGTTACCGTAGCCTATGGACGCTTGCAACACCAGGGGCGGCACTCACGCGGCGCCGACCCCCATGAAGAACCCCATGCTGTACACCATTGGGAATACCATGGCAAGAAGCCTATTCCATTCTTGGACAGCCTGGTTGGTTTTGTGGTTAGTGACTCTGACTTTTAAGCTGCTGGTTGTTCGAATAATAATAATTTGTGTGCATGAATGTCTGTTTGTTCTTTGTTTGGATGTAAATTTCTATATAAGTATGTATTTTAAAAGTAGTATATGTAATATATCAGCCATCTGGTTACTATATCACCAGCTCTGCTTAGTTTGGAATCAGATTGGCCATGTGTCAAAATGTCCCAGGATATTTATTGGTTTATTTACACAAGTTATTTAATGTCTCATTCTTATTTAATTTCATGGAAAGAGAAAGAAAGTGTTCAAAAAAACTTTAGTACTCTCAAATTGTTTTAAGTTGTTTTTTCGTATAGATAATTATCACAGGTTTTGATCAATCTGGCAGGGCTAAATTCGTCCTGACTCTTTTCAACATTGAGAGTAGAAACAGAGTTCTAAGTACAGATTTTAATTTTAGTTTTGTGCACATCAGAATTGGACCCTTTACCAACTTAAGACTTATAAGTAAATAAATATTCAATTATCAAATAAATAATGTTAAATAATTAATTTAAGTAATATTATCTTCTTAAATCAGTAACTTAGCTAGATACATATGAACAAACAAATTTATTCATGTACAAATATTGTTCTGGATTGGAATAATACCCACAGCCAATAGTAACAGTAAGGTTATTTACCCACTAAACAATACCCACCAATGAAACTTTTTAATACAATACTATATTTTTAATAATATAGATAACTGACATCCAATTTAAGATAATGTTACTGTACGCCAATTTGAATTTTATCGCTAACCAAATTGAGTTCAATATTGCTTAAATTAATGCAGCATTGTTTAAAAGTGGCTGTAAACGTTCGGAAAACATAGATAATCGCTATATTTGCATGAAAATGATGAGTCAACAATGGTAAAGACCTTCATTTTTGTTTTCTATTTTTTCGAATAACAATTAGGTTTTAACTACACTAAGCTGACGTTAATATAAGCGTATATACTTTCAGATATAATTTTAGATGGTATTATGTTATTTTATGTTTAATTTCATAGATAAAAAGTAAATAATATTTTTAATGCAATACACGCAACATATGTTGGTCACTTACCAAAATGCCGAGAGCAAAACTATCCTTATGAGAATTTCAATGAATAGATTGAAGCTGGCTGATCGTATCAGAGGCATTTTCAATATTTTTTTATTTGTTTCTAATGTTAAAATAAATGTTTTTGATGATTTTTGCGAAGCACGGATGATTTGGAATGTGACGTCAACGGTGAAGTTGGTGTATTCGTTCAGGAACGTCAGATGTCTGTATTTGCCCACGTCAACTTATTTATTTCCGAACGATTTTTTCCGTTTGGTTATTGCTATGTCACATAAATTGACCTGAAGTTTTTCTCGTTTAAAATCGACAAAACTGTATGGTATATTTATATCGTAGACAGAGAAACTAATAGACTAAGTGACGATTCTTTCTCACTCACACAAGAAAGGGAGCGAACATTTTAATACGAATGCGTAAGACAAAGATGCAACTAGTACATTTTCTGTCTCATCGTGTGAAACCAGTTTTTTCAAGGTCAGCAACTTTAATTGCGAAACAAACCTGACAGTTCGTGTTTACATTGTGTTGGATCTGCGAATTTTTTATGTTTTAGTGTGTTAAAACGATTCTAATATAGTGAAAAGACTGAGAAATTTAAACTATTATAACGCCAAAGGTTATACAATGGTGCGTTGTCGTGTAATTTCATGTGGAAGCGATAGTGAGCAGAACATTGCCGGTGTCTCTTTTCACGCGTAAGTACGACAGTTTTTGTAGTTTATTGACCACAAATATGTGTTTTCAGGGTTGATAACTTATTTGATAGTATAAGTTAGCAAAATATTCCGTTAAATTATGAAAATTAAAGCGTAATATCGAGTTTCAATCAAAATAACCTATAAAAACATTATTGTGGAAGTGTTGCCAGCGTCCGGTAAAAAATCTCCCATTTTTATTGTAAAATATTCTCTTGAGAATGTGTATTAAAAGAAAGCAAATTAACATGGAATCCAATTATCACAGTGTTTTCTAGCAATAGCCCCGGTATTTTTATCTAATATATAAAATTCTTGCGTCGTGGTGTTTGTGGTTAAACTCCTCCGAAACGGCTTGACCGATTCTCATGAAATTTTGTGTGCATATTGGGTAGGTCTGAGAATCGGACAACATCTATTTTTCATCCCCTTAAATGTTAAGGGTAATCCACCCCAATTTTTTTTTCAATTTTAGAAAAAAAAATGTTTTAATCTTTTTATGATACAGCAACAGTAAATACATATAACCCTGAATTTTCAACCCTTTACAATCAACTCCTATTTTACCATCGCGATTTTTATTTTATCTTCCGCCTTCACCGGTCGATAACCGATCAACGATCAATCGATCAGTTATAATAAAAATAATTAAATATTACATATTTAGTTCAATAAAAATAAAAAAATACAGATATTTTGAAAATAGATACATATTTTATCATACATATATTAAGTCACTGTTTTTACCAATACACTGATGGATATTTTAATTTCTTTGAAGGTATTATAATTTTTTTTTTTTTACATTCAATTTATATTTATTTGGGAATAAAGTACATTTATTAATAGTTAATGTAACATTAAATAAATCGTATTTAATAAACTGATAGTTACAACTGAAGATAACTAGCAAGAATTGTAATTTAAATTTTAAATTTATATTTAAAATTTAAAATATTTTTTTATTATTAACAAATATAATGTAGTATTAACTTAATCAGTAGGCTTAATTTTAGTAATAATTAGCTTGTGGTAACTGAAGTAGGACACATGTTTGGGATTAAATTTTAATTTAATGTTTCCCTTTCGCAACGCGGGATAAGGAACTCCCTTCCAAAATGCGAAAGTCGGGCACTGTGGCAACACACGCTTACACTATCTCTGTTTCAGTCGTGGTTACAGGGTACCTTAGTCTATTAGTTTCTCTGTCTACGATTTATATATTCATTCTGTAATTACCCTTAATGCGACCAAAAGAGGTTATGTTATGTAGTGGTAAAAAGAATTATATTACCATTATTCAAATCAAGGGTTAAATTAAATAAAACAGGTAGAATATGTTCTGAAACTTTATTATAAGTATTTTTATATTGTTGTTCGTACCACAATTACGTAGGTTAAGATCTGAGTAAGAAATACCTACCTAGAGATTAAAAAAAACTATAATTCACAATATTCACGAAGATCGATTTTTATATACGTTTGAAAATATTACTATAGATACTATTTGCTTAATAACCTAATAAAATAGACAAGAAACAAATAAAAATTCTAATTTGATATGTGAAACAAAAAGAAAAAACTGCGTTGCGGTTTATTGATCCTAGTTACAAGATACAAAAATGTTAAGCTTAAACTAACAATTTATAAGTTTATAAAAGTTTTTAAACACTTATACATATAAATAAATGCCGAAAATTATTTTGTGATTATATTTTTAGAGTATTAAATTTTGACAATACACAGATCTTTAAATGCGATAAATATTAATATCAAATTGACTACGATATTATTTGCGCATTATTTACTATGATTAAGTATCAAACAATTATTTGATTAAACTTAGGCTCTTAAGCTAATAAAAATAGCTAAATGATACTATTTAGAAATCATTACAGATTAAAAAAAAGAGAAAAAAAACACAATAACTCAAAAATTGAAATGATAAAGAAATAAGTTAAGTACATTGACATACGTACCTATGTACGAACTAAAAACATACCTTTAAATGCCTTTTATATAAATAAATATTATAAAATTAAATATCAAGAATATTACTAAAAAAATAAAAAATACTCTCGATAATATAATAATAATCTGTAAAAAAATGCGAAGACGGCGAGTTCCTTAGCAAAATTAAAACAAACAATATATAATAGGTATTTTCCTTTCATTAAACCGTGAGAATTTAATTCCAGTTATATTAAATAATACTGTTTAAAGATTATAATATGTTTTAAACACAAAAACAATAACACTGCAGGTAGCTTTAAACTGTTTAAGGAATATTAAATAAAGGTTATAAAAATATCTTTAACAATATTTATCCAAGAACCCGTGACATGACTCGGAATTTGATTCCCTTAAAGTGCTATATAAGGCTGTGAAAAAAATGTCTTTCGTTCATTTTGGGAGTAAATCTTAAAAAAGTAAAATAAAAAAAGTTTACACCGTTAGTAAGAAGAAACATTACTAAATAAAGGTGGCTTACCTATTTATTATATCGACTAACTTATTATCATTGTAAAACTATGTAAAAATAAATAAGTATATAATTATAAATAAAATCGCATACACTTAAATTTTAACTGATACTTATTTTTAGTTTTTTTTTACGACACTATTAAACGCTTTTATCGATTGAAAACCGTTTTTTTTTCTTTTTTTTAACACAAAACTTTTTGAATAGAAAAACATTTTTACGTGATTTTTTTTCATTCGTTTAGACTTTTGACTTTTGTAAATGTTGACACAATTCTATAAGATAATTTTTTTAGCAAGTTATTATATTTTTTTATATTACAAATAAAATCCCATTGAATGTGCCCTCGCGTTCTTGTAATAATCGAAATATTCCGACGGTGAAGTTGCATGCTTTTTCACGACATCATCCAATTGCATTTGGTCACCCCAGTCGGCCTGAAATTTGAATAAATAAAATTTAAAGATATGAAAAAAAATTGCTTCCGCCCCACGGCTTCACCCGCGTAATTACCGTACAATGTAGCATTAAAAAATAACGAAGCTTTCTATTGGTAAACCAAATTTGAAATCCTTTTCATTATTTTTTACACTTTTTACTTTCAATCCTTTTCTACGCTAATATTATGTATTTTTGTGTGTTTCACCGACACTAACTCAGAAACTAAGCTGTGCCGAAACTAAAAATACTTTCACTATTAGAAAGCTACATTATGACAGGAATTGAAAATTCTAGGCCATTTAATGAATTTTTTTTTTATTGTTTTTAATGATTTATTGTAGGTACTTGTCTCATAAGAAATATCTACTTACGAAATTAGGGAATAATGATCTCTTGTCATCGAATTTCCTTTCATTGACGCTTCGAAGAAGGTAAAGCCTCTCAACCCACGGCCATATCATATAGTCCAACATCCCTGGACGATTGCCTCCGAAGTAATATGTACCTGGAATGTATGAATAATCTAATTTATAAAAAACTAAGTAGGTTTATGGACCGATTCTAGTTGAAAAAAGGAAAGGTGGGGCCACAGACGTGGATTGCTTGGGGCATCAATTAGTCTTAATCCGTCACTGGCTTCGGGCCCCGAGCTACAAGGGGCGCGATTTTAAATCTGCCCACCTCCACCTAAGATTAACTATTTGAGTATATATTACCAGTAGCAGATCAAGGGCCCCTCGATAGGATTTTATACGGGCCCCGCGCTTGCTTAATCCGGCACTACTTTTAATGTCGTCGACAAACCGTGCTGCGGTTTGACAGAATGTTATTTTATGTTAATTACTTTTAATACTTTGGTTAAATAAAAAAAAAACGCATAGACTACTTTTATCCCGGATAAAATTAATCCATGGTATTTGTGTGAAATTAGTGAGTATCGTAAACTTTTCATATTAGATCATATTTTGGAAAGTCCTTATAAAGCAAAGAAAGTAACATAATAGGTACCTATATATTTTGAAGCCCCGATTTTGAGGGTGCAGGTTTAAACGCCGGCCCGTACCTCTGAGTTTAATAAAACACGTACGGATTCACAACACTGGCTTTCGGTGAAGGGAAACATCGTGAGGAAACCTGCATGCCCGAGATGTCACAATTAAGGGCATGTGAAGTCCGTCCCCTTGTTAAGGGAGGCTCGAGCTCCTCAGTGGAGACGTATATGAGCTGATGATGATGATACTTATTTTGCCCAATGAAATTTTATTGATAGAATAAAAAGCGACATACCTCTTGAAGTCAGCTCCTTTTCGAAAATGTCCAACGTTTGCATAATTTGTTCGCTGCCGAATGCGAAATTTGTGTCGAAACATTCTAAACTGCCTTTTATTAACTGAAAAATAAAGGTACATATTTATATATATTTTTACTAAAAGATGTTCTAAATATGATCGTGTTCGACCCTCTTATTATTACAAAAAATGTGTGCACTTCGATTCTTGGTACAAGAAATATATCCTAACTAATGATATAAATGCGAAACGAATTCTGTCTGTCCCCTTTTCACGCTAAAACTACTGAACCGATTTAAATGAAATTTCGTATACAAATAGTCTAGAGCCTAAGTAAGGAATAAGCTACTACTTATCCCGGGGAAATGGAAGATTGCCGGGAAATCTAGTAGACATATAAACGTGTAATCTACATATATTAGTGACGATATTATGCTTAAAAAACTACACATAATACTTTTAAATACATATTCATTTAGAAATTTACATCTAGACACAGAACAAACAGACATATTCATGCATACAAATCATTGTCCTGAGCATTACCGGTGGCTTGAAAGACCAGTAATGGAGTAAGTCTTTTTCCTTTCTTTTAAATGTATTTTTGGCATATTTGCGGCAAATTCGGAGATAGCATAATTATTAACTTTTTTGCGACTGAGTCAGTGAGCGTCAAACGCTCTCAACCGAGGATAATTTAAAAAAACAACGCTGTGATAAATATAAAAGATCTACAGCAAACACAGTGACGGATTAAGCAAGCGCGCGGACGTTGCAAATACTATCGAGAGGCCCTGGATAATAAATATCCTGGGACATTTATCACACACGGCCAATCTGATTCCAAACTAAGCAGAGCTTGTGATATGGTAACCAGATAGCTGATATACTACTTTTAAATACATACTTATATAGATAATTACATCTAGACACAGAACAAACTGACATATTCATGCATACAAATGTTTGTCCAAAGCGGGATTCGAATCCACAATTCGAACCCCGAAAAAATAGGTGGAGGAGGGCGGATTTGGATTCGCGGGGCCCCCTTTTGCTACATTATATTACGTGGTTAATCCGGCACTGTGCAAATCCTTTTAAAAATATAATTTACGCACCTCATTAAATCTCTCAATGAGTAACCTATCTTGTGCCTTAACGTAAGGATCTCTGGAATGTAAAGGGTTCCGCCCGTACTTCTCGTCCAAATAATCGCATATGACTACGCTCTCGAACAAATATTTGTCGCCATGCTCTGTTGGTATTTCTAGTACTGGAATTTTTACTGAAACAAAAATAAATGTCCGTCAAATCAAGTGCAAATATTTACATTGATTTCTCATTTTAAACATTGTGGATAGGGCTAGGATGAAATATAAATAAATTTATATATATTCTAGCGACCCCCGCCCCAGCTTCGCACGGTTGCAATATTTATACATCACATTAGAATGCATGGAAGTCGATGGGGGAGGCCTATGTTCAGCAGTGGATGTCCTACGGCTGAGATGACATATGAAACCTCCAAAATTGTCAGTGTTTCTCTAACATATTATACATGTATTATATATAAAACCTTCCTCACTCTATCTATAAAAAAACCATAACCATTCATAGTAAAGACAGAACAACGTCTATCGGGTCAACTAGTCACAAAATCAAGGCTCGAGTTAGCATAAACCACTGTGTCAGGACCAGTGATGAAACAAATTAAGCAGTTGCCTAGGGCATCACGTCTGGAGGGGCACCAAAAAAAATTATGATTTATTGTTGTCGCACCTCTTCCATTTCTAAGGTACGTTAGATTTCATAATCTAATTTACAAAAAACTTGTTTTAAAGACCGAATCCGGTTAAAACAAGGATAGGTGGGCCCACAGGCGTGGATTGCTTAGGGCATCAAGTAGTCTTAATCCGTCACTGGTCAGGACAAATACTGCCTCGTAATAATATAATGAATTACATTATACAGTCTAATATGCACTTCAAATATTAGGCTTCAAGGTCTTACAGTCTAGGCTAGGCACATGACTTAAACGCTTGCACTAAGCATACGTAGGTACCTATATGATGCTAGCTCACCCGCGCAATTTCGTTTGCGTCACTTCCCCGTTTTTGCAACATTTATCAATGATGCTCCGTTCTTATTGGACGTAGCGTGATGATTTAAAGCCTACCTATAGCCGTCCTCGATAAATGGGCTATCTATCACTGAAAAAATTTTTCAAATTGGACCAGTAGTTCCTGAGATTAGCGCGATCAAACAAACTCTTCAGCTTTATAATAGGTTTATTAGTATAGAAGTGTAGATACTAGTCGGCCCACGCGACTTCGTCTGCTTCACGTCTTCGCATTTGCAATACTTTTATACGTATAATACATGCCTAATATAGTAGAAAAACACTGATAATTTTAGAGGTTTCTGATGTGATGTCGGCGCGTGCCTATAAGCATTGCACCCGAAGCTGGGGCGGGTTACTTATCTATACTAATATTATAAAGAGGAAAGGTTTGTTTGTTTGTAATGAATAAACTCAAAAAGTGCTGGACCGATTTTAATAATTCTTTTTTCATTAGAAAGCTACATTATCACTGAGTAACATAGGCTATATTTTATCCCTGTATTCCCACGGGAACGGGAACTACGCGGGTAAAACCGCGCGGAGGCAGCTAGTAAAGGTATAAATAATGGAGATAAACTTACATCTAGGATTATTAGCTCTGAACCACTCTGGTAGCTTCAAGGGGTCCAATTTGCAGACCTCATACTTAGCCTTCTTTGCTTCTAAGATGAGTAGTACCCTGTGACCATAAGGGTTCATTTCTACATGGTATAAACGAAGCTTGTCGTTTAAGGGTGGTGGGGGGACAGCACCTGGGACAAAGGAATATGATCTTTAATTAAAACTTATATGGTATATATTGCATTGTCCAATTTTAGGTGGTCGTAGTTTCTTAATGATCAATTCTAGCGTGTGTAAGTATCTATTACTAGTAATAAAAATGCGAAAGTAACTCTGTCTGTCTCGCTTTTACTCCAAAAATACTGAACCGATTTAAATGACATTTGGTACACAGATAGTCTAGAGCCTAAGAAAGGACTAAGGCTACATTTTATCCCTGAAAAATAGAAGATCGCAGGTACGCGGGTGAAACCGCGGGGAGTTACTAGTAATTTATTATATCGATTTCACTGTCATTTTATTCCTTTCAAATGTTTTTTAGAGAGAAAATGTTAACTTAAACATACTTATACGATATCATGAAAATTGTATACACATAATAATAAGACATTCCATACATCAACAGTTCAATATCGTAACTGTTATAATATTTATGTAAGTACAAAGTTCTTTAAACCATAGTTGCATAATAAAGTACAAAACATTGGCTATTCATTGAGCACTACCTAAATATAACGCAAACAGAGACCAGACGTTAGCTTTATTAGCATTTCAGCAGGTCAAGGCCCCGTAAGTTATATCAATATTGACAAAACAAATAGATCGGTTGCTATGTTTGTAATTTCATCAATAATTATGTTAGAAGGCAAAAAAAAAATACAATAAAAACATAAATCTATGAAATTAGAAATGTGACAGTTTTTTTTTAATTAGTTCATTCTGAATTACCCTCATAATAAAAACTGAACCTAATTTTGTTCATAATAATATACTAATCAAACTAGTTTTTTAATCATCTGTGTTTGTTTCATTAATTTAGGTAAATGTTACACATAGATAAGCATAGATAAAAATTAAGTAACTTTATGTATTTTTCCTTCGTGTCGCGAGCAGTAACGAAACGCAATTTCACTTTCATGTTGCAACTCTCTCTACGTACATAATTAGATTTATTGTTTTGATTAAAAATAAGGTCAACACATGGTTTATAGGTAGATAATCATTAAGAAAACCCCAAAAAAGTAGCCGTGATTTGAGTATTTATCAGGTAGAATCCCATTTATAAATTATATGTAGTAATTTACATTACTTTCATAAATGCAATGCATGTAGGTTTAAAAATGTATGTCTTGTCTACAGTATGACATCATGGCGAAGCAAAACAGCTGTTTAATGCACATGTTGTTTAACTGAAGCAATGTAAATATAGTACAAAAATAAATTCAAAATAGGTCATGTAATTTTTTGTATTAATATTACCCCCTTTTATTTAAGTTCAAGACATTAGAAATATATCGTTAATTTATAGTTTCACATTAAAAAATAAAAGACCTAATAAAGATATTAAATTGGAATTTCTTATACGATACCTAGTGTACCTACGCAAAAATAAATTAATATTTAAAGTAGTTTAAGAAAGGTTTTATTTGTTGTTTAAAAAAAAAGTTTATAAAAATGAGTATGTATGCAAACTCACCGGCCGTCCTTTGTTGGTACGAAGACATTTCACTTTTTTATTTAACGTATTTTTTTAATTGGTGATCGCGAAACGCTGTTAAACCTACTGATACCGGTGTAGAAATAGCGTAAATGGCATAACGTCACATTTAAAATTATAGCTCTCTGCTATGACATCATTCCTGACCTGGTTATCTGTTACACCGCCGAATTAAAGATACCAAAACATTTAGGTTAAATGTAAACAAAACTACGGCTCTATAAATCGGTCGTATTATGTGAAGAAGGTCGAAACTCGCATCACATAAGTGTTCACTTTTTTTACAAGCTTACCTACTTTATTTAAATATTCAAGAATTGAATGCTTTGAGAATTTACTTTATTTCTAGGCATGTTGGAATATGAGTCATTCGTTTCGTGACGGAGCCGCGATGTTAGCAGATACCTACATAAACGTAAAAAGTATAACTACAATATTGTCTGCGTTCATCGTTGGACGCAATGAAAGGATTATAAATAAAATAATAATAAATTAACTAAGGTTTTTTATTATATCACTATGTAATTAACTACCTACCTTACATGCTTTAATATAACTTGGAACAATAACAATATTGGGTTAAAAATTTTAGTCTAGTGTTTATATGTTCACGATGGTGCAAAATAATTGTTTAATTTATTTTTTATTACAAAATATTGTTTATTAGTCTTAAATTTACAAATATATAAGTATTTATTAAAAAAAGATTTTATAATAAGTCGGTTATTTTTATGCTAAATACTAAATCCTAGCAATAACTAAACGTTGAATGCGCAGTTGCCATTTTCCAAAGCATTCAACTATTTGGTATACTTTATTATTTAGTTGTCTATAACTTTCAATTTATTGATTGCAAAATTTAAGATAATATCAATGAATCTAATATAACCATAATATAAAATATGCTCAGTATTTATAACTTTGCCGTTTATAGTTACGATGCAATGTACTTGTACGGAGTCGGTAGCTTCTTGGTCCATTTACTATGGTAACTTTCATATTAATCTGTCACTTCTGTCAGTCATGAATATTAAAAAAATATAGATAGTTTCCTTGTTTTTTCTCTTATATTTCTTTAGAAAGAAGACTCCAGTTCTGTCTTTAACATTATTAAGGCCGATTTCAATTATTTATCTCGCTGTATTGTTTCAAATACTTTACGGATTTAATGGAGAGTGTACTCCATGGCGAAGGTGAAACCAAACAAATGTCAAAGTTATTGATATGTTTTGAAAATCATAAACATAAACTTGTTTAGCTATTTTTAGTCGAAGTTTGCTAGATCACAGGACTTTACATATCGAAGGGACTTAATATGTTTTACAAATATCTTATAAAGGTATGATCATCTACACTAATATTATAAAGAGGAAAGATTTGATTGTTTTTTGTTTGCTTTGAATAGGCTCCGAAACTACTCGACCGATTTGAATAATTCTTTCACTGTTTGGAAGGTACACTATCTTCGGTGAACATAGGCTATATTTTATCCCTGTAATCCCACGGGAACGGGAACTACGCGGGTGGAACTGCACGGTGGCAGCTAGTACCTAGATAATTGTAAATACCATTTTATACCTTATAAATTCTTAAATTAATGTTTCCGTTTTCGTTTTATTACAATAGCCGGTCTATTTATTGCTCTATTGGACAGACCCGTTGGGCTCGTGTTTAGTGACCCTAACTTTCAAGTTGCTAGTTGTGGGTCGAATCTGACCCAGGACAAACATTTGTTTGCATGAATATGTTTGTTTGTTCTGTAAACATCTATATATAACCAGTATGTATTTAAAATTAACTGCTTTATATGGAATCATATTGGCCATCTGTGCAAAATGTCTCACAATATTATTAAGTATCTTAATAATTCTCGCCTCCTTAAAAAGCTTACATTAATTTGTTTTCCTGACCATAGTTATCCTTTCAAACCATAATTGAAAAAGACAATGTCAATATGCATGGAAAATACCTTTATTTTCATAATCTAATATCTTTCATTCACCCTTTTTTCAGTAAAGACTGATTGACCATGGATTCTCTTGCTGTTGAAGAAGTGGTGATCAAATGTGAAGTAATAGAGATATCTGACGAGGACTCTGACGAGAAGGCTGAAGCTATGAAGAAGTAAGTTATATAGATAGACTACTGGATCCATGCGGTTTCACTTGCCTTCCCGGGGATCTTCAATTTTCCCAGGATAAAAAGTAGCCTATGTGTTATTCCAGAACATTTCTAATGTGTCAAATTTCATTACAATCTCTTTAGCCGCAGGGGATGAAAGAGAAACAAACATACATCCGTTCTACTTTCGCATTTGTAATATTAGTAGGATGAATAAATATATAGCTATTTTCTGGCCATCTAGCTTGGTAACTATATATTCAAATATGGATGCTGTTAAGCAATAATGTGTCAACCCACAAATAGTCGAAAGCAAAGGTTTTGATATACTTTTTTTGTTGTGTTTGTAATTGTCTGAAGAAGTATCTTATGTTTTGACATGAGTGTCAGTCCCTTTAATTTAATAACCTACGCCTGTCGAGTTATATTATAAAATGGTACATAGTCCTGTACTAAGATGCAATATATTAAAACTTAGATAAAAATGTTGCCAATTATAATTACAGAAAGAAGAGAAAAAGGAAGCGTACAGTACCCAAAGAGAGATCACAATGTGAACACTGCGCCAAGTCGTTTCAAACTAAATATGAGCTTCGTAAACACTTACGGACGCACACAGGCGAACGGCCCTATATGTGTCCGACATGCGGAAAGACATACACACAGCCTGGGCACCTCAGTATACATCAGCTATCGCATACTGGTAAGTCCTATCAATTTAAAGCCTGGGTTGACCCACCACAAGGCAAAGGCTTCTCACTCCGTGTTGTAGTATATGGGGATAGAATTATAGTTAATGTTATGTCACTCCCTGATCTATATATGTAAAGATTCTTGTGTCTGGATTATAATAAAATAGATAAAAAAACATTTTATTTCTTGCAAATCAAAAAATTACAGGTAACTACTTAAAACTAATCTTAATCCTATTTTAACATGCTTAAGTAAATAAAAAAATGTTTTTTCTCACTAATAAGAAATAGTACAATATTATAAGCATATGGAGATAAATAGGATAGCCTATGTTACTCCCTGATATACTATATCCCTACTCCATTGGTAAAAGAATTATTCAGGTCGCTCCAGTAGTTTTGCTATCCAAAACAAACATAAAATCTAATATTTTCTCTTTATATAGGAGTGCAGAAATGACAAGCAAAGCCTCTTGGCCGCTAATTAGGAAAAGCTATTAAATAATCTTAATAATTGCTCTTATTATTTGCTCCATCCTAGGTTTCGGCAGCGTCTTGCATGGACGGGTCAGAGACTAAATGCAAGCCCATCTTAAAAAAACAAAAAATAAATTATTGATGCAATATTTGTCCAAACATTTTTTTAAAATTTTTCCAGAGTTAAAAAAGCTTTAAATTTTTTTTTTCTTCTTCCAGGCACAAAAAACTTCAATTGCAGCCACTGTGGCTCGTCGTTCTACAGGAAGGCAGATCTGGACCGACACCAACGTATACATTTAGGCATCAAACCTCACACTTGCGATATATGTTCAAAAAGTTTCACACAGAAAAATAATTTAGTTATGCATGTCAAAATGCATATAGGAGATAGAGCACACGTCTGTTCCGTTTGCGACAAACGTTTCATGACAAGAAGTAAAATGTTGCTACACTCAAAAAGGCATGATAAAGATAAAAAAGTCAAGCCAGAGTTTGCTGTTGATTAGATACTTTTTGGTAGATAAATAAATAATAAATATCCCGGGACATTTTTCACACCAGCCAATCTGATTCCAAAGTAAGCAGAGCTTGTGATATGGTAACCAGATAGCTGATACACTACTTTTAAATACATACTTATATAGATACAACGAGCATGTAACCAATAGAGTGGAACTGTTAATAGTTTTGTTAGAAAACAAATTACGCCAAAACCCTGCGCTGGCCCCTGTGTCCTGATTGGCCGACGCACGGTCAAGTGTTGGGCCAGAGCTGTGCAATAAAATATTCGTATCGATATCGATAGCGATGATTGAATGGAATCATAATTTCGTTGTGGAAATGCCCCTACCGAAACAAAATTCGATCAGACGTTTACAGATACAGATACAGGTCGAACACATAACCCCCCTTTTTAACTCGTTTAATAATATTTAAGCTTCTTTTTAAAAATACTTGCCGTCTATTTAAGTTTCATTAATTAAAAAAAAATTATGAACATTAAGACGTCCCAGTGTATTATTATTAATTACACCCACGCTTATTTATAACTTTTAATTAAAATAGCCGATTATCATTACTGTACTATTTCTTATTATTATTTTATTTATTTATTTTAAATTAATATATTTATCGATAAAATAACCCACTATTACTTACATATTTAAACATGTACTTAATTTATTACATATACTTATTTGTTTGTATGAATAAAAAAACTTTTCGGTAAATATCGATACATAATTTTATTATGACAGTGCACCAGCACTAGCAGTGGGCGTAACCAATAAAAAAGGGATGACAGCATATGGATATACCTAGGTATGAGCAAGACGCATTTTAGTTGACTAGTTTAGCTTGAGCCCGCATAAATGTATGTAAATTAAGATAAAATCATAGTTTATTGATACTTACCGATGAAACGTGATTCCATCTGTTTTATAGTTTGATGTCTTGGTGTTTTTCCCACATTACCGAATGGAACAACACGACATTATGGGGTATGACACCAAAATTTGAATATTTCCGGAAGTATCGCGGGGGACGTACACACAGGTCACTTATTGGTCGGGTACTGTTTTTATTCGAGCGTGGCTTGATAGTTATACGTGACAAATCATGGAAACGTTGCGAACGAAATGGCTCACTATTGCTCCTCTATTGGTTACATGCTCGTTGTAGGTATAGATATAACATCCAGACACAGAACAAACAGACATATTCATGCGTACAAATGTTTGTCATAGTTGGACCCACGACCGGTGCCTTAAGAGTTAGGGACACTAACCACATAGCCAATCGACCTGTAGAATAACAATATGTTTGAATAACATTAGAAAATAGTCTTTATCTATTATCGATTTGTCGCAGCAAAAGCAACCTTCCGATCCGAGCATTAGAGTCGACGTTTCAATTATGTTTTGTTTTCCCGTTTTTTCACTGTTCTTTGAGGTACTAATTTTGTTTAATGTATGTACCAAATATTACCAAAATGTTACTTAATTTTGATATCATTCAAATTAATATATATCTCAAAAATACTCTAAAATAAGCAAAAACCATTGAAATATATGAATGAAGCTCTGCTTAATTTGGAATCAGATTGGCCGTGTGTGGAATATCGTCCCTTAGCTTACAACACCGCATAAGTCATTTTTACCAACTTTTCAGGTGACGAAAAAAACTGTTTTAAAAGGCCGACCGACTTGCACGCTGTTACTACTTTTGAATTAAAGCCTCTTATTGACTGAAATCTATATCATGTGAGCGCAGGTTCGACGCGCAATGAGCAGCTCTATCCAACGGCATTAAAATGTAGAAACTGACAATTTTCGACTTGAGCGGTGTTGTAAGCTAAGGGACGATATGTCCTAAAAATTAAATGTCAAAAGAAACGTACCTACTTATATAGTTGTCTCTTTTACTCTTAAGTTATTATTGTTCGTATTATAAATTGCGATTGTATACTTAATTGTTTTTATATTTACAACAAATTAGATGCAAGTCATTTTAAATTAATTATTTTTATATAAAAATAAAAAGGTTTATATGTATTATTTAGTAATAAATGTCCTCAAGAAAGTTATCTGGTTTGTGAATCATATGTTTTTTTTTTGTGATTTTAGACTGTTTTTTACTGACCATGACTTTAAAGCCTCTGATCATAGATGGTTGTCATTCCCAACAAACATTTGTGCGTCACATGTCTTTTTGTTCAGTATCTGGGTATGAATATCTATATTGTAACCCGTCAATCCTCATAAAATATTTTATTTATGGCAAAAGATTTTTATTTATATATTCAAATTTCTTAATGTTTTTGACGTGACAACGTCTTATAAATTGGTTTGCCGGGTGACACTTCAAGAAACTGCGTTACGCTCCGCTCACGTTACGTGACGTTATGTTTTAAATTGTTACTATTATTTCATCCTTCTTCCTACTATACGAATGAATATTCACATTAAAATTATTTTACCACTCAAAGTCGTTGTCACGTAAAACTTTCGCCCGTATACCGACTTTACAGGCAACCAATTTTTTTTATTTGTGAAAATTCGACTCAAATTGTAACTGGAAGGGTACAATAAACTATCTTTGTATACAAACTTTTTTATGCGTTGCCTGATTAATATGATTTTTAATACCTTAATTTTTTTTCCTGGGAATGGCAATACGGTAGATGAAACGACGTCTTATATATGGATACGGGATATTACGTCACTTTGTGAGTCTAGTATTTTTAAACTAGTCTAGTATTTTTAAACTTTCATATTTTTTTAATAGTAATCAGTGAGATATTTGCATTTACTTTAAAATTAAGTTTAACGTTGAAGTTTAAATATTATCATATTTATTTGTTTTGTCGAGAATTACTGTATGTTGTATAGTATATATAGGATATTGAATTTTCAAATGCTTCTCCTGAAATATTACATCATTTGCATAAGTGACGTTATAGTACCGTATGTGCGATATAAAAAAAACTTTGTATTTTAAATAAAATAGAATGTGTCTTCTTTGACAGTTCTCTGCATTTTTTTTATATTTTATAACTAGCGGACCCGGCAGACTTCGTTCTGCCCACCAGCGCCACCTACCGGGCCCAACTTGATGTATCTATATATATAAAAATGAATTGCTGTTCGTTAGTCTCACAAAAACTCGAGAACGGATGGACCGATTTGGCTATTTTTGGTCTTGAATTATTTGTGTAAGTACAGGGAAGGTTTAAAGCATTCAGCTTTTTTATTAATTGATTCTGAGGTAGTACGAAGTTTGCCGGGTCAACTAGTTATACATAAAAACCTTCCCCATGAAATACTCCGTAATTTGGTGAAAATTGCATGAAAATCTGTTCAGTAGTTTTTGTGTACATCGCGTTCAGACAGACAGGTTGAGGCGGCGGGGACTTTATTTTATATATGTTTATAGAAGAAATTGATTATGGTATTTTATAGTTGGCGGAATCTATAAGGCTGTTTTGACGATTGGGTGTCTCTCTTTGTCGCAATATGTTTGTCTCTCTCTGGCATTTGGATATAGAGTTTATATATATGACTAATAAAACGGACCTTTTATATGTGGACAAGTTTATAATAAAATAAATATTGTTTGTTGAATGCAGTCATGTACCAAATTCAAGAGAAATAATTGATTTCTCATATAAGAGCTATTTGCTCTGAATTGGTGTTATATATAAAAATATAGTATATGTTCTTCAATTACTAGAATTAAGTATTTAAGTTTTTATTGAATAAAATCATTCCAAAATATTTTCTGTTTTATTTCTTAGATACTAGTCGCTCCCCGCGGTTTCAGACAGAGTTACTTTCGCATTTATAATAAAGAAAAGATGTATCAAATATTTTATATTGTTTACTTATTACAAATCAATGCAAATCAGAACGATTCGCTCATGGGCTATTTAATATACCTATACATATTTTGACTTCCCTCGTTTGAATAAAATTTCATTGATTTAGACTTAGGTTGGTAGAAATAATTTAAACTTATTTTCATAATAGTCTACGCGCGAATCGTCCCATTATATCTTATATATAAAATTCTCGTGTTTTTATTTACCATACTCCTCCGAAACGGCTTGACCGATTTTTATGAAATTTCAGTAGGTCTGAGAATCGGCTACTATCTATTTTTGATACCCCTGTGATCACGGGAACGGGAACTACGCAGGTGAAACCGCGGGGCGGCAGCTAGTATAGGTATAAATTAGTTTTTTTTATACCACAAAGGTGGCAAACAGGCATACGGTCCGCCTGATGGGAAGCGGTCACCGTAGCCTATGGACGCGTCACACACGCGTTGCCGACCCTGTAAAAATCTCTTCACTCCCTTCTTGAAGAACTGTACTCCTGGGAGTACAGTATGGGGTTAGTATCTTAGACGACATTGAAATACCAGAACCTACTAACCCACATTTACCTACCATGGTAAGTGACAAAGGCACCAATAAAAACAAGCAAAGACGCGAGGCGAGTGTTAGCCTGTAAGGGTTTAGCATACACGCATCAAACGTGCAAATAAAAATGTAACGCGATATTATTTGAAGTTGAAATAGAAAACGTGTTGGACTGGATAATCTTAATGTGTTTCTATTTGTTGGAAAAAAAAACAACATTGGATGATATAATAGTTCGCTTCGTTTAATAATGCTGAGCTAAAACAAATAAAAAAAAATGCAGTGACATATTAGTTTGCATGAAAAAAAAAATTAATAGACAAATATTTTTTTAGTTGGCTGGATTTTATATTTTATTATATTTTTACTTTATTAGGGATAACAACAGCCTTAAGCTTATGAGGTACATGACATAAGTATACTTATAATTAAGAGGCCAATTATAGCTATCCACAAACTACATTAAAGAACAAGACTTAGAAAAACATCGTGACACTCGCCCCAAACAAGCGAGCAGCTCATTAGTAGGTTATAAATATTTAATTTGGATAACTATATATTTATGGATAACTTATTTGGAAAACTATAAGTACCTACATATTATATAAAAAAAAATGGTATGGAGTTAGCTGACGCCCTGGATTGAAGGGTTGCGAATAAAACCGCAAGGAGCCACTAACAATAAAAATGTTATTTGTTTAAAGACAGCCCGGTTGGCTTTGTGGTTAGTGACCCTGACTTTCAAGCCGCGGGTCGTGGGTTCGAATCCCACCCAGGGCAAACATTTGTATGCATGAATATTTCTGTTTGTTCTGTGTCTGGATGTAAATATCTATAATATGAATGTATTTATAAAAGTATTATATATGTATATTCATAAATAGGAATAACATAATAGTTTTAAGCTAGTAAGTGCCATCACAGGAAAATCTTAGGTAGGTATATGATAATGACCAGAGACCAACAAAAGTATAGATAGAGTTAAGTTAGACTATGTTAAATGTGAGAGACAATAACTTTAAAATTGATAGTGGAACGATTAAAATACTACTTGTTAATATATCTATACTAATATTATAAAGAGGAAAGATTTGTTTGTTTGTTTGTTTGTTTGTTTGTTTGTAATGAATAGGCTCCGAAACTACTGGACCGATTTCAATAATTCTTTCACCTTTGGAAAGCTACATTATCCCCGAGTAACATAGGCTATATTTTATCCCTGTATTCCCACGGGAACGGGAACTACGCGGGTAAAACCGCGCGGAGGCAGCTAGTACATAATACTTGTAATTAGATTTTCAAAAACTACTTTTCAAAAATAAATTATTAACGTTTATTTATCAAAACAATTTATATATAATAACAATAAATACAGATATTTCCACCCAGACACAGAATTAATAGACATATTCATGCATATAAATCTTAGTAGCGGCTTGAAAGTCCGTAAGTCTCAAACCCCAAAGCCGAAAACCGGTCTGTCATAAGTAAAAAAATAAATAAAAGTATGATGGAATAGATTATTATTTGTCTAGTATCATCACTACATATTATAAAACAAAGTCACTTTCCGCTGCCTGTCCCGATAACTTCTTAAATCTTTAAAACTACGCAACGGTTTTTGATGCGGTTTTTAATAGATAGAGTGATTCAAGAGGAAGGTTTTTGTATACAATACCTATATGCATAATATGTTAGAGAAACACTGACAATTTTGGAGGTTTCTAATGTGATGTATAAGCATTGCACCCGTGCGAAGCTAGTATATTATAATTTGAAAAATAATCCATCTAGATTATTGGTTGATCTATGAAAACAACAAGTTTCACTTTAAAATCGCGTCGCGTCCTTCGATGTGATATTTCCATACTTTTATAGAAAAAGTTCGATATTAATTTAAATATTTTGCAAAGTTATACTTTTTTAATAACCACGCTTGTTTTGAATATAGAAGAGGTATTCAAACGACTATAGATATAGCTAAATAATATATTCACAAAAAAAAAAAAATTATATTATTATTTTAGACCCCATGGTCCATAATTTTGTTAGTAACGCACAAAGGAACAAAAAAGACAATTAAAAAGTATGTAGCATTCAGAAGTTAGAAGTACCTACTCAGATGTAGTTTCTTTTTTAAATGCCTTATCCATACTAATATTATAAATGCGAAAGTAACTCTGTCTGTCTGTCTCGCTTTCACGCTAAAACTACTGAACAGATTTATATGAAATTTGGTACACATATAGTCTAGAGCCTAAGAAAGGACATAGGCTACTTTATATCCCGGGAAACTAAGCTCTCTAGATGTGGTGTCTGAAGTAAATAATTTATTTCAAGTACCTAAAATAGTTTGACAGAAAACTCTAAATCCCTGGAACATTCCATTTTCAATAAATTGAAGGAAAGTTGTCGAACAATAAAATCGGTGTGTGTGTGTTTAGTTATGTTACCTACATAAGTAATAAAATTATACCGTATTAGAAACAAGAGATTATATTTTTTACACATTCCTCTGAACCCCATGGGGTTCATCAAGGGCATTTAAATCAATTCCCTGCTAGAGTTTGTGTATTAAAAAAAAGTATTAAAACATCAAAATTCAAAAACATCAAAATGGCCGAGGAAAATTATAAAACTTTTAAGTAGTTTAATTTGAAGTCTATAAATAAAATATAGTTGATAAATAAAATAATGTATTAATATCACGATTCCCGTGCGTCCCACGCATAAGTAAGTAAGTAAACTTTGATTTGATATAAAAAGGGGATGTCTTGGGATATCCGCCATTCCAACATCAGCAGTGCTTACAGCGCCATCTTCAGCAAACATATTGGCGCGAAGAAGTATATCTTTTAAAAATTCAAAATGTTGAAGCTTACAGCCATCGTTTCGTTGATGCTCATCGGTAAGTGTTACCATATAAAAATCATTATATATATTAGTGCAAGAATATGTATTAATATCGATAAAAAAGTATTATTTACTAAATTATTAAAAGCTTGATAAATAACTTATTTGTGTATTTTTTGCCAAGCTTTCTCGGTTACCAGAGATAAAAATATTATCGTGTCTAAAAAAATATAAATTTTATCATATTTTTTTAGACTCGATCTCTGTTTGTATTTTTTTTTTATTATGCGTGAGGTATAAACTTGTCTAAGGGTGCTGCCATTATCGAGTAACTTTCTCTTAATTTAGAATTTCATAAAACCTAGTAAGTTTAGGTACAAAAAATAATTATACTATTTTTTGTTAGCGACATGGTCGCAAGCGGATTCTAGAAGGCATAAAAGGGACGCGTCAAACTCTGGTGATTTTGGCTCAGGTCAGTTTGGTGTTAGATTGCATGGATGGTTTAGTTTAGAGTAGATACAAAAATAACCTTATATAGAATAGTCCAATTCAAGGTAACGATGGATAGGTATCTAGATTGAGTGAATAGCGGGTAATAAATAAATATCACATCCAAAATATTGTACAAAAACTGACTCACACCGAAAAAAACATATTGCTAAATACAAGGATTGCTGAGATACAGAAGGATTTAAAACTTAACGAATTTTCTTGTCTTTTGAATCCCGAATAGGAAGTACCCTATGGGCAGCGAGTCTGTCCTGCGACTCCTGTGGTAGTGAGTGCACTTCTGCTTGCGGCACGAGACACTTTCGGTCCTGCTGCTTCAATTATCTGAGGAAGAAACGAGGACCCGATGCAGTAAAGGTAATTATTTTTAATTTCTCTATGACTCTTTGGATATGGAACTGTTTTTGATAGAGTTCTGTTACTTTGTATATAAAATTGTGAAATAAATAAATATCTTGGGACATTTTTCACACACGGCCAATCTGATTCCAAAGTAAGCAGAGCTTGTGTTATGTTAACCAGATATACTACTTTTAAATACATACTTAATTATATAGAAAATTACATCCAGACAAAACACACAGACATAATCATGCGACACATTTTTGTCCTCAGTGCGATTCGAACCCACGATCGGCGGTTTGAGTCAGTGTAACCAAGCGACCTATAAATAAATGGAATAATATATAAGAATAATAATAATTAGTAAACTACCGTGTCTCTGATTTTACTGCGGAGTAACCATGTGGCTAATTTTACTATTATTTTTACAGTTTTGGTCTCCAAACTCTCACGACAAAGAAAGTCAAAAGACCAAATACCCTATGTTTGTGGTCGAAAACGTTCCAGAGTGGATGACAAACTTCGTGTCAAGCGATTACAAGCCTTATTCCTTCGAAGATGCAGTTGAAAACAGATTGCAGGCGTATGACGTTTAAATAAATACTTTTTTATTGGCTGCAATATCAAATGTAATGTTGAAAAAATTTAAAAGCGAAAATTCGTGTTTATATTAAGTTAAGTTTTAAATGAATTGGCAGTTATTATTTAAATTTTTGTTAAAAAATAAATTATATTTAGTTTACAAAAATCTGTAATCAGTTAATATTCGACACACTACTCATACTCATATAAGGCACTAATCTCTTTCAAATTATCATAATCTCATTAATATTTTTTTTTCATGACCTATTGTATTGATTTAGTATAATTTTATGTCCACAAAGGCTGGATAAGTGGACATAAAATAAAAATAAAAATGTAAAATTTATTTAGGGAATAAAGATATTATCCAGATATTTTATTTATTTATTTCAAGGAAGCATTTAGGTACAAACACAAATATCAAAGATACAATTAATTTAACAAAAAATCATCCTATAAACTTGATTTAAGAATATGCTATACTAAAATTAATTAATGATTAAACGGAAATAAGAATTGCAGACATCAAGCATATCAGATAAAAATTATTATAGGTTTTTTTCCAAAAATGTTATCATCATATTACTTAGAACTAGGGCCACACGCATTACCACAACCTATGTACGGTCCCCCATCACCTCCACGGCCACCCCTACCCCCTCTACCCCCTGCCCCACCGTTATTACCCTCTCCTCTACGACCATCTTCCCCTACACCACCCGGCTCACCGTTACTGCCCTCACCTCTTCCTCCCTTTCCCCCTCTACCGCCTACCCCACCGTTATTACCCTCCCCTCTACGACCATCTTCCCCTACACCACCTGGCTCACCGTTACTGCCCCCACCTCTTCCACCCTTCCCCCCTCTACCACCTGTACCGCCGTAATAGGCATTATCTTCCCCACCACCACCATTAAAGCCCCCACTACTATTAGAGCCACTGTCTTCGCCTCTCCTACTGCCACTAGCCCCTTCATAATGACTGATGCTACCCCTGTCATTATTTATTCCCACATGGCCTCTGAATATCACTCTATGATATCTCCTTCGACCACTTCCACTGTCACTAGGGCTTGGGACTTCTCGATGATAACTTCTACCTCTAGTACCCCCATACCTGGTTATGGTAAACGCACGATGACTGCCTCTAACATGATGGCTGGAACTGAACTTTCCATCTTTATGGGTGGAGGCCTCACCGTTATTATCGTCGCTAGTATAGATATTAAAGCTCATAACGCAATCTTCAATGCCTTCGCAACCATTATCGGGGTCACGGTTTCCACCGTCTCCGCCGTTACCGCCGTTTCCGCCGTTACCACCGTGTCCGCCGTTACCGCCGTGTCCGCCGTTACCGCCGTTTCCGCCGTTACCACCATGGCCCCCACTAGTACTGGCTGAAAAAAGGTTTATTTAAACAAGATATACTTAATGAGCATCTCTTTATTTTTCTTAAAGAAACGCAAGTAAATACGAAATTGGATTCGTAAATATATTATTTTTTATATGAATATCATCAATATAAAAGTGTCATTTTAAAAAGAAGGATCAAAATAGTAATTCATATAATTTAAGTAGGTATTCATTTCTTTAAACGCAATTTAAATGGGCTTTAAATAAAATTTTAATTATATACAAAACTTAAGAAGAAACTAATAAAAAAACTTACCAACAGCAGCACACACACAAACGCATAAAACGAATAAAAATTGTCTATGCATTTTGCGTAATCTATATAAGTTAGAGCTGACCCATCCCTAGCTGTTTCCAACCTTCTCCCTTCACAGCTCATCTACAAATACAGCTTTATATATGTTTTAAAGATATAATTGACATTATATACGAGTACTGTAAATTATTTATTTGGAAAAAATAATATTAAATTAAATTTCCCCGTTTATTTCATGATGTACTTAGGGTGACCAGATCTAATTTTCGAATTTAAGGGACAACTGCATTGAAGGCGTAGACAGAGAAACTAATAGACTAAGTGACGATTCTTTCTCACTCACACAAGAAAGGGAGCGAACATTTTAATACGAATGCGTAAGACAAAGATGCAACTAGTACATTTTCTGTCTCATCGTGTGAAACCAGTTTTTTCAAGTGTTTCGCAACTTTAATTGCGAAACAAACCTGACAGTTCGTGTTTACATTGTGTTGGATCTGCGAATTTTTTAGTGTGTTAAAACGATTCTAATATAGTGAAAAGACTGAGAAATTTATACTATTATAACGCCAAAGGTTATACAATGGTGCGTTATCGTGTAATTTCATGTGGAAGCGATAGTGAGCAGAAAATTGCCGGTGTCTCTTTTCACGCGTAAGTACGACAGTTTTTGTAGTTTATTGACCACAAATATGTGTTTTCAGGGTTGATAACTTATTTTATAGTATAAATTAGCAAAATATTGCGTTAAATTATGAAAATTAAAGCGTAATATCGAGTTTCAATCAAAATAACCTATAAAACATTATTGTGGAAGTGTTGCCAGCGTCCGGTAAAAAATCTCCCATTTTTATTGTAAAATATTCTCTTGAGAATGTGTATTAAAAGAAAGCGAATTAACATGGAATCCAATTATCACAGTGTTTTCTAGCAATAGCCCCGGTATTTTTATCTTCTTATATATAAAATTCTAGCGTCGCGGTGTTTGTGGTAAAACTCCTCCGAAACGGCTTGACCGATTCTCATGAAATTTTGTATCCATATTTGGTAAGCCTGAGAATCGGACAACATCTATTTTTCATCCCCTTAAATGTTAAGGGTAATCCACCCCAAAATTTTTTTTTCAATTTTAGAAACATTTTTTTTTTTATTTCTTTATGATACAACATTAGTAAATACCTATAACCCTGAATTTTCAACCCTTTACAATCAACCCCTATTTTACCATCGTGATTTTTATTTTTAATAATTTTCTCAATTCAATTTGATCTTCCGCCTTCACCGGTTGATAACCGACCAACGATCAATCGATCAGTTATAATAAAAATAATTAAATATTATTTAGTTCAATAAAAAAAAAAGATATTTTGAAAATACATATCTTATCATACATATATTAAATTACTGTTTTTTACCAATACACTGATGGAAGGATTTATTAACTATTAATATTTTAATTTCTTTGAAGACAACTTTAATAAATATTTTTTTACATTCAATAAATATTTATTGATAGTTAATGTAACATTAAATAAATCGTATTTAATAAACCGATAGTTACAATATGAATAATTATTTTTTATATTTAGATTTTTTATAATTTAATGTTTCCCTTTCGCAACGCGGGATAAGGAACTCCCTTCCACAATGGGAAAGTCGGGCACTGTGGCAACACACGCTTACACTATCTCTGTTTCAGTCGTGGTTACAGGGTACCTTAGTCTATTAGTTTCTCTGTCTACGATTGAAGGGCGTTTTTTAGCTAAATATATGCGAACCTCATCCGTTTTTTTCGGCGGTTGATAGTCATCATTCATTCCTTTAATTACTCACTCTTACTAATGTCATATGATAGACTATTCGTTTCTTTATACTAGAACTAGCTGCCGCCACGCGGTTTCACCCGCGTAGTTCCCGTTCCCGTTTCCATGATCACTTAGAGGTATGAAAAATAGATGTTGCCCGATTTTCAGACCTACAGAAAATGCACACAAAATTTCATAAAAATCGGTCAAGCCGTTTCGGAGGAGTTTAATCACAAACACCGCGACACGAGAATTTTATATCTATATTATTAATATTATAAAGAGGAAAGATTTGTTTGTTTGTTTGTTTGTAATGAATAGGCTCCGAAACTACTGGACCGATTTCAAAAATTCTTTCACCTTTGGAAAGCTACATTATCCCCGAGTAACATAGGCTATAGTTTATCCCTGTATTCCCACGGGAACGGGAACTACGCGGGTAAAACCGCGCGGAGGCAGCTAGTATTAGATATATTATCGAAATAGCTGTTAATGAATTTTTATCATTAAGTATTTCCATACTTAAAAGGAGATCTCCACTAAAGAATAAAGAATTATTATTATATTATCTTAAATGGTATTGTTAAAAAAAGTGGCTGAAATACCGAACAATCTGTAAAATATAGGACATCCTGGTCACCCTAGACACACGTAGGCACCGATTTGTAGAAGCAATCGGTTAGGTCAATTAAAGGAAAATGTCTATTTAAACTAATGAGCTAACCCTTCTGTAATAATTTTATTCTGAGAAATACTAAATTTATAACGGTAATCCTACCGCAGAGCTCTGATTTCCTCTTTGCATTAATTTACTGAAATTTAGTGTCTAATTGGTGTTCTGTCACTATAGGTAATTAATGATATCATCACTTCAGATTATCACCATCATATCTAGGTACATTTTTTTGGAACGTAGTTCCTTATCGCGCTTTGTGAAAGGGGGCTAGACGGAAAAAATTCTTACGAAAAGTTGTCACGACACATTTCCGAGCGGGGCCGAGCGTAGCCGAGCTTTGCCGAGCGGCGCGTTGCCAAGGCGCGGCCTACTAGTTCCGCGCGCACTATAGTAACCTACTACTTGATGTGTGAACAAAAAATATTATTACAACAAAAAAAATATATATAAACATTTCCTTCACTTATTAATCGAAAGGAACTTCGTTCCATCCGGGTGTCCCTTGACACCTCTCAAGTTTTTTTTATTTTAGCACGGCACACACCCCTACGCTAATACATATCTATACTAATATTATAAAGAGGAAAGATTTGTATTTTTGTGTGTTTGTAATGAAGAAACTCGAAATTTACTATCAATCAATTTCAAAAATTCTTTCACCATTGGAAAGCTACATTATCAGGAAGTAACATAAGCTTTATTTTATCCCTGTATTCCCATGGGAACGTTAACTACGCAGGTGAAACCGCGTGGAGGCAGCAGATTTCCATGCAGACCGGTTGAATGATGCCTGCATCCAGCGGGTTCCAGCGACTGTTGTCAGGTTGTCAGTTCACTTTAGATTATAGTAAAGTAATGGATAAATAAATAAATAAATAAATATCCTGGGACATTTTTCACACACGGCCAATCTGATTCCAAACTAAGCAGAGCTTGTAATATGGTAACCAAATAGCTGATATACTACGTATACTATTTTTTTAATACATACTTATATAGATATTTACATCCAGACACAGGACAAACAGACATATTCATGCATCCAAATGTTTGTCCTGGGTGGGATTCGAACCCACGACCCGCGGCTTGAAAGTCAGGGGCACTAACCACAAAGCCAACCGGGCTGTGTAGGTAAATGTAGGTACCGATACATGACTCGTAACTAAAATTACAGCTTAAAAGCTTAATATTTCGTAAACGGAACCCTGTTTCGGAAAGCGTTCCTAGCAAACCTTTGCTATTTTTTAATAAGCTATCCAACGATATGCCACACTATAGGAATGGAGGAAAATGTTTGTTCCCGTTATACGTGGGAGGTAGGTACCCTAAAAAAATATTTTTCAAGATTTTATGTGTTTTTTTGTCGACGCTGTTAATATCTGCTATCATACCAAATTACAGCTCTGTAGTACTAACCGTCTCTCAGATTTACCTGCGGACGGACGGACGGACATGGCGAAACTATAAGGGTTCGTAGTTTAGTTGACTACGGAACCCTAAAAAAAGTTTAAAATAATAATGTGAAATAATTTGGTGAGGTGACGCCACTCATTTACTGAGATTGAACAAACTGCATTAGAATATATTGGCTATATAACCTAATTAAATTATTTTTACCTACTTATTGATATTGTAAGTTGTATTTCCCCAGCTATTTCAAGCCTCTTTATCTGTTTTCAGCATTATGTGGACGCATACCTACATTTAATTTCTTGAAACGCTGGACGATTGTCCGATTGCAATAAAAGGAAAAATCTATAAATACATATAGGTATTATATGAAATTCTTGGAACTCCTAAAATAAATACTATTGTGACCGAGTATATTACAATACTAGCTTCCGCCCCGCGGTTTCAGCCGCCTTCTTGTTCTCGTGGAAAGACAGGCACAAAATTATTGCCTTTGACACTCACAAATGACATAGCTTTCAGTACCTAGATGATTTGAATGACTTGATTTGGGTTAGAAGCTTTACGACGTTAGGGCTAAAAGACCGATGGGGTAACTAAAGTAAGTTGTCATTTGCAATAAACTTAACCCCCTTTTTATTAGGGTTCCGTAGTCAACTACGAACCCTTATAGTTTCGCCATGTCCGTCCGTCCGTCCATCCGTCCGCGGGTAATCTCTGAGACGATTGGTACTACAGAGCTGTAATTTGGTATGGTAGTAGATATTAACAGCGACGACAAAAAAAATTGGTTGTCTGTAAAGTCGGTTTACTGACGATAGTTGAACGTGACAACGTCTTGCATCGCTCACTCAAGTAGGAGAGAGACGGATGTCGAACGCTGCCGAACGCAAAGGCCGATTGTGCTTCTTTGTCGCTCATTCCGCGCTCTCGCTTGCACTTCAAGCCTTACATGGAACGTGAAGCGAGCGAGGTAACGCCGCATGAGTCATGTTTTTTCGTGCATGCAGCCGGCTATATCGAATTATAAGACGTTGTCACGTCAAAAACACATAAAATCTCGAAAAATATATTTTTTGGGGTATCTCCCATACACGTACAACGGGAACAAAAATTTTTTTTTCCTCCATTCCTAAAGTGTGGCATATCGTTGGATAGCAAAGGTTTGCTAGAAACGCTTTCCGATTCAGGGTTCCGTTTACGAAATATTAAGCTTTTAAGCTGTAATTTCCCTCCCTCTAAAAACTAAACCATTGTTTTTAGATATGTAAAAAAATTCATGCTAGTAGTATATACGATGAATTTTAAAGGAAAACTATCAAAGTTAATTTGGTTTTACAGGTTAACGAGCTAAATATAAATAAATGGGGAAATCCTATAATTAATTATTTCATACAAAATTAGGTATAATATAACAGGTATATATACTTATAGAGTGATATAGGATGTCAGTAATCGTTGAAGACTTGTGTCGCTTCCATACCAGCAGTCATTTGTTTTTAAAGTTTTTTTTTTATTCACCATGATGCATAAACTTCTTGTTGTATTATGCTTTTATTGTGTGAGCGCTGCTGTCATTGGTAAGTGTGATTAAAAAGTTGTAAAGAAAATTTTAAAAAATACTTCGATCGCCACCCTGAAATTTATTACAATATAATTTTTAAATTAAATATAAGTTTATTTTATGACAGAAATATGTAACTTATGACAGGTGAACTCCTTTTTTAAACTGGTTCAATAGTATTTGAGTTTATGTATTTTAACTAAGTAGTAGGTATTAATATACGGTGCTCAAATGGCAAATCTTAAAAAAAATTAAGTAGCAAATCAGCTATCTGATTACTATACTTAGTTTGCTTAGTTTGTATTAATTTATTAAGATTAAAATAGTAATTTTAATAATGTTCTTTGTTACTTTTCAGGCGATAGTAACTTAAAAGATGATCAAGGAGTGATGGTAGACTCGGCTGTAGATCCAGGAAATGATCATGAGGTAATATATCAAAACCAATTTTATGTCTATGTGACTATGATTCAAAGTCGGGGAACACATAAGCAGAGTGTCTTAATGTGTGAAAATTGTCATATTTTATACTAGCCTCTGCCCGCGACTTCGTCCGCGTGGAATAGTTACTTTGGGCGAACGCTTACTTTAACCCGCGATTTCGTTTACGGGTCAACTAGTTAAAAATAAATACTTAAACTAATGCGACAAATATGTACAAATGATATTAATCAAAAACTATGAACATATGGAAACTAATCTTAATTGTTCTGCTTGAACCTGATTAGTATGGCAGATGATGAGATTTAAGATTTTTTTATTGCAATTTTTTTATTATGTGCAATTTTTTGACGTGACAACGTCTTATAATTCGATAGAGCCGGTTGCACGCACGAAAAAACATGACTCATGCGGCGTTACCTCGCTCTGAGGCGTTCCATGTGGCGGCTTGAAGTGCAAGCGAGAGCGCGGAACGAGCGACAAAGAAGCACAATCGGCCTTTGCGTTCGGCAGCGTTCGACATCCGTCTCTCTCCTACTTGAGTGAGCGATGCAAGACGTTGTCACGTTCAACTATCGTCAGTAAACCGACTTTACAGACAACCAATTTTTACTATAAAAATTTGTTTATTTACAGGGTATATTACTGCGTCAGAAACGATGCTTGTTCGGCGGTTGCGGTGTAGTTCGCCCCATTTGGCCACTATTCAATCCTATGCCCATCAGACCTATCATGCGATTCAACCCCTACCAACCTAGATGCATCGGTGGTATGTTTAAAAGTCATATTATATATATAAGTACATGATTCATATATATATACTATAGTCTACCCTATGGTTTGTGTAATATTATTGGAACGTAGTTCCTTATCGCGCGTTGTGAAAGGGGGCTAGACGGAAAAAAATCTTACGAAAACTTTTCCGAGCGGCGCGTTGCCAAGGCGCGGCCTACTAGTTCCACGCGCACTAAAGTACCTACTACTTGATGTGTGTATAAAAAATATTATTATAACTAAAAATATATAAATAGAGCTTAGCATAAATTAACATTTCCTTCACTTATTAATCGAAAGGAACTTCGTTCCATCCTCTCAGGTTTTTTTTCTATATCTTTCATGTATAGACAGCGTCATTTTTATTATATGTATTGATTGATAAATGAAGACTAATCTGTTATTTTATTCTCAAGGCAATTGCGGCATCGGCGGCAACGGGGGTTACAGGGTTTATAGGGTTAACAGGGGTAACTGGGTTAACTGGGGTAATAGGGGTAATAGGGTTAACTGGGGTAATAGGGTTAACGGGGGTAACTGGGGTAACGGGGGTAACGGGGGTAACGGGGGTAACGGGGGTAACGGGGGTAACTGGGGTAACGGGGGTAATGGGGGTACAGGGGGCCACGGGGGTAACGGAGGGAACGGTGGCGGAAAACCCAATGGTTGTGGTGACGCACACGTCTGCTAAAATTTAATTGACTCGTCTAGTATAATATTGAAATGTTCTGAATAAAATTATAATAATATAGTGACCCAAAATTCTTTTCATCCAACGGTCGTCTGGAAGAAATCGCTTTTAGCGATAAGACCGCCACTTGTGCAATCAATAAAGTTTTACTGTTATTTTTTGTATATATCTGTTTTTTAATTGTCTTTTGGTGTACAATAAAGTGTTATCTATCAAACTAAATTTATTTTAGTTAATATCCTAAACAATAAAATACAATAAGTTGCTCATTATGACAAACATAATATGTATATTACAAATTATAATTATTATTACGCGTGAGTGACGCCCCTGGTGTTGCAAGCGTCCATGCTTTTTTTTTTTTTTTTTATTATTATTTTTTTTTTTTAAATTCCTTCTCCGCCGCTACGGTGGGGCTACGAGGCTCGCGAGGCTATCAACCGCGGCCCCACCTCTGCGGCGGTTGCCCACAGTTAGGGGGCTCGTCCCTGCGGGGGAGGATCTCTCCCGCTCTCCGCTCCACTCTCGGGAAAGTGACCCGTGTCCGAGTGAATTCACGAATGAGCGAATTCCCTCGGATAAGGGCGGCTCATTCCTCCTTGTCGCCTTTAGGGCGGCACCTGGGCCTCAAAGGCCCGGCGCCGACGACCGTGGCGGCGACGGCGCATTAGGGGCGCGTCTGCAGCGGCTTCGCGCTCGCGCTCGGCCGCCTCCTTCTGCGACATGACAACGTCGCAGAAGGTTGCGGCCGCCTCCCAAGCCTCCTCGCTATCAACCATGGCCCTGAGGAGGGCCGGCAGCGAGAGGTCTCCCCCTACCGTCACGGACAGGGCGGCGCGAGGAATCACCCAAGCGGGGCAGTCCTCACGCGTGTGTTGCGCCGTGTCCGTGACAATCAGACCACAGTGGTGGCACATCTCCGTGGGCTCTCTACCCGCCACCCGGCACAGGTATCTGCCAAAGCAGCCATGGCCGGTGATCACCTGTGTCAGGTGGAAGGAGAGAGCCCCGTGCCCCCGTTCAAGCCACTCCCGCAGGATGGGCCGAACGGCGGCCACCACTTCCCGGCTCGCACAGCTAGGCTCGTCCAGGCGAGCCGCCCACCGTCGGAGGAGAACGCCACGCGCGTCCTCCCTCCAGGTGGCGATCTCCCGCGGATGCGGGCGACTTCCTCCCGCCGCCTCCTCTTTCGCTCGCCAGTACACCACGGCGAGAGCCTCAGCTTCGAGGTCCCACGGCGGTGTACCGGCGAGCACACACGCGCCGGCGCACGACACGGTGCGGTACGCTCGGGCAACCCTGAGCGCCATGGCGCGCTGCGGACGTCGCAGCGCGGCCAGGTTTTTGGCGCTCATAGCCGTCGCCCATATTGGCGCCCCGTAGAGCGCCATGGAGCGCACCACACCGATGTATAGGCGCCGGCAAGGCCTTCCTGGGCCCCCTACGTTCGGGAGGATCCGCGACAGAGCACCCGCGGCAGCCACCAGCCTTGGTGCCAACCGCGTACATTGCGCTTTGTCCCTTTCACTGCCTATACAGTTGCTCCCTTTTTTACAGGGTCGGCAACGCGTGAGTGACGCCTCTGGTGTTGCAAGCGTCCATAGGCTACGGTAACCGCTTCCCATCAGGTGGGACCGTATGCCTGATTGCCAACCTTGTGAAGGAGAAAGACATTATTTCATATTAGATTTAAAGGTTATTTAGTTTCTTCAAGACAACATACGTAATTTAAATTTAAAAGTAATAATTGCTTGGACAGGATGATTATTATGCCACATTGCAGAGAGAGAATGATTAAATATTCAATGTAATATATTAATTAATTTAACCTTCAACTTACTCGTACTCCGATTAAGAGTTCTTGACCCGTTTAGTGTGGCTACTTACAGGAGAATGCCCCATTGCAGTGTAATTTGATGCTTTTATACGGTTTGAAATGACGAATGGCTTGAACGCATGAACTTAGGAACGAACCCAGTGTTACCAACCGATACAAAAACATAGATTATGCTACTACAAAATAATTCACCTTACAGCTCGGCCATCCTGCTTGGAGCAAGTCTCATTGCTCAATAAAAGTAAAAAAATAAATTCTAGTACAACATAATTTACGCACTTTAAATTACAACTAGTATTTACAAAATAAATAGGTATAACTAATCAATAAAGAACTTCAAATCATATATGAAATCTTCCCTTTTTTTTAAACATATTTTTTTTAAGCACAGATTTACGTATCTAACTCTGACGCTATCAGAATTGACCTATGCTGATATTGTTTTAATACTGCCTAAATTTTGAAAATGACTCTTAGACGAGAACTCCACTTAGTAGTTCTCTTATTATTTAGTGTATCAAAATTTATTGAACACTCGAATGTTTTAATAATAATGGCATATTTCTTCATTAAACTTAAACGTGTGATAAGGTACATTAATATACACTTATTTACAACTTTATTTGTTTATTTATTTCATTATTTAGATGAGTTAATATTTGATTAATGGCATTTATGATTTATTTTTATTGTTTCATATATGACTACATTTTTTTTTTGTTTATGTGCATTTTGCCATGCCTAACATAATGCATAACAAACATGGGTATTAATAAATACCCATGAAACTAACAAGGAAATTAGATTTATACCAAAACGGAATAGAAGAAGTGTAATTGGGGTAAAAAAAAGACAAGGTAAGGTAAGATTAGAAAATATTAAAAAGATAACTACAAAATGGCACTGGACAGGACATACGTTACCAAGAGAGTTATTGTTTGAGTGGAAATCTTTATAGCAGGCCTACGTCGCAGGGCAAGCTGGGGAAAAAGTTAGGTAAATTAATTAAGTCTTTAAATTAGGTAATCCTTTATATTAGTTAAGTCTTTTAAGCCATTCAATTAGTCGAGTCTTTTAAGCCATTCAATTAGTCGAGTCTTTTAAGCCATTCAATTAGTCGAGTCTTTTAATCCATTCAGTAAGCCAAGTCTTTTAAGCCATTCAATTAGTCAAGTCATTAAATTAGGCAAGTCATTAAATTAGTCACGTCATCAAATTAGTCAAGTCATCAAATTAGTGAAGTCATCAAATTAGTGAAGTCATCAAATTAGTGAAGTCATCAAATTAGTGAAGTCATTAAATTAGTGATATCATTAAATTAGTGAAGTCATTAAATTAGTGAAGTCATTAAATTAGTGAAGTCATTAAATTTGTGGTCATTAAATTAGTGAAGTCATTAAATTAGTGAAGTCATTAAATTAGTTAAGTCATTAAATTAGTTAAGTCATTAAATTAGTTAAGTCATTAAATTAGTTAAGTCATTAAATTAGTTAAGTCATTAAATTAGTTAAGTCATTAAATTAGTTAAGTCATTAAATTAGTTAAGTCATTAAATTAGTTAAGTCATTAAATTAGTTAAGTCATTAAATTAGTTAAGTCATTAAATTAGTTAAGTCATGAAATAAGTTAATATTTTATTTTAACATATTTTTATTTTATTTCCTTTTCTTTTCACATTTTATTTTATCATATTTTTTTTTCTTTTCTTTTCATATTTCCCTCTATCATATTTTTTTTCTAATTTATTTTATTTATCATATCTTATTTTATTTTATCATGCTTTATTCTATCATATTATTGTTTTTTTTTTTACTTCTCATTTTTTTTCATCATATATTTTTTTATTTATTTATCATATCTTTTTTATTTTATTTTATAAGATCTTATTTTATTTTATCTTATACAGGAATATTTAAATACAGTTTATATTTAAGGTGGTATATAAATTATAATAATGTAAATTAATAACGTTTTTTTTTATAATATTTTTTTTTTGGTCTGACTGTAAAATGTATGACATCTTCAAATAACCCATATTTATGCAATAAATGAATCTGAATTATGGTTACGTTAACTTTAATTTCAAACAATACAAGATGAACAAGCTTAGTACAGAAAGAACATTATTTTGAGTTATGTTACAATTGAAACGTTTGTGCCCTTCTAGAATTATCTTATATATTCTTGTTAAGAGTTATTAATCGGTCGAACATGTACATCTGCACGACCATGGTTATTAGGTTGGATTATTAAATAATTATTGCCGCGAAATCTCTCCGCTTAGGCATATTAAATTATGTATGCGCTTGTGGACTTGCCTGTATTGTAGACAGACTCCCATCCACTCCCTCGCAAGTTAATCGACGATCATTACATTATGTTCCTTGCTGCTTCTAGGTTAGGCTTGGAATTAACAGCGTTAGTGTTTAAATTACTACAGTTAGAATATTTATAATAAGGAGAAAGTCTATAATCAGGTAGTGCCAGATTTAACCGAAGTAATTATTAAGTATTTGAGAATTGTGAAATTATTAATGTGCAGATCATATTTGGTAGAAATTTACTCTGACCAAACATGCCAAAGGATAGCTAATAAATCCAGAAAGTTGCCCTGGCAAGTTATGAGCTCCCTCCGCCCAAAGATAAAATCACATCACTAGTTTAAAGGTTAGGTAAGGTTAGGTTATACAACTATTTGTGGTTTGTAATAAAAAATAGTCTGTTCATGTACAAACATATCCCCAGAGGGTAGCTCTGGCTCGATATGTCCATCAAAAGATAATCTATACATCCAGGGAGTAGCCCTGGTAAATGTATAAGTATCCCTCGCCCTTGAACAGACTAACCACACATTAAAAATATATTTAAAATAACCTTTTAGTTAAATTTAGCACTGTTAGCGTAATAATTTATGAACTAAACATATCCTCAGAGAATTGCTCTGCCATGATATGTCCTCCAAAAGATAACCTATACACCCAGGGAGTAGCCCTGGCAAATGTATAAGTATCCCTTGCCCAAATTATTATTCGTATCTTAGTGCGTTCTCGTTACATCCGTCTTTATGTTTCAACGGATATTATACACATAGACAAATAATTTTATATTTGAATGTCTGAAGTTTTCTCGTAAATTGATAGATCACACGATAAAAAAAAAATGAAAGTTAATTAGTAATGAAAATGAGAAAAAATAAAAAGAGTGGACGGGTGTTATGTGTGATCCGTTATGTTTAAAATATCCGCTGATCCCAATTCTGAATTGAAGGAGAAAGACATTATTTCATATTAGATTTAAAGGTTATTTAGTTTCTTCAAGACAACATACGTAATTTTAATTTAAAAGTAATAATTGCTTGGACAGGATGATTATTATGCCACATTGCAGAGAGAGAATGATTAAATATTCAATGTAATATATTAATTAATTTAACCTTCAACTTACTCGTACTCCGATTAAGAGTTCTTGACCCGTTTAGTGTGGCTACTTACAGGAGAATGCCCCATTGCAGTGTAATTTGATGCTTTTATACGGTTTGAAATGACGAATGGCTTGAACGCATGAACTTAGGAACGAACCCAGTGTTACCAACCGATACAAAAACATAGATTATGCTACTACAAAATAATTCACCTTACACTTGTGGTATATAAAAAATGAGTTTATTTATTACTGATCCATTAAACATGTTCATATTTGTTTTTATTGTTACTGTGCTATAATTTAGTTGAGATTAACTTATATTTAAGTTTTTGTTTCCCGTTCCACCAATACATATATACAATAAAGAATTTGCAAATGTTGATCTTTTTAGTAGGTACATTATTGAACAATATTAAGCAGAAATTAGTAGGCAGTTGTAAATTATATTACATAGTTTATATTTTGAGATTATTATTAGTGCAATTTATTTCTGGATCATTTTAAGCAACCTTCAAAATTAGTTTAGAATAGGGTAGTTGACAGTTGACAAAATATTTTGTATATTTTTATTTTTTATGGTAGCTGAATATTTATAAATATGAAAATGGATCACATTGATTAAATAAATCATGATAATTTAATATTTTTGAGAAATAAAATTCCGAAAATACTGTCACTAGTCACGTGACAACGAACGCTAATGAACATGCGTGACGTATTAAGTCGGATTAAGGATGCCAAAAGTGCAATAAAGTATCGATATATGTATATTGTATCGATAATTTTTGTAAATATCGGTATTGATATTTTTATTTAAAAATATCGGGGTGATATGAAAAAAAAAAAATTGGCCTGATCTAATTCAATCATCTTACACTACTAGATAAATCTATACTAATATTATAAATGCGAAAGTAACTCTGCCTGTCTGTCTGTTACGCTTTCACGCTTAAACTACTGTTCACGCTAAAACTACTGAACCGATTTAAATGAAATTTGGTACACAGATAATCCAGAGCCTGAGAAAGGACATAGGCTACTTTTTATCCCGGGAAAATTGAAGATTCCCCGGGAAAGCGGGTGAAGCCGCGGGCAGCCACTATATAAAATAAAATATGTTAGCTATATTAAATTAGTCAGTTAAATTAGGCCATAAGGCACCCTTTAAATTAGTTTTTCAAAACTAGTCAACTACCCTAATATATAACTACATCCTATTTAGCACTATAGGTCTATAAATTATTAGAAATTATTATGATGTCATTGTTTTAGGGTTCCGTAGCCAAATGGCAAAAAAAGGGACCCTTATAGATTCGTCATGTCTGCGTATGGAACCATACGTTTTTAGTATTACCTAGTTATATTATTTCAATGACATTTTGTATTTAGGTTATTCATCATCGACAGCTCATACACGTCTCCACCGAGGAGCTCGAGCCTCCTCTAACATCGAGGAGGTTTAGGCCATAGTCCACCACGCGAGCCTAGTGCGGATTGGCGGACTTCACATGCCTTTAATTGTGACATCTCGGGCATGCAGGTTTCCTCACGATGTTTTCCTTCACCGAAAGCCAATGGTGTGAATCCGTACGTAAGTTTTTATAAACTCAGAGGTACGGGCCAGGGATTTGAACCGGCACCCTCATGATCGTGAGTTGGTGCGTTCCCAACTGAGCCACCACGGCTTTTCACTGAGCCACCACGGCTTTTCGGCTTAGGTTATTAGTTCCTACTAATTATTTTTGGTCATATATCCTACTCATAGTTTAAAGTATCTGATTCGAAACACTTCTATCTAGCAGGCCGCGCGCGCAAGGTTGTGCCGCGGTGCTGCATGAGTTAGGGGGCGGGACGTACCTACATAGTCGACAAGTGGGCAAAAATGCCGTTTACATCATTCGATCTCAATAAATATCTTAGGAGATATCGTAGTTTTAAAATAACATCCCAGAAAAAACTGATCAAGTACTTCGCACGTATTTATGATGTGCTTGACCAGCGGGCAGTCATGAGGGGGATGGCACAAGTAATTTCTGTGAGATACCAACTTTTTACGCAAAAGAAGTCGCGGGTTAAAGTTAGCCTTATCCCAAAGTAACTACTCCATACGGACGATGTCGCGGGTAGCAGCTAGTATATTATAAAGCCGAAGAGTTTGTTTCCTTGAATAGAGTGTTCTCAGGAATTGCAAGTCCGTATAGAAAAAATATTTCAGTGATAGATAGCCCCTTTATCGAGGAAGGCTATAGACTATATATTATATATCATTACGCTATGACGAATAGGAATAGAGCATTAATAAAAAATGTAGCGAAAACGGGCAAGTGACGCTAACGTAGTTGCCCTGGTCAACAATATATAATACTAGCCATCCGCCCCAGCTTCGCACTGCTTATACGTCTCATTAGAAACCTCAAAAATTTACATATGTTTCTTTAACATATTATGCATTAATATATTATGTATACTAGCTGCCTCCGCGCGGTTTTACCCGCGTAGTTCCCGTTCCCGTAGGAATACAGGGATAAAATATAGCCTATGTTACTCGGGGATAATGTAGCGTCCCAAAGGTGAAAGAATTTTTGAAATCGGTCCAGTAGTTTCGGAGCCTATTCATTACAAACAAACAAACAAATCTTTCCTCTTTATAATATTGGTATAGATAAAAACCTTCATATATAAAAACCTTCATCTCGAATCACTCTATCTATTAAAAAAACCGCATCAAAATCCGTTGCGTAGTTTTAAAGATTTAAGAAGACATAGGGACAGACAGCGGAAAGCGACTTTGTTTTATAATATGTAGTGATATTCCAAAACATAAACTCATCTAACTCTGTGCCAAATTTAGTACGTACCTTACAAAAAAGTAAGGGCCAGGGATTTGAAACTGAAACATTAAGATCGGGAAGGGGCTTAGCAGAACTTAGGGCTTAGGTAATTTCTTCTTTCTGCCCTCTTCCGGCCTAAGCAGGGTCGGCACAACATGTGTTTTTCTTCCATTCCTCTCTGTCAGCCGTCACTTCAGTAATCACTACATATCACCTTCGGTGTTCTGCTATAGCACCAGGGCCGTAAAATTATCGTGTCAATCAGGAAAATAGGTAAAAATACAGTGGCGTAGCGTTATTAAAAATTGGAAATTATCGTACAATCCGCGTAAGATTGTCGTGTACTATCGTACATCATTATGAAATTATCGTAGGTACATGTACGATAATTACCTATCATACGGTTCCGAACCCTGCACCTTTCTTAGGTAACTACGTCATAATAATTGTCATTAAAATTTATCAGAAAAATACGTCAATAATACTGGTTTATATGATGTCATAATAAATTTGTAATCATTGTATTTACGTAGAATATGGGTTAACACGCGAACGATAATAGTTTTCAGTAACTGAGGTTAGTGAACCTGACTTTCTATACGCCGGTCTTGGATTAGAATCCCACTCAGGATAAGTATAAATACCTATGTCTATTTCTGTGTCTGGATGTAAATCTAATACATATATAAAATTCTCGTGTCGCGGTGTTTGTGATTAAACTCCTCCGAAATTTCAAATTTTGTTTGCATATTGGGTAGGTCTGAGAATCGGCTACTATCTATTTTTGATACCCCTGCGGTCACGGGAACGGGAACTGCGCGGGTGTAACCGCGGGGCGGCAGCTAGTATTTATATAAGTATGTATTTAAAAGTAGTATATCAGCTATCTGTTTAGTACAAGCTCTGCTTAGTTTGGAGTCAGATAAGCCGTGTGTTAAAGAATGATCCCTATATTTTATTTATTTATAGTTAGAACGGCTTTCGCCAGTAATACTAATTAGGTACTAGTTTTAGGTATTAAATAAGAATTAAATAAAAACATGAAATTAAAATAAATATCTAGTATAGCTATTATTATTATAGTATAGTATAGTTATTATATAGGCTTCATTTGGTTACTAGCTAACATTTAATTTTTAGTTTGACAATTAGACTTGATTTTTTTTATTTTTTTTTATGTTTAAATAACCTAATACCTAATATGTATAATAAATGCGAAAGTATGCATGGATGGATATATGTTACTGAATCACGCCAGAGCTTACTTATGTTCACCAAAGATAAATCTATTATATATATTTCACTAGCGGAGCCGGCAGACTTCGTTCTGCCCAGCAGCGCCACCTACCGGGTCCAAATTGATGTATTATATATAATAACCTTCCCCATGAAATACTCCGTAATTTGGTGAAAACCGCATGAAAATCTGTTCAGTAGTTTTTGTGTTGATCGCGTTCAGACAGACAGAGGCGGCGGGGACTTTGTTTTATTATATACATTTTTGTGATAGACGAGCTTACAAAAAGACATAGGCTACCTTTCATCCTGAGAAATTTGAATTTCTGCGACGCTGGTGAAACCGGGGGGGCGGAAACCGATCTATACTTAATATTATAAAAGGAAAAGATTAGATTTTTTGTTTATTTTATTGTTCTGAATAGGTTTCGAAACTACACGACCGATATGAATGGAAATACGTAATTTGTGAGAGCTATTTCTATCCCTGTATTCCTACGGGAACGCGGGTGAAACCGCAGGGCAAACTAGTAGTGTCTAACAGAACTTATATCATGTTCTAAGGTAAAAATCTACTTGCATTTTCCTTTACGTCATCCCGTTTTAACTAGAAGCTTACTTGGACTTGGAGTCGTGATAATAAATATAAATAAATGGGGAAACCCTATAATTAATTATTTCATATAAAATTAGGTATAATGTAACATGTATATATACTAATATAGTGATATGGGATGTCAGTAATCGTTGAAGACTTGTGTCGCTTCCATACCAGCAGTCATTTGGTTTTAAAGTTTTTTTTAATTCACCACGATGCATAAACTTCTTGTTGTATTATGCTTTTATTGTGTGAGCGCTGCTGTCATTGGTAAGTGTAAAAATAAAAAACTTTAACCGTCCTCGCCGGCGAGGACCGTCGCGCTGACCCACCCAGTCTCGTCCCCAGTAGCATACGGCCCAAGCCGCCCCAAATGTCCGATATAAAATTTCCTAAATAATCAAACCAGTGAGTCCCTCACTCCCAGCTACGCCCTAAAATTTAGGGCCTAAACCGAGGCACGGTCCCGCAGGGGACACCCTCAGCGCAGTTGATTCAAATCTACTACGGTTGAGAGCCCTCAGCTCTCACCGATTGCCCGCGTAAAGGTGTAACAGCCATCAGAGGCTAACACATTCAAGTCCCCTTAAAAAAACAAAACGATAATGAATGTTTAATAAAGAGTTCTTGCGCTGTAATTTCTGTTTTGATTTTTTTTACGATGTCATAATGTAGATTTTTATTGTTGCATTTATTTTTTAAATAGTTTTTAATAATAATAAATTTTTTTGTCACAGATAACAAACACCTTTAACATCTTTTGTATCTATTTCAAACATAGAATACTTGTCTCTTTATAATATTAGTGTAAACAATATGTAGATACTCATTCTTAAATAAAACGTGCCTTGATGGTTAAGGCTTTGACTTTCATGCCACTGGTCATGGGTTCGATTTCCAGGACAAACATTTATTCGCATGAATATGTCTGTTCTTCTCTCTGTAAATAGCTATATTAGTAGTATTTTAAGCTTTGCTTAGTTAGGAATCAGAGTGGCTGTGAGTGAAAAATAATCGCAAGATATTTATTTATTACAATTAAAATTATCAATATTTTTTTTTCAGGCGATAGCTACTTAAAAGATGATGAAGGAGTGATGGTAGACTCGGCTGTAGATCCACCAAATGCTCATAAGGTAATATATCAAAACCAATTTTATGTCTTTGTAACTATGATTCTAAGTCGCGGAACACATAAGCAAAGTGTCTTAAAAATTGACATATTTTACATAAATGTGTAAAGTTTGTTGTTTTTTTTAACTGTAGCCGCCGTCGCGTGGTTTTACTCGCGTAGTTCCCGTTCTCCTAGAAATTCGGGGATGAAATATAGTCTATGTTATTTATGAATAACGTACCTAGCTTTCTATTAGTGAAAGAATTGTGCAGATTAAAAAAGAAAACTTTCCTCTTTATAATATTAGTATAGAGTAGTAGCGTTCGTATATATAATTATACTAGGGACCCGATTAGTAGGTATGGAGGAGTTTATAGTAGTTTTTTTTTAAATTGCTTATAATTATATTATTTGCAATTTATTTACTACTAGTGGCTCTCCGCGGTTTTACCCGCATACCCGGGAGATTTTCCATTTTCCCGGGAAGTAGCCTATGTCCTTTTTCAGGCTCTGGAACAACTGTCTACAAAATTTCATTTAAATCGGTTCCGTAGTTTTAGCGTGAAAGCGAGACAGACAGACAGAGTTACTTTCGCATTTATAATTATTTATTTTTTACTTTATAAATATGTTTATTTACAGAATATATTACTGCGTCGGAAAAGATGCTTGTTCGGCGGTTGCGGATTAGTTCGCCCCATTTGGCCATTCGTACCACCACCAGTAATCAGACCTATACCCATCAGGCCTATTATACCTATCAATCCTATTCCACCTGTCAACCCGATTACACCTGTCAACCCAATTACACCTATCAACCCTAACCGACCTGGATGCAACGGTGGAGGTATGTATTAAAAGTCATTGTGTTTATATAAATATATAAGTGAATTAATTCTGGATTTCAAAATAAAGTAGAGCTTGTACTATAGTGACCATATAGCTGATATACACGATATTCTATTTTTACAAACAGTGATGTTCAAAATATATGGGTGGAGGAGTGGAAATGAAGCCCTCTATATCCGACACACAAAAGTCAAATTAATAAAGAGAAAAGGGGCAGTTTAGGCGCTATTTGCGTTGATAAAGGTCCCAGTAATGTCCCATGTACAGACAGCGATCAGATATTTTTTTTATTTTTTGTATTGATTGATTATATAGACTAATCTGTAATTTTATTCTCAAGGCAATTGCGGTAATGGTGGCAACGGCGGCAATGGTGGCAACGGAGGTCATGGGGGTAACGGGGGTAACGGAGGTTATGGGGGTAACGGGGGTAACGGAGGTCATGGGGGTAACGGAGGCTACTGGGGTAATGGCGGTAACGGAGGCTACGGGGGTAATGGCGGTAATGGGGGTCACGGGGGTAACGGAGGGAACGGTGGCGGACCACCCAATGGTTGCGGTGACGCCCATATCAACTGCAGTTACTTAAAGTGACTCGTCTAGTTTAATATTAAAATGTTCCGAATAAAAATTTATTAAACTTATATAGTGAACCAAAATCCTTTCCATCCAACGGTTGTCTGGAAATCGCTTTTAGCGATAAGACCGCCACTTGTGCATTTAGTTAAGTTTTACTGTTATTTTATTTGTATCGTTTTTTGTCTTTTGGTGTACAATAAAGTGTTTTCAATCTATCTAAAGTTATTTTATTAATTTAATTTGATTTTAGTTGATATCCTATATATATTAAGCATATTCATATTTCGTTATATTGTTTCTGTACATTTTACAAATATATTTTAACAAAAAATAAGGCATATATTTTTCGTGGCTTTGGCATGCTATGCAATTAATAAAAGCCATACGTATGTGGCGCCATCTAGCTGTGAGTAGCGCAACTTTTAAGTCTATTGAAATGTTAATAGATGTCGATACCCCGCTCTTATATGTAATGCAATTCGGGAATGAAAATGTGGTTTTGAATGACTAGCGTAACTAAGTCGTGGATATTTAATTCGAGATAAGAAAATACATGATTTAACATAATTAATTTCACAACACAAGCACTGCTTCGTTTTAGGTGGGCGTGTGTAAGGAAGGATATAGGTATATCTGCGGTTTCAGAGAATCTTCCTACAGACACTCAGGGTGTGGAATGAGCTCCCCGCTATGGCATTCCTAATGGAGTACAGCATGGGGTTCTTTAAGATTTTTACAGGGTCGGCAACGAGTGACATCCCTGGTGTTGCAAGCGTCTATAGGCTACTTTAACCGCTTCCAATCTGGGACCGTATGCCGGTTTGCCACCTTTGTGTTACACCAAAAAAAACTTGACAATGTTACTTAATGAGTTTATTATTAATAATACATATTCTACATTGGCTGTTGTTATAACTTTCAGTAATCGTCATCGCCTCCGCCGCCGCCACCTCCACCACCTCCGCCACCACCTCCACCACCACCACCTCCCCCTCCACCACCACCACCTCCCCCACCACCTCCCCCTCCACCACCACCGCCCCCACCTCCCCCACCGCCGCCACCCCTACGCCTAGACCTCACGCTGCGTCGCTGTCTCCAAGGCCGACTAAAGCCACCCCCACCACCACCACCCCCTCCACCATACGCATTCGAAACAGAATACGCATTAGCGTGACCCCCCCCAGTCGATAGCGCATATGATGACGAAAACGCATGCGCCGGTCCGTCGCCACCAGCGCCGCCGTAACCATAGTAACCACGCTTCCTTCTCAGCAATCCCTGAAACAAAAGAATATATGAGGATGTTTCACACCAGAATGACTAAAGAAATATGATGATTTGTTTGACATTTAATTGTGATTTGAGCTGATTATGAGTTGAGTTGAGCTGAGTTAGAATATCAAAATCATTTATTCAGTTAAGAAAATACATAGATAGGTACACAGCTACATACTTATTTGAAACCTCCTTTTAAGTATAGAATACCTGTAGGTAACATAAAGTAGGTATCTAGTGTGTACGCATATGTTCTGGAATATTACAGAGGCTACTATCTATCCCGAAACGCTGGCGAAACTACAAAGTGCCGCCAGTTTTCCATAAAACACACATAGATTTAGCAATCAGAATAAAAATGATCTTAAAAAGTATTACCTGTAAACCTTTAGTTACATCTGTTAAGACTGCTGCTCTGTCTTTCACTGTTTTCAAGTCTTCGTCGTGTGCATAGATTTCACCTGAAAACAAAATAATATCTGACAGTTGAAGGTATCATCATAAGCATTTGGCTTTCATCTAAGTTTATATAAAATTCTCGTGTCAAAATGTTAGTTTGTAATGTAGGTCTGAGAATCGGCTTCTATCTATTTTTGATACCCCTGTGATCACGGGAACTACGCGGGTGAAACCGCGGGGCGGCAGCTAGGAAGTATATAATCAGAAGTCATAAAGAGTCACCGTTTCTCTTAGAGAAGTACTACTGTAAAGCAGTATAAAGGCGAAGTCTGTGAGTGTGTACGTTTGTTACTTCTTCACGCGTAAACGGCGGGTGCGATTTTAATAAAATTTGGTACAGAGTTAGCGGACACACTGAATTAACACGTAAGGTACTTATTATCCATGTACAATTAAAGATCCCTCGAGAACGTGGGGGGAACCGCGGAGCCGAAGCTAGTATAAAAAATGTGGAAAGTGTATCGACGTTCGTTACTCCCTCTCGCCAGAATATCTGAAGGGGTTATAGAAGAAATTTGGCACAGAGTTAGAGTATGTTCTGAAATAGCACATAGGCTACACTTTATCCCGGAAAGTGGCTGACCCACCGCTCGGTGGATGCTAGTAATATAACAAGATGATTTCACTGCTTGAATTTTTTATGCTATAATCACATTTGTAGTTATTTGGGATCACATAAAAATAAATCAATCCCTATTTCTTTTGGTCACGGCATCACGCGTGAACGGCTGGACCGATGTCGCTAATTCTTTTTTTATTGTGTTTGTTACTGAAGAAGGTTCTTATGAATAGAAAAAACAATAAAAGTATCGAGGAAAATCTGAAATTTTAAGAAAGCTTAACGACCATTAACTTTTGTAATGTTACTTTATGTTGTTTGACATAAGTGTCAGTCACTTTAATTCAATAAGACTCATAGTCGAGACTAGACAACGTCTGTTGGGTCAACTAGTGTAACAACAATTTACTTACCAATGGCAGCAGCATGGACACAATAAAGACATAAAGCTAAAACTAAAACTCTAAACATTTTGCTTATTCATTAAAATTTAATACTGTTTCTAGACTGTAACCGGGTGTAGACTCTAGAGGTATCTCTTGACTCAAATTGTCTGCAACTACTGACATTAAGGAACGCTACGATATATTATATACTTGGATTATACAGATAATGATGACCTGGATGCTTCTTATTATCATATGGTATTCCCTATTTCTTAATACTCATTTATAAGTTACTAACATTGAGTCTGCAAATTATTATTCTGATTAATTTTATTCGTAATATGTCAGAGCGATAAACCGAGATGAACCCCGTTTTTAGGGTTCCATAGTAAACTCCGAACCCTTATAGTTTCACCATGTCCGTCCGTCCGTCCGCGGGTAATTTCAGAGACGGTTGTTACTACAGAGCTGTAATTTTTGTGTAAAGCGTAATGATATTTAGCCTTTTCTCGATAAATGTGCTATCTAACACTGAAATAATGTTTCAAATCAGTCCACTAGTTTCTGAGCGCGTTCAAGCAAACAAACAAAAAATCTATTCAGCTTATTTAATAGTATAGATATACATACATATATGTTTGACCACTTTTGCAATGTGGGAATGCCAAGAGATTGTAATATCTAAATGTAAATTCATCAGGTTAAAGGTCTATGATAAAAATATTGGAGTTTTTATTTGTTTTTTCACACGAGGTCATCATCATGCAAAGGTATCAAAAAGAGATCATACACTAAAGTAAACTTCTCATTATCTACACAAAAATAATATTGTAAAGAGACTTAAAAAAATATATGTGTATGTTTGAAATGAATTAACTCGAAAACTACTACGCCGATTTTAAACATTCTTTCACCATTGGAAAGCTACATTATCAGGGAGTAACATAGGCTATATTTTATCCCTGTATCCCCATGGGCACGGGAACTATGTGAGTGAAACCGCGCGGTGGCAGCTATTTATTATACATTTTGTTTATCAGATATTAATTTTAATTGTATTGTTTAGATATTTCATATAGAATACATAATAGGTACTTAATAAGTATGTCAGTTTATGTAGGTACGTACTAGGTTCTTCCACTCTGAAGTTTAAACCATTTTTCTGCGGAACATTTGTATTTAATAAATAATTCTGAACTTGATATTTTTGACCCAAAGTTAAGCAATTTCAAATGTCCTTCACACTAATCAGGCTCAGACTCATCAAATAAGTATTTTTTCTATGAAACTTTTAATATCTTATGATTTCTGTCTGAAACCGCACATCAATTGTACAAATAAGTTAAGTTTCCAAATGTTTGTAATTTTTGATTAATATAATTAAATTTGTGCCATTAGTCGTAGTATTTATTTATTAATTTGAATCAAGATCTAAATCTTTTATATACCAATTTTTTATTATTTTCATTTTGGTTGTATTTTCTTTTATGTACCTAAATTTATTAATAAAAATTTGGACTGAATTTACGACGGCAAGCTAATGAGCTGAGCACTAGGACCGTTTTTACCTTTTAGCTACGGATCCCTAAACTGGGGAATCAACAATGATATCAATATTGGTATATAAATAAAATATCATATTGTTTATACTTAGTAAGTGAAGATAATTTCATTAAAACAGTTGGCTTTATGTCTCGAGTTCACCCGAAAGGGTGAAGTTTTTTAACTGAGTCTGTTATAAAATAAAGTAAATATGTCTAAGGTTTTAATATTATTATTAATAGTATGTTGTTTCGACGCAGCTGTCAGAGGTGAGGAAATATATCATATTTTTTTTGTAGTGTTTCAGTAGCTATTACTACGAAGACGATAGGTTGGCTTTGTGGTTAGTGATCCAGATTTTCAAGCCACTGGTCGTGGGTTCCAATCCCACCCAGGACAAATATTTGTAAAGAAAGAAAGAAGAAAGAAAAATATTTATTGACAGTTGTATGCATGGTTATGTCTGTTTGTTCTGTGTCTGGATGTAATTATCTATGTATGTATTTAAAATAGTATATGTAGTATATCTATATAAGTATGTACCTAACTATTTAAAAGTAGTATTATGTAGTATATCAGCTATCTGGTTACCATATTACAAGCTCTGCTAGTTTGGAATCAGATTGACCGTGTGTGAAAACTGTCCCAGGATATTTAATTATTATTATTTATGTAAATTATTTATCCAACTTAAAGGTTCAGTAGTTTTAGCGTGAAAGCGACACAGACTGAGTTACTTTCGCATTTATAATATTAGTTAGGAACAGGATAACCAATTGGCTATTTGACTGTTTTCGAAAACACATTTTAAAATTTGCGTGAGTTTTTTTTTATACCTCTTACAATTCTTTTTTTCTCAAAAAAAGCTTTATTTAATAGAAAAAACAATGTTTTTTATCCATTATTTAAAATTGGCGCGAAAACAGCCGGTCACGTGACATATGCGATTTGTGACGTCAAAGAAATTTGCGACCATAAACGAATCGACTTTAGGTAGATTTGCAGTATCAGCTTAAGCATAGTCTGCCTCCATTTTCAAAACCTCTCACAAGCACAAACTGAAATATTTAAGTGTTTATTTTCTCAGCTATTTACCCATGAAACACGAAACGACATAAATGACATTTTGATTTATGACGTCACACCGCGTTTCTGTTCTTGAAATCCACAGATAAAAAACTCAAATTTATTTTGCAAAAATAAAATTATTGATAATTTTTTAATCCAATTTATATATTGCACAATTATTATTTACATATAAGCCAGCATTTACAACATATCTCATATGTTATCGGTACAACTGTCAAATAGCCAATTATCATATTTTTAATATTTTAGTAGCCGATCCTCGACCTACTGAATATGCATATAAAATTTCGTAAAAATCGGTCAAGACGTTTCGAAGGAGTATGGTACCCTAATGGTAATATATAAGAAGATTAAGATGTCTAAGAACTTTATATACTTACTATGTTTAATTCTCCTTCTTTTGTCCATTCAGGTGACAGGACTGCAGGGGGCAAATCCGTTCAACGATACCGTAGAGCTGATGGGAATACCGATGACAGATATTATGGTGGAAACGGTGGTGATGGTGGTCCATTAGGTGGTGGAGGTGGTGGTGGGGCTAATGGTGGTGCCGGTGGTGGTCCTTACGGGGGAAGGGGTGGGGGATTTAATGGTGGAAACGGAGGCTATAATGGTGGTGGCGGTGGTGGTTGGGGCGGTGGTGGTGGAGGTGGGGGTGGTGGCGTTGGCGGAGGGGGTGGCGGTGGTGGCGGTGGTGGCGGAGGGTTTTATGGGGGAAATGGTGGTGGGCCAAATGGTGGTAGAGGAGGTGGCCCCCACGGATGGGGTGGCGGTGGCCCCTACGGGGGTTGCGGTGGTGGCCCTCATGGTGGCAGAGGAGGTGGTCCCTTCGGTGGTGGCGGCGGTGGCCCCCACGGCGGTGGTGGTGGTGGCGGCGGTGGTGGTCCCCACGGAGGAGGTGGTGGTGGTCCCCACGGAGGGGGTGGTGGTGGTCCCCACGGAGGGGGTGGCGGTGGCGGTCCCCACGGAGGGGGTGGTGGTGGTCCCCACGGAGGGGGTGGCGGTGGCGGTCCCTACGGAGGCGGTGGTGGTCCTTATGGAGGAGGAAGTGGCCCACACAGAGGAGGCGATGGTGGCCCATACAGAGGCGGTGGCGGCCCTTATGGCGGTGGTGGTGGTCCTTATGGAGGCGGAGGTTATGGCCCTAACGGTGGTGGGGGTGGCCCTGACGAAGGTGGTGATAGACATGACGAAGGTGCGCGTGGTGGCCCAAATGGAGGTAGTGGCAGAGAGGGCTACAACGGTGACAACAACGGCCAATATGGTAACAGATTTAATGACGATAGCAAACTCACAAATAGTGACTCTAATAATTAATAAAAAATATAAAATTATATATCTACATATAATGGATGTAATTATCTATATAAGTATGTATTTAAAAGTAGTATGTAAATCAGCTAATTAGTTTAGAATCAGATTGGCCGTATGTGAAAAATGTCCCAGGATATTTATTATACTTATTTTTGAATTCTTGCTTTTGACATTTTATTTACAAAAACTTTTCCTACTGTGATGATGTATTGACGAATATTGGTAATATATATATATACAATAATGTATGTGTTTTTATATGAAGAAATTAAAGTGTTATAATACGGAATTTGTCTCTTATTGATTTGACGATGTGTCTGTCCATTATTTTATAACATGGCATTAGTGTTTGCCAAAAACAAACCCATCCTCAGGCGACGCGGGTGAAACCGTGGGGAGCCACTAGTATATGGTTACTTTTACATTGGTAAAAAAACATGGAAACAATTAAATTCAATTAAGTCTTGTGAACTGATGTTGCAGATTCAATTCTTACATACAAAAAATATCAGCACTAAATAAAATTGCGCTGTGTCGACTTTCATTTCGTGAACCAAACTCTATGTTACGCTCATTATTAAAGGCATAATTTCTGTTTTAATAAGTGTAAAGAAAGCGTTTGACTGAATATTGGAATGAAATAGGTATTTCGACATATGTATAAATGGGACGGCATAGAAGCGGTTCACAGGATAATAATATAAATAAAAGAAACAATACAATTATCGTTTTATTTTGATATTTATAAAAAAATAAAAATAACCCCTTTTTGGTCGTTCCGTCATCATTGATTTATTTATTTAAAAACAGTTTTAATCTCATTCCTTATCGAGGAAGTTACTTTCGCCCTCCACCACCGCCGGATCAACCACCAGTCCCGCCAACACCTCCAGCGCCACCACCAGCACCGCCACCACCAGCACCTCCACCGGCGGCCCCTCCACTACCGCCGCCGCCACCGCCACCCGCAGCACCGCCGCCACCACCGCCACCAGCACCGCCGCCACCAGCACCTCCACCGGCGGCCCCTCCACTACCGCCGCCGCCACCGCCACCCGCAGCACCGCCGCCACCACCGCCACCAGCAGCGCCGCCACCACCACCAGCAGCGCCACCCCCTCCGCCTCCGCCTCCGCCACCGCCACTACCACCCGCAGCTCCGCCACCACCGCCGCCACCGGCAGCTCCACCTCCGCCACCAGCGGCACCACCTCCTCCACCCCCAGCGCCTCCTCCACCACCGCCAGCTGCAGCGCCTCCCCCACCGCCACCACCACCACCACCCACAGCTCCGCCACCGCCACCCGCAGCTCCTCCGCCACCGCCACTGCCACCAGCAGCGCCACCGCCACTCCCACCAACAGTGCCACCGACCCCACCAGCACCGCCACCACCCCTTCGCCGCAACCTTACACTGCGCTGTTGTCTCCACGGCCCATTAAAGTTGTCACCAACACCATACGCATCCGATTCAGAATAAGCATTAGCGCTACCCCCGCCAGTCGATACCGCATATAATGACGATGACGCTAGCGGTCCGTCGCCGACAGTGCCGCCGTAACCATAGTAACCATACTTTCTTCTCAGCAATCCCTCCTTAAACAATACAGTATCATTAATACAATAACTGCGAAAGGTTGTAAGGGTGTTTGTTAAGTCTTTTAAATTAAAATGAAAGTTTCATCAAAGGTAAAAAAATTATGACAATTTAGTAGGTATTTTTGAAATAAACTATAGCTTTATATTCTACCTGTAGATATGGAAGAAATGTACTGGGAGAAACTTGTTATCACGATGTGAACTGTTTGCCTGTTTATCAGCTTAGCTATAGATCAGAGTTGATGTTAAAATAAAAGAAAATAATAAAGTAAAGTAATAAAGTATAATTAAATGCTCTACCTGTAAACTTTTCTTAACACCTTTAAGTCTGTGTTTCATTGCCTTCACGTCTTCGTCCCGCGTACACCTTTCTCCTGAAAGCAAGAATATATGACACATAACCTCTTGACTTGATGGTTGAAGATATCTTACTTCTATACTAATATTATAAAGAGGAAAGATTCGTTTGTTTGTAATGAATAGGCTCCGAAACTATTGGACCGAATTGCACAATTCTTTCACCAATAGAAATCTCTGTATTCATGAGTAACATGACTATATTTCATCCCCGTATTCCTACGGGAACGGGAACTACGCGGGTAAAACCGCGCGACAGTGGCTAGTCATAAATAAATAAGAAAAATTAATCGTACGCTAATACCACCCAAAACAATTATTGATATAATTTTTGTCTGTTTATCGGTTTGTCTCTACGCTTGTACGGCTTATTTAGTGTGTTTTTCACTATTTGTTTCATGTCAATCGGTTGATAAACAAAAAAGTTATGCCAATTTAAAGTTTCCAGTCACTGCACGGCTAGTCAATAAATAAATATCTTATAGAAAATATGCAACGAACTGCTAGTTATTTTATAATAGCAACAATTTACTTACCAATGACAGCAGCATGGGCACAATATAGGCACAAACATAATACTAAAACTCTATACATTTTGTTTATTCATTATCTACTATATTAACTCGAATGCATCTAGGCCAGAGCCTCCTCCCGCCACAACTCGTCTGAAAGTGGTAACGTTCTTTTATTTATATATTATAAGTATAGGTAATTGAAATATGCAGATATGATGACAGATGTTTTTATTTATTATCGTACAGTAGGTAATACCAATTTGTTAATACTTATGTATAGGTTACTAGCATTGATTCTCTGATAAGTTTTGTTATACACTATGTCAAAAGAGATTGGAAAAAACTAAAAGTATTGTTTATCCTAATGTTTTGCACTAAAATTAAAATAGCTAACAAATTTATTTTATTACAGAATTTCATGTTCCAATTTTCAATTAATATTTCACCTTATAACGTAGCGAAACACGTACCGGGCCGCTAGTGTATTTATAAAAATAATCTAAGTATTATTTGTTCACAACTATATGCACTGTTTTTTGATAACAAGATAAGATAACATCGAGGGAAAATACTTATTTGCCATTTCCACAATGCATAAGATAAATGATTTAAATCAAATTTGGTACACAGATAGTCTACTTTTTATCCCGGGATAATTGAAAATCTCCCGGTACCGCGGGGAGTCACTAGTAGTCTATAACATCATGCTACGACCAATAGGTGCGAAGCATAATAGGAAAATATTGCAAAAACAGGGAAGATATGACACAGACAAGGATAAAGTATAAAATAAATCTTTAAAAGATAACAAAAGACAAGTTTGTAAATAGTATGTCGATTTAATTATTTACGAAGTTTGCAATACTAGGATGATTGAACTAGCTAGCGTCTACACAATATTACATAACATAAGACTATCATTGCTAAATTAGATACTAGCTGCCTCCGCGCGGTTCCACCCGCGTAGTTCCCGTTCCCGCGGGGATAAGGGGATAAAATATAGTCTATGACACTCCATAATAACGTAGCTTTCTATTGATGAAATTATTTTGAAAATCGGTTGAGTAGATCCAGAGATTACCCCTTACAACGTCACAAACTCACAATGTCACGAACTCACAAACGGTACCTTTATAATATTAGTATAGATATAGACTAGTTCACCCGCGCAACTTCGTTAGCGTCACTTGCCCGTTTTTGCAACATTTTTACCTACCACCTATTTCATCTTAGCGTGATGATAAATAAATAGCCTATAGCCCTCCATAATAAATGGGCGATCTAACACGACGAGTAGTTCCTGAGATAAGCCCGTTCAATCAAACAAACAAACTCTTTAGCTTTGTATATTACCTACCTATAGACGGGTGACTCCTCGCATTTTCAACTTTCCCAAGCCTATGTCATTTCCCAAGTTCTAGTATAGCTCTGTACGAAATTTCATGAAATCTATCCAGTGAAAGCGTAACAGACAGAGTTTTTGCAATTAATAATTATAATATTAGAAGAAATTTTTCCCTTTAGACATTGTGATAACATTTGTGTTAATACGAAATATATTGTAAGATTAATTAATAGATAAGTAACTATAGAAATAATTAGTATAAAAACAGGACATTTTATTTTTTTAAATCAGTAAGTGGCGATCATTTAGTTGAAACTTGGGTTTTATATTCAGCAAATATGTATAAGATTTTAACATTATTATTAATAGTGTGTTGTTTCGACGCAGTTGTCAGAGGTGAGGAAACAAAATCATCAATATTTTATATAGCGTTTTGTACTTAGTCATCGTAACAAACATACAGACTTATATAGAACTTTTGCCTTTATATTAGTGTGATATATTTAACTAGCCGACCCGGCAAACGTTGTTCTGCCATAAGAATGAAATTTCAAAGTGACGCGATACTTCATCTAAATGACTTAACGCCTTGACCCGCGCAACTTCGTTAGGGTCACTTGCCCGTTGCAACAGTTTTGATTGATGTTCCGCTCCTATTCGTCATAGTGTAATGATTTATACATAAAAACCTTCCCCATGAAATACCCCGTAGTTTGGTAAAAACAGCATGAAAATCTGTTCAGTAGTTTTTGTGTTCATCGCGTTCAGACAGACAGACAGAGGCGGCGGGGACTTTGATTTATATCTTCTAATATATAAAATTCTCGTGTCGCGGTGTTTGTGATTAAACTCCTCCGATGCGGCTTTACCGATTCTCATGAAATTTTGTGTGCATATTAGGTAGGTCTGAGAATCGGCTACTGTCTATTTTTGATACCCCTGCGGTCACGGGAACGGGAACTAAGCGGGTGAAACCGCGGGGCGGCAGCTAGTATACCTATAGATTATCAACTTATTTTGTATGTTCAGGTGACAGGTCTGCAGATAGCAAACACGTTCACCATCATCATAGAGCTGATGGGTATACTGATGCCAGACACCACGGTGGTTATGGTGGTCCATTAGGTGGAGGAGGAGGTGGTGGGGCTAGTGGTGGCGCCGGGGGAAGGGGTGGTGGATTTAATGGTGGAAATGGAGGACATAATGGCGGAGGCGGTGGAGGCGGTGGCGGCGGAGGGGGCGGTGGTGGCGGTGGCGGCGGTGGTGGCGGTGGCGCTAATGGGGGAAATGGTGGTGGGCTTTATGGTGGTAGAGGAGGTGGCCACCACGGAGGCGGTGGTGGTGGTGGTCCTTTTGGTGGCCGTGGTGGTAACAGTGGCAGACAGGGCTACAATAACCACCAATATAGTGACAGATTTAATGACTATGTCGTCCCAAAATAATGACATAAGGAAATAATAAAATATATAATAAATTCCATAATCTTTGTATACTGTAATAACGTAATGAATAATATTGTTTATGTATACCTACCTATGAAACAATAATATAAGAGTTTCATGTACAAATAAAATATGATAATCTAAATTGTCTCTGATTGATTTTATTTAATTCCGGTAAAATTGAAGATCCCTGGAACGCGGGTGAAACCGCGAGGAGCCACTAGTGATTTATAAATATCTAGTTTTAGTGGTATTGAACATAAAAGTTGATAGGTATATCGACAGGAATTTAGGTCTTCTCCTTGATTTATGGAATTAACATTCAAATAAACAACTTTCTAGAACTGTTAGCTTTTAATAGAGATTTATATGATGTTATTTATGACCATCCTGCATAGATTGTTATTTAGAAATTAGAAAATGTTGTATGTATATAACATGTAAGTAGGTACCTACGTTTTTATACCACAGAGGAGCCAAGCAGGCATACGGTCCCACCTGACGGCGCGCGGTGCCCGTAGCCCGCGCTATGCACGCGCGCAGCACCAGGGGCGGCACTCACGCGGCGACGAGCCTGGGAGAACCTCTTCACTCCTTCAAGTGTATTACAAATATCAATAGTAAAATATACCTAGTTTGACTTTCATTACTTTAAAAGCATAGTCTCTTTTTTTGTATAGGTTTCAGTAGTATTGAAAAGTGTATTGTACTTATTTGTTATTTATACGAAATACCTATTTCTACGCTTATATAATGGTCCAAACAGCCATCACAAAAAACAGGATAAATAAAAGACGAAATACAATTATCATTATATTTTGCTATTAAAATTACATAATAAATAAATCTCTTTATGGTTCTTCCATGAGTATCTTATAAGACGTAGACAGTCTTTAATCTCATTGAATTTGAAGTTACTTTCCGCCGCCGCCACCTCCGCCTCCGCCACCTCCGCCACCTCCACCGCCACCTCCACCGCCGCCGCCACCTCCGCCGCCACCTCCGCCGCCTCCGCCACCTCCGCCTCCGCCTCCACGCTTAACTCGCCTAGATACAATATCAACTTGACGCCAACGTCGGGAACCACCGCCGCCGCCGCCTCCTCCGCCGCCGCCGGTAGCGGTTGCCACAGCAACCGATTGGGCGTTACCCCCACCAAACGCCCATGATGCAGAATTAGCGTTAGCCCAAGCTGGTCCGTGACCACCGTTTCCGCCGCTACGCTTCTCTCTTACAGTCAATACCTGAAGACAAAAATAATAAACATTAGGTACAAGGGTATATCAATATTCCATCATGGTCAGATTATATACGGCCACCGAGGAGCTCGAGCCACCCCTAACATAGAGGGGGTAGGCTATAGTCCACCACGCGGCCCTAGTGCGGTGCGACTTCACATGCCTTTAATTGTGGCATATCGGGCATGCAGGTTTCCTCACGATGTTTTCCTTCACCAAAGGCCAGTGGTGTGAATTTTTTCAATATGTTATTTGAATTATATAGAATCGAAGAATATTACATAATATTAAGCAAAATGTTTAAAGCTGCAAGTTTTTCCTTATATCTATTTACTTGTCTTTTACTACATATTATAAAAATCTATGAAAACGCGCGCTTGACAATTTTTTTTTTATGTATTTTATTTTTATTTTAATCAAGCATCGATGAAAAACTTGTCAGATACTGGCAATACTAGTTTCTTTATAATCTACATACCATACCTATAATCTATATGGTCATGAAATAAATAAAAAATCTACATTATTGTAATGGCTTCAAGTTCGAAGAATTGTTATTATAATTGTTAGCTTTATTTATAATTTATGATATTTATTAATTATGATTTACTCGTACTAACTTTATTTATAATTTATGATATTTATTAATTATGATTTACTCGTACTAATTTGGTTTTGTTAAACAAAGCAGGAAGTGACGTATTTATGATGTTGGTAAAGTGGCACCACCCGACGTGGCGTGTCAGTTTGTGATCGTTTTGTCTTGGCGCCATTTTACAGTCTTTGTAAAATAATTTTGGATTACGTCCTGCAGTCTTGTTGAGTCGATTAAAGTGTAACGTGTTATACGGAGTGTTATATCGTGTGGTGAATAAATAATTTGTAATCATACAGTGTTTATTTTCGGTCCTACAATTCAGAAGCGGGATTGGTAAGTTTTTATTGAAATACTAATTTACTTGACTTCGCCCACGTTGTTGTTTTAAATATCTTTTGGCTTAGACCTGGCTCTTAATTATATTAGTGTAATGTTAGTAGTATTGCATATTATTATAATGTATTCATAATTAAAATATCTCTAGTTTAAATGAGTAAAGGTACAAGATTAATTAATACAATAGTTAAAATTACCCACTTTTTTTTCTTCTTTCTGGTTTTTATTCCGCTTTTTTTTCTTTTCCCGTTTGTTCGTTTGTGTTACAAGTACCTGCGTTTTCGTTACAAGAGATCTGCCGGTATATATTTTGTACACAGTGCTATGGAGGACGATGGAGTTTTTGGCATCGCGGATCCAGATCAAGGGGCGAGGCGGCGCTCACGCAGTCGAACAAGGCAGCTGCAGCGTTCAAGCAGCCGTGGTGCTCGTCGCTCGCACAGCCGGTTCAGCCGGCCGTGTTCCCATACCGACCGTGGCAGCCGCTTTTCGAGTGATGTGCGGCCATGCCGTAGGGTGAGTTCCAACATGTCGCGTCATGCTGCACATCAATTGGACTGCGTGGTGAGATGCAGACCTGGCAGCGACAGCAGTGGCGAGACACGTGGCAGACCTGGACGGCGATCTCGCAGCAGGAGCCGCAGTCGCCACAGACGTCGCCATCGCTCACGCGGACCACGTTCACGGAGCCGCAGACATCATTCCCGCAAGGATTATCACCGAGATTCGGTGAGTGATCATACTAATTATAATACAAGACGTGTCTTAACCCCAACTAAAACGACTACATTAGTTACGGATAATAGTGTTACTGTGTCACAATTAGTACAGGCTCTGCAGGCTATTTCTGGTAGTAATAATGAAAAATTATCTACCCGCAATGCTATTCCCGATTTTGACCCCGTTCATAAAGGACAAACAATTGCTATGTGGCTTCATAAAGTCAACGAATGCGCTATCATCTATAACTGGACAGACAAACAGACAATACATTTTGCTATCCCGAAGTTGAAAGGTTTAGCACAGAAATGGTATGAGGGACTCACTTCTGTGATGTATTCTTGGCAGGAGTGGCAGGATAAACTTAAGTTAGCTTTTCCTAGTGATGATAATTATGGGCAACTACTAACTAGTATGCTTTCGAAACGGGCTCGATTTAATGACTCTTTAGAGGAATATTTTTATGAGAAGGTAGTACTCCTCAATCGCTGTAGTATTGACGGAAAAAAAGCAGTAGATTGTATTGTATTTGGAATCGATGATCGAAGCGTTAGATTAGGAGCTCAAGCGGCAAGTTTTAAGACCCCTGATCAGTTGCTGCCCTATTTAAAAAGTTCGAAATGTGGTATTAATGATAGACGTAAATTTAATAGTATTGATAATAAGGCGGATACCAATTTAACACAAAGAGATAACAAAGATAGGAATATAAGATGTTTTAATTGTATGCAGACTGGTCATTATAAATCACAATGCCCAAAGCCCATGGTTAAATGCGATAAGTGCTTGCGATTTGGTCATACAACTGATAAGTGTTATAGTAATAAAAATAGCAATATTACGGATGCGACAAAAACGGTTATGTGTATCAATAATACTGATGCTGACGATTCTAAGTACTATAAGGAGGCTATTGTTAACGGAGTTTCAAAAAAATGTTTTATTGATTTTGGTAGTTCAGTAACACTAATTAGACGCTCTGATTTAGTAGATATATCTAGTGACTGGGCCTCAAATAAAACATTACCTCTTCTCAAAGGTTTTGGTGACGCTGTTGTTCATGCTCTTGGTAGTTGTTGTTTGGATATCGAAATTGATTTAGTGAAGGCTAGTGTTGAAGTTTTAATAGTTCCTGATCACTGTTTGCAGGTACCCTTATTGATTGGTCGGTCATATACTGAGCAGCCTCATGTAGTAGTAGCAAAGGATTGTAATATTTTACGGATACTTATGTCTAGTGAACACGACGATACCTCTGAAGGAAAAATTAATTTGATTTGTTCTGAAGATACGATAATAGATGGTGTAACAATAGTTCCTTGTCGGACAGGATCATCATATACAGGAGATATTTATATTGATCGTAGTAGTCGTTTCAGATTCGGAGAAGAGCATTCTATTGTGCAAGGTATTTTCTCTGTTGTTAATGGCTTAGGTACTTTACTGGTTGAAGGTTTAACAAAACTACCTTTTATGATCAAAGAAGGGTTTTTATTAGCTAGAGGTAGGCGTGCAGATGAATCGTTATCGAATGAAGTCTGTAAGGTGATGCAAATTGATAGCTCGACCACTCGTCCTATAACTGAAGATGATGTGATTACTGACAGTTCCTTGAATACGGATACTCGTTTTACATTGATTAAATTATTAAATAAATATCGTGATTGTTTTGCATTTAACTTAAATGAACTTGGGAAAACCGATTTGGTCGAGATGTCAATTAATTTAAAAGATAATGAACCTGTAGTTTATAGGCCTTACAGATTACCTTTCATCGAAAGAGATAAGGTACGGGAAATGGTACAAGAACTGATTGATTGTAATATCGTTAGACCATCTTCATCGCCTTATGCGAGCCCCATCGTGTTGGTTAAGAAAAAGACAGGTGATATTAGACTTTGCGTCGACTATAGGGCGTTAAACAAAAAAACTATTAGGGAGAATTATCCATTACCAAGAATCGATGACCAACTTGATGAGTTAGCAGGTTATGAGTTCTATACTACATTAGATCTAGCATCAGGTTATTATCAGCTAGCTATTAAAGAAAACGATCGGTTCAAGACTTCTTTCGTTACGCCTGATGGACAGTTCGAGTTTAATCGAATGCCTTTCGGACTAGCAAATGCGCCGTCAAATTTTATGCGCATGGTCAATTTGGTACTGGGTAACTCTAATAAAATTGCATCAGCTTATATGGATGACATTATTGTTCCATCTTTCACGGCAGAAATGGGTTTAGAAAATCTCGAGAAGGTGTTGATGTTGCTTAGACAAGGTGGTCTTACACTTAAAATTTCCAAGTGTCGATTCTTTTGTAAGGAAGTTAATTATCTTGGATTTGAACTTAGTAAAGAGGGTATTAGACCAGGAACTCTTAAGATAGACGCTGTAAAGAATTTTCCAGAACCAACAAACCAACATGGCGTAAGACAATTTATTGGGTTATGTAGTTTTTTTAGACGGTTCGTTAAAAATTTTTCAATGATTTCGAAGCCTCTTACAAAACTGCTAAAAAAAGATGCCAATTGGGTTTGGGGACCTGATCAGATCGATGCATTTAACCGGTTAAAAGAAGAGTTGATAAGTAAGCCCACATTATCGTTGTATGACCCGAAAGCTGCGACCGAGTTGCATACGGATGCCTGCAAGATTGGTATTGCAGGAATCCTTATGCAAAGAGATAGTAACGGAGCCCTCAAACCAGTAGCATATTATAGTCGGCAAACTACAAGTAGTGAACAACACATGACCGCCTACGAACTTGAAACGCTCGCAGTTGTCTCTTCGTTACAAAGGTTTCGCGTATATTTAATAGGAATTGATTTTCAAATATTTACAGACTGTAACTCATTGCGTGCGACGTTCTTAAAGCGTGACTTGATACCTCGGGTGGCCAGGTGGTGGATAGCTATGCAAGAGTTTAACTTTACCATTGAATATCGGCCTGGTAAAGCCATGACATACGTGGATGCCTTAAGTAGAAATCCACCGCCTGGTTACGTTAGCACTGACACGGCTGCAAGCGTGGATATAATGGAGGTCGTGACCACAGACTGGTTGAGTACTGTTCAATGTGCAGATTCCGAAATACAACGTAAGATTTCTATTCTTAAAGATCCCCAAACTATTGATGTTATTGATGTGACAAAAAACTTTGTGGTAAAGAATAATAAGTTATATAAAATTACTGATCAAGGTGACCGGTGGGTGGTTCCAAAAGGGGTACGTTGGCAAATACTCAAACAATGCCATGACGATATAGGCCACTTCGCGTTTGATAAGACTCTTAGTAAAATTAAAGAAACCTACTGGTTCAGTAAGATGAGGCGTTTTATAAAAAAATATGTGGATTCGTGTTTGGAGTGTGCTTATACTAAGTCACACTCTAGAAAAAAGCCCCCACTTCATCCAATACTTAAAGTAGACTCTCCTTTTGCAACACTCCATATTGATCATGTGGGTCCGTTCGTAAAAAGTTCTAAACATAATACGCACATTTTGGTAATAATCGACGCTTATACAAAATTCATTATATTAAAACCAGTAAAAAGCACTAAAACGTCTATTGTTGTAGATAAGCTTAGCGAATATTTTAACATTTTTGGTGTCCCTAAGAGAATTATCTCCGATAGAGGTTCTTGTTTTACGAGTGGAAAGTTTAGAGATTTTCTTGATAAGCTTGGTGTAAGACATGTCCTCAATGCGGTTGCTACACCCAGAGCAAATGGCCAAGTCGAGCGGTATAACCGCACCCTATTGGATTCACTCACCGCAAAGTGTACAGATTGCAATGAAAAAAAATGGGATATACATGTACCTACCGTCCAGTGGGGTCTAAACAATACGGTTAATAAAGGTATTGGCAAAACACCAGCGGAAGCCTTATTTGGCACAAGTTTAACGAGTATATCGGAAGGTAGAGTGAAATTAAACTTATGTAATGATAAAACTGTTGAAGAAAAATCGTTAAATAGAATTCGTGAAGAAATTAATGATTATGTTGCTTTATATCAGGAAAAACAAAAAAAATATTATGATAAGAAAGCGGGTAAGGCGTTAATTTTTAATGAAGGTGATCTTGTTAGTATCGAAAGGGAGGTTCAGTCTTCAGGACAGAGTAAGAAACTGGTTCCTAAGTTTCAGGGCCCTTACCGAATAGTTAAAGTTTTGGGAAATGACAGATATCAGGTTGAGGACACACCTATTACTCGTAAATCTGGTCGACCTTATTTATCTGTTATCGCTGTAGATAAAATGAAAGCATGGCTGAGCTATAGTCGATCTGATAAAGGCTGTGTATCATCCTCTGATGAGGGTAGTGATGAAGACAATAATTGTTGATTCTATATAAAATGAAAGGCTATTGTTAATGTTATTTTATTTCAGTTTGGTAATATTGTGGTACATTGTGATGAATGGTATTCAATGCAGTAGCGGCTTGATACCAGTTATTGTAATTTAGAAGACTTTCGGGGCAGTAGCGGCCCGTAGTCATGATGTGTTTGTGATATTCAGAGCAGAAGCGGCCTGTTGTCACATCATAAGTTGATTGTTATTCGGTTATTATATTGAAAGTATAATATTAAGTTTGGACGTGTGAATCAGAGCAGTAGCGGCCTGATAACACCTGCTAAACGTTTATATTGTTCTGTAACCCTCATTATAGTAGAAGTTATTAATCAATTTTAGTTTTATATTCTAGTCCGTAGTGGCTCATTATTACATTGGTATCTATGTGTAACGATAATAAACATGTTTTTTTTTGTTGTTAATATGAAACAAGGTGTAATATTGTCAGCAATATATTTAAATGTAAATTAGATATAGATATACGTGTATCGAATTAAGTACCTAAAATATATTACGGTGAATTCTATAAAACTAAATCATTTGTAATGAATGTAAATATTTTGTATTGTTTTATGGCTTAAATACACGAGGACGTGTATTGGGTCGGATGGCCGAATGTTAGCTTTATTTATAATTTATGATATTTATTAATTATGATTTACTCGTACTAACTTTATTTTTAATTTATGATATTTATTAATTATGATTTACTCGTACTAATTTGGTTTTGTTAAACAAAGCAGGAAGTGACGTATTTATGATGTTGGTAAAGTGGCACCACCCGACGTGGCGTGTCAGTTTGTGATCGTTTTGTCTTGGCGCCATTTTACAGTCTTTGTAAAATAATTTTGGATTACGTCCTGCAGTCTTGTTGAGTCGATTAAAGTGTAACGTGTTATACGGAGTGTTATATCGTGTGGTGAATAAATAATTTGTAATCATACAGTGTTTATTTTCGGTCCTACATAATGATCACCGTTTGACATTTAAAATATTATTTAAAATTGTTATTAATAATATACATTTTATATTTTTTTTCTTCGAGTTTGAATGGACTACTTACAGCGTAGTTTTAGGTTATAGCATGTGTGTCAATAATAACATTTATGCAAAATTTAATATTTACCGTTTGTTCATCTAGAGAGCTAGGAAATTTGGCTTCAGTCCCACCTTAAACAAAACAGAATAAAATGAAAATAAAAAACAAAGAAAAACATGATCCATGGTATACAGGCAGCTTGTACGTGTTTACATCGAGTCATAATAAAAAGACATGTACAGAAATAATTGCCCTTTGGTCTCGAACTCAGGACCATCGACTTGTAAGTCAGGGTCGTTAACCATAAAGCCAACCGGTCCAGTTCAGGGCCCCTAGGGCATCCTCAACCTTCCACGAAAACCTGCTTTCTGAGTCATAAATAAAATGAAAAATAAATAATTGTATCTAAACAGGTTACGCTGGTTGACAAAAAAAAAATCATGATTTGTGTATTAAAAAAAATAATAAGCTACAGGATACAGCCACCGGATTTCAGTGAAGGAAAACATCGTGAGGAGACCTGCATCACCTGCATGCCCGAGATGTCACAATTAAAGGCATGTGAAGTCGCACCGCACTAGGCCGCGTGTGGAGTATGGCCTCCCCCTCGTTGTTAGAGGGAGGAGTCCGCACGTGGTGACGTATATGAGCTGATGATGATACTAAAAGGTAGAATTATCATCGATTTTCCTTAATATATATAAAGAAATATAGCGATAATGTATCCCAACATATTAAAGTATCTTAAAGCTACATGTTGGATCTGAATCCCACCTTACGAACTAAACTATAGGAACCATCATCATCATCAGCTCATATACATCACCACAGAGGAGCTTGAGCCTCTGTGGTGGGTTTTGGCTATAGTCAACCACGCGGGCCTAGTGCGGTGCGACTTCACATGCCTTTAATTGAGACATCTTGGGCATGCAGGATTCCTCACGTTTTTCTGATGATATTAACCATACAGATAATAAAATAAATATGCATTTAAAAGTAAAAAGAAGGACTGAAAACCAATTTAATTATACCAGATGTAAAAGAAAAGTTTAAATGCAAATCAGCACCAACTGCTTAGTTAGGAATTAGACCACGTGTGGCAAAAAAAAAATCTACTTACCACTTACGACCGTGGCCACACAGTACAGGCAAAAAGCCAATACTAATAGCCTATTCATTTTGATATGTCAGTTAATTAACGTGTTGAGTAATTACCCCGGTGGGGTATAGGCGCGACACGTGGCTGCGCTCGCGCACCCAACACAACACCGCCTCAAGCACTGACGTTCTGAGACCAGTTGGCGATATATAAATGCTCACAACTTGTTGGATCGGTTTAGATTCTGTTGTGTGGATTTCCCGCTGTGATTTCATTTTGTTTTCATATTTTTCATTAGACGCGCGTATGATTAAGAACCTTGGACGTAGCGGGGTGCGGTATAACCAGATCTTCTCGTGTTTTGTGTTAGGCTTCATTCGCACGAGAGTTTTTTTAACGGACGTTAAAAGAACGTTTAAATACAATCCCTCAATGGCACGAGAGTTTTTTTAACGGACGTTAGAAAAGCGTTAAAACACAACAAATGCATTTCCAAGCACCATAATATGCTCCATTTCCAACGCCCAAAGCTGAAAATGCAACACCGCGTTTTAAAAACGCTGTCGTGTGAACATATACATGGGAATGCATTTGTTGTATTTGAACGCTTTTTTAACATACGTTGAAAAAACTCTCATGCGAATGAGGGCTTATGGTACGCTAATTCTGGGTGGAATTTGTGTTTGGCATTTTTTTAATTAGCCATAAATCATATGTCTGTTTGTTTGGGTCAATTTTTGCATTTTGAATTGGAAACTAAGTATGTTAAATTTTGCAACATACGTATTGGTAACAGTACAATAAGGAAAACTCAAAAACTTACCTACAAACATTTTTAAGGAGAAAGTTTGGCTTCCGCTTTCATCCATGTTTTACTAAATAACTCAAGAACGGTTAAAGAGATCTGAATGAAATTTGGCATAGAAATAGAATATGTTTTGGAGTAACATATGGGCTACTTTTAATCCCGGGAAAACTGAAGATCCCGGGAACGTAGGTGAAACTGTGGGGAGCCACTTTTTAATTATATAGAGAAAGTGTGGATGGATGTTCGTTGCTCGATCACGCGTGAGGGGAACTAAATGAAATTTGGCATACAGTTAGAATATATTCTGGAATAGCACATATCCTCTCTATATACTGTAACAAATAATAATGCTCCCGATACACGGGCGAAACTGCGAGACGAAAACAAGCATTAAAGAAAATTGTTTAGGTTAAATCTTTTAAGTATTTTTCGGCTGGAAAACTCCATATTGTGCAAAATAATCGTCGCCACAAAATTCGTCAGGGAAGTACCTACTATAGTAGATAGAAGCAATTAGTATTACATACGCCATACAGCCTTCATGTCTGAGGGTCAAACATGATCACGGGTGTCCCCTGGTATTGCCACTATAAATAAAGGTCATTAACCATCTACTATAAAAGGCTGGTTGGTTTTGTGGTTGGTAACCCTACATTTAAATTCGGTTCTCTTTATGTTATGTTTGTTATTATAATCCCAGGACAAACATTTATGTCAGGATGTAAATCCTTCTAATATTAGAAATGTGAAAGTTTGTGAGTATGGATGTTTGTTACTCTTTCACGCCAAAACGGCTGAAGGGATCTGCTTGAAATTTGGCACAGAGTTAGAATATGTTCTGAAATAACATATATGCTACTTTTTATGACAGCCCGGTTGGCTTTGTGGTTAGTGACCCTGACTTTCAAGCCGCGGGTCGTGGGTTTGAATCCCACCCAGGACAAACATTTGTATGCATGAATATGTCTGTTTGTCCTGTGTCTGGATGTAAATATCTATAATATGTATGTATTTAAAAGTTTTATATGTAGTATATCAGCTATCTGGTTACCATAACACAAGCTCAGTTTGAAGCTTACTTTGGAATCAGATTGGCCGTGTGAAAAATGTCCCAGGATATTTTTATCCCTCCAAATTGAAGGGTCCCAGGGGACGCGGGGATTTAAAATAAGTATATCACCTATGTGGTTACCATTGCACTTAGTTTGGAATCAGGTTGGCCGTGTGTGAATATCCCAGGATATTTTCCTTATTTATTAGCATCAGTCTTTATACCCTAACAAAAAGTACTAAATTGACAGTATAATTATTAGGTAAATTTACCTTACTGAATTGACAGAACGCACGCCATTTTGGCGACGTAAAAAAATACGTCAAAAATACAAGGAAGTGAAATCGGTTTTATGAATCGCAAAATACTAATGTTATATTTTGTTATTTATTTCATCATCAATCATTTTAAGTTTTTAGCTGGTTTAGAATTTAAATTCTTGTCAGTAAAAGAACACGCAATTAGTTATATGTAGGTAATTTAATTTACTGGTTACCAAAATATACGCTAAAATGGGCCGTATCAGCCGTATGTGGAAACTGTCTCGGTTTATTTATCACTAGTGGCTCCCCGTGGTTCCCGGGAGATTCCTATTTTTCCCGGTATATAAATTATATATTCCGGGATATAGCCTATATGTTATAAACTCTGTGTTCCAAATTTCACCCAAATCCGTTCAGTAGTTCTTGCGTGAAGGTGTAACAAAGAACCATTTATCCACATATCCTGACAAACTTTCGGATTTATAATATTAAGTAGTACTTAATATTTGTATTTTATTGCTTTCTTTAATTAAAGGTTATATTGTTTATATTGACACAAATATACCAAAACTAGCTTCTGTCCCGCGGTTTCACCCGACTTCTGGCCCACCAACTTTCCCGGGATAAAAAGCAGCCTATGCACCTTCCCATGCTCTGGTCCAAATTTCATCCAAATAAGTTGTGTGGTTTAAGTGTTGGGTTACGGACAGACAGAGTTAGGTACTTACATTTATAATATTAGTAGGGATTTGAACTTGGCTTGTGAAATTGCGGGTTTTTAATACAAAAAAACCGGTTTTACAAATCACCATAAGTTTGTACAACATTTTTTTGAGGATAATTGTGAGATGATACAGAATAGGTACTTACTATAGCTGGACCGTGAATTTAAATTCACCTTTTTATTATACTAGCGACCGGCCCCAGCTTCGCACGGGTGCAATGCTTATACATCGCATTAGAAACCTCCAAAATTGACAGTGTTTCACTAACATATAATGCATGTATTGTATATGAAAACCTTCCCCTTGAATCACTCTATCTATTAAAAAAACAGCATCAAAATCCGTTGCGTAGTTTTAAAGATTTAAGCATACATAGGGATATAGGGACAGAGAATGGGACTTTGTTTTATAATATGTAGTGATGTTACCTACCCCCTGATAATGTAGCTTTCCAATAGTGCTATATTTTTTAAATCCGCAGTTGTTTTTCAGTTTTTCATTACAAATATACACACAACACTACAACATTTTCATCTTTATAATATCAGTGTAGATAACTAGCGGCTGCCCGCGGTTCCACCCGTGTTCCCGAGTACAGAATGGGGTTCTTCAAGAAAGGAGTGAAGAGGTTTTTACAAGGTCGGCAACGCGTGAGTAACGCCCCTAGTGTTGCAAGCGTCCATAGGCTGCGGTAACCGCGCGCCATCAGGCGGACTGTATGCCTGTTTGCCACCATTGTGGTATAAACAAAAAGGAACTTAAATTTTCTCGGGATAAACAGCGTAGGTGTTATTTAAGAATTCTAACTCTGTGGCAAATTTCATCGCGATCCCTTCAGACGATGTTGCGTGAAAGAGTAACAAACATACATTCTCACAAACTTTCGGATTAAATTTTGCATGAATAGTTTAACAGAAAATCATCTATACTAATATTATAAAGAGGAAAGATTTGTTTGTTTGTAATGAATAGGCTCCGAAACTACTGGACCGATTACAAAAATTCTTTCACCTTTGGAAAGCTACATTACCCCCGAGTAACATAGGCTATATTTTATCCCTGTATTCCCACGGGAACGGGAACTACGCGGGTACACCGCGCGGAGGCAGCTAGTATTTTATATAGTTCTTTTATGTTTATTAAAAATGTTACTATCAAAAAGAACCTAAGCAAATATACTTTGTTTACAAAAAATCTCTTAATAAATTTGACCTTGTTGTTTTTATATTTTGCAATTTGAAAAACTGGATAGATAATAACAGAGTATCTATTATAACATGTATTTAATATATAATAAAATTTTGAACAAACCATATAGTAATTAAAATAACTTGTTTTTTTTGCAGATAAATACTTTTTAGTCGAAGGCTGAGTTGTGCTTTAAAGGTTTTTTAAGGGCCAGAAGTGTAAGCCTCAGATGACTTTTACACCCTTACAAAGACTATCGGTTAGGGGGTAAGGCTCTCAATCAAAAGGCTTCTTTTATAACAGGGGTACTATTTTGACAGCCGGTTGGCTTTGTGGTTAGAGACCCTGACTTTCAAGCCGCCGGTCGTGGTTTCGAATCCCTACCAGGACAAACATTTGTATGCATGAGTATGTCTGTTTGTCCTGTGTCTGGATGTAATTATCTATATTAGTATGAATTTAAAAGTAGTTTATCAGCACATGACAAGCTCTACTTAGTTTGGAATCAGATTGGCCGTGTGTGAAAAATGTCCCAGGATATTTATTTATTAAGTATTAATTTAATTTACACACAGTTTATGTGATACAAAAATAAGCAGAGTTTTTTTTTACTATGATAACCAAAAATTTATTAAGTATCTAGGTATACAACTTTTAAATAGCTGAATATTTAGGTATGTAGATATTTACACACAGACTTAGAAAAACAGACGCATTTAAATGCAATTTTATTGTTGATATTTTCAAAACTAGAGTCGTCTAGTCGTCGTCTTTTAATAATACAACTAGTAATAAATGAACGAGTAATAAAATAATAAATGCAAAACTTTGCAAGAATTTGAATGTTTAGATGAAAACACACAAACGCAACAACGGCTGAAAGGATTTCGACGAAATTTATGTCACCAATAGATAACTTTTTGGAATGTATTACATACTTTTCGTCCCGGGAAATATTATGATTCCCGGAAACCTGGAAAAAACAACTAGCGGCAATAGGTACTAAGTATTGGAATTATTTAATATAATATTTAATATAATAATAAAATATGGTATAGATAGGTACCTACAAATAAATTTGCATTCGATTCTCCTCATGTAAAAACCCGTGATTGATGAAAACTATTAATTACTATAATTGTTTATTAAAGTCTTGGATTATCCCTAAAAAATAACAACTGTACACTTATTGGTAGGTACCTATTTATAGTAAATTAAATAATTAATAATTTAATTATTTAAATATCAGCGCAACTTCTTTCTCAATTTTGCATAATATTTCAAAAATATATGTTTTTATATAGCCTATGTTATATTGGTTTTATTAATACACTATTGGCTCCACGTGGTTTTGGCCATGTTCCTGGGGGATATTCAAAAGTCGCCTATGTGTTAATCCAGGTATAAACTGTGTTCAAAATTTATCGCAATACCTTCAGCCGATTTGGCGTGAAAGAGTAACAAACGTACATACTAAGAAATGTTCGCATTTTATAATATTTGTAGGATAGTAGAATAACAAACAAATCAATATATATAATCTAATCTTTCCTCTTTATTTACTTACTAGCTAGTGGCTCCCCGCGGCTTCGGCCGCGTTCCCGGGAGATCTTCCATTTTTCTGGGATAAAAAGTAGCCTATGTCCTTTCTCAGGCTCTGGATTATCTGTGTGTGTACCAAATTTCATTTAAATCGGTTTTGTAGTATGAGCGTGAAAACTCGAGAGAGAGAGAGACAGAGTTACTTTCGCATTTATATTATGTATTAGAATAGATAGATTTACCTATTATAGACTATCGTCGGAGATCAGCCATTATGTAAAAACATTTACTTGCAAACTTCATAGGTAGGTACTCAAAACCTTCTTTCTTCGTTTACAGCTCATTTTATTAGTCAAAGAGCTTTCGAACTTGGAATCCTAGTTTACTTATACTTCTTGCATACAAATTGTACCACTTTATACGTATTTACATTCTTTTACTACGGATTTTCCATATTTATATCGTAAGTGAGTATGTAAAATACCTAAGTAATTACAGTATTACGCACAAATATGCGCATGAACAAAATATTAGAGTGTTATCCTTATTGTTGGTCAGGCTGTACATTTCATATACCAGTGTCATATTTAACAGCAGATTTTAAAAAACTTGAGAGGTGTCATGTGACCCGGATGGAACGTTCCTTTCGATTTATAAGTGAAGGAAATGTTAATATATTTTTTTTTGTTGTAATAATATTTTTTGTACACACATCAAGTAGTAGGTAGTATAGTGCGCGCGGAACTAGTAGGCCGCGCCTTGGCAACGCGCCGCTCGGCAAAGCTCGGCCACGCTCGGCCACGCTCGGAAAAGTGTCGTGACAACTTTTCGTGATCGCCATACACTTCGTGAAGGGGTCAATGACACTTTCAGATGTCAAACTTGGTTTATAATAAGGATTGCAATGCATTCTCAAATCTGATAATTGACCTACTTATTTGATATTAAAATAATGGCTATAAATAATTTTTGGGTTTTTTTTATTGGAAATTCAAATCCTACTACTATTATAAAGGCGAAAGTTTGTAAGTATGGATGTATGTATGGATGTTTGTTACTCTTTCACGCTCCAACGGCTGAAGGGATCTGCTTGAAATTTGGCACAGAGCTAGAATATGTTCTGGAATAACACATAGGCTACTTTTTATCCCGGGAACGCGGGTGAAACCGCGGGGAGCCACTAGTAATTAATAGATGCTTGTCAATTTAGGTAATATTTTATAATCTGTCTAATGAAATAGTTGAACCTTATAGTGTAGCAATAAGGCATATTTTTCTACATTATTTAATGGTGTTTTGACTAATTTGACTGATTTTTTGTTGCCTTCGTAATTGTCAGGAAAGGGTTTGTTTGTACAAATGAAATCCACTGCAAAAGTTGAGACTTCAGAATTTTTTTTTGTACAGATATCTAATATTATTTTCCATAATTATGTTCTTATATAATTTTCATAAATGAAAATTTTATCATTTAAAACATGTTCATGATGGGAAAGTAATATCGGATTTTATTGAAAATACAAAAACAGTCTTAAACCTTTATTATTATTATAAGCATAAATTATTAATTATCAATAAATAATAAGCTCTCTGGTCGTAACATCACTGATGGAAATTGGAAACAAAAGTAACCTTTGGCATGGCGAAGTATTGAGGTCCGTTTTGACAAGAGGGCGTCTCTTTTTATCGCACTATGTTTGTCTCTTTTTCGCACCTGGATTTGTTAATCCTGTCAAAACGGACTTCGACAACTTTAAATTTATCACCCAACACAGGCTCACTGGGTATCATACTGAATTAAAAAGAAATAAATAACTAATAAATTTAAAAAACAAAAATGGAAACTCAATACAAATACTTATACATTTTTGGACAAATTCTAATCTGAATCAAATTAAAAATAAATAAATTGATGATTGGCGTCTCATAAATATATAAATATTAAATACACGGATATTTAAATACTTATCATACTTTTATCATATTTAACTAATAAAATATGAAGAGTAACTATTTTGATGAACTTCACACTTTATGACACATTCTATACAGATAAAGAGTTGCTGATTTGAAATCATAATAATTACTATTCAAATACAGTTTATGAGTTCTATATGGCTTGTATACGGAGAATTCCTTTCTTATTGCACATATTTATATCTATTTAAAATTCTATTAAAACTGACCTTTTATATTTACAACTTTATTACTAATTTATTAAATAAACTGATTGTTCATTCAGTTGCTGATTTGATACACAACCTCGTACTTTATTGAGTTAGTTACGCAGTTTCGACACTGCGGCGCCACCGTCTACCGTTTGCTACCATAGAGGTTGCTCTTGCTTGACTCACAGCATTTCCGTAAGAGTTTGCGATAGCTGTAGATATGGCTTTCCCTCCACCATGGGAGGGGGCGACAGCTGTTATTTGTGCTTGCGCTCCTCCATACGACCACGCAGACGCCCAAGATTTAGCCCAGGAGTAGCTGTAGCCGCTACGTTTCTGTCTTAAAGCGGATTCCTATGAAAAAAAAAAGAAATAAATATCTTTGAAGACGAAGAACGAAGAAGTTTTTTATGCTTTTAATAAGATTTAGAATAAGAACCTAAGTACCTATATGGGAATAGTATAATAATTATGCAATAAGTACGGATATGTAAAGAACAAACTCGAAATAAATCTACGTTCAACGCGAGCATTGAACTCACGACCACAAGGTTGATGGACCCTTTATATCTTTTTACATTGCAGACAAGCGGATAAAGTATTATGTAACAGTGTCATGGTTTCCTAAATGTTTTCATTTACCGAAAACCCATGTTCTTTCATTCGTATTTAAAGTATTTAAAACTAGTGCTTCACAGGTATATAAAATTTTCCTTAGATAAAAAGCAGCCTATGTGTCATTCCAGAACATATTCTAATTCTGTGCCAAATTTCATCGCGATTCCTTCAACCGTGAAAAAGTCACAAACATAAATCAATACATTCTCACAGACTTTTTAATCCTGGGACATTTCTCACACACGGCCAATCTGATTCCAAACGAAGCAGAGCTTGTGATATGGTAACCAGATAGCTGATATACTATTTTTAAATACATACTTATATAGATATTTACATCCAGACACAGAACAAACAGACATAATCCTATCCTATTAATGTTATAAACAAATGGCAACCGTAGCAACCTAGTTCGTTCCTTAAATCATGTCAAGTGAGTCCCCACGTCCCCCAGCGCCGCGGCGCCGCCCTGAGCCGCGGCGCGGTCCCGCCCGCGCGGGGGACACCCTCAGCGCCGTCGCTTCAACTCGCCTTCGGGTGAGAGCCTGAGGCGCTCACCGATGCACTCCGCGTAACGGTGTAAAAACCATCTGAGGCTAACACCTTTATTAAAAAAAAAAATTGGTTGCCTGTAAAGTCGGTATACGGGCGAAAGTTTTACGTGACAACGACTTTGAGTGGTAAAATAATTTTAATGTGAATATTCATTCGTATAGTAGGAAGAAGGATGAAATAATAGTAACAATTTAAAACATAACGTCACGTAACGTGAGCGGAGCGTAACGCAGTTTCTTGAAGTGTCACCCGGCAAACCAATTTATAAGACGTTGTCACGTCAAAAATATATTACCGTAGTAGGTCTAGAAGCTCGGTCTAATAACACCGCAGATCTATCTTGTACTGGGTTGATGTGTTCATTCTCCTGAGTGTGAAGGTTACCTGAAAACAAGATAATAAATAAGTAGGTATAGCTAATGAAAAATAGCTCTTAATGCTTGTACATAAGATCTTTATTATGTACACCTGTGTTTCACAAATAAATGATTCTGATTCTGATAAGGATCATTAAATATATATCCTGGGACATTTATCACACACGGCCAATAGGATTCCAAAGTAAGCTTCAAAGTGAGCTTGTGCTATGGTAACCAGATAGCTGATATACTACATATACTTCTTTTAAATACATACTTATATAGATAATTACATCTAGACGCAGAACAAATTTTTGTCCTGGGTGGGATTCGAACCCACGACCGGCGGCTGAAAACAGTGAAAGGCAGGGTCACTGACCATAAAATTTGGTTCGGAGTTAGCTGATACTCTCGATTGACACTAAAGCTACTTTTATCCCGGGAAAATTTTAAATTCCCTTCAACACGGGTGAAACCGCGAGGAGCATAGTATAATATAAAGCTTACCTATCACACCGGCTTTAACACAATATAGGCACAAAACGAATACTAAAATCCTATACATTTTGTTCAGTTTGTGTATACACTAGTTTAGACACAATTATATATGCGGCACGTGTCCTCTCGACACAACAAGCTCAGAACAACTGACGGTCAAGAGCGAAATGATACTTTTAAGTATACCAATGAAACTGACGTTTTGGGAATCCCTTAGGAATCCCCAATGTTCATGCTTTAAAATATTTTCTTATCAAGCGTGCAAAAAGTCTGAAGACTGACACTTGATGTTGTTTGACAGGTTATCAAAGAATGTTTAAAGACTATACAGGGTTTTAATAAATGTTTTATTTCTTTTTTTTATGTTTATTGTTTATGGTTAGCGACTCAGACTTTTAAGCGGTTAACTGTTAATTTAGAATGTATTATGTCTGTTTGTTCTGTGTCACATTAAATTATATTCAATTCTATATACTTCCTGGCTGTCGCCCCGCGGTTTCACCCGCGTAGTTAGAGGTATCAAAAATAGATAGTAGCCGATTCTCAGACCTACAAAATATACATATTAAATTTCATAAAAATCGGTAAAACCATTTCGGAGGAGAAACCTTATGATAACTATAAGATATATAAATGAGTCCCAGTTTCCCTTGGCCACGGCATCACCCGTGAACGCCTGAACCGTTTTCGCCAATTCTTTTCTGTTGTGTTTGTTATTCTCAGAATAAGGTTCTTATGAACGAAAAAATATAAATTTTAATAAAACTTAACGACCACATTTACTTATGTGACGTTACATATAATGGCGTTTGACATAAGTATCAGTCGCTTTAATCCAATAAGATTCATAGTTAAGACAGGACAACGTCTGTCGGGACTACTAGTGTAGGTACTATAATATTATGTAGTAGGTAGGTATGTCAGCTATCTAGTTACCATAACACAAGCTCTGTTTAGTTTGGAAGGTGAAAAGCGTTATGTAGAAAATATATTCGAATATTTATTACTTTATTTCTTAGATCTCTTACTTTTACACTATAAACATATACATATAAGTAGGGGAGGCCGGGGTTCAAAGTGCCGGAGGTAGGTTGTTCCGATTGAAATAGCTCCGCGAAGAAAATAGATAGCAATAGACGTGAAGTGCGACGCGAAACGACATATCATCGCGCCAATTCGTCAGCCATTTTACTGACACTCTGTCCACGTGTTAGCGTAGTAGTCGACTAGTGACACTCAAACATCACATATGTACCTAATTTTTTTCGTCATTATACTTTTTAGTGACTTGCTATTATCTGTCGAGCAAACTATAGTGATTATCTTTTTAATATCATTTATGGCTTTTGAAAACCTATTCTATTATAATTGGATGTTACTTTAGAAAATAGAATTTGGGGTTCCAAGTTCCTCTGGCGGGGGGCTAGTTGTTCCGCGGAACAACCTGCCCCGTAATGAACACGTAAATAATAATTCAAGCCACATCTAGCACATTTTCACCTGAAGATATTAAACCTTTACCAAAAGCACCACCAAGATCGTGTGTAACAACTATGCGACGAATAAGAAAATCAGCAATACTGACAGATACGCCTGAAAAGAATGCTTTGGCTGAAGAAAAAGCAAGAAAAGTAAAGAGCAATAGTAAAATAAAGACGAAAGTTGAAAAAAGAGTCAAAAAGAGTAAAGTAACTGGTACAAACAAGCGAAAGAAAGTGGCAAGTAAATCCGCAAAGGATAAAGAAAATGTGAAAAGGAAAGTCCTGCACGACGATAATCATGGAAGTGATAGTGAAGAAGTGACCATGGAATGGTATTGTATAATATGTTGCAATTTATATTCCAAATCACGACCAGGTGAACAATGGATTGAATGCGTCATGAGTAAGAATTGGGCTCATTCAAAATGCCTGAAATCTGAAGATGTTCATTATTAAGTTTGTCAAAATTGAAATTCTGACGACGACTCTGATTATTTTGTTTAAGTTCTTCTGAAGACTGAAATGAATCTGTTGTCACAGCACAGAGTTTAGATTATTGATCTCAGTTAAATGAATGCTATAAGACTGAATTAAGAAACTATAACTTGAAATGTTAAAATTTGTTATTTTTGTTTTAATTAAAAGAAATAATTTATAATTAAATATATTCATGAATATATTCGTAATCTGGTCAGTTAAAAACTTTTTAGTACGCCTGCATAATCAATAAATCTTTTAAACCTTGAAAACCTAATGTAATTAAAAAAAACCCTGGGTAATATTATACCTATTTCATTAACAGATTATAATAATGATCAATGCAATAACATACGCATAAGAAACTGTAGTATTTATTCATTTACGTCATAAGAATTGGTTTTCCTCATGGACAAATGAAAACAGGTGGAAGTCCCATATGCTTATAAGTGGGGCACGTCACGTGACATATTTAATTGTGCATTGAGAAATAATAGTTAAATTAAATCTATACTTCTATCTATATCTAAACTAATAATATAAAACTGAAAAGTGTATTTTTGACGTGACAACGTCTTATAAATTGGTTTGCCGGGTGACACTTCAAGAAACTGCGTTACGCTCCGCTCACGTAACGTGACGTTATGTTTTAAATTGTTACTATTATTTCATCCTTCTTCCTACTATACGAATGAATATTCACATTAAAATTATTTTACCACTCAAAGTCGTTGTCACGTAAAACTTTCGCCCGTATACCGACTTTACAGGCAACCAATTTTTTTTTGCTTAAACGGGCTAATCTCAGGTACTACATGTCCGATTTGAAAAATTCTTCCAGTGTTAAATAGCCCATTTATTAAGGAATGTTATATTTTAGTCCTGTATACCTACGGGAATGACAACTACGCGTGTGAAACCGCGGGGTGGAAGCTCATTGATGCTAAAAATGTTTCACACACGGCCAATCTGATTCCAAAGTAAGCTTCAAGGTGAGCTTGTGTTATGGTAACCAGATAGCTGATATACTACATATTATAATAGCCTTAAATACATACATATAATAGATATTTACATCTTGCAGTAATGCTAATATTCCCTGTTCAATGCCACTTTCATTGTTAGTCTTTCCTCTGTTTTCCTGCAAACAATTGCCTCATTCGACATAATTTCATTTTGTGAGTCATAATCATTTTTTTACGATGAATCGACTCACTATTGACCACAATCTCACCTTAGTGGTAAATAATTAATAATAAACAAAATAAGACTAATTACTAAGTTTATAAAGGAATTTTTCCTTCATAACTAAAGCAACCTTCTGAATTTCCAAGTGGGTAAGGTAACCTAAACTACTGACCCGCGACATTCCCGTTTCTGGAACATTTTTCTTTGAAGCAGCACTCCTATTGTCTGTAGCGTAATGATATAAAGCCATATAGCCTATAGCCTTCTTCGATAAATGGGCTATCTAACACACAAATCGGGCCCGCAGTTCTTGAGGTTAACTGAGTTTATTGCCGGCTCTTCTCAGCCTACCGAACCGAGTCCAACTATTCATAAGTGCTTGTGAAGGCCTATTTGAATAAAAAACATTTTTCATTTTAATATTATATACGCGTTTAAGTAAAGAAAAAAACAGAGCCCTCAGCTTTATATTAGTACTAGTGGACCAGGCAGACTTCGTTCTGCCCACCAGCGCCACCTACCGGGTCCAAGTATATGTAAGCTATCCTATCTCTCAAGTTGGATCGAACTGCACGTGGTGTGCGAATTTTATTATAATCGGTTAAGTGGTTTAGGAGTCCATTGAGGACAAACATTGTGACACGAGATTTATATATATTAAGATAGATATAGATAAAGTAAATTTTTCCTCTTTAAAGAATCAAGCGACAAAAATTCATAGCTGAAAGCTTATTTGAATCAAACAATTTTTATTTCATTTAAAAAACATCCTGTAGTTTTAAATATATAACCCATTAAATAACAAGATCGTTTTTAAACTATATATCATTATGAAGTTTTACTATAATTATTATGACTACAATGTTACCAGATTCAAAAAACAGGTTTAATATATGTTTAATGGTAGTTTCGGAACAGGTTTTTGCGATTAAGGAAGATCATCTTGAGGAAACTTGTATGCGCGCGAACTCTTGTTCGTGACGTATAGAAGTTTTTTTTTTTTTTTTTTATACCACAAAGGTGACAAACAGGCATACAGTCCGCCTGATGGCGCGCGGTTACCGCAGCCTATGTCCGCTTGCAACACTAGGGGCGTTACTCACGCGTTGCCGACCTTGTAAAAATCTCTTCACTCCCTTCTTGAAGAACCCCATACTGAACCCCATTTTACGCTTTCAATGATAATAATACGTTACATACTGTTTAAAAAATGCGGGAAATCTATGGAATACCATTTAATAATTATTCTAATTACATAAAGGCTTAGTAGTTGTCTATGATTAAGTGGTAAGTCATTTTTTTTTTCATGAAAACCTGTTGTAGACATGGATGTAATTATCTATATAAGTATGTCTTCAAAAGGAGAATATGTAATACTACATATTCTCCTTTTTCCAGCTTATTTTAGTTTTTTCTAGCTTTTTCTAGCTTATTCTTTCCAGCTATCTGGTTACCATATAACAAGCTCTGCTTAGTTTGGAATCAGATTGGCAGTGTGTGAAAAATGTCCCAGGATATTTTATATTAATTTACACAACCTACAGCCTTGTACAAAATGAAGTCGTTTAAAAATAGGTAATATTGACGCGAAAGTAGGGTTTTTACTCATTCGACTGTAATAATACTTTCTATACCGGAAAAAAGCGAGAAATTTGTACGAAAACTTATTATGTATTTGAATAAATATAAGGTCTAATAAAAACGTCATGGTTTTCTCATATAAAAGTGTTGCCATGTAAGAAAAAGTAATCCTGACGGGAATGTATTAAAAAAAACATCAACAAAAATGGCGGCGATTATTCTTATAATTAAACATACTTTAAATACACCGTTAGTTTTCTTTCAAATTATTTAATGCATCATTTTGTTGAAGCAACCTTAATAACATTGTCGGACATTGATTAGACCATTCTTCATTCTGTTATGACTTATGATAGACGAAATATTTAATAGTAAAAAAGGTTGTCGAAAAAACGATCATCTTAATTTTAAAGTCTTTGCAACTTCAAATTAAAATAATTAGTCTGCCATCTTGGATATATGTACCGCCATGTTGGATTTAGAATGACGTCACAAAGTAGACCATGCATTGTCACTCATGCAGCTACCTACCTACCACGGACACTCAGTTTGAGGAATGAGTTCCCCGCACGGTAGTATCTAGGGGAGGGTATTGTTAAAATAAATAATAATGAATATCCTGGGACATTTTTCACAAATGGCCAATCTGATTCCAAAGTAAGCTTCAAATGAAGCTTGTGTTATGGTAACCAGATAGCTGTTATGCTACATATTATACTTTTAGATACATACATATTATAGATATTTACATCCAGACACAGGACAAACAGACATATTAAAACACAAACACTAACATTTGAAGAAACTGAAAATGTCCTAAAATTTTAATAAAAAAATTACGTGAGGCACTCGGGGACTGCCGCGGTAAAGCTATTGCATTGCATAGCATTTTGTATCAACTTATGCAATTATAATTTTATTTATTTATTTTAATAATAAATGCACTTTGTTCATTCATATTCAAAACACTTCATACACAAATTTTACAAGTACAGCTATTCACTGTTGTACATAAATACATATACACCTATATACTTTCTCATAAACAGCTGCTTATGTATTCGTCCGATTTCGGAGCAGCTCGTCTCGATTCGTGCGAGTTTCGTAGAGTCGTACAATACGTCTAATCCAAAGAGTAATATAATAGACCTATACAGGAGAAGAGTGCCCTCTTGTGTCATTTTTGTGTTAACCGTATGACGCCATCTTGAGACTATAGCGCTCTCTGCAAAATATGTCTTGTCGTTTGTATATATACACATACCTACTTAGACGTATGTAGTATTAAAGTGTGTACTAGGTATACATATTCAAAAGAAACGTAATAAATAATGTTCAATCATTTTATTCCGATCAACATAATTATAACAGCATTAGCATAAGAAATATGTAAATCATTTTAGAAATAGCAACCAAAAAAACACAAAACGGAACAAAAACAACACATGCGCATACACATGACAATTTGTGAAGTGTGATAACGTCAAAATTTTCATTCGGCGAAAAAGATGATTGCCAGCATAAAAAATAAGTTCTTTTAATAAAAGGCTAAAATTTCAGTTTGAGCGTCATCTATTGACATGCATTGACATGTTAAGCATAAGTTTTCAGACATGAATACAAGGCTGCGCCACTTTCTTTGAAAAGGAGTATTTTAAGGGGGGCTTGTATGGGACTGTCCACCGCCTGGTCTAATCGCACACAACGCCGTGTCGAAGACTGCCGAACTGAAACGACGTTAGACGATGCACGGCCTTCAAGCCACACCTCCTTGCCCGTCGGAGTGGGGGGTGTTAGGTTTTTTCGTTACGGAATTTCTTGATTCGGTCGCCGCGCTCAGAGCCCGCGATAAAAGCTATGCAATAGCTTAAAACCTATTTAAGTTTTATTGCAGTCATACATAGCCTTGCACACACACCATCATCCATACCACCTTACATAATTACACACACATACACTCCAGCACTCACACATCCTACACTATCCACCCTCACACTTACACTCCACGCTCACTTATCCTTACACAACCTAACAAATTCATACACATTTCACATCTTAACAAATTTAAGCATTTTATTTAAAGTTTGTTTTCATTTTGTGTTAAGATATTATTATTTTTTTATATTATTTTACTTTAAGCATTTGCCTTATATACAACTTATACAAGTTTAATCACTAATAGCGGAAGAGCGGGCCTCTCCTAATACAGGTTTTCATAAACTTAAAAGGGGAGTCCCAACCCATGTAATTACTAACTTGTAATGAAATAAAGAAATTTATTAATTTATTATTATTATTATTATATTCATGCATACAAATGTTTGTCCTGGTTGGGATTCGAACCCACGACCCGCGACTTGAGAGTCAGGGTCACTAACCACAAAGCCAACCGGGCTGTCTAAAACCACAATGCCCTACTTTAAAAATACCCACAACTGAGATCAATCGTTTGTCTATAGAATTCATTCATTGTATCATACATGGTGATTGATATAAGAGCCCGTTCTTCGAGGGAAGATCAATTAATTATGATTTTTTTTTCTTCCTACTACCCACTTCCGCCTTAACCAATGCTGCAATGCTGTACCTCAAATTCGACTATAGCTACACCCCTGGCTCCCCGCCAAAGTATTCCCAATGGAGTACAGCATGGGGTTCTTCAAGAAGGGAGCGCAGAGATTCTCCCAGGCTCGGCGCCGCGTGAGCACCGCCCCTGGTGCCGCGCGCGTGCATAGCGCGGGCTACGGGCACCGCGCGGCATCAGGGACCGTATGCCTGTTTGCCACACGCGTGGTATAAAAAAAGTCGATTTTATAATTATTTATGGTAATTTTACTAGGTTATATAATAACTAGCGCCGGCCCCGTGGTTTTACCCATGTTTACGATCTTAAACTTTCCCAGAATAATACATTATATTCTTATTCAAGAGGCAGGTTTATCCTACTAATATCATCACTATACATATAAAACAAAGTCGCTTTCCGCTATCTGTCCGTAATAGTCCGTATGTCTTCTTAAATTTTTAAAACTACGCAACGGATTTTAATGCGGTTTTTTTAATAGATAGAGAGATTCAAGAGGAAGGTTTTTATATACAATACATGCTTGATATATTATAGAAACACTGTCAATTTTGGATATTTCTAATGTGATGTATAAGTTGCAAACCGTGCGAAACTATGGCGGGTCGCCTTGAGTATGTATGTACGGTTGTATGTTTGTTACTCTTTCACGCCTGAACGGCTGAAGGGATCGCGATGAAATTTGGCACATAGAATAAATCCTGGCTTCTTTTTATCCTGGGAAATTTGAATATTACCTGAAATTTTCCCGTGATATAAAGTAACCATTGTTTTAAACAACGCTATAAACTATCTGTGTTGGTTCTAAATTTCATATAAATCAGTAGTTTTTGCGTGAGAGAGTAACAAACATCCATACTCAGAAACTTTCGTATTTATAATATTTTGTAGGCAATTTTATAATCATTTCACACACTTTTTATTTTCATTTTCGCAACTTTCGACCTTATAAGTCAACCGAGCAGGTAAATCTATATTTTATTATACTACTTATAATTAAGTTTATTATGCTCATATAATTTCACTGTATATTGGTTTGTGGGTAAAAAGTGCATTAATCTCCACTGGATTTTCCCTCCATAATGCGTAGAATCCATTTTGTCCGGCATTTTATGTAGGTCTATGCCTGGAGTAATATTTTCTTTGCAATGTCAATCACGCCTATTCCCTAAGGTCTAATGATGCTATCTCGAAGTTCTTACAGTAAGAGGCTTATACTCTATCTCTTTCTATCACTACGTCGTCGAGTGAGAAGTCCGCAACGTCGATGTCGCGTTGCATATGTTTTCTGACGCAGTCTGCTTTACATAATACACCCACACGTAAGACACAAAACACGTTCTCAATTTAAAAAACTACATTTAAATTCTACGTTTTATTGTAAGAATAAGAATGTTGATTAAATAGAAGCTTGTTTTTTAAGGTGTTTTTTGTTATGATTTTATTTAACACGTTAGCTGCGGCACCAATTTTTGCATACTTTCCGTTCCTGCGGTACGAGGTATAATCGGCCCGTACTGTGACCAGACGTTAGGGCGACACGCGGTCTATTAGACCCCACCTCCTTTTACAGACTAAAATCCATTTTCTGGCGCGAAATCAAAGATAAATGAGAATTTTGGTCCTTATTGATATAGACAGTGAATTGATGAACCCTAATCCACCGTCGCCCCGGGATCTGATGGCTAGTTTAGGAATTATTAGCAAAACAAAATATGGGATCTTATACACCTCGTAACGCACAGAAATAGGGCAAATTTTCGCTGCGATTAGTGATGGGAAAAATAATATCGACGTTTTTAAACTGTCTTAACTACGCAACGACTTGACCGATTTTGATCAATTATATCTCATTAGATCGTTTTAAGGGCAAAACCTGGCAAAACAACACAAAGCTATCAAAGGATACATTTTTTTTAAATAATCTAAATTGTGCTTGAAGGCGCCATAATGAAAAAAAACCGGCCAAGTGCGAGTCGGACTCGCGCACGAAGCGTTCCATTCTATACCATTAAGAGGCACCTATGACTTATTATTGGAAAATAATGGATTACGGTTTATGTATAAGGTTTATCTTTCTATTTGTATATGAAAATCTTAATGCGGTTCACAGAATAGAAAAAAAGGCAACCAGAAGTAGAAAAGAAACTGTCCTATTTATTCTGCCTCGGGCTTTAAACATACAATTATTAGAACTTGAATTAACATTAAAAAATCAGTATCAATATACTTTTTTTATAAAAATCTTAATATATATGTTGTACTTATTTATGAGTGTTTTTCATTGAAACAAGGTAGACAATAAGATTTTTTGCACTGAGTGCACTGAGTCAAAATCTTTTTGGATTTTTTATCAGCTTCACGAGATGGTAAAAATGTTTCTGGGATTTTTAAAATTAACTTCTTCCGACATCGTTTAGGCATGTTCGGCGCTGTAAAAGGACGTGCTCTCCAATCGACGTGATGCACAACACTGGTCGCGGGAAGCTCGCGTTGAGTGCGGTACGAGGTCAGGGGGGATATGGGACGTTTTAGCCTCGTTCCGCACTGCATTAAAATTATATTAATTCAGTGCGGCACGAGGCCTAAGACATCCGGTACCAAGGTAGGTACACCACCGAGTCCGGAAACCATTAGTGATCTCAAATATATATTTATCTCTTTCCTACACTGGACCAAACCAAAGCTATGCCATTCGCACGACAGAGAAATTCACTTTTTTGCTTGCCGCACCACAGGGAAGTTGCATCAGGGGTGATTTAGGCCTCGCTTCGCACTTAACGTGTTAATGGTTCGTAATAACAATATTAAATGCATTAATTAATTTGAACACGTGTCAAGACAATTGTATAAAAACATATTTTGAAGTTCGCCATTTTAAAACATCAGCCATTTTGTATTTCGAAATGATGAGTTTTCAGATAGGCCAATTGTTTCAATATAAAGTTTTTAGTTAAAAAAAAATAGGTAGGTACATACAATTTTATTGATTTTATTTGCGTATTACATATATGTTAAAGAATGCACAGTTGCTTATTATTATAATAGATTTATCTGAAAATATTTAAGGTTCCTTGTAGCAATCGGACTCTGAAGTTCTGTAGGTACCTACCTACGGAAGCTTGCCGCTTGGTCACTCAAGCGAATATAATTTTTTGAAGGAGACGGATGGGAAATTTTTACTGTGTACCCATTTTTTTTATTAACTATTTTATATGCAAGAGTTTTTGAAAAGTTTAATAATTTTATTAGTTTACTTCATTCGAAAATTTATGTTCATATATTTTTTACTTACGCCTACTAGTTCTATCAAAGCAAAATTGCAGCTATGTGGAATAAAGACGTACAAAAATAGGACCTTTATATTTATTGTTGGAAATACTGTTTGGGTCGTCAGCTCGTGGTCGTAACTTGTCTATTAAAAAAAATACATATTTCTAGATATTTTCTGTCAAGAAATCTATAACTAGAATATTTAAAAAAAATATAGTTTTAATTTTAACGATATATTTTTATGACTTTAATATGTTTATATTGCTATTTTATTGATACTAAGCAGACATAATATTAACATTTAAATAGTTTAGTACAAATAACTGGTTTAATTTAATATAAATAAGACGTAATAAATATTACGTGTACCATTAATGTTTTTAATATTATACCTACTATTAGGTAGATACCCGTGACTACGCCTGCGGAGAATTGTTATTCAAGCCTCCAACGTTCAATATATATCTACACCTAAATTTATTGATTTTCCTTCAGGGGTATAGGAATGAAAATAACAGGTAACAAACAGACGAACCTACTATGTACATGTATTTTTTTAATGGACTAGAAGGTGTTATCCTCAGATGGCTTTTACACCGTTACGCGAACTGTTTCGGTGAGCGCAGAGGGCTCTCAACCGAAGGAGCTACATGTATTAAAGTTATTTATTTTTATGTTCTACTAACTTAGTAGTATGTGAAATTCTTCATATATATAGATATGCATGCAATGCATATAATATGTTACCAGTTGAATGACTATTGTTTTAACCCGACTGCCAAGGAAGGGTTATTTATGTTTTCTGAAGAAAGAAAGAGATTGGTAACAAAGTGACACAGTAAAATTATAGTTTTGGAAAAAAGTCGCTGTAATATACAGACGGACAGATAGACATGACGATTCTATAAGGGTTTCGTTTTTTTGCCATTTGACTACAAACCCCTAAAAATGCATGAAAAAAATAAAACGAATCCATAAATTTAGCATATCTTTATATTTAACTCTTAAGTTGAAGCACCTTTTAATAAATATAATCATAGGTATATGACATTAAACCTAGCACTTTTATAGTTTATAGAATGAAGGGAAATCCAGACTTAAATGTTAATGCACTTTTAATGTAATCTTTGCAATGTTGTTGGGTATTTTATATCAATAAACAGATAACTTTAGTACATATTTTAATTACTAGTAATTAGTCTAAAGCTACAGTGTATGTGTTTTTTTTAATGGACTAGCAAGTGTTAGCCTCAGATGGCTTTTACACCGTTACGCGGAGTGTATCGGTGTGCGCCTCAGGCTCTCACCCGAAGGCGAGTTGAAGCGACAGCGCTGAGGGTGTCCCCCGCGCGGGCGGGACCGCGCCGCGGCTCAGGGCGGCGCCGCGGCGCTGGGGGACGTGGGGACTCACTTGACATGATTATTTAGTGGCTCAGTGGGGACCGACTCATAATCATGTGGGTGCAGGTTCACACTCCAGCCCGTATCTACCTCAAAGTTTAAAAACAATTAAGGTAAGGATTCGCACCAATGGCTTTCGGTGAAGGAAAACATCGTGAGGAAACCTGCATGCCCGAGATGTCACAATTAAAGGCATGTGAAGTCGCACCGCACTAGGCGCGCGTGGTGGTCAATAGTCTACCTACTTACTCCCCTCGATGTTAGGGGAGCCTCGAGCTCCTCGGTAGAGACGTATATGGGCTAATGATATTGATGTATAAATTTATTAGATTAAAATGTTTCTTAATAAATAAAATTTTAGAGTTTATATGTCCTGCCTTTGATATAGAAGTTTTATAAATAAAATGAAATTCAACAATCCTAAATAATAATCATGAAATGTCAATCGGCGATATTTTAAATGTCGATCTAAAAACATTATCATTATTTATTAATTCTAATAATAGAGTTGACGAAGTATATCTAATATATAAAATTCTCGTGTCACAGTTTTCGTTGCCATACTCCTCCGAAACGGCTTGACCGATTTTTATGAAATTTTATATGCATATTCGGTAGGTCTGAGAATCGGCTACTATCTATTTTTCATACCCTTAAGCGATCACGGGAACGAGAACGGGAACTACGCGGGTGAAACCGCGGGGCGGCAGCTAGTCATATTATATAACACTAGATGACCCGTGCAACTTCGTTACCGTCACATCACTTTTGCAACATTTTTCATTCTTTATTTATTTTATTTATTATTATTATATTTCAGAAAATAAATTCCATTTTGTTAATAAACAATACCTTAAGACTATGTTAGTACAGTACATAAAACAATTAAAGGAATAATTAAAGTGGATGCCTAGGTAGTAGTGTAGGTTTTTTTTTCATACCACAACGGTGGCAAACAGGCATACGGTCCCACCTGATGGGAAGCGGTTACCGTAGCCCGTGGACGCTTGCAACACCTGAGGCGTCACTCACGCGTTGCCGACCCTATAAAAAAGGCAGCAACTGTATAGACAGGGACAAAGCGCAATGTACTTTTCGTCGAAAGGCTAAACAGGTATCATTCCTGAATACCCCTACGACGCTACTCCGTCCCTGGTCCCCCCACTGCCGCTACAGCGTCTTCTCATGGAGCTCTGGCTACTTTACTCACCGCAGGAACACAACACTACATGTAGTGTTATTTGGCTGCGGTCTTCTGTAAGGTGGAGGTACTACCCCAGTCGGGCTGCTCCAATTTCGAACGGACGAATCCGTTGCGCCCTTTTTTTACATGAACCCTGGAACAGTGGTTTATGTACCGACCGTCCAGCCTAGCTACAAACATAGTTACGATACTGGTGAGTCATTGGTTCCTATTGTGTGTAGCGTAATAGAGCCTAGAGATTTTTTCAAATCGTACCAGTACTTCCGGAGATTAGCGCGTTCAAGCTAACAAACAAACTCTTCAGCTTTGTGCACTTGGCGCTGGCTAGCCAATTCCTTTGCCTGTACTTGGCTTGACACGCTGCCGTGTGTCTAGATTAGTAGGTATATTATTATATTGGTTATTTAAGCATAGATCATAAGCCGTGGTGGCTTTGTGGGTAACGCACCAACTCACGATCATGAGGGTGCAGGTTCAAACCCTGGCCCGTACCTGTGAGTTTTATAAAAACTTATGTACGGTTCACACCACTGGCTTTCGGTGAAGGAAAACATTGTGAGGAAACCTGCATGCCCGAGATTTTTTTTTTTTATACCACAAGGGTGTCAAACAGCCATACGGTCCCACCTGATGGGAAGCGTTTACCGTAGCCTATGGACGCTTGCAACACCTGAGGCGTCACTCACGCGTTGCCGACCCTATAAAAAAGGGAGCAACTGTATAGACAGGGACAAAGCGCAATGTACTTTTCGTCGAAAGGCTAAACAGGTATCACTCCTGAATACCCCTACGACGCTACTCCATCCCTAGTCCCTCCACTGCCGCTACAGCGTCTCCTCATGGAGCTCTGGCTACCTTACTCACCGCAGGAACACATCACTACATGTAGTGTTATTTGGCTGAGGTCTTCTGTAAGGTGGAGGTACTACCCCAGTGGGGCTACTCCAATTTCGAACGGACGAATCCGTTGCGCCCTACCTCCTTCTAGATCCGAGATGTCATAGGCATGTGAAGTCCGTCCACTAGGCCCGAGTGGCCTGCAACCCCCTCATTGATAGGGGAGGCTCGAGCTCCTCGGTGGAGACGTGTATGAGCCGATGATGACGATGATGATGATATAATCATAGCATATACAAGCATAGACATATTAATATAGATATGTCTGTTACATATTCATATACATAAATACTATTTCGTGGTGATTGAACCCATAGCCTGGGGCGTGATACGAATCTGCGAACTACATACTTATTTTGTACCTATTTGCTACACACAAAATGGCGTCGATCTCACTTGATCGTACTTTCAACACCGATATAATCCTTCAGCAACGACTCCTTAAAGGTCTCGAGACTTATAAATCAATTAAAACCTGTTCCACAAACAATGATATCTCCAAAATCAGTTCATAGTCCCTCCTTTGTCTGGCGTGTTGATGGCCTTGACTGACAAGGCGAGCTAAGGAACAATGCCTTATATCTGAGACTAGATGACCCGCGCAACTTCGTAAGCTTCGTCACTTGCCACATTTTTGATCGATGAGCCGCTCCTATTCGTCGTAGCGTGATGATATGAGCATATAGCCTTCCTGGATAAATGGGGTATTTAACACTAAAATATTTTTTGAAATCAGACAGTAGTTACTGAGATTAGCGGGTTCAAGCAAATAAACAAACTCTTCAGCTTTATAACATTAGTACCGATAGATAATATAGATTTAGCTAGTAAAATTATACAAGTGACTCCCCACTTTCTCAGGGGATTTAAATTTTTCCGGGATAAAAAGTAGGTTATGTCAGGCCAGGCCTGAAACTAAGTACCTACCTATGTGTGTTCCAAATTTCATCTTAATCCCTTCAGTAGTTTTTGCGTGAAAGAGTATCAAACATCCATATACTTTCAAACTTAAGCATTTATAATTCTCGTATAAGTAGGATAAGTATCAAAATGAAATAACAATTGTTAAAAAAAATATTTTCTTTTATCACCAAAATACTTTTAGGTACATCAACATTGTCAATACAATACAGTAACATAACACAGTACATAAAGTACAGTAAAAAACATAATCAAAAACAAAACATGTACGTAGTCAGGTATACATTAGTGTTAATTAAAATTCGTGAAGCGTAGTTAACAGGTGGTTGCGGATTGAAGAACAATAACTATGACGCGTGGAATTTGGTTTGAGAATAAAAAAAAAACAGAGTGTTAATTTTTAAGGAAAACGATTAAACTCGTCGTGGCTTGGTTTACTTGCCACCGCCGCCGCCGCCGCCTCCGCCCCCTCCGCCTCCACCGCCACCTCCTCCTCGCTTATACCTCTGGTAGCCACCGCCTCCGCCGAGAGGACCGCCGCCGCCACCTCCATAGGGACCACCGCCGCCACCGCCGTAAGGGCCGCCACCGCCGCCGCCATAAGGTCCGCCGCCGCCGCCATAGGGTCCACCGCCGCCGCCTCCAAGTGGGCCACCGCCGCCGCCTCCAAGTGGGCCACCGCCGCCGCCTCCGTATGGGCCACCGCCGCCGCCTCCGTACGGGCCACCGCCGCCGCCGCCGTGTGGGCCTCCGTTTCCTCCGTTATAGTCACCGCCGTTGTAACCGCCTCCGGCGCCTCCGTAAGGGCCGCCGCCGGCGCCGCCGTAAGGGCCACCACCGCCGCCGCCTCCTAGAGGGCCACCATCTCCACCTTTTCCCCCACTATAGCCACCGCCTCCTCCTCCTCCGCCTCCACCGCCGCCTCCCCCTCCTCCGGCCCTCCTCACTCGAAGGGACGTATCTTCTGCAGCTGAAAATACAATAACACTAATATTAGAAATGCTAAAGTTTGTCAGTTGTTACTTCTACGCTAAAACTATTGAACAGATTTGATGAAATTTTAAACATAGATAGTTTAGAACCTGGATTCACATATAGGCTACTTTTTACCGGTACGCGAATGAAACCGTGGGAGCCACTAGAAAATACTAAATACCTAAGAACCTAAGGAAGAAGATATATGAATGTGTAAATAGTTACGCTACAAAAGTTTACTTCTAGAACCGGTTTTGTGCATGCGTTATTTCTAGATCCATATCATTTTTAATTCGCTAACCAAAGATTATGTAAATTAGCTCAGCTGTGAGGTAAACGTTATTATTTATATGTTAGTTTGTAGTTCATTATTTTGTGACTACAATGTTGGTATTTAGTTTCCTTATTTATCAAAAGGTAGATAAAAATAAATTAACGAAAGTTTGTGAGTGTGTATGTTTATCACATATTCAAGTTTAAACGGGAGGAGAGATCTTAATAAAATTTGGTATGGAGTTACCTGACACCCTGGATACCCCTGAACACATAGGCTACTTTTATCCCGGGAAGAAGATCCTCGGGAACGCCAGTCAAAACCGCGGGGCAAAAGTTGGTTTATTTAATCTTTGAAAGATAATAATTTAGTATATAAACATTAAATCTAGGTGTTTTAAAAGGTGGATTTCCTTGACCTTTATTTATGTTTGCATTTAATATTCCACAGCTTGTTATTATTTTGCCGGTACTACTTTTACCAAAACTAAACAAAATTTGTCACAAAATGCTAAGTAGATCCATTTTCCCGGGACAAAAAGCACCTATGTGTTAGTCCAGGACATTTTTTATTAGTATACCAATTTCCTGCAATACTTCAGCTGTTATTGCGTAAATGGATTACAGACATACATACACGCTAACTTTCACATTTTCAATACTTGTACTTAACCGGTTTTACTCGAGATCTTAAGCTTTAGCAATATAAAAAGTAACCTATAAGCTTTTCTAGAACATAATCTAACTCTGTGCCAAATTTTATCTTGAACCCTTTAGCCATTAGTGTGTGAAATCGTAACAAACACTCTATGACTATAACATTATTAGTAGTAATAATATAGTAGTGTCTCCCCGTTGCACCCGCTTTGTTACGGGATTTTAAATTTTCCCGGGATAAAAATAAGCCTATGTGTTATTCCAAAACATAATCTAACCCAGTACCAAATTTCATAGCGATACTTTCAGTCGTTGTACCGAGAAAGCGTACCAAACACATTCTCACTAACTTTCGCATATAAATTAGTTTAAAATCTTACCTTCATATGTTGCATTTACTGCATAAATGCATACGGCTATAGCTAGGAGTTTGAACATTTTTACTGTTAAATTAATATATTACTCCCCCTGAATGGGGTAATTTTTTTTTATACAAAACAAAACTCGCGTCTGTTTGTGTTGGCTCTTGACAATAACTGACATGAATCTTAGTCCAGCACCTTTTTATAGCTTGCAGTACCAACGTGGTACAAAGCTGTCAGGCGAGTTCTACCTTTAGGATTTTCCGATATATAACTATATTGTTTAGGTATAACTATTATGACTTATAAGTACAATTATGTGCTATTAAAAAATTGCTTTTGAATTCTTCTACCCATACAATATGTTACGCAATAAATTAATTTTCATGTATGTTGGTTTGTTTATGTTTTTCTATAAGTTATGCGGTGTTTTTGTTTTGTTTACCGGCCGGTTGACATGACCTTGACTTTCAAGCCGGTCGTGGGTTCGAATCCCACGATGCAATAATTAGAATGCATGGACATGTCTGCTCTGTGTCTGGGTGTAGATAAATAAATATATGTAAAAGAGTTGTTTATGTTTTATATTGTCTTTCTGGTTACCATAACAAGCTCTGCTTAGTTTGGAATTAGATTGACCGTGCAAGAAATGTCCTAGAATATTTATTTACAGGTAAAAAGTACGTTTTTTATGTCTCGTTCTTGTTTATTTTGATGATAAGAAGTGACTTAATGGGATTTGGAGTCGAGTTTTTTTTTTATATAGGAAAGCTTCGTAACCTGTTTGAAATCGATATTATTAAAGTTTATTATTATATTTATCGTGATTTGTCGACGCGCCTCAATGAGGTGTCTGGTGACCAGAGGGCTGGTGCTTACCTCGGACAACGAATAAACCTGGCTATTCAAAGAGATAATGCAACCAGCCTTCTGGGCACCTTACCCACAGGCAGCGACCTAAGCTCCATTTTTTATTTATAAAATGGAGCTTAGGAAAATATGTAACGACTAAAGTATTTTCCTTTATTCCCTTTCACTTTTCTAGCCTACCAGATAATCATTTAATTGCCTATATAATGTTAACATATTTCTCTAGTTTTATGTTGTCTATACTAATATTATAAAGAGGAAAGATTTGTTTGTTTGTTTGTAATGAATAGGCTCCGAAACTACTGGACCGATTTCAAAAATTCTTTCACCTTTAGAAAGCTACATTATCCCCGAGTAACATAGGCTATATTTTATCCCTGTATTCCCACGGGAACGAGAACTACGCGGGTAAAACCGCGGGGAGGCAGCTAGTATATAATAAATGGATTATCTATTGATTATTATATCTATATGAAATATGTTATTAATTAAAATAGGACACACAGACACTTATGAAACATCAACTCTAATGCTCGGTTGAGAAGTTTGTTTTTCCTGAGAAGATACTCCTTGTATTTAAAAGCGACCAATTTACTAGAAATGTTAAATACTTCATTATGTAAATATCTATTTAAGTATGTATTTAAAAAGTAGTATATGTAGTATATCAGCTATTTGGTTACCATATCACAAGCTCTGCTTAGTTTGGAATCAGATTGGCCGCGTGTGAAAAATGTTCCAGGATATTTATTATTTATTATTATTTAAAAATCTGATTTATTTGAAATGTCAGCTTTTAATTGCATCAAAGCCTTAAAAGGGCCTCAAAGTAAATGAAGTGGGAATTAATAAATATAATTATGTGGTTAGCATTCTTATGTATGGATGAAATTCTTCCTGCATATAGGTCATCAAGCAGATGGTACCTCATGATAAGTGGTGATCGCCTACCTGTCGTTGCTGAGACCTAAAGTTATTCAGTCTCACATATTACAGGCATATGCCTGTAATATCAGCGTTACTGAAACCAAATTGCCCTCCCTCGGAAACGTGAGTGAAACCGCGGGGGGCACTAGTATCTGTATATGTCTGTATTTAATAAAAGTAGTATATCATTGTTTACCATATTACATGCTCTGCTTAGTTTGAAATCAGAACGGTCGTGTGTGATAAATATCCCGGGATATTTATTTACTTATAATATAATCCAAATCCCAAATAAAAAACCTGTAAAATAACTAGCGGACCTGGCAGACTTCGTTCCGCCCACCAGCGCCACCTCTCGGGTCCTAATAGATGTATTGTATAAAAATCCTTCCCCATGAAATACTCCGTAATTTGGTGAAAACCGCATGAAAATCCGTTTAGTAGTTTTTGTGTTCATCGCGTTGAGACAGACGGACAGAGGTGGCGGGGACTTTGTTTTATGCATCGACGTATATTCTGTACGTAGTACATATATATCGATGGTTTTATGTATATAGAGATATATCTTTACCCATATATCAGTGGCTGAGACGTAATACTGTGCGAGTATGTACGAAATTCGATTCCTACATGATAAGGAAAATATTAAGAGGAAATTCTTTGTTTACATACTTCTTTGTGCAGGTTTTTCTGCCGACCACAATCAAATGTGGTAGTATAATTACGAGCCTGAACTTTTTGACTTAGTCAGAGTAGGTCTTTTGTGTATGGGCTATTTGTTTACCACTTTCGACCACAGCTACCTATCCACACTAATTATGAAGAGGAAAAAATTGTATTTACCTATGTTTGTATTGTATAAACTCAACTACTGTGCCGATTTCAAAAATTATTTAACCATTGGGAAGCTACATTATCTGCGAGTTCTATAGGCTATATTTTACCCCCGTATTCGCGGGACGACGCGGGTGAAACCGCGTGGAGGCAACTACTCTATACTAAAAATAAAGAGTTAGGATTTGGTTTTTTGTTTGTTATGAATTGGCTCCGAAACTACTGGAGCGAACTGAATTATTTATTCACATTTTAAAAGCTACATTATCAGGGAGTATTATAGGCTATATTTTATCTCCGTACTCTTATAGGGACGGGAGCTACATGGGTGAAACCACGCGGTGGAACCTCATGAATTATATTGTTAAAACATAACAAGCCGATCTATTTATTTATCATTTACTTTAATAACAACTGTAGGACACGAATTAAAGTTAATTAAAGTCATCTACAATTATATAAAACAACATATAATACACTTATAGCACTTAAATAATTATTAAGTATGTAAGTGAGTCCCCACTTCCCCCAGCGACGCGGCGCTGCCCTGAGCGTCGGCGCGGTCCCGCCCGCGCGGGGGACACCCTCAGCGCTGTCGCTTCAACTCGCCTTCGGGTGAGAGCCAGAGGCGCTCACCGAAACACTCCGCGTAAGGGTGTAAAAGCCATCTGAGGCTTACGCCTTCTAGTCCATTCAATATAGGTATTACACGATCTCGATAATGAGGGTGCTGGTTCAAACCCCTCTGAGTTTCAAAACTTACGTGAGGATTTTCACACGGGTTAGGAAGGTAAACATAGTGAGGTAACCTGCATGCCCGAGATGTCACAATCAAAGGCATGTTTCCTCCGCCGTCGCAATGCGCCCGCGTGGTGGACTATGGCCTCCCCCTCGTTGTTAGGGGACGGGAGGGCTCTGCACGTGGCGACGTATATTATAATATTTATATTAGTGTAGATAACATGGTAGATAAGATACACTTCTTCGGGTGTTCAAATTTGCTGTTTGGTATTCACTAGATAGGCCCTCGTATACTCTGTCTCTTTCTTTTCTGCGCTATCACATGAGACGTCCGATGCAAAAAAAAGGAACATAGGATGTTGCCAACCTCCAGGCATTCACTGACAACTCTAAGCCCTTATTCGCACGAGAGTTTTTTAACGGTCGTTAAAATTGCGTTAAAATACAACAAATACATTCCCATGTATATGTTCACACGACAGCGTTTTTAAAACGCGACCCTTTTTTATCGCGCGTTGTTGCATTTTCAACTTTGGGCGTTGGAAACTGAGCATAAATTATGATGGTACCTACTTGAAAATGTATTTGTTGTGTATGAACGCTTTTTGACGTCCGTTAAAAAAACTGTCGTGCGTAAGAGGCCTAAGTCATGTTTGTCAACTAAAATGACATTAAAATATAACAGGTAATTTTTTTCAGTAATATCGTATGTGTGAGTCATTTAATTAAAATTATTTACTAATGTCTCCCCGCGGTTTCACCCGTGTTCCCCGGGGTATTACAAAAAATAATACACTGTCCAAAGGCCAGCTATTGACAGACCGGTTGACTTTGTGGTTAGTGACCCTGACTCTCATGTCGCGGGTCGTGGATTCGAATCCCGCCCAGGACAAACATTTGTATGCATGAATGTCTTTTTGTTCTGTATCTGGATGTAAATATTTATATGCATATATTTAAAAGTAGTTTTTATAGCATATCAGCTATCTGGTTACCATAACAAGGTCACTTTGAAGCTTACTTTGGAATCTGATTGGCGTGGAAAATGTCCCAGGATATTTATCATTTATCAAGTTACACATAGGAACATTATGGACCCTATCTAATTCAAAATTACCCTAAAGGGGCAAGAGGCTGCAGGTGAAACCGGGGCACGAGACTAGCAAGTAATCATAAGATGCCTTCTCTCTTCTAGATATACCTACTTCAGCATCATCAGCTCATAAACTCAACTGGAGGCACGAGGCTATTAATCAATGCCAGATTAAGCAAGCGCGGCGCCCGTAGCAAATAATATCCAGGGGCCCTTGATCTGCTACTGGTAAAAACCAGTCCCTGATTTATATTTTTTATGATTATAGGCCACTTTATTTCCGCCGCCCAAGTGGTTACATACCTTTTTAAAATAATAATTTTCCATGTGTAGTAAAGAAGGCCTTCAAGTTAAATAAAATAAAAGAAAGAGCGTTAAAAAATAAAATAAACAAGATATACAATTTTTACGGGCCTTTTTAATAGCAAAAACGTCTATAATATCTTATGAAAAACCATGAGAAAAACCTTTGGACGTGTTTGAGTTTTATCCTCTGAAATCAAGTGACCGTCCTCTGAAATCTGCCGCCCCTAGGCCACGGCCTATATAGCCTATATATAAATCCAGGACTGGTAAAAACACTCAAAAATTATCTTGGGTGGAGGTGGGCAGATTTGGATTTACAGGGCCCCCTTTTGCACGGGGCCCGTTGCATTTGCTACTCCTGCTACGTGGTTAATCCGGCACTGCTATTAATAAACTTATTATATTATACTAAACTCGACGTATCGATCGAGTTGCATTGATCGTGACGAGAGAGGTAGGTATTATGTAGGTACTTTACCGGACAATTGTATATCATATCTTTCATCATTATCATCAGCTCATATACGTCTCCACGTTCGGAGCTCGAGCCTCCCCTAACATCGAGGGGGTGCAGCCCATAGCCCACACGCGGGCCTAGTGCGGTGCGACTTCACATGCCTTTAATTGTGACATCTCGGGCATGCAGGGTTCCTCACGATGTTTTCCTTCACCAAATGCCAGTGGTGTGAATCTGTCAGTAAGTTTTTTAAACTCAGAGGAGCCATCACCGCTTTACATGCCTTTGAATGAACAAACTCCTGGGACATTTTTCAAACATCAGAGCACGTACTTTAAGTACTAATAAAAAAACAATCTATACGGAAATAATACCACTAATAAATATTTATGTAATTTTATTAACTCGATACATAAAAACACCCTGTACCTATCTATACCTACATATATTTTTTAAAACTATTTTCCTCAAAAACTGCTAAGCATGGCGCGCCATTTAAATATTATTATCCATTCGCATATCAACATATAAAGAACCGATTTAAAACTTGTTTTAAAAATAATACAAAAGATATTTAGTGTTCCGTATAATATTTTTTATTAATTTGACAGACCGGTTGGCTTTGTGGTTAGTGACCCTGACTTTCAAGCCGCCGATCGTGGGTGCGAAGCCCACCAAGGACATATTGCATAATTATGCATTTGTATGCATGAATATATCTGTTTGTTCTGTGTCTGAACGTAATTATCTATATAAGTACGTATTTAAAACTACATAGTATGTCAGTTATCTTAAGCTCTTAGTTTGGAATCAGATTGGCCGTGTTTGAAATGTCCCAAGATATTTATCCGTGAGAAAATAACTTTCGGTTTCAGAGGAGCTTCCTTCCACCGACACTAAGGTTGTGGAATGAGCTCCCCGCCATAGTATTCCCAATGGAGTACAGCATGGGGTTCTTCAAGAAGGGAGTGAAGAGATTCTCCTAGGCTCGTCGCCGCGTGAGTGCCGCCCCTGGTGCCGCGCGCGTGCATAGCGCGGGCTACGGGCACCGCGCGGCATCAGGGGGAATGCCTGTTTGCCAGCTTTGTAGTATAAAAAAAGTCATTAGTAGTTAACCACTAAGCCAATGCCTCACAACTTTATAGGTACTTCCCCCAGTAGACAAGGGTTTTTCAATTCAACTTACGGAACCCTAATAGTGCCAGTCGAACCGGTTCCTTTATTTGTTTATAAAACATCCACCTGCCGTAGTAGCGAACATTTTGAAAAATTTTGATTTCGCTAAATAATATATTTCTTTATTGATTAACAGAAAAAACAATATAACTATCTATACCTAATAAGATAGGTATCTAAATCTGATATATAAAAGTCTCGTGTCACAATGTTAGTTACCATACTCCTCCGAAACGGATTGACAGATTTTTATTAAATTTTATGTGCATATTCAGTAGGTCTGAGAATCGGCTACTATCTATTATTGATACCCCTGATCACGGGAACGGGAACTACGCGGGTGAAACCGCGAGGTGGCAGCAGCTAAATTTATATATGTATTAATATATATACGAATTAAAACCAAAAAAGGTTTAATGGAATATGCAAGTAATTTGGGATTAACGTTTTTATTTTTGTCTCTGCGTAATCTATACTATTTAAAAGATATCTCTATATATATACTCTATATATATACCTGCTAATATTATTATAAATGCGAAAGTAACTCTGTCTGTCTGAACGCGATGAACACAAAAACTACTGAACAGATTTACATGCGGTTTTCACCAAATTACGGAGTATTTCATGGGGAAGATTTTTATGTATAATACATCAATTTGGACCCGGTAGGTGGCGCTGGTGGGCAGAACGAAGTCTACCGGATCCGCTAGTATGTTTTAAAATAAGTTAAAAGTCAGAGTGCAACATTTTTTCTGTGTAATGTATAGGTGTTTTTATTATTTTATATATTATTATGTGTATTCTGGCAAATAAAGAAATATATTTATCTTATAACCTACTAATACTATAAATGCCAAAGTTTGTGAGTATTGATTTGTATACTCTTTCACGCAAAAACTACTAAACGGATTCGGATTACATTTGGAATTATAGTTGCCTGGAGTAACACACAGGGTAATTTTTATCTCCATCGGAATATTTTTTTATCCCTCACTTAAAAGTGTTTGCTTGCGGCGGCGTCGTGTGACGGGTCGCTCACTTCCCTAAAATATGGCGAGGAGGGCGATGGCTGCCACATGCGTCATGCTTGTGAACAGGTGCTGCTTGTGGGGGCTGGTCTGCTTTAGTTTGTGATTATCATTTTTGTAAACATTCAATTTAAATATTATTTTTTTATCATTCCCCAACACGCAAATATTGTCAGTGTGACTAATTCCTTGAAATGTAAATAAATCTTAAGTTTATTTTGAAGAGTTGCTGAGTTTATTGCCGGTTCTTCTCAGCAAAACCAACCTTCCGAACCGAGCGATAGAGTCTGACTATTCATAAGCGTCTGTGAAGGATTATTTGAATAAAAACCATTTTTCATTTTCATCTATACTAATATTATAAAGAGGTAACGTTTGTGAGTTTGTGACGTTGTAAGGGGTAATCTCTGGATCTACTAACCGATATTCAAAATTATTATATTTCACCAATAGAAAGCTACGTTATTGTGGAGTGTCTTAAGCTATATTTTATCCCCGTATTCCCACAGGAACGGGAACTACGCGGATGGAACCGCGCGGAGGGAGCTATAAGAAAAAAGAATAAGTAGCAAAATCAAAAATTTTCGTATTTCAATATAAGAACGCAGTAGATACCTACTTTTTTTGTTTGTTTCGTTCAAGAACTAGTTTAGCTACTATGCGAACCGGTCGTTTAGTTCCAATACAGGTTTTACTTAACGAATTATATTATTAAAAAAAAAACAACACGAATATCACGATTGTGTATATTTTATTATCTGTTATGGTAAGTAATTTTTTTTTATCTTTAACACGATTTTTATTCTGTGGGGCTATTATGTAAGACGAATTGTAATGATTTCGTTGAATCTCGATACTTGCCATAATTAGGGCACTAGAACCAGAAGGCTTATCACCTCCTTAAAAGGCCTTCGACGCAAATATTATAAAGAGGAAAGTTTTATTTGCAACAAATTCGCTGCGTAACTATTGGACCGATCTGAATAATTATTTCACCAAAGGAAAGCTACATTATCAGGGAGTAATATAGGCTATATTTCATCCCTGTATTCATACGGGAACGGGAATCAAGCGGGTGAAACCGCGTGGTGGCAGCTAGTACATTATAAAGAGGAAGATTTGATTGTTTGCGAGTTTGTGATAAATAAGCTCAAAATAATTCACATGGAAAGTTACATTATTCCCGAATATTGTTTATATTTTTATATATTAATGTAAAATATGATAAAGCGCAATAAAATCTGTGGTTCTTATCCTCGACTATGCCTAGTTATTTAAAAAGGTAATGCTGAAGGCATCATCTATAGGCAGTATAGTATAGTAAGCAGTGACACAAACAATCCTACTAATATTATAAATGCGAAAGTTTGTATGTATGGATGTTTGTTACTCTTTCACGCTCCAACCGGTAGTGTTGCCCAAATGCAAGAACAAGACGAGACTTAGCCAGTCTTGGTCTTGGTCTTGCGCCCATACACCTGGTCTTGGTCTTGGTCTTGGTCTTGCGCTCCCAGTCTTGGTCTTGGTCTTGGTCTTGCAGCAAGAGTCTTGCAAGTCTTGCAATTACCTATTAGTCTATTACTATTTATTAAAGTTTACTTTAAATCTTAGAAAAACGTAGGTATTAGAATTGAAACATTGTGAGCTTGAATTAACATAGCCATAGTAAAGATCAAGCAGATTAATAAATAACTGAGGTTTGATAAGAAATTCGAAAAATCAACTGACCTATATGTCGTTTTCCATGGAAGTAACTGTTTCTTAATAAACATTTATGATTTATAAGCTTACTGGAATTAAAATAATTCCTGTATTTATAGTACGTTTCCTTGCTTACTACCGCGCCGCCTCGCCACGTGCCGGCTCTATTAAAAGGATGCCGCCGCAAAGTAAACGATGCCGCGTGCGGCGTAAAAACACAGATTATTACCTACTTGTACAGACGCGACGCGTGAATAAAATATATGTAAAGAATTAGTGCCAATCACTATTCTTTACATATAAGTGAATGTTTTGGCGTACATCTATACTTATCTATACTAATATTATAAAGCTGAAGAGTTTGTTTGTATGTTTGATGACAGAAGTTTTAAAATAAATAAATAAATCCTGAACGTTACTATTCCTCGTGGACGAAGTCGCGGGCACTGCTAGTAAATACTTACTCTCATCATATCTCTCAGAGATATTCGGGCTGGTAAGCAATACAAAACTCTTATCGCAGGCTTTTTATTTTATTAGTAGGTAAGTACCTACGCTTTTTATATTATTTTATTAGTTTTATAGAATTTTTTTACACGTTTCAAGTATATTTAAAAGTAGCTACAATATTTATCAAACGGGTGATATTTGAACACTTTTTTGCTATTTTTTCTTGAAAAAACTTAAGAAATATAATGACTAAATGTACAATAATAGTACCTAAGTAATTAGTTTAAAACCATATAATCAATATTATAATATATACTTACTAGAATAAATTATTATGACATCTACTACCTATCCTTAACATTTTTTCCTATCATAATACTACTTGCGTGATCAGTATAATGTATTCATTTTCATTCTAAGCACTCTGAAACTTATTTATTCTTTGGAACACCTGTAGGTACTCTTAAAATTCGAAATTATTTTGCATGAGTATGTTATATTACCTACGCCCTGTGGCGGCAATCAAATAGTGTCTAATGTTGTGATTTCGGCGCGGCGGCAACGATTGTTGTATATGATTTCAAAAGAAGCCGCCGGCGCGTGTATAATAATAATAAATATCCTGGGACATTTTTTACACACGGCCAATCTGATTCCAAACTAAGCAGAGCTTGTGATATGGTATCCAGATAGCTGATATACTACATATACTACTTTTAAATACATACTTATATAGATATTTACATCCAGACACAGGACAAACAGACATATTCATGCATACAAATGTTTGTCCTGGGTGGGATTCGAACCCACGACCCGCGGCTTGAGAGTCAGGGTCACTAACCACAAAGCCAACCGGGCTGTCAACCATGTACTTCCGAAAAGCGGCAAATTTCTTTGAGAAGTAAGTACAAAACCTTTGATGCCGCATTATCAAAGTGCCGATGGTTAAAACATAACTATGCATGCACTCAGTTTGATTTTAATGGATATTTTTTTTATTCGCTATGAAGGTATGTCTATGGTATTAGTCGTAATGCGCATAGGTCCAGTTTTTCATATTCTTTGATAAAGTTTTTTGCGTCTCATAGAATTCCTAAGCGTACCTATACACCGAACTGTTACACCTAACTACTCCGTGAAATAGCGCTAAGTCCTAGCTGCAAGACGCAAGAGTCTTGCAGGCTTAGTCTTGTTCTTGCTCAAGTCTTGCACGGTCAGTCTTGGTCTTGGTCTTGCTAAAAATACGCGGTCTTGTTCTTGGTCTTGGTCTTGCAAAAACGCAAGAACAAGACCAAGACTGCAAGACCAAGACTGAATTTGGGCAACACTACTCCAACGGCTGAAGGGATCTGCTTGAAATTTGGCACAGAGCTAGAATATGTTCTGGAATAACACATAGGCTACTTTTTATCCCGGGAACGCGGGTGAAACCGCGGGGAGCCACTAGTTTTTTATATATTTTTAGACTATAAAGGCGAACGTTTGTGAGTGTGTTGTACATATTTGTTACAATCATCACGTCTAAGCGGCTGGAGCGATTTTAATATAATTTGGTATGTAGTTAACTGACACCCTGGATTAACACATAAGCTACATATTATCCTGGGAAAATTTAAGATCCCTGGGAACGAGGGTGAATCCGCGGAGCAGAAGCACCTATGAGATAAAAGAGATTTTCTTTTTAATTTTCATTATTATTTTAGTGGTTAGTATTTAGTTGTTTATTTATGTTTGTCTATAAAGTTATGTTTATTTTTTATTTTATATTATTATTTAACTTACGTGATAACCGAGTTGATTCTATATAGATATCTACGCATTATATTTGTTTTCAATTACATATTTTCCTTCCCGTGTTTTTACTGGCATTAGATAATTGATCTATAGAAATAAGTATGAGGAAAACTAAACCGTTTTAATATAACCAAATAATTATCCTGTGTCATTCTTATTAGTAATAAAATTATTATAATTAGTTGTAGGTACATAATAGATTAAGATTTTTTAAAGTAATTGTTTCTTGTGTATGAAACTTGTGTAACAACTGTTAGTTTACTAATAAAAAAAAATAAACAAAAATATATGTATTACATATATATTTTTATATGCATGCGATTTCGTCCGCGTGGAATAGTGACTAAGCGGTGGTTTTTGTGTCTTCAAATATAAATAAATAATAAATACTTATCCTGGGACATTTTTCACACACCGCCAATCTGATTCCAAAGTAAGCTTCAAATGAAGCTCGTGTTATGGTAACCAGATAGCTGATATACTACATATATTACTTTTAAATACATACTTATATAGATATTTACAACCAGACACAGAACAAACAGACATATTCATGCATACGTGCATACATGAGAGTCAGGGTCACTAACCACAAAGCCAACCGTTGTTTCAAATTGACATTGTTTGAACCAAAACTTTTTTAAAATAAAAACATTTCATTTCAAATCTATTATTTTACCGGAAAGGCTTTCGTTATACTTTTTTATTACTATTTACCGTAAAATTGCGAATTTGTAGTCGCTGCCTGTCGCCAAATACCGTATATGTGTTTCTCTAAAACATATACCGCTATATATGTATATCCATTGTAGACAATAAAACTATAATGATTAGTAGGCGATCCACGGTGTGTAAAGAAAAGAGGTTCTAAATTAAAATCTTGTTTACTTATATCAGTTAAGCGCCATGAATAGTCACTATTAATGCTCGGTTCTGAAAGTTGTTTTTTACTGAGAAGAGCCGGCAATAATTACTCTTATCAAAAACCAACTTAGATCTAATACAATATAATAGTGATTTTTATAAAATGTGTGAAATAGATTGAAGCGAGCATTTCACTGCCAAGGGTCTTTTTCTAACAAGTAATCTGATACATTATAAAAGCCCTTTTGATATAAAGTTTTCTTCACTACCTGCTTAAATTTATAAATTGGTAAATTCTGAATATCTTTAGGTAGTTTGTTGACAAGTATACATTGCCCCTTAAATGTTTTTTGACTTTAGTACCTAAGTCTAGTTACAGGTATAGAAAACAGTTAAAGAAAGAAGAAAGAAAATATTTATTAACACTGCACACACGCAGGATTACACAATAACAAAACTACATAAAAATAACCTAAAACAAATCAATGACAAACACACTTATCATCAGCTCATATACGTCTCCACGCTCGGAGCTCGAGCCTCCCCTAACAACGAGGGGGTGTCCATAGTCCACGCGCGGCCTAGTGCGGTGCGACTTCACATGCCTTTAATAGTGACATCTCGGGCATGCAGGTTTCCTAACGTTATTTCCTTCACCGAGAGCCAGTGGTGTGAATCCGTACGTAAGTTTTTGTAAACCCAGACGTACGGGCCAGGGATTTGAACCTGCACCGTCATGATCGTGAGTCGGTGCGTTCCCAACTGACAGGAAACCCTAATCCAAACAAATATTATAAATCCGAAAGTAACTCTGTCTATCTGTCTGTCTGTCATTTGCTTTCACGCTAAAACTTCTGAACCGATTTGTATATAACTTGGTACACAGATAGTCTAGAGCTTGAGAAAGGACATAGGCTACTTTTTATCCCGGGAAAATGGAAGATCTCACGGGAACGCGGGTGGATCCGCAGGGAGCCATTAGTACCTACTATATAATTTCAAATAACTATTCATGAAGTTACAGAAAATAATAAGAATAGAATTACATACATAAAATCTAAAATGCGCTGACTACATTGGTACAACGATAGACTACAGCTTAGGAAAAGTCGTAACCTACCTTACATCCCTGTAAAATTGAAGGTACCCCGAGAATGCGAGTGAAACCAGGGGGCACAAGCTAGTAAATATAAATGCACAAAACGAATAAATAAAACTATTTGCCCTTGGTGGTAATCGAACCCACGACCCTTTGGGAGGTAGTCAGGGTATTGAGAAACAAAAAACTCATGGAACATTCATCATACGGCTTATCTGATGAAAAAACAACACGAACTTATAAAATGGTGAATGGAAGAGAATAAAAAAAACCAAAAGTGCGAGTGGGACTCGCGCACGAAGCGTTCCGAACCATATATATTTCAGTTATTATTAGTATCGAGCAAGAAACGGTAAAAAAATCTAGTTTGTTGTATGGGAGCCCCCCTTAAATATTGATTTTATTAATTTTTTTTGTATTTTTTGTTTTAGCGGCAATAGAAATACATCGTCTATCTAGCTATCACAGTTCTTGAGATACAGCTTTTGACGTGACAACGTCTTATAATTCGATAGAGCCGGCTGCACGCACGAAAAAACATGACTCATGCGGCGTTACCTCGCTCTGAGGCGTTCCATGTGGCGGCTTGAAGTGCAAGCGAGAGCGCGGAACGAGCGACAAAGAAGCACAATCGGCCTTTGCGTTCGGCAGCGTTCGACATCCGTCTCTCTCCTACTTGAGTGAGCGATGCAAGACGTCACGTTCAACTATCGTCAGTAAACCGACTTTTAGCGGAGTAAACGAAGCGAAAAATACGGTCTTACCTCCGAATTTTTTTACTGTGAACCGATTTGCATGAATTTTTTGGAATTAGGCTCATCTTACCCTTAACTTTAAAAGTGAAAATGATCTGAACTCCGCCTATTATTTTTAAGGGGTGTAAACCACCCCTTAATGGAAAAAATTACATTGAGCCATTTTATCGCTAGAAAACATGTCTAATAGCAAATGGTGAAATTGTAAAGTATTTTCTTACATAATTACCTCATATTAAAATCATTTTCAACCCCTTGAAAATCTTACAACCCTTGCAAATGTGTCATAGTATGGTATAAATATATACCATATAAATATATTATGGCGATAATATTTGTGTATTATCGCCATAATATATTATTAATATAGGTTAGGGTGCGGCGGGGGTGGCCCTCGGGCCACCCTTAAGCCTCGAACGTCTAAATGTTCTGAAATGAACACAAAAAAAGTGACAAAGACTTACTGTCCTAACATAACATTGATTACTACGCCCAAATATAGTTATTTTACACATTGCCGGTGGACCAGCAGGTATTCCATATAATTCCGAGGAAATTTATACATTTCCTAGGATATCGATGCATTAAATAGTTTTTCAAACAATATTGTACACAGTTCCTAAATAGTATCGGAACTGTACACATTTCCTAGGATTTGTATTCAATTCCTTGATTTCATACATTTCTAGTAGCATATATACACATTACAATAGTTGTGGGTCTCTAGTATACTGCGTACTTTCACATTGCTCCAAATATTCGCACTCCGAAATTTTCAGTTACTAAGTAGATAAAAATATGTTAAATTTTTGGACCATAACTCCTTCAATTTTCATGCTATCACAAGTTATAAAACACCATTGTAAAGGTAATTAAAAGAGCTACAACATCCTTTATTGCAATATATAGTAAAAAAACCTTTTTCTGAAACGGTGAAGGGTTAAAGGGCTTAAGAGAGGCTGTGATTCCGCTGCCACGCGCTCTTTAAACAATCATAACTCCGTCAATTTTTGTTTCGCAGAAAAACCAAAACATCCAAATTGTTTGTCAGAAAATTATCAATTTTTTTATTTCCACACTTTTATACGTATCTGTCGTCCTTTTTGAGATATTATGAAAAATAGGGTGGAATTTTATAAATATTTGAAAGTTTGTTTTTTATATAATCATGAATTTTTTGAAAAATATGTGTCCTGAAGCAGCCAAACTGATACTATCCATCAAACTCTTCATAATAAAGTTAATTCTAGGCGGAATACGATTAATTTTAATTGTGGTGGAAATGGCACTTATGAAACCCATTGATTTAAAAGAAAAAACATTAGATGCTCCCCTTATTTGCAATACAGCTCACTTATTTTACGTGCAAAAGACTTTAAATAGTGCTCATTTTAAAGCTTATTTTATGCGCTACAAAACCCTTTTGTATGTAAATGCATAAAATGCATCTGCTCGCCACTAGATGGCATTGACCACATCGATTAAATTTCAGATAAAATAAAACACGGCTTTGATCTTTAATATCTAGCTTAATATTGCACGTAGAATACTTTATAAAATACCAAATTGTTCATTGTTTTACCTGCTACAACTTTGTTCTTAATGAAATTTTCGATAAACGTATATTTTTGGAGATATTTGCAAAAAACCGATGAAAACCGTGAAAAAATTGCAAATTTTCAATAGCCAATAACTTGAAAAGTATTGGATTTTTTGAAAAGCTTTATATAAGATTTTTGCTTAAAATTAGGCCTTCTATTGATATCCGAGGCAATTTTGAAAAAAAAGAAATTCACCCCCGAGAAGGGGTGGCAACCACACCCAGGGTGGTTGCGGAGTTCAAATCATTTTCACTTTTGAAGTTAAGGGTAAGATGAACCTAATTCCAAAATTGTATGCAATTCGGTTCACAGTAAAAAAAAACGGACCCATAATGCTTCATTTACTCCGCTATTTACAGACAACCAATTTCTGGCAGACGGACGGACAGCGAAGTCTCAGTAATAGGGTCCCGTTGTTATCCTTTGGATATGGAATCCTAAAAGGCTAAAAACAAAGAACTGGTATCCTTTGATTATGTGATGAGCCAGCTTAATTGGTAGTTACTGGCGTCAATTTGGTAAAGATTAAAGGTTCAATATATTCCAGCAAAAGTATACATAATAAGCTGATCCGTCCAACTTCGTCAGCATCATACCTCGCTAACGCAATATTTTACCTCGATTATCCGCCCCTAATGGTTGTAGCGTGATGTTATATAAATAAATAATAAATAAATAAATATCCTGGGACATTTTCACACACGGCCAAACTGATGTTTGGCCGTGTAGCGGCGTCTAACGCCTGTAGCCAATCGATAAAATGGGCTATCTAACACTAAAACTAATTTAAATGACATTTGGTACACAGTAAGTCTAAAGCCTCAGAAAGGACATAGGCTACTTTTTATCCCGGGTACGCGGGTGAAACGGCGATGAGCCACTAGTGTAGTATATAGGTTATCAAGTTACCTTAGTAACTATACTATAATACAAATTGAGTGTGGCAAAGTATCAAACTATTTCTAGTTCTGTGTCTGGATGTAAATATCTATAATATGTATGTATTTAAGAGTTTTATATGTAGTATATCAGTTATCTGATTACCATATCATAAGCTCTGCTTAGTTTGAAATCAGATTGGCCGTGTGTGAAAATTGACACAGAATATCTATTTTTCTAAGTTGCATCTACAAAGCTTGGCCATTTTGTAATGCGTAGTGTCAATTGTTTATTCAAAGTGCAAAATGTATGCCATAACATTATAATTTGATTATCTGTACATTGACCACAGGATCAATATGAGCAAAATAGATTATTATATATATGCAGAAGGACTCTTTAGTACTGGTTTTTTTTATACCATGCGTGTGGCAAACAGGCATACGGTCCCTGACGGCGCGTGGTGTTCGTAGCCCGCGCTATGCACGCGCGCAGCACCAGGGGCGGTGCTCACGCGGCGACGAGCCTGGGAGAATTTCTGCACTCCCTTCTTGAAGAACCCCATGCTGTACTCCATTGGGAATACCATTTGTATTGGATCTATGTTGGTTTGGAAAAGGGTTTATTGCCGGCTACACAAAAAGTGGCAAAAGCCACTTTCCAAACTGAGCGTTAGAATGACATTTATTAGTGCCTGTAAATGGCATTGTTAATAAAAATATTTATGTTAGTATATGCTATTTGTCTAGCGCTTCACCCTCATTCCCGGGGTATGACAAATGTCCCGAAATAAGTAGCCTATGTGCTTATTCCATTCTTACATTCTCCTTCGGTTGAGAGCCTGAGGCGCTCACCGAAACAGTCCGTGTAAGGGTGTAAAAGCCATCTGAAGCTAACACCTTTTAGTCCGATCAAAAAATGCAATCGAGAACACATTCTAATTCTAAGGCAAATTACACCCAGATCCTTTCAGCCGTTTGTGGTATAAAACGTCGTTTCCAGCCTTACTACGCTTAAGTCATTTAAATTACGCAACGGATTTTAGTAATGCGGTTTTTAACTAATGATACATATAGTGATTCAAAAAGAAGGTTTATACGTATTGATCAGTATTGTTTTGTGTTAATTAATTAATGATATACCTATGTATATATACAAACCGTTGACAAGTACAAGCAGGGACGAGTTGTTAGCGAAATCTAAAACCTTTATGTTAAGAAGTTTTGGTTTTAAAACCATTTCTTGCATTATTAAATACTTTTAGAGAATGAATTTGTTTATTTTTGTTATGAATATAATGAAGAATTAAAATTGTTATATATTGTTAAAATTTAATATTTTATTTTTAGAACAATCTATAAATATAAATTAAAATATACAAAAAAATCGTATCACAATATTTGTTATCGAACTCCTCCAAACATTTAGTATTTATTTTATATAAATATCCTGAGACATTTTTTTCACACACGGCCAATCTGATTCCAAACTAAGCAGAGCCAAATAGCTGATATACTACTTTTTTAATACATACTTATTTACACCCAGACACATAACAAACATTCATGCATACAGATCTTTGTCCTGGGTGTGTTTGGAACCCTTAGTGGGCTTGAGAGTCAGGGTCACTAACCACAAAGCCTATATGGAAGAACTACATCTGCAGGGTCAGCTAGTTGTCTCTAAAAATAAAAGTAGTAAGGTAACATACACATGAAGATGGGAACAAGTACTAAGCCAATAAAAAGTACATCCAGCCAGGAGCGGGTTGATCATTATCTATTTTGTGCACGGAGTCACTGTCCTTTTAAGTTACTCAGCTATACAGGGTGGCAAGCGTTCAAAATTGTAACGGTTTTTCTGACGACTTTTTTTATGGCTGGTAACATTAATGTTTGTTTTTTTGAGGCCTAATTTTAATACTGGAACTAGCATGACAAGGTCATAATTATTTTGAAGTCTTACTTAGGGCCATGTTTAACATGTCTGATAGATGTCCGCCTATTAAAGGTCCTCCCAAAAAAAACGAACGTTCGTAGGTGAGATGGTTGTTTAATCTCGCAATAACTCAATTGTAAACAAATGTGTAATTCCTTATATGTTTTTCAGAGAATGAAACCATAGCTTGTAAAAAAAAAGGCACAACGCCATCTAGCTCTAGTGTAAATAACATCAAAATAAAATAAACTACCCTAACTGACTGAACATACCGCCCGCCAAGGACATCTTGATGTCCTTACATAAAAGTAACATTACATGTATAATCTACTGGAAGACAATCTTGGCGATTGGTCTCTTAAAAACAGAATTTTACATTTCACAGTTTTGATTTCGGATGTTACTGTCGCCATTTCTTCATATGTCAGGGTTGTGTTTCGAACTGTAGTGTATTCTCTCTTCTCTATGTACGAATTCAACTATTATGGTGTAGGTTTTCTCTCAGTAAGATTCTTCCTTTTTCTTTCTCATACTCTTGTCTTTGGCATAACTTAATTCATCTTTCTCTAGCTTCATTATTTTCAACCCCATTTATTTGTTTCTGTTTTGGTTTCATTTTTATATTAGTCATTACTGTAATCTTGTATTTTTCCTTTTCTAAATCTGTGGGGATCTCTTTCAGTTGTTTACATGACGCATTAAAACTACACTTACTTTCGAAGTATTTTTGTCTCGCCTTATTACAGGAAGATGGGGCATATAAAACTTGTGTTTTGGTGTGTATCTCTTTGTGTCTATCTCCTCGATATGCCCGACCTTAGGATATTCCATTAAAACCTTCGTGTAATGTTTTTGTAGCTCTTCATCTTTATTTAAGCGTCGTTCAAGTTGTATTAACCTCTTCTCTGCAATTAATTTTGTGTCTCCATAATCTAAATTCTTATCCTTGAATGGTATCTCTATTGAGTATCTTCCTTCACTGTCTCTTGTGTGTGTTTCCTTGTATATCTTCTCACATTGTATATCTCCTTCTGTCATCTTAGATTGTGTAAATACTCCTTCTGACTCTAATTATTTGTAGAACAAACTCCTCCGGATAAAATCCAACCAAGCCTCGTTCTTTGAGCCAATGGACAACTTGGTGATCCAGATATCACGCCATCGAGCATAATTTTGCTATATACCTCGGCTCCTAAGAGCAAATCTACCTTTGCAGGTTTCCAGAATTCTGGGTCAGCCAATACTAGACCGTGTAAATGATCCAAATTTCTATCGACTTGTTTTGAAGGCAGTAAACGTGTAAGTGATTTTGAGACATACGCGTTGACAGGAAACTTATCTGTGTTATATCTTGAACATAACGTGAAGGCCACAGAATGTTTAGCACGCATCACAATATTGTTCCCAAGTCCACTGATAGAGCCATTGATTGTGTTTTTCTCTAAACCAAGAATCTGTGTTGCAGCTTCTGTTATGAATGATCCCTCGGATCCTTGGTCGATCAATGCTCGTAACTGTAATGTGCGGCCATTTTGTGCTTCAATTTTGACTAATGCCGTCGCTAATAAAACTTGTGTTGCTTGGGTAAACTCGGATTCTGTTGTGTAATGTGAAGCCACATTATTATTGTTCTCTCTCTCTCGTGAAGTATTGCTATCTCCTCGTGTAGTATCTTGTTGTTCGTCTTTTTCAGGAGTCTTCATCTTGTAACTTTCAGTATGTATGAGTGTATGGTGACGTCTTCCACAAATGCGACATCTTGTCTTTTGTCTACAGGTTTTCACACTATGGTAAGGAATTAAGCAATTATAACAAAGTTTTTTGTTCTCAATACATATCTTTTTCTCTTCCACAGGCAACTCTATGAACTTATCACATTTGTAGATGTAATGATCTTCACCACATAGTACACAAGATAAGGCACCTTCTTTAGGCATATTGTAAAAAACCTTCTTTTCCGGAATATGTTTTGTCGTGCGTGTGTTGTTTCCTTGAGCTGACTGAACTCCTTCCAATGCTCTAACTCTTGTCTCTAAGAAATCCATTAGCATGGTGTATGTGGGCAAGTTATCCTCACAGCTGCGGCTAATGTTTTCTTCCCAGTATCTGAGCGACTCGTTATCCAGTTTACTAGAAACCAGATAAATAATGATTGGATCCCATGTTTCCGTATTCACTCCAATACCGTTTAATCCACTGAGACAATCTGTTGTAGTATCGATTAAATTCTTAAGAGCATTTGTGTTTTCTATAAAAATATTTTTCATTGACATAAGCTTTTGAAAGTATGAATTGACAATCACTCTTTTGTTACTGTATCTTTTCTTCAGTTTTGACCATGCAGGTTCGTAGTTGTTTTCTGTTATAATAATATTCTTAAGGAGGATGGCAGCTTCGCCCTTTAAACTTTGTTTCAGGAGATGTAATTTATTTACATTACTTATGGTTTTATTTTGGTGAACTAATGAAACAAAATGATCGTGGAATGATAACCAATCGGTGTATTGTCCGTCAAAGGATGGGATTTGTATTCGAGGTAATTTTATTTGTTGAACAGACGCAATAGAGACTTCTTGAGATGAACAGTTGGTTTTGGACTCAGTATGCTGTTGCGGAGGTGGAGAAGCTTCGGAAAGTTTCATCAACATCAAATCTCTGGCTACTGCATAATTCTCTTCAACTTCAAAATACGAATTCAAATAGGTATCATCTTGCACGAACTTCGACTCTTCACTTCTTAGGATTTTATTATGGTTTTTTTGGTATGTTTTCCAATAATCATCGAGTAATCTCAGCTTAGTTTGAATGTAGTTCCATGTTAGGCGATCTTTCGGTGATTTTTTAAAATTGGAATGCGCCTTTTCTATCTGCTTACTTAACACCAACTGAAGACTATTTAGTTTGTTCGTATCGTGAAAAGTTTCTGAACTATCGGACGCGCTCATTTTTGTATTTTAAATTTTCAAAGTTTCTCGATATATTTTTATTTAATTTCGTATGTAATGTAATATTTCTTCCTTCAACACTGGTAATACTTTAAAGAGTCAATGTCATATTTTCAAAGTTCAATAAATATGGCACACTACTTCACACACAACACACGACTCAACTTCCGAGATTTTATTTACCTATCTATCTTCGCGTTTCCGGCTCGGGAGGACCATGTTCCCGCCTATTAAAGGTCCTCCCAAAAAAAACGAACGTTCGTAGGTGAGATGGTTGTTTAATCTCGCAATAACTCAATTGTAAACAAATGTGTAATTCCTTATATGTTTTTCAGAGAATGAAACCATAGCTTGTAAAAAAAAAGGCACAACGCCATCTAGCTCTAGTGTAAATAACATCAAAATAAAATAAACTACCCTAACTGACTGAACAGATGTGTGAAGAAATTGATATTTGACTAGTTTAGCCCTGCGGTATTACTCGCTTTCAAAACTGTATGACAAGTATTATTCTATTACTTTTATAATGACATGGTTGTCTTACAAACAACCGAATTTTGACATTTATATTGGGTATAAAACTTAGCAAGCTATTCTGTCAAATAAGTTTGTGATAGACACTTGTGTAAAAACTATTTAAAAATAATATTAATTTGAATAAAGATCATTTTAGAACGAAGTAGGTTTGTATAACCTTTTTAAAGGTATGACAACATTAGGTACTGAAAGACTGATTTGGGAAACAAATATTTTCTAACTACAATTTGATAAATAAAAATTGTTTTTAAATTGTTAATTAATTGCGGTTCTTAGTAAGTAGTTGTATCGTAGTTTGTACATGACCTTTACGTAAGTACCCGTTTTCTGTCATACTACATATAAAACGCTAATATTTTATTATTTTTTTAAAGACGCTCAGACTTGCATATTATTAAATAACATAATATACAGGATATTTAAATTTTGTATTATCATCCATTTTAATAATAAATAAATAGAAACGTCAAAATTGACTTATTATGTTTGATTAAAAAATTACTCAAATAGGTTTTTTTGTTTATTTTATTTCACAACACACAGATTAAAAATAACAATAATATGAAAATAACTTTTACAGAGTTTCTCACCAGTTTTTTTAAATAGGCAAATGTTGCCAGATTAAAAAAAACGCTTCGACCACGAAACCTAAAATTAAAAAAACGATTTAAAATTGTATATACGTAGTATATGAAACTTAGTAATTAATTACCTAACATTTACATAGAAAAACAATATTATAGGCTAAGATAATAACTATGTTGCATCACCCATACTTAAACGTCGTATCTGACGGCAAAAACGGTTAATTATTTCCTACGAATTCTTCAAAACTGAAGGATTTTGGATTTTCCATTTATTAATTTTCATACGCTAAAGAGTGTTGTAACCGATGTAGGAATACATCGATGCACGTGGCGTAGCGAGTGAGCGACACGAGCGTTAACAAACATGGCCGATCAATTCGGACGACAAGTTCCTGAGATAAGCGCGTACAAACAAACTCTTCAAATCTATATTAGTACTAGTTGACCCGTGCAACTTTGTAAGCGTCACTTGCCCATTTTTGCGACATTTTTGTTTGATGCTCCGCCATTTTCGTCTCAGCGTGATGACCTATAACCTTCCTCGATAAATGGGCTATCTATGAAATAATTTTTCAAATCGGACCAGTAATTCCTGAGATTAGCGCGTTCAAAAAAACTAACAAGGTCCGCAGGCCTGTTTGCCACCGTCGTGATATAAAAAAAAACAAACTCTTCAGCTTTATATATTTAGTATAGAGGTACAAAAAGAGATTCAGCATCAGAATTTTTAGGTTGAGACCCCTCTGCGCTCACCGAAACGGTCTGTGTTAGGGTGTAAAAGTCATCTGAGGCTAACACCTTTTAGTCCTTTAAGCATCCGTTTACGTTGGTCAGTTAAATATATGTACTTTATTTCATCTTGTAATAAATAATAAAAATACTGTTCCCTGTTCCTTAAATAAAAAATGTCCATTAATTCATTTCAGACCCTAAAAAGGCATTTACTAAGGTCAAAGCAGCTGAAGCTACTACCGGTTCAAGTTAGCCTTCATCTCAAAGACGAAAGCTTTTAGTCAGTGTTTTTAAACAAGAAATAATATATTTTTAAAACTATTATTGTACATAAAATAAACACCCTGTAAGAAGTTGTATACACATCTTGGAAAAAACTAGTTAAACCGCATTGTCCTGCTAGGTAGGTATTATGAATAATTATTAGATTGATTTAATAAAAATAAATCTTATATGGGGAAAACCAAGTTACATTTTCAAACTGAACGAGCAACTTGAAACAACTTAAGGTAAAATGGTATAAATATAGTATCTCATTATTGTAGTAGCATCAGTGTTTGGAGTAAACTTGCTCCAGACGATCGCTAAAATGCGTAGACTTTTATTAATAGCGTTTTGTCTCTACTGTGTGAGTGCAGCTGTTCAAGGTAAGGCATCATTTTAATTACGCCATTTTTAATTATCTGTCAAATTTTTGGTCCCACATTTTTTTAATTTCATAGTCAAAAGTGACAGCTGAAGTGGGAATAAGCAGTGTTTTTTTTTTAATAATTAGATTTATTTACATACGTTTTAGCATTTAGTTTTAAATTTGTATGTTTTGTGCAGTACTTTTTGGTAGGGCCACAACCTTTTTAGAGTTCTGGAAGTTTTTTTTATTGTTGATTTTTTTTGAGTTTGTTTTAAAGAATTAAAATACAAATTTATTTATATTTATAATTGAGCCATGAAACTTTATAAACAAACAAGCTGTTTTGTGTTTTATAAACAATGACAAATACCTAAATGTGTTGCACTTTATGCCAGGGACACTTAATTTATTCGAAAAAAAAAATACTTTTTTTATTACTCTTTAACTTTTAATATATTATTTGACTAATATCAATAAATTGGTGTTAAATATAAAACATACAAGTTAAGAAAATATCGAAACATATCCAAAACAATTTTTTTTAATATGTTATAATATGGTAGGTACAATTTGCGAATCGAAAATTAGATTAAATTTAATTTATAACCTCTTTTTTTTTAATGGTATTTTTTACCAGCGCTAGGGTAACTTAATTTTTGTTTATTTGATTTGAATGTAGCTAAATTATTTTCATATTTTATTGATTTTTATATTTTCAGCCGACAGCTGCAAAGATGGTAAAGACTGTGTAGAAAAAACTGAACCAGCCCCGGTAGTGATTGCCGAAGTAAAAAAAGTATGTATATTTTTTGTTATTATCTACGCATTTAAATATATCTCGTATATGGTCAAAATGTCATCACAAATTCACAATATTATTCTGTATTGTATTGAATTGAGAAATACTTAAAATAAGGGAATTTCACATCAAATTAAATATCAATGTACCGTCTGGTCTAGACAACTTTGATCGATATACCTATTAGTTGTCTGCTGAATACCTTACATTCTGTTTATTTAAATGAAAGAAGAGAATATGACAATACTGATTTCTTATTTTTTTGCAGGACGAGCCTAGTAGCCAAAATGTCGAAGTGAGCAGCAGCGGTCGCGCCTTAGGCGGCGGCGGTGGCGGCGGAGGCGGCGGCGGTGGCGGCGGCGGCGGCGGTGGCGGTGGACTAGTCCGCAAGCGTCGCGGCGGCGGCGGTGGTGGCGGCGGAGGAGGCTGGGGCGGCGGTGGCGGCGGCGGTGGTGGACTCGTCCGCTCTCGTCGTAGCGGAGGCGGCGGAGGAGGAGGCGGCGGCGGCGGCGGTGGCGGCGGAGGTGGCGGCGGACTTGTACGCCTCGTACGTAGCCCTGGCGGAGGCGGCGGCGGCGGCGGCGGTGGCGGTGGAGGCGGCGGCGGCGGTGGCGGACTTGTACGCCTCGTACGTAGCCCTGGCGGAGGCGGCGGCGGCGGCGGCGGTGGCGGTGGAGGCGGCGGCGGCGGTGGCGGACTTGTGCGCATCCAACGTAGCCCTGGCGGAGGCGGCGGCGGCGGTGGTGGCGGTGGAGGCGGCGGCGGCGGTGGTGGCGGACTTGTGCGCAGAAGACGTAGCGGCGGCGGCGGAGGCGGTGGTGGCGGCGGCGGCGGCGGCGGTGGCGGCGGTGGTCTTGTCCGTGCTAGACGCAGCGGCGGCGGTGGTGGAGGCGGCGGCGGAGGCGGCGGTGGCGGTGGAGGCGGTGGTCTCGTCCGCGCCAGACGTAGCGGAGGTGGTGGAGGCGGCGGCGGCGGCTGGGGTGGTGGTGGCGGCGGCGGTGGTGGCAAGTAATTGCTACACGCCAAAGCTCACATCCTTTCGAGCCAGGGTCTCCAAAATTGAACTCTTGTTCATTTAAATTATTAAGTAGGTTTTGCAAATTGCAATGATAATAAATTTTAGTTTTTAACAACCAATTTGTTTTATTACACACCTATATTAATACGTTCATTGATCTATTAAGTATTGGAGATTTAAGTAACCATCAAATTATTATGTATCGATTTTCTAAAATTGTAAATAATTGAGCAAAATACCCAAAAGCATTGTTAATGCTGTAATAAATAGAATAATGGACAGCACGTGTTACAAAATTTAAACAATTTACACTAAGCTGTTAGAAACCATTAAAATATACTTAACTATCGAAACGGTTATGTAAAAAAAAGCATTTTTATACAGTCGTATAGGTATAAAGTCATAAATAAAAAATAAAAAACCAGTCGAATTGAGAACCACCTCCTTTTTGAAAAGCCGTTGAAAAGCTCTAAAGTTAAGACGAGATCTATGAGGTCCATTTTAACAACACTTACCTACAGTCAGGGTCAGAAAATTTACCACCTTAGAGTTTATAATTGCCTACACACGTCCATGTCACAAAGTCGATATGTCATTGGACATATAGATTTTAATTTACTGAATATCGGTCGCTCGAGGAGGTAACTGACTTTTTCCACTATCACAGAGACGATATAGGATATGAACAATCGGACAAGACATAAACCTATTGAAACTATTTACAAGAAACTATTTCAATCAAATTATCTATCTATACTATTAATATAATATTATAAAGAGGAAAGATTTGTTTGTTTGTTTGTAATGAATAGGCTCCGAAACTACTGGACCGATTTCAAAAATTCTTTCACCTTTGGAAAGCTACATTATCCCCGAGTAACATAGGCTATATTTTATCCCTGTATTCTCACGAGAACGGGAACTACGCGGGTAAAACCGCGCGGGGGCAGCTAGTTTTTAATAATTGTCGAAATTTGTGAATGGCATGGCGATTATATGTCAAATTTGAAATAAGGAAATGATGTTTGAATTGATACTTTACAGCATTAAAAATCTAATAAGTACCATAATATAGTATTTTGGGCTTATTGACTGGAATGTAATTTGAAAACTGGTAAACATTTCTAGACCGCTACCGTACCTACGTAATATAGGTAGGTACGGTATTTTACATATAATGACAATTGTACTTACTGCCCTAAAAAGTAGCATATATGTTAATCAAGGATATTTACTATCTGTAGTAGTTCAGTAACAAAAAATCCTTACGGAATAAATACTTACCTAAAGTACCTTTACTGTATTCGAATTAATATGATACTCCTTAAAAATCCATAACTTCTACCCGCGTATTAAAATAAATAAATAAACAAAGCATCTCTTTGTTTGGTATCATGTCAAGTGAGTCCCCACGTCCCCCAGCGCCGCCCTGAGCCTCGGCGCGGTCCCGCCCGCGCGGGGGACACCCTCAGCGCCGTCGCTTCAACTCGCCTTCGGGTGAGAGCCTGAGGCGCTCACCGATACACTCCACGTAACGGTGGAAAAGCCATCTGAGGCTAACACCTTCGAGCACATTAAAAAAAATCTCTTTGTTTGTTTATTTTATCAATTCACGTAACTATAGGTAGTAGAGTAATAAACAACATACATTAGCAAGTTCATTAAATTTTATGTTTTGACACACCATAAAAGGCGACGCTAAGTGAAGCAAAAAAATAACGCTAATTTGTAAACATGTTTATACAAGTGGTCCTGCCAGGAAGCAGTACATAAAAGCCTTGAACTTATGAACTATGATATTTGAAAAATATTTTTTTTTTATTTGTTTTGTAAAAAATATATCGAGACGGAGTACGGTTTGTGTTTTTAACACGTTAAGTGCGAAGCGAGGCCTAAATCACCCCTGATGCAACTTCCCTGTGGTGCGGCAAGCAAAAAAGTGAATTTCTCTGTCGTGCGAATGGCATAGCTTTGGTTTGGTCCAGTGTAGGAAAGAGATAAATATATATTTGAGATCACTAATGGTTTCCGGACTCGGTGGTGTACCTACCTTGGTACCGGATGTCTTAGGCCTCGTGCCGCACTGAATTAATATAATTTTAATGCAGTGCGGAACGAGGCTAAAACGTCCCATATCCCCCCTGACCTCGTACCGCACTCAACGCGAGCTTCCCGCGACTAGTGTTGTGCATCACGTCGATTGGAGAGCACGTCCTTTTACAGCGCCGAACATGCCTAAACGATGTCGGAAGAAGTTAACTTTAAAAAACCCAGAAACATTTTTACCATCTCGTGAAGCTGATAAAAAATCCAAAAAGATTTTGACTCAGTGCACTCAGTGCAAAAAATCTTATTGTCTACCCTGTTTCAATGAAAAACACTCATAAATAAGTACAACATATATATTGAGATTTTTATAAAAAAAGTATATTGATACTGATTTTTTAATGTTAATTCAAGTTCTAATAATTGTATTTTTAAAGCCCGAGGCAGAATAAATAGGACAGTTTCTTTTCTACTTCTGGTTGCCTTTTTTTTCTATTCTGTGAACCGCATTAAGATTTTCATATACAAATAGAAAGATAAACCTTATGCATAAACCGTAATCCATTATTTTCCAATAATAAGTCTGTAATAGGTGCCTTTTAATGGTATAGAATGGAACGCTTCGTGCGCGAGTCCGACTCGCACTTGGCCGGTTTTTTTTTCTTTATGGCGCCTTCAAGCACAATTTAGATTATTTAAAAAAAAATGTATCCTTTGATAGCTTTGTGTTGTTTTGCCAGGTTTTACCCTTAAAACGATCTCCATCATCATCATCATCAACAGCTCATATACGTCTCCACCGAGGAGCTCGAGCCTCTCCTAACTACGAGGGGGTTTAGGCCATATACCACCACGCGGGCCCAATGCGGATTGGCGGACTTCACATGCCTTTAATTGTGACATCTCGGGCATGCAGGGTTCCTCACGATGTTTTCCTTCACCGAAAACTCTAATGAGCTAACATAAAACGATCTAATGAGATAATTGATCAAAATCGGTCAAGTCGTTGCGTAGTTAAGACAGTTTAAAAACGTCGATATTATTTTTCCCATCACTAATCGCAGCGAAAATTTGCCCTATTTCAGTGCGTTACGAGGTGTATAAGATCCCATATTTTGTTTTGCTAATAATTCCTAAACTAGCCATCAGATCCCGGGGCGACGGTGGATTAGGGTTCATCAATTCACTGTCTATATCAATAAGGACCAAAATTCTCATTTATCTTTGATTTCGCGCCAGAAAATGGATTTTAGTCTGTAAAAGGAGGTGGGGTCTAATAGACCGCGTGTCGCCCTAACGTCTGGTCATGGTACGGGCCGATTATACCTCGTGCCGCAGGAACGGAAAGTATGCAAAAATTGGTGCCGCAGCTAACGTGTTAAATTAAACGTAATTTTAGTATAACGTTCCTAGTTACTGTTATTTTTTGTAAAAAACATACTTCATAAAAATATTGGATATAGCCAGTGAGTTTGAGAAAGATCTATCTAACAAGAAAACTAACAAAAGAATAAATCTGTAAATATCTCTTTTCTTCCCTCTCTTTATTTTTGTTCAAATCGAAATATGAAATTTGTGAACATAAACGTGATTTTTCTGTGTCTGGATGTTTATATAAGTATGTATTTAAAAGTAGTATATTAGCTATCTGGTTAGTGGTTACCATATGACGTGTGCCAAAGGATTTTTATTTATTTAATTTTTTTTTCTATAATGGTTATATATCGAAATTATGTTCCTCCTTCTCATGAGTGAAAAAAAAACTGAAACTTTCACGAAATATTTTATTACACAAAATAAAAAAAATACAATTATATGACATAAATATTAAAAATAAACATTCGAAATAGTAGCTAATTTTATTATAAATCAGTGTTACCCTAATAAAAATGTAGGCTATTAATTTTATTGGCCCAATTCTGAAGAGAAATAAACATAACTAAAATCTTGATGGGTAGGTATAGGTATTATTTTTTATATATTTCAAAATGATGATTAGCTTGTCATGATAGTTTAACTTTACCTAGTTTATATGATAAACAGACAAACTTCAGCATTAATAATACTAGCAAAACAAGTAAAAAGGTTCGATTTAAATCTTTCATTCTCTTTTCATTCCATAAAGAAGTAATAGATAAATAAATAAAATTAAGCTATTAATAATAAATTATTTATTTGACACCTGTCAAAGTAGTTTTTCATAAAAAAATACAATTATGTTATTTACCAAAAAAAATATATAGGTATTTCATAAGATTTAAACCGCATACATAATTTTAGTACAGTCAAGTTTCATTCCCGGAATTGGGCCTAATTTGTACGTTTACTTAAGGCCATACTGTTTTTTCTATCCAATCTAGGTAGTGTGATACTCTAGTATATATCCCTGGCTCTCCTACAAACCCACAGCCTTTGCCGAATGAGGTAACACCAACAATTATGTACATACAATTTATCTTTTTGCTCTTCACCTGAATTGGGCCGCCGCTGTCACCCTGAAAAAAAAACACGCTCAATTAGAACTATGTGGTTTTTCCTAGTAATAAATAATAATAAATATCTTGGGACATTTTTCACACATGGCCAATCTTATTCCAAAGTAAGCTGAACTTGTGATATGGTAACCAGATAACTGATATAGTAGGTACATATACTACTTTTAAATACACACTTATATAGATAATTACATCCAGACACAGAACAAACAGACAGTTGTTTTTGACAGATTTTGTGTGTGTTTTATATTGACTACAATATCAATGAAATCATACAAGACAATATAGACTAATGCTTGGGACAGGACATGGGCTGTCTTTTTAGTAGAAGGTACGGCGCAACGGATTCGTCCGTTCCAAATTTGAAGCAGTCCGACTGGGGTAATACCTCCACCTTACAGAAGACCGCAGCCAAATAACACTACTTATAGTGTTGTGTGTGATGGATTTGCGTCATAGGCTGTCTAGTCCTTCGAAGAAAATCATTACGCTTTGTACTGTTTGTCATTTTACTAAATCTATTCATATAGACTTCAGCAATCAAAAGCATCAGTATTGGCCAGTTTATATTAACGATAAAGAAGTACCGTATGAAAATACAGCTAAATATCTCGGGATGACCCTTGACGTCAAATTACGCTGGAAAGCTCATGTCAAAAAGAAAGAAACCGAATTAGATTTACGGTATAAACAAATGTATTGGCTGCTTGGTAAACATTCCGTGCTGTCAACACGCAACAAATTACTACTGTACAGACAAGTCCTAATGCCAGTATGGACTTATGGAATTCAGCTGTGGGGCTGCACCAAACAAAGCAATGTTTCGATTATACAATGATTCCAAAATAAGGTTTTAAGAGAAATAGTAAATGCTCCCTGGTACGTTAGAAATGATGACCTTCATCGGGACTTATTTATTTATTTATTTAAATAGTGTTAAACAGTTAAATTTAGTGCAAGTGCTAATATTATAGAACACATGAACAAAGTGACTTCCCCTTAATAGAGACAATAAGAAAAGTGTTGATGGACACATTCTTAGTTTTTATAGTGAAATAGAAGATTAAGCCAAATTTAAATTACTCATTAGCCTAATACTAAGGCTAGATTGTAATATTAGCTGGGATCATTACTTGTGGTCCCAGAATAAGGAAAAAAAAAAAAAATTACGCTTTGTCCCTTTCACTGTCTATACAGTTGCTCCTTTTTTACAGGGTCGGCGCCGCGTGAGTGCCGCCCCTGGCGCGTGCATAGCGCGGGCTACGGTCACCGATTCCCATCAGATGGGACCGTATACAGGGCCGTAGCTACCGCCGTATCTGCCGCATTAATTATAGGGGGCCCCCGGGCCACTGGGGCCCCGTGTGAGTAATCTTTACTCTTCATAAGGGCCCCCAACTAATTGTTTATACGGGGCCTCGTCATGGCACGCTACGCCACTGACTGAATACCTGTTTGCCACACGCGTGGCATAACAATATTCTCCTGGGAAATTTGAGGAACTCAGGTGAAACTATTTCTATATAGATGTTATTTACCTGGCAAGTGTCCTTAGACACGTTTCTATCGCCGTAGCATATTTGTGTGGCGTTGTCGACGCCGTTCTTCAAGTTCCGGTTCGGTTTGTACTTCGGAAAGCATTCTTGGTGAGGGAAACGGTTCAGAACCACCTGAAAATTAAGAAAGAAATTAAATATATTTGTTCTTTTTTTATAATGGAGTAGATTTACGTAAGGATTCACACCACTGCCTTTCGGTGAAGGAAAACATCGTGAGGAAACCTGCATGCCCGAGATGTCACAATTAAAGGCATGTGAAGTCGCACCGCACTAGGCGTGGCGGACCATGGCCTACACCCCCTCGATATTAGGGGAGGCTCAAGCTCCTCGGTGGAGACGCTACATTATCAGGGAGTAACATGGGTTATCATCGAATCCCTCGAAACAGGAACTAATATGTAGTACATAAGTCAAGTAATATAAATTACAAGGAAAAATATTAGAGATTTATTTAGTAGATTACAGTCTCGAGCGGCATTCGCAGACCATTTTTTTTTATCTGGAAACGAGTTAAGACTCGATTTATACCTCGTTGACACAAAAAAAAATACTAAATCCTACTCTATGTGGCTTACCTTCTGTAGGGCATTGGCCGTTTCCCCATTGTTTGTGGTAAGGCCCCATCCTGTGGCCTGTACCTTCTCGTCGTCGACTTGATCCCCAATATGGAGACACGCAGGTACGACAAACTTGCCCAGCTTAATCCTGTAATAATAAAAAAAATAATATAGTCCACGGATTTTAATAAATTAATACCCTGGCTTATTTTTTAGACATGACCGAAATTAAGAGTAAATAGTAGTAGACGAGAGGAATGTCTTGATGCATTGGTTATTTTTTTATTAAAAATTAACATTATACCGTGTGTAAAAAACTGTGGTTTATCTCCATCCATGACTCTCCTACATGTCGGCGCTCATTATTAAAATGTTGTTATTCAAACGCGCGCACGTGCAATATGACATCATCGCGCCACTCTGTGAGTCAGGAGAGGTGGGGGTACGGACAGCGGGTATAAAGCGGCGCGCTCGGTGCGGCTCGGGGCAGAATTGTCAAGGCACTCGTTCCGTCCACATCTCACAATTGTGACGCGGATCACGCCTGATTTACTGCGTTAACTTTATTTAAATTACATTGTTTTTATCTTTCAAATAATTTCATAATTAATTAACAAGTTTGATTCAATAAATCTTTTTCTACGTAATCTTGAAGTTTTGCTTAATCATGTCTGAAGATCAGTCTAGAGGTGATTTCAGTGGCGAGGACCATCGCCCGCCATCACCAATTCTACAACAAGTTTCGGTTCCATCCCAAATACAAAAGTATATGTAAGATATACATACACATTTTCAGTTTCCAACAGCATAATGTCGTTGTATTTTTTCGGTGGTAGATACCCTGGGTGTTTGATGATATTCCTGATCCTGTACCTTCTAGAATTGTCTACGTCACTTCGTCTGTGGGCTCCGACCACAGCGTATGTTACAGGGCCCCTGAAATCATAGAATAATGATTATAACCAGGTTCATCAGCATCATCATTGACAGACCGGTTAGTGACCCTGACTTTCAAGCCCCTGGTCGTGGAATCCCACCCAGGACAAACATTTGTATGCATGAATATGTCATGTCTGTTCAATCGGACCAAAATGGTCCAATTTGATCCAGATCCTGAGATTAGCGCGTTCAAGCAAACAAACTCTTCAGCTATATATATTAGTATAGATGAGTTACTCACGAGTCTCTGCTAGACGCACAGTGGCCAGCAGTTAGTATGAATTTGTCACTAATCAAGGCGCCACCACACTGCCATTCCACATTAGGTAGTTCGCCATAACCGAGCAAAGCCTTAAAAAAAAAGAAAAAAATACTTTGTCAATAGCCCAGCAAGTTGCCTCTGCGTAGACCTAGCATAAATAAAATGAAATGAAATAATATTTATTGGACACACTCACAGATTCACACAATGTAAACAAACAAAACAGAGAAAGAATAGAGTAAAATAAAAACAATATTGACACAAAATAGGCATAATGTGAAACAGTACAGTGTGCCCAAATAGCATCAGCTCAGCATATGCTGTAGAAGACTACAGCGCTGGTTTTCGACTGAAGCCGCGGGTCAGCATAGCTACGCATAGTTACTGTCATTTCTATAATAACCCGTATACTTTAGCGGATGCTCTCTTTTCCTGTATTTTCTTTATAGTGCAGGCAGAGATAGTACTTGCCAGGTATGAAGGATCAATGTACTTATATCGAAACGGTCAAGAGAGTAAGGTAATAAACTACATACGTCCAAAAACACTCATGTCTCATTTTTCTAATGGACTTGAAAGTGTTAGCCTCAGATGCATATGCGGATCTATATAAGGGCTTTTTGGGCTGTAGTCCAGGGCCGAAGCATGTATACCCTGCAGCCGAGGTGGCATGGTCCATGAGGATTTCCCCACGAAAAAAAACATGTATCTAACATATGTTTCATCAAGTATGTTTTGGCATAAGTGGTGATATTCAAAAGGTGTTAAGGTGTTTCATCTGCGTCATAGAATCTGCACTCCTTTGTATAAGACTTACCATATGAGGAAACTCATTCACATTAGTTTCTTCACCACCAACTATCAGCTCATCAGCGCTGTGTCCGCAGTGGTTGCCCCGAGCTAGGTCACCGATCAATGCCACACCCTTCTCGCAAGGGTACACCAACTGTTCTTGATAATCTACGCATTCTGAAAGTCAAAGGAAAATGTCTCGTTTAAAAATAATAATAAATATCCCGGGACATTAATAAAAAGGTAAATAATTATCCTTAGACAGTCTTTATATACGGCCAATCTGATTCTAAACTAAGCAGAGCTTGTAATATGGTGACCAGATAGCTGATACACTACTTATTTTTTATTCTTATATACTAATATTATATATGCAAAAGTAACACTGTCTGTTAGTCTGTGACTGTGTGGGAGCCACTAGTATTATATATGTGACTCCCCACGGTTTCATCCGCGTACCCAGGAGATCTTCCCGAGATAATGAGTAGCCTTTGTCCTTTCACAGGTACCAGTCTATCTGTGTATCAAAATTCATTTAAATCACTTCAATAATTTTAGCGTGAAAGCGATACAGACAGAGTTACTTTGACATTTATAATACTACTAGCGGACCCGGCAGACTTCGTTCTGCCCACCAGCGCCACCTACCGGGTCCAATTTGATGTATTATACATAAAAAACCTTCCACATGAAATACTCCGTAATATAGTGAAGACCGCATGAAAATCTGTTCGGTAGTTTTTTGTTCATCGCGTTCAGACAGAGGCGGCGGGGACTTTGTTTTATACTTATATATAGATAGTTAGGATTAAAGGCTATGTACATACTATCCCAAGCAATTCTTCCAATTTTAGGCGAGGTGAGACTGGGTGATATAGGCTCACAGTCCCCATTCCCGCCAGTATTGTCCTTATAATCATATTCCTGGGGCACGTACTCTGTTGTTGTCGACTGAGTCGATCTGAAATTTAAATAAATTTAATAATAATAACATAATAATAATATCCTGGGACATTTTTCACACACGGCCAATCTGATTCCATAGTAAGCTTGTGTTATGGTAACCAGATAGCTGATATACTACATATAATACTCTTAAATGCATACATATTGTAGATATTTACATCTAGACACAAATTTGCATTACATTACATTACTACTAGAAAATTTTTTTCAAATCGGACCAATAGTTCCTGAGATTAGCGCGTTTAAGTAAACAAACAAACTCTTCAGATTTTTTATATTAGAATAGATATTAGATATACCTTCTAGTAGTTGTGGCGATGGGTGGTTGTGTGGCTACCGGCCTTGGTGGCGGATTTGTCGGTGGCGGATTTGTCGGCGGCGGATTTGTTGGAAGCGGAACCAATTTGTCCAAACAACAAACAATTGGATCAACGTTGTCAAAGGAACATATCTGAAATGGGAAATAACACCTTATATAAGTAAAATTAATAAATATTTGCAAATATAAACGAGAATGAAATTTTGATTATTGTTGTAGATTTTCTTATTACAGTGAAGGATGGTTACTATTTTGACGATATGTATTTTTAGTGTGTTTGTGAGTATTTTTTTGATTTTGGTTCACTTTTTATTGGCAAAATAACCTAATTACAAATACTAATAGATAAAATAAAATACTATGTACCTACTTTATGTGTCATGTATGTTGATACACTCCTACAGTTTGTTTGTCATTATTTTGTTTTATGTTTATATTTTTGTATAGGTATATATTTGTTATCCATTAATGTCAAAGTGTCAATAAATATTTTCTTCAATTTTATATGTTTTCATACATTTATCGAGAAATCAATATATACATATAATTTTCACACATGGTCAATCAGATAATGTAGCTTTTTGGTGAAAGGATTTTGAAATCGGCACAATAGTTTTGAGTTTACTATTATCATCAATTTACCCGGTATAAAAAGTAGCCTTTGTCTTTTCTCAGACTCTAGAATAACTGTATACAGAATTTCATTTAAAATCGGTTCAGTAGTTTTATAGTGAAAGCGAGGCAGACAGACAGATCGATGGAAAGACAGAGATATTTAATTTATTAGTTAAAAGAAAATTATTTCTTCCTTATAATCTTAGTATAGGTATATAAATCTCGTGTCACAATGTTTGTCCTCAATGGACTCCTAAACCACTTAACCGATTATAATAAAATTCGCACACCATGTGCAGTTCGATCCAACTTGAGAGATAGGATAGCTTACATATACTTGGACCCGGTAGGTGGCGCTGGTGGGCAGAACGAAGTCTGCCTGGTCCACTAGTAATATTATATAAGTGTAGAAGTTGTATATTCATATAGGTACATACTTGTGGGGTTTTGCGATTCCTTATATCTTCAAGTGCCGCTTTGCAAAGTCTAATCGTAGTACATTTCCCGAGCTGTCCATCTTTGGTACAGCTTTCGCCTGGAAATAGAAAAGTCAAGAAATAATCATAAAGGTCATTGACTTTTGCACACAGTGTCTCATAAATAAGCCGGTTAAACTTTAGGTATACTATCTTAGCCCCGCGGATTCACCCGTACCCGGGGATCTTTCCAAATCGGTTAAGACGTTAATGCGTGAAAGCGTAACAGACATATTATACATAAAAATGAATCCCTATTTCCGTATTCTATCCTATTTAGTGTAGTCCGCGTAACGGTGTAAAAGCCATCTGAGGCTAACACCTTCTAGTCAATTACAGTACAGTATGGGGTTCTTAAAGAAGGGAGTGAAGAGATTTTTACAAGGTCGGCAACGCGTGAGTAACGCCCCTAGTGTTGCAAACGTCCATAGGCTACGGTGATCGCTTTCCATCAGGCGGACCGTATGCCTGTTTGCCACCTTTGTGGTCTAAAAAAAAAAATTTTTTAAGTGTCAGTCGCTTTCATACAACAATATTAATAGTTATGACAGGACAACGTCTCTCAGGTCAACTAGTATAATAATATATTATATACATATACACAAACAGATAACCTTAAAAGTTTATCAATAATATGTAGGTATACCAAAGCAACAAGTACCTACAGGTGATTGTCAAAGATGTTTGTCTCACTCTCTTACTATAGAATAAAATGACAGGTCTGATGACCTTGGCGGCATTAAGATTTTGCGTACCTAAGTCAAATTGCGATGACCTTTAAAGGTTATGTTAATGACGGTCAATGACCTTACAATTGAAGTTTCCAATATTGACCATATGGTCTATTAGCTATTAATTTCACAATGAAATTGCGGTAAATAATTATTCTTTGACAGTCTCTAGTATGTAGGTAGATATGTACCTCAGTATTTGATTCCAAAATAAGCTGAAATTTGGTAAGCAAATAGCTAGTATATAGCAAAATACATATATATATAGGTATATATGTAGTAAAAAGAAAAAAAATGCAAATGATTCTACTTATGTTAGAAGAAGTAAAAATATATAAATAATACAATGGGATGAATAGTAGATTCATTATTATCAACTAATTAATTAAATCGACCTAACCGTAGAACAAAGTCACATGTGACTTTGAACCCAAACCACTTTTATTGTATGTTTATATCTACAATTATGTACCTATATTTAATAAACGGATAGTGATGTTTTAATACGTTGGGAAAAGTAACAATTCTCTAACGCCCGATGTTAATAATCTATCTCCAATCCGTAATTAAAACCAACGAGTTGTCAAAATGGACGGATAGCTTATTGGCAAGCTAAAACTATCATTTTCGAACAGATTCGATCGATCGTAGATCGAAGAGATTGATTTTAAAGCTTCACCCAGAAAATGGATTGATATATCAATCTTAGATAGCAAATAATGGATCAGGATTGATTATTGACATCAGGCGTAAACCAAAGAAGAAAAACTTAGGGTGAAAATGGTAAAATCATACGCAAATCAAATTTCAAATCGCTCTTCTCAAAAGAAGGGATTTGGCAGATGAAACTTTGTTCTACGGATGGGTCGAAATATTTTTACTAATAACATAAGTTTATACTTAAGTACATAAAAAAACTTATTTAATTTTAACAAAGATAAACAATGCTTGCGATTAGAACAAGAAAATCAAATAATTACAATCGTTCCTTAATACTTAATAAAATATATATAGGTAGGTACTATAAAATTAAAGTCATCATCATTATCCATGCCTTGTCCTATTTAGGGTCGGCTTTGTGCCATTTCATTCGGTCTCCAGTCAAATCCACATTATCTCATATTATCATATTTTATCATACAATCATACCATTCTTTTTTTGGCCTTTTACGCCTGCCTTCTAGTCTAAGTTGCAGTGTCTTTTTGTACTACAAAATAAAGTAATTATAAAAAGAAAACTCACCTTCAAATGCAGCACGAACGTTATAGACACAAAATAACAATATGATTGCACGATACATTTTTATTCTTAATTCTTAAGATAACTTTGACATCACTTCAAACACTTGTGGGTAAAAACTGGTTTTTAGTCAATTAAAAATAATATCTTCAATCATATACAAACAGGAATATAATAATTATAGGTATTAAAAAAATCTATCGACGCGTCGATTCATTCGCACACTCTTAGCCCTCATTTGAACGAGAGTATTTTACCGGTCGTTAAAAAAGCGTTCAAACACAACAAATGCATTTCCAAGTCTTGTACCATAATATGCTCTATTTCCAACCCCCAAAGTAGGAAATGCAACACCGCTTGATAAAAAAGCGTGGCATTTTAAAAACGGTATTTTAACGTTGTATTTAAATGAATAATTAAAATTTTGTTTGTTTAGTAGTTAGTTTTAGTGGAATTTATTCTAAATTATATTTTATTGTATACATATGTTTTAAGTTGCAATTCAGATCTGTATGTATTATTTTCTGTTTTTAATTAGTTATAATTTGTTGTATATCCTACTAATATTATAAAGGCGAAAGTTTGTAAGTATGGATGTATGGATGTATGGATGTATGGATGTTTGTTACTCTTTCACGTAAAAACTACTGAATGGATTTGAATGAAATTTGGAATAAAGATAGCTTATAACCTGGATTAACATATAGGCTACTTTTTATCCCGGGAAAATGGAAGACCTCCCGGGTACGCGGGTGAAACCGCGGGGAGCCACTAGTATCTTAATAAATAAATATTTGAACGCTTTTTTGGAAAAAATCTCTCATGCTAATGAGGGCTTATACCACAAAGTTGGTAAACAGGCATACGGTCCCCCCTGACGGCGCGCGGTGCCCGTAGCCCGCGCTATGCACGCGCGCGGCACCAGGGGCGGTGCTCACGCGGCGACGAGCCTGTAAGTTCCCATTCCCGTAGGAATACGGGGATAAAATATATCCTGTGACACTCTCAAATACGTAGCTTTCTATTGGTGAAAGAATTTTCAAAACAGGTTTAGTATTACCCCCTACAAACCTACTCACAAACTTTACCTCTTTATAATCCTAAACCTAGCAAATATATAAATGCGAATGTAACGGTCTGAGTCGCTTTCACGCTAAAACTACAGAACCGATTGAAATGAAATTTGGTACACAGATAGTCTAGAGCCTGAGAAAGGACATAGCTACTTTTTATTCCGATAAAATTGAAGATTCACCGGGAACGCGGGTGAAACCGCGAGGAGACACTAGTAGATTAATATATTTTATTTGTTCGATCTTAAAGACAACCTTTGGATGACAGAAACAACTCAGAAACAACATTGATGATTACGAAAGAATCTATTTAATGTGTAGGTAAAATACCTAAGAAAAAATTGGTTTTTCCTCTAGAATGTTTATCGTTTAATATATTGATCAGATTCAGGTTTTATTCTCACACTAGCTGTGACCGCGACATCGACCGCGAGGAATTTTTTTTTGGGAAGCTGTTATTTGGATCTTTAAATAAGCATAACTTTATTATTTATGAACCGATTGACATGAAATAAACACTAAATGTTAAGTAAAGCTTATCACAAAATATTAGAGAATCTACATGTAAATCTGATAAGCCATTTTTGAGATTAGCGAGTTCAAAAATACTCTTTAGCTTTATTATATTAGTGTCTATAGATAAATGATTTTAGTATTTTTCTTGTGTACACTGTACTATATACAGGAAAAGACTTGAAAAAACAATTAATAAGTAGGTACATAGTAGGAAAATATTGTTATATTCACAGATAAAATAAACGTATAATTGACAGCTTTTGTGGTTTTGTGGCTTTGTGGTTAGTGACCCTGATTTTCGAGCCGACCGTCGTGGGTTTGAATTCCACCCAGGACAAATATTTGTATATGTTGAGTCTGGATGTAATCTATATACCCATGTTCCATGATATCTGATATCGGATGCTGATAAGCAATAATGTGTCAACCCACAACAAGTCGAAAACAAAGATTTTGATATATTTTTATAATGCATAGCGTATTTAACATACCACAAAAGTGTTTCAAGTCATCTAAAACATAAAAGTACATAAAAAAATCATACAAAAAGTCGTAAATCACGTGGACATTGTAATCTTTAAACGTAATTTTCTCAAAATCAGGTTTATGAGGGTTAACACATTATTGCTTATCAGCATCCAGTCTACCTACATATACTACTTTTAAATACATACTCATATAGATAATTACATCCAGACACAGAGCGAACCGACATATTCATGCATACAAATGTTTGTCCTGGGTGGGATTCGAACCCACGACAGGCGTAAAAGTAATTGAGGGTGACCACTTACCATCAGGTGAACCTGTTTGTCTACCTAAATATACTATGTTATTAGCGGAATTTTTTTTACCTGGGAAAAGCCCGGAAAGCGGAAGTTAGCCATGAATCATTTATTCAAGGTAAATTGTGTTAGTAATCAAAATTGTAACGTAAGAAAGAGACAAATGAAAGGTGCGACAGAGACGAAAGATAATATAACTAAATAATAAATATAAATATCTTGGGATATTTTTCACACACGGCCAATCTGATTCCAAAGTAAGGTTCAAAGTGAGCTTGTGTTATGGTAACCAGATAGGTGATAGACTACATATAATACTCTGAAATACATACTATAGATAGTTACCATACTCCTCCGAAACGGCTTGACCGATTTTTGCACCGGCTTATAAAATTTTATATGCATACTAGCTGCCGCCCCGCGGTTTCACCCGCGTAGTTCCCGTTCCCGAGATCACTTAGGTGGATGAAAATTAGATGTTGCTCGATTCTCAGACCTATCCAATATGCACACAACATTTCATGAGAATCGGTAAAGCCGTATCGGAGGAGTTTAATCACAAACACCGCGACACGAGAATTTTATATATTAGATTCAGTAGGTCTGAGAATCGGCTACTATCTATTTTTGATACCCCTGTGATCACGGGAACGGGAACTACGCGGGTGAAACCCCGGGGCGGCAGCTAGTCTATACTAATATTATAAAGAGGAAAGATTTGTTTGTTTGTAACGAATAGGCTCCGAAACTACTGGACCGATTTCAAAACTTATTTCACCTTTGGAAAGCTACATTATCCCCGAGTAACATAGGCTATATTTTATCCCTGTATTCCCACGGGAACGGGAACTACGCGGGTAAAACCGCGGGGCGGCCGCTAGTAACATATAAAACTAAACGGAGTGAGAGATTGAACGTGCTAATCTCAGGAAGTACAGGTCCGATTTGAAAAAATATTTCACTTTTAGATAGCCCATTTATCGAGAAAGACTATAGGCTATGTATCGTCACGCTACAACTAATAGGAGCGGAGTATCAATGAAATATGTTGCAAAAACAGGTAAGTGTCGTTAACGAAGTTGCGCGGGTCAACTAGTAGGTAATTGATGTATTGATAATATTCTGCGCTTTAGTTTAATATATTTATTACCCTCCCTAACATCTATAAAAAAGGGGGAATTTTGATAGTCCACCATAGGCCTAGTACCGATTTCCGTACTTCACATGCCTTAAATTGTGACTCAAACATGGAAGTTTCCTTACGTTTACCTTCACAGATAAAAAAATTATAATAAAATTTTCATTTTAATTACTATCTTGGCTTACCACCGCCGTACAGATCGCGAAGTATATTCTAACAAATTAACGTACTTACAAAAAACCGCAAACCAATCAAATCTAACACACACATTCGCACTAAAATAATTAAATAAAAACCAGTTTTACCACAGAAAAAACCCACTAAACACGAGATAAAACTTATAATTATTTTTAACAGGAAAATGTTGGTTTTTTTTCACAGCGACCGACCGTCGCGAATTGATGACGCTCTGAGACTGACCAGAGACTAGACAATCTCAGAAGTTCACTGCATGCGCCAATTAAAAAGATGTTTACCGTATATTATTTATAAAACCGGTTATTTTGTGTTTAATTAACTTTTATATTATGAATTGATTACTGATAAATGGGTTTCTAAACGGTTTTTTACTCTTTCAATAGATATAATATTGTAGATGGATAAGTATTTATCTGTGAATTGTTAAGTGTTATTTTCAAGCGAATATTTTGTTCAATTATGACTGTGTGGATCAATAATTTAGTCCATAACATATTCTAACTGTGTGGCAAATTTCTCCCAGATCGTTTGAGTACTTTTTTCGTGACAGATTAACAAACATACATCCATACTCACAAACTTTCGCATTTATAATATTAATAGGATTATTGAGTACATAGGAATTGTCCGAATTGAGGTTATTTAAGTTTTTATTAGGTATTGTTTCTTCTTTCTATTATTCATCGGTTTAAGAAATATACCTAAATAACCTATTTACCTATTATTAATATTGTCTAAAAAAAATTGTATCCCTATTTCCCTTGGTCACGGCATCACGCGTGAACGTCTGGGCGGATTTCGCAAATTCTTTTTTTGCTATGTTTTTTATTGTCATAAGAAGGTTCTTGTGAAAAACAAAAACTTTATAATGCTATTTAATTGTATTTGACATAAGTGTCAGTCACTTTAATCCAATAAGATTCATTGTTTAGACAGAATAGTCTACACCAATATATTAAATGCGGAAGTAACTCTGTCTGTCCGTCTCACTTTCACGCTAAAACTACTGAACCGATTTAAATGCAATTTGGTTCACATATAAGTCTAGAGCCTGAGAAAGGACATATTATCGTCCCTTAGCTAATAACACCGCTCAAGTCGAAAATTGGCAGTTTCTACATTTTAATGCCATTGGATAGAGCTGCTCATTGCGCGTCGAACCATGGCATGATAGATTTCAGTCAATAAAAGGCTTTAATTTAAAAAGTAGTGACAGCGCGCCAGTCGGTTGGCCTCTTCAAAATAAACAGTTTTTCGTCTCCTGAAAAGTTGGTAAAAATGACTTATACGGTGTTGTAAGCTAAGGGACGATATGCTACTTTATTTCTTAGGAAAATGGAATGGAATGTTGAAACCGCGGGGCGCCACTAGTTCTGAATCAAAAACAAATTTTATTTATATATTTTTTTATTAATTTCTATTTTGATTATTTCTAACTATCGGCCCATACGATGGTTTCAATCCAGGGTACATAATGCTCCACCCTCGTGTAGACGCCGGCTGACCCTTGGTGACCACACTCACGACCGTATGACGTCACTCCTACCACAGAGTACATACAGGACGAAGCCTGGCCAACGATCTGGAGAGGTCCACCGCTATCACCCTGAAAATAAATATAAAAAAAACTTGAGGGACACCCGGATGGAACGAAGTTGCACTCTGTCTGTCTATTCTTTCGTACACAAATATATTTCATTATATTATCAATATCTATACTAATATTATAAAGAGGAAAGATTTGTATTTTTGTATGTAACGAATAAACTCAAAAAGTACTGGGCCGATTTTAATAATTATTTTAAGCTACATTATCACTGAGTAAAACAGGCTATATTTTATCCATGTATTCCCACGGGAACGGGAACTACGCGGGTAAAACCGCGCGGAGGCAGCTAGTTATATTATATTTTTGTTTGTTCGTTATGAATATTCTTTCGCCATTAAAAAGCTATGTTATATATGAGTGTCATACGCTTTTTTTTAGTGCGAAACCGCACGGCGGAAGCTAGTTAAGACTATTAATACCTGACAGGTATCCTTTATGACGTCACGGTCTCCATAGCAGGTCTGTGTGGTCGCATTCAAGCCAAACTTGAGAAGCCGATGTTGAGGATACTTCTTTGAACACTCTTCAAAACTAAACTTGTGAAGGGGTGCCTAAAATCAAAAGCAACCTTAAACACCTATGCATAAGGTTGATACTTCATTGTTCGGGTAAACGTTATAGAATAATTTCAAAATGGCCGCCACAAGATGGCGGATGATGAATATCTTGTCTTTCCCCTTATGTATATAAAATTAAAGGGCTTTAATAAGGGAAAACGATATATTTTGTTAAATCTATATAAGTAGGTACTAGAAATAAGACGAACTAAACTATAGATATCTACACTAATATTATAAAGAAGATTTTTTAATTTTAGTGAGCATGTTCGAAATGAATGAACTCAAAACTGCTGTGCCGATTACAAAAAAATATTTCACCATTGGAAAGCTACATTATCAGGAAGTAACATAGGCTATATTTTATCCCTGTATTTCCGCGAAAACGGAAACTACACAAGTGAAACCGCACGGAGGCAGCTAGTATTATATATATGGCGACATCACCGTAAATACAACATGGCCGCCGTTCCAAAATGGCGGATTTCAATTATTATTATTATTATTGTCTATACTAATATTATAAAGAGCTTTGAATACTTAGGCTTCAAAACTACTTGACCGATTTGAAAGGTCCTTTCACTGTTCGGATACTACACTATCTCCGGTGAACATAGGCTGTATTTTATTTCCGTTTTCACACGGGACGGGAACTACGTTTTAAAATATTTAAATGTTTATTTTTTCTTACAGTTTGTAGGACATCAGCCAGTTTCTCTCGAGGTCCTAAAGTACCCCAGCCAGTGGCAACGGCTACTTCATCCTTAATCGGATAGTCCTGTGACTCAATTGGTAAGCATGCCGGCAGCGTAGTCCTATCCATTATGACCCTGAAATTGGCAGTGAAGTTCAGGGAACGAATAGCTCAGTTGGTTATGATAGGTGGTATGGAGATAGCTGCGGGTTCTAATCTACGGATTACACAAAAACTCCTAGAGATATGTTACATAGCCCACTTTCCGAACGCTATACGTCCCTGCAATACATCACTTTTTGAGCAACTGTATTAAAAATAGTCGTTCAGTACACTTGCGGAACCGTCATTGCAACTTGTTCCGACTGTCAACCCTCGCCTTCGGCTGCGCCGCGGCTCGGGTAGACATTCGTCGGGACTCTTTGCAATGACAGCCTTTCCGCACTTGTAACGAAATATACTATTACTTTACCTTGCCTAGTATAAGTTACCAACGAGATGGAGCCGAGTTTGTCCCATCATAGAGCAATACATCTGTAGCAATATATAAAGAGTAGAGTTGTTTGCTTGAACGCGTTAATCTCAAGAATTACTGGTCCGACTAGAATTTCTTTGATCGATGCTCAGCTCCTATTGGTTGTAGCGTGATGATATATAGCCTATACCCTTCCTCGATAAATGGACTATCTAATGCTGAAAGAATTTTTCAAATCCGACCAGTAGTTTCTGAGATTAGAGCGTTCAAGTAAACAAACAAACTTTTACGCTTCATAATCTTAATATACATAAATCTCGTGTCACAATGTTTGTCCTCAATGGACTCATAAACCACTTAACCGATTATAATAAAATTCGCACACCATGTGCAGTTCGATCCAACTTGAGAGATAGGATAGCTTACATATACTTGGACCCGGTAGGTGGCGCTGGTGGGCAGAACGAACGTCTGCCTGCTCCACTAGTATTATATAGATCTAACTTACTCAGTATCCAACTCCAATAAAGCAATGTCATTGTATTTAGAAGGTGGTTTGTACTCAGGGTGTCGAATGATGTTCTTCACTTGATACTGTTTCCAGGTTTCTATCGGATCCGTCCGCTTGAGAATCCCAAGGGCTACATAGGACACTGGACCTCTGAAAAAGAAAGCTCTAATGATCCTACTAAACACTACATATTATAAAACAAAGTCGCTTTCGGCTACTATCTCTTCTTAAATCTGTAAAACTACGCAACGGATTTTGATGGGATTTTTAATAGATAGAGTGATTCAAGAGGAAGGTTTTTATATACAATACATGCATAATATGTTAGAGAAACACTGTTGGAGATTTCTAATGTGATGTATGAGCATTGCACCCGTGCGAAGCTGGGGCGAGTCGCTAGTTCATATTATAAATACGAATGTTCAGTACCTTTGCGAAATAGAGTAACACACATACATCCTTATAAGTTGAAGAATGGCATTAGGGATCACGATGTAATTTGGCACAGAGTTAGAATATGTTCTGGAGTAATAAATATGCTACTTTTTAGTCTGGGATTTTTAATCATCGTTGGGAAGGCGGGTGAAACCGCGGGGATCAAGGTATGGTAAGGCGGGGGTAAGGTATGAAGGTATCTAGACATTTGCTGTGGACTTACAAAGCTGGACTGGAACTGCAATGTCCAGCGGTTAGGACGAACTTCTCGCTGATGAGTGTCCCTCCACAGAGCCATTCTGCCGTTTCTATATCATCACCGTATCCCAAGAGTGCCTGAAATAGTCATCATCATCATTATCAGCTCATATACGTCACCGAGGAGTTTGAGCCTCCCCTAACAACGCGGGGGTTCAGGCCATAGGTCACGGATGAAGAGATCGCGATGAAATTTGGCACAGAGTAGAATATGTTCTGGATTGACACATAGGCTTTTTATCCTAAGGAGGTAGGGCGCAACGGATTCGTCCGTTCGAAATTGGAGCAGCCCGACTGGGGTAGTACCTCCACCTTACAGAAGACCGCAGCCAAATAACAAACACTACACGTAGTGTTGTGTTCCTGCAGTGAGTAAGGTAGCCAGAGCTCCATGAGGAGACGCTGTAGCGGCAGTGGGGGGACCAGGGATGGAGTAGCGTCGTAGGGGTATGCAGAAGTGATGCCTGTTTGGCCCTTCGACGAGAAGTGCATTGCGCTTTGTCCCTTTCACTGCCTATACAGTTGCTCCCTTTTTTATAGGGTCGGCAACGCGTGAGTGACGCCTCTGGTGTTGCAAGCGTCCATAGGCTACGGTAACCACTTCCCATCAGGTAGGACCGTATGCCTGTTTGCCACCCTTGTGGTATAAAAAAAAAATTGGTTGCCTGTAAAGTCGGTATACGGGCGAAAGTTTTACGTGACAACGACTTTGAGTGGTAAAATAATTTTAATGTGAATATTCATTCGTATAGTAGGAAGAAGGATGAAATAATAGTAACAATTTAAAACATAACGTCACGTAACGTGAGCGGAGCGTAACGCAGTTTCTTGTGTCAAGTGTCACCCGGCAAACCAATTTATAAGACGTAGTCACGTCAAAAAAAAAAAAAAATCCTGGGAAATTTAAACATCCCCTGGGAACGCGGGCAGCCACTAATGGGAATACAAGTTTGTGTAACTTTCTTGGAAATGGGGAGCCAGTAAATTTGATGAAAAGGAAAACAGCTTACCATATGAGGATATTGATTTTTCACAGCATCCACTCCACCAACCAAACCGAGGTACGGGACGTTATCATAACACTTTCTCTCATCATTCCAAACTTTTGTGAGTCCAAATGACGGTCTGTCCTTACACTGATAGTCCATGGTCGCCAAGAAGTTTAGACACTCTGAAATATTCTATACCCTGTAAAATCAGCGGCCTGTAAAATACTATCCAGGACAAACATTTGTATGCTAGCATGTATATCGGTTTGTTCTGTCTGGATTTAAGTATGTGTTTCAAAAAGTAGTCTAGATAGTATATTATATATCTGGTTACCAAAGCACAAGCTCTGCTCAGTGTGGAATCACATTGGCCGTGTGTGAAAAATATCCCCAAATTTTTATTTTCATCATCATCAGCTCATATACGTCGCCACGTGCAGAGCCCTCCCCTCCCTTAACTACGAGGGGGAGGCCATAGTCCACCACGCGGGCTCAGTACGGCGCCGGAATATGCCTTTGAATGTGACATCTCGGACATGCAGGTTCCCTCGCGATGTTTTCCTTTATCAAAATGATTCCATTTTTTACCTGACTGCTCCAGCTTTTGTTTTTTTACTGTCAACATATATCAAAATTGAAAAGGCGTACCATTCCAAGTACTATTTCATAACAAACGAATTTTAAATAAATGTGATGGGCATAATGTCATAGGAAACGTGTGGTAACAAAAGTGCAATTAAAATAACGAGTCCGCCATCTTGGATTTAGATCGTCACGAACGATGACGTCACGAAGTAAACCATGCATTGTCATCCAAATTGAACATGTATACAAAATGTCAGCTCCATTTATTGAGATCTGCTACAAAATTGAGTTGTAAGATGTCACTCGAACATACATAGGTAGATACATATATTGCAAATTTTTTATTTTGTTTATAATTGTTTGTTTTTCTTATGTATGTAATATTTTTCTGGGCGTCACAAATAAAAATTTCTTTCTTTCTTTCTTTCAAATAAATAAATAAATAAATATCCTGGGACATTTTCACACACGGCCAATCTGATTCCAAATTAAGCATCAAAGAGAGCTTGTGTTATGGTAACCAGACAGCTGATATACTAAGTACATATACTACTTTTAATATAGATATTAACATCCAGACACAGAAGAAACAGACATATTCATGCATACAAATGTTTGTCCTGGGTGGGAATCGAACCCACGACCCGCGGCTTGAAAGACCCTGACTTTCACTAACCACAAAGCCAACCGGGCTGTCAAATTAAATAAAAGCTATTAAAATACATACTGTCCCAAGCTTTACGGCCATTTTTATACAAATAACCACCGTTAGGGTTGATGACTCGATAACTGGAACGAAATTATAATAAGGATTAAATTAACTAAAATATCAAAACCAGCCCGTTACAAATAGTACCTATAGCCAAAGAGATTTTATTACAAGTTCATCTATATATATAAAACAAAGTCCCCGCCGCCTCTGTCTGTCTGTCTGAACGCGATGAACAAAAACTACTGAACAGATTTGCATGCGGTTTTCACCAAATTACGGAGTATTTCATGGGGAAGGTTTTTATGTATAATACATCAATTTGGACCCGGTAGATGGCGCTGGTGGGCAGAACGAAGTCTGCCGGGTCTGCTAGTAGGTACATAGAATAATGCGAAAATACTTTTTCCCCAACCTAATGTATCAGGTACTATCTGATTGGTATTGTACCTGTGAAGTCTGAGTACCCCGGAGATCTTCCATATTCCCGGGATAAAAAGTAGCCTATGTCCCTTCTCAGGCTCTTGACTATCTGTGTACCAAAATTTCTTTATATCGGTTTAATAGTTTTAGCGTGAAAGCTAGACAAACAGTATACATATTATAAATTTATATTACTTTCACATTTATAATTAGTTAGGGTTCATAAGGAATCAAATTTGTTATTTGATGCATGTAATCAGTATTAAGGATTTCTTTGCAACCCTAAATATCTATATATTTTAAACTTTTGTACACACATGTCACATATAATATTCCTTACCGTTTCTCAACGAGCTCGCAATCTTGACAACATACAACAGGCTCTGTACCTTGGTAGGAACATATCTGTAACGACAATACATCATCAGCTCATATTATACGTCTCCACCGAGGAGCACAATCCACCCCTAACAACGAGAGGGTTTAGGTTATAGTCCACGCGCGCCTAGTGCGGATTGGCGGACTTCATGTGCCTTCAATAGAGACATTTCTCGCGATGTTTTTCTTTACAAAACCCTGTGGTGAGCGTACGTAAGTTTATTTCTAACTCAGAGTTACATGTCGCGGTATTCTCTATAGCTAAATCTAATATCAAGAATTTTCTGGAAAAATATTATAGCCATAATGTGAAAAACAAACATCTTATATGTACTACATAATCGCATATCCGAAATAAACGTAGATTGCCAAGATACTTATGGATTTAGCTGGATCTAGCATTTAGCTAGATATACTTACCTATATATTTTTGTTATTGTCGGATTCTTATGAAAATCGCGCGGAAAATTAGAAATTTTAAGAACACTTAACGTAAGTGTCAGTCGACTTTGCCTCATTCGCACGAGAGTTTTTTTAACGGACGATAAAAAAGCGTTCAAAATATACAATAAATACATTCCCAAGTACCATAATGCGCTCTATTTCCAACTTGCCCAAAATTGAATATGCAATAGATACCTACCTACTGCTCGATAAAAAAAAATGTACCTACCTACTTGGGAAAGCATTAGTTGTATTTGAACGTTTTTTTGAAAAAACTCGTGCGAATGAGGGCTTAAGACAGGACGAGATTTTTATTTCTTCGTAAACACACAGATATACATAGTGAGACTACTAATACTATAATAATCTACGCTATAAAACTCCATCTGTATGTTATGGAAGAAAATAAGGCTACGACTGAGCCTAATATTGAGGTTTCCCCCAACGCTGATATTCTGTCGTCACCTTTTAAGTGTGCGTCACGACAATCAATGAACAAAATGTATAAAGGTATATATTATAGGCTTATAGAAACATACAATATATGGATATGAAGGTATCGAAATGCTACTTACTTGTTGCACGTCTCCTATGTCATATAGCTGTGAGAGGCATCTGTGTATATTGACACAGGTCCCATTATCGTTACCCACAGAACAGCTACTCCCTACGTCGAAAAAAAAAATACGTATGAAACCTTTTTAGTCAAGGATTTATTTTGAATAAAAAAAATACTTTCAACTTATAAAGTCTTAACGTAACTTACTAGCTGCCTCCGCGCGGTTTCACCCGTGAAGTTCCTATTCCCGTGGGAATACAGGGATACAATATAGCCTATATTACTCCCAGATAACGTAGCTTTCCAATGGTGAAAGAATTTTTGAAATCGGCACAGTAGTTTTTCAGTTTATTCATACATGCGCACACACACAAAAATACTTTTGGACATACTACTTTTTATCCCGGGAAAAGAAGATCCCTGAGAACGCGGATGAAACCGCGGGGAGCCACTAGTATATTATAATACAATATCTCCTTGATTCACGCTCCAATTTATGCCTAAGCGTATAACAGACATGCACAAATATGTTACCATGTACCAGGGTCACTGGCCAAAAAGTCTATCAAATGTATTTAAAAGAAGTAGGTATATCAGTTAAAATATTGTATAAAAAAACCAATAAAAATATATTACTTAGAATGAAATTATTATAACAAATCCGCATCAAAAAACCCAAATTCATGGAATTGCAGTAAAAAAAAAACTCACCTTCAATTAAATCCAAGTCACCTTTGACATTAAAAAAACCCACAAGCAAAATATAAATCGAAATTAACGACCGATACATTATAATTTATTTATCAAAACATCCTCTCTCGATAACAAAATATTATTAACTAAAAATGTCATATGGAAATGTGATATTTGTTGCGGTGCGGTTATACAGGTAAATAAATATCTCAATGTTATGGTGAATAGGTATGTCCTTTAAACATCGATTAACAATCTACTATTAGGGGAGACTGGGTAACAGTGAACCGCGGGTCACAGTGGATAATGTACACTAACATAGTATGTGTTGCACTCACGCACACAAACAATCCTTCATTTGCCGCTCGTCTATACCTGTTTGCGTCGCACTAGTCGCCGGCGCGCTATCGAAGCGGGAGTACGCGCTGCCTCACTCCGGACTCAACGTAAGTACCTAACCTATTTTTTTACGAATTTTTAAATTTATTTAATTCCTAATTGAATAAGAAATGTAGATGTTTTTGCAATGACGTATACTTGTCATACCTTCGATCCGTTGTAATACATATTGATTTGTCCTTAAGACAGATAGTTTTTTTTTGGTTTATATTTTTTTTCTATAACGGTCAATGGGCCACAGTGAATCATTCTGTATTGGGTCACAGTGAACTGTTGATCCATTGTAACCCAACAAGCTAAGATTTATTTTTACTTTATGTTTTAGGTAAAAATGCCTCGCAATCGAGTAAGAAAGACTACTATCGGACTTCATACTGAAGAACAGATGAGTAACGCTCTAAAACTTATTACGCTCTACAAAATAGCAAATAATTTTTACATGCCAAACGTGGCAGATATCGCCACGGTTGCCTTACATGACATTAAGATGATTTTACCAAAACCGAAATTTTCTGGTAACACAAAAAGAAAACAGTGTAGGTATATATAACTTTGACCTAGATTTTTCTAAAATTGATTTACGTTAATTGTATGTGTGTTCTCGAATTGTTACAGTTGAAAAATGATTTTATGTTTGTTAATTGTCAGATCTTAAGAAAAGCTATTTTTAAGTTTATCAAAATGTGATTGATATTGTTTATAGGACTATAAAAACTTTTGGCATGATAGACTGGCTAGTACTATAAAAAGAAAGAAGTATTTACATGTTTTGTTTGCAATTATTTTTCTGAAGCGAATTTATGTTAAGTTAATGTTTCTTTTCAAGTTTAATGATATATTACTGTTAAAAGAAGTTTAATGTTTTGTTCATTTTAGGTATAGGAATACCTACCTATTTTTAAGTTAATTAAAATGTGATTGCTACTTTTTCATAAGATTATATTGACGTAAAAGACTGTCTTGTACATGGTTACGGATAAAAATATTGTAATAATATGAAAATTGATGTTTTTTTAAATATTTCTTTGCAATTGATCCTGAGTGCCCCAGCCGATTCACTGTCACCCGTGCAGTGATCCAAAGTGACCCGTTCCCGGGCCACAGTGGATAATTTCTCATTTTTTTTAAAGTGCCTATACCTTGTAGATTTGTTTAACTCACGCCATGAAATGTTTTTTATTTTAGACATTAGATATTCATATTATCATTTAATTTCAGAGATGTATCATTTTGTCATAAGCTACAGAGTAACACTTCTTTAAAAAAAAAATGATTCACTGTTACCCAGTCTCCCCTACATCATTTGGATGCTGATAAGCAATAATGTGTCAACCCACAAAAAGTCGAAAACCAATGTTTTGATATCATATTTTTGTAATGCATCACGTATTTAACATTCTATAAAAGTGTTTCAAGACATCTAAAACAAACAAATACATACAAGTAATACATAAAAAATGGATTTATATCATTCAAAAAGTCAATCACTTAGACAATATTATCTTTAAGCGGCATTTTCTCAAAACGAAGTTTATGAGGGTTAACACATTATAGCTTATCAGCATCCATTTATCCATCGCAGTCAGAAAATGTTTACCACCTTAAGGTTTATAGTTGCCTGCACACGTCTATGTCACAAGGTCGATATCGTCGGTGCGACTGCAATAGCGCGTAAGAGCAATTTGCAATACCGCGTACCTATTTACAAAAGTCGCAAAAATGAGTTTTCGCGTCATCGACTTCTGAGTGTCTATTGGCACCTAATGGAAGTCACACCATTTGAATTAGCCAATAAGAAACGCCTATTTCGCCGTTATATCAATATCGCGTATTAGTTCTCAAGGAGTATTTGGCGGCAAAGCCGCGTATTTACTGGCATTGTAGTGGAAGTATGGATAGGAATTGTGCGCTCTCCTGATTTATGATTGATTATTATTGTAAATAACCAGTGTATAAGTATATTTATTATATTTGTATAGAATGCTTTTAATAGTGTCATTTGCGTGTTTTGTTAATGTTAAAATTTCACTCGGGAAAACAACGGGTACCTATTAATATTTTATAATAGTTTTTAACCCCCGACGCAAAACGGGGTGTTATAAGTTTGACGTGTCTGTCTGTCTGTTTGTGTGTGTGTGTATGTCTGTCTGTCTGTAGGCTCATGGCTCTTAAACTTCTGGACCGATTTGAATGCGTTTTTTTTATTCGAAAGGTCTTGTAATCGAGAAGGTTGTTAGCTTTAATTTGTGAAGATCCATTCAAGCGTTTGAAGACTATCAGCTCAGTACTAAGTTGATGAAGGAGTTTTAATGTTTATAAGTGCTTAAAACGAGTTGGGTGTTTCTGAATTTTTTAATTTTGTCAATTATTAATTATTTTACAGATGGACATGGAAGACAGAATGGGAAACGAAGTACTAATGTTATTTCTATACATCATCATAGTGACATGGATTTCTCATCTGATGATGCATTGGTAGATCCTACTTTTGTCCCTCACTCAGAAATAACAAATCTGAGGCCACTATCTGCAGAAAATGTAGAGTTTTTCCTGTCTAAGATACATAGGTACTACATTAGTAAGTGTTTTTTTCATTGTATTGTTCTATAAAAATTTGAGAGAATTTTATTCGTTATGTGACATTAAATAATAAACTAATAAAATGTTTAATTTCAAAACCGCGGAACTACCAAAATTGTCATTTTTCTTACTTAACCTTTAGCAGCAATATCGCGTATGTGATATATCTCATTATATGATAAAGATTTTTGTTAAATCTTATGACATTCCTATGCAATATCATGCAATGGAACCACAAACAAGTTCAGTTGAAAAAATATATTATATTGACCATGATAACCAATTATTTCTTCCTCCTGAAAAATTGATAAAATACTGATACGCGGTATTGCAGTCGCACCGACGATATGTCATTGGACTAGGTATAGAGCATAGATTTTTATTTCCATGAAGATCGGTCGCTCAAGGAGGTAACTTACTAACTAAGATAGTTTAAGAAAACCTTTTTTAACTAGCACAGAGACGAGAAAAGGGATACGGACAATCAGACAAAGCATAAACCTATGTAAGACTTTTTTTCAAATGTAGTTGAAATAGATGTCAAAATCTGTGAATCTAATGATGATTATATTATTTACTAGTGGACCCGCGCATCTTCGTTAGCGTCACTTGCCCGTTTTTGCAAAAGTTTTGATTGAAGCTCCGCTCCTATTCGTCATAGCGTAATGATTTATACATAAAAACCTTCCTTAAGAATCACTCTATCTATTAAAAAACCCGCATCAAAATCCGTTGCGTAGTTTTAAAGATCTAAGCATACATAGGGACAGACAGACGGCGGATAGCGACTTTGTTTTATACTATGTAGTGATGTCAAATTTAAAATTAGGAAATGTTGCTTTAATCGATACTATATGACTTAAAAAAATAATAAGTGCCTCGACATAGATAGTATTTTGGGCTTTAGGTATTGCACACATTTAAATAATGTAATTTGAAAACTGGTTAACATTTTTAGACCGCGACCAAGATCGGCTTTTGTCATTGAAATTGACTCTAATTGGTAGTTACAAAATTGAAAGAACTGGGATAAAATACATAAATACTATTACGTATTATAAATGCGAAAGTTTGTATGTTTGTACCTCTTTCACGCAAAACTACTGAACGGATTTGTATGAAATTTGAAACATACCTATTTTATAACCTATATTATAGACATATAGCTTGAACGTGATTTCACTTTAACCACTACCTTTCTCGCTTCATCATATTATATTAGAAAGGGAACATATTATGAATATGTACCCAATAAAACAACTTCAAATGCTTTAATAATTGTAATAATATTATAATATTTACTAAACACTTTGTTCTACAAACAATAATACTTAAAAAATAGTTTAAAAATTTTATGACTCTTTATTTTTTAAACTTCAAATTAGGTAAAAGAAAAATTTACATAGAAAATATTAAGTAAGTATTATCCATAACCTCTTTTTATATTTTGATTAATATTAAAACTAACTATGAATAACTAGGAGTAAACTAGTAGAAACAACTACTACTATACATGGTACAAATATAACTTAAATAATGTAACAAATATTTACATATTTATAATTCATTTATCTTAAGTACTCATTATAAATCCGAAGGGACCGCGATATAATTTGGCACTGAGTTAGAACATGTTCTGGAATAACACATAGGCTACTTTTTTTCCCGGGAAATTTAAAGATCCCCGGGAAAGCGGGTGGAGTAAAAAGTAATAAAACAAATATGCTTTTTTTACACACGGCTAATCTGATTTCAGAAATTAAGCAGAGCTTGTACTGTAACCAGATTGCTGAAATGCTGATATACAACTTTTAGATACCCATACCAATTCATACTAATATTATAAATGCGAAAGTAACTCTGTCTGTCTGTCTGTTACGCTTCACGCTAAAACTACTGAACCGATTTAAATGAAATTTGGTACACAGATAATCCAGAGCCTGAGAAAGGACATAGGCTACTTTTTATCCCGGTAAAATTGAAGATCCCGGGAACGCGGGCGAAGCCGCGGGGAGCCACTAGTCCTACTAATATTATAAATGCGAAAGTTTGTATGTATGGATGTTTGTTACTCTTTCACGCTCCAACGGCTGAAGGGATCTGCTTGAAATTTGGCACAGAGCTAGAATATGTTCTGGAATAACACATAGGCTACTTTTTATCCCGGGAACGCGGGTGAAACCGCGGGGAGCCACTAGTAGGCTATAAATAAAGAACAAACACATAATAAGACTTAAAAAAAAACGATAAATGTACATTATAAAATACTGTTTTAAAAATGTTGATCATAAACTTCGGTATTACCAATCTAAAATTATAGTAAACTAGCCGCCCTCGCGCGGTTTTACTCGCGTAGTTCTCGTTCCCGTGGGAATACAGGGATAAAATATAGCCTATGTTACTCGGGGATAATGTAGCTTTCCAAAGGTGAAAGAATTTTTGAAATCGGTCCAGTAGTTTCGGAGCCTATTCATTACAAACAAACAAACAAACAAATTTTTCCTCTTATAATATTATTATTATATTAGATTTAAACTTTGACAGCCTCTCCTGTAAAGTTGACATTTTGCATTTTAGCTCATTTGCATAGGACCCATCGATATCATGCATACAAATAATTTGTGAGCTTCCACATTGACCCACGACTCATTCCACATCTTTAAATATAACACCATTGCTTTGGCTTATAAAATATCACAGAAAACACGCTATCCATAAATACACACCTCTCGTCATTATCAAAATTGTGTTTAAAGTTGTTTATATTCTCTAAGTTAATATCAGTCGTTCTTATAAGCTCTTCATGATTTAGATTCATAAGTCTACTTATAGTCTTTTTTTCAACAGGTAGAGTAAGCCATAGACCCAAACTTTTGCCTTCCAGACCGTTGCCTTTGAAATCGCACTGTAAATCATCATCTATACTCAAAACACCATATTTACAACGGAAACTAGTACCGGGGATAGCTATAACATCTTTATTATAACTTATTTTATTCGCATCATTTAAAGATACATTAGTTAAATCATCATTTATATGTTTAACGTTTTGGTCTATAGAAGAAATTGCATTTTCGACACGTTGATTCAGTTTGGCCATGCTTGTTTCTGCTCTGTTAACTTGTTCTATGTGTTTTTTTATAGTATTAATTGCATTATCAGTTTGTTTGACTGTATTTGTGAGGTTCGTTTCATTCTTCTTCACTAATACATCATGTTTGTGCATCTTCGTTATTGCAACGTCTACTTTGTTGTTAAATTCTGTGATGCGTGCTGTAGCTTTGTTGGCTTCCTCCAACTGTATTCCCATACATTTTATTGCATTTTCAACTTGTTTATTAAGTATTTCGTTACCGGTCGATATGTGTTTGTATAGATCTGTTAGTGAGGTAACAAGTTCTTCGTGGCAGTGTGAACGGGTGCATGTGAATATTGCAAGCATAGATGATACTGAGCAGTAAAAGGCGGGAACACCAAAATGGGAAGCGTTTTTGAGCTCATCTTTCACCGTTATCCAGTCCGCACCTACAGTTGCAGCTAGACGTATGTATTTTGAGTATAAATCTACATATTTTAATGATGGATCTTTAGATATTGTGTGTATGAGTTGTATCAGAGGCAGGTGGGTAGGGAGCACGTCATTACGTAGTATCTCGGCTAGGTCTTCCATAGGTTTTGAGGGTCTGTCCTCTTCGATGGACCGGTTGGAAGCAGATGACATACTGGTTAAACAGAGAATAAATTATTAATGAATATCCTAGGAGATTTTGTCACACAGCCAATCAGATTCCAAACTAAGCTAACTTGTACTATGGTAACTATATAGCTGATATACTACATAGGTAGTACATACATATACTACTTTTCAATTCATAATTATATAGATATTTAATACCCAAACACAAAACAAAAAGATATATTTATATATGTATAATTTTTTTTTACACTAAGTTAAACACAAAGGTACTTATTTAGCACTTTTGATAGTTTTGTTTCGAGAACTGAGTAAGATAGGTAAGTTACTTATTACTTCATAATGAAGACTGAAAATTCATAAAGTTTTTGTTAATAAGTAAGTTGGTAAATTACGCAATGGTCTAGGTTAATAAATATTATGTTAGATATCAAAAAAGTACTTACTTAAAAATCGAAATTCAAAAAAATTACTTCACAAAAGAGTAGAAAAGTTTATTTCATAACATAGCAGAAGTGGATTTAATTAGTTTATATTTATTTAATATAAGTATATATTAAATCGAATTGATGATCCGTAAGACACTTTGATTTTTGTTTGAGAAAAGTTTTCCAGTACAATATTTTCCCTAAAATAAAGAAAGTAAAACAAGTAAAAAAAAAGTAACTGTTCTACAAGTGACAGCCGACAGGGCTGCCAGTAAATATTTTCAAATTGTCCAATATGACAAAAAATCCGGTGATGTCATAAGTTTTGGTTAAAACAAAAAATAACAACAACATTTTATAATAAACCACGTCGATTTTTATAATAGGAAAATAAATTTGGTAAGTTTTAATATGGTAACTAAAAAAATATTACCGCAAAATGTGTTGGCAAATTTGAAATTTTAAATTGTACGAAGTATGTTTATATTCAAATATGGACATGTAATAGTCAATACGATATAAATACAACAGAATATAAAGAAATACAATCAGTAACTTATATATACAGTTTTGTATCTAATCATATAATTTGGCAGCCCTAAAAATTAAGAGCCATAGACAAAATGTTACATACAGGTGTCGCCATGTCTTAGAGCCAATTTTCCGTAATTTTTTATTTCCAAATTCCGTACGAGAGTCGTACAAAAACAACACGTCTTTTCTATCATTAATTTATTATAGTATTATAAAGAAAACATAAGTAAATATTTTTTGGTAGAAATACACAAACAAGCTAATGAACGCAAAAGGACAGCTATAGGCCTTGGCCATAATCGGTTATTACGTTTAATTTTATTTCATCAAAATTAAATTGCATCCGATAAATTAAAACTTAATCGTAATTTAAAGTTATTCCTACAAACAACATACTAAAATAATGTTTAAATAAATGTGACATTTCCCTATATGATGGATATTTTCATACAAATGGCAACACTGCTATATACATATTGCTGCATTGTCTATAGTAAGTGAGTTCCTAGTTTCCTGCCAACCATGGACGTAATATATTAACAGGACCGAGCACTGTGATCTGAAAAACGAGCCGAGCGAGATAGTTAGTACAGAGGCCGTGTGTCCCTTTCTAACAGGGTGACAATAAATTGTTTGCTATGTGAGACAAATTAAAGACTAAATATTTTTTTTTTACTTTCTGCCTCTTACAATTTTAAGACAAAGACCCTTAGCAATTTTTTTTTACTTCAACAAAATATCTTACACCTTTCTTGGTTTTATCTGTGTTCAATAGAGTATGGATGTTGTTAAACTTATTTTTTATATTTTGTTCCACCTCATCAAAATTTATGCAAATAAATAGCAGTAAAAGCGAATTTACGTTTTTTAATCTTTCCTCGCGTCTATTTAGCCTTTGTGATAATACTTTTATCTTTCTCTTTAAAACATCTTCTATAAGATTTCCTTTACATTTGATACGTTCCACACATTTCGAACGGGAAAAGTATATTTTAAATTATCGTTTGGTCTGTTTTCAAAAGCGGGACAACATTGGCCTTGCTGAGGACACCGGGACAGTCTGAAAGCGGAACTGTCCCGCCCAAAGCGGGACGTATGGTCACGTTAATAATTCTCCTTGTTTCATTGATAAAATTTAGTTAAACTGACGTCATCACATGACGCTTTGAAGGGTTACCATTAGAAACAAAAAATTACGTGAGGCACTCGGGGACTGCCGCGGTAAAGCTATTGCATTGCATAGCATTTTGTATCAACTTATGCAATTATAATTTTATTTATTTATTTTAATAATAAATGCACTTTGTTCATTCATATTCAAAACACTTCATACACAAATTTTACAAGTACAGCTATTCACTGTTGTACATAAATACATATACACCTATATACTTTCTCATAAGCAGCTTATGTATTCGTCCGATTTCGGAGCAGCTCGTCTCGATTCGTGCGAGTTTCGTAGAGTCGTACAATACGTCTAATCGCACACAACGCCGTCGAAGACTGCCGAACTGAAACGACGTTAGACGATGCACGGCCTGTTAGGTGTTAGGTTTTTTTCGTTACGGAATTTCTTGATTCGGTCGCCGCGCTCAGAGCCCGCGATAAAAGCTATGCAATAGCTTAAAAATATATAAGTACTAGCTCATATAAATCTTAGAGAAAAGGTCTAATTTCATTGCCATGTTGGCCCAACGTACAAACATTTGTACCAATACGCCAACATCGCGTGCTTAGAAATGCAAATGGCCGCTACATGTACTAAATAAATGATACATTTGGATTTAAACAAAGGTTAGGTTAGGTTAGAAAGGACGCCTTGTACATTGTAAAAATACTTGAGCATATATTTTTTTTAATAATATGCATTCTGATGTGCATACGTATTTGAATACTTAGGCTTTATGACGTGGTACCCTTGCCACGAAATAGAAACAAAATAATTACGCGCGAATACGGAAATAGAGTTTTGTTTTTTTTAAATGTCAAACGCCATTTTTTCAAAACGTCAAAGAGTTAAGAAGATAGCAAACAAACACCGTGCCGAAGTCTGCCGAACTGAAACGATGTTAGACGATGTGTTAGGTTTTTTTCGTTACGGAATTTCTTGATTCGGTCGCCGCGCTCAGAGCCCGCGATAAAAGCTATGCAATAGCTTAAAAAAATTACGTGAGGCACTCGGGGACTGCCGCGGTAAAGCTATTGCATTGCATAGCATTTTGTATCAACTTATGCAATTATAATTTTATTTATTTATTTTAATAATAAATGCACTTTGTTCATTCATATTCAAAACACTTCATACACAAATTTTACAAGTACAGCTATTCACTGTTGTACATAAATACATATACCTACACCTATATACTTTCTCATAAGCAGCTTATGTATTCGTCCGATTTCGGAGCAGCTCGTCTCGAGTCGTGCGAGTTTCGTAGAGTCGTACAATACGTCTAATCGCACACAACGCCGTGTCGAGTCGAAGACTGCCGAACTGAAACGACGTTAGACGATGCACGGCCTTCAAGCCACATCTCCTTGCCCGTCGGAGTGGGGGGTGTTAGGTTTTTTTCGTTACGGAATTTCTTGATTCGGTCGCCGCGCTCAGAGCCCGCGATAAAAGCTATGCAATAGCTTAAAAATATATAAGTACTAGCTCATATAAATCTTAGAGAAAAGGTCTAATTTCATTGCCATGTTGGCATAACGTACAAACATTTGTACCAATACGCCAACATCGCGTGCTTAGAAATGCAAATGGCCGCTACATGTACTAAATAAATGATACATTTGGATTTAAACAAAGGTTAGGTTAGAAAGGACGCCTTGTACATTGTAAAAATACTTGAGCATATATTTTGACGTGACAACGTCTTATAAATTGGTTTGCCGGGTGACACTTCAAGAAACTGCGTTACGCTCCGCTCACGTCATGTTATGTTTTAAATTGTTACTATTATTTCATCCTTCTTCCTACTATACGAATGAATATTCACATTAAAATTATTTTACCACTCAAAGTCGTTGTCACGTAAAACTTTATTTTAATAATATGCATTCTGATGTGCATACGTATTTGAATACTTAGGCTTTATGACGTGGTACCCTTGCCACGAAATAGAAACAAAATAATTACGCGCGAATGCGGAAATTGAGTTTTGTTTTTTATAAATGTCAAACGCCATTTTTTCAAAACGTCAAAGAGTTAAGAAGATAGCAAACAAACACCGTGCCGAAGTCTGCCGAACTTAAACGACGTTAGACGATGTGTTAGGTTTTTTTCGTTACGGAATTTCTTGATTCGGTCGCCGCGCTCAGAGCCCGCGATAAAAGCTATGCAATAGCTTAAAAATAGGCTAAATAAAAATGTTATTATATATTTTTTTATAAGAATACTTCAAGCGAAATACATGCAATTACAATTCTTGACTTTGTGACTTCAAATTGTATAAAAATACATTAAAATTCAAATGTTTCAACATAGTTTTGTTTGGCCAAACTTTTTGATCAACATAATTTTTTTAGAGTGGCAAGATGGAAGAACGAGACACACGGCCTCCGTTGTGACTATCTCTCTCGGCTCGGATTTGCCTCTGTGTAAATCATCATAGAAAATATACTTTATCGATTTGACATATGGTTCATTTTCGAAAAATACAAATTTCAGAGTTATCAGTCCTGTTAATATATACGTCCATGCTGCCAACAAAGCAGTGTTACCAGTCGAGTCTTTAAACTAATTGCGCTACTTCCAACTTGTTTATCGTACAAGTGACAGAATCCATTTCGAAGTTATCGATTGAGGAAAACGACGTTCAGTTCTTTAACAACATTGCAATACGCTTTAAGAATATTAATGCATTATAAAGCAGATTAGAATTCAGAAATGCATTTAAATTAAATGAATATTCAGCGAAGTGTATCTCTGACTCGTAATGTGGGTTCCGTACTTCGAATTATTATGTATACCTACATAAGGGGTACCAATAAACGATGTTTTGATTTGTTAGTTTATGAGTATACTTTACAATAGGTATATTATATTACATTAAATTAGTAGCTGCCGCCCCACGGTTTCACCCGCGTAGTTCCCGTTCCCGTGATCACTTAGGGGTATGAAAGATAGTAGCCGATTATCAGACCTACTGAATATGCATATTGTTTCGGAGGAGTATGGTAACTAACATTGTGTGTGACATGAGAATTTTATATAGGTATAGGATTTTAAAGAAATTTCCATTTGCAGGGTTAAAAATGCTTCATTTTATGTTCGTTATAGCTAGGGCAAGGTTTGTATCAAAAAAATAATTAAAACCAACTAATTTTAGACGAATATAGCGGAACAACGTTCGGCGTGTTTTTTCTTTTTCAAATCATAAAGGCTTACTATGTTAGATTATGAATTTTATATTTTATTAACTACTAGCGACCCGCCCCAGCTTTGCACGAGTGCAATGCTTATACATCACATTAGAAACCTCCAAAATTGACAATGTTTCTCTAACATATTATACATGTATGGTATAAAAAAACCTTCCTCTTGAATCACTCTATTTATTAAAAAAAACGCATCAAAATTCGTTGCGTAGTTTTAAAGATTTAAGAAGACTGGGATAGACAACGGAAAGCGACTTTGTTTTATAATATACTAGTTGACCCGGCCATCTTCGTACTGCCTCAGAATCAATTAATAAAAAAGCTGAATGCTTTAAACCTTCCCTGTACTTACACAAATAATTCAAGACCAAAAATAGCCAAATCAGTCCATCCGTTCTCGAGTTTTTATGAGACTAACGAACGAACAGCAATTGATTTTTATATATATAGATAAGGTAATCTATGCATGTAGTGATAAGTAGCTTGAAATGAATTGAATGGAAGATCTCCCAGGAACACGGGTGAAGCCGCGGGGAAGCACTAGTGTTGCATATACAGGCCAGGTATGATGTGACGCAGAAGAAGTTACGCCGGTCAACTAGTGTAGGTACCTACTTATAATAAGACTTGCGTAATATAAACATGCAATAAATCAAATAAATAGGTATTAAAAGTGATTGGTTCAAGTTCTGAATCACTCATTGATGTTGTTTGTTACATAAATGACGCAAATTATTTAATTTACCTATCATATAGGTGACTAGCGGACCCGGCAGACTTCGTTCTGCCCACCAGCGCCACCTACCGGGTCCAAATTGATGGATTATACAAAAAAAAGCCTTCCTCATTGAATACTCCGTAGTTTAGTGAAAACGGCATGAAAATCTGTTCAGTAGTTTTTGTGTTCATCGCGTTCAGACAGACAGAGGCAGCGGGGACTTTGTTTTATATATATAGATGGATTTCGCCTATGTTTCTACCTGATTCTTAAGTTCCATTGGTGATATAATTATTCAGATTGGACAAGAAGTTTGTCCGTTGCATACAAAATTACAAATATTTCCTCTTAATTTATATTAGTGTAGACAAAATAGATATCCTAAAATGAACTATTACTTCACATTTCTTTCTATTTTCTCACAATAGACCTAGCATGGTCTTGAAATTGCCACTTAATCAAAAAAATAATAGTAAGTAACTATTTATTTATTATACAGGTGATATCAAAAGGTGTACCAACTGTCAAGATTTTTGTTAGAGAGTTCATGTCTTGCGACAGAAGGACACACAAGGACTCTTAGCAAATTTACTTTAATACGGAACCCTAAAAAGGGAATTAAGGACATCACTTTATACTAAACGTAACTTGGGGCTTTCCTAATTTATTTGACTCCTTTTTTGGTTCAGTTGTTGGCAAAAATTAGAATATTTCCTTATGATTAGAAACATTATGGCTAATGAAGAGGATTAAATACATAAATATTCTAGGACATTTTTCACACACGTCCAATCTGATTCCAAACTAAGCAAGGCTTGTCCTGTGGTGACCAGCTAGCCGTATATAGGTTTACTACTTTTTAAATTCATACTTAATATAGATATTTACATCCAGACACAGAACAAACATATTCATGCATACAATTAATTGTCTCGGGTGGGATTTTAAAACCACGCCCGGTGGCTTGCACTTATTTACAATCTTTATGGTATAAAAAGCCTCGAACTCTGCGGTTCCAGAGGAGCTTCCTACCACAGATTCTCAGGTTGTGGAATAAGCTCCCGCCATGGTATTCCCAATGGAGTACAGCATGGGGTTCTTCAGGAAGGGAGTAAAGAGGTTCTCCCAGGCTCGTCGCCGCGTGAGCACCGCTCCTGGTGCTGCGCGCGTGCATAGCGCGGGCTACGGGCACCGCGCGCCGTCAGGGGGAACCCAGTCCCGGATTTATGTATAGGCCATATAGGCCGCGGCCTAGGGGCGGCAGTTTTCAGAGGACGGTCACTTGATTTCAGAGGCTATAGAGTTTCCTTTGTAACTACATGGGCGGCAGAAATACACTCATAAAAAACATAGATCCGGCACTGGTGGGACCGTATGCCACTTTTGTGGTATAAAAATAACACTTTTGGTAACATTATATGACGGAAGTGAGAGATAAAATCTATTTTACGTTTATTATCTCGCGTTAAATTAATGTTGTATATGGAAGGTTTTAAATTATGTTATCCTTTGCAATTACTTTTACCCGTCGCACGTCCTGGGTTTTTTCAAAATTTACAATTATGCTTTTGTTTACGGTTTCCGTCTATCGAGCAGTCTACAACCCGTTTAAATAACTGTTGTTGTTTTTACCTATTTTTATGGAAAATAAAAAACAAAACCGGTTCAAGAATACATTGATACATCGTCATAGTTTATGTGGAAATAAAAATCTAGTGGAAGTGCGTTACGCACGGCTTACCAGTTTTTTTTGGGGCACACACGGGAAATCTGATTCCAAAGTAAGCAGAGCTTGTGCTGTAGTAACCAGATAGCTGATATACTTACTACATAGACACATATTATTTCGTTCATACCTATTAATCATCATCAACAGCTCATAATAATATACGGCTCCACCGAGGAGCTCGAGCCTCCCCTAACATTGAGGGGGTGTAGGCCATAGTCCACCTCGCGGGCCCAGTGCGGATTGGCGGAATTCACATGCCTTCAATTGTGACATCTCAGGCATGGAGGTTTCCTCACGATGTTTTCCTTTACCGAAAGCCAGTGGTGTGAATCCGTACGTAAGTTTTTATAAACTCAGAGGTACGGGCCAAGGATTTGAACCGGCACCCTCATGATCGTGAGTCGGTGCGTTCCTAACTGAGCCCCCACGGCTTGCTCATCATATTAATATTGTTTCGTTACATATTATTTTTGTAAGTGCCAGGATAGCTTTAAAGGACAGCATTCCATTTCCACGTTTTTCTCTATTCCGTGCCCGTAATTATGTAGATCATTATATATATACTTACTCACATAAGTGGTTTATAAAATGAGCATCAGTTCTCGTTCAGAGTTTCCAACAGTTGCACGTCTCTCTAATATGATATAAAGTGTTTATATTATTTAAATAAAAAAGTGATTATATATATTGCAATATGCATCGTGTTTTTGTGTTAATCATGTGCATATTTCATGCTAATGCAGCTTATGAAGGTAAATATTAAAAATTATATTTTTTAATCATAAAAATAAACACATAGATTATATCTGATTAGTGGCGCCCCGCGGTTTCTCCCGCGTTCAAAGGGATCTTCAATATTCCTGGGATAAAAAATAGAAGTGATATTCCATAACATATTCTAACTCTGTGTCAAATTTCATCGCGATCCCTTCAGCCGTTTTGGCGTGAAAAGGGAACGAACACACACTAAGTATCGCATCATCACATCACTACATAATATAAAACCAAGTCGCTTTCCGCTGTCTGTCCCTATGTCTTCTTAAATCTTTAAAACTACGCAACGGATTTTGATCCGGTCTTTTTTAATAGATAGTGTGATTCAAGAGGAGGGTTTATAAATACAAAACATGCATAATATGTAAGAGAAACACTGTCAATTTTGGAGGTTTCTAATGTGATGTACTTATAAGCATTGCACCCGTGCGAAGCTGGGGCGGGTCGCTAATTCATTTATAAGGTAAATAAAACAGGTTACAGTTAACAAAGCTTAATACTACTACATACCTACATTTACATTTTAATGTTAGCATCTGATGGCTTTTACACCCTTACGTGGACTTTATAGAAATGATTGAAACCTAACCTATTGATCACCACTCAATAATTTTTATAATTATAGAGTCTTATTATAGTCGAAGGACTAGACAGCCTACAACGCTACTCCACCCTGGTCCCCCCACTGCCGCTACAGCGTCTCCTCATGGAGCTCTGGCTACCTAACTCACCGCAGGAACACAACACTATGAAAATAAGATGATTAAAATGTGAAAGAATTAGTGTCTGGATGTAAATATCTATATAAGTATGTATTTTAAAGTAGTATATGTAGTATATCAGCTTTCTGGTTACCATATTACAAGCTCTGCTTAGTTTGGAATCAGATTGGCCGTGTGTGAAAAATGTCTCAGGTTATTTATTATTATTTATTGAGATCGATCTCATAGTTTATTCGTAACATACAAAAAAATACAAGTCTTTCCTGTTTATAATATTAGGTACTATGATTAGGTAGTTATTTTTGGTGTTTCTGTTTAGTAATAACAACCATATGAGCCGTATTTTTAATACAATTTTTGTTGGTTTTTGATTGGCCGTCTAACTTGTTTGTTATTGACTCCGACTTTGAAACCGCATTAGGATTTATTCTCCACCCATGACAAACATTTGGGCCGTCTGAGGAGTATGGTAACTAACATTGTGACACGAGAATTTTATATAACTACTAGCTGCCGCCCCGCGATTTCACCCGCGTAGTTCCCGTTCCCGTGATCACTTAGTTAGGGGGATGCAAAATAGATGTTGCCCGATTCTCAGACCTACCCAATATGCATATAAAATTTCATAAAAATCGGTCCAGTAGTTTCGGAGTAGTTTAATCACAAACACCGCGACACGAGAATTTTATGTATTAGATATTAGGTATAGTATACCTAGATATCAACTGTTATTGGACAAAGTAAAGATTGGCCGTGTGTGAAATATATCCCAGGATATATTCCTTAGATATTTGCATAGAGCTTGTGAAGGTTAAAAATCTTTGTTTTACAGGGGAAAGCTGTAGAAAAAACGGCCGGCCAGGGGTGTGTCTGAACATAAACCTGTGTCGTACAGCGAGAGAAGATCTGAGAAAAGGCATTGCACCTGAGGTAACATTTTATTTTTATTTCTTGGAAGGGACTTGAAGGTATCAGCCTCTGATGGCTGTTACACCTTTACGCGGACAAGCCTGAGGTTACATCCTAACTACATAATATTATAAATGCGAAAGTAACACTGTCTGTCACACTAAAACCACTGATCTGATTTAAATGACATTTGGTACACAGATAGTCTAGACACTAGCTAGAGCCTAAGAAAGGACATTGGCTACTTTTTATCCCGGGAAAATGGAAGATATCCCGGGTACGCGGGTAAAACTGCGGGGAGTGACTAGTATAGATATATAGAAATACATATTTTAATTAAATTAACTAGGTAGGCGTCATGTTATATAGCCTACTAGTGGCATCCCGCGGTTTCACTCTTTTTCCATTGGATGTTAAATTTGCCCATGGTTAAAAGTAGCATATACCTACCTACGTTATTCGACAAATTTTATCCAAATCCGTTCGGTAGTTTTTGGGTGACAGAGTAACAAAAAAAACTCACAAACTTTGTTATTTAGCATATTAGTGGGATAAGAAACTTTGCAGCTTTATAAAACTGTATTATACATATATAGATTGGTAGTTATTCAAAGACAAAGTCAATGACCAATCAAGGAGTAATTTTTGATTAGATTTACTTACACAAGTAAAAAAAACTGTAAACAAGTTATTTTTTTTGCAAAATGCATGGCCGTGGCGGGTCGCCAGTTGTAAAATAATTTATTAAATAAATATACCGGGACATTTTTCACACACAGCCAATCTGATTCCAAACTAAGCAGAGCTTGTGATATGGTAACCAGATAACTGATATACTACATTTTAAATACATACTTATATATATACTAGCTGCCTCCACGCGCGCACTCGCGTAGTTCCCGTTCCCGTGGGATTACGAGGATAAAATATAGCCTATGTTACTCCCTGATAATGTAGCTTTCGAAAGGCGAATAAATTTTGTAATCGACACAGAAGTTTTTAGTTTATTCATTACAAACATACAGACACAAAAAAAAACCTGTTTATAATATTTATGTAGATTTACATCTAGTCACAGAACAAACAGACATAGTCTGGCAAGAAATAAAGTTGTCTTTTAATTAGATACATTTATTAAATTACTTACTTCATATTTGAATATAATGTAAGGAAAATAAAAGGACTTGTGAGTCATGTCATAAAATTGGAAAACCCACCGTTAAGACGCTATGTGTAGGTACATAAATATTTTATACTAGTGGCTTCCCGCGGTTTCATGCGCGTTCCTTGGGACCTTCAAATTTCCCAGGATAAAAAGTAGCCTATGTCCTTTCTCAGGCTGTAGGCTATCTGTGTACCAAATTTCTTTCAAATCGGTTTGGTAGCTTTAGCGTGAAAGCAAGACAGAGGGAGTTACTATCGAATTTATAATACACTAGCGTTTTACTCTTTAAAAGTACGCAACGGATTTTGATGCGATTTTTTTAATAGACAGGGTTATTCAAAAGGACATTTTATTTAATACAATACATGCATAATATGTTAGAGAAACACTGTCAATTTTGGAGGTTTCTAATGTGATGTATAAGCATTGCACCCGTGCGAAGCCGGGGCGGGTCGCTAGTGTTTAATAAAGTATTAAGACTTACATAATAATTTATTCAAAATTATAAAGAATGCTTCCTTATAAGTATGCGACGGTAATTGAGGAAAATGCACCTTACTGGAATTAAAATAAAGTCCAAGTTTTTATGATAAATAGATGATGATGATTATCCTAGCAAAAGTAATAAATATGAAATTCTTGATCGTTAAAAGGAATTTCCAGTATGGAAAAGTAGGTATATATTTTTTTCCTATATGACCTGCGATCAGTCGTCTAGACTTTAATCAGGTGTGTTGCAAGAGGCAGGTGTTTTGAGAGTAAGAGCCACTGCTCTTTCTCCCCTCAGAAATTAAGCACATCGGCTCTCTTGAGTCTTCTAGTCCGGTTAGGCTGCAAGAGCATGCAGGATAATGGGTTTGGGTGACTAAAGTAGGTATATGAGAAGTTTTTATATTATATTTATGCAATAATTCTGTATAATCTATACAAGCAGATTTGTATAAATAAAATTGAACTGTCTGTTTGTCATTCCAAATTAACAGCCTTTAACTTAATCCATATGTTTAAATAAATATTCTGAGACATATATAAACATTCTGAGACGTATTCCTAGAGGATAATCAATTTTCCCGGGATAAAAAATCCAGATTATAAGCTACTAGCTGCCTTTGCGCGGTTCTACCCGCGTAGTTCCCGTTCCCGTGGGAATACAGGGATAAAATATAGCATACGTTCATCATCATCATCATCATCAACAGCTCATATACGTCTCCACCGAGGAGCTCGAGCCTCCCCTAACATCGAGGGGGTTTAGGCCATAGTCCACCACGCGGGCCCAGTGCGGATTGGCGGACTTCACATGCCTTTAATTGTGACATCTCAGGCATGCAGGTTTCCTCACGATGTTTTCCTTCACCGAAAGCCAGTGGTGTGATTCCGTACGTAAGTTTTTATAAACTCAGAGGTACGGGCCAGGGATTTGAACCGGCACCCTCATGATCGTGAGTCGGTGCGTTCCCAACTGAGCCACCACGGCGATACGAGCATACGTTACTCGGTGATAATGTAGCTTTCTAATGAAAAAAGAATTATTAAAATCGGTCCAGTACTTTTTGAGTTTATTCGTTACATACAAAAATACAAATCTTTGCTCTTTATAATATTAGTGCAGATTTGTGTTGCAAATTTCATTCAAATCCGTATCGTAGTTTTTTTGTGAGGGAGTAACAAATATACATCCATACATACTCACAAACCTTCACATTTATAATATTAGTAAGTAGGCTAAAAATACTGTATTTTGTTTTTCAGATATGCTCCTTCGATATAGAAGATCCTATAGTGTGTTGTTTCGACAAGTCGGGGCCCTCGCAGGGGCCTCCCCAGCGGCCTCCGCAAAGGCCTCCCCAGCGGCCTACGCAACCTCCTATTGCTACAACAACTAAAAGGTAAGCAACACCTTTATTTACCCTCCAAATATCATCATCAGCTTATATACGTCTCCACCGAGGAGCTCGAGCCTCCCCTAACAACGAGGGGGAGAGGCCATCCTCTAGGAGACGTATATGAGCACGCACTAGGCCGCGTGTGGACTATGGAGTTCACACGCGGCCAAGTGCGGTGCGACTTCACATGCCTTTAATTGTGACACCTCGGGCATGCAGGTTTTTCCTTCACCGAAAGCCAGTGGTGTGAATCCGTACGTAAGTTTTTTTAAACTCAAAGGTAAGGGTCGTGGTTTGAACCTGCACCATCATGATTGTCAGTCGGTGCGTTCACCAATGAGCTACCACGGATTTTTTGTAAAGGTGGCTAATAATTTAAAGAATAGTATAGTATAAATATGTATATAGGTATGTATGTATTTAAAAGTAGTCTAAGTAGTAAGTATATCAGCTATCTGGTTACCATATCATAAGCTCTGCTTAGTTTGGAATTAGATTGCCCGTGTGTGAAAAATGTCCCAGGATATTTGTTTATTTATTTTATCATTGTTTTATAGGCAAAATGTGTCACCAAAATTTTCAATTTCTCTGTTTTACCGTTCGTAAGTACATTTATCGGATCTCCAATAAAAATGTACCCATACATTAATTTACTACCTTTATTATTATGTAAGTTAAAAAAACACTCACAATCTGACTAGATACCTACAACATTGTCTACTTATGTCTAGACATTTTTAATATATTATGATCCTCGGAATAAAAGCTGTTTGGCTAGAAAAACAAAACTGATATATTGCATTAAAGATTTGCCTTGTAAATATGTATTAGGTACCTATATGTAAATTAAAGATATAATCTCCTCAACAGCCCGGTTGGCTTTGTGGTTAGTGACCCTGACTTTCAAGCCGCGGGTCGTGGGTTCGAATCCCACCCAGGACAAACATTTGTATGCATGAATATGTCTGTTTGTCCTGTGTCTGGATGTAAATATCTATATTAGTATGTACTTAAAAGTAGTAATATGTAGTATATCAGCTATCTGGTTACCATAACACAAGCTCACTTTGATGCTTGATTTGGAATCAGATTGGCCGTGTGTGAAAAATGTCCCAGGATATTTATTATATTTATTTATTTCATAAATAATATACATCCTTCAAACATGATTTATGAACAAATAAATTAACATCCTCAAAATATCTAAACTAATATAATAAAGAAGAATAAATTTGTATTTTTATGTATGTATGTTTGTAATGAATGAACTCAAAAACTACTAAAAAATTATTTCAAAATGAAAGCAACATTATTTTTTTTTTTATACATTGGCATACAGTCGCCTGATGGGAAGCGGTTACCGTGGGTAGCTTATGGACGCTTGCAACAATAGGGGCGTTACTCACGCGTTGCCGACCCTGTAAAATCTCTTCACTCCCTTCTTGAAGAACCCCATACTGGGAGTAACATAGGCTATATTCCATTCCTGTATTCCCAAGGGGATGGGAACTAAGCGGGTGAAACCGCGCGGAGGCAGCTAGTATATAATAAAAATGTAACGAATAGTTGTCTGTACATGAACGTAATCTTATCATCATCACCTTTGCCACCTTTGTGATATAAAAATTCCTGCATCCAAAGAAACTTTAAGTTTAAAAAAGATGGCATTTTGGAAAAACCCACAGTACTTTATCACTGATAGGTATATATATTCTATTTACCTTAAACACAAAAGTTGTCATACTTGTTTTTGTTAATTTATAATCTTATAATTTTCCTGTTTGATGCACACACCATTATTCGTCATAATTTTTTTTTTATTAAGCGTTAGTCATAAATTATTTAAAAACTAAATGTCGCGTGCAAATTGCCATGTTATAAAAAAAAAAGAAATACATATTAGACTGTCGGGTATAAAAATATTAATGGCAAAAAAAATAGCTACGGAAAAGTTTTTATTAAAAATATTTATAGACGTAATTTAATAGACCCGTTTTACCTGACATCATTTTTTTTTTATACCACAAAGGTGGCAAACAGGCATACGGTCCGCCTGATGGAAAGCGGTCACCGTAGCCTATGGACGCTTGCAACACTAGGGGCGTTACTCACGCGTTGCACCCTGTAAAAATCTCTTCACTCCCTTCTTGAATTCATCTAAGAAGGTTCATTCCACTGTATCTGTTCTGATCTGACATATGTCAAAATAACTATCTGGTTACAAGCTCTGCTTAGTACCTATAGAATCAGAGGACAAATATGTTTATGCATGAATATGTCTGTTTATTTTTGTCTGGATGTAAATCTATACTAATATTATGAAGCTGAAGAGTTTGTTTGTTTAGATGTACGCGTAAAACTCAGAAACTAGCAGCCTATTTATCGACGAAGGTTATAGGGTATATAACATCACGCTACGACTAATAGAAGCGGAGCATCAATGAAAAATGTTGCGAAAACGGGAAAAAATTCTTATGCGACGCAGATGTAGTTGCGCGGGTCAGCTAGAATCACTATATAAGTATGTATTTAATAGTAGTATATCATCTATCAGGTTACCATAGCACCAGCTCTGCTTAGTTTCGAATCAGATTGGCCGTGTGTGAAATAAAAGTAAATTAATATCTATACTAATATTATAAAGGAGTAGAGTTTGTTTGTTTGTTTGTTTGTTTGTTTGGTTGAACGCGCTAATCTCAGAAACTACTGGTCCGATTTGAATAATTCTTTCGCCATTGGATAGACCATTTATCGAGGAAGGCTATAGGCTATATATCATCACGCTATGACCAATAGGAGCGGAGCACCGATGAAGAATGTTTCAAAATCGGGAGATTTCTTTTCCTTTTGAGAGCTTCCGCTGCGTACGCTGCGTAAACGGTTAAAATTACGCTAAAATGATGTATGACAGAATTGTTCCCCTTCAAAAGTTCTAAAAAAAGTCCGCAATAGCATATGTCTATCTGTTAAGGTTGGCTCACTATGACCATTTTTATACTAACCAAATTTGTTCGAAAACTGAGCATTATTTGTGAAGGTGTTTTTATAAAGATGATATTAATCCTTATCCAAATAAATACGTTATTCATCACAAGTATTTAATTTAAAACAAAATTGCCTTTACATCATTCGATTTCAATCAATATCTTAGGAGATATCGCAAATTTAAAATAACATTGCACCAAAATAATGTTCAAGTGCTGTACTGCGCGCGTCTTTATGTGCCGGGCCGGCGCGTGCAGTCATCAGTTAGCTCTGCGAGACCATCCTTCTACGTAAACCAAGGGGGTTTAAAGTAAGCGTTAGCCCAAAGTAACTATTCCACGCGGACGGAGTCGCGGGCAGAAGCTAGTCCTGGGATATTTTTCACACACGACCAATCGTATTCCAAAGTAAGCTTCAAAGTCAAAATTTGTTTTCTATTTCAGAACATTAACATCAACGGCTTACGTGCCCACTGAGCCGACGTACTTCGACACAATGACCGGGAACAAAGCGGGGCAGTGCGAGCCTATAGAACCCTCGCTCACATCGCCGAAGACCGGTCAGAAAGCTTGGGATAGTACGTATATTTTAACTAATACCTAGCGGACCCGGCAGACTTCGTTCTCCCCGCCAGCGCCACCTACCGGCTCCAAATTGATTTATGAGTATGATACATAAAAACCTTCTCCATGAAATACTCCGTAATTTAGTGAAAAGCGCATGAAAATCTATTCAGTAGTTTTTGTATTAAACGCGTTCAGACAAACAGACAGAGGCGGCGGGGGCTTTGTTTTATATATATAGAAGTAGGTTGTAGCTTTAACAACTTTTTTTTTTTTTTTCCTTATTCTGGGACCACAAGTAATGATCCCAGCTAATATTACAATCTAGCCTTAGTATTAGGCTAATGAGTAATTTAAATTTGGCTTAATCTTCTATTTCACTATAAAAACTAAGAATGTGTCCATCAACACTTTTCTTATTGTCTCTATTAAGGGGAAGTCACTTTGTTCATGTGTTCTATAATATTAGCACTTGCACTAAGTTTAACTGTTTAACACTATTACACTACACTAGCTCAAAAGGTTTAGTCCTTTTGAGTCTTCTCACAATGTCTGTGTGATCGAGGAGCTGTATTGCCTCAACGTTCACATGGTGGAGAAGTCTTTTCTGGTGAGCCTCTGCATACTTTGTGATCACTTGGCTCACAAAGCTTATTTTTAAGTCCCGATGAAGGTCATCATTTCTAATGTACCAGGGAGCATTTACTATTTCTCTTAAAACCTTATTTTGGAATCGTTGTATAATCGAAACATTGCTTTGTTTGGTGCAGCCCCACAGCTGAATACCATAAGTCCATACTGGCATTAGGACTTGTCTGTACAGTAGTAATTTGTTGCGTGTTGACAGCACGGAATGTTTACCAAGCAGCCAATACATTTGTTTATACCGTAAATCTAATTCGGTTTTTTTCTTTTTGACATGAGCTTTCCAGCGTAATTTGACGTCAAGGGTCATCCCGAGATATTTAGCTGTATTTTCATACGGTACTTCTTTATCGTTAATATAAACTGGCCAATACTGATGCTTTTGATTGCTGAAGTCTATATGAATAGATTTGGATTCGTTCAGCTTTATTCTCCATTTTTTTGTCCATTCATAGACCTGGTTTATAGCTATTTGGGCGTTCTCTGTTGCCTCTTTATGAGTACTTCCTATAGACATTATTGCAGTATCGTCGGCAAAGGTCGCTAAAGTGTTATTTTCTGGTTGTGGGATGTCACTGGTATACAACAAGTACAGGACTGGGCCTAAAACACTTCCTTGTGGCACACCAGCTTTAATTTCCTTCAGCTCAGAGTAGGCATCATTTTGTCTTATTCTAAATAATCTGTTAGAGATATATGATTCTAAGATATCAGCAAGATGTTTTGGTAATTTTTTTCTTAGTTTATGGTTGAGACCTGCATGCCAGACCTTGTCAAAAGCTTGTGCTACATCTAGGAAAATAGTAGAGCACACTTTTTTGTCTTCAAGAGTTTGTTCAATGGTGTTTATAATTCTATGTACTTGATCTATGGTTGAGTGCTTTTCTCGAAACCCAAACTGGTGGTCCGGTATGAGATTTTTGCTTTCTATGATTGGTTTTAACCTTTTAAGCAATAGCTTTTCAAACAGCTTTGACATGACTGGCAAAAGGGAGATCGGTCTGTATGAAGTAGTGTCATGCGGTGGTTTCCCAGGTTTTGCTATCATTATTACTTCAGCCACTTTCCATAAGTCTGGTACATATTTTAATCTAAATGAGGCATTAATAAGAGTGGTTAGTCTGACTATGGCCTTTTTTGGGAGATTACGAAGAATTTCCCCTGATATCAAATCATATCCAGGAGATTTCCGTGGATTTATGTGTTGTCTTATTTCTCGTAGGACTTCTCTTGGGGTTACTAGCTTAATTATATTATCATCTTTGTCTTTATCATTTAAAGTCAAGTCGTCATCCAAAGGAAAAGTTTCATTTGGATGAACCTCGTTTGGTTGAAAGATGGCTTCTAAATGCTCTGCAAACCGTTTAGCCTTTTGCTCGTCATTAACTGCCAATTTACCATTAATATCTTTGATTGGTGGAATTTGGTTAATTGGCTTTTTAATATTCTTAGTAGCCTTCCACAAGGAGTAATTAGTGCCGCGATTGTTACTTAAGTTTTGTAACAATTGATTCGTGGAGTCATCATTAAATGCTTGTATTTGCTTGTTCAATTTTTTTGTTAGATTGTTAAGCTTTGTTTTGTCCTCAGGGCACCTTGATTGGTGCCAGATTTTTCTTTGCTTCCTTTTTTCAGCAATAAGTTCTTTGATTCTGAGGGGGTACGTGATTCCCTTTGATTTCTTGTTCTTAACTGGAGTATTTTTCCATGCAGCTTGTTGGATGTGCTGTATGAAATTTTCTAGTGCGATATTTAAATGATCTGAGGGCTTACTCCCGAAAACGATTCGAATTTGATTTTGTTTTGATTTCAATTTGAACTCCTATTGGTTAATCCCGAACCAAAAAATTTCAAAATGAACTCCTATTGGTTAAAAAAAATTAAGATGGCCGCTAAGATTGACATGTATTCGATCGGTAACGGTATTTGACGTTTCAGAATTTTCTATTAAGACACAACTTAATAGAAAATTGTTCGTTTCTACAGAAATAAATAAATATTGAATTCCTTATTTTTTTCTAAAACGAAATCTTGTACATTAGATGTAATTTTTTAGATTAGATAAATTTATCCTAGATGTGATAACTCGATCCTGAAAAAGTACCTTTTTACTGATCGTGTATTTTGACGTTTAAAGTCGTTCCCGCCATTCGATTCACAAATGTCTTTTAATGGCAGGAGTACTGACTTTTCGATTCGGTTTCGATTGTAACGAAATTCTTGATCGAAGATAGTTCCAAAAAGTGTCACCGCACGATTGTGCGCTAGAATCGCTATCAAAAATGTATGAAATGACATTTATTCGATTAGAACTCGTTTCTCGAAAGCGTCGGGAGTAAGCCCTCTGGGGCCGCAGTCTCGACTTGTCATCGCAAAGTTCCTACCGATAATCGTTAACAAAAAAATTCGGTTGCCGTATCGAACTTAATGTCAAATGCAAGTCTCTACTTCCGAGATAGCGAGCAATATCGTTAATTAATGCGTCGCTACGCTACCGAAAAAGTTATTCATAGTCCGGCATTTTTTTATGAAATATATTGGTTGTTAAAAAGTTTACTTGAATACAGGGAAATTTGGTATTGATGATTTTATCGAAATAATATCATTGATATGAAAATTTTACAGTATCTAGATAAAACTTAAATTAAGCATATAGCTTTTTCATAAAAACTTACAATTAGTACAAAGTGTTTACCAGAATTTAATTAATTTATTATTTATCGAGGGACTATGATAGTTTGCCACCTAGCAACACTATTTTATGTCAAATTTTATGAAAAAATATTTAAAATGTCATATCTTCTTGTCTCCGTATTACGCGCAGAGTTAAAGAGAAAATCAGTTGCATGGCGTTGTTTCTTCATTTCAATAATGAGGCATTCTTCATAAGCAGGCCCGAGCGGCCGCGGCATCGTGTAAGTACGACCTACAAATTTATACATTTGCGAATCTACTTTGTTGCTTTATTTTCATGTCACATACTTATAATGTTTATAATACAAAATTCTGAATCAAAACGAAATTACGAGAATTAATCAATTGGCACTAATTATCTTGAAGATTCGGCATCACGCTAGAGAAAATTTCAAAGCATTTCGAGATACATAATACGTCTTTTTAATTACAGATGATAGCAGCTGCAACTCTACTGCAAGCAGAGGCTGAGGCTTTCTTAGCGCAAGCTGAGTTCAAGTTCAAGCTTAGGCATTTTGTTATATCAGACCTTGGCGGTGGATTTCAAAGATATAAATAAATATCTGTATATTTATGAAAATAATAAATATTTTTGAAAGGTTTTATGGTTTATTATTACAAATACGTAAATCTAGTTTAATTCAATAAGAATTCTTTGTACTTGCTCTGCAACAGCTCGCCCAGTGCCGATTATTATTCCTGTAATTAAAGATAGATAAGTAAGACACCTAAAACAAATGTAGGTATAAAAAGTACATAAATAGGTGGACTGATGGACTTACCTTTATCCTATATTTTAATAAATTGATGTTCCAAGATGGAACTAGGTAGATTACAATAAAATTACAATAAAAATCTGCTCAGAAATATATATTCAACCCCACTTTTATCTATCTCTTCTAAAGGGAATAAGAAGATAATTTAGTCTAGCAAGGAAATAGACAAACATATTATAACTAAAGAAGGCACAATTACAGCTTATACATTTTATGAATGGCCCTTGTAGTGATTCCTCACATATGCCTCTTCGTGCACATCCAAACTAGATTTATAATGTACTAAGAGTATTTGCTGTGCACCAATATCGTCATTCACCTACTACCTGCTCCTGGCGATGTACCAATGCAGTACATTTTAAGTATTTAACGCCTGAAAATTTTCAAAATTCAGAGTTTGCTTTCCTACCGATCGTACCGATCACTTTGCGGGCTGTCAAAAATCGACGCTATGTTTTATCGATTTTTCGGTAACTTACCGACGTCGGTCGATAACTTCATCAGTAGAGACTACCAAATATCGTTAAGTTCGGCTGTCAAAAATCGACGCAAAGTTTCATCGATTTTTCGGTAACTTACCGACGTCGGTCGATAACTTCATCAGTAGAGACTACCAAATATCGTTAAGTTCCGATTGACAGGACTTACCGACCGAATTCGGTCGCAAAGTTATCGAAATTTATGTCGAGACTGCGGCCCCTGGTGTCTTAAGTGGGATCTGAAGGTCAATATAGCTATCTAAATCTATTTTGAAGTTGTCCCAGTCGGTAAATTTATTTACCAAGGTAAGTGGAATACTTTTAAATAAAACACTCTCACTTAATTCTAAATATATTGCAGAATGGTCTGAGTTCATATCATAGCTATGTTTAGTTCTTAAATATTTGGAGCATACATTTTTTACAACGAAGAAATCTATAAGATCTGGTATTTTATTAGAGTCTGTTGGCCAGTAGGTGGGCATTCCGGTAGATGTTACATCACATTTTAGGCTTTTTAGGGCACTTAATAATTCTCTGCCTTTAGGAGTAGTTAGTCTAGAGCCCCAATACGTATTTTTAGCATTGAAGTCACCTCCAAGAACAAATCTATTCCCAAGTGTTTTTAAAAAAGTTATGTACTGTTCTTTCCTGATCATATATCGTGGTGGGCAATATATGGCTGCAACAGTTATAGGATATCTTTTGGTTTTGATGGATATCGCTACAGATTGTATTTCTTTCTCTTCGTATTTGGTTTCTTCGTAGTGATTAAGATTTTCTTTTACAATGACGGCGCTACCACCTCTTGCAGTATTGTCAGGATGAAGTGCATGATACACTTTGTACCCTTTGAAGTGAATATGTGATTGTTTCGTAAAGTGGGTCTCGGATATAAGACACACGTCAACGTTCTCAATATCTAGGATTACTTGAAGCTCATTTTTATGTTTTTGTAACCCATTTGAGTTCCATGTCATGATTTTGAGTGACTTAATCATTTTTTCGACTTAGATGTAGCTATTTTGGCACTATTTTCAATTTTTCTCAATCGTTCGTCAAATGTTGACATAAGTCGTAAGATTTCATCTAACTTATTGCCGTTGTTGACGCTTGTTGGAAGACTCTGTGGTACCGTAGTATTTTTTGTAACTTGAGCATAAGAGACGCTCTTAGTTGCATAGTTATCAGCTTTTCTTAGAATAGGCTTACCTTGAGCAGAGAGATCTTGTTTTCCACTGTACTCTTTTTGTTGCTGTGTTTGAGGTGATTTCCTACTATTCTTGTTCCGAATTAGTTGAATTTCTTTAGCTACAACACATCCCCTGTAGTTTGCTGGATGTGAAGCTCCACAGTGGACACATTTTGGCTTTTCATCGCTTGTTTTTGTACAATCTTTAGTAAAGTGTTTACCTGTACATTTTACACACCTTGGTTCTTTCGAGCAGTACCTTTGTGTATGGCCATAAGCTTGGCATCTCTTACACTGAGGTACTAGTTTGGTGGTTTTTAACGGTTGTATGTCAACTTTATAACCCATGATAGTATCAATCCTGTAGATTTGGTTGATATCCTCTTCGTTTTTAAATGTGAGCATAAACATATTAAGTGGCTCTTTGGTTTTCCAGCTTAATTTATTCACTGCTTCTATAATCTGATAACCCTTTGTTTTTAGGTCTTCGACTATTCTATGTGGTTTACACGAAGAGTGTAGTTTTTTAACCATTACTCTTATTGGTCTCTCTTGCTTATTTTCATAAGAATGCCAGAGACAATTATTATTAGTAAGAGATTTTGTAATTTCTCTGTACGATTCTTCATTTACTGCGTTGATCTTTACAGTGTTACCATTCATCATTTTGATTGTAAATGCATTGGCTGCTTGGTTTTGGGACAAATAGTCAAATAAACCCTGGTAGTCTTTGATACCATCCACTATTATAGGTGGAGGCATAAGTGCTTTCTTATTTTTTTCTTTAGTTTGACTTTTCGGGATTATTTCGTCCTTAGCAGGCGAGGTATTCAACTTCCTCTTCTTTCGTGTTTTAGTACGAATCCACTCTGTTTCTTGAGCAAGTTCTTCCTCATCTGTGTTGTATTCAGCTCCAGGAACAGGTGTCTCGATAGGTTTTGATTTATTCTCCACTAGGCATTTTAGCTGCTGTTGAAGAATATCAATTTGGCTTTGCAAGTCCGTTACAAGGCCTTGGAGTTTCTGACGCTCTTCTCTCTCGTCCTTATACCGTTGGTACAATAGGTGTTCAGTCGAAGTTTTTAGTTGGACCGAACTATGACTCGGGGACCCCGTTGAATTTGAAGTCATTGTTACTAATATAAAATGTATTGGCTTCGCCTTAATAAAAAAATATGCTGATTAGCGTGCGCCACGGTAACTGGGTCATCGTGGTGCAGCGCGATTTTGTTGTGAAACGTTAGCACTTTGCACTATTTGGACCGCGCGGTCGCGTCTTCGCGAGACACACGACGTGTCTCAGCGAATATTTAACGAACTGATTTGTTGATAGAATGCATCGACTACCAAGAACAGTTGGTATACCCTTGCGGAGTCAGCGAGTCTTTGTTACCCGATTCGTACGCGAGGGGCAAGAAATGTAACCACAACGCTGATGAGCTGATCGTTGGTGGAGAAGATGCACATTTGAACGAGTTCCCTCATATGGTGAGTGAGAAATAAGTCATCATCATCAGCTCATATACGTCTCCGACGAGGAGCTCGAGCCTCCCCTAACATCGAGGAGGTTTAGGCCATAGTCCACACGCGGCCTAGTGCGGTGCGACTTCACATGCCTTTAATTGTGACATCTTGGGCATGCAAGTTTCCTCACGATGTTTTCCTTCACCGAATGACAGTGGTGTGAATCCGTACGTAAAAACTTTTTTGAAAGTAATTAGAAGAAAAATAGCATAATATAAATGTAAATATCTATATAAGTATCTAAAGTCTTAGTATTTGAAGTCGTAGTATATGTTGTATATCACCTATCTGGTTACCATAACACAAGCTCACTTTTAAGCTTACTTTGAAATCAGATTGGCCGTGTGTGAAAAATGTCCCAGGATATTTATTTATTAATACCTACATCCTATTTATATTATAAATCTATACTTCTATACTAATATTATAAAGAGGAAAGATTTGTTTGTTTGTTTGTTTGTTTGTTTGTTTGTTTGTTTGTTTGTTTGTAATGAATAGGCTCCGAAACTACTGGACCGATTTCAAAAATTCTTTCACCTTTGGAAAGCTACATTATCCCCGAGTAACATAGGCTATATTTTATCCCTGTATTCCCACGGGAACGGGAACTACGCGGGTAAAACCGCGGGGAGGCAGCTAGTATATTATAAATTTGAAAGTTTTTATGGATGTATGTTTGTTACTCTTTCACGCTAAATCAGCTGAAGGAATCAGCTTTAAATATGGCACAGACGTCGGAAATGTTCTGGAATACTTTATTCTAGTCCAGTACATTTTCTATCTGTAGCAGTCTTACTGACCTCAACAAGAATTCCGTCGTAATGCTTTTATGGCATATTTATGCAATACCTCTTATTATTTCTTGTACTAAGGCCTCAAATCTATGTTTTAGGCCTTACTTGGTTATGGTGAGGAGCCTAATACAAAATGGGACTGCGGTGGGGCCCTTATCAGCGATAGGTACATACTGACAGCCGGACACTGTCTCTCCAGCAGAGAGTCGTAAGTATCATGGTATTTTTTTTTATAAGAAAAAACTTTACTTCAAATTTCACTAAAAAGTTTGGAGTTCCTTTCTTCAAATTATTTTTACAAAAGCATTGCAAGCTAAAATCAAAGATTGTTTCTGTAAAGATAAATACTTCTTTACGATAGTATCTATGATTTTAAATTAAATATGAGTATCATAAATAGAATCTCTTAAACAAAATATTAACTGCTTTATAGGTACATACTATATAATAATGAAAAACTATTTTAAAATCAAAGTTTCCATATTACCTATTCGAAATTATGTAAATATCTGTACAAAAATTCATTAAACTTTAGATTTCACATCATAATATTATTAGTTAGTAACAATAAAAAATTAGTTTATTAAAACAATTAAAATATATTACACGCAGATCACCATCAATTTATTTTACGTGTGGCAACATCTCACTTTCGCGCCAATTAAAACGTCACTCACATTTGGTTTTACTATACTTGTCTTTAAAAAATGCACATGCCGTGTAATGCTTCGAAAAAAAAACTTGAGAGTCAAGGGTCATCCGGATCAGTCCGGATGGAACGAAGTTCCTTTCGATTAATTAGTGAAGGGATTGTATCTAATAAACCTATTGTTTTTTTAAGTTAAAATAATATTTTTGTACGCACATCAAGTAGTAGGTAGTATAGTGTGCGCGGAACTAGTAGGCCGCGCCTTAGGCCACGCTCCGCTCGGCAAAGCTCGGCTACACTCGGCCCCGTTCGGAAAGTGTCGTCACAACTTTGTTGGTGTTAAGTTTTTCCGTCTAGCCCCCTTTACGTTCCAAAATAAATAAAAATACTTCACTTTTTTTTCAGTGGTAAACTGACATTTGCAGCGTTCGGCGCGTTGCGTCGACAGGACATTGTGAATTTCAGACGTCATAGAATCGCTGACGTCATCAGACACCCCATGTACCGTCCCCCGCATAAATACAACGATATTATGCTCCTGAAAACTGACAAACCGTAAGTATACGTAATACCATAGTCGGAGATGTAAATATCTAAGTATATAAGTACTAGTGCCGCCTCACAGTTTCACCCGCGTAGTTCCCATTCTCGTGATCACTTAGGGGTATCAAAAATAGATAGTAGCCTATTCTCAGGCCTACTGAATATGCATATAAAATTTCATAAAAATCGGTCAAGCCGTTTCGGAGGAGTATGGTAACTAACATTGTGACACGAGAATTTTATAGATAACTAGTGGCTCCCCGCGGTTTCACCCGCGTTCCCGGGATAAAAAGTAGCCTATGTGTTATTCCAGAACATATTCTAGCTCTGTGCCAAATTTCAAGCAGATCCCTTCAGCCGTTGGAGCGTGAAAGAGTAACAAACATCCATACATACATACATCCATACTTACAAACTTTCGCATTTATAATATTAGTAGGATAGCTGCCTCCGCGCGGTTTTACCCGCGTAGTTCCCGTTCCCATGGGAATACAGGGATAAACTATAGCCTGTGTTACTCAGTGATAATGTAGCTTTATAATGAAAAAAGAATTATTAAAATCGGTCCAGTGCTTTTTGTGTTTATTCGTTACATACAAAAATACAAATCTTTCCTCTTTATAATATTAGTGTAGATGAGAAGTATAGATGTGATAATATTTAAAGGTGGTTCTCAAATGAGGGTTTTTATACAGTGTGAAACTAGATCAGTTTGTGGTGCCCGCGTGCCTTCACGTTGGAGACAGGGTCGATGACAGCCGAGCTCTAGCTACCGGCTGGGGACTGACGAGTGACGGAGGCAGTGGGTCGGAGATATTGCAGAAGGTAGACTATCATTATTATTTCTAATTATGTATATCGACACCTTAATTTGCAAACCTAATAACTCCGCATTTTTTTAATTTCGTGAAAAAGTCGATATGGATTATCTATTTATTGACAGCCGGTTGGCTTTGTGGTTAGTCACCCTGACTTTCATGCCGCTTGTCGTGGGCTCGAATCCCACCCAGGACAACATTTGTGTGCATGAATATGTCTATTTGTTCTGTGTCTGGGTGTAATTATCCATATACTTATATACATAATAAGATTATATTTAGAAATAGTATATATGTAATATATACAGCCCGGTTGGCTTTGTGGTTAGTGACCCTGACTCTCAAGCCGCGGGTCGTGGGTTCGAATCCCACCCAGGACAAACATTTGTATGCATGAATATGTCTATTTGTTCTGTGTCTGGATGTAAATACTCGTATATCAGCTATCCGGTTACCATAACAAGCTCTGTTTAGTTTGGAATCAGATTGGCCGTGTGTGAAATGCCCTTGGATTTTTATTTGTCATACATGCATATAAACTAATGTTTTTTTTTTCTTTGGTATCCAGGTGATCCTAAACAAGTTCACGCAAGAGGAATGCCAGAACATGTACAAGTATCATCGGCACGCGAAGCAGGGCATTAACCCCAGAACTCAGATGTGCTATGGCGACAAAGTATCTCCTAAGGACACCTGTCAGGTAAGGAAACATCGTCCCTTAGCTTACAACACCGCATAAGTCTTTTTTACCAACTTTTCAGGAGACGAAAAAAACTGTTTATTTTAATGAGGCCAACCGACTGGCGCGTTACTACTTTTTGAATTAAAGCCTTTTATTGACTGAAATCTATATCATGTGAGCCATGGTTCGACGCGCAATGAGCAGTTATATCCAACGGCGCTAAAATGTAGGTATTTAGTAGGGGTTACCATCAAGTTGAAAAGATTCGGTTGAGAGCCCTCTGCGCTCACCGAAAAAGTCCGCGTAACGGTGTCAAAGCCATCGGAGGCTAACACCTGCTAGTCCATTTAAAAACAAAAAAAAAGTTGAAAAGACTGCCTCCAAAACACAAACTTATCTTGATGAATTCTTCTATAGCAAAAGCTGCACTTAGAGAGCCCATTACTCTACAGGATTTTGTACACAAAGACAACAGCATAACATCCGAATCTGTCTGATATTATTCAGAACATAGTCAAAAAGATAAAAGGCGACCGCTTTCCTTAAAACTAGCTGCCTCCAACGCGGTTTCACCCGCGTAGTTCCCGTTCCCGTGGGAATACAAGGATAGAAAGATACTCCCTGATAGTTGAAATCGGCACAGTAGTTTTTGAGTTTATTTACTTTAAACACACACACATCCAAAAAGTGTAAGTTTAGATTTATACATAGTATATATTTCACAATATACGTATATCAACTATCTCCCTTAAAACATACCATAAAATATGTGAGGATTTCTCATCGAGCATTAGAGTAGCAATAGTGAGCCATTTGTTTAGCAACGCATCAATGATTTGTCACGTATAACTGGTATAACTAACAAACCACGCTCGAACTAAAACAGTACCCGACCAATAAGAGACCTGTGTGTACGACTTGACCTTGAGTCGGCCAATCAGAACACAGGGGCCGGCGCAGCGTTTTGGCGTATTTTGTTTTCTAACAAAACTGTTAACAGTTCCACTCTATTGGTTACATGCTCGATGGGATTTCTACACCAATATTATACAGAGGAAAGATTTGATTTTTGTTTGTAATGAATAGTTCCCAAACTACGGGGCCGATTAGAATAACTATTTCACCAATCGAAAGCTACATTATCAGGGAGTAACATAGGCTATATTTTATCCCCGTATTACCACCAAAACGTTGAACTACGCGGGTAAAACCGCGCGGTGGAACCTAATTATAAGTAGGTCCTTCATGGAATCTTCGGTTGAGAGCCCTCTGCGCTCACCGAAACAGTCCGTGTAAGGGTGTAAAAGCCATCTGAGGCTAAAAAAATCATGAAATCTTCAGCTCTTTTGTTTCATCTTACAGGGCGACAGCGGTGGTCCTCTACAGATTAAGAGTAAGAAAATAAACTGTATGTACGTAATAATAGGGGTGACATCATTTGGCAAGGGATGCGGTAATGTCGGAGATCCAGGCGTATACACTAGGCTGGTGGACTATGTACCTTGGATTGAAAGCCAAGTGTGGCCTGATGCATAATTTTTAACAGATTTTTTTTTTCCGGTTGCCTTTGGGTGACTTTGTCTTTCAAGCCGCCGGAAACATTTGTATACATGAATATGCCTGTTTGTTCTGTGTCTAGATGTAATTATCTATATAAGTATGTATTTAAAAGTATATGTTGTATATCAGCTATCTGGTTTTCATAACACAAGCTTACTTTGAAGCTTACTTTGGAATCAGATTGGCCGTGTGTGAAAAATGTCCCAGGATATTTTTTTTTATAAATAAATGAGGTTTTATCTTTGATAAAAGAATAATTTTGGATATATATTAATATTGAAAATTCATGAAACTATTAATGATTTTGTAGGATTTGCTTGTATTACTATTTTATCATATTTTTTTTATTGTTCAAAATATATATATGATGTGCATAAATAATAAAAAACATAAGCTAATTCAGTACTTTCATGAATATATTCGTAATCTGGGCAGTTTAAAACATATAAATTTGTAATGATATCCAGGACTACAATATTTTTTTTTGTGTTGTATAATGTATGAAAAATATTTTCAATAAACATATGTTAGCATTTATCTTAAATTAATTAGGAACTTAATAAAATAATGAGATTTGGATTTTATATATTGTATTAAGAATGTGAAATTACTTTTACTAGTATTTTAATGCTACAGTCATTTACATTTAATATTAACTATAAGTTAATTTGAAATATTTTATAATTATAATATTTTTTTTTATTATTTTCTTTTATTTATTACCTGTACAGTACCCATTATAGCTCAGTGGCGAACGAACTGATTCACGACTATAAGGATGCAGGTTCAAATCCCTTGCTCAAACCTCTGAGTAATAATCCTAACTTATATTATAAATGCGAAAGTAACTCTGTCTGTCTTGCTTTCACGCTTGAACTACGGAACCGATTTAAAAGAAATTTTCTACACAGATAGTCTAGCGCCTGAGAAAGGACAAAGGCTATTTTTAATCCCGGGAAAATTGAAGATCCCCCGCGATTATTATAAACGCGAAAGTTTTTGACGATATTTGTTATCTAGTCAATCAAGCCAAAACGGCTGTTTATATCAGGATGAAATTCTAAGCATATAGACTCTTTGGGGAAATTTAATAACCCCTAACCCAATCCTAAATATAAAATTCTCGTGTCACAATGTTAGTTACCATACTCCTCCGAAACGGCTTAACAGATTTTTATTAAATTTTATATGCATATTCATTCAGTAGGTCTGAGAATCGGCTACTATCTATTTTTGATACCCGGCTACTATCTATCTGTGATCACGGGAACGGGAACTACGCGGGTGAAACCGCGGGGCGGCAGCTAGTTATAATATATATTTGAATAGTACCTAATAGTAAGTCAAAAGGTTTTTAGAGGGTCGGCAACGCACCCGTGATTCAGGTGTTGCAGGTGTCATAGGCTGCGGTAACCGCTTTCCATCAGGTGGGCCGCATGCCTGTTTGCCACGGTCGTGGTATAAAAAGAAAACTACGGGATAGGTTTTAGCATTTACCAAAGTATAGTTTAGTACTAAGAGTAACAGAGATCTTATTTTTTTTTGGGTGGTATTTAATACTCATCATCATCGTCTTGCCCTTATCCCACCTTAGGTGGGGTCGGCACAACATGTCTTCTTCTTCCATTCTCCTCTGACAGTCGTCATCTCAGCACTCACTCCTTTCTTACTCATGTCATCTTTCACACAGTCCATCCATCTTTTCTTTGGTCTACCTCTGCTAATATATCCATCCACTTCCAATCCTAACATTCTTCTCGTCACATGACTATCATCTCTCCGCATTACATGCCCGTACCACACATTGTATTTAATACTGTTACTGTAAATTCCCTTTTTTCAATTAAAATATTCGAAATTACCACCAAAAATACAATATTGCACACCGACGCACCCTAACCTAAGAATAATTTGTATGCAAATCAGTATTTTTGTTTTACGCTGAGTAATATTGTTTCAAAATGAGTATATTCTGTGGTTTCAGCTAGACTTTCGTTGTAAATTAGATAAAAAGCCATCAGTTTTTGATGAATTTTCAAGTACAACATGTTTAGGTAATCAAATAGTTAATTTGTAGTACAAAGTCATTTATTTGATATGCAGTAGGTTATTAGTGGAATTTTGTTTGCTTAAATTTCGAAATAGAGGTGCAGTTAAAAATTCCCCTTTTCCCAAAGTCCATTTTCAAGGCCACACGACACTCTCGATCCAGGGCAAGTAGGGGAGAGAGGGGCAAGACGGGGTAGCGGGCAAGACAGGGTACCCGTCTTATAGCAGAAACCATTTGACCAATCACGATCATTTCTTTGCGTGCCGCAGGGCTGCCATAATAGCTTTTAGTCAGCGCAGTGACAGATCGCCGAAACCACTGTTTTTGGCTGTTTTTTCCGGTTGCCTTTGGTGACTTTGTCTTTCAAGCCGCCGGAAACATTTGTTTACATGAATATGCCTGTTTGTTCTGTGTCTAGATGTAATTATCTATATAAGTATGTATTTAAAAGTATTAAGTAGTATATCAGTTACTGGTTACTATAACACAAGCTCACTTTGAAGCTTACTTTGGAATCAGATTAGCCGTGTGTGAAAAATGTCCCAGGATATTTATATGAATATGTCTATTTTTTCTGTGCCTGGATGTAATTATCTATATAAGTATGTATTTAAAAGTAGTAAAAGTATGTAGTATATCAGCTATCTGGTTACCATTTCACTTACTGCTTAATTTGGAATCAGATTGGCCGTGTGTGAAAAATGTCCCAGGATATTTATATTCATAAATATATGAGTTGGTCTAAAGATATAGGCACCATTATGATCAACAGTGGTTTTATTGCCTCTGATAAAAGAATAATTTTGTATAAATATTAATATTGACAATTCATGAAATTATCAATGATTTTGTATGATTTGATCCTATTATAAGATCATCATCATCATCAGCTCATATTCGTCTCCACCGAGGAGCTCGAGCCTCCCCTAACATCAATGAGGTTTTATAGGCCATAGTCCACCACGCCTAGTGCGGATTGGCGGACTATATATGCCTTTAATTGTGACATCTCGGGCATGCAGGTTTCCTCACGATGTTGGGGGATAAAACATAAGATGCATAAATTATAAAAAACATAAGCTAATTCAGTACTTTTATGAATATTATATTCATTTTCTGGGCAGTTAAAAACATATAAATTTGTAATAATATCCAGGAATACAATATTTTTTTTTTGTGTTGTATAATGTATGAAAAATATTTTTAATAAACATATGTTAGCATTTATCTTAAATTAATTAGGAACTTAATAAAATAATGAGATTTGGATTTTATAAATTGTATTAAGAATGTGAAATTACTTTTACTAGTATTTTAATGCTACAGTCATTTACATTTAATATTAACTATAAGTTAATTTGAAATATTTTATAATTATAATATTTTTTTTTTATTATTTTCTTTTATTTATTACCTGTACAGTACCCATTTTAGCTCAGTGGCGAACGAACTGATTCACGACCATAAGGAGACAGGTTCGAATCCCTGGCTCAAACCTCTGAGTAATAATCCTAACTAATATTATAAATGCGAAAGTAACTCTGTCTGTCTTGCTTTCACGCTTGAACTACTGAACCGATTTTAATAAAATTTTCTACACAGATAGTCTAGCGCCTGAGAAAGGACATAGGCTTCTTTTAATCCCGGGAAAATTGAAGATCCCCCGCGATTATTATAAACGCGAAAGTTTTTGACGATATTTGTTATCTAGTCAATCAAGCCAAAACGGCTGTTTATATCAGGATGAAATTCTAAGCATATAGACTCTTTGGGGAAATTTAATAACCCCTAACCCAATCCTAAATATAAAATTCTCGTGTCACAATGTTAGTTACCATACTCCTCCGAAACGGCTTAACAGATTTTTATTAAATTTTATATGCATATTCATTCAGTAGGTCTGAGAATCGGCTACTATCTATTTTTGATACCCGGCTACTATCTATCTGTGATCACGGGAACGGGAACTACGCGGGTGAAACCGCGGGGCGGCAGCTAGTTATAATATATATTTGAATAGTACCTAATAGTAAGTCAAAAGGTTTTTAGAGGGTCGGCAACGCACCCGTGATTCAGGTGTTGCAGGTGTCATAGGCTGCGGTAACCGCTTTCCATCAGGTGGGCCGCATGCCTGTTTGCCACGGTCGTGGTATAAAAAGAAAACTACGGGATAGGTTTTAGCATTTACCAAAGTATAGTTTAGTACTAAGAGTAACAGAGATCTTATTTTTTTTTGGGTGGTATTTAATACTCATCATCATCGTCTTGCCCTTATCCCACCTTAGGTGGGGTCGGCACAACATGTCTTCTTCTTCCATTCTCCTCTGACAGTCGTCATCTCAGCACTCACTCCTTTCTTACTCATGTCATCTTTCACACAGTCCATCCATCTTTTCTTTGGTCTACCTCTGCTAATATATCCATCCACTTCCAATCCTAACATTCTTCTCGTCACATGACTATCATCTCTCCGCATTACATGCCCGTACCACACATTGTATTTAATACTGTTACTGTAAATTCCCTTTTTTCAATTAAAATATTCGAAATTACCACCAAAAATACAATATTGCACACCGACGCACCCTAACCTAAGAATAATTTGTATGCAAATCAGTATTTTTGTTTTACGCTGAGTAATATTGTTTCAAAATGAGTATATTCTGTGGTTTCAGCTAGACTTTCGTTGTAAATTAGATAAAAAGCCATCAGTTTTTGATGAATTTTCAAGTACAACATGTTTAGGTAATCAAATAGTTAATTTGTAGTACAAAGTCATTTATTTGATATGCAGTAGGTTATTAGTGGAATTTTGTTTGCTTAAATTTCGAAATAGAGGTGCAGTTAAAAATTCCCCTTTTCCCAAAGTCCATTTTCAAGGCCACACGACACTCTCGATCCAGGGCAAGTACCTAATACTCCACTCTAGAGTATATCCCGGGCTGGCCCGATACACCACAGGGTCGTCCAAATGACGTCACACCAATTATAGTGTGAATACATCTGAGGCCTTTATAAGAGTCCACCTGGAGGGGCCCACCGCTGTCGCCCTGGAAATAGACAAAAAATATATCACACTAATATAAAGGCAAAAGTTTGTGAGTGTCAGAGAGAGGCAGAAATTTGGTATGGAGTTAGCTGATACCCCGGGATTGACACATATGCTACATTTTGATTTGATTTGATCCCTAAAATCCCAGCGGTTTCCCCCGCGTACCGAACGAACGTACTGATTTAGATGATTTAGATGAAATTTGGAACACAGATGGTTTATAGCCGAATCAATACATAGACAACGTTTTTCCCGGGAAAATTTAAGGTCCCCAGGGAACGCGGGTATAAAACCACTAGTCTAGCATAGGTATTCAGTAGGTCTAAGAATCGGTCTATTCTATCTATTTTTGATACCCCTAACTAAGTGATCAAGAGAATGGGAACAACGCGGGAGAAACCGCAGGGCGGTAGCTTGTTGTTAGTATAAATTTGAGGTACATACTTCACAGGTGTCTTTAGGAGCATCGAGATCTCCAAAGCACATCTGAGTGGTGTGGTTGTAGCCGTGCTTGTGTGTGCGGTGTGGGGGGTACGACTCCTTACACCGGTCGCTGGAGAACTTCTGAAGAGTCACCTGTTATCAATATAGAGAAAATGTCTCAAGGTTAAAGCAGTGCCGGATCAAGCAAGCGCTGGGCCTGTGGCAAATATTATAGAGGGGCCCTGATGAGCTGGTAAAGAAACTCAAAAAGATACGATCAGGCGAAGGAATTATGAACGGCGGGGAAGATTGTTCATAAGTGCTCATTTAAATAAAAAATCTGACGGCGAAAGGAACTTGCCTTTGAATGTGACATCTCGGGCATGCAGGTTTCCTCATGACGTTTTCACTCACCGAAAGCCAGTGGTATCCTTATAGTATCTCTACGTATATTATTTTACTCAGGATTTGAACGTCCACTTAAAACTAAAACTCATCATCATTATCAGCTCATATACGTCTCCATCGAGGAGCTCGAGCTTCCCCTAACATCGAGAGGGTGTCCATAGTCCACACGCGGCCTAGTGCGGTGCGACTTCACATGCCTTTAATAGTGACATCTCGGGCATGCAGGTTTCCTCACGATGTTTTCCTTCACCGAAAGCCAGTGGTATGAATCCGTACGTAAACTAAAACTTACAGTCTGTAAATTGTCAGCTAAATCTCCCATATTTTTTAGTGCTCCCCATCCAGTTGCCTTTGCTGTATCGTCATATACTTGATCATCGTTTCCTATATGAAGACACGCCGGCAATATTTCATTTGCAAAAGTTATTCTGCAATCGGATATAATCGGACATAATTATATTTTCTAGGTAAAATTAAATAAATAATCAAACAAAAAAATTAAACTAATGTATGGAGTTCTTCATGAATGTAGTGAATAGATTTTTACGGGGTCGGCGCCGCTTGAGTGACGCCCCTAGTGTTGCAAGCGCCCATTGGCTGCGGTAACCGCTTTCCATCAGGCTGACTGTATGCCGGTTTTTTTTATACCACCTTTGTAGTATAAAAAAAAACCTGCGACATTTTTCACACACGTGCAATTTGGTTCGAAACTAAGCAGAGCTTGTGATATGGTAACTAGATAGCTGATATACGACTTTTAAATACATACCTACATATATAGATAATTACATCCAGACACAGGACAAACAGACTTATTCATGCATACAAATGTTTGTTCTGGGTGGGATTCAGACCCAGGCTTGAAAGTCAGGGTCACTAACCTCAAAGCTGTCTGACACTACTTTTTGGTACTTTTCATACCGGAGAACTTCCATTTTCCCGGGAAATGTGGGTACTTACATGTCTTCAGTCTCCAACAACGCGATGTCATGGTATTTACTGGGTGGCTTGTAGTCAGGGTATCGGATTATCCTTTTCACGCTATATTTCAACCAAGTTGATGGTGGATCTGTTCTCTTTAGTATCCCTAAGGCTACGTATTTTACTGGACCTCTAAAAGACCATAAATAACTTAACACTTATATATAAACAAATATCCCGGGACATTTTGCACACATGGCCAATCTGATTCCAAACTAAGCAGAGCTTGTGATATGATAACCAGATAGCTGATATACTACATACATAGTGCAACTTCGTTAGTGTCACTTCCCCGTTTTTGCTACATTTTGCATTGTTGCTCCGCTCTTTTTGTCTGTAGCGTGATGATATATAGCCTATAGCCTTCCTAGATAAATGGACGATTCCGCTTCGAGCCGTCGCACCGGACGGACGTTCCTTTGTGCGCCCGCACGCTGCCCGACTCGATTCCGAGAAGCCCTTTCTACCTGGCACAGGTGGCAACCCAGCCCGGATTACGGATTGGATTCGAAGAAGCTTTCATTGTTTTTATTACCTGTCGGTCGTTTTCACGATAGACAGGACCAAACACCTGTCTGTTATCAGTCGTTTTCACGATAGTAACATTCAGGCCGCCCTTCAAGGCAACTATTTTGTAAATCCACGATTTTTAGTGGTGGCTGACGGATACCTCCCGGTGCCAACGAAGTCGGTCGTGCGTGCCCCGAGCGCTCGCTTTCCCCTTCAGGGCAAAGCAAATACTCGGACGGGGCTGGATCAGTTGGCCTTGGGGTATTCCCTAGTCAACCCCAGCTATCTCCTCCTCCCACCCTACCCTTTCCCTACCATCCCATCCCTTGGTGTTTGTTTGGGTGTGCGGACCACGGTCCAATAACATCCCTGCACCGAGGCTGTTAGGAACCCGTCTGCACAATAAGATTGGCAGAGGGAGACAAGCTTAGGGCTCACTATAGGCACTCACCCCTCTGACCTACACCCGGTCAGAGGCCCATTCACCCTCACACAACCTCGGGTTACCCCACCCGAGGCGTTAGACGGTTAGGTCTAGCTTAGGGCGACCGCCTGCAGTTTCTTGTGACTTCTTCTCGCAGGAACGCCCCGCGTAACGAAGTCACCAGGTAGTTTTCCTCGCTAGCATAGGTATTTGTTAGCCCTTAAGGATACGCGACCGGCCACTATGGCCGCGTCGCAAAATTATTCAGGCGGGTCTCCTCCACTAACACTGGAGGAGATCCTAGAGAGCCAGCCCGAGATCTACGGCGACCTCGTCTTAGATTTCGGGCCGGATCGCATTCCGATCCCGACCGCCCTTCAGGCAAACGCGTCCGAACGCGAACGCGTCATCGCTGACGCACGTGTACGCTCAGTAGTGCGCAAAGTTCCGATATGGAGCCCCACTACCTTTTCGCGGCCTCCCTCAGAGGCTAGCTCGCGATCGCGCTCGCCGGTCCGCGCCCCATCCGCGATGTCGGCTCACTCAGAGTCCGAAGGCGACGTCGAGTCTGAGGAAGCTCAGACGGAATCGCCCGCCACCTCCCCCGCCTCCGTCATCGCCTCTTCCTCGTCGGAAGAGGATTCGCCGCTAAACGTCCCCAAAGGGGGCAAACGCAAGCGTGGCAAGAAGGCCACCAACGCCGTCGTTGCGAAAGCAGCGAAGGTAGCGGACCCCTCTCCGCCCGCGAGCCCAGCCCCCGCCCCCGCCCCCGTTCTCGTCGCGAAGGTCGCTTCTCGACCCCCGTCTCCAATGGAGACTCAGACGGCACCGGCCGCCACGTCCCCGCCTTCAGCGGGAAACGAACCGGCAGTTTCCGCTTCAAGGAAGCTAGCCCCTCCCCCTCCGATCTTCCTCCAAGATAAGGGGAAATGGACATCGGTGTCCTCGTGGTGCAACGAGCACCACATCGCATACACGTCGGCTCGGCCTACCGAGCACGGCATCAAAATTACGGTCGTGTCCTCCACCGACCATCGTCAGCTTACAAAAATTCTCCGCGAACGTAGTGTGCCTTTCCACACTTACGCCCTCCCCGAGGAGAAAGCCCTCCGCGTAGTAATCCGTGGCGTCCCAAAAGAGATCAGCACGGACGACGTAAAGACCTCCCTTCAGGAGCAGTCCCTCCCTATTATATCAGTACACCGTATGTACAAGGGCCGCGCCGGCCTCCCGTACAATATGGTCATCGTCGCCCTCGAGCCGAACGCGGCGGCGAAAGCCATATTTAAAATCCGAACGGTATGCCATCTATCGGGCATACATGTAGAGCCTCCGCGAAAAAACAACTACCCGTCACAGTGCCACAGGTGCCAACTGTACGGGCATTCGTCGCGAAATTGCTACGCCACACCCAGGTGCGTCAAGTGCCTGGGAGATCACGGCACTCCGGAGTGTCCGCGTCCTAAAGAAATTTCGGAACAAACCGAAAAGCCCGCGTGCGTCCTGTGCCAAACGGTAGGGCACACAGCTAATTACAGGGGGTGCTCGAAAGCCCCGCGTCCTAAACCGCGTACCGCGATCCCGCCCCTAATGAGGCGCCCGCTAGTTCTCGCGAACGGCGAGGTGGTCCTCGCCCCGCAGCGTCCGTCCCCGTGGACGAAGGTCAATTACGACCGCAACTTCCCGGCCACAGTGGCGAAAACAGCAAGCGCACCTTCAGTGCCAAAGGTGCCGTCGGCGGCACCTATCGCGACGCCCGCCCCCGCTCCCAAGCCTTCTGCTTGGGAAAAACCCCTTATTCCGCGGCCCTTAATCGCGCCCACACCTATTAAACCCCGCGAAACGCCGGTTAAACCCCGCGAAACCCCCGCGCCCGCCGTAAACAACGCACAGTGTGAAGATACGGACTTCGCACTGGTAGAACGATTCGTCAGCTCAATCGATTTTGACGAAATCGAGAACTTCGCGGATCAGATCCGCAAAAATGAGGGCAACGGTATGGCCCTCGCCTTAGTAGCCATGCGATTCCGGAAAATCGCACAGTCTCTTGCGTCATTTAAAATCAACGTATAATGGATAATACATCTGTAACGTGTAGAGTCAAACCCAGATCCCTAATAGTAGGCTACTTCAATGCCAACGGCATTGCAGGTCAACGCGAGGAGATAGCAATCTTCCTCCGGGACCATCAGATAGACGTGTTACTTGTTCAAGAGACCTTTTTGAAACCCTCGCACAGGGAACCTAGAATTGCGAACTACTGCGTGGTACGTAACGATAGGCTAGATTCCGCCCTAGGCGGGACCCTGATCTACTACAGAAGGTCCTTGCACTGTACGCCGCTCGATCCTTCTCCCAACCTCCAGTACATTGAGGCGTCGGTATGTCGGCTCGGCATGACCGGTCATGATTCGATCACATTAGTGTCCGCGTATCTATCTCCGACTTCTACCCGTTCGTTGCTCCGGAGCGACTTAGAGTTAATTTTTAGTCTCGGTAGCTCTGTCATAGTGGCGGGCGACCTTAACGCAAAGAATACCATCTGGAATTGCGTCGCATCGAATTCCAGAGGTAGACTCCTTGAAACTCTTTTAGTGCCGTTAAACATAGATTTGATAGCGCCCCTCGAACCGACTCATTTTCCCGCGAACTTAGACCATAGACCAGATATATTAGATGTTGTACTGTTACAAAATGTGAACTTACGTTTGCACGGCATAACAGTACATCATGAATTAAATTCGGACCACCGACCTGTGATCGTAGAATTCATGCCGCGAGTAGGCGCCCCCGATCCAGGTCGACCCTCTCCCACCAAAATTTCGACGGACTGGGCTAGGCTAGGCGAAAGCCTCAAGTCAACCTCGTCCGTTCACTTAGATAAAATCCCCGATAATATCGTCACCGCGGACGACGTAACAGGCGCAATCGACTGCCTAACAGATCACGTGCAATCGTTAGTTAACGATTGCTCACGGACAGTGCCGGACACGAGCGATCGTAAATGGCAAATGCCCGTTGACATACGTGAACTGATTAGGCGGAAGAACGCAATCAAGCACGTGGACGATCGTCGTCCGATGATACATGTCCGGGCTCATCTGCGCGCTCTCCAACGGGCCATCAAGGACCGCGTGGACGAGTGGCGTCAGACGTGTTGGGACCGTACCCTCGACGACCTCGAACCATCACATCAAGCCTTCTGGCAGTTATCGCGTAAATTTACTAAGAATACCATAGTTCCGGTACCTCCCCTCTCGCGTCCAAATCAACCTCTCGCGTTTGAAAGTGACGAAAAATCCGAATGCCTCGCCGACAGCCTGGCGCTTCAATGTACTCCTAGTTCTCTCCCGGTCGACCCGCGTCACGGGGAGCTGGTTAATTCAGAAATAGAACGGAGAGCTTCACTCCCGCTAACTCAGCCTTCCGCTGAGCCATCAGTAGCCACAGTAGTCGACGCCGATGAGGTAACGGAGCCCATACCCCCCGTGACCCCTGAGGAGGTCGAATCTATCGTCAAGAACTTGCACCCGAGGAAAGCCCCGGGGCCAGATAAAATCACCAATAAGGTGATCAAGTTATTCCCAGCCACTCTTATAGTGCTTTTAACCTCTATTTTTAACGCTGCCCTCTCTTGTAATTTATTTCCACAACAGTGGAAGGAAGCCACCGTGATAGGCATTCATAAGCCCGGCAAACCTAGATCCGAGCCCTCCAGTTATCGCCCCATAAGTCTGCTCAACGTCATGGGCAAGATTTATGAGAGGCTTCTTTATATTAGACTCAAAGCCTTTGTAGACGCAAATAAGCTCATTCCTGACGAACAGTTTGGTTTTCGAACCAAACATTCGTGTGTTCAACAAGTCCATCGTATTGTCGAACACGTCTCAAGTAAATTCATGCGCGGTCAGAAAACAGGTATGCTCCTCTTCGACGTGGCGAAGGCATTCGACAAGGTGTGGCACGAAGGCTTAATTTATAAGCTTTACACCATGGGTGTCCCACCTAGACTCGTGACCATCTTACGAGACTTTCTGTCGAACCGCCAATTTCGCTACCGAGTCGAGGGCGTTCTGTCTTCCCCTCACCCTATACGTGCCGGAGTCCCTCAGGGTTCGGTACTTTCCCCCCTATTATTCACGCTATTCACCAGCGATATGCCCAGGTTAGATAAATTCACTAACTTAGCCCTTTTTGCGGATGACACCGCCATATTTTGCTCAGGCACTAGCCCTCAGAATATCACTAGGAAACTCCAACGTGCAGCCAACGCCTTAGGCGCTTGGTTCCGCAAATGGAGAATAGAAATAAACCCCTCCAAAAGTCAGGCAATTCTCTTTCGCAGACCCACCGGTCGTGGTAGTCGCTCTAGAGACCTCCCCTCGACACCAGTAACGCTCTTCGGCGAATCGATCCCCTGGGGTAGGTCAGCCAAGTACCTGGGCGTAACTCTTGACGATAGATTGGGCTTCCGGCCACACATAAAGGCGGTACGCGCGCGTGCTGCCTTTGTGATGGGTCGGCTCCATTATCTCCTCAATTCAAAATCTAAGCTTTCGTTAAAATGTAAAGTTAGACTCTATACCGCGTGTATTCGTCCAATTATGACGTACGCTAGTACGGTCTTCGCTCAGGCTTCTCCTACGCGCTTAAAGCCACTTCAAGTTTTACAGAACCGGTTCATGCGTAAAATCACGGGTGCCCCGTGGTACGTTCGCAACGTCGACTTACACATCGACTTAAAATTGCCGACCATCAGGCAATTCATGAAACGGGCCTCTCGTCGCTATTTCGATTCCGCCGCTAACAGCAGTAACCCGTTAATCGTGCAAGCTGCTAGCTACACGCTATCCCGTATATCCAGCGTACGCAGACCAAGAACCGTCCTTGCCGAGTCTGACGACGATACTACCAAAATTCAAGACCAGCTTGCAGCCGGTAACTCAGCTCGCGATACACAACCCCACACTAACACACAAATCCGATTCCGTCCTCGCCGGCGAGGACCGTCGCGACGTCCCACCCAGTCTCGTCTTGTTAGTGCGGCCCGTGCCGCAGCAACGACCCAGCCCGTTCCCTAAATAATCATGTCAAGTGAGTCCCCACTTTCCCCAGTGACGCCCTGAGCCGAGGCACGGTCCCGCAGGGGACACCCTCAGCGCTGTCGCTTAAATTTTCCTTCGGTTGAGAGCCCTCTGCGCTCACCGAAAAAGTCCGCGTAACGGTGTAAAAGCCATCTGAGGCTGTCACCTTCTAGTCCATTCAAAAAAAAAAAAAAAAACTAGATAAATGAGCTAACTAACACTGAATTTTTTTTTTAAATCGGACCAGTAGTTCTGAACGTAGAAGTAGATAAGTAGATACATTAAATTAAATAGATAAAGTAATATAATTTAAAAAATATAGTAAGTCTTACAATTGAGGGCTGGCAGTACAGTGTCCTGCGGTCAGTATGAACCTGTCACTGATCAAGGTCCCGCCACAATGCCACTCGGCTGAATCCAAGTCTGGACCATAGCCCAATAAAGCCTAAAAGAAACATAAAATTAATAGCGCGGGAAAAAATAATTGTAATGGCGGCATTTAATTTATATCCGCATTAATCTCAGCAATCCTTACATATTTTAGCTTTGTAATTAAACATTAATTAAACTTAAACAAGTTAAATTATATTATGTATATCGGCGTAATTATAATAGTTTGTCATTTAAACTCATAAATTGATTATTCTAAAATCAGTAAATTAATTACCTTAAGTTTATTACGATGTCAGATTAACGTTAAACAGCAAATCACTATTATTGTTATTGTAATGTTTCAATACTTAACCTAAAAACATGAACACGTGCACGTGAGTGGGGCGAGCACTATAAATACGACCGCATCGTCGGCGGTCGGACATTCACGTTTGAGCCGCTGAACAGTAAAGACCTCTCAGTGACGTCATTACGCTGTTTACTTAATAATCACAGTTTTGGATCATTTTGTGAAGTTTCATTTCTGAAGACCCAAAAATGAGTCATCATAATGAAGACCACCTTTGTGACGTCAGCAATGCTGACGTCACACTTTTTAAAAACACTTCGGGGGTTTTTCCCTCGTCATCAGAAGTGGGATTGCAAGAAACTCCTACCCAAGCCACTGCCTCGTCAGCTCGTTCACAACCTGATCAACCGGAACCAACCATCACCCAGCAACGGGAACCTGTGTTGGTCACCGATACACCTTTTGAACCTGTACTCCAATCGAGACCTCAAGCGTACCCTCACCATGGAATACAGATGGATGGGATGCCACCACAATTTATGATGCAAATGATGCAGATGATGCAGAAAATGTCGGAGCGCTTATGTGCTCCACCTACCGAAGCAAAAATAAGGATCAAAGACATCTACTTACCGTCATTCGACCCGGACACCCATGTCGGTGTACGAGAATGGTGCCAGCATATCGATCAAGCGATCGAAGCATACAAGCTGGATAATTTCGATATCCGCATGAAAGTTTGCAGCCTGTTAAGGGGACGTGCAAAAATGTGGATCGATGATTGGATGGTTACTACTACTACGTGGGAAGAGTTGAAGAAAAACCTCATTACCACGTTTGAACCTGAAAATAGATACTCCCGGGACATTATCATGTTCAGAGAGCATGCCTATGACTCCTCTAAGGACATCGCGGAGTTCTTATCACGAGCTTGGATTCTGTGGAGAAGAGTCACCAAAGATAAACTGGGGGACGAACACGCTGTGGAAGCAGTAATTGGATGCGTTAACGATGAGCGCCTGCGTATCGAACTGTTGAATGCCAGGGCAACTACTGTCCCTGAGCTGATCTCAGTTGCAACATCCATACGAAAGAAGCGTGCTCACCCAAGCTCCAGTTCCACAACACAAAACAAACGCCCACGTTTTTCTGAAAATGCACCATCTACATCAAGCTGCCGTATATGTAAAAAGACAAACCACACTACCGACAATTGCAAATTCAAATCTTTGCACCATAAACCTGAAGCTATCAACAAGGATTCAAATGCAACTACCACACCTACATGTACGTATTGCAAAAGAACGGGTCACACTTATGAAACTTGCTTCAAACGGGAACGTTCGTTGACTTCAAACGTGAACTGCGTAGCAAGCAGTAAGCTGGCCCCTATCACCATCAAAATAGCAGACAAGATTTTGCAAGCGGTCTTTGACAGCGGGGCGGAGTGCTCAATTATCAAGGAGTCCATTGCTGCAGCTTTACCTGGTCAAAGGAAACCAGTAGTAAATTATTTGAAGGGGATTGGACAATTCCCCGCTTTATCGCTAACCAAACTTACAACTGTATGCGTTGTAGACGTCATCAGTGTCGAGCTAGAGTTTTACATCTTGCCCGACAATGAAATGTCAACAGACATTTTAGTGGGAATGAATTTGATTTATGACACTAATCTAAGTGTGATAATCACATGCAACGGGACGAAGCTTTTTCATAACATGAAAACGCTCGTCAATCATGTGAGTAAGAGTTCTTCTCTCTTTAACAACTTGGACCATGACCTAACCAATGAAGATGAAATCGTGCAATTACGTCAACTTCTGAATAAATACGAACACCTATTTATTCGTGGATATCCGAAGACACGAGTCAACACTGGCGAACTTGAGATTAGACTGAAAAACCCTGATAAATTCGTAGAAAGAAGACCATACCGCCTCAGCCCAGTTGAACGTGAAAAGGTTCGCAACATAATTCAAGAACTTCTGGAACATAACATAATTCGTGAGAGCAAATCTCCCTACTCAAGCCCCATCATACTGGTCAAGAAGAAGAATGGTGACGACAGACTTTGTGTAGACTTTCGAGAACTTAACTCGAATACTCTGCGTGACCATTATCCACTTCCGTTGATATCTGATCAAATTGACCAGTTGGCGAATGGTCATTTCTACACAAGTCTTGATATGGCAGCCGGTTTTCATCAGATTCCTATTGGTGAGACCTCAATAGAGAAGACTGCCTTCGTTACACCAGATGGACTGTACGAATATCTCACCATGCCGTTTGGTTTAAGCAATGCTTGTTCAGTATACCAGCGGTGCATCAACAGAGCTCTGCAATCATTGCTGGGAACAGCTGCACAGGTTTACGTAGATGATGTGTTGAGCAAATGCGCAGATTTTGCTGAGGGAATCTCTCACTTGGAACGGATCCTCATAGCTCTACAAGATTCTGGATTTTCTATCAACGCAGACAAATGCAGTTTCTTCAAAAGAACAATTGAATATCTTGGAAATGTCATTTCTGATGGACAAGTACGACCGAGTCCACGAAAAGTAGAGGCTCTCGTCAAAGCTCCAATACCCAAAACTGTCAAGCAGGTCAGGCAGTTTAATGGCCTGGCAGGTTACTTCAGGAAATACATTCCTGACTTTTCTCGTGTTATGCTACCTTTGTACGAGTTAACAAAACAAGGAGCTGTTTGGACATGGTCAGACAAGCACGAGAAAGCACGTAACACAATCATCGAATGCCTTACGTCCACTCCAGTACTGACATTATTCCAAGAAGAAGCACCCATCTTACTATACACGGATGCCAGCAGCCTTGGATTTGGTGCAGTACTGGTCCAAGTGATCGATGGACGTCAACATGCAGTTGCGTTTATGAGCATGAGAACCACGGAAGCTGAAAGTCGCTACCACTCCTACGAGTTGGAAACCCTGGCAGTAGTACGAGCCATAAAGCACTTCCGCCAGTATCTCTACGGGCGAAAATTCACCGTGATAACGGATTGCAATGCATTAAAAGCATCCAAACATAAAAAGGATCTCCTGCCAAGGATTCATCGTTGGTGGGCATTCCTGCAAAATTATAACTTCGAAGTAGAGTACCGCAAAGGTGAACGTCTTCAACATGCTGATTTTTTCAGTAGAAACCCAACTGAGTTAACTGTTAATGTTATGACGAGAGACTTAAACTGGCTAAAAATTGAACAGCGACGGGACGATAAGCTGCGACCAATAATGGATAGCCTCAGAGACAACAACCCAGTAGAAGACTATGTCTTGGAGGACGACGTTTTGAAGAAAAACGTTAATGATCCTGTCTTCGGTCAACAGCTTAGTACAGTCGTTCCCGAATCCTTTCAATGGAGCATCATAAACTCTTTTCACACTGCACTAAAACACACCGGTTGGGAAAAGACGCTTCAGAAGATCAGAGAAAGTTACTGGTTCAACAAAATGAGTTCTACTGTTCGAAGATTTGTTGATAACTGCGTGATATGCCGAACATCCAAAGGCAGATCGGGGGCAATTCAAGCCCAACTACACCCGATACAGAAACCAACGGCTGCCTTCCAAGTAATTCACATGGACATAACAGGGAAATTGGGAACTCCAGATGACCAGCAGTACGTGATAGTCACCATCGACGCTTTCTCAAAGTACGTTTTACTATATTTTAGCACCAACAAAAACCCACACAGCACATTAGCTGCCCTAAAACGTACTGTGCATCTATTTGGTGCACCGGTCCAAATCATAGTCGATGGAGGAAGAGAGTTCCTTGGTGAATTCAAAGAGTACTGTGACCAAATTGGAATAAATATCCACGCAATTGCTCCAGGAGTCAGCCGAGCAAATGGCCAAGTAGAAAGGGTCGTTGCGACCCTAAAGAATGCATTGGTAATGATCAAAAATTTCGAAACAGAACAGTGGCACACCGTACTTGAAGAACTTCAACTGGCATTGAACTGCACAACACATCGAGTCACCGGTGTTGCTCCACTGACACTTATTACACAGCGAAAGCACTGTGTACCTCCTGAGCTTCTCAACCTAGTTGATATTGACAACGAAACAATTGATATTGAAGCTCTTACACAACAAGTACAGCAGAAAATGATTCGTTCCAGCGAACAGGACAGACAACGCTTCAACCTACATAAGGCCAAGATCCATCATTTCCAAAGAGGAGACTACGTGTTGATTAAGAATAATCCCCGCAACCAAACATCGCTAGACCTTAAATTTAGCGAGCCGTATGAGATCTGCAGTATACTAGAAAACGACCGATATCTGGTTAAGAAGGTTGTCGGCAGAGGACGACCTCGCAAGGTTGCACATGACCAGCTGCGCCGTGCACCTCAACCTGGAGATCAGTTAACCGTATCGGCGGAAAACCAATCACCTACTCACCGAGATTCCGCACTAGATCAAAACGAGCCTATACCATCTACCTCACGAGAAAACTCACAAATACAACCGAACAACAACACATCAGAATAAGTGGTAAGTAACTACTCAATAATTTCAAATAACCTTTAACACCTACGAGACACTACGAGAACCCTACGAGACACTACGAGAACCCTACGAGACCCTCCGAGACCCTCCGAGACCCTTCGAGACCCTCCGAGACCCTCCGAGACCCTCCGAGACCCTCCGAGACCCTCCGAGACCCTCCGAGACCCTCCGAGACCCTTCGAGACCCTCCGAGACCCTCCGAGACCCTCCGAGACCCTTCGACTCTCCGAGACCCTTCGACACTCCGAGACCCTCCGAGAACCTCTTAAAACCTTATTAGCATTGATATTCTGGAACTTACATAACAGATGCCTATTGTTGCAAAAAACTACAAAATATAAAGCAACGTAAGTTGCTTACAGATTTCCAACCCAAAAGTTACAGATATCACGTCGAGAATCAAGGAGGCTGGTGCAGAGCGCGCACCGCCTGTCAGAATGGCCGTATCGGCGTAATTATAATAGTTTGTCATTTAAACTCATAAATTGATTATTCTAAAATCAGTAAATTAATTACCTTAAGTTTATTACGATGTCAGATTAACGTTAAACAGCAAATCACTATTATTGTTATTGTAATGTTTCAATACTTAACCTAAAAACATGAACACGTGCACGTGAGTGGGGCGAGCACTATAAATACGACCGCATCGTCGGCGGTCGGACATTCACGTTTGAGCCGCTGAACAGTAAAGACCTCTCAGTGACGTCATTACGCTGTTTACTTAATAATCACAGTTTTGGATCATTTTGTGAAGTTTCATTTCTGAAGACCCAAAAATGAGTCATCATAATGAAGACCACCTTTGTGACGTCAGCAATGCTGACGTCACACTTTTTAAAAACACTTCGGGGGTTTTTCCCTCGTCATGTATTATAGGAACTAATAATTTTAATAAATATATTTAAAAAATGGCGGATTGTTGATCAATCAAACAGCAATCCGTTTTTATCTCGAAAATCGTTATTAATTTCAACAAAATAATTGCATGTTTGTACGAGACACTTGCTGTGTCACATAGCGAAGTTTATATTTTAAAAAATATGGTCATAAAAGAATTTTTAATCCGTCTGTATTTCAGAAATGTGATTTTATTGTGGTACTAGCGACCTGCCCCAGCTTCGGAGGGTTCAAGGCTTATAGGTAAATCACATTAGAAACCTCCAAAATTTACAGTGTTTCTCTAACATATTATGCATGTTTTGTATAAAAACCTTCCCCTTGGATCATTTTATCTATTAAAAAGACCGCATCAAAATCCGTTGCGTAGTTTTAAAGATTTAAGAAGACATATGGACAGACAGCGGAAAGCGACTTTGCTTTATAATATGTAGAGATTAGACAGTTCTTTTAAATTATTGTAAAAGAAATATTTCTTGGCAAACATACCATGTGTGGAAACTCTCCCCTCTCCGCATCTTTCCCACCCGTGGGCAAAAGCCCATAGGCAAAGAAGTTGTGACATTTTTTTTCTGAAACCCAGGTCCTTTTTATCCCATAACTAATATGAGCCTTGCAGGGATAATTTAAATCTCGTAAATAATTTAGGCACACTGAAATTATATGAATTAAAATTAAGTGAGTAAGAGAATAAATAGAGAATACGAAATAAATAGATTTTTGTTCGAGCTACATATTTTTTTTATAAATCGCAAGAAGTTTTTTTTATAAATGTAATAGTGATCATAGTGATCGGTCCAGTAGTTTAGGAGCAAAAAAATATATATACAATAAATGTTAACAAAAATTCTTTTAAACTAAAACCACTATCCTACAAATATTACAAAAGCGAAGGTATGTGAATTTCGATGTTTGTTACTCTTTCACGTAAAAACTAAGGAACTGATTTGGATGAAATTTTGAGCACAGATGGTTTACAACCTGGATTAACACGTGAGCGTATTTTTATCGCGGGAAGATGGAAGATGCTCCAGGGACGCGGGTGAAACCGCGGTAATACACTAGTACTATATACAACAAACCAAAACCACCATATTCATGATGATGATGATGCAACTCTAAAACTACTGTACTGATTTTGAAAATCTTTCATTAGAAAGCTACATTATCAGGGAGTAACATAGGCTATATTTTATCCTCGTATTCCCACGAATACGCGAATTTCAGCTAGTTTTAAATACAAATAAGAATCACTAACTGTCCCAAGCTTTTCGACCATTTTTATGCAGCAAATGGCCAGTTGGATCTTGGACTATCAGTCTGAAAAAAAAAATAATTTACAACTAGTTTTCTTAAAATTTCTTATTTTCCTCGTGACTATAATTTTTTTTCATTCATAAGAACCTTCGAACAATAACAAACACGACAAAAAAAGAATAAGCCACGTCGGGCCAGCCGTTCACGCGTGATGCCGTGACCAAGGGAAATAGGGGTTCATTCAGTAACGGATTAACCCTTAAACAAATTAAGCAATTGCCACCAGAAGAAGCACAAAAAAATCCATCCTTAGGGCATCGCGTCTCACTCTCACGTCACCAAAAACGGTTTAAAGACCGATTCTAGTTGACATAAGGATAAGGGGCCCCATGGGCGCGGATTGCTTGGGGCATCAAGAAGTCTCAAAATCTTTTTTATTCAAATAGGCCTCAATAAAGCACTTATGAATAGTCACTATTAATGCTCGGTTCTGATAGTAGTTTTTACTGAGAAGAGCCGGCAATAAACTCAGTAAGTAATTACTCTTTTCAAAAACCAACTTACATCTAATACAATAGTGATTTTTACAAAATGTGAAATAGCTTGTAGCGAGCATTTCACTGCCAAGGGTCTTTTTCTAACAAGTAATCAGATCACTATAAAACCCCTTTTGATATAAAGTTTTCTTCACTACCTGCTTAAATTTATAGATTGGTAAATCCTGAATATCTTTAGGTAGTTTGTTGAAGAAGCGTATACATTGCCCCTTAAATGAATTTTTGTCTTTAGTAAGTCCAGTTACAGGAATAGCGAGTTTGTGCTTGTATATATCGCACATACGGTACTATTATGCAAATGATGTAATATTCAGGAGAAGCATTTGAAAATTCAACATCATATTATAACGTACGTTCTTCACTTAACCAATAAAATGATACTAATATTTAAACTGCCACTTTAGTTTGTCCGCGTAAGGGTGTAACAGCCATCAGAGGCTAACACCTTCTAGTCACATCAAAAAAAACTGCAACTTTAAACATAATTTTAAAGTGAAATTCCAAGTAAGACAAATATTACTTACGTTAAATTGACATTGGTTTTACAGTCGGTACAACACACGATGTCCGTCGAATCTTGATTTGAACAAAACTATAAAGTAAATAATTAAATAATATCCCGGGACATTTTTCACACACGGCCAATCTGATTCCAAACTAAGCAGAGCTTGTGATATGGTAACCAGATAGCTGATATACTACATATACTACTTTTAAATACATACTTATATAGATATTTACATCCAGACACAGGATAAACAGACATATTTATCCATACAAATGTTTGTCCTGAGTGGGATTCGAACCCACGACCCGCGGCTTGAGAGTCATGGTCACTAACCACAAAGCCAACCGGGCTGTCAAAGTAATAAAAGATATTCAGTAAAACAGATTAATATAATCACGATTTGACACGAACAACTTCGTTAGCATCACTTGCCCGCTTTTGCGGAGTAAGGAATCAGATTGGCCGTGTGTGATAAAAGTTCCGGGATATTTATTTGAGACTAGCTGCCTCCCCGCGGTTTTACCCGCGTAGTTCCCGTTCCCGTGGGAATACAGGGATAAAATACAGCCTATGTTACTCGGGGATAATGTAGCTTTCTAAAGGTGAAAGAATTTTTGAAATCGGTCCAGTAGTTTCGGAGCCTATTAATTACAAACAAACAAACAAACAAATCTTTCCTCTTTATAATATTAGTATAGATGATAGCTCTGTGCCTACTGCAATATTACAAAGACTTCAAACTTCTGTATGAAACATTGATAGAATTCTTTGTGGTACCTTTAAAGGTGGTTTTTGGCTTACCTGCGGCTGTTTATTGTCGTCTAATAGATCCTTCATAGCCCATGGACATTGGTCTAATCGAACACATGTCCCAGGATATTCATTTACAGTACAATTTGCACCTAAAACCAAGTGTTAGACTTTGACTATTCATAAGGCCTCATCATCATCATCAACAGCTCATACGTCTCCACCGAGGAGCTCGAGCCTCCCCTAACATCGAGGGGTTTTAGGCCATAGTCCACACGCGGCCTAATGCGGATTGGCGGACTTCACATGCCTTTAATTGTGACATCTCGGGTATGCAGGTTTCCTCACGATGTTTACCTTCACCGAAAACCAGTGGTGTGAATCCGTACGTAAGTTTTTATAAACTCAGAGGTACGGGCCAGGGATTTGAACCGACACCCTCATGATCGTGAGTCGGTGCATTCCCAACTGAGCCACCATGGCTTCATAAGGCCTATTTAAATAAAAATAATTTTTCATTTCACAGTGATTTATGGGGTGTATATCTGTATGTCGTGGACAAATAGTTGAACCGAGGTTTCCTTATGCTATTAAAATAAACACCAGATTAAGATTTTCACGAATGAAACCGCATTATTAAACTAGTATAATATTTACCTTCAGCCAGTTCATCACAATTCACTCGGTAAATGAATATTAAAATAAACACGAATATATGATCTATCATTTTGATACAACTTCTTGTTATAACGATATGCCACAACTTGTTTCATCTAGGATCAAGATTTTGAGGTAATACTATTAATTAAACTATTATAATGAAGTCTGCATTTATATATTCATGTCTTAGAAAGGGACAAAATAGTGCGGCGAAACGAGACAGCCTCTTGTCAAAATGGAGTTATTTTCATCTTGACCTACCAATTTGTAGGAAACGATGTTTGAAGGTTGTACATATTTCACTCTTAAGATTCTGAGCACTTCAGAATTAATAATAGCACTAAATCTATGTTATAGTCCATTCAAAATATATTTAAAGTTGTGTATATGCCAATAAATGGTTTTCTATCTTCACTAAGTTATTATTAAATTTTTATTTTAGCTACTAGCTGCCTCCGCGCGGTTTTACCCGCGTAGTTCCCGTTCCCGTGGGAATACAGGGATAAAATATAGCCTATGGTACTCGGGGATAATGTAGCTTTCGAAAGGTGAAAGAATTTTTGAAATCGGTCCTGTAGTTTCGGAGCCTATTCATTACAAACAAACAAACAAATCTTTCCTCTTTATAATATTAGTATAGATACTATGTATAGATATATGTTTATTACTCTTTCAAGACAGAACGGCTGAAGGGATCGCGTTGAAATTAATTAAGCACAGAATTAGAGTGAGTTCTGGAATAACACATAGGCACTTTTTATTCCAGGAATATTTAAGTTCCCCTGGGAACGCGCGTGAGCCGCGGAGAGCCAATATTCATCTAAACATATTCATATTTTTCGCATTATTCTTAGTATTTATATTTAATTTTGTTCTTTTAATACATGTTATTAATTAACAATTTTAATTACACAGATCTTAACGTTCATGAATACATTTTTGTTTTTATATTCGTTGTATAAATAAATAAATATCCTGGGACATTTCTCACACACGGCCAATCTGATTCCAAACTAAGCAGAGCTTGTGATATGGTAACCAGATAGCTGATATACTACACATACTACTATTAAATACATACTTATATAGAAATTTACATCCAGACACAGGACTAACAGACATATTCATGCATACAAACGTTTGTTACTAACCACAAAGCCAACCGGGCTGTATTTCTTTTATGTATCTCTATATTATCGAGAACCTCCTCCTTTGAAGACGTCAAAAAAAGAGACATCGCTAGTGGAATAATAAAACTGGATTTTAAAGCATATATTTATTAATTAAGCGACAATATTCTTAGTTATCCATTCCATGTATTGAAAGACTTTGGTGTAGACAGCTGGTACGTTTTGAGTGCCGCACTCGTAGCCAAAGCTGACGACTCCAACTATTTCTGCTACCCTACTGTTCAGGTACATGAGGGGACCACCGGAGTCACCATTGCAGGAGTCCTGAAAATGGAAAAAAAATTTAAAATCAAAAATATTTTTATTCAAATAGGCCAATATGCAAAGCACTTATGAATAGTCAGACTCTAACGCTCGGTTCGGAAGGTTGGTTTTGCTGAGAAGAACCGGCAATAAACTTAGAAAAACTTACAAAATTAAAATCTATAATCGCCTTGACTGATTCTTATGAAATTTTGTGTGTATATTCAGTATGTTTGAGAATAGGTTGTAACACTTGGAACCTTTTTCACCCAGCTCCCCCTCATCCCTATTTTTTTTAATCGATATTTCAGTATCAATACTTAATATTATAAATGCGAAAGTAACTCTATCTGTCTGTGTGTCTGTCTGTCTGTCTCGCGTGCACGCTAAAACTTCTGAACTGATTTGAATTCAATTTGGACACAGATAGTCTAGACCCTTTGAAAGGATATAGGGTACTTTTATCCGTGTTTGTTTGTTTTTTAATCCGTGTGTATTTCAGTAATCATTGTGTATTTCAGAAATGTGATTTTATTGCGGTATTAGACAGTTCTTTTAAATTATTGTAAAATAAATATTTCTTGGCAAACATACCATGTGTGGAAACTCTCCCCTCTGCGCGTCTTTCCCACCCGTGGGCGAAAGCCCATAGGCAAAGTAGCTGCGACATTTTTTTTCTGAATCCCAACGTTTTTTTATGCCATATCTAATATGATCCTTGCATGGATAATTTAAATCTCGTAAATAATTTAGGCACACTGAAATTGTATGAATTAAATTAAGTAAGACATAAACATAGATAATAAATAAATAGGTTTTTATCTAGCTAAAATTTCTTTAAAATTCTAGCATATTCAGATCGGTCCAGTAGTTTAGGAGCTTATACAATAGAAGTTTGTGAGTGTCGATGTATGGATGAATGTCACGCAAAAACTACACTACACTACACTGTTCGTGCCACATACAATATGAGTCCTAGGGACTCTCAACGAGATGAATTCAAAAATATTAATATTTTGACTGTACCTTCACAATACATCCATGAAAATTTGTTGTATGTACGTAAAAATTTACATCTTTTGCGACACTCATAGTATCAACACCAGAAATAAGCACAAACTCGCTATACCTGTAACTAGACTTACTAAAGTAAAAAATTCATTTAAGGGGCAATGTATACGTTTCTTCAATAAACTACCTAAATATATTCAGGATTCACCAATTTATAAATTTAAGCAGGTAGTGAAGAAAACTTTATATCAAAAGGGCTTTTATAGTGTATCAGATTACTTGTTAGAAAAAGACCCTTGGCAGTGAAATGCTCGCTACAGGCTATTTCACACATTTTGTAAAAAGTTTATTGCCGGCTCTTCTCAGAAAAAACAACTTTCAGAACCGAGCATTAATAGTGACTATTCATAAGTGCTTTATTGAGGCCTTTTTGAATAAAAAATATTTGATTTTGATTTTGACACAACGGATTTGGATGAAATTTTGAGCACACATAGTTTACAACCTGGATTTACATCCAATGGATTAAATGTAGTCGTTAAAGCTGTAGGGGGACGGACCACGGGAACGAAAACTACGGGTAACAGCTAGTTTTAAATAAAAATAGGAATCACTAACTGTCCCAAGCTTTTCGACCATTTTTATGCAGCAAATGGCCTGTTGGATCTTGGACTATCAGTCTGAAAGAAAGAAAATATATGACAAGTTGATCCGACAGACGTTGTCCTGTCAAAACTATGAATATTGTTGAATGAAAGCGACTGACACTTATATCAAACGCCAGTAAGTAACATTACAAAAGTTAATATAGGTATTCGCTATTTTCTTAAAATTTCCTAATTGTCCTCGTGACTATAATTTTTTTTCATTCATAAGAACCTGCTTCGAACAATAACAAACACGACAAAAAATGAATAAGCCACTTCGGTCCGGCCGTTCACGCGTGATGCCGTGACCAAGGGAAATAGGGGTTCATTCAGTAACGGATTAGCCCTTAAACAAATTAAGCAATTGTCTAGGGCATCACGTCTGGGGGGCACCAGAAGAAGCACAAAAAATCCATCCTTAGGGCATCGCGTCTCACTCTCACGTCACCAAAAACGGTTTAAAGACCTATTCTAGTTGACATAAGGACAAGGGGCCCCATGGGCGCGGATTGCTTAGGGCATCAAGAAGTCTTAATCCGTCACTGGATTCATATTTATATATCGCACATACGGTACTATAACGTCACTTATGCAAATGATGTAATATTTCAGGAGAAGCATTTGAAAATTCAACATCATATTATAACGTACGTTCTTCACTTAACCAATAAAATGATACTAATATTTAAACTGCCACTTTAGTTTGTCCGCGTAAGGGTGTAACAGCCATCAGAGGCTAACACCTTCTAGTCACATCAAAAAAAACTGCAACTTTAAACATAATTTTAAAGTGAAATTCCAAGTAAGACAAATATTACTTACGTTAAATTGACATTGGTTTTACAGTCGGTACAACACACGATGTCCGTCGAATCTTGATTTGAACAAAACTATAAAGTAAATAATTAAATAATATACCGGGACATTTTTCACACACGGCCAATCTGATTCCAAACTAAGCAGAGCTTGTGATATGGTAACCAGATAGCTGATATACTACATATACTACTTTTAAATACATACTTATATAGATATTTACATCCAGACACAGGATAAACAGAAATATTTATCCATACAAATGTTTGTCCTGAGTGGGATTCGAACCCACGACCCGCGGCTTGAGAGTCATGGTCACTAACCACAAAGCCAACCGGGCTGTCAAAGTAATAAAAGATATTCAGTAAAGCAGATTAATATAATCACGATTTGACACGAACAACTTCGTTAGCATCACTTGCCCGCTTTTGCGGAGTAAGGAATCAGATTGGCCGTGTGTGATAAAAGTTCCGGGATATTTATTTGAGACTAGCTGCCTCCCCGCGGTTTTACCCGCGTAGTTCCCGTTCCCGTGGGAATACAGGGATAAAATACAGCCTATGTTACTCGGGGATAATGTAGCTTTCCAAAGGTGAAAGAATTTTTGAAATCGGTCCAGTAGTTTCGGAGCCTATTCATTACAAACAAACAAACAAATCTTTCCTCTTTATAATATTAGTATAGATTAGTATTAGTATAGATGATAGCTCTGTGCCTACTGCAATATTACAAAGACTTCAAACTTCTGTATGAAACATTGATAGAATTCTTTGTGGTACCTTTAAATGTGGTTTTTGGCTTACCTGCGGCTGTTTATTGTCGTCTAATAGATCCTTCATAGCCCATGGACATTGGTCTAATCGAACACATGTCCCAGGATATTCATTTACAGTACAATTTGCACCTAAAACCAAATGTTAGATTTTGACTATTCATAAGGCCTCATCATCATCATCAACAGCTCATATACGTCTCCACCGAGGAGCTCGAGCCTCCCCTAACATCGAGGGGTTTTAGGCCATAGTCCACACGCGGCCTAATGCGGATTGGCGGACTTCACATGCCTTTAATTGTGACATCTCGGGTATGCAGGTTTCCTCACGATGTTTACCTTCACCAAAAACCAGTGGTGTGAATCCGTACGTAAGTTTTTATAAACTCAGAGGTACGGGCCAGGGATTTGAACCGACACCCTCATGATCGTGAGTCGGTGCATTCCCAACTGAGCCACCATGGCTTCATAAGGCCTATTTAAATAAAAATAATTTTTCATTTCACAGTGATTTATGGGGTGTATATCTGTATGTCGTGGACAAATAGTTGAACCGAGGTTTCCTTATGCTATTAAAATAAACACCAGATTAAGATTTTTACGAATGAAACCGCATTATTAAACTAGTATAATATTTACCTTCAGCCAGTTCATCACAATTCACTCGGTAAATGAATATTAAAATAAACACGAATATATGATCTATCATTTTGATACAACTTCTTGTTATAACGATATGCCACAACTTGTTTCATCTAGGATCAAGATTTTGAGGTAATATCGTAAGTGTACCAGTCGTGGCCACGGTACCAGTAATGGCCAAAAATTAAATGAAACATCTAGAATTCGGACATGAGCGAATGTTTTTACATTGGGATCACTGTGACATAGACTTTAGACATCGAACTATCTAAGTTTAACGTTTTATTGAATTCAGTCAGTTACATGTACAAATATGCGCGAATACAAAGTGTAAGGTGATTTGAAATTGACAACGACGGCTTTTCTTAAGGAAATCGTTAAGGCGGTGAGCAGAAAGTTTCACTTGTACAATAGTATTGCTTAATTAAAATCAAAATTAGTTTTGTTTCATGTGTTAACCATAAAATAAAGATAAACTTAGACTAAGACTGGGGTATCCATTAATGAATTTTCCCTGTCCAAGACTGGGTCACAAAACTACAACTTTTATTTGTTAAATTAATTGAATCCAGCTTTGCCGTATCTCACGCGCAACACATTACAAATATTAAATAAGGACTGGACTTTACAGTTTCACTATATTCAGTGCTGAAACTTTCACAATTTTGGTAATATTTCACAAAAACCTGTTTTTTTTTCTTAACCCTTAACAACCCACAAGTGTCTTGCGGACACAATTTTGCGTTTATGTTTTCATAAAAACTAAAGTATTTATTTTTATGAATCGGCATTTTATCTAATTTATCGCCAATGTTTTACGAATCTAAATGTGCAATGAAAATATTTGTAACATGAATAATTTATTATTTTTGGTTAATAAACTAAAATAGTACTTCATCAATCCAGAAGTGTCCCACAGACACAATAACGTTTTTGTTTGATTCGCGTGTGAAGGTAGATTGTTTTTATTTATATTTAATAATAATAATAAATATCCTCCATATATATTATGTTATAATCGTAGTCTTTGTAATCGTATCACGTATCAGTGATCAGAATCTTTTGTCATAAAGTAGTAGTGTTCTAATTCGCTTTTATTCAAAGATATGGCTAAACGGCAACTAACACAAAGTGAAATTCAACGTGCCCTTGTTGAAAGTGACGATGAAAACATTTTTGTGCGTGAGTGCGATAGTGATGATGAGAATTTTGCTGTTGACCCAGCATCTGAAAACGATGACGAACAATTATGGAGTGAGAGTGATGATGTACCATTACAAGAATACGTCTCAATTGACACTTGGATCTGTGACAGCAAAACTAGTTACCCCCTATTTGGTACTTTACACCATATACCAAATCTCGGAAAAGAAGGACAAAACAGGGCGGAAAATTTAGCATACAACGTAGTCAACCAGTTATGTGAACCATACTTCCGATGTAACATAAATGTTACTTTTGATAATTATTTCACGAGTATTGATGTCACACAATCTTTGGCACAAAATGGTCTGACAATAGTTGGAACATTGAGAAAAAACAAGACGTGTATACCTCCAAATTTTCAACCAAAGAAAACCCGCGATATTGAGTCTAATGTATTTGGATTTTATAAAAATGTGACATTGGTCTCTTATGTACCAAAAAAGAATCGTGCTGTAATTTTGTTGTCTACGATGCATCATGGAAAGGAAGAAGATGTGAACAGAAACAACAAATCTGAAATAAACTTATACTACAACTCCACCAAGGGAGGTGTCGATACGCTGGACGAGATGGTTCATGAGTATACAGTTCGGCGTAAAACAAATAGCTGGCCAATTGCATTTTTTCGAAATATTATAGATGTTTTTGGCATTGCATCGCTAATTACATGAAAAAATATATATCCTGATGGGAACTCACGTAAAAAAAATACACTTAGAAAACTATTTTTACGTGAAATCGCAACCGAGTTGGTAACACCTCATATACGGAGACGAAGCACGAAAGGACTATCAAGTTACCACTTAGCAGCCATGCAAGACGTGCCAGGGTCAAATCAGGAAGCTAAACAATCATCTGAACCTGCTGCGAAAAGGAAGGAGCGTTGTTATATTTGCCTTTCGAAATTATCAAGGGCTTCTAAACAGTGTTGTGATAAATGCAATCGCAATGTCTGCTCTGAACATTCTAAAAAAAAAAAAATTTGTAATACATATCTGTAAGTAAATAAGTGTAAATATACATTACTGAAATAGATTATAATGTCTTTTTAATTTAAAATATCTTTGTTTTCTTTCACGATACCTTACATTTATAAAATTACTGCTTTTGTGACTAGTGACTGACCAGTGGTGTCCAACAGACACTACTGGTCAGTTACGTGACAAAAGCATTCTGGATAGTTAAGGGTTAAACTGGCCACCATTGGGTCATTTACCATACTATTAATTAAACAATTTTAATGAAGTCTATAATTCATGTGTTAGAAAGGGACAAAAATAGTGCGGCGAAACGAGACAGCCTCTTGTCAAAATGGACTTTTTTTCATCTTGATCTACCAGTTTGTAGGAAACGATGTTTGAAGGTTGTACATATTTCACTCTTAAGATTCTGAGCGCTTCAGAATTAATAATAGCACTAAATCTATGTTATAGTCCATTCAAAATATATTTAAAGTTGTGTATAGGCCAATAAATGGTTTTCTATCTTCACTAAGTTATTATTAAATTTTTATTTTAGCTACTAGCTGCCTCCGCGCGGTTTTACCCGCGTAGTTCCCGTTCCCGTGGGAATACAGGGATAAAATATAGCCTATGGTACTTGGGGATAATGTAGCTTTCCAAAGGTGAAAGAATTTTTGAAATCGGTCCTGTAGTTTCGGAGCCTATTCATTACAAACAAACAAACAAACAAACAAATCTTTCCTCTTTATAATATTAGTATAGATACTATGTATAGATATATGTTTATTACTCTTTCAAGACAGAACGGCTGAAGGGATCGCGTTGAAATTAATTAAGCACAGAATTAGAGTGAGTTCTGGAATAACAAATAGTGTTCGAGCGCACTGGCCGGAAAGACGACGCATCGATGACACTTTTTTATTCTTTTGTTTTTTTTCACTTATTCTCCCGCCATTAAATGAATTGCACGATTAAAATTGTTTTGCTCCAAAATCTAATATATCGCCGTTACATTGGTCCATAATCGAGCACGGATTATATATATTGAAAAATAACGAAATAATATTCAAGAAGATTATTAATATATCGGTGGAATCTACAAAAGATTTTACTTTGGAATTGGAGGTTCTGTGCCGGCAGCGAGAATTTGGCTGAAGTACAATAAAATTACATGGTGTTAAAGTTTTATTACATTAATATTATCACCCATCACTCGATCAGGTAGTAATTAGTGTTTATTATGTGTGATTGATAAGGTCAGTACATTTTATTACCGATTGTGTTATGTTGATTAGTCATCTTTGGAGTTAATCAACAATAAGGGTTGAAAATATAATATTAATACAGTTTAATACATATATTAGTGCTAGGTACTTATTATTATAACTATTATTGTACCTTTTGCTGTTCAATCATATCATATAAATTGTTAGTTCGCATAATAAATGAACACAATTGTCAAGTTAGTGTAAGATATGATGTTATATTGTTAACTGTATACAGACACCGTCATACATTCATTCATGTACTTCATTTTTTAATGTGATTTGTTATTATTTATTTACATTTGAGCTAAATTTAAAAGATTGTTACAATACATAAAAATTTTCATCAGACTTATAGATAAATTTATATTGGTACATTAACTGAGACACATAGATAATTATAATTGATTTCTTATTAAGTTATTGATAAATTCCAGGTTGACAACACTCGACTCCCAGAATGACTGAAGTGAGAAACGAATTAGTTAAGAAGCGCGGCAGCTTCAAAGGCCGTTTAACAGCATTTACAAATTATCTGGATGCGCTGTCTGAAAAAGCCTTAACTTGTCTCGATGTCACAGAAGTACAGTTGCGTATGGGTAAAATTGAGTCGATGTACGAGCAGTATGATGAGGTACAGTTGCGTTTGGAATGTATTATCGATGATGTTAAATCTCAGCTCTCAGAACGTTCAGACTTTGAAACCCAATATTATAAGTCATTGTCAGTAGCACAACATTTATTAAGTAAGTACAATAAAGATAATGATTCAGTAAATAATGATAAAACAACTCGTGTAAGTAATCATAAACTGGTTAAGTTGCCAACTATCCAGCTACCAAAGTTTAATGGATCGTATGGTAATTGGTTGGAATTTCGCGACACCTTTACTAGTCTCATTGGTTCTAATGATGAAATCGACGAGATTAATAAATTTCACTATTTGCGTGCGTCTCTGGAGGGTTCTGCTGCTGTGGTAATTCAGTCGATCGAGTTTTCCGCTAGTAACTATTCCGTAGCATGGAAGTTGCTTTGCGATCGTTTTGACAATAAAAGGTTATTAGTGCAGAATCACGTTTCAGCTTTATTTAACATAGATGTCATTGCCAAGGAGTCATCTATAGCTTTAAAGGGATTAATTGATCAAATTAACAAGAATGTAAGAGCGTTAGAAACGTTAGGTGAGCCAGTTTTGCATTGGGATACGTTGTTAATTTACATCGTCACACGTAAGTTAGACCATAAATCATACCGTGAGTGGGAAGAGTATAAAGGTCTGGAAGACAAAGGTAATACGATAACTTTTGATAAATTTATTCAATTCTTACGCAACCGTGCTGATGTTGTGGAAGCTCTTGAGTTATCGCGTCATAATTCGTTACAGCCTATTATTAACTCTAAACCTAAGGTTAAGTCTATGGTCACCCAAAATAATACTGCGTCTAATGTCTATAATCCTAATGTCTCTGTTCCTAAGTCTTGCCCTAAATGCAAAGATGATCACACTTTAAATAATTGTCCACAGTTTCTTGCACTGAGTAATGAAGCCCGATTAAAGTTACTGCCAAGTTTTAGAATATGTTTTAATTGTTTTAGTTCAGGTCATTTTGCCAACCATTGTAAGAAACAAGGTTGTAAGCTATGCAAACGCAGGCATAATACTTTAATTCATATTACTGATTTTAAAAATAGTAACACATCTTCTGATATTGTAGCTCCATTATCATCATCATCATCTACATTATCGACGCATCTGCTTGACAAAAATAACGTATCATTGTCAGCGAACATTAAACCGTCTCGCAATGAAGTCAAGCAGAGTGACGTGTTATTGTCTACTGCTTTAGTCAAAGTATATGACTGTAACGGACGCGAGCACGTTGCTCGTGCTGTGCTGGATAGTGGTAGCACGTCATCATTTATGACTGAGAAGTTATGCGGTCAATTAAATTTAGTAACTAATCAGGTAAATAGCCCGATCTATGGTATTAACAACGTGACTTCCCACGTAGGTAAAACATGTCAGGTAAAAATGACGTCACTCAATAATACTTTTAGTGTCAAACTAAATTGTTTTGTTTTACCATTAATAACAAATAAAGTACCATGTCGAGAAGTAAATCTATCTGATATTAATATCCCCTCTTATATCTGCTTAGCTGATCCCACGTTTTACAAGCCATCCGATATAGATATTTTAATCGGTGCTGATCTCTTTTGGAACTTGTTAGGGTCAGATAGAATAAAATTAGGTAATGGAAAACCAGTATTATGTGATACTAGGTTAGGGTGGATAGTTTCCGGCCCTGTCAATTTCCGTCATAATAATTTACCTATTAATGTTATAAGATGTAATCTTACTAGCGTTAAGTCATTTTCAAAGAATCATTTTGATAATATTCGAAATGGTTTAAGTCGTTTTAGGCAATTAGAGAAAATAAACTCACCGTCATGTAATTATTCACCATAAGAAAGGTTATGCAAGGAACATTTCATTGCAAATACTATGTTTAGTTGATGGTCGTTTTTGTATGCGTTTACCACTTAAACAATCCCCTTTCGTTTTAGGAGATTTGTTTCAAAAGGCTTCGCAATGTCTTTATTCTTTAGAACGCAGACTTAAAGCTAAACCTGAATAAAGTAAATTATCCCATGATTCATTCCCTGAGTATAAATTACTTATTAAAAATTGTGAATTACAAAAAAGAGCGTTCTTCCCATATTTAATGTCTTTATTGACAATGATAAAATAATACGTGTAGGGGGACGTCTCGACAAGTCAAATTTTATTTATAGTAAGAAATTTTATATAATTCTACAGTCCACTCATCATTTTACAAAATTATTATTTGATTTTGAACACAAGCGGTTGTTACACGCAGGTCCGCAGATGTTATTAGCTTCTATTAGAGAATCTTAATGGAATATAGAAGGTCGAAATTTAGCTAAGGCTTGTTATCATAAATGTGTTCGATTTCAACGTATGAAAGGTAAAATTGTTAACCCATTAATGGTAAATTTACCACAGCAGCGTCTCGTTCCAGGCGGAACTGCCTTTGAAACTGTTGGCGTTGATTATGCTGGCCCGATTATGTGTGCTAGTCGCCGTCGCGGGTGTAAGCTAGTAAAGGTGTATGTAGCTATTTTCATTTGTTTTACAACCAAAGCTATTCATCTGGAGCTGGTGGGTGATTTAACCAGCAATAAATATTTGCTAGCTTTGTATCGTTTTATATCTCGAAGAGGTAAACCCATCGATATATATTCCGACAACGGTACCTCGTTTGTTGGTGCGTACAAATGACATTTCAAATTTTTTAAAGGCAACTGTGATTCGTTAGAAGAAAGTTTGGCTAACGATGGAATTCGTTTTGATTTTATTCCCGCGTATACTCCTCACATCGGTGGTCTCTGGGAGGCGGGTGTTAAGTCTTCCAAGTATCATCTCTATCGAGTGTTGGGAAATTGTAATCTCACTCATGAAGAACTTTACACCACGCTAACTCAAATCGGAGCCATATTGAACTCACGTCCATTAACGCCATTATCTTCAGACCCTGCAGATACTACCCCGTTAACGCCAGGACATTTCCTGATTGGTCAGCCAGTTATTTCAATGCCGCAGCCTGAATATCAACATCGCTCCGCGAGTCAGTTAACTCGCTTTCAACGGATTGAACAGCTCCGTCAACATTTTTGGTGTCGGTGGAGTAAAGAGTATGTAGCAGAATTACAACAGAGAACCAAGTGGCGTCATTGCAAGGATTCTCTGAAGCTGCATACGTTAGTAGTTATCAAGGAAGATAACCTACCACCGCTCAAATGGAGATTAGGAAGAATTGTTGCAGTTCACCCCGGAGCTGATGGAATTGTACGTGTGGCTGATATTCAAACTACTGCAGGAATTATTAGAAGAGCGTTTAATAAAATATGTCCATTACCTGTTACTACGGATTCTGGTTGAAGGCAAATCCTTCAACACCCGGGGGCATGTTCGAGCGCACTGGCCGGAAAGACGACGCATCGATGACACTTTTTTATTCTTTTGTTTTTTTTCACTTATTCTCCCGCCATTAAATGAATTGCACGATTAAAATTGTTTTGCTCCAAAATCTAATATATCGCCGTTACACATAGGCACTTTTTATTCCAGGAATATTTAAGTTCCCCTGGGAACGCGCGTGAGCCGCGGAGAGCCAATATTCATCTAAACATATTCATATTTTTCGCATTATTCTTAGTATTTATATTTAATTTTGTTCTTTTAATACATGTTATTAATTTACAATTTTAATTACACAGATCTTAACGTTCACGAATCATTTTTTTGTTTTTATTTTCGTTGTATAAATAAATAAATAAATATCCTGGGACATTTCTCACACGCGGCCAATCTGATTCCAAACTAAGCAGAGCTTGTGTTATGGTAACCAGATAGCTGATATACTACACATACTAATATTAAATACATACTTATATAGATATTTACATCCAGACACAGGACAAACAGACATATTCATGCATACAATACAAACGTTTGTCCTGGATGGGATTCGAGAGTCCGGGGTACTAACCACAAAGTCAACCAGGCTGTATTTCTTTTATGTAGCTCTATTTTATCGAGAACCTCCTCCTTTAAAGACGTTAAAAAGAGACGCTAGCGGAATAAAAAAACTGAATTTTAAAGCGAATATTTATTTTTATATTATATTTATATATTTATATTTATTTATCAAGCGACAATATTCTTAATGATCCAATTCATGTATTTAAAGACTTTGGTGTAGACAGCTGGGACATTTTGTGTGCCGCACTCCTCGTGGCCGAAGCTGACGACTCCAACTATTTCTGCTACCCTACTGTTCAGGTACATGAGGGGACCACCGGAGTCACCCTTGCAGGAGTCCTGAAAATGGAAAAAAAAATTAAGAACCATAAAATTTAAATCTATGGTATTCAGGTTCAGACAATGAATAAGTCCAGTTTCCATGTTTATATTTTGTTGTTTTTTTTATTTATATCATTTGTGTATATTTGTCGCATTAGTATAAGCCGTCGTCATCGTCGTTTTCAACCTATAATTAGTATAATTATTTATAATAAGTCTGAATGAATATAAATGTTTTTGAATTGCAACCCAGATCTGAATGTTTTATATTCTACTAGCTGCCACCGCGCGGTTCCACAGCTTTCCAATGGTGAAAAAAATAATCTCTTTATAATATTAGTTTAGATTATTTTCTGTTTTACAGCTAAACAGCTGTAATTTATTTTATATACATTTGTAAGTAAGTACCTAAGTATTAACCCCCTCGTTGTTAGCTGATGATATAAAATTCGCGTTTTACATTGTTCATAACGAATGTCCTCCGAAACGCTTTGTTCTACTCCCATCCCTTATTTTAGTATTTTTGTATGAATAATATTCAAATAACATAACCTTCACCCGCGTTCCCACAACTACGTTACCTTGCCAGCTTCGCCGCCTGCGCATATCTGGCCTGCCCATAACTCTGCGTACAGACGCGGCAGATTAAAAGCTGCTTGACACGTCTGAAAATAAACGAAACATTGATATATTAAAAGCATTTGTTTTGAAAACTTTAGAAAGAATATTTATTCTATTAATTTGTATTAAAAAAAAATAAAAAAAAATTAAACCTATAAACAATATTAAAAAAATTAAAGAAATAGGTAAATATCTTTTTCAAATTAAATATATTAATTTGTATTTGCAATGGGCTAGGTGCTAACCTCAGATGGCTTACACCCTTACGCGGACTGTTCCGGTGAGCGCAGAGGGCTCTCAACCGAAGAACGTTATTAAAATAAGAAATATGTATATACTGACTACAATATAGGCGGCAATTTTGATACACAAAAGAAAATATCATTTATACGTCTAATATAAATATACAAGTATATATAAGTACCTACATCTTGCTTACATAGTATAAATCAAAGTTTATTACCGCCGTCTGTACGCTCAGAAATTAAACTACGCAACGCATTTTAATGCAGTTTTAAAACAATATGTATAGTGACTCAAGATGAAGGTATATATATATATATATTATATTCTATTAAGTAAATATATTATATATTAAGTAAATCTATATAAATATGTATTTAAAAGTAGTACATTTATTACTGCCTGTCGCGTCGTCCGTGTGGAATAGAGACTTTGGGCAGCATATTTTAATCACACAAATGTTAGGTAAAACACCTTACTTTTTATTTATAAACCGATTAATATGAAACAAACACTGAATGTTAGGTGAAGCTTACTTTAATATATTAGTTTTAAATAAGATGTTTCTAAGAGTGCACAAACGCACAGTCAAAAATTCTGTCAATCATTTTCAATTTGAGAGGTATTTACGAAAATAGCGATCTGTTAAATTTTTTATCATATTTAAAATGTATTTTGATTTATATTAGTAAGAATTAGGATAGTATATATAGTAGGTAATTAAATACCTTTATATCCACATATGGTAGAGCAACAAACTGCTTTATATCGCTGAATTTCTTCTCGTTATTGACGGCTCCCCATCCAGCAGCATGCAGCGTCAGATTTGAAGGTGGGGACGCCGCCACATCAGCAGTCGGCAGACATATAGGACGAATGAAATCTGTGAGCAAAAACATCCTGCTAATATTAAATGCGAAAGTCTGTGAGTGGATTCGGTTGAGAGCGCTCACCGAAACAGGCCGCGTAAGAGTGTAAAGCCATCTGAGGCTAACTACTAGTCCATTAAAAGAAAGGTATGGGTTTTGTTATTCTTTAATGCAACAATGACCGATGGGATCGCAATGAAATTTGGCACCGAGTTAGAATATGTTCTGGAATAATACATAGGCTACTTTTTATCTTGAGAAAATTTAAGATCTTCCGGTAAAACGGGTGATAGCACGAGGAGCCATGAATAGATTATTTTCTCAGAAGCGGTAGTAGCTTCACTACCTTCATAGGTATATTAAGCACTATAAAACGCTAAACTGTATTTTAATTAAACTTCATCTCATATAAGTCTCCATCGAGAAGCATAAGCCTACCTAACAATGAGCAAGTTTAAACCTAAGTCCACCACGAGAGCACAGAGCGGATTGGTGGATTTCACATGCCTTTAATTGTTACATCTCGGGCATGCAGGTTTCCTCACGATGTTTTCTTTCACCGAAAGCCAGTGTTGTGTATCTGTGCGTAAGTTTTTAAACTTATTATCGTGAATCGGGTTCCTAACGTAGCCATCATGTCTTTTTTGATACATACCTGTGAAAGGAGCATTCCTCGTCATCCTAATGAGTGCCAAATCATGCCTCGACGCTGTATAAAAGTTGAAGGAGGCGGAATAAGCTGGGTGTATTATATAGCTCTCTATGGGTATGACCATAGCACCATCAGTTTTGTCGAAGTATCCAGGTTCCACTTCCACGGCGTCGGGACCATCATGTGAAGTATCATATTCACCTAGACGGATATTCCTCCTGTAAACAATAAGTATTTATTTATTTACTAGTGTTCCGTGGTTTCACTGTGATCCCGGGGGATTAGAGGTTTTTCCGGGATAAAAAGAAGCTAATGAGTTGATACAAGCTATAAACTGTCTGTGTTTCAAATGTCATCCAAAATTTTTTTGTAATTTTTGCGTGATAAATAGAAATACATGCATAAGTACTCAAAAACTTTCGCATTTATAATAATAAATAGGATGTATTTAAAAGTACAAAAGTATGAAAAAATAAAAAAAATTCAAGACAATATGTATATTTTTTTAACAAAAATCTATGACCTAGAATATAAACAACTTACATCGGTTTAGAGCCTTATGCGCTCACCGAAACAGTGCGTGTAAGGGTTTAAAGGCCATCTGAAGCCAATGCCACGTCAAGAGCGTGTCAGGTCACGCGCAGCGTAGAGTTCCGTAGTATTGACAATTAAGTACTTACACATTTACGAATATTGAGGTGGGGACGAAATGGTTAATTGTTGATTTTAGGTAGACTATTACTCGTTAACTTGTAAAGAAAACTTAAAGCTTGTAGGGAAGGGTAAAAAAATTTAACTTACGGAGGGCCATGTATGAGTCTACCATGGACACAGTGGGCTGCTGTAAGCACGTACTTCCCACTGATGAGGGTCCCTCCACAGGAGATGAAGACCTGGTCTCCTTGGACATATTCGATGAGGACCAGCCATGGATACTGATCTATACTTGCGTCTATTCCACCTGGAATATTTAATATTTATTGTCTATTAATTAAGTTAATTAATTATCTTATTAATTAAGGAAATAAAAGGACCAATCGAGACCAATTCGCTGAGCATAGGCCATGCTCAGCGAATTGGCTCGAACCCTGCGCTTTCAGAGGAGTTTTCTACCACGAACACTCAGGTTGTGGAATGAGCTCCCCGCCATGGTATTCCCAATGGAGTACAGTATGGGGTTCTTCAAGAAATAATAATAATAATAATATCCTGGGACATTTTTCACACACGGCCAATCTGATTCCAAATTAAGCATCAAAGTGAGCTTGTGTTATGGTAACCAGATAGCTGATATTACTACATATACTACTTTTATATACATACATATATAGATATTTACATCCAGACACAGGACAAACAGACATATTCATGCATACAAATGTTTGTCCTGGGTGGGATTCGAACCCACGACCCGCGGCTTGAAAGTCAGGGTCACTAACCACAAAGCCAACCGGGCTGTCAGTGAAGAAGGGAGTGAAGAGATTATTACAGGGTCGGCAACGCGTGAGTGACGCCCCCAGTGTTGCAAGCGTCCATAGGCTGCGGTAACCGCTTCGCATCAGGCGGACTGTATGCTTGTTTGCCACTTTTGTGGTATTATACTTCATTGCTTCGTCTTCGAGATTAGTTAACATTGTAGTAATACGTCTAAGGTATCGCCTTTCTACCACTTAGTTGAAAGCAGAGTCAGTCTGCAATATTTTTTTTTTTTTTTTTTTTTTTTATGCGGGTACTTTTATATCACTCTAGCCACTCGGATGACCGGCACTCATTCGCGTTTTAGTGCCTCGCCGATCACCACGTTATTCTTTCTTTCACGCAAAAAAGTATAAAACGATGCCGAAACGAAGTCACAGAAACGACGATAGTGATTACCTACGTAGAAAAATTAAAAAGATTGAAGCGAAACTTGCAAAACGCGAAAGAAGATCGCCCATTCAAGTACGTTCTGATAGCGGCAGCTCATCAGATAATGTCTCACCGCCGATATTATTAGAACACGAAGGTAAGCTTAGTGCACCTTGCTATTATTAACATGATCAAAAGATATCGTGAATAGTTATAAGGACTATATCCGTATCATATTTTGACATGTCACATTCCAAATTGTGTTGTGTACATCTTGTGGGGATGTTACCTTCATATCATTTGGAATCCCAAATAATGGGTTATTGTTAGTGATTGTGTACATTTGAAAGGAATGTTACCGTCACGTTATACATATATCAGATCGACATAGATGGTTATAACCACGTGTGTTGATAGTTCTTTCGTGAACTATTGCCACTTTTCTATCTGGGGGCACGGCAGTGCCCCAACCAAGTCGAACAAAAGTTGTTTATGACTGCTGGTCGATCAACTTCAAATTCTCAAATGTTATTTTGTATTCATTTTATGATGCATAAAAACCCGTAAATACCTATTGTATCTACCTTCATTATTGTGAGTACCTACAATACAATTATTTCATCTTATCTCATATTACAGATGAAATTGAAGTACAATCTCCAATTGATTTAGTACCTATCGCTGTTCAAGAACCCCAGCCAGGTACATCCACCTCAATTACACAGGTTCCTATAACGGATTCACCGCAAGCAGAACTATCTGTTGAAACAGGACTTGAACCAGATCTCGATGAAGAGATTCTAAGTCTATTGGGAGAAATGCCTTCAAAGGATAAAAAATATGGACCAGAAATTCGAGGTGAGTTAGCTGTACGCTGGGAGCATATTGCTACTATGGGCTTGACAAAAGATTCAAGGAAGGAACTGCTCGAAAAGCATCTTGTTCCAAAGAATAGCACAAAAATCGATGCTCCCAAGCTTAATCCGGAAATAAAAGCGGCCTTATCAGAGATACTGGTTAAAAAAGACAAGGCTTTAGAGAATAAACAAATACAGTTCGCAGCAAGTATATCTTGCATCAGTGAAGCTCTGACTCGATTGTTATCATCAGAACATAAAGATCAGACAATTATAAAATTATTGATCGAAGCGGGTCGCCTAATGTGCGACTCTCAACACAGCGAATCTATGACAAGAAGGGGTTTCATATGCTCCTCAATAAAGAAAGATATAAAAGATCAACTCTTTAATACAGAAATTGACGGTTTCTTATTTGGAGAAAAGCTGGCGGACACGCTGAAGGCTGCAAAAGCAATATCCAAATCTGGTGCTGAAATAAAGATGAATACATCAATTCGGAAGGTTAACCCAGCGCAGAAACAAAAACTGGCTCCTATCCAAGCTTTAAACCAGAAGCCTCCGCTCCCAGCAACCAGGCAGGCAGGAGCAGTGAGGAGATTCGAGCCGACTGCGACCCGCCCACGGCAACAGCAGCCGCCACGACAGCCGCCGCCGCCGCCGCCGCGCTCGCGCACTACCCAGCCCCACGTCGCTAGATCCGGTACGTTCCGCGGGACGATTATCTTATTACTTTAATCAATGGCGATTGATAACTAATGACCCTGTTATACTGACGTGGGTGAGAGGTTATGTAATACCTTTTTCCAAACCGGTTTCTCAATCATATGAACCGAATCCGCCTGTGTTATCCACATCCGAAATCCTTCAATACAGAGTGGCCATCACTGATCTTATAAGTAGTGAAGCTATATCACACTGTAATCCATGTGAAGGTCAGTTTCTCTCTAGTTATTTTCTTATCAAAAAACAAAATGGCAAAAACAGGTTTATTTTAAATTTGAAGTCCCTAAACAAGCATATCGCAACGGAACACTTTAAAATCGAAGATTTGAGAACTACTTTAAAGTTATTATCAATAAACAGTTTTATGGCCACACTGGATTTGAAGGATGCTTATTTTCTAGTATCTATAGATCCTCGTTACAGAAAATATTTACGATTTAAGTTTGAGAGTAAATTATACCAATTTAATGTTTTACCATTTGGTCTAAATACAGCTCCTTTCGTTTTTACAAAGTTATTAAAACCAGTTATGTGTTTACTCAGATCATTAGGCTATTTATCATCTATATATTTAGATGATATATGTATAATTAATAGAAATTATCAAGATTGCAAAAATAATATATTACATACAAAAAACATTTTGGAGTCTTTAGGATTTATAATCAATATCGAAAAGAGTTGTATGGTTCCAAATACAGTGTGCAAATACCTCGGATTTATGATAAATACCAAAAAATTTCACGTTAGCTTGACTGAAGATAAACGTTGTTTAATAAGAAATGAGTTACAGTCATTTCAATTCAAAACTCGTTGCAAAATCAGGCATTTTGCGCGTTTGGTAGGCCTCCTTACTTCATCTTGTCCTGCTATTCAGTATGGTTGGATGTACACCAAGCAAATGGAAAGATGCAAATATCTAGCTTTGTGTAACACAAGTAGCTACGATAGTTATATGCCTTTACCAGAGTATTTACAAAATGATTATACATGGTGGTTAACATCTATTGATGTTGCAGTCAATCCTATAAGACTAGACAGCTATTCATTAGAAATTTTTTCTGATGCCAGCAAAAAAGGGTGGGGCGTAGCGTGCGGTGAGGAGACCGCCAGCGGCCAATGGAGTATCTCAGAATCCGAAAAACATATTAATTACTTAGAACTCCTGGCGGCCTTTTTAGGATTACAGATATTCGGAAAAGACTTCGAGAATTGTCAGATTTTATTACGTATCGACAACACAACTGCTATTTCGTACATTAATCGAATGGGAGGAGTTAGATTTCCTCATCTCACTGAAATTACAAGATCCCTATGGCAGTGGTGTGAAGCTCGCGGAATATTCGTATTCGCTTCATACATAAGTTCAAAAGAGAACGAAATAGCAGATGCGGAGTCACGAAGATCCCATCCAGATACCGAATGGGAGCTAAAAGATAATGCTTTTGAAATTATTGTAAAAATTATCGGACGACCAAGAATTGATCTTTTTGCATCTCGTATAAATAACAAATGCGAAAAATATGTCTCCTGGAATAAAGATCCTGGAGCATTTGCCGTGAATGCATTTACATTAAATTGGAAAGACCTTCCTTTCTATGCATTTCCTCCCTTTGCGGTTATATTAAAAGTTTTAAGAAAAATAATAACAGATCAAGCCGAGGGTATCGTCGTAGTACCCTTCTGGCCCACGCAACCCTGGTTTCCCCTATTTCAGGATCTTCTCTGCTCTGAATTGGTTAAATTTGAACCCTCCGATAATGTTTTATTATCTATTGCCAACAGCCATCCGAACATCACGTTGATTGCAGGGAAGTTATCAGGACGGCACTACTGAAGAGGAGCGTACCACCGTCTTCACTAGATATTATGATAGCTTCCCTGTCAAATAGTTCTATCAAACAGTACGACGTCGCGATACGACGTTGGGTAACTTTTTGTAAGAAGTACAATATAGAAATATACGAGGCGTCAACTCCGATGGTGATTTATTTTCTTACTGAATTATTTCAGTCCGGGTTACAGTACGGATCATTGAACAGTCATCGCTCCGCTCTGTCATTGATCTTAGGATCGAGAGTAGGGTCTGATGACCGTGTTAATAGGCTTTTTAAGGGTTTCTACAGACTTCGCCCTCCAACTCCCAAGTACAACGTCACATGGGATCCATCAGTAGTCTTAGATTTCTTATCAAAATGGTATCCAAATATTAACTTGAGTTTAGAGTATATAACAAAAAAGATAGTTACTCTACTCATGCTTGTAACTGCTCAAAGAGTGCAGACAATAAGTAAAATAAATATAGATAATATTATAGTCGTTAATAATCAGCATATATCTATAAAAATACCTGATTTAATAAAAACATCCCGCCTTCGTTCAAATCAACCTTGTCTGTATATTCCATTTTACAAAGACCGACCGGAAATTTGTCCGGCAGAAGCATTAGTAGCATATGTTGAAATGACGAAGCCTTTAAGACACAATGAAAAAAGCTTATTTATCAGTATTAAGAGACCACATAAATCAGTATCCACAAATACAATTAGTCGTTGGATAAAAGACACGCTATCTAGTAGCGGAGTTGACACCTCTGTATTTTCTGCACACTCCACCAGACATGCAGCCACCTCAGCCGCTCATAGAACGGGTGTCAGTATAGATACAATCCGAAATACGGCTGGCTGGAGTGGCAATTCTACTGTCTTCGCAAGATTTTATCGAAGAGATGTTCAGTGTAATCAATCAGATCAGTTAGCACTGTCAATCTTAAATACTGAACTTGATTAAAATATTAAATGATTGTGAATCTAATTTCACCTTGATAATTAGTTTAATTACCTTGTTTAATGAAACTTTAAATTTTGTTACCTATTTAGTTTAATTTTGATCAAAACAGAAATCACAAATTAAATCAATATGATAATTGTTACATAAGTTCATATTATTTTATTTTTGATGATTACAAATATCAAAAAGTTAAAATAAGTGTTTTAATATTTCACTATCTTTCAAAATCTACAATGTTAACTAATCTCGAGGACGAAGCAATGAAGTATAATTAGAGATTAAACGAACTTACCTGAAGTGAAGTTCTATCCCAATTATACGAGTTGCTTCGTCCGAAGAGATTAGGTCCCCCCCTGCCCTTTAACCCCTATTTAAAGTGAAATATTAAGATTCCAGGCTTTCAACTAAATGAGTGCCGGTCATCCGAGTGGCTAGAGTGATATAAAAGCACCCGCATTAAAAAAAAAAAAAAAAAAAAAAAAAAAATATTGCAGACTGACTCTGCTTTCAACTAAGTGGTAGAAAGGCGATACCTTAGACGTATTACTACAATGTTAACTAATCTCTTCGGACGAAGCAACTCGTATAATTGGGATAGAACTTCACTTCAGGTAAGTTCGTTTAATCTCTAATAAAGTGGGTAGATACGGGCTGATTAAGTAAGTAAGTAAGTAAGTAATTAAGTTATTATCTTGTTTGTTTGATCGTGTTAAACTCAGTAATTACTGGTTTGAATTGAAAAATAATTTTAGTTTTGTTACTCTTTCACAAAACTACAGAAAGGATTTCGAACACAAATAGGTATGTAGTTTATAAACAGGTTTAATACAGAGACTTTTATCCCGGGAAAATTTAAGGTCCCCGGGAACTCGGGTGGAACCACGGCGAGCTACTATTACTAATATGTATATAAAATTATCTTGTCGCGGTGTTTGTGATTAAACTCCTCCGAAACGGCTTTACCGATTTTTATGAAATTTTGTGTGCATATTCAGTAGGTCTGAGAATTGGACAACATCTATTTTTCATACCCTAAGTGATCACGGGAACGGGAACGGGAACTACGCGGGTGAAACTGCGGGGCGGCAGCTAGTTTATCTATATAATTACGTCTATAAAAGTAGCTACGATAGAAATTTTCAATAACAAATTACAGCTGACGCGAAAACAATAATTTCTCTAAAATAACCAGAGCTAAATACAATACATTCTGTAACTCTTTAATTACATTTATCGCATAAAAAATGTCTCCTGACGCCTACAATCTAGAGATTTTAAGGCTAGAGTGAATAGAATAGGTTTCATTTGGGCAAGCATGCTCTATCCCAGGTTTCAGCATGTTCTATATTTTATGTGCTATTCCCATCGACGTATAGCGATAGACAAGAACGTTCATGTAAAACATTTGTTTAAAAACTGGTAAGAGTTAGAACTAAAGTTCGCTGCAGCGCTGTATAAAGCTGTGTCAACTAACCAAACTATTTTAAAAGATACAGCGCTAGATTGCTTAGAGTATAGTTTTCTCGCGACCAAAACGTCGTAAGCGCCGCAAATTTCATGGCGCTTACGCGTTTCGTTCAGTTAACTACACTAAGATGTCGTCCCTATAGAGTTCACACCGCAGATGTGACACATCTTTTTTACCTTCTAAACTTCATTAGAATAAAACTCGATTTCAAAATGTATTATATTAATATTAGGGGGGCCTAGTGCGGATTGGCGGACTTCACATGGCTTAAATGAGTACTCAGAGGTACGGGCCAGGGCTTGAATTAACATAAAACAATTATTCAAAATATCAAACTATCACTACTAATTAAAAACTCATTAACAATTAATCAAATTAAAACCTTTCTAAAAAAACATATCAAGTCTGTGTTCAGTTACATATTTTTACCTACAACCAGTTTTAAGGGAACATCTGCACGTTTTAGTATATGATTGTAGAATGGCGTAGTATTTAAATAGATAAATTGTTTTTCTACTCTGGAATTACGGAATTATCACCTATTAATTCACTTAAACAGGTAGTAATTTTACTTAGTTGACTACTGACTAGTTATTTTCGTCCAGGGTCTACTTTGATTCGGATTATCGTTGTTATTAACGCTGCTCCGTGCGCACCCGCACTGAATGAATGTCGAAGCCACACTAAAGTCGGGTGTGGGGACTGCAGTTCAGTTGAGTTGATAAAAGCGAGTGTTCGGAACGCCCTATCTAGTACGTAGTACATATATATCGATGGCTATTCCAGAACATATTCCAACTCTGTGTCAAACATCGAGCATGTAACCAATAGAGTAGAGTAGAACTGTTAACAGTTTTGTTAGAAAACAAAATACGCCAAAACGCTGCGCCAGCCCCTGTGTTCTGTTTGGCCGACTCAAGGTCAAGTGTTGCACTAGACGTACACACAGGTCTCTTATTGGTCGGGTACTGTTTTAGTTCGAGCGTGGCTTGTTAGTTATACGTGACAAATCATTGATGCGTTGCTAAACAAATGGCTACCTATTGCTACTCTATTGGTGTCAAATTTCATCAGGACCCCTTCAATTTATTTGCGTGAAAGAGTAACATCCAAACTCACACACTTTCGCATTTATAATATTAGTAGGTTAGTAGGGTATATGTATATATCGTGGAAAGTATTACGTAAGTGATACTATAAATGTTGATAGCTTATCAATTCAGACATTTATTAAATGCTAAAGTTCGCGACTCCTTCGACCTTATTGTTAATAGAAGTACTATCCACCCGGTACTAATATTTGACATTTGTTTAGTCTAGAAATTGTTTTACTCCCTTTATCTACACTAATATTATAAAGAGGAAAGATTTGTATTTTTGTATATAACGAATAAACTCAAAAAGTACTGAACCGATTTTAATAATTCTCTTTTCATTAGAAAGCTACATTATCACTGAGTAACATAGGCTATGTTCTATCCCTGTATTCCTACGGGAACGGGAACTACGGGGGTAAAACCGCGCGAAGGTAGCTAGTTATAGTATAAAAAATATTTCTATTTATTTAATAGCGACCCGCCCCCACCGCGCACTACTTACTATGTAATATTAGAAATGGGAAATGTAGTGCGAATGTTTTTTTAATGGACTAGAAGGTGTTAGCCTTAAATGGCTTTTACACCCTTACGACTGTTTCGGTGAGCGCAGAGGGCTCTCAACCGAAGGAGTTTTGTGAATGTATGTATGGAAGGATGTTTGTTGCTATTTCGCGCTAGAACGGGAGAAGGGATGGCTATGAAATTTGGCACAGAGTTTGAACATTTCCTTGAATAACACATACCCTTTCCCCGGGAAGGTAAAACATTCCCCGTTAATCCCCTTAATCTAGTTCCTACATAATACAAAAATAGGATAATGTAGCCATTCAAAAATACCTCTTATTTTTAGGATCCGATTGGGCGTGTGTAAAAATGTCCCAAGATATTTATCAATAGTCTAAGGCATGCTTCCTCCGCTGTCGCACTGCGGTCGCTTATTGGACTATGGCCTAAACCCCCTCGTTGTTACAGAGATTTATTTTGTAACTAACGCATTTAAAACCGCGAGCAGTATAGTTACTGCTCGCGGTTTTAAATGAGAGAGATTTATTTTCATATTGCATCCATACAATACTAGTGTATTGTATGGATGCAATATGAAAATACATCTTTATGCCAGAATTAATATATACAAACATGTAGCCATTCAAAATTACCTCTTATTTTGTCGCCGGCATAGTTGTCAATGCCACAGCAGCCGCTCGCCGGGTCCGGCGGGAAGGCGGACACGGACGCGGCGCATTTCGATGGGTCTTGAACCCCATATGTTACTAAAAACACATTTATTTCATAATTTATTAGAATTAGCGACACAAAACAATGTTATACTAATATTCCCAGGTTCCCGCGTCCCCAGGGGATTTCAATTTTTCCCGTGTTAAAAAGTAGGTAACAGCATATAATTTTATCCCGGGAAAATTGAAGATCCCCGGGAACGCGGGCGAAGCTGCGAGGAGCCACAGTCTATATATTATATAAAAGAAAGTTGTGTTAGTTACACTATTTATAACTCAAGGAGGGCTAAACCGTTTGGCTGAAAATTGGTGGGGAGGTAGCTTAGAACCAGGAGACCGACGTAAAATTCTCTAAACCGATTAAGAAAAAGTTACGGTAGTAATGGTAAAATATGTGCAAATCAAACTTCAAATCACTCTTCTCTAAAGTAGGGATTTGGCAGATAGAACTTTGATGGATTAGTCGCTATATCCAAGAACTTTGGGTGAATGTTTATTTATGACTCAGTCATTGACTCAAGCAGGACTTTTAATTAAATTAATATAATTCATCTGTGGTATTTCCACTATGCAGGTAAATATCATCTGTTTGTTGCAACATTCTCAAGAAATGGTTGGTCATTTAAACCGGTCTAGATAGAATAAAATAATAAAGTTTATATTTTATTATGACTAGCTAGCTTTAATCCGAGACTTCGTTTACGTAGAAGGTTGGTATCTCGCAGAGCTAACTGGGGCCACCGCCCTCGCCCGCAGTACTTGATCATTATTTTGCCGCGATGTTATTTTAAAACTGCGATATCTCCTAAGATATTCATTGAAATCGACTGATAAAAATGGTAATTTTGTTTTCAATTAAATACTTGTGATGAGCCTATTTATTTGGATAAGAATTAATATTTCCTTAAAATAAAAACCTTCCCAAATTGACGGTGTACGCGTTTCTTGAGGAATATTTAGTATCCTTATACAATAAATAGCACATATTCTAACTCTGTCTGTGCCAAATGTTATCCATCTAATTTATACTAATATATAATGCTGAAGAGTTTGTTTGGTTGAACGCACTAATCTCGAACTACTGGTTCAATTATAAAAAAAATCTATCAGTGTTAGATAGCTCATTTATCGAGAAAAACTATAGGTACTTATACAATTTAGTATATAGGCTAGCCTATGATTTATAATCATCACGATATGACGAATAGGAGCGGACCAATTAAAAATGTTGCATAAACGGGCAAGTGACGCTAACGAAGTTGCGCGGGTCAACTAGTAAATAATATAATATTATAAAGAGGAAAGATTTGTTTGTTTGTTTGTTTGTTTGTTTGTTTGTTTGTTTGTTTGTTTGTTTGTTTGTTTGTTTGTTTGTTTGTTTGTTTGTTTGTTTGTTTGTTTGTTTGTTTGTTTGTTTGTTTGTTTGTTTGTTTGTTTGTTTGTTTGTTTGTTTGTTTGTAATGAATATGCTCCGAAACTACTGGACCGATTTCAAAAATTCTTTCACCTTTGGAAAGCTACATTATCCCCGAGTAACATAGGCTATAATTTATCCCTATATTCCCACGGGAACGGGAACTACGCGGGTAAAACCGCGGGGAGGCAGCTAGTAAATAATATTAAAAGGACATATCGATACCTTAATTTGCAAACCTAATAACTCCACTTTTTCACGAAAATTACATTGATTTATTAGTGCTTTTTATAACTTCGAATAAATATCATGAGGTTATGTTAAAGTTTTGTTGTATGTTCGGTCGACATCCTTTCAAAAGTTCAAGTTCACCTTTGGATTCGAACCTGCTGCGTCTGGCTTTCGAGGTCAATTACACTTAATTATTTACTAGCTGGCTCTCGCGGTTTCACTCGCATAGTTCCTGTTCCCGTGGGAATACAGGGATAAAATATAGCCTATGTTACTCCCTGATAATGCAGCTTTCCAAATGTCGTAAGAATTTTTAAAATAGACACTGTAGTTTTTGTTTGAGGTTATTATTGTTCTGTGTCAATATCTATAATATGTATGTATTTAAAAGTATTATATGTAGTATGTCAGCTATCTGATTACCATAACACAAGCTCACATTGAAGCGTACTTTGGAATCAGATTGGTCGTGCGTGTGTGAAAAATGTGCCAAGATATTTATTTATTTTTTTATACAAACATACACACAATACTACACAAATTTTAGCACTTTATAATATTAGTGTAGATAAAGATTTACCTTAATTAGATACCTATATAACTTTTTACTTTGTATGTTCTATATATATTCAATACATTTAAACTGACCGGTTGTTTCTTAGGTTAGTGACCCTGACTTTTAAGCTGGTAGTTGTGGGTTCGAATCACACACAGGACAACCTTGATTTTCCTTGATTTTGTGTGTTTGTTCTGTGTCTAGAGAGACGAACTTCTTAGCATTCCATGGATTCACCGTGCAGGTGCCGGGTCCATCGTGTGACAGAGAGAGAAACTTCGAGCAGATCCCGAGACTTGTGACACGGGTGTAGGTTTAAGGGGCCCCTTTCCGACGTACATCAACACTCACCTTCACTACTCATGTTTAAATGTAAATATCTACATGAGTTTGTATTTTAAAGTTCTATTTCAGTTATCTGGTTACAGTATAAGCTTTGCTTAGTTTGTAATCAGATGGGCCGTGTGTGAAAAATATCCCGGGATATTTATAAACATTCAAAGGCATGTTCCTTCCGCCGTGGTGGACTATGGCCTAAACCCCCTCGTTGTAACAGAAAGCTGTTTTGTAACTAAAGTCGCGAGTAATAACTAGTATTGTATGGATGCAATATAAAAATTCATATTTATGCCAGAATTAATACATAGTAATTAAAAATATTATAAAATGTAATTGTATTTTAGGAATCTAAGAAGGTATATATCTAGCCTTCTATATACCTAACTATTTACTATATTCTTCGTCTTTTTACGTCGTTTCGTCTTTATACTTTAAAATATATATTTAAATTAAGTAATATTAAAGTGTGGCACTTATTGAAATTGAGTATTCGTTTCGTAAAAAAAACATGCGGAAACAAAACATAGTTAATATAAAAAAAAAACAAAGACAAGAAAAACGCTTCGGTTGAGAGCCCTCTGCCCTTACCGAAACACTCCATGTAAGGGTGTAAAAGCCATCTGAGGCTAACACCTCCTGGTCCATTAAAAAAAAGTTACGAATGACCATTTTGAAAATAGAATACTGATTATTATGATTTGTTATATAATATTTAATAATATATAATAATATTATAAAGAGGAAAGATTTGTATTTTTGTATGTAACGAATAACTCAAAAAGTACTGGACAGATTTTAATAATTCTTTTTTCATTAGAAAGCTACATTATCACTGAGTAACATAGGCTATATTTTATCCCTGTATTCCCAAGGTAACGGGAACTACGCGAGTAAAAACGCGGAGGCAGCCAGTAATGAATAAATAACAGCTTGATTGATACTCACGTACTTCTACGCAACACAACGTTAATGCGAGGAGGATGACGTGAAACGCCATTTTTTAATTCAGAACAAGTATAATAAAAACACTATTAATTGTTCTTGGCGTAGAATAAATACACTAGAAAACACGTCCACTCCGCTCTGATGAGTTTGCGAGTGAGTTCAAGATAAACAAGTAACCTGTGTCCATTGGTACATGTATTAGATTAGGTTTCGCGCCGCGGTTTCGCTCGTGTAAACTTATTTCCCATTTTAGATATTTCATAAAATCTTAGGATGGATGTTATAATATACTAGTGGCTTTCCGCGGTGTTACCCGTTTTCAATTTTGAGTAACTTTGATGTCCATATTTATTTATTTAAAATATGTACTAAGATACTAATAATACCTATTTAATATACTTATCTTAATATATATATTACTTGTGTATGTGTGTATGTTACTGAACTCCTGAACTCCTAAACCTCCTAAACGGGTGGATGTATGTTGATGAAATTTTTTGTATGGGTTCAAGAGGTTATTAAGAGGAGTCCAATTGTGAATATAAACCTACTTATATTCCCTTTTTTTTATTGTTTAGAGTGTGTATTTTAAGTTTATTTTTTTTGTATACTTTATACATAGATTAGTTGGTAACTGTGCATCTGTAAGTGATTGTTGCACACTTTAATTAATTTGTATACCTAATAAGTAAGTAAATGTAATGTGTAAACAATTGTTGACTGACCTAATAAATAAATAAATAAACCTAATGGTTTAGACCCGGTAGGTGGCACTGGTGGCAGAACGATGTCTGCTACCGCTTGTCCTTATAACAATCTTGAATCACTCTACCTATTGTTGAAAGCCGCATTTAAATCCGTAGCGTAGTTTAAAGCGTTAACACGTACAGACAGCAGTAATCGACTATGTTCTTACTACAAATTATTATATAATAATTGTATAGGTACTTATTAAAAAACAAGAAACAAATTAATGCATTAATTTATTCATTGAAACTGGTTTACATGAGTCAGCTCAGTTTGTATGATCGCGAACTTTAATGGATATATAATAATTCATTGTTATTGTTGAAAACTAAAAAACTTAAAACGTAACAAAGCGCCATCTATGTTTTTGTGTCTGTACTGTCGTTATCATCACTACATAGTATAAAACAAAGTCGCTATCCGCCGTCTGTCTGTCCCTATGTATGCTTACATCTTTAAAACTACGCAACGGATTTTAAAGCGGTTTTTTTTAATAAATAGAGTGATTCTTAAGGAAGGTTTTTATGTATTAATCATTACGCTATGACGAATAGGAGCGGAGCATCAATCAAAACTGTTGCAAAAACGGGTAAGTGACGCTAACGAAGTTGCGTGGGTCAACTAGTATAAAATAAACTCATTTGTCGAGGTATCCCTGTGTATCATTTATAAATACTTACTAGTTCCACCCTGCGGTTTCACCCGCGTTTGAGGCACCTTCAACTACCCGGGATAAAAGGTACCTAAACCTATATTCTAGTCTTTTTCCATATTAATTATGTAACCAGTTGAGTGGTTTAGGTGTGGAAGAGTAACAGACAGACAGAAGTACTTTTGACTTTATTATATTATATTGGGATGTCGCTTATGTTTTTAATTTTATTGGTAGTCCACATGTACATATTTAAATACCTATTTTTCAATATATTTATGCAATAAAAAGTAATGAACCGATTTTATATGCCATAGTATATCATTTTGAAACCGTTCTGAAGTTATAGGATCCAAGTGATAAGATCCAAAGAAATAGGGGTACATGGTAACTAACGCCCGATGTTAATAATCTATCTCCTATCCGAGAGTAAAACCAACGAGTTGTCAAAATGGACGGATAGCTTATTGGCAAGCAAAAACAATCATTTTCGAACAGATTCGATCGATCGTAGATCGAAGATAGATTGATTTTAAAGCTTCACCCAGAAAATGGATTGATATATCAATCTTAGATAGCAAAAAATGGATCAGGATTGATTATTGACATCGGGCGTAATATTATAAATGCGAAAGTAACTCTGTCTGTCTGTTTCGCTTTCACGTTAAAGCTACTGAGCAGACTTAAATTTGATACACAGATAGTCTAGAGCCTGAGAAAGGGCATATGCTAATTTTTATCCCGGGATAATGGAAGATCTCCTGAGTACGCAAGTGAACCCGCGGGGAGCCACTAGTTTTAAAATATATTGACTACCTGATCTGCGCAACTTCATATACGTCACATGTCCCTAGCATATTTTCTAGTGATTTTCCGCTCCTATTAGTCTTAGCGTAATGTTATATTATTATTATAGCCTCGATAACACACTATCTAACCCTAAAATATTTTTATAAATTGTAAAACTAATTTCTGAGATTAGCGCGCTCAAAGAAACTCTTCAGGTTAGTCTTCTTAATCAGGTTAAGGTTTCAAATTAAAGGCCCTATACAATACAAACAAACAAAAATATCATATCATTCTTTATTAATTATGATATATTTAATCTGTAGGCCAAACAACACTTTCTATCCAGGGTATGAAGGCAGAAACCCTCGTATAGACCTCAGGCCTTTCCCCGCAGAAAGTACCAAATGACGAAACGCCTAGTATGACATACATGCAATACATTTTCTTGCTTCTAACCTGGATCGGCCCACCGCTCTGTGCCTGTAAATATAAATAAATAAATATCCTGGAACATTTTCACACACGGCCAATCTGATTCCAAATTAAGCATCAAAGAGAGCTTGTGTTATGGTAACCAGATAGCTGACATACCTACCTACATACATATTATAGATATTTACATCCAGACACAGAACAAACAGACATATTCATGCATACAAATGTTTGTCCTGGGTGGGAATCGAACCCACGACCCGCGGCTTGAGAGTCAGGGTCACTAACCACAAAGCCAACCGGGCTGTCAATATTCGCAGACATATCACACACGGCCAATCTGATTTCCAAACTAAGCAGTGCTTGTGATATGGTAACCAGATAGCTGCTATACCTACTACCTTTTTTAAAGGACTAGAAGGTGTTAGCCTCAGATGGCTTTTACACCCTTACGCGGACTGTTTCGGTGAGCGCAGAGGGCTCTCAACCGTGCTATACCTACTACTTTTAAATGCATACTTATGGAGCGTAGCACCCGCGTTGTTCCCGTCCCCGTGGGATTAAGGCCTATAATGAAAATGTAACACCCCTGATAATGTAGCTTACCAATGGAGAAATAATTTTTGAAATCAGCATTGTGTTAATTTATTACAAACACGTACAAAAATAACAATTATAATCATTATAATATTTGTGTAGATTAGTGTTACATCCAGACACAGAACAAACAAACATATTCATGCATACAAATGTAAATAATTATACGCAGTTTACATATTTTTTTTGTTGCACTGGTTATCATTGCAAATGTGTACCTACTCGACATAACTAATTAATAGTAAAAACCTTAGTTAGCCGTAACAACCCAGTCAGTTCTCTAAATAATCATGTCAAGTGAGTCCCCACGTCCCCCAGCGCCGCGGCGCCGCCCTGAGCGTCGGCGCGGTCCCGCCCGCGCGGGGGACACCCTCAGCGCTGTCGCTTCAACTCGCCTTCGGGTGAGAGCCTGAGGCGCGCACCGAAACACTCCGCGTAACGGTGTAAAAGCCATCTTTATTTTTTATACCACAAAGGTGGCAAACAGGCATACAGTCTGCCTGATGGGAAGCGGCTACCGCAGCCTATGCACGCTTGCATCACTAGGGGCGTTACTCACGCGTTGCCGACCCTGTAAAAATCTCTTCACTCCCTTCTTGAAGAACCCCATACTGTACTCCATTGGGAATACCATGGCGGAGAGCTCATTCCACAACCTGAGTGAACGTAGCAGGAAACTCCTCTGGAAGCGCAGGGTTCGAGACCATTTCGGCTCTAGAGTGTGAGGATGAGCTCCCCGTCGATGACGAGAAGTGCGATGGTAGAAGGTATTTGAAACGTTTTAATACATAAACTTACCTGGCATCTTGAATTCCCATCACGTTTATCGCCGAAGCATATTTGAGTTGTACTATTAATTCCAGTCTTCAATAGTCGAGATATAGGAATAACTTCTTTGCACTCGTCATCGCTGTATTTATTAAAGTAGGTCTGAAACAAAATCATTGAGGTTCTTCAAGAAGGGAGTGAAGAGATCAGCGTTGCCAGACGTCCCGATTTTTAAATCAAATTTTAATGTCCCGCGCGGGACAGGCTGTCCCGCTTTTCGGGAATAAATAACTTTTTTTATATAGAATTTTTTAACTATTTAACGATAGGGTAAATTTGGTAAAAAAAAACATATTTTCATTAAAATACAATTTCTATAGATATTTTTACTATCTATTGTCACATAAACGTAATTTGAAATCAAATAAAAAGATAAAAATTCAAAAACTTTTGATTATATATACGTTTATTTTACTATGTTTACGAAAGAATCCCGCTTTTTCCACTCAAAAAGTTCCAAAATCCCGACTTGGCAAAAAATAAATCTGGCAACCCTGGAAGAGACTCTTACATAATTATAAAAAAGCCGTTATTCCTACAGACAAATAAGGGTATTTCCTAATATGGGGTAAAAAGCCTATGTTAATCTATGAAAACGTAGCTGTCTGGTAAATGAATGATTTAAATAAGTACCTACTGTAGTTTCGAACCCTACTTATATCAAACTAGCTGCCTCCCCGCGGTTTTACCCGCGTAGTTCCCGTTCCCGTGGGAATACAGGGATAAAATATAGCCTATGTTACTCGGGGATAATGTAGCTTTCCAAAGGTGAAAGAATTTTTGAAATCGGTCCAGTAGTTTCGGAGCCTATTCATTACAAACAAAAAAATCTTTCCTCTTTATAATATTAGTATAGACAAAGCCATCAAGAGTTAAGCACATATTGGCTAACTCATATTTTGCTGACCCTCCTGAGCGTAGCAATTAAATTCGGTTAATTAAGGTTAGTTAATTTGGTTAAATTAGGTTCTTGTTTTTTTTTCTTGTATCTCTAAAATAATTCAATTAATTTTAAGGCAATGCAAAGTATTGTATAGATAAACATCGGTGGAGATTTGTTGTTAGCATAATTTTTATACATTTAGTTTCTTATATTGTAGCTATTAGCTGTAAATCTTCCTAATAACCAATAAATAAATAAAATAAATAAATAAATTTAAATTAGTATGTAGTTTCGAACCCAAATAGTAACCCTATTTGATATCAAACAAACAAATAAAAAGTTTAAATCGTTCCTCTTTATAATATTAGTATAGATTAGCGTAAGTACTTATGTGGTGATATCAAATAATACCTACTAATATTATAAACGCGAATATTTTTATGGATGTTTGTCCTTCTTTCACACAAAAACTATCGAACGGATTTGTTTGAAATTCGAAACGTAGATACTTTATAACCTGTATTAACACATAGGCTACTTTTTATCCCGGGAAAATTTAGAACTCCCGGGAACGCAAGTGAAACAAGGGGAGCCACTATTAATAAATGTAGGATTTTCTTGTAATTTCCCTTACCATTTGCAAAGTGCTCGAAGTTTGGTCTTGATAGTCCCACAGATTCCATCCAGTGTGTATTCCCCTATTACCTATATCATCACCAATGTGAAGGCACGCCGGCACCACAGACCGATCGAAAACTACCCTGGAACATTATCATCATCAGCTTTACAGCCGTAGCTAGGGCATTTTAGGGCAATGCCCTACATTAAAATCACAATGCCCTACATATAAATCACAATGCCCTACATTAAAATCACAATGCCCTACCTTAAAATCACAATGCCCTACACATCGAGCATGTAACCAATAGAGTAGCAATAGTGAGCCATTTGTTTAGCAACGTTTCGATGCTTTGTCACGTATAACTAACAAGCCACGCTCGAACTAAAACAGTACCCGACCAATAAGAGACCTGTGTGTACGTCTAGTGCAACACTTGACCTTGAGTCGGCCAATCAGAACACAGGGGCCGGCGCAGTGTTTTGGCGTATTTTGTTTTCTAACAAAACTGTTAACAGTTCTACTCTATTGGTTACATGCTCGATGGCCCTACATTAAAAATACCGCTTCGGTTGAGAGCCCTCTGCGCTCACCGAAACAGTCCGCGTAACGGTGTAAAAGCCATCTGAGGCTAACACCTGTACTGCTAGTCCATTAAAAAAAAATTCAAATACCAAAAACTGAGAAAAATTGTTTGTCTATAGAATTCATTCATTGTATCACACATGGAGATTGATTTAGGAGCCCGTGCTTCGAGGGCAGATCAATTATTATGATATTTTTTATAATTAATAAAATAATAAATAAATATCCTGGGACATTTTTCACACACGGCCAATCTGATTCCAAACTAAGCAGAGCTTGTGATATAGTAACCAGATAGCTGATATACTACGTTTTAAATACATACTTATATAGATATTTACATCCAGATACATGACAAACAGATATATTCATTATTCATGCATACAAATGTTTGTCCTGGGTGGGGTTCGAACCCACGACCCGCGGCTTGAGAGTCAGGGTCTCTAACCACAAAGCCAACCGGACTGTCAATGCGAAAGTAATGGACGTATGTTTGTTACTCTTTCACGCAAAAACTACAGAACGGATACGAAAGAAATTTGTAAGACATAATTTATAATCTGTATTTTCATTAATTAATAAATATAAATACTTACTGTTTCTCAGTCTTGTATAGTGCAATGTCGTTATATTTTAATGGTGGTTCGTAAGATGGATGCCGGATTATTTCAGAGAGCTTGTACAGGTTCGAATCCTTGATGTCTTGAATTTTCAATGACCCCAAAGCGACGGTGTTTGGTGGACCTCTGGACATAGATAGATATGGTCGTTAAATAATAACCTCTAATCAATAATATATAGATAATAATCCTGGGACATTTTTCACACACGGCCAATCTGACTCCTTGTGATATCGTAACCAGATAGCTGATATACTGCATATATATACATTATAGATATTGACATCACGACACAGGACAAAAAGCTAACGGCTATAAGCTAAACAACTAAAGGAACATATTATGTCTTAAAATCTGAAATGTATTTTAAGTAGTTAAAGAAAATACTATAATAAATTTATATACAACCTAAAACGTTTTGTACGTGTACTGCCATCTATTGATAAAACCAAGCAACTTTCAAAACTAATAACATCCCCGACCACTTATCAAAAGTTATCACTTGAAATAAATAGATGGCGCTGTCATGTGCTACATAAGAAAACAAACCTTATCTCCTTGTGATAAAGTTCAACTTAACTTATTGTATACAGTTTATACAAATTGTTAAAAATATACTAGTTCAAAAGATGGTCATTATTGGACATTTTTCACAACAGGCCAATCTGATTCCAAACTAAGCAGAGCTTGTGATAACCAGATAGCTGATATACTACATATACTACTTTTAAATACATACTAATATAGATATTTACATCCAGACACAGGACAAACAGACATATTCATGCATACAAATGTTTGTCCTGGGTGGGATTCGAACCACGACCCGCGGCTTGAGAGTCAGGGTCACTAACCACGAAGCCAACCGGGCTGTCAACATAAGGTTTACATTTGAATAAATACTTACACTTCTCTATTGAGTGTACAATGTCCGGCTGCTAGAATAAAACGATCGCTTATAAGAACGCCATTGCAGAACCATTTCAAATCTGGATGGTCATTACCTAGTAAAGCCTGAAAATATATTTATTTATTTAGAACGGCTTTCGCCAGTAACACTAATTAGGTACATTATACTGACTAAAAAAAATAAACAACAATTGGTTGTCTGTAAAGTCGGTTTACTGACGATAGTTGAACGTGACAACGTCTTGCATCGCTCACTCAAGTAGGAGAGAGACGGATGTCGAACGCTGCCGAACGCAAAGGCCGATTGTGCTTCTTTGTCGCTCGTTCCGCGCTCTCGCTTGCACTTCAAGCCGCCACATGGGACGCCTCAGAGCGAGGTAACGCCGCATGAGTCATCGTGCGTGCAGCCGGCTCTATCGAATTATAAGACGTTGTCACGTCAAAAACATGAGATCAATAAACAAAAACTAAAATTTAAATTAATATTAATCCTATCACGCAATCGCCTCGCAGTATTTCAAGCATTCAACTATTATTGTCTGCCGTCCGTCCGCAAACAAATCACATTCAGGATTCTTGCTCAGCAGAGTATTGAAGATAGCTAAACTTCGCGGCACGGGAGATTTGGAACGTGCGACAAAAACATAAGTATATATACAAATATATCCCGGGATATAGACATAGCAGTAATACCAGTGTAGTTCCCGTTCCCGTGATCACTTAGGGATATGAAAATTAGATAGTAGCCGATTCTCAGACCTACTGAATATGCATATAAAATTTCATAAAAATCTGTCAAGCCGTTTCGGAGGAGTAGATAATTCGTATCTAACATTGTGACACGAGAATTTTATATATAAGATATCCCGGAATAAAGACATAGCAGTTTACCAGCGTAGTTCCAGCCTGGGGGTGAATGGGGATAAAATATAGCCCATGATACTCCCTGATAATGTAGCTTTCCAATGGTGAAAGAATTATTCGGATTAGTCCAGGAGTTTCGGAGACATTTTTCACAATCGGATTCCAAAGTAAGCTTCAAAATGAGCTTGTATTGTGTTATGGTAACCGGATAGCTGATATAGGTACTACTTTTAAATACATACTTATGTAGATAATTATGTCGAGACACAGAACAAACAGACATATTCATGCATACAAATTTTGTCCTGGGTGGGATTCGAACCCACGACCAGCGGCTTGAAAGTAAGGTAAAGTAAAGTAAGGGTAAAGTCAGGTAAGCCAACCGGTCTGTCTGAATGTACGTTTGTTACACTCTCACTCCAGAACGGCTGAAGGGATCACGAAGTGATTTTTTTTAAACCCAAACGGTGGCAAACAGGCATGCGGCCCACCTGATGGAAAGCGGTTACCGCAGCCTATGGACACCTGCAACACCAGGGGTGTCACGGGTGCGTTGCCGACCCTTCATAAACCTATTGACTCCTCTTTTGAAGAACCCCATACTGTATTCCCCGGCGAAAACCTCAGCAGGATATCCCGGGAAAATCGTAGATCCCGGGAATCCGCGTAAAATTAACACTATACTGTCATGTCATTACTAACATACTATGAATGCAAATTTGAAATAAATTGATTACTTATTATTATTTTAGTGTTCCTTTTGTTTTTCTCCTATTTCTAGAGTATTTACGTTTCACCGCGGGCTTTTGGTCAAACGCAGAAACGGGGTAAGGAAAGGGAAGTGTGTGAAGTTAATCTAAGCTTAAAAATTTACGGACTATTTACAAGTGTCACAGGAGTACAAGTGTTTAGGATGACAGCCTTTTGTAGTTGAGTGTAAATATTTTTATGTATACCGAGTGATTTTAGGCTGGCGTGAAGTGTGTGAGGTATGATGCCGGTGCATGATATTACTACTGGCCCTACTGGGACTGTCTTTACTGTGCTCACTCTCCATTGTCATTATTATAGACAAACTAGTGGACCAGGCAGACTTCGTTCTGCCCACCAGCGCCACCTACCGGGTCCAAGTATATGTAAGCTATCCTATCTCTCAAGTTGGATCGAACTGCACATGGTGTGCGAATTTTATTATAATCGGTTAAGTGGTTTAGGAGTCCATTGAGGACAAACATTGTGACACGAGATTTATTTACATATATTAAGATTTACCATGTGTGGAAACTCGTTAGCATATGCGCTGTCCCTTAAAATCAGTTCCTCAGCCTGATGGCCACATTGATTAGATCTCGATCCATTCTTCAAGCAAGGATATATCAACTCCTCTTGATATTCTATACATTCTGTGAAATAAATAACATTAGTTTTTATCGAAACTTGAAGCCATTCGGACAAGTAGTTCCTGATATTAGCGAGTCCAACCAAACAAATTCTTCAGCTTTATACAACACTAGCTGCCTCCGCGCGGTTTTACCCGCGTAGTTCCCGTTCTCGTGGGAATACAGGGATAAAATATAGCCTATGTTACTCAGTGATAATGTAGCTTTCTAATGAATAAAGAATTATTAAAATCGGTCCAGTACTTTTTGAGTTTATACGTTACATACAAAAATAAATCTTTCCTCTTTATAATATTAGTATAGATATAGATATTTGTAAGTATAGATATATCGTCCCTATAATCGTTTCAGTATCTTGAGAATCATTGAACTCTCAGCGTCTTTACGCTATGAGTTCAATGATTTTCCGCCATTTTTTCACGCTTTATGACAGCCCGGTTGGCTTTGTGGTTAGTGACCCTGACTTTCAAGCCGCGGGTCGTGGGTTCGATTCCCACCCAGGACAAACATTTGTATGCATGAATATGTCTGTTTGTTCTGTGTCTGGTTGTAAATATCTATATAAGTATGTATTTAAAAATAGTATATGTAGTATATCAGCTATCTGGTTACCATAACACAAGCTCACTTTGATGCTTAATTTGGAATCAGATTGGCCGTGTGTGAAAAATGTCCCAGGATATTTATTTATTTTATTTATTTATAAATATATAACTAGTTCGTTAATAAATATACTATTTTTTTAGTATAATGGAGATCTTCCATTTTCCCGGGATAAAAAGTAGCCTATGTCCTTTCTCAGGCTCTAGCTAGACTATCTGTGTACCAAATTTAATTTGAGTCGGTTCAGTAGTTTTAGCGTGAAAGCGAGACAGACAGACAGTTATTATATAAGTAAGATGTATATAATTTAATAAGCTGTGGTAAACGGTGTTGGTGTCACCATTATTAAGTCAAAAACCGAAATTAATTGTAATCTTTATTGTGTCACTGTTGGTTTACCCTAATAAATAAATAAAAAGAAATTCACATACTATCCCAAGCCTTTTGTCCTGTTTTCGGTGATGTGAATGTGGGTGGGACAGGTTGGCAAGCATTACCGATCGATTTGGCTGTTAACTCCCTGTCCTTTGAATCTGAAATAAATAAATAAAAACTAAATGTCAAATTTGGATTGACAAGACTCTGTGAGCAAAAAATACTTCGTAGTCATATTATGAACTAGCTGTTTTTGCGACATATATCATTGATACTCCGCTCCTATTGGTCGTAGCGTGATGTTATATAGCCAATAGCCTTCCTCGATACATAAGCTATCTATCACTGGAATATTTTTTCAATTCGAGTTAATAGTTCCTGAGATTTGCGTGTAACAAAATAACTCTTAACTATACTTTACTAGCTGCCGCCGCGCGGTTTTACATGCGTAGTTCCCGTTCCCGTGGGAATACAGGGATAAAATATAGCCTATGTTACTCAGTGAGAATGTAGCTTTCTAATGAAAAAAGAATTATTAAAATCGGTCCAGTACTTTTTGAGTTTATTCGTTACATACAAAAATACAAATCTTTCCTCTTTATAATATTAGTGTAGATGTAGATTAGTAGGTACGGCAACACTACAGGTAGGTTGCCTTAAACACAAACAACTAACTAAAACTGGTATATCGTCTTATACACAATATTTTTTTAAAACAAATATAAGGAAAATACATACAAATATTATGTTAAATAACTGGTTCATAAATGATTATCTCAATGCTTGGGTACAGCGCTCGTTCTAGCAGAACTAACATTATTATTATAAATAGTGACTCCCCGCGGTTCCACCCGCGTTCCCGGGAAATCTTTCATTTTCCCGGGATAAAAGTAGCGTATGTGTGAATCTAATTTATAAAGTTTCAACCTTTTCATCAGTAGTTTTTGCGTGAAAGAGGAATAAACATCCATACATACAAACAATTAACAATATCTTATCTTACTAATATTATAAAGAGGAAAGATTTGTTTGTTTGTTTGTAATGAATAGGCTCCGAAACTACTGGACCGATTTCAAAAATTCTTTCACCTTTGGAAAGCTACATTATCCCCGAGTAACATAGGCTATATTTTATCCCTGTATTCCCACGGGAACGGGAACTACGCGGGTAAAACCGCGCGGAGGCAGCTAGTTAGGAATAAATTGGTATAAATAAATTAAGTTATTGTAGTAATGACTAGCAGGTGTTAGCCTCAGATGGCTTTTACACCCTTACACGGCTATACAACACTGAAATATACTTCTAATCGGTCCAGTTGTTCCCGAGATTACCGCGTCCAAGCCAACAAACAAACTCTTCAACTTTATATATTACTTACTGCCTCCACGCGGTTTTACCCGCATAGTTCTCGTTCCCGTAGGAATACAGGGATAAAATATAGCCTATGTTACTCGTGGATAATGTAGCTTTCGAATGGTGAAAGAATTTTTAAAAACGGTACAGTTTTTGAGCCTATTCATTACAAGTAAACAAACAAAGTTTTCCTCTTTATAATATAAGTGAAGTGATTTAAGATTTCATTATTTTCATACTCACCCAGAGAAGCAGCGCCGGCACTACACAAGAAGAATATTAACACTAAATATTTATACATTTTATAAAACTAATTTTTCGCTTAACAAAAAGATACGTCCGTGGCAAGATGTTTCCTCCGAATGGACACAAGCAGGTTTTGATTTTTATTTATATACAATACAAACATACCTACACATATACCTACAACTATCTTAATATATATAAATCTCGTGTCACAATGTTTGTCCTCAATGGACTCCTAAACCACTTAACCGATTATAATAAAATTCGCACACCATGTGCAGTTCGATCCAACTTGAGAGATAGGATAGCTTACATATACTTGGACCCGGTAGGTGGCGCTGGTGGGCAGAACGAAGTCTGCCTAGTCCACTAGTACATATATAAGTATAGGTATACTGTCACGGTAAAAATGTAAAAACTAGTTATGATCATATTAGCTCCCCGGCTAATGGCTATCAATTTACCCATTATAAAAAGTAGCCTATGTCTTAAACAAGGTTATGAACTACCTGTGTTCCAAATTTCATCTCAATCCGTTGAGTAGTTTTTGCGTGAAAGTAGTAACAAACCCATCAATTCTCAAAACATTGACATTCATTTTGTAATACTAGTGGCTCTTCGCGGCTTTACCCGGGTTCCCGAGGGATCTCAAATGTTACCGAGATTAAAAATAGCGTGTTATTCTAGCTAGAACATATTCTAGGTATAGGAGTGAAAGCGTAACAGACAAATTTTCGCATTTATAATATTAGTAAGTACTAGCGGACCCGGCAGACTTCGTTCTGCCCACCAGCGCCACCTACCAGGTCTATATTGATGTATCTATACTAATATTATAAAGAGGAAAGATTTGTTTGTTTGTTTGTTTGTTTGTTTGTTTGTTTGTAATGAAAAGGCTCCGAAACTACTGGACCGATTTCAAAAATTCTTTCACCTTTGGAAAGCTACATTATCCCCGAGTAACATAGGCTATATTTTATCCCTGTATTCCCACGGGAACGGGAACTACGCGGGTAAAGCCGCGGGGAGGCAGCTATTATACATAAAAACCTTCCCCATGAAATACACCGTAATTTGGTGAAAACCGCATGAAAATCTGTTCAGTAGTTTTTGTGTTTATCGCGTTCAGACAGACAGACAGAGGCGGCGGGGACTTTGTTTTATATATATAGATGAGAACTATAGTATAAAATACCATGAGGATAAACTTGTGAATATTATAAGGATAAGTAATGAAAAACAAATTAATATTCTGACTGTCCCATTGGCTTGGTGGTTACTGACCCAGACTTTCAAACCGCAGTGTTTTTATAGGTATCTAAGTTTGAATCCCACCTATGACACATATTTGTGAGTATATATCTGTTTGTTCTATGTATGTATGTTAATAGGTATCTTCATTAAGTATGTTTATGAAATAAATTTGGTAAATTTCGGTTTAACCCGCGTATTTCCCATTTCCGTGATCACTTAGGGATATCAAAAATAATAAAATAAAGGAGATTCTCAGACCTTCTGAATCATCATAATCAGCTCATATACGTCTCCACCGAGGAGCTCGAGCTTCCCCTAACAATGAGGGGGTGTAGGCCATAGTCCACCACGCGGGCCTAGTGCGGATTGGCGGACTTCACATGCCTTTGATTGTGACATCTCAGGCATGCAGGTTTCCTCACGATGTTTTCCTTCACCGAAAGCCAGTGGTGTGAATCCGTACGTAAGTTTTTAAACTCAGAGGTACGGGCCAGGGATGCACCCTCGTGATTGTGAGTCGGTGCGTTCCCAGCTGAGCCACCACGGCTCAGTTGGCTTTTAAGGTCAGGTAAAAAAACCTTCTGAATATTCACATAAAATTTCACAAAAATCGGTCAAGCCGTTTCGGAGGAGTACCTATATTGTGACACGAGAATTTTATATATAAGAAGATTATTAAATTAACTCCAGTATTTTTATTTATGTTTTAACATGGGTTTTGTAATGATGGTGTGATATATTATTTTAGAATTCCTTTTCTATATACAGCTCTATCTAGGTATAAACTCTTGAAGTCATAGGCCGATCCTTAGCTTGCTTAGAGCAACGCCCCTGGTGGCGAAATTAGACAACTTTCTGTCCCCTTGTGAGAGTTTTATACGAAAAAGTACCATTACCTGATAAGAGATGGCGCAAAAAAATTTAATCGACTATTTCTCTATGTACTATTTATTTACTACTTTATTGCCTTATTTTTGTATAATATTTAGTGTCTTTTTCTTTTTTGTCTTAAATAAAAAATAAAATCTTTCCTCTTTATAATATTAGTATAGAACATCAATTACATAGGCATTTAATAATTTAGCTTATTTTTACTGTTCGAATATGTACCTATATAAAAAAAATACACAATTACAGTAAAAAAAACTCAGGTTTACGATATATTTCATAACTTAAAGTTCAAGTGCATAGGATTCGAACTTGTGACCTTCGCAACGGAGGTACGCCCTTTCACTTCTCAACCAACTAACTGTCAACGGGTTTTATTTAATTACTTTTTTATGTAAATTAAGTTTTACTTAATTAACGTGGCTCTCCGCGGATTCACCCGCATTCCCGGAGATCTTACATTTCCCGGGATAAAAAGTAGCCTATGTCCTTTCTCAGGCTCTAGACTACCTGTGCACCAAATTTTATTTAAATCGTTTCGGTAGTTTTAGCGTGAAAGTGAGACAAAGAGACGGAGTTACTTTCGCATTATAGAATACTATTAGTATTTAAATTTTTTTTTTATAATTATATTTTTAGTGATACTCTATCAATCGATTCACATGTTGACAATTTCAATTCAATAGTGACATCTCGGGCATGCAGGTTTCCTCACGATGTTTTCCTTCACCGACAGCCAGTGGTGTGAATCCGTAACGTAAGTTTGTAAACTCAGAGGTACGAACCTGCACCCTCATGATCGTGAGTCGCGTTCCCAACTGAACCACCATGGCTCGGTTATTTTAATCTATTATTATACGGCAATTATTATTTAGCAAGTGTCAGCTACACTTGCTAAATAATAAACAAATAATATATGTAAATAATAAACTAAAATCAACAATATCTATTAAAATTTATAAAATAAAGAAAAAAGAATTGCTCATAATTAAAATAAAGTCGGTATACGGGCGAAAGTTTTACGTGACAACCATTAGGCGGGCTAACCATGCCCGAGTGGAAGGGACGCGTGCCTCTCACTCGCTCTCATTGTGAGCGCATAACGTGAGCGGAGCGTAACGCAGTTTCTTGAAGTGTCACCCGGCAAACCAATTTATAAGACGTTGTCACGTCAAAATCATTTTAATTTGAACAATAATTGTTGCTGTTTGTAGTGTTGGATAGCCCATTTATCGGTAGGCTAAAGGTTATATAACATCACGCTACGACTAATAGGAGCGGACCATCAATTTATGTTGTATAAACGGGTAACGCAGACGCAACGCAGGTCAACTAGTCTTTAAATATAAAACTAAGTCCCCGCCGCCACTGTCTGTCTGAACGCGATGAACACAAAAACTACTAAACAGATTTTCATGCGATTTTCACCAAATTACGGAGTATTTCATGGGGAAGGTTTTTATGTATAATACATCAATTTGGACCCGGTAGGTGGCGCTGGTGGGCAGAACGAAGTCTGCCGGGTCCGCTAGTATTACATAAAAAAAAGATTTATTAAATTATCTAGTTACATGTATTAAATACTTAATTAATACAAACACAAATTTCAAGTCACGGTCCCCAAAAGATTCAAATTGAAAAGGTCTAAAATACTATATATTCGTCTCGCTCTAACGTTAGGCGTGTGTGAGTGAGACCCTTTGCAATATGAGAGTGCTGTGAAAGGCGGATGCATGTGTGTGTGTACAGGTATCAGTTTTAGTGATGCCGGTAAAGGAGAGTTTCCCAAAAAATAAGCTAAATAATGTAGACAAATATTTGAAGGTTTTTCGAATTTCATTGTCATTCAATAAGCACAAAATATAAATGAATGAAAATGAACAATGATTTTATTATATATTTTTTTATTTATTATAATAATTATCTTGGGACATTTTTCACATATGGCCAATCTGATTCCAAACTAAGCGGAGCTTGTGATATGGTAACCAGATAGCTGATATACTACTGTCTGTTAAATACATACTTATATAGATAAATACATAACCGAACAGAAACCTCTATGTACTTAGTTTGGCATCAGTTTAGCCGTGTGTTATTTTATTCCCAGGATATTTATTTTATTATATTTCTGATACTTACAATGGTGAGATAGTAGTCGAAATTATAATAAAAAATAACATCGCTACACAGCCCAGATTCTGAACAAAGATAAAGTTACTTTACTAATTATAAAATTCTCCTATTACATTGTTTTTGTTCTAAATTATAATCTTCTCATTTTTGTAGAGTAATAAATCAACACTTATTTACGAAGCTAATAAATTTCATATTATTACAAATTTCGGGTAAAATTTGTAGTTAGAACTGGCAACACCAAAATACAAACGACTGTGGCACAACAAAATTCCTTCCGCCCCTCACCTCACTACAGCCAGAGCCAGTTCGCGTTTCCCCTCGCGGCGGATACTTGTGTTTCATAAAGCGAATATTAGAATTTGTGAACTGTGTTTTTTTTTTAATCGTGGCCCAGCTCTTCGTGCTTTTGAGTGTAAAAGATACCAGTGTAGTTCCGTGTTTCTGCGTTTTACTATTGCGAGGTAAGTGTTTTTTTTAATTTGATGTTTGCGGGCAAAGGGTGAATTGTAACCTGCCTATTTGAATAAGGTTTTAGTGAGCACTAAATCGATGTCCGAAAAGTTGTTACCGATTTCGTAGAAAGCTTTCGCTTGGTTAAGTTTGCGTTTTTTTTTTAATGTGAAGGTTTAACTAAAGGTAAGTTAGGGGTGGAAAATAGAAAGATTGTTTCGATGTATTTTCATAATATCTAGATTAGTCTAGGTTATAGACAGTCCGCTATTTTAGTCTGGACTTTATAAATAAGTATGTAAGTAAGTACATCCTGCTAGTTGTATGTATTAAAAAAGAATAAATATTAGGTATGTACCTATAATGTTTTTTACCTTTTACTTACTCAAAAATATAAATTACCTCAAGTAGGTATCAAGGTTTTACCCTCGTTCCCGGGGATTTAATTATTTTCCTGGATAAAATGTAGCCTATATGTAAATCCAGGGTGTCAGCTAACTCCATACTACTTAAATTTGATTATCATCGCTCCAGCCATTCAGACGTGAAGTAGTAACAAACATACACACTCAAAAACTTTCGTTTTTATAATATTAGTGAGATTAGTTACGTACATTATTACGGTACATAACAAAATCCCTACTAATTTTACGGGAAAGCGGGTAAAACCGCGGGCAGAAGCTAGTCTCAAATAAGTTAGCGAATAGAATTGACTATAAATTTTAACATTTTATGTGTACATTAAAACGAAACAGAACTATCGATAGCTTTCTGTTTCTTACTTACTCTTAAGTCTTTACATGTATCCCCCGCGGTTTCACCCGCGTTCCCGGATCTTCAAAATTTTCCTATGTGTTATTCCAGAACATAATCTAACTCTGTGGCAAATTGCATCGCGATCCCTTCAGCTTCAGGCGTGAAAGAGAGTAATATTTTTTTTGACGGGACTAGGTGTTAGCCTCAGATGGCTGTTACACCCTTACGACAAAAGAGTGACAAACATACATCCATACTCACAAACATGCGTATTTATAGGTAGGTAATATTAGAAGTATATATTTTAGCTTATCTGATAACGTTATATTTGATTTAAATACTCGATATTTACGTTCCCACGATATTAAAGTACCTACCTAACTATACCTACTGATTCTCACAGTTTCGTAGAATGATGCTTAAAAAACGTATGAAAAAAAAGTATTTGCCGATTTAATTGATTAGTGATATGGCAACACAATTAGTTTAGATGTGACCATAAACAATTTCTTGTTATTAAAGGATATATTTTCAAATATTTCTTAAGAAGTTTCTTTATAATAGGTACTACCTGCTGGCCCGCGGTTTCACAAAAATAGTAGCCGATTCTCAGACCTACTGAATCTGCATATTAAATTTCATAAAAATCGATAAAGCAGTTTCGGAGGAGTATGGTAACTAACATTGTGACACAAGAATTTTATGTATATAAGATAAATAATAATGATGGCTGATTTGATCTCTTATCAAAAAAATAAACGAGAGCAAATCATACAAAATCAATGATATTTTTATAAATTGTGAACTATCAGCATTAATATAGACAAAATTAATCTTATATTAGGTAACGACAACAAAATGACTCTTGACCAGTGAATTTAACATGTTAATCATACACAATTATTCCACTAGACGGGAATCGAATCCACGTCCCCAAAGTAAATGAGTTAAGCCAGCCCAGCATAGATGGAGTAGCGAAATGTATGCCCACAGTTGATAACCCGTTCAAATAGTGTTGTGACTGCATGCAATCTACATAAATTATCGATTACCATAACCTAACGAGTATTTATCGACTAACGTTTATTCTACGTATAACCTGTGGCGAGGGTTGTTCGGTATTAAAAATTTTAATTCCTACTTATCTAGTAAACTAGCTACTATAAATATTACTAAGTAAGTAGCTACTTATATTACTAACTAGCTCTTTTTTGCTAAGTTTTAGCACACAAAATAATACAGATTAGATATAAGATAGATTATTAGATCAACTACTCTGTCGCATTAGACTGGCCTGTGAAGATAGACGTAAGTTTCATGGTTAATAATAAATAAATAAAAATTATAAAAAAACTTTGTTAGCGTCATTTCCCCGTTTTTACAACGTTTTTGATTGATGCTCTTCTTCTATTCGTCGTAGCGCGATGATATATAGCCTATAGCCTTCCTTGATAAATGGGTTATCTAACACTGAAATAATTTTTCAAATAGTTCCTGAGATTATTATTATTTTCCTCTACTTTTACGACCATCCACTTGCACATTGATCAAACGTCAAATATTAATCTATATCTATACTAATATTATAAAGAGGAAAGATTTGTTTGTTTATAACGAATAGCCACCGTAACTACTGGACCGATTTAAATAATTCTTTCACCAATAGAAAGCTACGTTATTTGTGATTGACATAGGCTATATTTTATCCCAGTATTCGTACGGGAACGGGAACTGCGCGGGTGAGACCGTGGGGCGGAAGCTAGTAGATATTTTATTTCGACGAAAGTATTTGAAAAAGGTACGATTAAAATTCAATATGGCCTCCAAACTTCGTCCCATCAAAGTTTATTACCGTTTTAACATAAAAACAAACTATTAGAATATAAATTAGTATTATCGGGTTGTTCGTGCTGTTAAATGTTCGGTAATTATGCTTATGGTCCGAGGTTCGATTCACGTGATTTCATTTTTCTCCGTTTTTCTGAAGTTTTCACTATACTTGTATAAAAAATCATGTTAGTATTAAAAAACAAAACAAAATTATCATACTTATATAGGTATAATATATAATTAAAACAATAGCAGCTGTCCCGTGGTTTTGCTTGCGGTTCCGGTGGATATAATTTTTTATCCAAAATAAAATAAAAACTCAAGTCTAACATAAGACACTCTCTCATTTAAATCGTCTAAATCTTTATCATCAATCATCCATACACAAACTTTTCCATCATTGGTAGGAAATAGATTTTCGAAATGGCTCTAAATTCTTACAGGGCTAAAAGCCTCTGTCCCTGTATTTTGTCTGTTAAAAAAGTAAAAAAAGGCTAAAAGATGTCACACGGTGTTAATGCGTGCCTCATGTCGCCTTGCTTATTAGCTCTTCTCACGATAAGTGATGTGATCGTAATATCGATAATATGTATCGATACTTTTTAATTTAGATACTGTCCTTAAAAAAATGTAAAAATAAATATTTACTGACTACTGTGTATCACTAAATTAAAATGAAAGTGAATATAATAAGAAAAATATTTACTAATGCCAAACTTATGCTATATAATATCCATTGTTTCTTTACGATAAAGTATACATTTAAAATATAACAAAAATTTCATTGTAATTCAACCTAACTCTAAACTAAGTATTTTTAGCAAAAAAAAAGTACAAATTGTCAATTTATGAAACATCGATAAGATTATCGACTGAAGCACATCACTAGCACTACAAATATTGACGTATCGATCCTCTTTGAGTAGCTCTCGGCGTTGGTCAACACTACATAACGAAATATAGGTGGTATGGACGTAGAAAGCTAATTTTGTTCGTAATACTATAGATTTACAGTACCTATACAAATATTTTAGATTAGTTGACCCGCGCAACTTCGTTAGCATCACTTGCCTGTTTTTGCAACATTTCCAATTGATACTCCGCTCCTATATGCCCCTTTTCTAGTTTTTTAATTAATGTCCCAGAATATTATATTTTTTAAAGAATTATATTATATACAAAAGGCTGAATAGTTTGTTTAAACGCACTAATCTCAGGAACTACTGGTCCGATTTAAAAATTGACCTCAGTGTTAAATAGGCCATTTATCGAGGAAGGCAATAGGCTATATTTCATCACGCTACGACGAATAGGAGCGGAGCATCAATCAAAAATGTTGCAAAAACGGGCAAGTGACGCTAACAACGTTGCGCGGGTCAACTAGTATGTCTATACAATCTTGACCTATCCCTTTACATTTCTAATAGATGACCAAACACTTTGATAAAAAATAACGGTCCCAAAATCTTTATCGGTGGATTAGATGAGTCTAAACAAACTATCGATAAGTAACATATTTATCGACACATGTCACCTCACTAATGCTCAAATATTGACAATCGACCGTCAGGTTAGGGTCGTGTTGATATTACATGATTTTTAGTGATAACGTTACCAATTTTAGTTCAATACATTTAACCATAAAATGAATTTTTAAAATTCTCTTATACGAAAATGTGTTATAGTGCTCTTCTTGAAATGGTTAAACAGATATTCGAAAAATCTAATTGTGGACACTCTCAAACAAATTAAAACAAAATAAGAATCATCACAATATGTCCATTCGCTTAGGAGATACAATGCCAAATATATTCAGATAACGCCCCTTGTGGGTCGAGGGTTAAAAAATAGATAACCTACTAAAAGAGCAAGAACTAGAGAATAAACTTTATTTACCTAAGTACCTTACTAATATTATAAATGCAAAAGTTTAAATGCAAAAGGATATTTGTTTCACAATTACGCAGGAAATGTTTTTCCTAAATGCTACCCACTTCCAAGTATATACGAAATAATATAGGAGAACGATACTATGTTTAAGATAAACAAAAACAGTAAAGAATATATAATCAATACAGACCTACCTAATTTGTCCCCTTTCGCGCATAAATTATAACATCATCATCCCAACCAATTAAGATAACGATCATGAATAGAAACACATCTACAAATCATATGTTCAAAGGATATAATTAGAAAAAGCGTGGTCCCAATGCGCAGCCTTGTGGAACCCCTACCTAATAAATAACAAAAAAACATCATCAACAATTTATTACGTTTCTTAGTAAAGGATAGTCTATAAATTATTATCTAAATGGTGTTTTGTTATGATTTAAACATATATATGATAGGAAAGTATAACAAAGGTATAAATGGATGTGTCATAAGCTTTGCCTAATACCAAACTATCCCATTTAATATAAAGTACTTAGCAAAAATTTCACTATTTTAAACGAACATTTAAACTAGTCATAGGTTTTTCAACCCAGGATAAACATTTGTCCGTGAACATGTGTGATTTTACTGGTTGTAAATATCTATATTTAAATACAAAAAAATATACTGGGACATTTTTCACACGGCCAATCTGATTCCAAACTAAACAGAGCTTGTGTTATGGCTAATTTTGGAAATCGGCACTATAGTTTACTACTGCTATTACTAGCTTCTGCCCCGCGGTTTCACCTGCGTTCCTATGTGTTAATAAAAGGTGTCTGCTAACTCCATGTCAAATATTGTTAAAATCGCTCCAGCCGTTAAGAAGTAACAAACATACACACTCACAAACTTTCGCCTTTATAATATTAGAGTGACAAACACACACATAAATTCATTATTTTCCTCTTTATAATTAGTGTGGAATACAACACAAACGTTTACGTTTACTAGGCTCTAAGTTTAACTTCTGACAAGAAATCTTTCATCAGTTTTCGGAGGGTGTTAAGATAAATGACATTTTAATGTCTGCTCGCGCCACAAAATTCTTTACGTTTCCGGATGGAGGGTTGTTCTTGCGGTTTAAAAATATTTTACCTTTTGTATACCATTTAATTTTAGTTTACTTCGCGTTTGTTGCAAAGATTTGATTAGTAACTTCGGTAAATATAATATTTATTTTATAGCTAACTCGGTAGTTGACCCGTGTAAATTCGTTAGCGTTGTACTAATAGTTTTGATTGATGCTCCGCTCTTATTCGTCGTAGCGTGATAATATATACCCAATAGCCTTCCTCGATAAATGCGCTATTTAAACCTGAAAAATTTTTTCAAATCGGACCAGTAGTTCCTGATATTAGCGGGTTCAAATAAACAAACTCTTCAGCTTTATCCTGTGCCAGTCCATATAAAAGCTCTTCACTTTAAAATCTCAGAAGTCAATCTAATATGGTCGTTTTGTTTATGACTTCATGCAGTCCCAGGGTCGTAAAAGTAAATTACAGACCGTCAGCTGGCCACACATGCTTCCATTATAAAATAATTTTACGGCACAATTTCGCCATTCCCATATTGTTCTTAAAGACAATGCTCTCAATCGTGCTGTAAAAACTATAATTGAAATATTATCCTCTCTTTCATTTGGAGAAGTAAAGAGTGAGAAGAAACTTGATTAAACTGACTACCAGTATATTGTTAACTATTTGACATTTGCTCGTTTTTGCAGCATGACCGATCTGAAAAATTATTTCACAAAGGGAAAATAAATTAATTATTATCAGTGAGTACCTACCATACATAGGCTTTATCTCATACTATGGGAACAGGCGAAACGACGGGATGAAGAACGATGAAGTTAGTCTATACTAATATTATAAAGAGGAAATATTTGTTTGTTTGTTTGTTTGTAATGAATAGGCTCCGAAACTACTGGACCGATTTCAAAAATTCTTTCACCTTTGGAAAGCTACATTATCCCCGAGTAACATAGGCTATATTTTATCCCTGTATTCCCACGGGAACGGGAACTACGCGGGTAAAACCGCGCGGAGGCAGCTAGTACACTATAAAAAAGCTTAGCCTTAACAAAATGTTTGTCCGTCTCTCACCCACGCAACTACAAAACTGTCCGGTGCCATGTTCTCGCGTCGTACGGTTGTATGTTTGTTTGTGTCTCTATATTATGAAACTTTACTGCGTACTTAAGTTCTGAGTATGTCTTCATTGAAATTGACTTGATTTCAACCTTTGTTTTATTTGCGTAGGTTTTAATTTCTCCTGCATTGTCTTGCGATGAATGCTTTCCTTTTGTGTCCTTAATAATAAATACCTTTGGATATTCCACATTTTATTCCAAACTAAGCAGAGCTTGACTTATATTTACCAGATAGCTAATAAATTATAATTCTACGTGCAATCTATACTAAAGATTTGTATATTTGTATGTAAGGAATAAACGTAAAACTACTGGACCGATCTGAATAATTCTTTCACCAATAGAAAGCTGCGTTATTTGTGAGTGTCATAGGATATATTTTATCTCTGTATTCCAACGGGAACGGGAACTACGCGGGAGAAACCGCACGGAGGCAGCTACCAAAAAAATAAATTAAATTGTAGAAATGAATAAAAAATTTGCAGCTTTCAAAGCCTTTGTCACACATTATAACTTACGCAATGATTGCAGTATGCATTTCCAAGACGTTCGAGTTCTCATGAAGTTCAACATATCTTTGTTATGGCAGAGGATCTCAAAATGTCGACTTGAGAGGGGGCTATGGGCACAGACTAATAAACGTACAGATAGACAGTTCCTTAATAGAGACTACTAATATTATAAATGCGAAAGTTTGTATGGATTGATGGATGTTCGATGCAATAATTGCATTGAACACCGTTTTGCTGAGCCATCAATACAGCGAGCCGCATTAGGTGTGCGACCACTTCAGTGCGTACATATTCGGTCAGCAAAGCGGTCGCATTCATTAGCTTAGCCATAAACCTTAGCATCTAGCAATTACTTACAATAAACTTTTATATATTATCAACATATCCTTGCCTTTAACTCAGCAGTCCTAACACTAAGGTCGCGACCCCTGCAATCGATGTTTATAACTCTTTCACGCACTCACTAAGTACTGATGAGATTTTGATAAAATTTGGAAAACAGATTTATAATCTGTATTTACACATGTTACTATTTATTCCGAGGAAATTGATAAGGATCTTCAACTTTGGAACCCTGGTGAAACTGCGGGGAGCTACTACTATGGAATAAAACTTGTATCTACTTAGGACTTATAGGGCTAAGAATAAAGTTTGGGAGCCTCACGGCGTGTATGCCAGCTTGCTAATTGCATTAACAACTGGACGATAAAGATGTTTTGACGATTCTTATGGGAACTATGCAGTATTTCACAACATTTCTCATAAACTATATGCATATGAACCACCTGTTTTGAGCGCCATTTGCCTCTAGACTTGACTTATAAAAAAAAAAAAAGAGATACTGTAATAGTCCTAAGAGAAAATGGATTTAGATTGTAAGCCTATAAACTTAATAAACTTAAACTTGAGCCCTAGTACATCTATACTAATATTATAAAGCTGAAGAGTTTGTTTGCTTGAACGCGCTTACCACAGGAACTACTGGTCCGATTTAAAAAAAAAATTCAGTGTTACATAGCCCATTTATCGAGGAAGGTTATAGGCTATATATCATCACGCTACGACGAATAGGAGCGGAGCATCAATCAAAAATGTTGCAAAAACGAGGAAGTGACGCTAACGAATTTGTGCGGGAAAGTTTGTATGTTTGTTCCTCTTTCACGCAAAGTTAAGGTCTTAGGGAACGCCAGTGAAACCGCGGGGCGGTTGCTTGTATTATTTATAATGAGAATGGATTTTTGTTACTCTTTAAAATGGAATGTAAAAACGAAAATATATTTATGAAATTGATAAAAACTACTACAAATTACTGTTTATTTAACTTAGGTACCTATTTCGATATTCTTCAAAGTAAGAGTGAGTTTAAAAGTCAAATGTCTATGGTAAAAATAGTAATGGTTGACAGATTGACTGACGTTTTCGGAGCGAGATTTTAATTGTGTTTGTTTTGGCGGCCATGTTTGTGTTTATTCAAAAAAATCTCTTTTGAGTATTGTATTCATAATATTTGAAGAAAGTAAAATGTTTGTGTCGACTGATTTATGTGAATATTCACCTTTTGACGAAATGATTCGATTCACACGCGATGATGGAATATGACGACGCGACGTTAAATGATTATTGTGAGATGCGCGCGCGCCTGTGTTATGATATTCTTGCGCCGGTCATCTACCTACCTCATCGAGCATGTAACCAATAGAGTAGAACTGTTAACAGTTTTGTTAGAGAACAAAATACGCCAAAGCGCTGCGCCGGCCCCTGTGTTCTGATTGGCCAACTCAAGGTGCACTAGACGTACACACAGGTCTCTTATTGGTCGGGTACTGTTTTAGTTCGAGCGTGGCTTGTTAGTTATACCGGTTATACGTGACAAATCATTGATGCGTTGCTAAACAAATGGCTCACTTTTGCTACTCTATTGGTTACATGCTCGATGACCTACCTATACTAGTGGCTCCCGCGGTTTCACCCACGTACCCGGAAGATCTTCCATTTTCCCGGGATAATCTAGACTATCTGGGTAACAAATTTTATTTAAATCGGTTTATTAGTTTTAGCGTGAAAGCGAAAGTAAGTCTGTCTGTCTGGCTTTCAAGCTAAAACTATTGAACCAATTTAAACGAAATTTATTACACAGATAGTCTAGCTAGAGCCTGAAAAAGGACATATGCTACTTTTGATCCTGGAAAAATGGTAGATTTCCTGGGAATGCGGGTGAAACCGCGGCGGAAGCTAGTATTATCGAAATTGATGAACTTAGTTACTGTTACTATTTAATTTGCTGGTACCTTATTGTCATAGTATGAAGTAGCGGTGTGGTTTTGTTAGAATAATACGAACTACAACTACCCACCTTATAGAATTATTTAAATAAGATATTTAATGTTATTGTTACTTTTTAATTTTATTACTTCTTATTTAGGTTTTTTAAGTTCTCATAATTAAGTGAATGTAAATTCTTTTTTGCGAATAAAGTTTCTTTAACCGTAGGTAAATTTGAGTACCCAGGAGTCTGATGCTCTGATCAATTAGAAATTAACACTTGTATCTCATGGGAAATACCATGGAAAGTGCCCGTGGGGTTTAATTCACCCCACATTCGTCGTAGGTACAAATCTATGGGGTGAGATTAGGGGACTTTATGCAATGGAATGTCGCTTAAACTAAAGTAGCTTTTAAAGTTCCTAAGCAGAGCAATCGCAGCATAATAATGATAACTATTTTTAGAAAGAAAGAAAGAAAAGAAAGAAAAGAAAGAAAAGAAAGAAAAGAAAGAAAAGAAAGAAAAGAAAGAAAAGAAAGAAAAGAAAGAAAAGAAAGAAAAGAAAGAAAGGAAAGAAAAGAAAGAAAAGATAGAAAAGAAAGACAAGAAAGAAAATACATTTATTTGTGGCAAAAAGAGTAGTTACATAAAAATAAAATAGAAAAAAACACTTAAGTATTTACCACAAAATTTTTACCATTATATTTCTATAGGGCCGGGTCAGAGATGTCAGTGAACTTGGCAGAGCATATGCCAGTAGATCAAGAAAAAATTAGAGTTCTGCCAGCATGCGGAAGAGTTTTATAGTTCCTGATACTTTTTTTTAATAGTTCTGCCAGTTTTCCCCATTATTAAAAAAAAAATGCTCTTCTAACTTCCCGTCGCAGATCATTTTCGAGCTAACTTAATTTTTAAACTGGTTTCTGACGTATTTACATAAGTCTAATAGTTCCTGATAATTCTGTCGGATTTACCTATAAAAAAACGGTCAGAGACGAAAAAAGTTGTAACGACATTTTTCCGAGCAGGCCCGAATCCAGCAGAATCATCCTACCAACCTACCATCGATGTACTTTTTTCAAAGCATTTAAGTAAAATTGAACCCCAAAAATATGTTTCCTACTTCAGTTACCATAAGCCAATTATTACTGAAATTGAACCTACTGATTAAGTTTAAAATAAATAAATTACTTCACTAATTAATCGAAAGGAACTTCGTGCATTCGGGTTCCTTGACACCTCTCAAGTTTTTTTTATTTCTCTCCACATAAAACATACAAAATAAATAAATAACATAATATAAGTAGATACTATAATACGTACCAACGAAAGAAAATACCCCAGCCTTCACATATCTAATCACAAAACAAAATGTCAAATCAAACACAATCCAAATACTTTAAGATAAAAGGTTCGACAAAAACCACAGATAAATATCTCCGCCATGTTTTTTTTGAGATATTTGACTGCAATTCAATATCGTATGTCATATTGTGGCGCCACACCCTTGGGGGTCAAAACAACCCGTCCCTTTCTAACTACGTGAATATGAGAGAGATGGCGATAGGGTTGTGATTCGCAGGTTGATAGCGTTCATTTTTTGTGTAAACTATTTGACACGGTAAATTTGATGGATTTTTTTGCAGCGCGTTCGATTCCAATTTTGAATTTGTTTTTTTTTTCGTTCGGAATTTTTACGCGGTTTAAATGAAATGAAGCTATAGTTCATCATAGACAATAAAAATTTTATGCGTTTATAAAAGATCAAGGCACAATGGTCTTTACAGAGGCACCATAGACAAAAGGTTTAATTATTTAGGGCGTAGGTTTTAGAAAGTAATGGCGGAGTTCAATATAAATTTATGCACACGCTTCAAGGTTCAACAAGTTCGAGATTATTGCGTAATTATAGTTAGTTGGTAGTTAACCCGAATACAAACACGATCAATTTAAAAAAACATGGCGGAAATATATTAATAAATATCCTGGTACGATTTTCACACATGGCCAGTGTGATTTCAAAATTAAGAAATGGTAACCAGATAGCTGAAATACTACTTTTAAATACATACTTATATACCTAGATACGAGCTCCGCCGCGCGGTTTTACCTGCGGTGGTCTTGTTCCCTTTAGAATACTGGGATAAAATATATCTGATAAAGAAGGTTTTTTAATCAATTGGTGCGATAAAGTAACTTTTTTATTCTATTCATCAAAGAATTATTCAGATCGGTACAGTAGTTTCGGAGCCTAGTCATAAATTTTAAAAACAACCAATAACAAAGGAAAAAAACTATTAATTATATTAAAAAAGTATTACCCATATTATTATTTATGTTATATTTAGTTATTTGTATTTCTCTTGTATTTATGTATTGTTGCTAGTAAACCTTTAAAGAAACTAAAGAGAAAAAAAAACATTTCATAATCAAAAGAGTTCTAGTCTTAAAATAAATTCTAAGATTCAATCTTGGTTGGAAAAATATGAAAATTGGTTTCAGTAAGGAATAAAAAAATAACAAATTTCCCGTCTAGACCCGACGTGGCAGATGGCGCGAATTTATGAACGCGATTTTTCTTGTGAAAAAAAAGACTAGGTACTTTATAGATAGGAGTTTTCGCTTGTATTTCTACGTATTTTGTTTGACATTTGATATTATACGATATTTTAAAATAAAATTATTTCCATGCTTTAAAGCAGTATGTAATTCTAGTAAGTAATTTATTTTGCATAATATGTGTTACTAGTGGCCCCCCGCGGTTTCACCCGCGTTCCCGGGATAAAAAGTAGCCTATGTGTTATTCCAGAACATATTCTAGCTCTGTGCCAAATTTCAAGCAGATCCCTTCAGCCGTTGGAGCGTGAAAGAGTAACAAACATCCATACATACATCCATACTTACAAACTTTCGCATTTATAATATTAGTAGGATTTATAATATTAGTAGGATTAACGAAATTTTGTGAGTTTGTTACTTTTTCAAGCTAGAACGGCTGAAGGGATCGCGTTGAAATTTGGCAAAGAGGTTATATGTTCTGGAACATGGGCTACTTTTTATCCCGGGAATATTGAAGATCCGCCGGTACAAGTCTTACATAAATTAAAGCAGTTAATTTCAACTGATGCTGAAATATTAACATTTTGAATGACAACAAATAAATTAAATAAAACGCTTATAGTTTTTTTACTATGAATTAATTATTTTATTATTAGATTAATATTTAAAACGCATAAATAGCGATAAAACAAATTCTTAATTTAACGCCATCTAGTTTCAAAGTTGGTAACTAAAGTTGAATGACCCCATATTAATAAAATTAATCAGACGTACGGTACTTGTTTAGGCTTATGACAGAGGGGTGACGTACAATAGAATCTCTCATGGGACACTATAATGGGATAAATTAGATTTTGTATAAGTAATTAGTGTTTTGTACTCGAAAGTATCGCAATTATCATAAATTTTGGAGTACTTAGCTTAGAACGGGGGACCTTCTACTTCCCGGGACACAAGGTAGCCTATGTCTTTTCCCATGCCATAGTACAGTCGGGGTCAGAAAATGTTTACCACCTTAAGGTTTATAATTGCCTGCACACGTCTATGTCACAAATTCGATATGTCATTGGACTAGGTAAGGATTTTTATTTACTTATAAAGATCGGTCGCTCAGAAAGGTGCCCGTATCCTTTTTGGTCTCGTCTATAAGCTAGTTGAAAAAGTCAGTCGCCTCCTTGAGCGACCGATTTTCAGTAAATAAAAATCTGTACCTTTTACTTAGTAAATAAGTAGTGAAGTACGCTTTCCGCTGTCTGTCCCTGTCCTCTTAAATCTTTAAAACTACGCAACGGATTTTGATGCGGTTTTTTTAATACATAGAGTGATTAAAGAGGAAGGTTTTTAGGAATTGAGAAACACTGAAAATTTTGAAGGTTTCTAATGTGATGTATAAGCATTGAACCCGTGCGAAGCTGGGCGGGTCGCTAGTTAAAAAATAAAATAATATGAGTATTTCAAATACGTAAGTAAGTAATAATATTTTGACTAAAACACCTCAATAACGTTTCAAGCAACAACAATCGAGAATTGCCAAACGAATATTTTATATTTAGAACCAAAACCAATTTGAAAATGGAATTCAAATCTGAGCGAACAAACTGAGCGCACGCGCCGCTGCATTCAATCATATCACTCTCTAGGGATGGGAACGTATCGATATCTTATTTATCGATGTTTTAAGTTAGCTAGTTAGTTGTATTTTTTTTATTGTCTACGAAGACAGACGAGCAGTCTGCCCACCTGATAGAAAGTGGTCACCGACGCCCATGGACACCGGCAATACTGGGGGTATCAGTAACTAATAAATAATAATAATGTAATTATCTTTTGAATTTGATTTTGAAGTAAGCAATGATCATGTTGATTTAATGTAATGTAGGTACAATTTTAAATATTTAATTTAGAATTATGACAGCCATAGTTTGGTTTGAAAGAAAGAAAAGAAAGAAAGAAAGAAAGCATTTATTTGGACATTCACACAACATTACAGAAGCAAAAAAAAAATTAAAAAATGATTACAAAAAAACATATATATGCATTACAAATATAAAATAATAAAAAAAGTATGTAAGAAAGGAAATTAATGAATTAATAACAAATAAATAATATTTTCTGGCTGGTTATTACATTATATTCAAACAAAACAAAATACTATGGTAACTAGATATCGCGTGAGTGACGCCCCTGGTGTTGCAAGCGTTTATAGGCTACGGTAACCGCTTGTCATCAGGTGGGACCGTATGCCTATTTCCCACCTTTGTGGTGTAAAAAAACTGATATATTCGAAATATACTTATATAGATATTTACATACAGACACAGAACAAACATACATAATATGTATAACTTTATGCAAGGGCCATTATCACAGAAAAGTAAGAACTGTCAAAAAAACGTCAATGTCAGTCATATAGTAGGTACATGACTTGTATTACCACAGAATGTAAACCACAGAGAATATAAAAATATAACTTCTCGTTTTATTTTGTGGTCAAAGGATATTTTAAAACCGTATGAACGATTTGAAAAGTTTAAGCAAGATAAAGTGCTATAATACCTTTGCTTGAAGGTTTTAAAAGAAAGTATTAGTTCAGGATTAGTTTAAGAGGCTTTATTTGTTGGTAATTTAGTCAAAGGCTCTCGGGAGTTTAATGACACTTTAAAAAAGCAGTAAAATTATGAAAAAAGCAGTTTTTGAAAAAAGCAGCCTTTCATATATTAATTTATGAAGATGCAATAACTTTCACAACTCGAGTGTATGTATGTTTGTTAGTTATTATACATATAATCTACTGAACGGATATAATGCAATCTGTATAATAATATAACCTTGTTTATCCCGGGAATATTGATGATCACGGGAACGCGGGTGAAACCGCGGGGAGCTACTAGTATAGCCTACAATAGTAAAGCCACAGATAACCTTCCCTTCAGTAGGTTACTTTACTACACCTTACATATCAGTTCTTATTTCACTGGTATAAAAAATACAAAAATTCTAAGTAAAAAAAAAGAAGAAATGTGGGATTTAAATTTGGTATGTCACAATGGATTCCACGCGCGTACGCACAATGTAAGCCGGTGGTAAATCACTCGACACCGCTAGGGACGTGATGCTTCTGTATCGATGAAATATTTAATATCGATTTAATCTTTAAATAGGTATATTTCGACCCATCCGTAGAACAAAGTTCTATGTGATATTGAACCCTAACCACTTTTATTGAATGTTTATGTCTACAATTAGGTACCTATATTTAATAAACGGATTGTAACATATGTTGGTAAAAGTATCAATCCTCTAAACCGAAAAAGAAAAAGTTTGGGTAAAAATAGTAAAATATGTGCAAATCAAACTTCAAATTACTCTTCCTTAAAGTAGGGATTTGGCAGATAGGCTTTGTTCTACGGATATGTCGATTTATTAGTAAAACATCGTGAGGAACTCATGCCCAAGATGTCACAATTAAGGGCATGTGAAGTCGCACCGCACTAGGCGCGTGTGGACTATGGCCCCCCTCGATGTTAGGGGAGGCTCGAGCTCCGAGCGTGGAGACATATATGAGCTGATGATGATAAGGTATACAAAGTTTAAGGGTTAATCCATCACTGTATAAGGCCCAAACTGAATAAATGCTATTGAAGTTTTTATTTGGCTTTTAAGGTCGGTAATATCAACACAAGAAAGTTAATTTAAGCTGTGCGCACACTGCGTCGCTGTGTGTAATATATAAAGGTATGCGCTCACTAATGGTGCTCGCATCAAAATGGTGCGGCTAACGAACCGCGTGAGCCGTCATCCGATCTATGCAGGCAGGGGTTGACAACAGTTGTGTCTATATTAACCTATATAATTTTGGGAATAAATTGTTTTCTTAAATTATAATTGAAAATAAATCATTTGGTGAGTAAGGGACGGAGTTATAAACAAATATTGTAAAGAGGTAAAGTTTGTCTCCAAAACTACTATTTCGATTTCAAAAATCTTCAAATGACTACAAAAATACATCTATTTATATAAAAAAAAGTCGTGTTAGTTACTACGTTACGTTACACTATTTATAACTCAAGAACGGCTGAACCGACTTGGCTGGAAATTACTGGGGAGGTAGCTTAGAACCTGGAGACGGACATAGGATACTTTTTATACTGGGAAAATTGAAGATCCCGGGAACACGGGTGAAACCGCGGGGAGCCACTAGTTATTTCTAAATAATATTGCCTAATTCTGAATGCGAGTGAAACCGATTGCAAAAACAGAGTTTATAATAATGACCTTTTGTTATCTAATGAGATCAAATTTAAATATAGAACAGGTTAATAAATAGAAAAAATAATAAGCATAAGTTGACGACCCCTGCCGGTAACCCGACCCGCGTAGATAACATCTAACGGACGGTCGACAGTCGCTGTAAGTTTAAAATGTACTTTATTTAATTTTTATTTATTTTCATTACTCATCGAAACTTTTATATTCATTGTTACATTGTTATGTTGTCAGCAATGTCTAAACAGACTACTGGGATTCACCAGTTGGCAGCATTGAAATATTAGCTCTATCATGTTTTACTACAAATATCTTATAATACCATACAAGTACATTTCTGAAATATAAAACGATTGCTGAGATACAGACGGGTTAGAATGAATAAGAAAATAAAAAATCCGCCATTAAAATGACAGTCCATATTATAGAAAAATATATTAACGATTGCTGAGATACGGACGGACGTTTTAGATTGAATAAAAAAATCCGCCATTAAAATGACAGTCCATAATATAAACAAGTATATATAACAATTGCTGAGATACAGACGGGTTAAATAGAATAAAAAAATCCGCCATTAAAATGACATTCAAATACATACAAATATAATATAACGATTGTTGAGATACGGTCGTGTTAGAATGAATAAGAAACTAAGAAAAATCCGCCATTAAAATGACAGTCCATATTATAGACAAATATATAACGATTGCTGAGATACAGACGGGTTAGAATTTTTTTTTTTTTTTTTTTTTCCCTTATTCTGGGACCACAAGTAATGATCGCAGCTAATATTACAATCTAGCCTTAGTATTAGGCTAATGAGTAATTTAAATTTGGCTTAATCTTCTATTTCACTATAAAAACTAAGAATGTGTCCATCAACACTTTTCTTATTGTCTCTATTAAGGGGAAGTCACTTTGTTCATGTGTTCTATAATATTAGCACTTGCACTAAGTTTAACTGTTTAACACTATTACACTACACTAGCTCAAAAGGTTTAGTCCTTTTGAGTCTTCTCACAATGTCTGTGTGATCGAGGAGCTGTATTGCCTCAACGTTCACATGGTGGAGAAGTCTTTTCTGGTGAGCCTCTGCATACTTTGTGATCACTTGGCTCACAAAGCTTATTTTTAAGTCCCGATGAAGGTCATCATTTCTAATGTACCAGGGAGCATTTACTATTTCTCTTAAAACCTTATTTTGGAATCGTTGTATAATCGAAACATTGCTTTGTTTGGTGCAGCCCCACAGCTGAATACCATAAGTCCATACTGGCATTAGGACTTGTCTGTACAGTAGTAATTTGTTGCGTGTTGACAGCACGGAATGTTTACCAAGCAGCCAATACATTTGTTTATACCGTAAATCTAATTCGGTTTTTTTCTTTTTGACATGAGCCTTCCAGCGTAATTTGACGTCAATGGTCATCCCGAGATATTTAGCTGTATTTTCATACGGTACTTCTTTATCGTTAATATAAACTGGCCAATACTGATGCTTTTGATTGCTGAAGTCTATATGAATAGATTTGGATTCGTTCAGCTTTATTCTCCATTTTTTTGTCCATTCATAGACCTGGTTTATAGCTATTTGGGCGTTCTCTGTTGCCTCTTTATGAGTACTTCCTATAGACATTATTGCAGTATCGTCGGCAAAGGTCGCTAAAGTGTTATTTTCTGGTTGTGGGATGTCACAGGTATACAACAAGTACAGGACTGGGCCTAAAACACTTCCTTGTGGCACACCAGCTTTAATTTCCTTCAGCTCAGAGTAGGCATCATTTTGTCTTATTCTAAATAATCTGTTAGAGATATATGATTCTAAGATATCAGCAAGATGTTTTGGTAATTTTTTTCTTAGTTTATGGTTGAGACCTGCATGCCAGACCTTGTCAAAAGCTTGTGCTACATCTAGGAAAATAGTAGAGCACACTTTTTTGTCTTCAAGAGTTTGTTCAATGGTGTTTATAATTCTATGCACTTGATCTATGGTTGAGTGCTTTTCTCGAAACCCAAACTGGTGGTCCGGTATGAGATTTTTGCTTTCTATGATTGGTTTTAACCTTTTAAGCAATAGCTTTTCAAACAGCTTTGACATGACTGGCAAAAGGGAGATCGGTCTGTATGAAGTAGTGTAAATAGAATAAAAAAATCCGCCATTAAAATGACATTCAAATACATACAAATATAATATAACGATTGTTGAGATACGGTCGTGTTAGAATGAATAAGAAACTAAGAAAAATCCGCCATTAAAATGACAGTCCATATTATAGACAAATATATAACGATTGCTGAGATACAGACGGGTTAGAATGAATAAGAAAATAAGAAAAAGCCGCCATTAAAATGACAGTCCATTTTATAGATAGCTAATCAAAACCACAGTAACGTCACTAGATGAGAGTTACAATTTCGAATCGACGTTATATGAAAAAGTTTTGGTACACAAAAAGTGATGTAAAGGTTTAACCTACATTTTTTAGGTTAAATATTTAACGAAGGCTCACGTCACTCCAATGTGAGTTCACTTGTGTTGATCTCGTGGATTATTTTAAGGTTATTTTGGGGCTCCTTTAAGGTATTAGAAAATTGTGCAGGAAGATATATGAAGGGTCCACTGGAATAATGTTGACTGTTTTTTGTATTAAGATAATTGGGTTTTAAATTTATAAACGGAGTAAAAAAAACTGCACCTGCAATCCTGAATGAAAATATTAATAACATATTTGTCTTGAGACTAGAAGCGATATTGCTAAGTTTGTAAACAAGATTTCTAACTACATAGTCGAGTCACCGAATGGCATTACTGCTTAAGATTTAAATATTTTTGGACATTCATCATTGCAGTGGACTATTTTCACCCGCGTAGTTCCCGTTCCCGTCGGACTACAGGAATAAAATATAGCCTATGTTACTCCCTGATAATGTAGCTTTCCAATGATGAAATAATTTTTGAAAACATTACATACACACACATTTTTTTTTTCTATTTATTATATTAGGGTTGACAACGGCTCTAGATCTTATTCTGTTATCTGTAGCACACGCCGCGAGATAACTAAACAAGTGAACACATTATGATTGATGACCCTATACTTGTCATATTTATCTCATTAATATTGTCGTTACTTAGGGTTAATTAATTTGACGTCTATTTCCTTTAAACTTTTCACGCAGAACCAAACATTTGTATGCATGAATATGTCTGTTTGTTCTGTGTCTGGATGTAAATTCTAATTAATAATTATAAATGCGAAAGTAACTGCCTGTCCGTCTCGCTTTCACGCTAAACCTACAGAACCGATTTAAATGAAATTTGGTACACAGATATTCTAGAGTCTGAGAAAGGACATAGGCTTTTACTTTTTTGCTTTTAGGCTGAAACCGTGGGTAAAATAAATATAATAAGTAAGTATAATAAATAAGTATGTATTTAAAACTTATACCTATAATGTAGTATATCATTTATCTGGTTACCTTAGCACAAGCTCTTAGTTTGGAATCAGATTGGCCGTGTGTGAAAATATCCCAGGATATTAAAAATAATATTATAAATAACAACAATATTGAAACAGTAAATCTTCATAATTTCACAGAAATACGCTCAAAAATTCAAACCACAGTCCTATTTAAAAAACACACAAAACAAACATTCATTTCACAATGACATGTCATTTAACACAGAGTAAAACCTCGATAACCTAGATCTTATAAGAGACATATTCCGGTCCATTCCTAACTAGAAGTCATTGTTCTGTCATCAATAAACCATTCATTCATTCACTCGGTACAGTGTCGCACACAAGCGTAATACAATTACGCCGCGGCAGGCAATCACTGTCCGTCTGCAATTGTGTTAGCGACCGTACACTCGGATACAGATTGAAAATTGGAATTTGATGCAACTCACAATTCTACTATGCACTCATGTAAATGGAAATGTATGAATATATGAATATAGTTAGTATATCAAAAAATTTAATTAAAAAAGTATCGTACTGTAAACTGCCCGCATGGTGGACTATGGCTTAAAATCCACCTCGATGTTTGGGGAGGCTCGAGCTCCTCGGTGGAGACGTATATGAGATGATGATGAAATTACTGTAAATACATATGTATAAATTTTATTAATAGCAATACCCAAAACGTTGCTGGTAAATTTTGCAATTATACAATCCAAGATCTTTAGGATTCCTCTCTAGGTAAGCCCGTATCGAGGAGGCATGTAGAATTCTTTATATATCTATGTGGCGTTTATTAAAATAATTTGAAGGACCGTTAGGTATTGTTTTTTAAGCCTTGCTCATAGAAATTTGGTAAACTAATAATGAAACCACCAACCTGATTTGCTTCTGCCTCAGGTGCCAACGTGGAATGATGAAATCTTGTTCTTGTCTTCATCCAAAACCTTTAGTAGGTACCTACTGATCGTCACGATCACAATTCACACGGTGAATTATAGTAAAATATATGTCCATATAACGTTCATGTACAAAACGTTCAAATACACTATGTATTGCATTCCTACGGGAACGGGAACTACGCATGTGGAACCGCGTGATAGCACTAAGTGTTATATAAACATATACTTTTATAATATTAGTTGATCTACGCATGTTCGTCTGCGACACATCTTTTTCACTTTTGCAATATTTTTCAATTGGATTAGTAATATTGTCTCTAACACTAAAATATGTTAAAATTTGAACCAGTAATTTTAGATTTTCAATACAAACAAAACACAAATTAAATATTTCCTCTACACAATATTTACGTATACATACAAAACGGTAGTGCTACATTGCCACAGCGAATTTGCGTCATTACTTTAAAAAGAAATCCTTTCAGGACAATACAACTGTTATAAAATTAGATTACTCCAAGTGCTTTTAATATTTGCATTAAATTCCATTGAATGATTGAACGAACGAACGAATGAATGAACGAATGAATGAATGAATGATAACAAACAATTGTCTCAGCGACAGTACATTGCAATGAGCGCGCGTGTCTGCTGTCTGTATCACTTAAGCCCACCCCATGTACAATTATCTGCCAATTTGCGGACTGTACCTCCCCCGGAACGGAACGATGCTCGCCATTGTCCTTTTATTTTCCGACTGTACCCAATACGGGTATTTACAAAGTTTTTTTTAATCTGCATATTTATTAATCTTATTTCTACTTCTTTAGAGGAATGTTGCGTTTGTTTCCTTTTAATATTATAAACTAGTTAACCCGCGCAACTTCGTTCGTTCCGAATTAAGTGCAGCCCGACTGGGATAGTAGGTGGAGACCTTACAGAAGACCGCAGCCAAATAACACTAGGTACATGTAGTGTTGTGTTCCTGCGGTGAGTAAGGTAGCCAGAGCTCCATGAGGAGACGCTGTAGCGGCAGTGAGGGGGGACCAGGGATGGAGTACCGTCGTAGGGGTGTGCAGGAGTGATACCTGTCCTAGCCCATCGACGAAAAGTACATTCCGCTTTGTCCCTTTCGCTGCCTATACAGTCGCTCCCTTTTTTACAGGGTCGTCTTCATTCAAGCAAACATACAAACTACAGCTTTATATATTAGTAAAGATATATTTATTTAACATGATAGATTCGATTCCTTGAACATTATGCATTTATATTTCATCGAATAGTTACCCTTGCGAACTCCTTGCGAATTTATAATTAAAAAAAAAATCTAAAAGAGACCAACTATACATAAGAGCACTCAAAATATTTAAAAAATAAAATATAAAAAAAAACTAAGCCCCACAGTCACAATACCATTGCCTGTTTGAGTGGGTTAAAAAGTGACACTCCGGTTTTTAGGCTCACATTTCTGAAGGGCCTTTGAATAATGAATTAAAAAGTAAAGCGGTAAGCACTAACTATATTATATTCGTACGGTTCCGTATTAGGAATATATAAAGACAATTTAATTAGCGATGTGCCGAGTACGGTTTGACTCGAGTCAGACTCGATTCCTGCTTTGGACTCGTCTACTCGAATACCAATTTATTTTGATTCGAGTACGCCAGACTCGATTCCGGTACTCGAGTCAGGAAGAATCGATTCGGACTTGCTAACTCGATTCTATTTATGCGAGTTCAATTGACTCGAGTCTAGTATACGAGTTTTGTTACGCTCTATGTTTTTAATTATCTTTCATTAAAAAGTAATTTAAACAACATTTACCGGACTTTAAAACACAAACGAATAACTGAAAAGTAATAACTTTGATACCTGATAAATAATAACTTATATACATAAATATTTAAAATCATGAAGCGTCTTCATAATCGGATATGAGCAATATTTCTTTTGAGGTCGATGCCAACCGCAACATTAGGAAAAAAGGAATCGGTAATGAGGGTTGATTCGAGTCTAGCCGGAATTCAAATACTGACTCGAGTCCAGCTGGACTCGAGTCAGAATTCGAATACCAAACATAGAATTCGAGTAGAGGGAATCGAGTCATGATTCGAATACCGTATAAACTGACTCGAGTCGACTCGATCCACCAAAACAGCGACTCGGCACATCACTAAATTTAATTATCTATACTAATATTATAAAGAGGAAAGACTTGTTTGTTTGTAACGAATAGGCTCCGAAACTACTGGACCGATTTCAAAAATTCTTTCGCCTTTGGAAAGCTACATTATCCCCGAGTAACATAGGCTATATTTTATCCCTGTGTTCCCACGGGAACGGGAACTACGCGGGTAAAACCGCGGGGAGGCAGCTAGTAATAAATAAAGATCCCGGGTCATTTTTCACACACGGCCAATCTGATTCCAAACTAAGCAGAGCTTGTGTTATCGTAACCAGGTGGCTGATATAATACATAAACTGGAAAGCTATACAATGTATGAGACCCCATTTAGTTTTATTTATGTTCTGTAAACATTATAATATTATAGTGATAAGCAATAAGAACTTTTAATATTTTGTTTCTGTTCACATTTTTTTCTTTATTTAGTTTAAGTTTAAAATAATTTATGTGTACTTACACTATTGTATTGGGGATTTCCTGTAGATAATAATAGATGTAATTTGTGTTTTTAAATAAATAATTTGACAGCCCGGTTGGCTTTGTAGGTCGTGGGTTCGAATCCCACCCAGGACAAACATTTGTATGCATGAATATGTCTGTTTGTTCTGTGTCTGGATATCAGATATCTGGTTACATGCAACAATATAGGTATAAGACCATATTTTATCCCCGTTTTTATGTGAGAACGGGAACTACACTGGTCAAAGCGCAGAGAAGAACTTATAACTAATAATAATATGTGCATCACATAATAGAATACATTAACGTAGCCTTTAAAAGTTATTTCACATAGTTAGTCAGTCTAAAATTCTATTAACGTCCGATAAAGTGGCGATCGATAACTAAAACTAGTTTGAAACGCGTATAATGTTGGCCAACCCCGATCCCATGTGGTCTATATCTACGCAAACAATAAAATTGGTTGCTTTATAACTCAACTAGCTGCCTCCGCGCGGTTTTACTCGCGTAGTTCCCGTTCCCGTGGGAATACAGGGATAAAATATAGCCTATGTTACTCGGGGATAATGTAGCTTACCAAAGGTGAAAGAATTTTTGAAATCGGTCCAGTAGTTTCGGAGCCTATTCGTTACAAACAAATCTTTCCTCTTTATAATATTAGTATAGACTAGCTTCTGGCCGCGACTTGAAATGAAATGAAATTTATTGCATGAAAAATATGTGAACCTCTGACCCCCAGACTAAGAATAAACTTGTTCCGGGGTTCAGTGCTCTCTCAGTTTACAGTAAACTGTCATACAATAGAAAAAAAAACAAAAAAAAACAATAAAATACTTCTACCGCGTGGAGTAGTTACTTTTAGCTAACTTTAACCTGCGACTTTGTTTACGTAAGCTATGAAAAGGAAAAAACACCCCGATTTTGAAACATTATATATTATTGCTCTGCTCCTATTCGTCGAAGCGAGATGATATATAGCCCATAGCCTTCCTCGATAAAAGGGCTATCTAACACTGAAATAATTTTTCAAATCGGACTAGTAGTTCCTTAGCTTAGCGCGTTCAACCAAACAAATTCTTCAGATTTATATATTAGTACTAGCTGTACCCTACCACGCTTCGCTGTGACTGATGCAAAAATTTGATAAAAACAATCCATGATGCGGATTATATATCAATTTAAAACAGCTCGATCGGCGCAGAACTTTTAGAGTTTTTGAAGCGTACACAAACCAACACAACATTTTTATATATATAGATAGATATAACAAGCTTTCACCGAACATTAAACAGGTATTTGACCCACTTACATTGTCCTATTATTTTCTATAACAAAATAAATTCTTACGTATATTCTCTATAGTACGGTTTCTGCACCAACAAGGAACCCCAACCGCCTTTGACAACGTTTCAAAAAGAACACAACAAAAGCGCGCGAGAGGTGTGAACTGACGTTTGAATTTTGACAATGGCCGTCTGACAGCTCAATTCATTTTTTTCTCCCGCCAAGCTCTGTTGCTTACCGTGGAACCTTTCTTTTTTTTAATTGGAACGAATGATTTATGATTTGATTAGTCGATTTAATTATGTTTTTTTTTGTTTGGTAATTATTGAAAGGATTATGCACATACAGTATTCCCAAATTAATAATGCAGATCTTTGCTATCCTCTTGCGACGCTCGTATGTCCCGAGCGTCGGAAGAGGATAGCGAAGAAGGAAGAAGGAATACTGTACTTACTTTGCAATTAAAATTCTGCTGTCCTACTAATATTATGAATGTGAAAATCGTATGTATAGATGTTTGTGCCTATTTTACATGAAAACGACTGAAGATATATTTGATACTGAGTTACAATATGTTCTGGAATAACACATAGGCACTAGTAATATTATAAAGGTTTGTAGCAGGGATGTAGGTATGATTGTTCCTCTTTCACGCGAAACTATAGTACCAATTTGGATAAAATTCCGAATGTTTATAACCTGAATTAATACATAAGCTACTTTTTATCCCGGCAAAATTTAATATCCCACAGCAACGCGAATGAAACCGCAGGTCACCATTAGTATTCTAAGATTGAACTAAATAAAAATTTCGTCAACATTATTCTAAAGAAGAGATCAGTAAACGATAAAGATTGACTGACATCTAAATATCAGGATAAGATAACCGCCATTTAAACGAAGTACCTACCTATTCTAAAACAAAGTAAACAATATCATCGAAACTAAGGTCTCATCATCAGCTCATATACGTCTCCACCGAGCACGAGCCTCTATCAACGAGGGGCCTTAGGATTAGGTTTAGGCCATAGTCCACGTGGGCCTAGTGCGGTGCGACTTCACATGCCCTTACACGATGTTTCCCTCCTAGCTCCAGTAAAAAATGCTTAGTTTGGAAACAGATATGTCGAATCAAATCAAATCAAAATCTTTTTTATTCAAATAGGCCTCAATAAAGCACTTATGAATAGTCACTATTAATGCTCGGTTCTGAAAGTGCCGGCAATAAACACAGTAATTACTCTTTTCAAAAAACCAGCTTAGATCTAATACAATAGTGATTTTTACAAAATGTGTGAAATAGCCTGTAGCGAGCATTTCACTGCCAAGGGTCTTTTTCTAACAAGTAATCTGATACACTATACAAGCCCTTTCGATATAAAGTTTTCTTCACTACCTGCTTAAATTTATAAATTGGTAAATCCTGAATATCTTTAGGTAGTTTGTTGAAGAAACGTAGACATTGCCCCTTAAATGAATTTTTGACGTGACAACGTCTTATAAATTGGTTTGCCGGGTGACACTTCAAGAAACTGCGTTACGCTCCGCTCACGTTATGCGCTCACAATGAGAGCGAGTGAGAGGCACGCGTCCCTTCCACTCGGGCATGGTTAGCCCGCCTAAGAGCGAGAGAGACAGACATAAAATATTTTACCACTCAAAGTCGTTGTCACGTAAAACTTTCGCCCGTATACCGACTTTACAAGCAACCAATTTTTTTTCTTTAGTAAGTCTAGTTACAGGTATAGCGAGTGCTGTAGTGTGTGAAAAATGACCCGGGATATTTAATTTAATACAAGAATGAAGAAGGTTGTTAAAAATATCTTCAGCAACACACGAGCGAAGCAGCGGTCAAATGTTAGTAATAAAAGCGTTCAGAATGCAATATTCTAAAAGCAGTCGTGTCCATTAAAGCAGAGCGCAATGATAATCCTTAAGTGCTGCCACAGTAAGGAAATATAATCAGTAAACAAACTTAAGACCGATTTAAAATTGAAGGCACTTCCTTTTTTTAAATTATGACATAATAATATTATTTCCAAATTCCTAACTAATATTATAAATACTAAAGTAACTCGGTCTGACTGTCTATCTGTCTCACTGTCTCGCTTTCACGCTAAAACTACTTAAGTGATTTAAATGAAATTTGGTACACAGAGAGTCTGGAGCCTGTGAAAGGACATAGGCTACTTTTTATCCCGGGAAAATTAAAGATCCCCGGGGACGCGGGTGAAACCGCAGGGCACTAATTTCTTTGTAAAACTTAGACTATTAAACGTGATATGTACAATTAATGTTTTTGTGCATATTCGAAGATTTCATCTTATTACAAAACGCATAAAATTAAAGTAAACCATCCCTAAGTTTGAAGTTATCTTTACCTATTGTATTACTGTAATGTTTATCCACTGTACAAGAAATTCGAATAACTGACCTTATCTCAACCGCTGCGTATGAGTACTGCACTTTATTATAACGACTTACAAGATGGACAATAATTTAAACAGAATAACTATTATGTAATGTATATTATATTAGTGTGACCTATTTGGTAATGCATCTGTAGATAAAAGAGTCTGATGCCAATAAAAAAAAAATTGGTTGTCTGTAAAGTCGGTTTACTGACGATAGTTGAACGTGACAACGTCTTGCATCGCTCACTCAAGTAGGAGAGAGACGGATGTCGAACGCTGCCGAACGCAAAGGCCGATTGTGCTTCTTTGTCGCTCGTTCCGCGCTCTCGCTTGCGCTTCAAGCCGCCACATGGAACGCCTCAGAGCGAGGTAACGCCGCATGAGTCATGTTTTTTCGTGCGTGCAGCCGGCTCTATCGAATTATAAGACGTTGTCTCGTCAAAAAAGCGACCAAGTGCGAGTTGGACTCGCTCATGAAGGGTTCCGTAGCAGAAAGTAACATAATATAAAAGTTCTAGTAGTTCGTTGTAGCTTTGTACCATGTTTTAATAATAGTGTTGCGGTTTACGATTTATGACGTATAAAAAAAAACTACTTGGTCTCGTTCAAACTAATTTTCGTTGGTAGTTTACATGGTAATGCATATCATATATTATATTTTTTTAGATTTATCATCCTCTTAGGTTAGAAGTTAGAGGAGGGGGGGACACATTTTACCCCTTTGGAAATCTCTCCCGAGCAAACTATTCAGTTTAGAAAAAAATTATGTTAGTAACCTTCATATCATTTTTTAAGACCTATCCATAGATACCACACATGTATGGGTTTGATGAAAAATTGTTTTTATTGTTTCAGTTCTATTTTTGTGTGAAAATCTTAATGCGGTTCACAGAATATAACTACTTACCATGTTTCAACAGTATAGCTCTTAGTTTTGGAAAAACTGGCTGTGACATACGGACGGACAGACAGACAGACATGACGAATCTATAAGGGTTCAGTTCTTTGCAATTTGGTTACGGAATCCTAAAAACTACTTACTAGATCTCGTTCAAACCAATTTTCGGTTCAAGTTTGCATAGTAATGTACAACGCTGAAATGCGGGTGAAACCACGGGTAGCCACTAGTATGGAAGACTCAATTTACCTAATGGCGGCTCATTGGCATAAATCTCCAATGTTCACGCTCAAACAATTACAGATGTCATTTATAAAGGTTATTGAACTCGTAAATTCAATTCCAAAGGACTACAGTTGATCGGGCTCGACCTCAGGACCTCAGGCAAGACGGAATGAACGCATTGTATTATAGATTTTATGATCATTGTTCTTGCTTGTACATTGAATTCAAATGTATGGTCGTAAAAGGATTCGCGAATAAGATGTATGGGATATAAGCAGCTGCCTTACTTTGTGGCCTATAAAACTAAAACATAAGTAAGATTTAAAGACCTTTAAAACTATAAAAAAAAATTACATACCTAGTTAGATACATTGTATTTTAAACCCCGACTCTTACTTTCATCTCAACTCACTTTTTTTCTAATAATGATGGGCTTGCATTTGGTCTCTGATGAAATGTTATCAAATTATTTTAAAATCGAACGTTTTTAAATTTTTTTTTTTATTCCATTGACTTATCATAAGTAGTTTGCCATTGTCTCCTTTTAGTGACTTATTATGCAAATACTATAGACAATTTTTTTTTATTTAATCGACTAAATGGTATTTTGTGTATTTAAAAGTAGTACATATATCACCTATCTGGTTACCATATCACAAGCTCTGCTTAGTTTGGAATCAGATTGGCCGTGTGTGAAAAATATCCTGGGATATTTATTAATTACTAGTTGACCCGGCAAACTTCGTACTGCCTCAGCATCAATTAATAAAAAAGCTGAATGCTTTAAACCTTCCCTGTACTTACACAAATAATTCAAGACCAAACATAGCCAAATCAGTCCATCCGTTCTCGAGTTTTTGTGAGACTAACGAACAGCAATTCATTTTTATATATATATAGACTAGCTGCTCCGCACGGTTTTACCCGCGTAGTTCCCGATCCCATGAGAATAAAAGGATAAAATGTAGCCTATGTTACTCCCTGATAACGTAGCTTTCTATTGGTGAAAGAATTGTGCAGATCGGTTCAGTAGTTTCGGAGCCTATTCGTTACATACAAACAAACAAACAAATCTTTCCTCTTTATAATATTAGTATAGATATAGACATACAAAAATGCAAATATTTCCTCTTTATTATAGGTATTAGTGTAGATTATTTTCTTTGGTTCCACAATTCGATATTCAAACCTGTATCTCCTCCACAGATCAACGATGACCTGAACTTCCAAGATTCTCCCTCCATACGTCCAGCAGTCAAGGATGACGGGCGCGGCGTTGTGCGCAATATTCGCGTGTGCGCTCGTCGCGTGCGCTGTCCGCGCGCACGGGTGCCCGTGGGCTTGCGCGTGCCGGCCCGCGGCGGCTGACTGTGCTCATAGGGGGCTGCTGCACGTGCCGAAGAGGCTGCCTACAGATGCGCATAGGCTGTGAGTACTTGATTGTTCTTTTTTTATACCACAAAGGTGGCAATATACGGTCCTGATGACGAGCGGTTGCAGCGTAGCCTAGACGAGCGGTTGCAGCGTCCATAGGGATGCTACTTTGTGCTCATAGTGGGCTACTCCACGTGCCGAAGAGGCTGCCTACAGACGCGCATAGGCTGTGAGTAACTGATAGTTCTTTTTTACGGTCCCACCTGATGATTAGCGGTTACCGTAGCCTATGGACGCTTGCAACACTAGGAGCGTCGCTCTGTGCTCATAGGGGGCTACTACACGTGCCGAAGAGGCTGCCTACAGATGCGCATAGGCTGTGAGTACCTGTAATATACGGTCCTGATGACGAGCGGTTACCGTAGCCTATGGACGCTTGCAACACCAGTGGCGGCACACACGCGTTGCCGACCCTGTAAAAATCTTCCTTTTTTAGAGAACCCCATATCTACTGTACTCCAACTAACTTCCACCTCACAGTTTTACCCGCATAGTTCCCTATCCTGGGATACAAAATAACCTTCCTCGATATATGGGCTATCTAGCAATGAAAGAATTTTTCAAATCGGACCAGTAGTTCCTGAGATTATTGTTTATCTATAGTTATACTAATGTTATAAAGCTGAAGAGTATTTTTGGTTGGTTGAACGCGCTAATTGAATACGGGGATAAAATATAGCCTACGCTACTCCTTGATAATGTAGCCTTCCGTTGGTGAAATAATTATTTACATCGGTCCAGTAGTTTCGGAGCGTATTCAATACAAACAAACATAAAGAAAAATCTTTCCTCTTTAATATATTAGTCTAGAACTCTAGACTAATTAAAGCTAAGCGATAACTTCTCGAACATTTTCACTTCAGACAAATACTTGCTTAATATCTCCAAGCAAAGTGGAAACCATTTACATTTCAACCCTTCAACTAACTCGTAGAACGCTGCGTATAAATATCCGCATAATCGAATATCCGAATTATCCGAATATAGGAATTTATCCGCATAATACGACGATAACCGCGCACCCAATTTTCTTCAGACATTCATAAATATTTAATAAGAAGGTGGGAATGAACTATTTTGTATTCTAAGATTAGGTTCGGAAACGTAAATTTTCTAGCTTTTTGGCTCACCGCGGTTTCACCCGCGTTCCTAGGCAATCTTCAAATTTCCCGGGATAAAAAGTAGCCTATGTGTTATTCCAGAACATATTCTAACTCTGGGCCAAATTTCAAGCAGATCCCTTCAGCCGTTGTTGCGTAAAATTGTATCAAAGATCTATACAAACTCGCATTAATAATATCGTCCCTTAGCTTACAACTATTAGTACTACTAACTTTATAAGGAGGTAGGGCGCAACGGATTCGTCCGTTCGAAATTGGAGCAGCCCGACTGGGATAGTACTCTCCACCTTACAGAAGACCGCAGCCAAATAACACTACATGTAGTGTTGTGTTCCTGCGGTGAGTAAGGTAGCCAGAGCTCCATGAGGAGACGCTGTAGCGGCAGTGGAGGGACCAGGGATGGAGTAGCCTCGTAGGGGTATGCAGGAGCGATACCTGCTTAGCCTTTCGACGAGAAGAGCATTGCGCTTTGTCCCTTTCACTGCCTACAGTTGCTCCCTTTTTTATAGGGTCGGCAACGCGTGAGTGACGCCTCTGGTGTTGCAAGCGTCCATAGGCTACGGTAACCGCTTCCCATCAGGTGGGACCGTATGCCTGTTTGCCACCCTTGTGGTATAAAAAAAAAAAAACCGCATAATACATTGTTACCAACTTTTCAGGAGATGAAATACTGTTTATTTTAAAAGGCTAACCGACTTGCGCGCTGTTACTACTTTTTGAATTAAAGCCTCTTATTGACTGAAATCTATATCATGTGAGCGCAGGTTCGACGCGCAATGAGCAGCTCTATCCAACGGCATTAAAATGTAGAAACTGTGTTGTCAGCTAAGGGACGATATTAGTAGGATGGGCCTTGCCAAGTTACTGGTTTATTTGTTTTGTTAACACGCAACAAAGGAGTTTTCATTTGTCTTTGGTATTACGAAATACATCCAAAAAGGTTATAGACCATTGCGGACCCTTTTCAAACGGTGTAATAATGAAGCCTAGGTGTTGTAAGGTATATCTTTTCTATTTTCCTTTGGGGTGAAATCATGGTTTATTGTATTGCGTTTGGGGATATGTACAGAGTAGGTACTGAATCAGAGACTGCGCAATTTTTTTTATTAACTGTTTGTTAAATTATGCTCAATATATTTTCCTGTAGGTACCTACTATATGTATGTTTGTAACTCAATAACGCCGGAACAGCCAATGCGACAATATTTTAAAGAAATCCTTGTAGGCTACTTTGTATGCCGGGGAAGTTTAAGATCCCCTGGGTATGAAAGGTTATTAGCCCGCGACTTCCTTTACATATTGTTTTGGTCTAACTAACATTAAACCGCGTCTTCGTTTACGTAGAAGGTTAGTATCTCGCAAAGCGTTGATATGTCAGTCATTCAGTTTCTCCTTTTATATAGATACCGACTAAAGTTATGTTTGTATGTTTCAACTTCGGTTGAGAGCCCTCTGCGCTCACCGTAATAGTCCGTGTAAGGGTGTAAAAGCCATCTGAGGCTAACACCTTCTAGTCCATAAAAACAAAAACAAAATGTGAATTTAATTTGAACTCTGGTTAGAATGGCTTCTAAATGTAATGTGTCCCAGAAAAAAAGACACATTTTTTTTTTACTTATATTCTATTTTTTTTTCGCATAAAGCACACATGAACAGTCACTTTAATGCTCCGTAATATCTCTATAATTTACTTACTCTGTGTCAGAGGATGCCTTAACATGAGAAGGGACGAAATAATATACGAGTACAGTTTTGAACGAAAGCGTTTAGGAAGATATATGATCTGTGTTTTTTCTATACTAATATTATAAAGAGGAAAGATTTGTTTGTTTGTTTGTTTGTTTGTTTGTAACGAATAGGCTCCGAAACTACTGGACCGATTTCAAAAATTCTTTCACCTTTGGAAAGCTACATTATCCCCGAGTAACATAGGCTATATTTTATCCCTGTATTCCCACGGGAAAGGGAACTACGCGGGTAAAACCGCGGGGAGGCAGCTAGTTTTATATATAAAAATATTACCTAAATATTTCTGTCAACGTTTTTTTGGTAATATCAGTATTTCAAGAACATTGTTTTCATACTAACTTAGCAACTTGACAAATGATTTAATTTGTCAGTTCATTGAAACTTTAGTCAAGAAAGGGTCAACTAAGCAACATTACAAAGAATTAAATTTGTCATGTCATTGAAACTTTAGTTTTGATAGATAGGGTCAAGTTATATGAAATATTTTAAGCGACTTAGATCTCTGAGAAAAGTTTCTCTCTGTGTATTTTATTTATAAAATGGTGTTTCGAAAAATATATAATACAATTATTATATATTATTAGGTACGTATAAAGTTTACATAATTTTATAATCCCTTTAATTTTCAAAAAAAAAATTGTCCAACTGTCATTTTTGACATTACCGTCCAAAGGACCACAGACAAATAATTCTAGTTAAAACCACAGATAAACTAAACATGCGACTCGCCTGTACACAATATGATGTTGGGTTCATATTAGCATCGTATTGGTAGCCCGCAGCGACACGTGCCACCCTCCGCCATTTGTCTCCACGAAATTATTCCATGTTTACATTTATACGCAAAATGCATTCCATCTACATACCTATATTATAAGTTAACATAATGTTCTGTAGCGAAAATGTTTGCCACCTTAAGGTTAATAAAATGTCATTGGACTAGGTAAAGAGCATTGATTTTTATTTACTAAAAATTGGTTGATCAAGGAGGTGACTTAATAAATATTTTAACTAGCGTCTGCCCCGTGATTTTACACGTATAACAACAATAAGAAATGATTTTTCAAATCGGGCAAGTAGTTTCTAAGATTAGCGCGTCGAACCAAACTATCACACGGAAACAAACTCTTCAGCTTGGTAATATTAGTAGATGTCAAAATAATGGATATTACAAGCCTGAAATATACGAGGATTGCTGAGATACACATGGATTAGAAATAGATCTCTTGTCTCCGCCATTTCGGTAATAGTTACTTCTTAAAAACTGTCTAAACAATATGGCTAACTTCTTAAAAAAAAGTAAAACCGCGAGACAGATGCTAGTAATTATATAAATATCAGCTCCAAAATAATCTACTATAACTGTGTTATAACACAATATTAACCCACTGCTGAAAATGTACAATGATGGCTAAGATGCAGTTTGATTAGTTTTTTAGATACACTGAATTGGCCATTTTCTTTTTCAATTACAGGTTACGCAGTCTTGAGAAAAAGGGTTTATATTAATGAGTTCGAATTTTGAATACATATAAAGAAGGTTACTATTTAAGTTCGGACAAAAAAGGTTGCATCAATTTTGAATATATGTATATGGAGATCTATGATTAAACCTCTTTGGATTTAAATAAATATGGCGCGTCTCTCAATAGATAAAACAATTCCAAAAGTATAGTATCTCGATTGTGAGTTTAAATAGCTTATTAAGCGAGATGGACCGGAAGCGGTCGTCAATAGACGGAGCGAAATAAGCGGGAAGCCGCCGGCGAAATAAGACTTCCTGCAGTGTGACCATGTTAATAAAAAATAATAATACTTAATAAATTATTTTAACAAAAAAATAGCTTACTAATATTATGAATTGCATTTGAATAGAAAATACAAAAGTTTGTGAGTATGGATGGTTTGTAGTGTAACTCTTTCACGCCAAAACGGCTAAAGGAAAATTAGACTTTTTATCGTGAGAACTCGAGGAAACCGCGCGGAATCACTACTATTAAATACATTGTATTTATATACCTTGATGACCATGTAGCATTATTTTATTTGTTTTAAATACCATCGCCAAAATGCCAAAAACTTCCATAAACATTTTTCCTAATAGTGGATCATAATGGTAACCCTACTATCCCCCTAGCACCCTCCCTTCATAAGAAATGATTGCAGTCAATAACTTCACGCTGCCGCAAACTCCCTTACACTGTGTTTTCATGGTTGAATAGAAAAAACGTAATATCACCTTTATGTAAAAAATAGTTTAGTGCATAGTAAAACCTTTTTTATGAATACCTATTTGGTTACTAGCGTTCTAATGGCAATAAATAGTTATGAAAATGGGTTTTATTCTGGCAACATCGATTTGATTTTAAAATAACGGACAGTCTTAATGTAGAAATATAAATTTCGAGCTATTTAAAGTCTACAGATATACCTAGACGTATACTAGGTAAAAATACGGTTTTTTTATATGTAATAAATGTATAGATATAAATTAATGTACATAAAAGCGCTTAGCTGTTTATATATTATTTCTATTATTAAATCCAGCGACAATCGTTTACAAACAGTATAGAGGAATCCTCTTTTCATAAAAGATTCGTCACACTTGATTCATCAATAGAAGTTCCAAATAGATAAAACAAACATATTTCCACTTAATTTTATAGTGTCAAAAGTATCCCGCTTAATTCCGCCATGTTTTTTTTCCTTTGGCTGTACATAATAAAACCTAAGCCAAATTAAAAGATTTAAAACAATTAATTTGACGCGCAAACGGTGCGCGGGAAAAGTGCTTACACGGCGAAAGAAATAGTCCCTCAATAAATAGCGTCATTATAGCCGTCTCCCTTCCTCCTACAGACAGTAAGTACATAATTGATATTAATAGAGGGGGAGCGGTATAGCAGGATAAAAATATTGCGTCAAATTGCATTTAGACACGGAAGTAAGAAAATAATTGGCAAATAAAATGAAGACACTCTCGAATATTAAAAATAAGGCCTAGAATTGAATATAAAAAGGTTATGATATTTATTTATGAAATAAATAATAATAAAGTATTGTATTTGACTTCGATTGCAGGTTAACTTATTTTTTTTAATTTTGATGGAAGGACATTTAGATATTAATTTTTTTATCTTTACCTTTTATAAAACATCATAATAAAAAGAATATTATTGGAAAAATACAGGAATATGATGAGTATATTTACGAAATAAATATTTGTGTAGCTGACAGCACATAAAACAATTTTATTTATTCAATTTCACCACGATATTTATCAGCCAACAAATAAATCATTTAAACTGCAGTGTTGCCCGTAACGGCTATAATAATAATGTACAGGGTGGGAAATATATTAAGCTATTATTTTCATGGCAATATTTTGTGTTTCTCAGAGTCTGCATCTAGGATTACAAAAATACTGGTTCTTTTAGATTTATGTTTGCAATTCTTTATACGTTTCAAATGCAACTAAAGGTTATTCCAGAATATTCTCTATCTGCATTTAAAACTTTATTCGAATTCGATCTGTCATTTAGTAATGTTTTTTTTGCATTTGCGAACTAAAATCATGAGATTAGTAAAAATAGTATTAAATTTGAGAAAGGTAGGTAATCATTCGTTCATCAAATTACAAAAATCACGTAAGAATCTAATGCATTAATTTATCTACAATTCCGTCTTAAAAATCACATTAAAATACTAATCCATTCACTCACTCAATTTCTTAATCTGTATTCCATATTCAATTTAAAAAAACATCACGCCTCTACGTATTTACAAAAAAAAAATAAAAAAAACTTCACGCGCCAAAACATACGCAGCTCTATGGTTGTTTTTTTTTAAATAAATTATTTCAGGCTGTGCCTTTTGGCTGCAGGACCCGCAGTAGCATTCTGGCAGCCAGCCAGCGTGCAATGCGGACAAACCGACAAACTCCACTCGTACCTCAAATAAATTAATTAATACTCTAGATTTATTGTTTGGACATTCAATTCAATAACATCAATATAAAATTTATTTAAAATTTTTGTTTTTACTGAATTGCGTTTTTAGATAAAAGGCTCAGTTCTTTATCACTACATATTATAAAACAAAGTCGCTTTCCGCAGTCTGTCTCTATACCTTCTTAAATCTTGAAAACTACGCAACGGATTTTGATGCGTTTTTTTGTAATAGATAGAGTGATTCAAGAGTATATTTTTATATACAATACATGCATAATATGTTAGAGAAACACTGTCAATTTTGGAGGTTTCTAATGTGATGTATAAGCATTGCACATTGCGAAGCAGGGGCGGGTCGCTAGTAACAATATAAGTAGGAAAAATAAGATTTTTTGTTTGTGTCTTTGTTATAAATATGCTCCGAAACTGTCACATACATAGATAGGTCCACCTATTTGAATAATTATTTCACCAATGGAAAGCTACGTTATTTGCGAGTGTCATCTATACTATAATATTATAAAGAGGAGAGATTTGTTTGTTTGTTTGTTTGTAATGAATAGGCTCCGAAACTACTACAAAGGTGAAAGAATTTTGAAATCGGTCCCGATTTCAAAATTCTTTCACCTTTGGAAAGCTACATTATCCCCGAGTAACATAGGCTATATTTTATCCCTGTATTCCCACGGGAACGGAAACTACGCGGGTAAAACCGCGCGGAGGCAGCTATAAGCTATATGTCATGCCCTGTATTCATACGGGAACGGGAATTACGCGGGTTTACAGCTAGCATTTAATAATACAATAACATAAATAAATTATCTTTTAGATACTTTTCTCATGATTTAAACTAATCGTTTCGGTTCTGTTTTACGTTTTCATTAATAAATATTCCGCCATTGTTCTACTCTTTTTCAAAAGTTTAAAACTCCGCAGAAGTGTTGGAACTATCAAAAACAATTTAAGTTAGGTCTTTCTGGAATCTAGAAGTTCTAAGTGAAACTGGTCTAGCTGTGGTGATTAATTCCTGTCTAGATTGGTACAGTCTTTAACAAAAAGGGGTGTATTTTATATAATTATTCAAGGAACTTCTTGCTACATAACGGTTTTAAACAAAAAACTGAATTGGGAAATGTAATCTTTAGTTTGCATGCTTGGCCATATAAATACTTGGTTTAATTTTACCTATACACTGTTTTTAGACATATTGCGATTTGAATATTCAAATAATTAAATACACATTCCTAGATATTTTTAAACTTCCGGAGTAGGATCCTACTTCCCACTAATACATATTATAATTGCGAAAGTTTATGAGTATGTATGCATGTATGTTTGTTACTCTTTCACGCAAAAAATCCAGTAAATCCGTTCAGTAGGATCGGATATGAATGAAATTTATCACTATTTTTTATCACGGGAAAATTTAAGATCCCCCCGAAAACGCGGATGAACCGCGGAAAACCACTAGTTTCATGTATACCTAAGTAATATATGTATGAATCGGTGATTTAGCCGTGAAATTGTAACATTACATTCGCATTTATAATATTAGTAGCTATTGATTATTATTAAAAGTACATACATTAAGGATGTTATGATATTTAATACTTGTAACATGTTTTCATATTCCTTACGCGGCGTTAATTGTTAGTTTTGTAATACGATATCACAGCACTGCTGGAAGGTAAACTAATTCTAAATCTAATGGGATTATTTTGCGTTATGAGGTTTCAGTTTCTATATTAATAATATAAAAATTGTGTTTACGTATTGACAGTTTACTGAATGTGGCTGTGGTTTTAGAAAAAAAAATTCTTTCGGAACAATAAAATACTTAGCTTATTTTTAATCATTAGACATACATATTTGAAAATGTTATCTTCTCCATCTACACTAATATTATAAAGAGGAAAGATTTGTATTTTTGTATGTAACGAATAAACTCAAAGTACTGGACAGATTTTAATAATTCTTTTTTCATTAGATAGCTACATTATCACTGAGTAACATAGGCTATATTATATCCCTGTATTCCCACGGGAACGGGAACTACGCGGGTAAAACCGCGCGGAGGCAGCTAGTAAAATATAAAAGCGTGACACTTCTGTCAACGAGTATGCCCGCATTCCTCGGAGGAGTCGGAGGGCGTCTTCAAAGTTTTAATGAGTTCCCTCCGCTCCTTTAGCGACCATAGACAAAGCTTCATCCAAAGACAATTAGTGTAACGATAAACTTAATGATTCAAAATTGGAATCGTTATTACATTACATTTCTATTTTTATTTTATTTTCTTTGTGTTGTGTGTTTTGTACACGTCTGCTGTATTTTGTAATGTTGTGTGTTGTCTGGAATAAATGTATTTTCTTTCTTTCTCTTTCTTTCTTTATTCATTCAAATGTAGTTAGGTACTGTATGCTCGAATTGTCAATTAATATAATTATTTCATTTCAATATCCTACTAATATTATAAATGTGAAACTTTGACAGTATGGCCATCCTTAAGGGTGATTTTTTTAGAATACATATTTGTAGTTCAAAACATGAATTAACAATTAGGCTACTTTTTATTCTGGAAAAATTGAAGATCGCCTATATAGAGAGACGAACTTCTTAGCATTCCATGGATTCACCGTGCGGGTGCCGGGTCCATCGTGTGACAGAGAGAGAAACTTCGAGCAGATCCCGAGACTTGTGACACGGGTGTAGGTTTAAGGGGCCCCTTTCCGACGTACATCAACACTCACCTTCACTACTCATGTTTCTCTCCCTGCCCAGCCAAATCTGGTATGAACCTGCTAATGCTGCTTAAGATGCTCGTTCTAGTATAGAACTTACTGTAGTTCTGGCCAGGCCAAGATCTTTCAGCAGGTTATAGAGAGATTTTGCTGGTATACCTCTCGCTCCAACCTCCACAGCATATATTACTCCCTGATAATCTAGCTTTTCGCCCTTTCTTGCGATCGGTCCAATAGTTTTCAAGTTTATTCGTTACATACAAAACTAAATCCTTCTTTATAATTTTAGTATGATACGACTTACTAGCGAAAAAAAAACTTTAACATTTCTTTTTTGCATCAATTAACGAAGATAAATAACTTTAGAGTTTCACTTTTAAAGTACCTACGCAATTATGAAAACTCCCTCTCGATCTCAAGTGCCTTTCAAAGTATTTAATTTAGAACTCGTTCAATCAAAAGCTATAAATAAATAACAAAAACAGACACATTTGCTTCGAGAGCGGATTAAAAAAAACATCTGTCAAGTTTCAAAAGAGGATTAACAAGCTGACCATAGAGTATTTATCTACGCATCTGTACTTATAAATAATTGGTCATGTTCGAGTCTGATTAGCTACGGAACCTCCGTATGAATAAATTTGAAAATAATAATAAATAAATATCCTGGGTCATTTTTCACACACGGCCAATCTGATTCCAAACTAAGCAGAGCTTGTGATATGGTAACCAGATAGCTGATATACTACTTAAACTACTTATAAATACATACTTAAATAGATATTTACATCCAGACACAGTACAAACAGACATATTCATGCATACAAATGTTTGTCCTGGGTGGGATTCGAACCCACGACCCGCAGCTTGAGAGTCAGGGTCACTAACCACAAAGTCAACCGGGCTGTCAACACATTGTTAACAAATTCTTGATTTTGCTGTAAGTATATTGCTATTATCAAAGAAGTTCTGTTTCCGAAAGAATATGGGAATAAAATATAGCCTAAGACACTCAGGTATAAGTGGTCGGTCCAGTAGTTTCGAAGCGTTTTCGTAACAAACAAAAAATCTGATCTTTCCACTTTATTATATTAGCCTCAGATGCCTAGTAATTTAATTAATGTTCAGTATAAACAAAGCAATAAGCTTTCTCTCGCAAATAATATAACCAAAACTAATTTAATTTAGTTCTATTTTTATTTCACTACAAAAAAAAGAACCCAACTATCTTTGAAAATAATTTATTTTGTGCGGATTCAAATTATGTCAACATATCAAAAAGATATAAAAGAAATACTAAGAACAATAGAAATCAATACCAAAAACAAACATTATCTTTACTAACCAACAGCCACATCAATTAAGTAACCTCAAAATAATAATATATAATTATATTTACAACAACGAAATGCATACGGGTTCCTAGAAATCAATTACGTGTAGAAGCTACAGGCTGACATATTATAAAACACACACAAAAAGGAAATAGTTGTTCGTGCGCGCGCAAAAGTAAAACAGATTAAAAATATTGTCAATGGCTGCGTTTGGCATTAAATGGTAGTGGCTTTTGATAAATTGGCTTAGCAAATGGCAGCCGCGTCGGGAATTTGAATTGCGAATTGCGTTTGACGTACGAAAATTGAATGGACGGCTGCTTTATTTTTTTACATATTTTGGCAGGCTCTTGGTGCGGGTCTTTTAGCCTTATTGACGTGACAACGTCTTATAATTCGATAGAGCCGGCTGCACGCACGAAAAAACATGACTCATGCGGCGTTACCTCGCTCTGAGGCGTCCCATGACTCATGCGGCGTTTCCTCGCTCTGAGGCGTCCCATGTCTCATGCGGCGTTACCTCGCTCTGAGGCGTTCCATGAGGCGGCTTGAAGTGCAAGCGAGAGCGCGGAACGAGCGACAAAGAGGCACAATCGGCCTTTGCGTTCGGCAGCGTTCGACATCCGTCTCTCTCCTACTTGAGTGAGCGATGCAAGACGTTGTCACGTTCAATTATCGTCAGTAAACCGACTTTACAGACAACCAATTTTTTTTTGTTTAAGTAATTTGTCAGTTTCGTTATTTGTTATTTATTTTGAGTGACATATTATAAAACAAAGTCGCTTCCCGCTGTCTTGAGGAAGGTTTTTATATACAATACATGCATAATAGAGAAATACTGTCAATTTTGGAGGGTTCTAATGTGATGTGCGTAGCCGGAGAGGGTCGCTAGTTCTCAATAAATGCCGTAAGAATTATTTTAATTTAATAATGTTTGTTATATTTATTAGGTAGTTACTATATTTACATGCTTTTTTGATTATCTAAAGATTGATCTATCTTATAGCCAAACTTAGGTATGCAACTGCTTCTGTTTACTGATTTATTTGATAAAATGACTCTTTATAATATGTTGAGACTGTTGATAGTATCAACTTGATACAATTTAACTAAAATTAAACCTTCAATAACGTAATTCCTGAACCTAAAGGGTATAAAAAATAAAACAAAAATTCATTATATTGAATAGATGAACATTGCCCCGGGAACCGAATCCGCTACCCGCACACTAGCGATTTACGAGCGGTGCGCTCTCACCGGTGGGCATGCGCATGCGTCGCTACGTTTTGTATGTTTTTGTTATAGCGATTATCTCGGAAACTGTAGATGTGACATTTCTTTGTGAGCTGTCATTTTGACATATAGCCGGGTCATAGAGCACACATATGCAAATTTGTTTTTATTTATGTTTGTGTAGATCTGGATTTGTATACATTTACTTTTTTCTTTCATAAGACTTGTCTCAGTTGTTCTTTATGTTTAAATAATGCCTGTTTATGCATTTCAAGATTAGCAGCTTTTTATTCGAATCCGGGTTTATTTTAAACTAGCTGCCTCCGCGCGGTTTTACCCGCGTAGTTCCCGTTACCGGCGGAATACAGGAATAAAATATAGACTGTGTTACTCCTTGTTAATGTGGCTTCCCAATAGTGATAGAATTTTTGAAATCGGCACAGTAGTTTTTAAATCAAACATACACACACACACACAAAAAACAATTTATTTCTCTTCATAATATGAGTGTAGATCTACATAACAGTATATCTATTTACAAATACTTCTGTATATAGGTATTATACTAGTGGACCAGGCAGACTTCGTTCTGCCCACCAGCGCCACCTACCGGGTCCAAGTATATGTAAGCTATCCTATCTCTCAAGTTGGATCGAACTGCACATGGTGTGCGAATTTTATTATAATCGGTTAAGTGGTTTAAGAGTCCATTGAGGACAAACATTGTGACACGAGATTTATATATATTAAGATTTTCTCTCGAATATTTTTATCAAAAATCTTCTAAATTAAGAATCTCATTTGTCTCAAAAATATATCAAATGGTAACCTATTTTCTAAAAGAAATGTCTTTAAGTAGGACTCTCTGTATTAAATAATTGCTATAATCTTTGACGATCTTAACTAGTACCCTGCAGATGAGATATCGTAGTGCTTATTACGTGGGCGGTCATTCGATTGCGTTGAATCGATACATTGAATCGATTCTCGTATCGATATAATCATGTTTCTTATCGATAACTGCATATTAATTGAGACAACATCTTTTGTATAACATTGACGTATGCGAAAAGTATCTATAGGTATAGGTACTGATATATAAAGCTGAGTTTGTTTCTTTGAACGTGCTAATCTCGGGAACTACTGGTTCGATTTGAAAAATTATTTCAGTGTTAGATAGCTCATATATCGAGGAAGGCTATAGGCTGCTATCATTATGCTACGACGAAGAGGAGCGGAGCATCAATCAAAAATGTTACAAAAACGGGCAAGTAACGCTAACGAAGTTGCGCTGGTCGACTAGTGAATATTTTATCTGCTTTAAATAGATCAAATGAAATAATAAATGATTGATGTAGTGCTAGGCTGGCGGGCAGTAATCAATTCCAAACCAACTTCTACGTAAACGATGTCGCGGGTTAAAGTAAGAGTTATCCCAAAGTAACTATTCCACGCGGACGAAGTCGCGGGCAGAAGCTACAGTCATCTCATATGTCTCCATCGAGGAGCTCTTCCCTCTCCTAACAACGAGGGGGTGTGCCTTCAATTGTGACATCTCGGGCATGCATTTTTCTTCACGATGTTTTCCTTCACCGAAGAAACTTTCCCATTAATAATTTTAGTATGTACCTAAGACCTTTATATATCTGGGTTTCGTCTCAGGTGAAACTTCTGCTTACAAATTTGCATATTGCAAAAGCTATCACACTCATAACAATAAAAAATGCATTAAAAATAATCGTATGACGCAACCCAATTGGGACCGCTTACAGAATCAGCAGAACTGACAACAATGTTAATCATACTGTAGGACTGCAGTAATATTAAATTGTTCTTATTATAGGCATACAAATATACTAAGCCCTCATTCGCCGTCCGGTAAAAAAACCTTCAAATATAACAAATGCATTCCCATGTTATATGTTCACACGACAGCGTTTTTAAAACGCGACGCTTTTTTATCGAGCGGTGTTGCATTTTCAACTTTGGGCGTCGAAAATGCATTTTTTGTGTATGAACGCTTTTTTAGCCTACGTTAAAAAACCTCGAAGCGAATCTCGTGCAAATAAGGGCTAACTGTTGTTATGAACATAATTATTTGTGTCTTTCGTAATATTTTTATGCACACGGCCAATATGATTCCAAACTAAGCAGAGCATGTGATATAGTAACTAGGTAAATAGCTGATATACTACATATACTTTTTAAATACATACTTAATTAGATATTTACATCCAGACACAGAACAAAAATATTCATGCATACGAATGTTTGTCCTGGGTGGGATTAGAACACACGGGGGCTTGAAACTCAGGGTCACTAACCACAAAGCCAACCGGGCTGTCTGTTCTACCACACAAATGTTTGTCCTGGGTGGGAATCGAACGAGTAATACGATTAATTGTTACGATTCAATATGCAATCGTAATGAATTAAAGTTTTATTGCGCTCGATTGGTCGGCCGGTGGCCTTCTTGAATTACAACAGCGAGGGGATAGTGATGGGCGTTGTCGATATAAGTTATCGATGAATTGGAATATGTTCGCTATTTTGTTCGTTAGTCGATAATTAAAAGGTCACATATATATCATCATCTTGTATACTGTATTGAAACCAAAGATCTTATATTATACAACAAGATTGTGCACTTCGATTTTTTTATCAAAGTAAAATAAAGTCTGTAACATTGTAATAAAGTCTAATGTCATAAACCATCATGCTTAACGGATAAACGAGCAGAGCGAGATGGCTGTAATATGGACGGTGTCCTTGTCTAACGTAGTTACCAGCATACAATATTTTTTCGTGTAGTAGTATTTTTTGGTCTGTGGTAGAATTTTATAATGTCTTCTATTCATGGTTTCGTGGTTATCTACAAATATAAATTATCTTAAGCATAAATTTGAAAGCTTATTTCGATAACTTATATACTTTTGTGAGATTATAAACTGTGACTAGCAAATTTTTGTTTATAAGTCAGGGTAATGGTAGTTTTTACAATAAATGTATGATAACATATGGCGTCATTCGTTCAACCGGCTTAACCAATATGGCGATTGTTCTGCTGTTCAAATTCCTTAATCTATGAGAATTTCGATTTTCTGTATAGTTTTGGTGACGTTCGTATAATAAACATGGTCCTCACTTGTTGTGTAAAAGGATGCAAAAGTGAATCATACAAAGGAAGCAATGTATCTTTCCATCGGTAAGTGTCGTAGTTAAATTTATATTTTTATAAAGTAGGGTGTCCATAAAAATAATGTCGATACTACTATTACATCTACAAAAATTTACATTACGAGTATAATACCGACCTTGGCATTATTTTACTTTGTTTTATTTTATTTCGTAAATTATTATCAAATTTATCATAAATAAAAAGAATTTTTATTACATACCTAAACAATCATTTTAATTATTGGAATAATTTGATTGGATTTGATTTCGACATTTTTATTTATATTTTAAAATTGAGTTTATATTTCTGTTATAAAAGTTTAATATTTGATATTATGGTGATTCTCAATAAATAATCTAAATAACTTTAGAACGTATATTTTTAGTGATTTTTTAAAGCCATAAGTAAAGAACATAGTTTGTTTATTTTTTATGTATAAGTGACCTAATTATATAAACTAGGATTCGTTTTGTACATGAATTTGTGTTTCTTATACTTCACACATCACCTACCTAAAGTAAAGTCATTTTAAAAGGTCACATTTGACACTTCCTAAAATTCAATCAACGTAACTTTGTAAATGCGGGCCTAAAATTATTTATTGTGGTAGAGCCTAGCTACTACTATGAATTAGTAGTGGCTCGTAAATTAAATGGGCTGGCTCGACTGGAGCAGTACCACCCTCTCACAGAATATCGACGTGAAATAGCGGTGATATGGCGCTGTGTTTCGTACGATGAGTGGGAGAGCCGGAAGAGAATCTACTTAATTGTGCATAAATTGTTCTAGGTTTCCTAAAAATGAAGCGATGAAGAAAAAATGGGTGGACATTGTACCGGGAAACGTCACTCAATATTCACTGATTGGTCACAAAGCCACCATGCGTCAAAAACTTCGCAAGACAATTATATTTAGTAATGTATAACATTAATTATAATAATTTTATTTACTTACTGAATTAAAATTTACTTTTACTTTCTGTGGTCTTTTCTTTTTATCGAGGTGTGGTATTGTATAAATGTTAATTATTCATTCAAAAGGCGCATACATAAGTATGTATTAAGATATGCGATCGTGGAATTTAAGAAATTGTATCTGAAACAAGCGTGTACCTAGTAGCCATCCATTTGTTGTAACTTGCGAGTCTTGAGCGAAAAAAATTCAGGCGAAAATATGTACTACACAGATGGCCTGTCTTGTGACTTGCTGACACAACTACAGACCTGTGTAGTACGTAGTATGTACATATTAAAATATTTAGGTAGTTATTATTTTCATCGCGGGGATCCGAGGATCTTTTCGTGAAAAGGAGCTGATTTGTTGACTGTACTCGATTTGCTAGCCTTTGTCCGCAAAGTATCTAATCGTGTATTCACTCTAGTAGAGTAGGACGTATACCATAAATGCACTCTCTCGCTCGGCTCGGTTTGTTATACGTAGTGCACAATCTTGTTGTATAATATAAGATCTTTGATTGAAACACAGTAATTGGATTATGACAGACTGACATTTATTGCATACATTTGCATAGATAATAAACAATACCAAAGACATATATAGTAAGGGTGGCTATTCATTAGTAATAAGTTTACGCTCATTACCACAAGATGGATGGGACTAAATGGGTTATTTTGTTATTAGAACAATATACTGTTGTAGCACGATCTAGTTATTTACTTATTTATGTAAATAAAAGTAACAAACTGCACAGAGCTAAAAATTAATGTAATTTAGAAACATTTGTAAATAGTTGTGTAACTGTTTGTCAGCAAAATAGAAAAATAAAGACCTTTTAAGGCGGTTAAGTTTTTTTTTTGATGGTTTATGAAAAAAAACGTGTTATAAATTAAGTATGATCTTATTTAAGTTAATAAACAGTACATATCGATAAATATTTATCGACTATATGACACCCCTCACCGCCGCCATGTCGGCCATGTCCGTTTAAACCAAATTACCAAGCAATTAACGAAGGGGTTCTGAAATCATCCCATTATCGCGTATGATTGGCGCCATTACAAACATAATTTGAAATTAAGTCCAATAAAATGTTTCCCGCAATGAAAAATAATTATATAATTTGACTTTTTAACAGTAGCAACACTTAATAACTTGTTTGTAGTTGTTTTACGAAAAACTATAGACTTTTTGGACATATGTTTACAAAACTCAAAGCAGCAAATCTTTGGTTTATGATTTACTGAGAACTATGTTTGAATTTTGAAACTGTAATACATCCACATAATCCTTTACAAGACATAGACTAAATAAATTAATATTGAAATCCTTCCTTCATTATTATAAATGCGAGAGAGTGTGAGGATGGATGTATTATATAGATATACTAGCGGAGCCGGCAGACTTCGTTCTGCCCACCAGCGCCACCTACCGGGTCCAAATTGATTGGAAACCTTCCCCATGAAATACTCCTTAACTTGGTGAAAACCGGATGGAAATCTGTTTAGTAGTTTTTGTGTTCATCGCGGTCAGACAGACAACGGACTATGTTTTACATATGCAGACGTTGTTTTGCCATGTATTTTATTTGTAGGAAACATTTTTTTAGTTTAATAAAAATAATTATCTGGTATAAGTGTTCGGCATGTACCTACTTATAATCGAAAGCGTTATAAACAATAAATTAATGCTTTATGTAGGGTAATAAATTAATGTAGAGAATATATTTTAAATTACAATTCTTGCTAGTTATCTAAATATAAAAAAGAATTAATCAGTTTATTAAATACGATTTATTCAATGTTACATTAACTATTAATAAATGTACTTTATTCCCAATTTATTGAATGTAAAAAAATATTTATTATAGTTGTCTTCAAAGAAATTAAAATATGAATAGTTAATAAATCCTTCCATCAGTGTATTGGTAAAAAACGTTGACTTAATATATGTATTAATAAGATATGTATCTATTTTCAAAATATCTGTTTTTTTTTTGTTTTATTGAACTAAATAATATTTAATTATTTTTATTATAACTGATCGATTGATCGTTGATCGGTTATCGACCGGTGAAGGCGGAAGATAAAATAAAAATCGCGATAGTAAAATAGGGGTTGATTGTAAAGGGTTGAAAATTCAGGGTTATATGTATTTACTAATGCTGTATCATAAAAAAAATCTAAAAAAAAAAAAAAACTAAAATTGAAAACAACCCTTAACATTTAAGGGGATGAAAAATAGATGTCGTCCGATTCTCAGACCTACCGAATATGGATACAAAATTTCATGAGAATCGGTCAAGCCGTTTCGGAGGAGTTTTACCACAAACTTCGCGACGCTAGAATTTTATATATTAGATTATGTGTGTTAGTCTTTCACGACAAAACGGCTGAAGGGATTTAGTCGAAACTTGGCACACCGATAGATAATATTCTCGATTAACATATAGTATATTTTTTACCCAAAAAAAATTTTTACATCCTGCTTGAAAAAGGTAAAAGTGAGCAAAATCCTACTTATATTATAAATGGGTGTTTGTTACTCATTTACAAAAATAGGCTAAAGGAATCTGAATTAAATTTGGCACAGAGTTAGAATATGTTTTGGAATAGCACATATGCTACTTTTTATCGAGTTACTTATCTACACTAATATTATAAAGAGGAAAGATTTGGTTGATTGTTTCCACTGAATAGGCTCCGAAACTACTTGACCGATTTATAAAATTCTTTCACTCGTGGAAAGCTACATTATCAGAGAATAGCATGGGCTATATTTTATCCCTATATTCCCACGGGAACGGGAACTACGCGGGTGAAACCGCCTGGAGGCACTACTTACATATTCCTTTAGCATAAGTAAATGCCTTGCACTATAAACTTTTACATTAAATTAACTATGCCTTCAAGAATAAGTTAAAGTGCTATGCGGTGGCTGCTAATTACTAAGTGACAACTAAGTGCTTCGTAATATCTACATTTATAACTATACTAGCTTCTGGCCGCGACTTCGTTTGCGCGGAATAGTAGATAACTTTAACGCGAATAAGCTCTCAAAAGGAAAAACGTCCCCGATTTAGAAACATTTTTCATTGGTGCTCCGGTCCTATTGGTCGTAGCGTGATGTTATATAGCTTATAGTCTTCGTCGATAAATGGGCTGTCTAACACTATAATATTTTTTCAAATCGGACCAGTAGTTTCTGAGATTAACGCGTTCAAACAAACATACTCTTCGGCTATATTATGTTAGTAGGGAGGGAGTCACATTTCATGTCTAATCTCACTATTTCTTTGTTCCAGGGACCTCCAGGGCAATAATATCAGCATTATATTCCAAAGTGATTTCCAGAACCTAAAGGAATTGAAAATTTTGTAAGTATTATTCTAGAAAGAAACAATTATTAGAAAATTATGGATATGTAGACAGAAGGGCTGTCGGAGAAATTTCACTGTATCTAGTACTTTGTGTCATTTTCTAACGCTTAATAATATGAATATAGGGATTAGGTACTGAATTACAGCTATAAGGCAAAAAAATAATGAAATACATATTTTTACAGACAACTATCAGAAAATCTGATACACACAATTGAACGAGACACGTTTCTGGAGCTCAACGGCTTAGAGAGACTGTAAGTAATATAAATTAATTATATTTTAAATAAATACACACTTATAAATTCAAAGTCACATCACGCACTCCAAAATGTGGATCCAAATTCAAATCCGCCAATGAGCGACGACGACGATGACGACGCTTCGTCGACTTTCCGCGCCGTGACCTTGCAACGTCGTGCACAGATTATTGTTGTAATTTTAATTTATTACAGGAAACTGAACAATAATCGCCTGGGCCACTTGGCTGAAGGTCTATTTATGAGATTGAGGCATCTGCAAAGATTGTGAGTAGTACGTATGGGCTGTAACCCTAGCAAATGGTGTGGTCCCTGCGAACTCACTCCCTTGCATATTGTGACGTGACATTTTATGGATATTCAATTTTGTTAAGTTATATTTTTGGTGGCAACATTTTTCACTAATACAAAATGGCTAAATGTCACCGTATCCATTTTGATAAGGCAAAATTTTGAGGTTACTAATTCTATTTTAACATTCAATTTAAAAAGGCGTAATTTTGAGGTTAACAAACAAGTGTTACCTTACTATATATTTTGAGTCTTGTAGACTTAAACAAAAAGTGTTGCATACTCATAATTTGAAATTTACGTAAAAAAAATTACATATACCTACCAAAAATATTTCTTAACAAAAAAGTTGCAGTCACAATTTGCAATATATATATACATAACATTATCGATTAAAAAATTCGGTATTTGGTGCTACCCTAATACCCCCAAAGCTTTTAAAACTTGTCGTATTTGTGATGGCGTTATTTTCTTGCAAGATGACGTCACAATTCCCCAAAATGCCCCCGAAACAGCTTATGTGGCTAAAATCTGGTAATTCTATGTTTTTATTTTCCATTTACCCTTCCATATAGAGCTGGCTTAGATTTATAACGATTATTTTGTGTTGGAATACTTTAATGACGTATTTTTTTGGGATTCTTATTGGTAATTGTAATTTCATTAAACTGACTTACGTGGAATCTACATTGCATTTAATTTTGTACTGTATTTAAACGTTTGTGAACTAAAATCATGATTTATATATCAATTGAGACGATTCGCGTGTAGACTATTATCAAAATACATATTATATGATATTATTTTGACTAACCTCGACGTTTCGATCAACTTGCATTGATCGTGGACACGAGAATACTCAAAATAATATTATATTTTGATAATAATTTACGCGCGAATTCTCCCAATATGTGTAAATCATCCATCAATTTACATGTCTTAAAAAACTTTTATTATTCATTTAGAAAAGTCTTTAGTCGCGTTCCATATTAAACAAAATTAACTGTAATAAAAAAAATAAAAAATGCCATTACCTTTTTGCTCAAAAAAAATTAAAAAAACGTCATAAATGTATTCTATGTAATTCTAACCTCCATCCAGCTAGGCTGTTACCCCCAAAGAATGGGCTTCAAGCTGTAACCCATCACCCGTGGTGAAAGGTTTTCCACTATGCTAATCTTCAAATCCATCCATTCATCGTAAGGCGTTTTTACTGTACCGCGTTGGCGTTTTTTCGGAACAAGACGACAAAGCGTGACAGGAAAAACGCCTCAAAATTTTTACGTAGCGGTAAAATTAGTTTTTTGTTGGCTTCATTTAGGGATAATTTGATACAATTATTTTTTATCTGACTCTACCATAAGGAGGGTTTAACTTTGTATATTTGGTTTGAAAACGAAAATTTTTCGTAAATGTCAAATTTTTAGAGCATTTGGAAAAAACATGGTGAATAATGCATTTTTTTTTTACTTTTTTATCATTAATTGCTAATAATAAATATACAATTTTGCTTGCTACGTAAAAAACATGGATAACCACTGGTTCCTTTAACAGGCTTTCGTTGTAATAATCTTAAATCATTGTAACTACTTCAGGTTAAAATAAATATAGCTGTTAGCTTTAATACAATGTAAATATTATGCTAAGTAAGCTATATTTTAGTATTAAGCTATTACCTTGTAAATTGATCGTTCTGCTATGTTCCGATTAGTAATTATTGCGACCCATAAAGTATCGATGTTTTCAAAATCGATTATTATTTTATGTATCATCCTTAATAGAAAAAGTCATCGTTTTGCACTATGGTACATTTATTGTACCTACACAAAATAAATGGCTGAAACTCGAAAAATCAAATCAACTTGTATTTTTGTAATCATTGTATATTTAAACAATTAAATTCTGTAGCGTTATAAGATTGGTATTATACGAAAACGGGGAACTGATATTTTATAGAACAGAATTAGTTTTTTTTTATAAAATGGCGAATATTAAAACAAATATAAATCTATCTAAATTTCAGCAATCATTGTGTATTTAAACAATTAAATTCTATAGCGTTATAAGACTGGTATTATACACAAATGGTAAACTAATATTTTAAATGAATATCATTAGCTTTTTTCATAAAATGGCGGATTTTAAACCAACTATAAATCTATCTAAATTTCAACAATCATTGTATTTATTAGCAATATTATTCTATTGAATTATTACTCAGTTCTTGTATTAAATATAAGAGCTAATATTTTAAAACCATCATTTCATTATTCGAGTCCGGCCGGTCATTCCTATAGAGATTTCTTAAGGTCTCAACGGATGTGAATCTAACATAAATAGGTTTAAGTGACCCAACAATGATGCCGTATTTTTATTGAGACCATGCGTACGTGTGTCGACACGTAGGGTGGGGATTAGTCGATACTTTTGTGTCGATATGAATGGGTAAGCTTTTGAGAATCGGTACTCGACTGTGGCGCGTGAGAATGCGTGGCAATTGGGTCTTTTAGTTTGCTTCTGTTTAATGTAATGTAATAATAGCTGTATGTAATAATATTTTGTTTTCATGTTTTACGTCTATGTGACATCTTCCCCGTTCTTGGAACATTTTTCTACAATAGTTTAATGTTTTATATTGTGCCAGTGGCTCGCATTCCCGGGTATCTTCAATTTTCCCAGGATAAAAAGTAGCCTATGTCCATGTGACTATATGTGTACGAAATCTCATTTAAATCGGTTCGGTAGTTTTAGCGTGAAGCGAGATAGGTAGAGTTACTTTCGCATTTTATAATATTAATATAGAGTATTTCCTATAATACAAACCATTTCCTGACAATAATAAAACATATCGTCGTTGCGCGTGCGAAACCGCGGAAGAGCAGTTTGTAAATACCGCGTAACAGCAAAAAGTCCAAAAATGAGATTTCGCGGCTATAGATTCATATCGCTGATTCGCTTGTTATACTTCTGACTCAATTTGAAATAGCCAAAACGAAGCCTTATATTTCAATTAAAACAATACCGCGGAACAGTACTTGTGTTTGAAGTTGGCGAAAAGTCCGCGTATTTACGGGTATCGAATAGAAAGTATCGATACTGTCATGAAGTATCGAAAGAAAAGTATCGATACTTCAAAGTATCGAGTACTTTTCTTAAAGCCTCGAGCCTTCAAAGTATCGAGTACTTTTCTTAAAGCCTCGATCCTTCAAAGTATCGAGTACTTTTCTTAAAGCTTATTATAGGCTTAAAGCCTCGATACTTTACTGTATCGAGTACTTTTCTTAAAGCCTCGACACTTCAATGCATCGAGTACTTTTCTTAAAGCCTCGACACTTCAATGCATCGAGTACTTTTCTTAAAGCCTCGACACTTCAATGCATCGAGTACTTTTCTTAAAGCCTCGACACTTCAATGCATCGAGTACTTTTCTTAAAGCCTCGACACTTCAATGCATCGAGTACTTTTCTTAAAGCCTCGAACCTTCAATGCATCGAGTACTTTTCTTAAAGCCTCGACACTTCAATGCATCGAGTACTTTTCTTAAAGCCTCGACACTTCAATGCATCGAGTACTTTTCTTAAAGCCTCGACACTTCAATGCATCGAGTACTTTTCTTAAAGCTTATTATAGGCGTAAAGCCTCGATACTTTACTGTATCGAGTACTTTTCTTAAAGACTCGACACTTCAATGTATCAAGTACTTTTCTTAAAGCCTCGTTCCTTACTTCTGGCCTCCTTGGCCAGAAAATTGCCGAGTCCTTACCAAGTCTCTACTCATGATCATACATTTTTTTAAAACTTTGCTCATAAAGATCACCTCATTTATGAGTCAATAAGACCTGGTCGTGGGGCAGGTGATCGTGTCGTCGTGAACATAAGGGCCCTAAGGTACAATCCAAGTGGGACAATCGATTTTAAACTCCACTTTGCAGACGATTTTGCTCCTTTACCTAGGAGACCAAAAAAGATATCACCTGACTCTTTCATTCACAGCGTAGGTTCATTGTATGAATCCAGACAACCAATATCCAAAACAAAGTATGGTCACCTACAGGAGCTGAAGAGTGTCATACCCAAAGACTGTCATAGTTTTTATGATAATTTACCTTTTAAATAATGTTCCTAATAACCGAGACCTTAAATGCTGTGATTGTTAATAATTTTAATGAAAATTTAAGTATTTAAGTTGTGCACGTAATTGTTTCATCGTAATAAAAGAAATTAAGGGATCGCGTGATTTAACATGTCTAAATTTGGTAAAAAAAATATGTAAATTATGAAAATTACTAGCGTATTAATCACTGAATTATTAAAAAATATCTGAATAATTGTTAAGAACAATATTTATGATATACATAATACCGATTCCACTTCTTTAACATGCTTATAAGTAAAAATAAGTTTGTAAAAGTTTAAGTTAAATTTTTTTTATAAGAAGATGATTAATCTTGTATGTTTTTTGGTCTAATAATAAACTAAAATAAATAATAATAATATTATGCATTGTATTTCAAGCCCGCGTATCTGCTAAAAGAATAATATTTTAAAGTAATTTACTGGTACAAAACCGCGTTAGTGACTTTACACGAAATCTAAACAAGTTATTAGTAAATTTACGTTAAATAAATATAAAAGAAGTAGAAAAGAAGCTGCTACAGAGTTCAGTCGCTATTATAGTCTTAAATTACCAAGTTATTAAGTTTTTTCTTCCTCCTGTAAAATTGGAAAAATGTAGATGCGCGGTATTTACAAACTGCTCTTCCGCGGTTTCGCACGCGCAACGACGATATATACAAGTAGATTCCTTTGGAAGTTATGACCGTACATACATTTCGGCGATTCAATTTTATTTGTATACCCAATAAATACCTACGTATTCGGTATTTTTAAAGATGAATGACTTTAAGGTTGACTTACTTTGATGTATAGATTAAATTGCATTGATCGTGGTCACAAGAAGACTAAAAAAATATTAAAGTTCGCAAAAATTTATAAATCATTTTCATCTATACATAACAAATGCATATTTTTAACGCTAGATGGCGTTAGGTACATTATTTTACAGCCTTGAGCGAAGTCTATAAAAGCTCTTAACTGAGGGAAGTTGAACAACTACCCTAAGGGTGCCCCCTGCAGTGCTTTGACAGTAAAAGTCACAAGCAAATGATTATTTGAAGATCTTTTTGAGTTCTCTGTCTTGTATTATACAGTAAAATGGCAGCATCAATCATTTTTGATGATGAAGATAATAATAATAAATTATTTACGTATACTCTAATATTTGTTATTACTTAACCAATTATGTTTATATTTTACTTGTTTGAAAAGGTATGATTACGAACTTTTAATAAAGCATACGTAGCTGATAAATCTGCATAAGGCAAAAAATCTACAATTTTTTTTTTATATAAACACAAAATAAAATTTAAACGTTAACGAATGAATATACTAATCATATCAAAACATAATTTCCTTAAAACTAAAATCAAAAATTTTGTCGATTATTGACCCATCAACTAATCGATAACTATTCCAGTATGGGCACATCACTACGCTGCGTACGCGCACCAAATCTTACGGCACATAGATCGTTGACAGCTGCATGATATATGTGTATGTGAACGGGACAGCAGGCATCGGAAGTCGCGTCGTTTTATATAATTCTATTTATTATGGACCTAATTTACTATTTACTAGTGGCTGCCCGCGGTTTTACCCGCATTCCCGGGGGACCTTAAATTTTCCCGGAATAAATAGTAGCCTATGTCCTTTCTCAGGCTCTAATCTATGTGTACCTAAATTTCATATAAATCCGTTCAGTAGTTTTAGCGTGAAAGCGAGACTGACAGACAGAGTTAGTAGCATTTATAATATTAGTATGGATTCATCACTACTACTTCTCCCCGCGGTCCCGGGAGATCTTCAATTTTCCCAGCATAAAAAGTACCCTATGTGTTATTCCAGAACATATTCTAACTCTGTGCCAAATTTCAAGCAGATCCCTTTAGCCGTTGTTGCGTGAAGAAGTAACAAATATACATACAAACTTTCGCCTTTATGACTATAACTACCTGTCGTTATTAGGTACGAATCCCACCCAGGTCAAACATTTGTATGCATGAATATGTCCGTTTGTTCTGTGTCTGTATGTAAGTATTAATAGTATATCTCCTATCTGGTTACCATAGCACAAGCTCTGCTTAGTTTGGAATCAGATTGGCTGTGTGTGAGAAGTGCCCCAGGATATTTTACTGTAATATTTTTCGTCTTCAGCCTAATCAGTCCACTGCTGGACGTAGGCCTACCCTAATGCGCGCCACTTATCCCGGTCCTCCGATCTCCTCATCCAGCCCCTCCCGGCAACCATACGCAGGTCGGACCACCGCGCCCCGAGCTGGAGGGCGTCCTACACCACGTTTGCCGAGACGCGGTCTCCACTCTAGGACTCGTTTGCTCCAACGGCCATCGGTCCTACGACTGATGTGGCCGGCCCATTTACTGTAATATTATCTACTAGTATATTGTCTTGTACTTATATAAGGACATTTTGCTTTTGCTTTATGCTACTATGTTGGCAAGCAGACATACAGTCCCCCCTGACGGCGCGCGGTGACCGTAGCCCGCGCTATGCACGCGCGCAGCACCAGGGGCGGTGCTCACGCGACGAGCCTGGGAGAATCGAAATACCTTCACGCTTTCTTCAAGTCTAACACAATTTAATTATTCATAGTAAAAAATCCTTTTATATCACTCAAGGTACAAAAGGAACGGCATAAAATATTTCATTCCCATGAAAATGTACGAAAACTGAAGCGGAAATAAAAGTATGAAAAGCATATCCTGCAAGATTTCACCTCCTTTGAGAATAACCGGCGCGTTGCTAAGTTCCAGATAAAAGGAGGCCGATACACTTTCGGCAACGGAAAATGGAACACTGAATATTTGTAAAAAATCATGCAAATAAGTGTAACTAATTGAGTCTGTATATATATGTAGCTGAAGAGTTGGTTTGTTTACTTGGTCGTGATTATCTCGGGAACTACTGGTCTGATTCGAACAATTCTTTCAGTGTTGGATAGCCCATTTATCGAGGCTATATTTATCCCTGTATTCCTACGGGAAAGGGAACTACGCGGATGAAACCGCGGAAGCTATAGATGTATTAATAAGTTTCTTTGATTTTATATTTCACTAGCTGTCTCCCCGCGGTTTTACCCGCGTAGTTCCCGTTCCCGTGGGAATACAGGGATAAAATATAGCCTATGTTACTCGGGGATAATATAGCTTTCCAAAGGTGAAAGAATTTTTGAAATCGGTTCAGTAGTTTCGGAGCCTATTCGTTACAAACAAACAAACAAACAAATCTTTCCTCTTTATAATATTAGTATAGATATATTATTGACTGATCTATTCCAATCCAATATTGGACTCATTTCAAATCGGACCAGTAGTTCCTGAGATTAGAGCGTTCAACCAAATAAACTTTCAAACTCTTCGGCTTAGATAGATATATCTTCTATACATAAATAAAATTGAATTGACTACAATACTAATATCCTATACGATAATTACCTACATAAAACACAGTTTTTAAAATTGCTGTCTGTTTGTCTTTGTCTATATGTCAAGGACAAGGCACCCACTACTTTACATAAATATAAATACAAACAAATAGTAATTCTATTCGCTTTTTTTGTCCCGCAGTGTATCAATACAAAAGTCGAGCTTTGAAGCGCGACCATGCGTGCCTCTATGGAGCTTTCATACGTCAAAAGCTATGGGGACGGAGCTTTTATAGCATCTTTGATAAGCTTACAGTATTTAGTTTCTTTATGTGCTAGCTAACCACGCTGTTTTACCCACGTTCCCGGGGTTTTTAAGTTTTCCCTGTATATCAAGTAGCATGTTTTAATCTAACTAATATAAATGCGAAAGTTTGTGCGGATATCTTTCACGCAAAAACTACTAAACGGATTTGGCTGATATTTGGTAACCGGGATTAAAAAATACGCTTCTTTTTGTCCCGGGAAAATGGAAAATTCCCGGCAACGCGAATGAAACCGCAGGGAGATACTAGTAGGTAAGTTTGTGAACTCTTTCATACTAGATCGTCTGAAGGGATCACGATAAAATTTGGCACAGAGTTAGAATATGTTCTGCAATAACACGTAGGGTACTTTTTATCCCGGGAATATTGGAGATGCCCCAGGAACACGGGTGAAACCGCGGGGCGTTAGTTTCTTTATAACAATACAAAATTATGCATACACTTTTCAATTGATATGGAAAATACATATTGAAGTGTTTGCGAGTATTTTCCGTCCTTTTCCAACAAATAATGTCCCTTGAGGACGGACTGTGCATACCTAAACGAGAAGGGTTGTCACAGCTTTGTTGAATTTAACTTATAAGTTGCCGTTTTAAAATGGTGATAAATCCTTTTTGAGACTTCGGTACCGATTATTTTTTTATACCACAAAGGTGGCATACAGGCATAAAGTCCGCCTGATGAGAAGCGGTTACCGCTATGGACGCTTGTAACACTAGGGGCTTTAATCACGCGTTGCCGACCCTGTAAAAATCTCTTCACTCCCTTCTTGAAGAACCCCGTACGTACAGTACGATTATGTGATTATATATATGACTGACCCGCGAAGTTTTTCATTTTCCCGGGTTAAAAGTAGCCTAAATATTAATCCAGGGTGTCAGCTAACTCCATACCAAATTTTATAAAAATCTCTCCAGCCGTTTACACGTGAAGAAGTAACAAACATACACACTCACAAAATTTCGCCTTCATAATGTGACGAGAAATAATTGTTTAAATAGTTTATATCAAGAGTAATTACAGAATATTTCTTTGACAATAACAAACCTTCTTCTTTTTGAAGTCGGTTATAAAATTACAGGTAACTTTCAACTTTTACTATAAAAAGCACATTCGCACGAGAGATTTTTAACTGACGGTAAAAAAACGTTCAAATGCATTCCCAAGTATATGTTTACACGACAGCGTTTTTAAAACGCGACGCTTTTTTATCGAGCGGTGTTGCATTTTCAACTTTGACCGTTGGAAATAGAGCATATTATGGTATTTGGGAATGAATTTTTTGTGTATAAACGCTTTTTTACCGTACGTTAAAAACCTTTCCTGCGAATGAGGGCTTAGTGCCAACCCTGAAAAAAACCTCCCCCCTTCGAAGAAAATTAAATGTTCCTCGTAAATTATATGTATGCAGGGCCTTTCTGTTTGTATGTCAGTGGGGGCCCTCGGGAGTGCCCGTCTTTTGGCCGATGTACTGGGGGCCCTAGGGACGAGGGTCTTAGACAATTTGACGAAGAATTCCATGTTTACGTAGGAATTTTATGTTTTTTTATGACAGATATGTCTACCTGTGCAAATACTGCTAAAACATTTTCATATACTCTGAATTATTATCACAATCATAATGAGGGCTTAGCCTACGTGCTATTCCGGATCATATTCTTACTCTGTTCAAAATTTCATCCAGTAACTAACATCCTTTCTAACTTTCATCATCAGCTCATATACGTCTCCACGCTCGGAGCTCGAGCCTCTCCTAACATCGAGGGGGTGTAAGCCAAAGTCCATCGGGCTAGTGCGGTACGACTTCACATGCCTTTAATTGTGACATCTCGGGCATGCAGGTTTCCTCACGATGTTTTCCTTCACCGAAAGCTAGTGGTGTGAATCCGTACGTAAGATTTTAAACTCTGAGGTACGGATCGGGGTTTTGATCCTGCATCCTCATGATCGTGAGTGCACCGACTCACTCTTTAGTTGATGTTTTCATTTTCATAAAAATATAAATAAAACGTCAAAACGAGCATTTTATGAGGTAATTTCTGCCAAGCAAGTCGTAACAACAAAAGGTTTCCTATGTTAGGAGGTGACATAAAAACAAACAACATGAAGGGCGAAGTAAATGGTGTGGGGAATATTATAAAATAAATAAATATCCTGGGACATTTTTCACACACGGCCAATCTGATTCCAAAATAAGCAGAGCTTGTGATATGGTAACCAGATAGCTGATATACTACATGTACTACTTTTTATTTTAATGCTTACTTACATAGATTATTGCATCCAGACACAGAACAAACAGACATATACTATACATACATAAAATATTTTGTTTTGTCTTTTGGTGTACAATAAAGAGTTATCTATCTATCTATCTATTTACATACAAATGTTTGTTCTAGGGTGCGATTCCTTGAAAGTCAGGGTCACTAACCACAAAGCCTGGCTGTCTATACCTGGTTAACAGTTACCACCTTCCGCTATCTTATCTCACCATAATCACATAATCTATCTTCAATATATTTCAATTCTATTTGGCGATTAGTTAGAAACCCTGCCTTTAACACTAGAAAGTCTGGCGAATAAACCAGCTTTACGTCTGTAGTACAACGGTGCAGCGTTTTTGTGTTACAAAACTGCTTCCTATACAGGGAATATATAAATATCCTGGGACATTTTCCACACACGGCCAATCTGATTCCAAAGTAAGCTTCAAAGTGAGCTTGTGTTATGGTAACCAGATAGCTGAAACACTACATATTTTAATACTTTTAAATATATACATATTATAAATATTTACATCCAGACCAGCGTTGCCAGATTTATTTTTTGCCAAGTCGGGATTTTGGAACTTTTTGAGTGACAAAAGCGGGATTCCTTTGTCGAAAGCGGGACATAGTAAAATATTGACGTCGTTTTTTTTTTTTTTTTTAGTCGTGTCTCTCTTTTTGGTGCCCTTGTAGACGTCACAAAAATATTGACGTCGTTTTTTTTTTTTTTTTGGAGTCAATGCACGCTTTCTCAGGACGCTGAACACACGGTCGAGTTATTCCCGAAAAGCGGGACAGGGCCTGTCCCGCGCGGGACATTACAATTTGGTATAAAAATCGGGACGGTCCCGCCAAAAGCGGGACGTCTGGCAACGCTGATCCAGACACAGCCCAAACAGACATATTCATGCATACAAATGTTTGTCCTGGACTCCTGGGTGGTATTCAAACCCACGACCCGTGGCTTGAAAGTCAGGGTCACTAACCACAAAGCCAACCGGGCTGTCAAAATATAACCTATAGTTCTAAATTGCGGCCAATGTTAATAGACAGCACTATTTCAATAATGCAAGTATATATGTAACTACATAGTTCACCCCCACAACTTCGTTAACGTCACTTGCCCGTTTTTGCACCATTTTTATTGATGCTCCGCTCCTATTCATCGTAGCGTAATGATATATAGCCTCTTTAAATGGGCTAGATAGCCCTGACACTGAAATATTTTTTTAAATGGACTAGGAGTTCCCGAGATTAGCGCTATAAATTTATATATTAGTCTAGATGAAACGCGCGTCCTTGTGTTAACATTTATAAGCTCAGATCGAAGCCGCAAATGTCAACTTAGTGTACGTCTATTGTTTTGCCGCCAAAGCCGCCATTTTGGTCGCCACGGAATGTAATGAAGGGATATAGGAAGGATAAATGTCAATTTACTGGGAAGGGACGGCCATGTTGTTATTTTTCTTAGCTATTTCTTTGCTCGGACGTTTTTGTAAGCAGACCTTGTGCTACGGTAAGCATATATGTAGCTGATATACTATATATACTACGTTTATATATAGTTGACCCGCGCAACTTCGTTAGGGTTTCTTGAAACATATTTGATTGATGCTCCGCTCCTATATGTCGTAGCGTGATGATATATAGCCTTTATCTTTCCTCGATAAATGGGCTATCTAACACTGAAATAATTTTTCAAATCGCACTAGTAGTTCCTGAAATTAGCGCGTTTAAGTAAACTCAACAAAGTCAAACATTTTTTGTATTTTTGTGTGTGTGTATGTTTGTAATGAATAAACTCAAAAACTAGTGTGCCGATTATAAAAAATCTTTCACCATTTTAATGCTACATTATCAGGGAGTAACATAGGCTATATTTTATCCCTGTATTTCCACGGGAACGGGAACTACGCGGGTAAAACCGCGCCGAGGCACCTAGTAGATAATATGACCATAGATAGATACTAAAGAAAATATTAGGTTCCTTAATAAAGTCAGTACTGCTTCCTGTAAAAGCGTACCGGATGTGAAATAGACTGCACCGGAAGTGCCGCCGCCATCTTGCGACCGGAAGCCGGAGAGGTTAATGAGCTCTTTTGACTTAGTCCTACCGTTTTGTTAGGTTTACTTTGTTAAATATATACTTTGAATAGGTTTTGCTGAAATAATATTAATTTGTTGTTTTTTATGTTGCTATTTTCGTAGCAACTTTTTTGGGCAAAGCTTCACTGTTGTTCAAAAATAATTATAGAAATTTGTCTTAAATAAATACAGAGGTAGGAAGGTACATACATTTTCATACTGAAAGCTACAAAACAAGAAATACCTACATAAAAAACACATAGTTTGCAACACCTAAAAATGGTCTTTACCTAATCATAATTTAGTTACCATAACAATCTTTTTTATGAAATAAATTCCTAGACCCTTGATTAAAATTAAAATTCCAGTAAAAAAACCAGTAAAAAAAAAAGAATAAACAAAATGGCGTCGCAAATACCGAGCTCCATTGACACATTTCCCGCCCTCGCATTTTATAGGATTAACAAAAAATAAATAAATATCCTGCCAACAACAATTTGTCAATTAATAAATCGTCCATTAGCTTCCGGTCGCCATTTCGCGGCGCGCCACAAGATGGCGGGAGCTTCCTGCACGAAGCGACAATTAGCAGCCACTCCGCCTCCGTAATTAGTTAAATTAATTATTGTTTAAGATGTTGCTAATGTAATAATAATATGTAGTACGATGCGAGGACGGGAAATGTGTCAATGGAGCTCGGTATTTGAGGCGCTATTTTGTGTTTATAAAAGAGACATTTACCCAATAAAGAATGGGGTAAATGTCTCTTTTTAAATGATTACAATAGCAGTAATTTATTAGCATTCCAAACGTTATCGTTTAATATATACAAATTGCCGACATGGTTTTTGATCTGACTTCAAGGACGCGCGAAGTGGGTTCATTTACCAGGATGAACGCTCTGGAAATTTTATTTATTTTTCCACTAGGCTCTTCACGGTTTCACCTGCGTGGCTGCGTTTCATACATTCTAAAGAAACTTTCTCATTTACATATAATATTAGTCGGAAGTAAGTAGGATGTCTATGTAGATATAATTGACGAAAAGAAATACATAACATATTAATTTAATACCTACTTTAGTATTCCTATTTATTTAGGTAGGATAACTGTAGCTTTGACCTTCATGTGTAACCTAACCTGTAAGTGACTCTTTACTTACAGAAATAGTGTCGAAATTACCATTTCAGACTGTCAATAAGGCGTGAATAACAAAACTCCATCTTTTAAAGAACTAACGGCATTGTTACCCCTGCTTCTTTTATTCGTGTAGTCTCTCGAAAGGTCCATTACCCTGCCATTGTTTTGGCGGGCTAAATTCCGCCATCTTGGTTCTTGAGCGCGGGAAAACGACAAATGGCGGATTAGGCGTGGGGTTTTTTAAAAGCTTTTTATGCTTTGCGAGCGACTAATTTTATTTGCTGAGGGAAAGGGACGGATGATTAAAAACGTTTATTTTTTGTTGGGATTGTTTTATAAACTAATTGATAAACTTAAACTTAATTTAGTTTAGACCTAGACAAACTTATATACGTAATGTAAACCATGTAGGTCAAACCGTTAAGTCATTTAGATGAAGTATCGCGTGACTTTGACATTTCATTCTTATGGCAGAACAACGTTTTCCTAGTCAGCTAGTTTAAAAATAAATCTTAGTCGATTATATTCCCTACTAAAAACTATAACACAAAGACATCACTATGACCTGAAAACCTTGTGAAATGAATGAAAATCAATACCGTCCTCGCACGTATACCCTTCATTAAATATTAAATTATAACCTCTAATAGATAGCTGAAGATAGGGGCCCTTCTGATCTCTAAGGGCTGCGAGGGTTATCAAAGATACGCCTAATTAATTCTTAATTAATTGCGGCATTGAATTTGCTAAAGAGGTTTTACACCGGAATATTTAAAATCATTTTTTTAACGAGTTAATTTGAAAAGAGGTTTGGTATTTGAGTATTATTCGGACTTTCAGGTAGTTACAAAAATATCCGAATTTAATTTTTAAATGCGAAAGTAACTCTGTCTGTCTCGCTTTTACGTTTAAAGTACTGAAACGATTTTAAAGATATTTGGTACACAGATAGTCTAGAGTCTGAGAAAGGACATAGGCTACTTTTTATCCCGTGAAAATGCAAAATCTCCCGGGTACGCGGGTGAAACCGCGGGGAGCCACTAGTTATAAGTACATACTCATCCTGGAACCTTTTCCACACACGACCCATCTGATTCCAAATTAAGCAGAGTTTGTGATATGGTAACCAGATACTTTTAAATACATACTTATATAAATAATTACGCTTTCTTGCTTAAACCACAGAATCGATTGTATAGAAATTATAACCAGAAATTGACTCGATCTTGGGAATGGACAGAGGCTACGCTACCTTTTATCCCGGAAAAGTTAAAGGTTCCCTGGGGAACGCAGGTGAAACCGAGGGGCGGAAGTATACCATATCTATTATATATATGTATATGGTGCTCTGTAAGTCATCAAGGCACCCAATTTGAGAATATAATCAATTATTCATTATATAATAGACACTAACAATTCTCGCCAACCCTGCTGAACAACGCTGGATTGCTATGGACATAGCCATCAATATTTTCTATACTAATATTAGAGGAAAGATGTGATTGTTTTTCGTTTGTTTGTTTGCATTAAATAGGCTCCGAAACTACTTGACCGATTTCAAAAATTCTTTCACTGTTAGGAAGCTACACTATCTCCGGTGAACATAGGCTATATTTTATCCCCGTATTACTACAGGAACTATGCGGTTAGTACTGCGTGAGGACAGCTAGTAAAACAATTTTTTGTTTCTTCACGCCTTAACAAGTAAACCGATTTAAAAAATAATTCTTTAATTTCTCCATTATTAAACAGATAACCTTCATACATGACCTGTATCTTTCACCAAGTTTATTTATTTATTTTATTTGGACTACCAACAAAACATACACTGATATATACAAATAATAACTACACAAAACAAAAATAGGACTTGAGTACTGCCTTAATTATAGGTTGTCACTGCATGCATAATAAAATAAGGTTACCTAATATTTTTAAACTTAATATTAAATATTCCATCTCTGTACCTTATACGATATAAATAAGTCCAGTGGCTTAGGCATAACAGCGTAACAGAGTTACTTTCGTATTTATAATATTAGTGTAGATGTATATAGGCTTATCCATACTAATATGTCGTGTAGTTAACAGTACTATGGAGGGTTGCCCCTCGATGGGATTAAATATTTAATGCGATGACATTCGAATTTCTGCGCGAAATGATATTTTAGTAGTCTTGTTGGTGTCTGAATCTCTACTAATATTATAAATACGTGAGACTATGTCTGTTTGTTACGCTTTCACGCTTAAACCAGAGAACCGATTTTAATGAAATTATTATCTACTAGTGGCTCCCCGCGGTTTCACCCGCGTTCCCGGGATAAAAAGTAGCCTATGTGTTATTCCAGAACATATTCTAGCTCTGTGCCAAATTTCAAGCAGATCCCTTCAGCCGTTGGAGCGTGAAAGAGTAACAAACATCCATACATACAAACTTTCGCATTTATAATATTAGTAGGATGATTGGCAAGCTAGTCTCATTTTACAATCTAATTTAAGTTACTTTTTGAATAAAGTTATTAATAGGCATTAAAAAAAAAAATAGAAACTCGCTAAATCTCTTCCTGGTATTTTGATGGTTATTTAGATCTGAAACCTTCACTTAAATAAATAGCACAGAATAAATGGCTTTAAATCTTTAATCTTTTTAAATCTTTAAAGCCATTTATTATTCATTTTTCATAAGAAACAATAATATAATTTCTTCACATTTCTCACCTTTTACGAACTAATCTACAGTCTTCAAGGCTTGGGAAAGCGATTTGGGACATATTTACTGTTTAATATTAATATGATAATTGCCTATTCTATTTGTTTTTATGAATTGTTATTTGAATTAACCTACATCCCTTATCAATTTTTTTCACAGATTCAAAAACATAAAATAATAGAATTATAATATTAATAAAAGCATTTATTAACAATCTTATGTTATATTTCATCTTATAACTACTTAAGTTCTTATATTTAAAAAAAATATATATTAAAAAAAAAAATAGAATACCATTTTATAATTGGTCTTATAATATTTCAAGAAAACTAACCTACAACTCTAATCAATTGAAAAAAAAAATTCACAGATTCTAAAACACAAAATTCCAAAGGTCGTCAATCTAAAACAAACTCTAATTACAGGGACTTAAGTCGGAATGAGCTCACAGCCATCAGCCGCCGGACCTTCCGCGGCCTGACTGCCCTGAAGAGTTTACACCTGGATGGAAACCAGCTGAAATGTATCGATGAGAAGGCATTCGAAAATCTGAAGAGTTTGGAAGTTCTGTAAGTATGTTTTATAATATGTAGTTGAAGTTTCAGTAGATTTTTTCTTTCGCTTTACAAGGCTAATAGGAATTCAATTGAATACCTAATTTGAACTGTACATTTATTTAATTTCCTTCATTTTGCAAATATTTATAAGTTTTTGTAATTTAATTTATAGATACCTAGAACGAAATTATTTTTATGAAGATAGTACCTATTATTGTGTATAGCTAATGTTATTTCTATAATTAATGTTAATTTCAAATAAACGTAATTATCGTCATGTAGAACATTTATTTTCATATAAATAACGTCTATTTTGTAAATAAACCGAATAAATTAATAGTAGACATGTACATAAGTAGTACCTAAGTACCTACTATTAAATGATTTTGTATTATTCATAATATTTAATTATTATGTATTGTAATTATTGTGTTCTTAATGACATGACAAAATTTCTGCAAAATTATCAGTATATTTTCGAAATTCGAATATCATTCTTTCTTTAACGATCTCCGGGCGTCGCCACAAAACAAAACAAACACATTAAATCATACAAGTCTCCACTTTGATAATAACTATAAATTTATTTATTCCAGTACATTAAACAACAACAACCTAACATACTTGTCGTTGGAGGCGGCTGCAGTCTCGCGACTGAATACGTTGCGACTGACAGACAATCCGATAGTTTGCGACTGCAGAGTCGCTCGTCTAGCGAGCGCAGTTCGCGGGGCGGCCATCTTGGGTGTTGGGGCAAGGTAAGATTATCTCACTAATATTATAAATGCGAAAGTAACTCTGTCTGTCTCGCTTTCACGCTAACACTTCTGAACCGTAAAAAAATAAATATCATGGGACATTTTTCACACACGGCTTGATTCCAAAGTAAGCTTCAAAGTGAGACGATTTATATGAAATTTGGTACACATGTAGTCTAGAGCCTATGTCCTAGGCTACTTTTCCCGGGAAAATGGAAGTTCTCCCGGGTATGCGACTTTTTTAGCTAGTACAGAAACGAGACCTAAAAGGACATGGACCATCGGTAAAGGCAGCATAACATGTTACAAGAAATTATTTTCAAAACAAGTATTTTTAAATAAATGTCGTTCCGTTCCTACATATCGATACCTTAATTTGCAAACCTAATAATTCCTCTTTTCTTGCTTGTTTTTTATAGATGAAATCAAAAATCAAAACGAAATTTTCGTGAAATAGTGGAGTTATTAGGTTTGCAAATTAAGGTATCGATACATGTATTAATGTTTATATAGTATATATATAGTATATAGTATATTAATCGTTGGTACAGTTGTATTATATCGATATTCTTTGTCAATTGCAGATGTCAAGCACCAGCCGCCCTGAGAGGATCCCTTCTGACCGACTTGGAACTTCATGAGCTCATATGCAGCGGTAGGATATATTTATTAAGCTTATAAATAAATATATACCTATTTAAAAACAACAAGCTGAGTTTAAATTCTTCTCGTTTTTTGACTGGACAGGTGTTTTAGCAGTTTTTAGGGTTCCGTACCCAAAGGGTAAAAACGGGACCATATTATTGAAACTTCGCTGTCCGTCCATCTGTCATCTCAAGAACGGTGATATGGTAAATGACCCAATGGTGGCCAGTTTAAGAAAAAAAAACAGGTTTTTGTGAAATATTACCAAAATTGCGAAAGTTTCAGCACTGAATATAGTGAAACTGTAAAGTCCAGTCCTTATTTAATATTTGTTATGTGTTGCGCGTGAGATACGGCAAAGCTGGATTCAATTAATTTAACAAATAAAAGTTGTAGTTTTATGACCCAGTCTTGGACAGGGAAAATTCATTAATGGATACCCCAGTCTTAGTCTAAGTTTATCTTTATTTTATGGTTAACACATGAAACAAAACTAATTTTGATTTTAATTAAGCAATACAATTTTACAAGTGAACCTTTCTGCTCACCGCCTTAACGATTTCCTTAAGAAAAGCCGTCGTTGTCAATTTCAAATCACCTTACACTTTGTATTCGCGCATATTTGTACATGTAACTGACTGAATTCAATAAAACGTTAAACTTAGATAGTTCGTTGTCTAAAGTCTATATCACAGTGATCCCGATATAAAACATTCGCTCATGTCCGAATTCTAGATGTTTCTTTTAATTTTTGGCCATTACTGGTACCGTGGCCACGACTGGTACACTTACGATAGTTAGATAGTTGAAATTTTCAAAGATGATGTATTTTTATTGCCGCTATTACAACAAATACGAAAAATAAAATGAATTTTTAAGGGGGGCTCCCATACAACAAACTTGATTTTTTTTTTAATACATCATTAATCGTAAACCGCAACACTATTAGGTATTGAAACTTTCTATCAAAGTTACAACGAAGTACATGAACTTTTATATTATGTAACTTGCTGCTACGGAACCCTTCATGAGCGAGTCCGACTGCCACTTTTTTTATCTTATATATAAAATTGTCGTGTCACAATGTTACTTACCATACTCCTCCGAAACAGCTTGACCAAGTTTTATAAAATTTTATATGCATATTCAGTAGGTCTGAGAATCGGCTACTATCTATTTTTGATACCCCTGTGATCACGGGAACTACGCGGGTAAAACCGCGGGGAGGCAGCTAGTATTTAATATAGAAATAATATCTATATGTCAATGTCTAGGTCCAGCCACATCTCCCCTGGAGTGTTCAGCGGAGCCTCGCTGCCCCCCGCCGTGCCGCTGCAGCCCTGAAGGAACCGTCGACTGCCGGGAGAAGCTACTACTCGAACTACCCGCGACTATACCTCATAGAGCTACTGAGATGTAAGTATAAAGCTTTATCTTAAAAATGTATATAAATTACGTGTCACGTTGTTTGTCCGCAATGGACTCCTTAACTACTTAACCGATTTCAATCAAACTTGCACACCGTGTGCAGTTTGATTCAACTTGAAAGATAGGATGCTTACATATATTTGGCGCTGGTGGGCAGAACGAAGTCTGTCGGGTCCACTAGTATAGATATATAGGATATACGGCCAATCTGATTCCAAACTAAGCAGAGCTTGTGCTGGTGATCAGATAGCTGATATTATTCTTGTATTTAATTTTCAGCAATAAAGGCTTAATCATAATGACATGACATAAGTGTCAGTCGCTTTCATTCAATAAGATTCACAGTTATGACAGGACAACGTCTGTCGGGTCAACTAGTCTAAAATAAATACCTATTTTATTTATTACATACTATTGGATCCCACGGTTTCTGTGCTACAATTTATTAATAGCGTTTGATCGCTGCCTAATTTCTATCGAATTAATGTTATGTTTGAACGTATTGCTATCCCTTTCCAGCCGCCTAGAACAGAACGAGATAACCGAAGTGGGTACGGGCGCCTTCTCAGCCGTCAAACGGGTCGCTCGCATCGATCTGTCAAACAACAAAATCACTAAATTAGCTGCAGATGCATTCAATGGACTGACACATCTAACCTCTTTGTAAGTTATTTTAATAATTTTGATAATAGATTTTTTTTTATACTGAAATGACGGCTGACAAAGAGGAATGGAAGAAAAACACATGTTGTGCCGACCCTGCTTAGGGATATAGCAGGAAGAAGAAGAAGAAGACATATTTTTATTTGAAATCACAAAACAGAAATAAATTACAATTTTCAATTTGTAGTACATTTCTTTTAGACAAACGGTAACAAAAACAAAAGAAAAACAATGAAAGAACAAAACATTATGAGAATAAAATAATGAATTTAGGATTGAGCAACATTCGCACTAGCGCTTTTTTAACATCCGTTAAAAAAGCGTTCAATTACAACAAATGCATAGATACACATGGGAATATGTTCACACGACAGCGTTTTTAAAACGCGACGCTTTTTATCGAGGGGTGTTGCATTTTCAACTTTGGGCGTTGGAAATAGAGCATTTTATGGTACTTGGAAATGCATTTGTTGTGTTTGAACGCTTTTTCTACATCCGTTAAAACACTTTCGTGCTTATGAGGCCTTAAACACATAAAAACATTGCAATTATTTCCAGGGACAACAAAAAAATAGTTTTTTTTATTGAGTTGTGTAATCTATCATCATCCGCTCATAAACGTCCTAAAGTCCAAGGAAACTTGCACTAACAATAAATTGATTTTTAATCACCATTATTCTATATTTTACAGAGTCCTCTACGGAAACAAAATAAAGGATCTACCGTCTGGAATTTTCCACGGGCTGACATCTTTGCAATTATTGTAAGTTTTAAATAATCTATACTAACATATAAAGCTTGAAAGTTTGTTTGTTTGAATGCGCTTATCTTAAGAACTACTGGCCTGATTTGAAAAATTATTTTAGTGTTAGATAGCCCATTTATCGAGGAAGGCTATATCTATATTGCGCTACGACGAATAGGAGCAGAGCATCAATCAAAAATGTTGCAAAAACGGGCAAGTGACGCTAACACATTTGCGCGTGTCTAATATCACTTGTAATTTTTTAAGAACCTAGTATTTGAGTGACTGTTCATGTTCAGACTAATTTGAATAAAAAATATTTTGAATTGATTTAACGTATAAAAAAAACTGCGCACCAAGTCGTTTAAGTCAGATAAAACCTGGCCAGAAACAAAGATTTAAAGCATCACTTGTAGAATGTATTTAAGAACAGTTGTAGTACTTGTAATATTTTAGTTCTTAATTCTGCCGTTACTTGTATATTTGCCATTGCTTTTAAAATTTTTTTCAGGCTTTAAATAGGAAATAAAAATAATTGTATTGTAAGATTATTTTGTGCTAAAATCATTGTGTTTGAAAAACTTTTTTAGTACATAAAGTATATTATTTATGTTGTGTTTCAGATTATTGAATTCAAACGAAATAACATGCGTGAGGAAAGACACTTTTCGGGATTTGCAGAATTTAAAACTATTGTAAGTATTTAGCCAGTAACTGTTTATCTGTGGAAACATTAAATCAGTTTTCGTAAATAGCTACGTATTTTTTTATAAATCTGTTTTTTTTTGTAATAAATAACAATTTCAAAATGTCACAAGACTCATGTTTCATAGCTCAGCATATTCGCATTATTGAAATAAACAAAGATTGCTGAGATACAGACGGATTACAAACTTTTTAATATATTGATCGGTCGATATTTATACTAAAGAAAGGTTCTAGAATGTTCTACGAAAACTGCATCTTAGAGTCGGACAAATACATTGCTGAAGTGTACAAAGATTTTTGAGATTTAGGGGGATTAAAAATTGTTAAAAAAATAAAATTCAATCCCATCGATATATATGTACTACGTACTAGATATCGCGTTCCGAACACTCGCTTTGTTCAACCCAACTGAACTGCAGTCCGCACACCCGACTTTAGTGTGGCTTCGACATTCATTCAGTGCGGGTGCGCACGGAGCAGCGTTAATAACAACGATAATCCGAATCAAAGTGGACCCTGGACGTAAATAACTAGTCAGTAGTCAACTAAGTAAAATTACTTCCTGTTTAAGTGAATTAATAGGTGATAATTTCGTAATTCCAGAGTAGAAAAACAATTTATCTATTTGAATACCACGCCATTCTACAATCATATACTAAAACGTGCAGATGTTTTTTTAGAAAGTGTTTTAAATTGATTAATTGTTAATGAGTTTTTAATTAGTAGTGATAGTTTGATATTTTTGAATTATTGTTTTATGTTAATTTTTCAGCTTTCAGGTTCAAGCCCTGGCCCGTACCTCTGAGTACTCAATTTAAGCCATGTGAAGTCCGCCAATCCGCACTAGGCCCCCCTAATATTAATATATTACATATTGAAATCGAGTTTTATTCTAATGAAGTTTAGTAGGTAAAAAAGATGTGTCACATCTGCGGTGCGAACTCTATAGGGACGACATCCTAGTGTAGTTAACTGAACGAAACGCGTAAGCGCCATGAAATTTGCGGCGCTTACGACGTTTTGGTCGCGAGAAAACTATACTCTAAGCAATCTAGCGCTGTATCTTTTAAAATAGTTTGGTTAGATGACACAACTTTATACAGCGCTGCAGCGAACTTTAGCCTATGTGTTATTCCAGAACATATTCTAGCTCTGTGCCAAATTTCAAGCAGATCCCTTCAGCCGTTGGAGCGTGAAAGAGTAACAAACATCCATACAAACTTTCGCATTTATAATATTAGTAGGATTACATATTGAAATCGAGTTTTATTCTAATGAAGTTTAGTAGGTAAAAAAGATGTGTCACATCTGCGGTGTGAACTCTATAGGGACGACATCCTAGTGTAGTTAACTGAACGAAACGCGTAAGCGCCATGAAATTTGCGGCGCTTACGACGTTTTGGTCGCGAGAAAACTATACTCTAAGCAATCTAGCGCTGTATCTTTTAAAATAGTTTGGTTAGATGACACAACTTTATACAGCGCTGCAGCGAACTTTAGTTCTAACTCTTACCGTTCTTGTCTATCGCTAGAATATATGTCGATGTTCAATCCATATTTATACAAAAGAGAGGTTCTAGAATGTTCCATGGCTACTGCCTCATAGCGTAATACAATCACATAGTGGAAATATTCATCGATTGCTGAGATTCAAACGGATTAGGTTTTTCCATGAAATCCCCCATTTTTTAAAGTGGGTTGACATTATTTGTATAAAAGAACGGTTCTAGAATGTTCGATGCCAGCTGTTTCCTTACCCCGTACACTAATATTGTCGAAATATACAGCGATTATTGAGATTTATTTGGATTAGAAATTGGTTAAATATAATCCGCCATTTTTTCATAAATATTTCTTTATTTACAGATCCCTCTACGATAATAATATAAGGTCCCTGCCAAATGGAACATTTGACGCCTTGACTGGCATACAGACCTTGTGAGTATTGCTTATTTAAAACTAGCGACCCGCCCCAGCTTCTCACGGGTGCAATGCTTATACATCACATTAGAAACTTCCAAAATTGTCAGTGTTTCTCTAACATATTATGCATGTATCGTATATAAAAACCTTCCTCTTGAATCACTCTATTTATTAAAAACACCGCACCAAAATCCGTTGCGTACTTAGTAAAGATTTAAGAAGACATAGGGAGAGACAGCGGAAAGCGACTTCGTTTTATAATATGTAGTGAAGATAAAACAGGTAGGTAGTTAATAAAAACAACCTTATTTACAGGCATTTAGGTCGAAATCCATTTGCCTGCGACTGCTCCCTGCGCTGGCTGGCAGCATATCTCCGGAAAAACCCGATTGAAACTTCGGGAGCGAAATGCGACTCCCCGAAGCGAATGAGTAGGAAGAGGATAGACGCATTGAGAGAAGAGAACTTTAAGTGTAAACGTAAGTATTGACACAAAAAATATTTAATATTATTTTAAACAGGTAACACTTCAATCTCCCAAGCGCCGTCTTACATTTGGCAATTAATTTTTATATATGGGAATCAATTATTTAACTTCGTACAAATTAATAAATTAGTTCTAAGAAATATCATACTTGTATGTGCCTATTATAAATGCTATGGTTTCTTAGTATGTTTGTAAGTTTGTATGTTAGTATCTCTTTCACGCAAAAACTACTGAACGGATTTAGATGAAATTTGTGATTAAAGATTATGTGATTATCACATAAGAAATTTAAGATGCAGGAACGCGGGTGAAACTGCAGGAAGCCACTAGAATATGAATGTGATAGATTTAAAGCATTTACTTAATATATATTTCGGATGGAACCGAAACTTGTTGTAGAATTGGTGATGGCGGGCGATGGTCCTCGCCACTGAAATCACCTCTAGACTGGTCTTCAGACATGGTTAAGCAAAACTTCAAGATTACGTAGAAAATAATTTATTGAATCAAACTTGTTAATTAATTATGAAATTATTTTAAAGATAAAAACAATGTAATTTGAATAAAGTTAAAGCAGTAAATCAGGCGTGATCCGCGTCACAATTGTGAGACGTGGACGGAACGAGTGCCTTGACAATTCTGCCCCGAGCCGCTTTTTTTTTTTTTTTTTTTTTTTGAAGGGACTTGAAGGTGTTAGCCTCTGATGGCTTTTACACCTTTACGCGGGCAATCGGTGAGCGCTGAGGGCTCTCAACCGTAGCCCCGAGCCGCACCGAGCGCGCCGCTTTATACCCGCTGTCCGTACCCCCACCTCTCCTGACTCACAGAGTGGCGCGATGATGTCATATTGCACGTTCGCGCGTTTGAATAACAACATTTTAATAATGAGCGCCGACAATAATAATTTCAAAAATATATAATTTCATTTATCTCTCTCTTTATTTGCATTATAATAGCTGTTTTTTTTTATGTTTTTTTTTATGATGGAACGAAGTTTCTTTCGATTAATTAGTGAAGGAATTTAAATTTTTTTTTTTTGAGTTATAACAATATTTTTTGTACACACATCAAGTAGTAGGTAGTATAGTGCGCGCGGAACTAGTTGGCCGCGCCTTGGCAACGCGTTGCTCGGCAAAGCTCGGCCCCGCTCGGAAAAGTGTCGTGACAACTTTTCGTAAGAATTTTTTCCGTCTAGCCCCCTTTCACAACGCGCGATAAGGAACTTCGTTCCAAAAAAATTAAGTAAGGGGAGTGATACATATTTTATTATGTACTAGCTGCCCCCGCGCGGTTTTACCCGCGTAGTTCCCGTCCCCGTGGGAATACAGGGATAAAATATAGCCTATGTTACTCGGGGATAATGTAGCTTTCCAAAGGTGAAAGAATTTTTGAAATCGGTCCAGTAGTTTCGGAGCCTATTCATTACAAACAAACAAACAAATCTTTCCTCTTTATAATATTAGTATAGAAAAACAAAATGACCTATTTTTCAAGCTGGAGAAGAAAGTCCGAATGCTTGCGGAGCTTCAGCCGCATGCCCCGCCCAGTGCGAATGCGAGTACGGTGCTAGGGCTGTCACCGTCACATGCGTCAGGGCTGCCCTCAGCGACGTACCAAGAGACCTACCTCTTAATACTGATGCATTGTAAGTATAGATAAGGTATTTTTACTAAGGTTTTACTTAGCCCTCATTAGTACTTGCTGCCTGCTTCTTCATCGTTCAAATGCAACAAATGCATTCCCAAGTATATGCTCACACGACAGCGTTTTTAAAACGCGACGCTTTTTTATCGAGCGGTGTTGCATTTTCAACTTTGGGCGTTGGAAATAGAGCATATTATGGTACTTGGAAATGCAATTGTTGTGTTTGAACGGTTTTCTAACGTTAAAAAATCTCTCCTGCGAAGGAGGGGTTGATCCTACTATTATTAAAAATGCGAAAGTATGTGAGTATGGATGGATGGATGTTTGTTCCACTTTCACTCGGAGAGACTCGGAAGATCTTTAGACTAAACTCACACTAATATCATAAAGGCGAAAGTTTGGCTGGAGCGATTTAAATAAAATTTGGTATGGTAATTTGTTACCTGACACCTCGGATTAACACATAAGCTACTTTTTATCCCGGGAAAATTTAAGTTGTCCCGGGAACGCGGTTGAAACCGCGGAGCAGAAGTTAGTAACTCATAAATATTTTGTTACAGGCTCATGTCAGACAACAGTTTGGGGCAGATCAAGTCTGATGGCCTCTTCGGAAGGTTACCTGACCTGACTAAACTGGACTTTAGAAATAATGGTATGTATAAATAAAAGACGTTATTTTGTTTTTCTGCCTGTCATATATTTGACAAGATGGTGACGCTGATTTTCTAGCCACCGCTCGTGGGTTTAAACCCCACCTAGGAAAAACATTTGTATGCATGAATATTTCGGTTTTTTCTGTCTGGATGTAATTATCTATATAAGTATGTATTCAAAAGTAGTATATGTAGTATATCAGCTTTCTGGTTACCATACCACAAGCTTTGCTTAGTTTGGAATCAAATAGGCCGTGTGTGAAAAATTACCCAGGATATTTTAAAATATGATAAGTTTTTGTATCTATATCCGTATCATAAGTGCTAACAAAATTAATTAGGTAAATAATTGTATTTTATTATTATTCCAGGCATAACAGTGATAGAAGACAACGCGTTCGACGGCGCTGCCAACATTCAGGAATTACTGCTAGACGGGAACATGTTGCAGACTGTCACAGACAAAATGTTCTTCGGACTGCACAGTTTAAGTGTTTTGTAAGTACCATAGATTATAGATACAGATCTTGTTTCTAAGATGGCGTCTGTTTAAATTCATTTATGTACCAATTACAACATTAGTTAAGACTCTTACAAACCGATCTAAAACATATATTTTTTGTATTTAATAATTGTAATAAATTGCATAATTAAATTGTATTATATATCATTAATAATTGTAATACTGTTATCAATACATATAATTAAAATCGAGTAAGTTAGAGACTAGGAAGACTAAATACCTACTTAGCTAATAGTTTCCCGGGACTTCACCCGCAGTTCTAAGGTATCTTAAATTTTCCCGAAATAAAAAGTAGCCTTTGAGTAATTCCAGAAGATACTCTAACTCTGTGCCAAATTTCATCGGGATCCCTTCAGCCGTTGTTGCGTGAAAGAGTAACATACTTAGACACATTCTTTTTCCTAATTATAATATTGGTAAGACTAAGTTTAATGTCTTGTTTCAGATCATTAATCGATAACAAAATAAGATGCATCACTCCGGGAGCTTTTGATCATCTCACGATGCTTTCTACTCTGTAAGTTAGATTAAACTTTTTTAATATAAAAGGTACCTATTAATTTTTTTAGTTTTTAATATTATTAAATAGGTAGGTAATTATTATGTTTTTTTTTTTGTTTAATGGAAGAGATAGAATAATGTTTTCACGTGCAATTCAATTGCGTCATTTCCTTATATTTTCTTATATCCTCCTAAGGTCTCGAAAGTTAGCATGACAAAATGTATATTTTGTGTGATGTACCTATGTATGTAGTTTCTGTTGGTATCCATTTAAATTGTAATTATAAGATAAGTTTAAGGCCCTTCTATCGCATTAGGTACCCACCTGTAATGATAGTTTTAAGGAGTTGGTAAATAAATAAATAAATGACCATTTTCACGTGTCGTGAAATGTGATATGTAGTAATTTGCTCTTCGTTTGGCCAAAATCCTGCTGTGAAACGTAAATACCCTAGAAATAGGAGAATACTATAAAGAACACTTAAATAATAACAATAATTTATGTGTGTAGGAACTTAGAGTCGAATCCCTTGGCGTGTACGTGTCACGTGTCGTGGCTGGCGGGGTGGGTGCGCGCGCGGCGCGTGGGCGGCGGCGCGGCGTGCGCGGAGCCGCGCGCGCTGCACGACGCGCTCCTAGCGCATCTAGAGGTCAACGACTTTAAGTGCACGCGTGAGTATACACTATGGACACATTTTATAGGCTTATTCATAGGAATGACGAGGGATCGGGCCTTAGTGTGATAAAACAAAAGAGGTTCACTATAACACGGGGTTCAAGCCGCGCGCGCTGCTCGCGCATCTAGAGGTCAACGACTTTAAGTGCACGCGTGAGTATACACTATGGAGACATTTTATAGGCTTATTCATAGGAATGACGAGGGATCGGGCCTTAGTGTGATAAAACAAAAGAGGTTCACTATAACACGGGGTTCAAGCCGCGCGCGCTGCTCGCGCATCTAGAGGTCAACGACTTTAAGTGCACGCGTGAGTATACACTATGGAGACATTTTATAGGCTTTAGGTATGGGGTGTGATAAAACAAAAGAGGTTCACTGAAACGTTGGCTACGCTACACGCGCACACGTAAGTAATTCAATATGGAGACATTTTATAGGCTTTTTCATAGCAATGATGAGTGGACGGTTCGGAGTGTAATAAAACAAACGAGGTTTACTACTAACACGGGGTTCACTAAAACATCGTGCATGCGTGTGTATTCAATATGGAGACTATTTATAGGCATTTTCATCAATGCAGCAATTCAGCAATGATTTGGGAACGGTCCGGGGTGCGATAAAACAAGAGAGGTTTACTAAAACATAGGTAGGTACTAATATCGCTGCACGCCGCGCTCCTAGTGCATCTAGAGGTCAACGAATGTAAGTAGCAATGATGAGGGAACGGTCTGGGGTATGATAAAGCAAAAGAGCTCCCCTGGCGTGTACGTGTCACGTGTCGTGGCTGGCGGGGTGGGTGCGCGCGCGGCGCGTGGGCGGCGGCGCGGCGTGCGCGGAGCCGCGCGCGCTGCACGACGCGCTACTGGCGCATCTCGAGGTCAACGACTTTAAGTGCACGCGTGAGTATACACTGTCGAGACATTTTAGAGGTTTCTTTATGGTAATGGTGAGTGAACGGGCCTTAGTGTGATAAAACAAAAGAGGTTCACTGAGACGTAGGCTGCACGTGCACCTGGAGGGGCTGGAGGTCAACGACTCTAAGTACGCGTGAGTATACACAGTATGGACATTTTATAGGTTTTTTCATAGGAATGACGAGGGAACGGGCCTTAGTGTGATAAAACAAAAGAGGTTCACTATAACACGGGGTTCAAGCCGCGCGCGCTGCTCGCGCATCTAGAGGTCAACGACTTTAAGTGCACGCGTGAGTATACACTATGGAGACATTTTATAGGCTTTAGGTATCGGGTGTGATAAAACAAAAGAGGTTCACTGAGACGTAGGTTGCACGCCGCGCATCTGGAGGTCAACGACTTTAAGTGCACACGTGAGTATTCGCTATGTATAGCCAGTTCTAAAATTTGGAAACCACAAGACGCCTGAAAACTCCATTTTATTTTCGTTTTACTTTCATTTATTAACCCTTTTTATTGCTCAACATACAATTAATAAATTTTAGACAATTCAGTAGTATTTAGCACTTGATCAAACCCAGTAATTTTGACCTGTTTTTAAGAACTTATAAACTATTGTGTGCATGACCATTCATTTGTTCTTTATATATATATCAGAAAAAATCTGATTTACCAAACTCAGATTGTATATGAAAATAACCTCAAGATATTTATTAATGAATATGAATTCGAAAAGAGTGGGGAATAGGCCTTTGCCCTGCAGTGGGACAACCTGGGCTTTAAATAAATAATGAATCCCCACAGCGGAGGACGTGGGCTGCCTCCCAGCGGAGTACTGCCCGCGCGCGTGCCAGTGCGCCGGCACCGTGGTGCGGTGCGCGCGAGCAACCCCACCCCTCACCGCCTTGCCGGATAACATACCTAAGCAGACCACTGAGCTGTATGTATAACTATACACACACACACACACACTCACAGACACACTCACACACATACACCCAATCATTCATATTTGTGTAAACCCATTTTAATAACAATTAGTGTACGCGCCTCTTGAAGTCGCTAGATAACATAAATAAACAGACCTAGCTGTATGTATACATAGAGACACCATCGCACATGACATACACACACGCACAAAGACACAGACATACATATTTGTTTTGCGCAACGCCAGTGCTCACTGCATACCTAGACAGACTACTGAACTGTGTGTATACATACACACTGTGGCACCATTTTAACACACATACGGAGACCTTCACACATAAGATACACGCGCACAAAGACACAAACACACATATTTGTTTTGGGCAACTCCGCAACTCTCCGCGTTGCTAGATAACATACCTAAGCAGTCCACTGAACTGTATGTATAACTATACACAAACTCACACACACAGTGACACCGTTTTAACATAAACGTGCATGCATTATAAACACAGACACCATCGCACATGAATGACATACACGCACATACAGAGACACAGACATACATATTTGTTTCAACGCCAGTCCTCACCGCGTTGCTAGATAACAAACCTAAGCAGACCACCGTACTGTAGGTATATAGTAAGTATAGTAGGCACATACACATAAATCCATACATACACAAACACATAATCGCACACCCAGTCATAAAAAATCAAATTCGTTTGACACCATTATAGGATTCAAACGCTGGCCCGTACTCGTGAGTTTAAAAATCTTACGTACGGATTCACATCACTGGCATTCGGCGAAGGAGAACATCGTGAGGAAACCTGCTTGCCCGAGATGTCTCAATTAAAGGCATGTGAAGTCCGCCACCGCACTAGGCCTATACCCCCCTCGATGTTAGGGGAGGCTCGAGCTCCGAGCGTGGAGACGTATATGAGCCAACGATGATATAAATTAAACAAATAACCCATAAATTATGCAATCACACCACACACACACATCAATAAAAATTCAATATTAAATTCATCAGTAATCAATGTTACATAAAAAATTAATATACCTTTCTCCCTCTAGTTATCTGGAATCGAACGAGATAACGAGCATCTTACCGGAGCAGATCCGTCATCTCACTCAACTGACGCGTCTCGACCTCTCCAACAACAAGATCAGTGTGTTGTCCAACAACACATTTGAAGGACTCACGAAGTTGTCAACCCTTATCGTCAGTTATAATATGCTGAGATGTGTACAGGTAAATCTATACTAGCTTTCTGGGATCTTAAATAATAATAGCCGTTTTTTCGTGGGGAAATTCTTATGAATCCTACCGCCCCAGGGGAGGGCCAAATCATGGTAGACTTGACCAGCTAAAACCCCACTGTGGTTGCTATCAGCGTTATAGAAGATCAAGGTTGAGTTTTTTTATAATCAGGGTTGCAGCTATAGTCGAATTTGAGGTAGGGCAGCATTGATTACTGCCAAAAAAATATCATAATAATTGATCTGCCCTCGAAGCACGGGCTCCTAAATCAATCACCATGTGTGATACAATGAATGAATTCTATGGACAAACAATTTATCTCAGTGTTTGGTATTTTTAAAGTATAGCATTGTGATTTTATGGTAGGGCATTGCCCCACAATGCTATACATATCGTTCTCTTTCCAGCGCGACGCACTCAAAGGCTTAACTCAACTCCGTGTCCTGTCCCTCCATGGAAACAATATATCCATGCTCGCTGACGGAGTCTTCAGGGATCTAGAGTCCATATCACATGTGTAAGAAATAATACTATTACTAGTATATAAATAATGCTGATTTGTATCTGTACTTCTAAACTTATCACATTAATATTATAAAGAGGAAAGATTAGTATTTTTTTATGTGTAAGTGGCAAACAGACACACGGTACCTATGTTACTTCAAGGTAAGGGCCATCATGCCTTATTGCTATGCTAGCGTAGGATGATGGCTAGTACTGATGGACTCCACTGACCGCTTTTCATCAGGCACCATAAAGTCAATTTAAGTGGCAGTTTATATAAAAAAAAACGTAAAAACTATTGGAACTACTCGGTTGAAACCGCGCGGACGTACCTAGTCTATTACGAGTACATATATAGTTGAAGAGTTTGTTTATTTGAACGCACCAATCTTTGAACCAATTTGAAAGCATCAATGAAAAATGTTGCAAAAACGGGAAAGCCACGCTAACGAAGTTGCGCGGATCATCTATTGTTTTAATTTGAAGATTACTTTAGAATCAGATTGGCCATAAGTAAAGAATGTTCCAAGATATTTATTTATATATGAAATATTTCCAGTGCCCTAGGATCTAACCCGCTATACTGCGACTGCGAGACCCGCTGGCTCTCTGAATGGGTGAAGAGTGCCGGGGAGTACGTGGAGGCGGGCATCGCCAAGTGTTCAGAACCGCCTGCCATGAGAGACAAACTAATATTAAGCACTCAATCATCGGCTTTTGTGTGTAAAGGTGGGTTTTATTTTGGGAATAAGTCATTGTAAATATCTATATATGATAGCCGTGGTGCCTCAGTTGGGAACGCACCGACTCACGATCATGAGGGTGCAGTATCAAATCCCTGGCCCGTACCTCTGAGCTAAAAAAACTTTCGTACGGATTCACACCACTGGCTTTCGGTGAAGGAAAACATCGTGGGGAAACCTGCATGCCCGAGATGTCACAATCAAAGGCATGCGAAGTCCGATAATCCGCAATAGGCCCGCGTGGTGGACTATGGGCTAAGTCCCCTAATTTTTAGGGGAGTCTCGAGCTTCGAGCGTGGAGACGTATATGAGCTGATGATGACGATGTTATGTAGTATATCAGCTATCTAGTTACCATAACACAAGCTCACTTTGAAGCTTACTTTAGAATCAGATTGGACGTGCGTGTGTGAAAAATGTCCCTTATTATTATAGACAAACCGCCAGCGGATATAATAACGAAATGCGACGAGTGCTACAGCAGTCCTTGCGCTAACGGCGGCACGTGCCTCGCGGGGACGGGCGGGGTGAAGTGCGCGTGTGCTCGCGGGTACCACGGCGCCACGTGCCACTACCGCATCGACGCGTGTTACGGAGCGCCGTGTGCGCATGGCACGTGCCAGCTGTTGGAGGAGGGCCGGTTTAGGTGAGTGGGGATGATGTTATAAATGCGACGAGTGCTACAGCAGTCCTTGCGCTAACGGCGGCACGTGCCTCGCGGGGACGGGCGGGGTGAAGTGCGCGTGTGCTCGCGGGTACCACGGCGCCACGTGCCACTACCGCATCGACGCGTGTTACGGAGCGCCGTGTGCGCATGGCACGTGCCAGCTGTTGGAGGAGGGCCGGTTTAGGTGAGTGGGGATGATGTTATAAATGCGACGAGTGCTACAGCAGTCCTTGCGCTAACGGTGGCACGTGCCTCGCGGGGACGGGCGGGGTGAAGTGCACGTGTGCTCGCGGGTACCACGGCGCCACGTGCCACTACCGCATCGACGCGTGTTACGGAGCGCCGTGTGCGCATGGCACGTGCCAGCTGTTGGAGGAGGGGCGGTTTAGGTGAGTGGGGATGATGTTATAAATGCGACGAGTGCTACAGCAGTCCTTGCGCTAACGGTGGCACGTGCCTCGCGGGGACGGGCGGGGTGAAGTGCGCGTGTGCTCGCGGGTACCACGGCGCCACGTGCCACTACCGCATCGACGCGTGTTACGGAGCGCCGTGTGCGCATGGCACGTGCCAGCTGTTGGAGGAGGGGCGGTTTAGGTGAGTGGGGATGATGTTATAAATGCGACGAGTGCTACAGCAGTCCTTGCGCTAACGGTGGCACGTGCCTCGCGGGGACGGGCGGGGTGAAGTGCGCGTGTGCTCGCGGGTACCACGGCGCCACGTGCCACTACCGCATCGACGCGTGTTACGGAGCGCCGTGTGCGCATGGCACGTGCCAGCTGTTGGAGGAGGGGCGGTTTAGGTGAGTGGGGATGATGTTATTAAACCGTTTGTTTTTAGGTTTTAAACTACATATAGGCTTAAAAGTAAGCCGTGGTGGCTCAGTTGGGAACGCACCGACTAACGATCATGAGGGTGCAGGTTCAAACCCCATGCCCGTACCTCTGAGTTTATAAAAACTTACGTACGGATTTACACCACTAGCTTTCGGTGAAGGAAAACATCGAGAGGAAACCTGCATGCCCGAGATGTCACAATTAAAGGCACGTGAAGTCCGCCAATCCGCACTAGGCCCGCGTGGTGGACTATGGGCTGCACCCCCTCGATGTTAGGGGAGGCTCGAGCTCCCAGCGTGGAGACGTATATGAGCTGATTATGATGACATATTGTCTCCCAGATGTTCCTGCCAGGCTGGTTACACGGGCGTCCGTTGCGAAGTAAACATAGATGACTGCGTCGCCAACCGTTGTCAGAACAACGCCACTTGCGTCGACCATTTGGAAGGGTATACCTGCAAATGTGCACCTGGCTTTACAGGTAATTAAATATATACTAATATTATTTTAACAGTATTATCTATACTAATATTATACAGAGGAAATATTTGTTTGTTTGTTTGTTTGTAATGAATAGGCTCCGAAACTACTGGACCGATTTCAAAAATTCTTTCACCTTTGGAAAGCTACATTATCCCCGAGTAACATAGGCTATATTTTATCCCTGTATTCCCACGGGAACGGGAACTACGCGGGTAAAACCGCGGGGAGGCAGCTAGTTACAATATATAAACATTTGTATGTATGAATATGTCTATTTGTATTTAAAAGTAGTATACTCAGGATATTTATTTATATTATAATTAAGCTGAAGAGTTTGTTTGTTTATTATTTTTCTAAAAATTCAATTTATATTAGGTAGGATATTTTTTTACATTTACTTCTTGCATACATACACACAAATATTGTCAGTGAGACCTGACTTAAAATTTAATAAATCTAAGCTTGTTTTGATAAGAGTATAGCTTATTTTGGAAAAATACATAATATATATCTTTACAGGTGAATTCTGCGATAAGAAAATACAGTTTTGTACGGCGGAATTCAACCCGTGCGAGAACGGAGCATCGTGTACAGATCACTTTAGCCACTACACCTGCTCGTGTCTCAAGGGGTACTCTGGACAGAATTGCACGGTCAATGCTGATGATTGCATCAATCATATGTGTCAGGTAAGGGTAGTTATAAAAATATAATATATTTCAGTATGGTATGGAAACTGTCTCTTAAAGTAAGAGAATTGCAGTTTTAAAAATATATACAGATTTTTAGGATGTTAACGGATTTATATTTGAAGTTATTTCCGCCATTTTTATGACTTCATATTTAAATGTTTATCTTTATCTTCACACTATTGTTTGCCAACTTTCACAGGCTATTCAGTCATATAAATCAATATAAGACGATTGTCGATTTAACGGCCTTTTTGTCGCGTTTTAAAACTATTTAAATGAAAAATAATAACTCTATAAAGTAATATTTAAAACATACCAAACCCCTACCCCACTACATAACTGAAATGTTGACTGATTTCTGAAATTAATATGGATTATAAATCAGCCATTTTTAATTTTATGTATTTTATTTGAAATATACTAACGTCACATTCCAAATCATAACTCATGTCAATGAAATACTTACTTTAATAAATCTAATCAAGAGTTAGAAGTTTTGAATTCAATTTCAAATTTCATACTATTTGTCATTTTTAATTACCTATTACATGTATTATTTATTTGAAATATCAGCACAACACTATTCCTAAACAACAACATCACACCTCAACACAAATACATCACTAAACACCATTCGATTGCGCAAATAATCACGAATTACATTATAATTAAATCTTAAACTGTCCGCCATTGGTCAGAATGCCGCGAAATTAAATGAAACTCAATAAAATCACGGCTTAGAATTTTATAATTTACATTATAATTCGTCTTTTATATAGATACTAATTTACCCGCGCATTTTCGTTAGCGTTACTTACTTATTAGAATATAGATATTTTTGAAATATCAGTACAACACTATTCCAAAACAACAACCTCACCCCTCAACTCAAACACATCCCTAAAACACCTTTCGATTGCGCAAACAATCACGGATTAATTACAATAAAATCTAAACTGTCCGCCATTTTGTGTTGGTCCGAATGGCGCGAAACTTTACCATTACACTTTGACAATAAAATCACGGGTTAAAATTTTATAATTTACCTATAATCATAATCCTTCATTATATAGATATATTTTTGAAATATTAGTACAACACTATTCTAAACCTGCAATCTCACACCTCAACCCGATTACATCACTAAAACACCCTTCGATTGCCAAAATAAAATTGGATTACATTATAACAAAATCTAAACCGTCCGCCATTTTGTGTCGCACAGAACGGCGCGACCTGTGTAGACGGGTTGGAAGAGTACAAGTGTCTATGCGCCAGCGGATATGCGGGAAGGTACTGTGAAGCTGCACCACACGCTGCGCTTGGAACCTCTCCGTGTGCTCATCACGACTGTGTGCATGGGGTGTGCTACCTACCTCACACACACACAGACACACATCTGCAGGTAACTGTGTTTTTTAAAGTAACAGCATATAAAAAAATATGCCTCACTCATGTTCAGAACCAGGGGCAGCAGCAACGGGACGAAGGTGTTAGCTCAAAGGTCTGACTGCCCTTTTTTAAAACATAGATGTATATTAATGTAATTCTAAACTTAATATTATTGCTACTAAGGAACTTGCTCCGAAATAAATTATTATTTAATTTAATTTGCAAATCTAAAAACTCAGAGTATCAAAATGAAATTTTCGTGAAAAGTGGAGTTATTATCTAAAAAAAAGCACTGTTGTATTAATGAATATCTCAAAATCAATATCGCGGTACAATTTTCAAACATCATAATCTGATTCTAAACGAAGCGTAATATATGAAGTAGTATATCAGCTATCTGGTTACCATAGCACGGGCTCTGCTTAGTTTGGAATCAGATTGGCCGTGGGTGAAAAATGTCCCAGGATATTTTATATCATTGATTTATTTTCCAGGATGACATTGTGATGGAGAGATCCCTAATATCCACCACTTCCACTGACTACTTGTGCAAATGCGCCCCTGGATACTCAGGTAACGTAGGCCCATGATATTTATATAAAAAAAATATCTTTATTTATATATATGTATGAAAATTTTACAGAAAAAAAGGAAACATGGAAATGTGGAAAATTATGGAAACCTAAAAAATACGAATACAATAATAATACATAAACATTCACATTAGAAATGTGACTACTAACATAAAATTGCATAAACGTAAAAATATAAAAAAAAACTTCTCATACTTTTTACAAAAGAACATTTTAGTACCATCATTATGTTTAAACGACTTCTAAATAGAGAAGATCTAAATTCGACTATTTTTTACATCCATTACTCGATATTTTCACTGAATGTAAACCTATTTATATAAGGCATTTTTTTTTATTTACTTTTTTAAATGTTCAAGGACGCCTCTGCGAGTACCTCACTTCGCTGACATTCAGCCACAACGACTCATTAGTGGAACTAGAACCGCTGAGGACGGCCCCACAAGCTAATGTCACATTGGGTGAGTGTTGCTATCCCACTAACTAATCTTCACTAATATTATAAAGATGAAAATATAAATATATAAAGAGAATTGTGTGTGTATGTTTGTAATGAATTAATTCAAACATTACTGTGGCGTTTCAAAATTTATTTCGCCATTGTAAAGCTAAATTATTATCCATGTACTCCCACGGGAACGGGGAAATCGCGCGGAGGCACTAGCTATTATAATAATCCTACTAAAATTATAAATGCGTAAGTTTGTGAGAATGTAAATAATTAAAAAATTATGATAGATATATATTATATATTTTATCCTTATACTCCAACGGGATCTAGGAGCTCTGCAGTTATTGTCATCGTCATCATCTCATATACGTCTCCACCGAGGAGCACGAGCCTCCCCTGCTATAAAATATTATGAATGTTTTGACAGTGTTCAGCACGCGTCAAGCTCATGGAGTATTGATGTACTTCGGTGAAGACCAACACCTCGCGGTGGAGTTGTTCAACGGCCGTGTGAGGGTCAGCTACGATGTTGGGAACCATCCTACATCTACGATGTATAGGTATTAACCCCCCACTGTAGAGAATAGCCCCCTACTTGAACAGAACTATGGATAGGTAGTAACCCCCTCCCCTCACGAATATTATATACAGAATAAACCCCCACTTGAACTATGGGTAGGTAATAACCCCCCTCCCCCCACGAACATGATGTAGACTTGTAGAGAATGACCCCTCCTCACGTGAACTATGGATAGGTAATAACCTCCCTCCCCTTACGTAGATTATGTACAGAATAACCCCCCACATAACTATGGGTAGATAATAACTCCCTCCCCAAACGAACATTATAAATAAATAAATAAATATCCTGGGACATTTTTCACACACGGCCAATCTGATTCCAAATTAAGCATCAAAGAGAGCTTGTGTTATGGTAACCAGATAGCTGATATACTACATATACTAATTTTAAATACATACTTATATAGATATTAACATCCAGACACAGAACAAACAGACATATTCATGCATACAAATGTTTGTCCTGGGTGGGAATCGAACCCACGACCCGCGGCTTGAAAGTCAGGGTCACTAACCACAAAGCCAACCGGGCTGTCATTATGTACAGAATAACCTCCCGCTTGAACTATGGAAACGTAATAATCCCCCCTCCCCCTCCCACGACAAATATTATAAAGAGAATAACCCCCCACTTGAACTATTGATAGGTAACCTCCGACTCACACAATTGAAGGCGGGAACGTGGGTAAAACCGCGGGGTAGAAGCTAGTATTATAAACGCGAAAGTTTATGGATTCCTCTTTGAAACAAAAACTACTGAACGGATTTGAATTAAATTTAGAACACAGATATTTATAACCTAGATTAACACAGGCTACTTTTATCCCGGGAAAATTGAAGATTCCCCGGGAACATGGGGAGGGTAAATATATTTGATTTGTAATGGAAAGGTATGTTTAATATTTCAGTTTCGAGATGGTATCAGACGGGAACTACCACAAGGCGGAGCTGATTGCGATCAAGAAGAACTTCACGCTTAAGGTCGACGATGGACCAGCCAGGTCCATAATTAACGAAGGTAATTATTATATCACACTAGGGGACTCGGCAGACTTCGTTCTGCTCACTAGCGCCACCTACCGGCTCCAAATTGATGTATTATACATAAAAACCTTCCCCATGGAATACTCCGTAATTTGGTGAAAACCGAATGAAAATCTGTCCAGTAGTTTTTGTGTTCATCTCGTTCAGACAGACAGAGGCGGCGGGGACTTTGCTTTATATATATAGATTACACTAGTTTCTGCCCGCGCCTTCGTTTACATAAACTCTCAAAACTATATATCTAACACTGACATAATTTTTTTAATCGGACCAGTACTTCCTAAGATTAGCGCGTTCAACCAAAAAAAACAAAGAAACTCTTCAGTTAGTATATACATGTATATGGGAGTTATGAGACAGTAGAAATACCACTTAAGTACCTTCTTTTACCTAAAAACTGCTGAAAAACACATGCAAATATAAACCTTACTATATGTATATTGAGTTAATTATTGTATGTAATTTGTAGGGAGTAAGGAATTCCTCAGACTCGAGAGGCCTATGTACCTCGGCGGAGTGCCTGAGGATGTCGCAAAAGATGCCTTCAGCAAGTGGCATTTGAGGAACATCACTAGTTTTAAAGGTACAGTATTTATAAATATTTGGGGTTTATACTTTTATATCTTTACTAGCTACTCGATCCGGAGAAACTTCTTAGCTTTATCTTTATCTTTGAAGTAATCCCGAAGAAAATATAAAAAATAAGCTTTATACTATAACGAAAGTAAGGTACTATTTTATGCATCTTTACTACCTGCTACCTCCCAAAGTAACCATAACCGAAACTCCATATTCGAGGGTCGTTCTTACCTGTATACGGCACATGCACAGAAGAACTTTCAACCTCTATAAAATAAGGAAGGTCAGGTAGTCATGGGCTCTAACTAAATGCACAAGTGGCGGTCTTCTCGCTAAAAGCGATTTGGATGGAAAGGATTTTGAGTCTCTATATAAGACTGTGGTGTAGCCATCGAGAATGTAACCAATAGAGTCGCCAAAACGCTGCGCCGGCCCCTGTGTTCTGATTGGCCGACTCAAGGTCAAGTGTTGCACTAGACGTACACACAGGTCTCTTATTGGTCGGGTACTGTTTTAGTTCGAGCGTGGTTTGTTAGTTATACGTGACAAAGCATCGAAACTTTGTTAAACAAATGGCTCACTATTGCTACTCTATTGGTTACATGCTTGATGGGTGCAGCAAATAAATAAATAATACTAAAATAATAAAATAAATATTCTTTTTTTTTTATCGCGGGAAATTAAAGGTCCGCCGGGAACGCGAATAACTATTTATAAATGTATAAATTGTATACTCAATGCATATTGTATAATGTATTTTAAATTATGTGTAAACATGATGTAAGTGTTGCAAAATAAATAAATAATTCAAGTAGTTTGAAATGAAATTAAATTAAAATGAAATGAAATGTATTGCATGAAAGTTATGAAGTTTAGAGCGACGACAGTTAATTTATTAATTGATCGTTCAGGTTGTCTAAAAGAAGCGTGGATCAACCACAAGCGTGTGGACTTCGTGAACGCTGCTCGAGTGAGACGCGCGGGGGCGGGGTGCGGCGAGGACGAGCCGCCGCCGCGACGAGACCCGCCCGCCGTGCAGGACGATACCGCTGTGGCACACCATCAGGTAGACTTGTACACCTTTTACCTTTATTGACCACAGGTACACCGCCGCGCCGCACCATCAGGTAGGAGGTTAGACCTTTTAGCTTTATTGACCACAGGTACAGAACAAAACAAGCGATATGGGGCGCGACCCGCCGTGCAGGATGATACTGCCGCGCCGCACCATCAGGTACACCTTGTACACCTGGTTGACCTGAGAGGGGTTCATAAAATGGAGGAAGGGATGGTGTAGTAACAGATATTAAACCGATGGGGGGGTGTTAAAAAACACATCACGTGATTAATAACTGGCCCCTGGGATGCACTTTACACCGCCGAGTAGATTAATAATTGCATGCACACGTATGTCATATGGTCGATATTTATGTACTAAAGATCGATAGATTAATTAGCACAAAGACGAGAGTAAAAATTTGAGCGGGGGGAGGGACCCGCCTGGCACGCCGTACCATCAAGGTAGACTTGTACTCCTTAGGAGGCTGTTCAATTTCGTTAGCCTCTGGAGAGGTCCATAAAAATCACAATGGTGCCTCCCTCGCGTACAAATTCGAATTTTGCAATACGTGGTGCGGGGGGTGGAGTAGTCTTGAACCTCTCTAAGGGGAAGGGTAAAAACAGTGGGTAGGGGCGCGCGCCGCCGTGCAGGATGACACCGCCGTGGCGCACCATCAGGTAGGAGGGTAGACCTTTTAGCTTTACCACAGGTACAGTATAAAACAAGCGATATGTAGGAGGCTGTCGATTAGTCCCTGCCACTGGCTCGAGGTGAGAAAACCACAAAGGGGGAGGGAGGATGGGAGAGGAAGTAAGTTGGCAAACGCGTACAATATCGAAAGCGGCTTGTTGTAAAATTTAAGCAATGTATAGGGGGAGGGGATAGTCTTGAGTAAACCTTACTAAGGAGAAGGGGGTTAAAATGCCTAAAAAACACATCACGTGTTAATAACTGGCCCCTGGGATGTGCTTTGTTTGGGTTTGAAACTTTTTCTTTTTCATAGTTGCAATGTTTTATTTCATTTCGAATAGGATTTCAAAAACAACAATAACATACCACCAAAAACCCAGTTTCCATTTAAAATCCCACATACTCCCCTTAATATCAAACAATCGACGTTTATTGTCTAGGATCCGTGCGTACCAAACCCGTGCGCACGCGGGGGCCGGTGCGTGCGCGAGGAGGGCTCGCGCTCGGACTACACGTGCCGCTGTCGAGCGGGAACCGCTGGACCACAGTGCGAACTGAGAGCTTCTATTGGTAAGCTAATATATACCTATTGTACACACTAATCTTCTATCTATATATATAAAACAAAGCCTCTGTCTGTCTGTGTGAACGCGATGAACACAAAAACTACTCAACAGATTTTCATGCGGTTTTCACCAAATTACGGAGTATTTCATGTATTTTATGTATGAATACATCAATTTGGACCCGGTAGATGGCGCTGGTGTAAACATAAATAAATAAAAGACCAAACTTCCGAACCGAGCGTTACAGTCTGACTATTCATATCTGCATCGGCAATCTGCACTAGGCGGGCGTGGTGTACTATGGCCTAAACCCCCTTGTTGTTAGGGAAAGCTCGTGCTCCTCGGTAGAAACGTATATGAGCTGACAATGACAAAAAGAGAAATGCTTCATAAGGTCTTAAGAATAGTCAGTCAAAGTCTCAAATATACGCGTAACCGATTAATTCCGCTAGGTGGCGCCACGGTCATATCCCAGGGGAATAAAGGACAGCCTCGCAAACAAACAGGAATCAGCAACGTGCAAGCGTCGCCAGGTGATTAATACTATATTATTATTATTAATTGCTTTTACAAGTACATATTTAAATCACTTTTGTACATATAAAAAAAAAATCAAAACTCCCTATTACTGTTTGTTCCTCTTTCGTGCAAAAGACTACTGAACTGATTACATGACATTTGGAATACAGATGGTTTATAACCTTATTTTTCACACAAAGGCAACTTTTTATCTCGGAAAGGAAGGAATTAAAATGGAAGATCTCCCCACTACAGCCACTAGTGGCCTAGTCTTAATATATATAAATCTCGTGTCACAATGTTTGTCCTCAATGGACTCCTAAACCACTTAACCGATTATAATAAAATTCGCACACCATGTGCAGTTCGACCCAACTTGAGAGATAGGATAGCTTACATATACTTGGACCCGGTAGGTGGCGCTGGTGGGCAGAACGAAGTCTGCCTGGTCCACTAGGGTCTATAAGACACATAAGCCTTCTGTACCAAAGCTGACTTAACGTTCCTCACATTAATTCTTAGGCAATTCTAATTTCTATATTAACTGATGTTTATTGTATTTTATTTACTATATCCATATATGTATCCATTTAGCGGCGCCATCACACAAACAGTCGCCGCCGGAACATGCGCCCGCGCAGACCACTCCTGCCACTGGCGGGTGTAGAAAGGTAATAATAATAATAATAAATTAAGTTAGAAATACGTATAGTGTTGTACCCGTGTCTTCTTTATCTATGTCGATAAAATATTTTATAATTAAATTTCGATTTTAAATCGATATGTTATGCATAAATAACTTTTAAATTCTAATGACTGCGGGGGTGACCACTTACTTACCATCAGGTGGACCATCTGTTTGTTTGAGAACCTATTGACATTAATAACAATAAAGTTGCATATCATTGATTCAAATTTTCAGTACCTACATTTATATGTTTATTTATTTTTATATGCCCAAATTATATAAATCTATGTTTATATCTTTTAATTTTCCATAATTTAATACATTTAAGTGCATATTTAAATAGCACAATTTTAAACAATATTTATAGCTATTAAAAGGCTATCCGCACTAGGCCCGCGTGGTGGACTATGGTTTAAATCCCCTCCATGTTAGGGGAGGCTCAAGCTCCTCGGTGAAGACGTATATGAGCTGATGATGTATTGAATATAATTGTGTATCTAAATTATTTTATAGGAACCAACCCGTGAGTTCATAACTGAAGGCGCGTGCCGAAGTCGCCGCGCCGTTAGAGGGGCCAAGTGTGTTTCGCGGGTTGGAGGGGGCGTAGGGGGACAAGGGGGCGTGGGGGGACAAGGGGGCGTGGGGGCCCCGGGGGGACAAGGGGGCGTGTGCGCGAGGGGACATTGCTGTGCTCCCAGGAAGACTAAGAAGAGGAAGGTTAGTTATAGCTTTTGACTTCGAAAAACTTTCTTCTTTTGAATGCGAAAGTCTATAGGAATTTGGTACATGAATTTGATGAAGCTTCGGAAAGGACATAGAGTATATAGGTATCTGTACTAATATTATAAAGTGGAAAGATTTGATTTTTTGTTTGTTTGTCTCCGAAACTACTGGACCGATCCTAATAATTCATTTACCAGTAGAAAGCTACGTTATTTGTGAGTTTACTAGGCTATATTTTATTCCTGTATTCCAACGGGAAAGGGAACTAACTATGCGGGTGAAACAGCGAGGTGAAAGAAAGTATTAGATACTCGTATGTTAGATAGGCTTGTATTGACCACATACATACTTGCACTATACTTGCATTACATGGTAATATGAAGATTCAAACACGAATTTATTTTAATTGTAAAATTCCAGATACGTCTAGTATGCTCGGACGGGACCCGCTACACCAAAGACATAGAGATTGTACGCAAATGTGCGTGCGGCAAGAAGTGCCCTCGGAACAACTATCACTGAACCAACCAACCAAGACTGACTACCAACAACCACACTTTTTAATCTTTTTAATCTAGAACAAAGAAGGTTTTATTCGTAAATGTCGAAAATGCGGTCAAAAATCATTCGAAAACGTGGTTTGTGGATGTCCATTAACACACTAATCAATATATCTCCCGAAATTGTGTTATAACGTGGATGTCCACTAACAAAGATATCTCCCAATTTGTGTAAACAAAAAAAACAATAATATAACTAAGAAATGAAATCTGACCAAAAATTTAATTCTAGCTTATATGCAGTTTGGTTTTCGGTCAGGATTCACTTCTGTCCAACTTAAAATTAGGGCTAAAACCATCGACTCGTCAATAGACAATAAATATGACAACCATTTTTTCTATATATTTATCAATATATAAACTATACAATCTATAAACTTAGTGAGTGTCTGCTATAGAAATGTATTGAAGTATTTTATTTAACATCCCCATAGACGTTGCTAACTTATTAGCTAAATAAGCTAAAATATCTTCAAAACTTTAAATCTCTTATAAAAAGTATTCCAATACAGTTCTTTAGAGTATAAAATAATAATAATATCGAATTTAATCCATCGGAATTTAAATATACAAGAGACAAGTAGTAGCGGCCTAAAGGAAGTAAAACGTAGACATTTTTTTTGTAATTAGGAATCCAAAAAAAAACACAAAAGCTGTCAAAATTAAAATTGCTTCACATATGTTGAGTTTAATTCTGACAGCTGAGTCATTTGACACAATGATAACCTCACTTTTTATAACTTTTTTTGTAAGACACCTAGTTATAGTAGTATTAGAGTAACCGATTATTATTATAGTTAATAATACTTGCATACTCAGAGATTTAACCATAATGAGATATAATAATCGTGGTGGCAAAATATATCGATACATTTTAAACTATCGACGTACATCACTATTTCTAAATAACGGACATCTTACGGAGTATTTAGTTAAATATAAAATTTATGTAATATTTTACGGTAGAAATTATGTGTTCATTTTGTAATTAAAATTATTTATTTATATTTTAGCTAAGTTGTTTATTATTTGTTTAGTATTCGCTTAGAATCTGTTGTGTACCGAACAATATTTAATCTATGGACATTTTTTTTTATTTGAAGGAGTAAGATTATAGTGAAAGTGACGACATATAGTTACACGAATAGTTCGTTACGACACAGAAAGAAAAAAAGTAATAAATTTGGATTTCTGCCTGATTGTCATTTCACACACACTTCACATAATAAGAATGACACCAAAAACGAAGAAAACTAAAAAATCTACAACGACAAAAATTCTGAAAAAAAAAAAAACAAAAAAAAACAAAAAATGCCCACAGAATAGGTAAGTGGTGTTTAAAAGATCCACAACAGATTTGGAGTATTTTTTAGCGTAAAAAATAAACGTAGTTAGATAATAAGTAATGTACTTGCCTAATCAATACATGCTTTAATACAAATTATAACACCAACTGGAAATATTTAGTTATAAATATATATAATCTGCTATATTTATTATGTATTATTGTATCGCCGAATGTGTTTGCTAAATGTTTGGTCGTTTTAGGTTAAATTGTGTGGTATAATTATTTTTGAAAGTGAAATTAAAATCAAGGAATATTTATATGATATCAATTTGCAATCATACATTTTACCAGTTATAAAAATCTATAAGGGTTCCGTTTTTTGCCATTTGGCTACGGAACCCTAAAAGAGAAGGAAAGTCAAAATTTCGAAGTATTTATTCACACCGAAAATGAGCTATTGAACAGACTTTGATCATAATGTTCGAAAGCAATGATAACAAAATTTTTAAAGTGGATTTTCTTTTTCAAAAATTATTATAACACATCTAAATGCCTTTATCAGTCAGAGATGCATCCGCCCCGCGGTTTCTACCGCGTTTCTATTACAAATAATAGCCTAACTAAATCCCAACTTTTAATATTCCAATTTTCTTTCTTAACTCTGTGCCAGTTGTGTTTTTGTCTTTATTCTTATTCCTGAAGACTAAAGGTAATTTTTATCCAACATATGAGACTCCTAATACATATTGTATGAAAAACTATAACATTTTTTAGGAGTCTTGGTAAATATAAACTTACTTATATGCCTAATGTCTTGCCTATCAATATAAAGCCATCGATCAATCGCTTTACTATAAAACTTAGTTTAAGTATAAGGGTGCGTTTCCACCAGAGATGTGCGAGGATGCGTTGCGGGGAATGTGTTTTTAAGAACCAATAGAATCGCTTCATTGAGCTATACTAAGCGAGGCTAGGTCAATGGAGCGATTCTATTGGTTCTTAAAAAACACATTCCTCGCAACGCATCCTCGCACATCTCTGGTGGAAACGCACCCTAAATCTGCTACTTTACCTCAAAAACCTTTTGTAAAAATATGTCTCATATTTATTGCCATTTCGTTGCTATCAGCTTTAGTCTTTACTGTAAATTTGTAGTTGTAAGTTATATTTGTATAGGTAACAATATCACTTAAGATTTATAAGCATTCCGTATTTATTTTCTACCAATTTGGTAGGTTTTATCTTGCTATGGTTACTCAGTATAACAACGCATTTATGGACCTAACTTAAACGTATATTTCTATTATCAGTATTAAAGATTTATTAAACCATAGTTTAAATGGAAAAGTCTACCAGAAAGCTCGTTTTAACACTGCCATATTTCGAAAAACAACAATATTGCCATAATAATAAACATATTTACAACTTTTATTCAAGTTTTCTGGTAGATTCATCTTGTTTCTAGTATAAGGTCTAAGCTTTAAGTTGAATGTACCTTAGATCGATGTTTTGCTTTAAATATCAAGTGAAATATGCCGTTAAGGCGTTGCATGCGCTTTTTATTATAATATAAAATAAAAGTAAAAATAATTAATTATTGTCTATGAACTTTATTTATTTGATGTAATAAAAGAGGATGTTAGATATATTATTGTTTTTTGTATTTTCCTTTCCTTTCCTTGTAGGTACTACTTGAAACTTCATTCCGAAACGTAATACCACAAACGAGTTTAACAGATTACACCCCTTTTCTTTGCACCGGAATTTAAAATCACAAATGTCTTGCGGTCTTGTTAGACCTATAAAAAGCGTTTGATACGGTATCCGTCTCCATCCTTGTACAAAGGCTAGAGAGTATAGGAATGCGGGGTACAGCTTTATCTCTCTACAAAAATTATCTCTATGATCGAACTCAACAAGTTAAAATTTACAGCTACAAGAGTAAAGAAAAAGGTGTATTTTTCGGCGTACCAGAGGGGAGTGTCCTTGGTCCGACGCTCTTCCTGGTGTCTTCTTTTAAATAAAACCTATATTGCAATGGCACAATCCATAATTGGATGCTGATAAGCAATAATGTGTCAACCCACAAAAAGTCGAAAACAAAGATTTTGATTACACATTATTGTTTATCAGCATCCAATTAACTATTTTGCATCTCGGTGTGGGGAGGTGCGAACAAGATCAGTTTCCTAAACGTCGAACGAGCGCAAAGTTCTCTGATTAAAGTAATGTACTCAAAGTCCTATAGGTTTTCTACAAATTCCCTGTACAAGATCAGCGGATTTACTACTCAGATAGGTATCATAAATCATTGCAGATCGACCAGGCTAAGGCAAATAAGCGAAGAAAGGCCTTTGTTACAACATCGTATCCTATTCGCACTGCTTTTGCTAGTCGTCAGTTTGATAACCATTCTGCCTATCTTTACAATAGAATTAATAGTGTACTTGATATCTATCCTATGCAACTAAATAAATGTAAAAAAGTTGTGACTTAGCCCTTTTGTACACAAGGCTACGCAAATCTCCGATACCTACTCGACGATTTTAGTCTCCTCCGACTACCGTACACTAGTCGCGTCGCCGACATTTTTACGTTGTTATCCAAATAGGAAGTTGCGAGTCATTCCCAACCATGGACCTAATATACTAACAGGACTGATAACTCTGAAATTTGTATTTTTCGAAAATGAACCATATGTCAAATCGATAAAGTATATTTTCTAAGATGATTTACACAGAGGCAAATCCGAGCCGAGAGAGATAGTCACAACGGAGGCCGTGTGTCTCGTTCTTCCATCTTGCCACTCTAAAAAAATTATGTTGATCAAAAAGTTTGGCTAAACAAAACTATGTTGAAACATTTGAATTTTAATGTATTTTTATACAATTTGAAGTCACAAAGTCAAGAATTGTAATTGCATGTATTTCGCTTGAAGTATTCTTATAAAAAAATATATAATAACATTTTTATTTAGCCTATTTTTTGTTTCTAATGGTAACCCTTCCAAGCGTCATGTGATGACGTCAGTTTAACTAAATATTATCAATGAAACAAGGAGTATTATTAACGTGACCATACGTCCCGCTTTGGGCGGGACAGTTCCGCTTTCAGACTGTCCCGGTGTCCTCAGCAAGGCCAATGTTGTCCCGCTTTTGAAAACAGACCAAACGATAATTTAAAATATACTTTTCCCGTTCGAAATGTGTGGAACGTACCAAATGTAAAGGAAATCTTATAGAAGATGTTTTAAAGAGAAAGATAAAAGTATTATCACAAAGGCTAAATAGACGCGAGGAAAGATTAAAAGACGTAAATTCACTTTTACTGCTATTTATTTGTATAAATTTTGATGAGGTGGAACAAAATATAAAAAAATAAGTTTAACAACATCCATACTCTATTGAACACAGATACCAAGAAAGGTGTAACATATTCTGTTGAAGTAAAAAAAAATTGCTAAGGGTCTTTGTCTTAAAATTGTAAGAAGCAGAAAGTAAAAAAAAAATATTTAGTCTTTAATTTGTCTCACATAGCAAACAATTTATTGTCACCCTGTTAGAAAGGGACACACGGCCTCTGTACTAACTATCTCGCTCGGCTCGTTTTTCAGATCACAGTGCTCGGTCCTGTTAATATATTACGTCCATGTTCCCAACACAAGTATCTCCTATTACTTACTCTCGTACTCTCTATTACTAGGTAAGTCTCGGCGTAAATATTGATATGATTTCAGAAATAAAGCTATTATATTTTATAATACTTATCATATAAATGTTACGTAACTGTCTGTTATATTTTTACGACTAAACAGCTGAAGTAATTTTTATTAATTTATTCTTTATAGAGGTTGAGATAGGTACGTTAATTTGCAAACCTAATAACTCAACTTTTTCACGAAAAATTTATTTTGATACCCGCAGAAACTTCTGAAGCAATTTTTATGAATTTACTAGCTGCCGCTCCGAGGTTTCACCCGGGTAGTTCCCGTTGATCACAGGGGAATTCTCAGACCTACGGAATACGCATATAAAATTCGGTCAAGCCGTTTCGGAGGAGTATGGTAACTAACATTGTGACACGAGAATTTTATATATGACATCATTTATGACTAGAGGTTGAGAAAGGACATATACCTACTTTTTACACGGCTAGTATTAAATAAAATCCAATATGAATACTTTTAAAATATATTTAATTCCATATTTTAATAGAATTTGTAGGTGCGGCGTCAGCCAACGATACATGTCAATTAATTAACATTACAATATACAAGTATTGAAAAAAACACTGCATAAATAAGTTAAACCATTACTAATGAAGGAAAGGGATCTTTATATTTCATCTTTTTTTACTGTTTGAAGTTCGTTTTTCTTTTAACCAAGACCTAAAAACAGCTCGAGGTCCGTGTGTATCTAAGCCAGACAAAATAACATATACCTATCACGGGACGAACTGCCACGTTCAATGTCTTTAGATACAAACGGAATTCTGCATATTTTATTCAGTAAAAATAACATAAAAATTGAGTCCAAAGGGATGTTTAGAGACATTTTTCAAAAAACCCCATGTTAGTTTAATATGATAAAGAACGCCTTTAAACTTCAAAATATTGCAAATAGATATACAAAAGTTAGAGATCGTTTACATAATAATATTATGTTAGAGGCGGTAGTAAAAAAAAAGAGAATAATTACATACATAGCCGTCTTTTTGAGACGGTCTTTAAGCATCTCATGACTTCAAAAAAGGGGGTTTTTATATCACACATCCAGAACAACACTGTAAAATGTTGAAAAATCTCAAAATCGACTTTTATATATCGTGTATCAGATTACTTGTTAGAAAAAGACTCTTAGCAGTGAAATGCTCGCTACAAGCTATTTAACACATTTTGAAAAAATCACTATTGTATTAGATCTAAGTTGGTTTTTGTAAAGAGTAATTACTGAGTTTATTGCCGGCTCTTTTCAGTAAAAACAACTTTTAAGAACCGAGCATTAATAGTGACTATTCATAAGTGCTTGGAAAGGCCTATATTTATAAAAAATATTTTGATTTTGACGAATAGCCAAAAACTTGTCGCACATACCACGAAGACAAAAGTATTTGTAATATCAAAAATGTCCAACAAACGTCACTTTGACATACAATGAGAACGGTTTTCCGTCGATTTCGAAAAAAATTCGCTATTTTGACTTCGTGCAGTGTTGTTCTGGAGGTGCGATATTTTTTGTAAAATAACTTAAGTAGGTATATATAATTACATAGGTATATAAGTTATTAAAATTATATAAATATACAGGGCGATTTGATTTAGAAAATTCATTATAATATCAAAAATATTAGAAAAATTTAATTGAAATATAAAATAAAGACCGTCTCAAATAAACGACAAAAACCAACAAAAAAATTCACTTAAAAACTAAGTAGGTATTTCATTCTATAATTAATTTTATATTACATTAACAATATTTATTGTACGCATATTTACACGAAAAATACTCCATTAAAACTACGATTTTATTTTTAAAATGACACATCATTTTGTCTAAAAATAAAATAATAATAAAAAAAAAGATTTTTATACAAACGAATTTTCTTAAACTGTATTCCTGAAAATTTATCGAGTTAGTCAAAAATTTATATATTTATCCATACTATCTTGTCCGGGAAAAAAGGCTATAAACATCCTGGAAAATTCATCACATACGGTTATTCTGATTCCAAACTAAGCTGAGCTTGTACTATGGTATACTAATAGCTGTATCCCTAGTGAAAAACATTACGAAAAACGCATACTATCGAGAGCATCGAATAAAATAGTACACAATTGCTTCTCGCAACAATTTACGCTAGAGGCACTGACATTTTTAATAATTTTAACAAACTTATTTATTGTAGTATGCCTTACAATTAAAAAAATATTAATTATTAATAATAATTATACAATATTGTGATTTAAAATATATTATAATCACAGAAACCAGCCACGCGCGTATCAGACTAACTCTTAGAGGGTTCCGTAGCTACAACAATTTTAAAATATCTTATAAAACAAAGTCGCTTTCCGCTGTCTGTCCCTGTCTTCTTAAATCTTTAAAACTACGCAACGGATTTTGATGCCGGTTTTTTTTAATAGATAGAGTGATTCAAGTGGAAGGTTTTTATATACAATACATGCATAATATGTTAGAGAAACACTGACAATTTTGGAGGTTTCTAATGTGAGCTGATAAGCCGTGTGAAGCTGGGGCGGGTGGCTAGTTTGATAATATAAAAATGAATCCCTATTTCCCTTGGTTACGGCATCACGCGAACGCCTGGACCGATTTGGCTAATTCTTTTTTTGTTGTTTGTTATTGTCAGAAAAAGGTTCTTATAAAAGAAAAAAGAAGTATCGAAGAAAATTAGAAATTTAAGAACTTAACGACCTAAATTTTGTAATGTTACTTAATGGCGTTTGACATAAGTGTCAGTCGCTTTCATTCAATAAGATTCATAGTTAAGACAGGACAACGTCTGTCGGGTCCACAAAATTTTTGCCTATCAAAGGGTTTTGTGATTTACCTACGGAACCCTATTTAGCTTTACACATTCCCTTCAATACCATGTTATATAAGGCGGTAGGCTTAATGGCCGTTTTTTGTCCAAAGTAGGCACAGAGCTAACATTTCGAAAACTAGACTTCATTTATGTCACAATTTTGGAAAATTATAATTTTAAAAATACTATTATATTATAAAGATACATTTCATTCCGGGATGATTTAGGCTAGATTTTTGCTGAATCTGAGATACAGTATTTTGGAGTTAGGGTGACCGCTTACCATCAGATGGTAAGCTTCATAAAACAGACAAAAATAAAGCCTAAAGCCACACGAGTCACAGACTATATATTAAACTAGACACATTTATAGTACTAATATTATAAAGCTGAGTTTGTTTGTACGCGCCAATCACGCTAACTCTAACTTGTATAATCTTTATTATGTGCACCTGTGTTTCACAAATAAATGATTTTGATTCGGGAACTTATTGATTCGAATTTAATAACTATGAGTGTTTTTAAGTAGGTTTGAAAATCAACACTTTTTTGTTTTCTTATTGTTTATACCGCAAAGGAGGCACACAGGCATGCGGTACCACCTGATGACATGCGGTTGCTGTAGTAGCCTATGGACGCTTGCTGTAACCATGCTGTACTTTATCAAAAACAGAGTTATCAAAAACCTACATTTTTGATTACTCTGGGTTACATTGCGATACTAGTGGCTCACCGTGGTTTCACTCGTGCCCTAAGGAACTTCAATTTTCATGGGAGAAAAAAACAAACAAATTTCATCGTGATCACTTCACCCGTTCTGACGTGAAAGACTCACAAAGACACCTTTCGCATTTATAATATTAGTAGTATATCCTAACGTCTAGTATAATCTATAGTCTATGGTATGTGGTCTATGTACCTATGGTTTTCTAGCACTGATGGGCATGTTCATACAAGTCGGGTTCCAGGCGACGAACTCTCACACGTTGCCTGTAGTGGTACTCCTTGAGGTATACCCGAAGTCGAGCCGGAAGGGGAAGACATTCCACACCTATAAAGAAAATAATAATAAATATCCTGGGACATTTTAGACATGGCCAATCAGATTCCAAAGTAAGTAGAGCTTGGTAATCAGATAGCTGATATACTTCATAAACTATTTTTAAATACATACTTCACTACATAGTATAAACAAAACTCGCTTTCTCTGTCCCTATATCCCTATGTATGCTTAAGTCTTTAAAGCTACTCAACGGATTTTGATGCGGATTTTAATAGATAGAGTGATTGAAGAGGAAGGTTTATATGTAAAAATCTTTACGCTATATAAAATGATTACGTGAATAGGAGCGGATCATGTTGTTTTATATCATCGAGCATGTAACCAATAGAGTAGCAATAGTGAGCCATTTGTTTAGCAACGCATCAATGATTTGTCACGTATAACTAACAAGCCACGCTCGAACTAAAACAGTACCCGACCAATAAGAGACCTGTGTGTACGTCTAGTGCAACACTTGACCTTGAGTCGGCCAAACAGAAATCAGAACCGACGCAGCGTTTTGGCGTATTTTGTTTTCTAACAAAACTGTTAACAGTTCTACTCTATTGGTTACATGCTCGATGTTTTATATACTTATATAGATAATTAGATCCAGTACATAAATAAAAGTAGGTAACATACCATCATAAGTAGTATGCGAGACGATGAGCGCCCGAGCCAGTTGTTGCAGGGAGAAGGGTTCAGCTCGGGCCAGTGGGGCTGTTAGCATCGGCTCGAAGAACATCACGCACGCCGGGTCCTGTATACATACATAACATATATATCACACTACTGGCTCCCCGCGGTTTCACCCGCGTTCCCGAGGGAGCTTCAATTTTCCCAGGATAAAAAAGTAACCTATGTCCTTTCTCTAGATCTAGACTATCTGTGTACTAAATTTTTAATCGGTTCAATATTAATTCAGGTTAATTCAATTAAAGCGACATTTCGTAAAAAAAAATTGTCATAAATAAATCATCATTCCATTCAGAGATTTTGACATTTATTAAAAATGTTTGGTTTGAAAATAATGTCAAAATATTAAAGTGCGTTAGAAAAGTAGATTTTAAGATTTTTCGACATTAATGTCGTGCTGGGTGTGCGATATAATAATAATAATAAATCATTATTTTTCCAAATGGGATTACACAAAAATTGCTTATATTATTAATATCATGCTATGTAAATATATACCTACTAGTTTTTTGTGAAATAAAGAAAGGTTGCAACTGCTCTCATTCCGAAGCTTAAATAGCCTGTATTAATGAAGAGCAGAGAGTATATATAAATAAAATATAATGAAATGAAATAAATTTATTCATTCAAATAGGCCTTCACAGGCACTTATGAAACGTCGACTCTAATGCTCGGTTCGGAAGGATGCTTTTGCTGAGAAGAGATATATTATACCTTATAATGTTCAATGAGTCCAGTAACAGTATCAGCCGCGAACACGGCCGGATCGTGAGAATCGAAGCTGAACCTGTGCCGGTAGTGTTCTATGCGGGCGTGGAGCGAGCGGCCGTACTTGCGGAACGAGACTGAGAACAAGTGTTCCTCTTGCGCCGAGTCGCGGAGGAGGAATGTGCCTGTAAGAGAGAAAATAGGTTATAAAAAATCTTAGAATAGAATATATATATATATATAATAATTTTTGCTGGAATGGCGTCACAGCGTAAATTTTACTTCGTTTGTGGTGCGGGACCGACTCAACATATCGAGACCTTCACGAAGGAGGACTTTTGGCCGAAGGGTGTCGTATTTCGGCGTTTTTGCGGAACAATACGAACCTCGCTGGCGAGCACGTCGCCGTCTCTACGTGCCTAATTAATTAGTTATAATTTTAATATAAACCTAATATGTATGCTTAGATTTAAGGTATTTATAATATGGGCCTAGTTGCCTGAAATAAAGGATTATTATTAATATAAAAATAATCTTCGATAGCCCTGTTGGCTAGAGACCCTGACATTCAAGCTGCGGGTCCCACCCAAGACAAACATTTGTATGCATGAATATGTCTGTTTGTCCTGTGTCTGGATGTAAATATCTATATGTAGTACATCAGCTATCTGGTTACCATAACACAAGCTCACTTTGAAGCTTACTTTGGATTGGCTGTGTGTGAAAAATGTCGCAGGATATTTATTTCTTTACTTAAAAGGAACTTGAAATACTAGTTTATAATATTAGTAGGGGGACTAACCTTCAGGTTTGTTGTCTAGAAGCCTCTCAGCCTCGTAGCGGTCCATCTTGCCCCAGTAGAAGGCACAGGCTGTGATCTCCTGCAGGTCCGGCACTAGGCAATGTATGTAGTCCACCTAGAAACGCACAAACAAAAATTAAAATATATTTTACTCATATAGGCACACAATCAAATATTGTTCACAATTAGAATCAATTTGGCCGTGTGTGAAAAATGTCCCAGGATAGCTACACTAATATTATAAAGAGGAAAGATCTATTTGTTTGTAACGAATAGGCTCCGAAACTACTGAACCGATCTGCACATTTCTTTCACCAATAAAAAGCTACGTTATTCATAAATAACATAGGCTACATTTCATCCCAGTATTCCTACAGGGACGGGAACTACGCGGGTAAAACCGCGGGGAGGCAGCTAGTTTATATATATATAGATTTATGGGCTTTGCAAGTAATATCATTATTTATTATTATAAAGGCTAAAACATACCTGTGTGTGTACTTTGGCTGGAGGCGGTTGTAATGCTTGCGTGGGTAAAGAAGGGGCTCGGAGTAGGAGGGCTCGGAGTTCCCCGCCGCATACCACCTGGTAAATATAAATAAATAATTTATAACTGGATAAGCAATACATATTATTATCATAGGCTACATATCATCACGCTACGACCAAAATAAATCTCTGATTCCAAAGTAAGCATCAAAGTGAGCTTGTGTTATGGTAACCAGATAGCTGATATACTACATATACTATTTTAAATACATACTTATATAGATATTTACAACCAGACACAGGACAAACAGACATATTCATACAAATGTTTGTCCTGGGTGGGATTTGAACCCACGACCCGCGGCTTGAAAGTCAGGGTCACTAACCACAAAGTATAATATAAATATAAATAAACTAGTTGACCCGGCAAACTTCGTACTGCCTCAGCATCAATTAATAAAAAAAACTGAATGCTTTAAACCTTCCCTGTACTTACACAAATAATTCAAGACCAAAAATAGCCAAATCAGTCCATCCATTCTCGAGTTTTTGTGAGACTAACGAACAGCAATTGATTTTTATATATAAAGAAGATAATTTGTAACCGGATGCTGATAAGCAATACAAATTATTATCATAGGCTACATAACATCACGCTTCGACCAAAATGAAGGGAGCTTCAATGAAAAATTATAAAAAAACGGAGGCAGGCAGACGTAGTTGCGCAGATGAGCTATATATACATATGGATGCTGATAAGCAATAATGTGTCAACCCACAAGAAGTCGAAAACAAACGTTTTGACATATTTTTATAATGCATCGCGTACCTATTGAACATTCTAAAGTGTTTCAAGTCATCTAAAACATAAAAGTACATAAACAATGAATTTATATCATAAAAAAAGTCATAAATCACATAAGACTATAATCTTTAAACGACATTATCTCAAAATGAAGTTGCTTATCCATATATATTGACACCCCGGTTGGCTTTGTGGTCACTAGACCCTGACTTTCAAGCCGCGGGTCGTGGGTTCGTATCCCACCCAGGACAAACATTTGTATGCATAAATATGTCTGTTTGTTCTGTGTCTGGATGTAAATATCCATATAAGTATGTATTTAAAAGTAGTATATCAGCTATCTGGTTACCATATCACAAGCTTTGCTTAGTTTGGAATCAGATTGGCCGCGTGTGAAAAATGTCCTAGGATATATTATCTATACTAATATTATAAAGAGGAAAGATTTGTTTGTTTGTTTGTAATGAATAGGCTCCGAAACTACTGGACCGATTTCAAAAATTCTTTCACTTTTGGAAAGCTACATTATCCCCGAATAACATAGGCTATATTTTATCCCTGTATTCCCACGGGAACGGGAACTACGCGGGTAAAACCGCGGGGAGGCAGCTATATTATTTATATTTATAGTATGTACCTGGAAATGTGGGTGTAACCTGATGGAACCGTCGTTAGGCTGAGTCAGTTCATTCCTGCGACCACCCTCCAGAGAAGGTTCACCTTCCGTCCTAAAATCAAAAAGACATACCCATTTAAATAGCTACTCTACTAGCATTCAACTAGAAAATATATGTACCTAGATATTGTATAAAAAATTTAAAAACCTTTACTATATTTAATTTATATACCTAATGTTTAATTAAATAAATAGAATAAATATATCCTGGGACATTTTTCACACACGGCCAATCTGATTCCAAACTAAGCAGAGCTTGTGATATGGTAACCAGATAGCTGATATACTATATACTACTTTAGATTAATATAGTTAATTAACTTGAAATGTATGTACAGATTCACACCACTGGCTTTCGGTGAAGGAAAACATCGTGAGGAAACCTGCATGCCCGAGATGTCACTATTAAAGGCATGTGAAGTCGCACCGCACTAGGCGTGTGTGGACTATAGACTACACCCCCTCGTTGGTAGGGAAGAGGAAAGCTCCTCGGTGGAGACGTAAGTATTCCCATAAGAAGCTATCTCTTCAATAAATGTACACAGCAGGTTGGCTTCGTGGTAAGTGACAATGAGTTTCAAACCGCTGGTCGACTTCGAATCTCACCCAGGACAAACATTTGTATGCATGAATATGTCTGTTATGGGTCTGGACGTAATTATCTATATAAGTATATATTTAAAAGTAGTATACGCAGTTAATCAGATATCTGTATTTCATATTACAAGCTCTGCTTAGTTTGGAATCAGATTGGCCGTGTGTGAAAAATGTCCCAGGATATTTATCTATACTAATATTATAAAGAGGAAAGATTTGTTTGTTTGTTTGTTTGTAATGAATAGGCTCCGAAACTACTGGACCGATTTCAAAAATTCTTTCACCTTTGGAAAGCTACATTATCCCCAAGTAACATAGGCTATATTTTATCCCTGTATTCCCACGGGAACGGGAACTACGCGGGTAAAACCGCGCGGAGGCAGCTAGTTTATTAATATACTTACGGTCTGGGAGCAACCGATAGAACATATACTTCAGCAGTTGGTTCCCCATTCTCCCGAGCCGTGTCACCTTCTGTAATATACAAATAATATACACATATTATTATTTAAATTATATCTTAATCATTTATTTCTGTCAGTTTTTTTTTTAAATCTATTTGTGTAGGTTTTTTATTGTATACTAGTTGACCCGACAGACGTTGTCCTGTCTTAACTATGAATCTTATTGAATGAAAGCGACTGACACTTATGTTAAACGCCATTAAGTAACATTATAAAAGTTGATATGGTTGTTGTATTTTCTTAAATTTCTAATTTTTCTCGCGATTTTTTAAAACCTGATATATACCTAACTAGCTGCCTCCCCGCGGTTTTACCCGCGTAGTTCCCGTTCCCGTGGGAATACAGGGATAAAATATAGCCTATGTTACTCGGGGATAATGTAGCTTTCCAAAGGTGAAAGAATTTTTGGAATCGGTCCAGTAGTTTCGGAGCCTATTCGTTACAAACAAACAAACAAACAAACAAATCTTTCCTCTTTATAATATTAGTATAGATGTATCCCTATAATATACGTATGAAAACCTTCCTCTTGAATCACTCTATCTATTAAAAACCGCATCAAAATCCGAGATTTGAGAAGACATAGGGACAGACAGCAGAAAGCTACTTTGTTTTCTATTATGTAGTGATGACATACCTGTGTTAATGACAATAGCATCAAGTTCCCGTCTCAGATCCCTTGCACCAAGAGTCAGTACTGCAGCCAACCTTAAAAAATAAAGAAAGTAATGTTTTCAAAAAATTCAATGTAATTTGTTCAATTTAAGCCTATTCTTTCAGTGTTAGATAGCCAATGTGTCAAGGAATAATAAAATAAATAATAAATATCCTGGGACATTTTTCACACACGGCCAATTTGATTCCAAATTAAGCATCAAAGTGAGCTTGTGTTATGGTAACCAGATAGCTGATATACTACATATACTACTTTTAAATACATACTTATATAGATATTTACATTCAGACACAGGACAAACAGACATATTCATGCATACAAATGTTTGTCCTGGGTGGGATTCGAACCCACGACCCGCGGCTTGAGAGTCAGGGTCACTAACCACAAAGCCAACCGGGCTGTCAATATTATTCATTCCAACATTATCAGCGCATATACGTCTCTACTGAGGAGCTGGAGCCTACTTTAACAACGAGGGGGTATAGGCCATAGACCATCACGCAGGCCTAGTTCACTTCACAAGCCTTTAATTGTTACATCTTGAGCATGCAGGTTACCTCCCGATGTTTTCCTTCACCGAAAGGATATTTAGGTATTATTGTTTACCTCTATTGAAAGTCAAGAAATGAGTTTAGTTACCTGTCGTCTGTACACGTATCGACTCTTCGGTAAGCGGTGCATACACAAGCTGGAGCCCTCCTCCACCGCCGTCGTCGGCACGAACATTCTCTACTACTTGACACGTTCCATCTGGAAATAACATGAGCATTGTCATATATAAATTTGTAGGGCTATACAATTTAAACAGCAAAAAAAGTTAGCTAAGTTAATTAGCTAGCCAATAAATATCCTGGGACATGGTCACTAACCACAAAGTCAATAGGCTTTTATATGTCCTCATGAATAGAAACAGAAAATTTTAACTATACCAATTTTACCTATACTAAAACTAGCTGCCGCCCCGAGGTTTCACCCGCGTAGTTTCCGTTCCCGTGATCACTTAGGAGTTAGGGGTATGAAAAATACGATTCTCAGATCAACTGAATATGAATATTAAATTTCATAAAAATCGGTAAAGCCGTTTCGGAGGAGTTTAATCACAAACACCGCGATACTAGAATTTTATATATAAGATTATAAATGAAAATGCGAAAGTAACTCAGTCTGTCTCGCTTTCACGCCATAACTACTGAAACGATTTAAATTAAATTTGGTACACAGATAGTGTACCCCTCTAGAGTCTAAGAAAGGACATAGGCTACTTTTTATCCCAGGAAAATGGAAAATCTCCCGGCTACGCAGGTGATACCGGGGGGAGCCACTTGGTGCAGACATATATATGATACCACATTTCTAGCGCAATAAACAATATTTATGCCAGAAATTTTAACATCAGTAATGATCCCAAGTGAAACCGCATACTTAAGCTAGAGTTACACAAGTATTACCTGTCCGTAACAGCGCTCACGTATCTATGCACACTGCTCGGTGACTCGGCGTAGCGTCGCCTCTCCCAGGCACCGCAGCCACAGGTGCACTCACCGCCTGTTAGAAAAATAATATAATTCATTTATTTATACTTATATTATAAACAGGAAGAAAAATGTTTGTAATGAATGAAATCAAAAACTACTGTGCAAATTTAAAAAAATATTTCACCAATGAAAAGCTACTGTATCGCTGTATTCCCACGGGAATGGTAACTACGCGGGTGAAACCGCGCGTAGGTAGACAGCATATATCAGGGGTTGGTCATCCCATCAAATCGACAAAGGCCAAGCGAAGTTAAGTATAAGTTTAATATACCAATCAATTGCTGTTCCTTAGTCTCACAAAACTCGAGAACGGCTGGACTGTTTTGGCTAATTTTGGTCTTGAATTAGGTATTTGTGAAAGTTCAGGGAGGGTTTAAGAGATAATATGAAAAAATGCTTGTAATATAGTAAAAACAACTATTACGCTTTTCCTTAGAAACCTAAGAAAGCATTGAAATAACAATATACATAAACCTCCTTTTTGAGTCATTTTACCTTTTCTTATAAACTGTGATAAAATTTAAATCTGATATAGGTACATTGCATAAAAATGTTTAAAAGATCTCAGACAGCGAAAAACAAGTATATGTACTACTTACTCTTTCTTGATGTTTGTTGTCCCATCTTTGTTATTTATTGATACAATGTGAGGTTCGGCCAGCGAACTACCATCTGTAATACACAGAAACAAACCATTAGATATTATGTTTATTATCTGTACAATTCAGACATTGACATAGGCAGCTAACAATTTATCAGAATGCTATTACATTCAGTTCAATTCTGCAATTAAAAAATGTTCTGCTCATACTAACTAAAGATAAACTTAACTTAGGAACACTATTAACATTGTCAAATTTATTTAGGGAAGGAGCTGACCCTTAGCACACAGGCCAGGGCTGTAACTACAGTCGAATATGACGTAGGGCCGCTTTGGTTACTGGTAGGCGAAAGTAAATAATGGTGTTGTTTTTTTTTCTAAGAGGGTGTCTTAATTTGACACCCTTTGGTCTCAAATGATATGACTTTAAGTATTGGTACTTTAAGGTAGGGCATTGCCCCAAAATATTCAAAATTACCATTAAAAATACTGAATTTCACACTAAATTTGCTCATCAAATAAATCAATTATACTATACTGTTAGATCTTTAAAGCTAAACTGTTTTACTGAATGACTATTTGTTAACTAAAAGTAAGTCTAATAATTCATCGAGTGCAACAAAATGTTTAAACATGATTTTGGAATCCATCACATGTTGACGGCTCAGGGGCACCGCCGCACCCTAACCTATAAATTATTTAGCAGCAAATCTGTATTTTTGTTTTACGGTGAGTAATATTGTTTCAAAAGGCGTATATTCTGTGGTTTGAGCTAGATTTTTGTTGTAAATTAGATTTAAAAAAGCTACAGAATTTGATGAATTTAAAAAATGTATGTTGTCAAATGGTTAATTTGTAGTACATAGTCATTTATTTGATATGCAGTAGGTTATCAGGAGAGAAAGAGAAGTTACAAATTCCCCTTATTTTTATATTATACATATTCTTACACAAGAGTACTTATTTATACTTTCATTTAAGTACATACCTCCTTCTATTTTGTGCATTCATACTCTATAATGGACATACACTAAATAAGTAAATTCTTGGCAATCTATCTATATGCTTGTGGTGGAAACTTTTGCTCCTTTCGTAAACAAGCTTTAAAATTCAAAACTGTATAAACACAATTTGAATTTCAAATTGCCAACCCGGGATGAGTCAGTTCACTGGATTAAATGATACCACACTAAACTGTTGGACCAAACAGTCTTAAATTGTTAGTAACAAACCAATTAAAATAAATTGGTATGAATCAACAATTTAACAAGGTATTATAGACCTAATTCCCATGGCATATGAGATAAAATTGTGGTACAATACATAAGTGATGTTTAATTAGTAATACAATACCTGGTATTACATTTTTATACATGTGTCCATATCAAAAATATCTAGCTGCCCCCGCGCGGTTTTACCCGCGTAGTTCCCGTTCCCGTGGGAATATAGGGATAAAATATAGCCTATGTTACTCGGGTATAATGTAGCTTTCCAAAGGTGAAAGAATTTTTGATATCGGTCCAGTACTTTCGGAGCCTATTCATTACAAACAAACAAACAAACAAGTCTTTCCTCTTTATAATATTAGTATAGATAGGTCATCGGCTTATGTGACTAGGATAGTCAGAGCAGAATTTATAGTCTTATCAAGACAAAGTGTTATTAAGTCTTATATGCCTGTATTTCATAACAGTGTGAACTGATAATAACAAGTGTACTACCACTAATTCTTTATATACACTATACATTAGATACTTTTTTTATGTTGTTTGCCGATTATTAGGGTTCCATACTCAAAGGGTAATAACTAATAACAGGACCTTATTACTGAGACTTCAATTTTTTCTTCATTATTAGAATATACTTTCAAACTTATGCCACACCGTCAGATGGCGCATAGGCTGTTTTTAAATACATTTTTTTATCATTCCCTTTGCACATAGGCTGAACAAGTTTAAACAAGTTCAATAACCTCAAAATAATAGTAGTTCTAACAATTATTGTATGCAGTTTCTACCCAGTGTGATTATAAATGTAAATGATGACAAAAATAACATGCAATATGCATCGGAAACGTCGAGACTTCATTGTGAGACAAAACAAAACAAATCGCATGAAAATCGAGTCAGCCATCTTGGAAACGAAAAATTTTCACCTCTGCGATCGCTCTTTGATTAATGTAAACAATTCACTGAGAATTAAACAATTTAAATTAATAATCATGAATACTTACGTCTATTGAAATGTTACGAAGTAATCTCGTAAATTAAAATCGTTCGTGTATATAATAAACATAAATGGTAATAGAGAAAAAAATTCAGTTTCGATTATTCGTTCATAATTTTAAACAAAATTCAGACACAAATCACACCACTTTACTTTTTTTTTATTTAACACACGCTTTAGGCACATTAAACAGAAATTAAAAGCCTTTGGTGAAATAGCAGACAATACAAATACGCAGTCTCCTGTTGGTCTGACATTCCTGTCAGCGCCAGTGCTGCCAGGCTGCTATATCATATACATGGTAAACCAAAAATCTTGGGTTGCACAGTCTAAAAATCCGTATAACTGTAAAATATCAATATTTCGGTGAATAGAGAAGTTTATTCAAGGAATAAACTATCAATCACTCTAAATGAACCAATATAACACATTTTGTTCCTCGGTCCTTTCATTGTCTGTGTACTTAATGTTAAGATTAAGCCTTCATTCGCACGAGAGATTTTTTAACGGACGGAAAAAAGCGTCCATACACAACAAATGCATTCCCACCCAAGTACAGCTTGGCAAAAAAGAGTGTGGAATAAATGAGGTCGCTCCTATCGCACCTGTGGCAGCCCCGGATACTACGACTGAAAACTTTTTGATACTTGTTATTTTTGGGATATGATTCCAATCCCGAGTGGTTCAATCCCTCGGAAGGCTTAAATGTCCAGTATTTACAATGTTTATAGTGGGCGGTGGTGGATACCTACCACAGACATGACAGACAAATAATCATGCCTCCGAGGGCAGTCTAATTGTGGGATTGTTAGGAATTGATGATAATAATTTGGGTACGAGGTTAAGAAAAAAACACTTTTTTTAAAAGCAATATTTTATTACAATGCAAACTATTCAAAAACACTTTCATCTAAGTACTTGATCCCTTCTTCTTCTTCTTCTTTATTTAATTGGCGACTGTAGCCAGTAGCACAATTCCGCCAGTGTCACGTTAATTAAAGATAAACGACGGGGATCATAATTTTCGAAGTTGACTTTTTATATTATTTACGTTGAATTTTGACCTTAAAGGAATAAACACCACATTTAAACGTTCACATTGTACAATATATATATACACATTGATATTGGCAACACTTAGTATGGAATTATGGAATGATGGGACACAATGAAAAAAAAAAAAAAAAAAAAAAAAAAACACGCACAGACACACACATATACAGAACAACACTATAGTTTAATGTTATTAGTATTAATAAAATTTGACAAAATGTAAATAAAGGGAGAATCTATGAAGGTTAGTAAACATTTAATGTTAGTAGGACGGGGAATTATAGAAGGAAGCACATCATAGAGAGACTGTTGGTTTCTTGGGCATGAGAAAAAAATGTGATTTGAGTCACCCTCATCCAAACCGCATTCACAAAGTGAGTGGTCCCTGATTGTAATTTTGTGTAAATGAACAGGAGTGGTAGAATGGCCTAAACGTAAACGACAAATTGTCGAAGTAACAGTTTTGTTCAAATCCCGATATTTGAAAAACCATGGTTTCTTGGGTATAGAAGGTTGAATGTCCCCATAGTATTTACCCTTGGTTCGACGTGATATTTCCCATAATTTCTTCCAAGATCCTTCTAAACGAGACTTAGCGAGTGTGCATGTATCCTCAGAATATAAACTCGAGTATTGAATAGATCCCGTATGAATTGCATTCTTAGCACATGAGTCAACTGTTTCATTGCCTTGAATGCCACAGTGGCCGGGAATCCATGCAACAACCACGTCTATACCTTGAATAAAGCAGTTATATAAAGCTTCTCTAATTTTCAGGATAATTGGATGTTTGGATTTGGAGCGGAAAGGATTGGAAATAATTGAATAAAGACAACCTTGTGAATCTGTAAATATAATAGACTTGTTAAGGTTATGCGACTTAACATATAAAATGGCTTCTAGAATAGCAATGCCTTCCCCTGTGAAAACAGAGGTAATAGGGGGGCATTTAAAGTTTAAAATGATTTTAAATTTAGGGAACCAAACAGCGGAACCCACATAACCTTGGTCTGATATTTTAGAAGCATCCGTGAATAAATAAGACCATCCTGGCCATCTCGTGGACAATACTTCTTTAAAATATTGGTCAGCATGATCGGTATCTTTGTTTATCCCTATACTAAGAAGAACTGATGGACGATGTATAAGGGCTTCATAGCTAATCGAGAATAAAGGGTTTAATTGGAGTTTAGCTATTGGATGGGGAAGGCGAGAGAAGGAGGCATAACTACGGATTAAACAAGGCAACTTGTCCATGGACCTATTCCTATCAGGAGATGATTCAAAAAGCTTGATGAGTTTGGAGAAAAGTGGATGTAAATAATTTTGAGAAATTTTAAAAAGAAATCTGTCACACAAATACTGTCTTCTGAGATAAAGGGGAGGATCTACGCATTCTAGTTGCATCGCGTTGATGGGAGAGGATTTCATTGCTCCCAGAATCAAGCGCAGACACCTGGATTGAACTTTATCTAACTTGACAATGCCAGCCCTATTACAGTGATCTAGAAGAAATGATCCATAGTCCATATGGCTGCGTATAACAGCGTTATAGATTAATTTTTGGGTATAAGGATGTGCTCCCCACCATACACCAGACAAACATCGTAAAATGTTGATGCCCCTTTCACATTTTTGTGATATATATGAAAAATGTGAAGTACCGGTCATTCTAGCATCTAAGATTATACCCAAAAACTTAACTTGGTCAGATAAGGGAATTTCTTCTCCATTAAAATTAATATTAATATTCGGAATCACTCGTTTTCTAGTAAAGATGACAAGGGAACTTTTTGAGACAGACAGAGTAAGGCCATTGTTTTCTAACCAGTAATTCAGATAACGAAGAGCATCATTCAGATGATCTGCAGCTTTTGGCACTGAACTGGATGTTGTGTAAAGAGCCAGATCGTCAGCATATTGTAGAACCTGGCAGAAGCATTTTACTGAGTTCTCTAGGTCATAAGTATATATGTTATATAATAAAGGACTGAGAACTGATCCCTGCGGGAGACCTTTCCAAATAAATCTTTCTTGTGATGAGCAACTCTGGGATCTTACAATAACAATTCTTTGCATAAATAGGTTGCATATAAATCTGATCATCCTCTCAGGGACGCTCAGCTGGAGAAGTTTATTCCTGAGTACCGGAAGAAGAACATTATCATATGCAGCTGCAACATCCAGAAATACACCAACGAGATATTTTTTTTCGTTAAAAGCTAGCTGGATATCAGTTGTTAATATACTCAGGCTGTCTAGAGTGCTCATACCTTTCCTAAATCCAAATTGAGACTTTGCGAGTATTCCTCTGTTCTCCATAATCCACTCTAATCTATTGCGTAATAAATGTTCCATTATTTTAGCGAGGACAGACGATAGAGCAATCGGTCTTCTTGAGTTAGGATCTGAAGGATCCTTACCCGGTTTTAGAAGAGGGATGATAATTTGGGTTTTCCACGAATTTGGTACGATTCCATTTTCAAAAAATGAATTTATAAGGTCTAAAAAAAAATGTTTAGTCTTATCGCTGGCCTTGCATAAAAAAGAGAATGGTATACCATCAATCCCTGGAGAGGAATCAACCAGGCCATCTAGAGCCCTATGAAGTTCGTTAAATGTAAAAAAAGAATTCATTCCATGTTGCGATATACTAGAGGATGGAAGGATAGGAAGAGAGTCTAAAGAAGGGACAGAGGGAGGGGCTAATCTGTCGATAAAAGCCTCAAACCAAGAAGAAGGGTCGTTTGAGGATATGTTATCAATTTTGAGAGATCCGCAGAATCTACGAATCTGCTTCCAGACAATAGATGAAGGGGTGCGAGGAGATAGTGATTCGCAAAAACGAATCCAACCCCGTTTCTTCTTTGATGATAATAGTCTGCGTGCCCTTGCGGCAGTATGTTGGTAGGAGAGGAAGTTTTCCGTGCTCATGTCTGAGTTGTAAGTCAGCTCTGCTTCACTACGTTCATGAACGATTGCTGTGCATTCAGAGTCCCACCAAGGAGGAGAGATTTTAAAATTACCTCTTTTTTTTAATGGGATGTTATCATCAGCAGCCAAATTAATAGCATTTATAAATTTTTCATATAAACATAGCGGATCATACGGTTCCATGTTAATTATTGTATCTATCTTACTATCTAAAGAGGATGAGTAAGAATCCCAGTTTGCTTTAGACAATCTATATTTAAGAAGAGGGGGCTGACTAAAAAAGTTTGGTGACTGATGAGAGGAAGTGATTAGTATGGGGAAATGATCGCTACCATAAGTGGATGAAAGAATTTTCCATGATAGAAGAGGGGATATACGTGATGAGCAAAGGGTGAGATCCACCGCACTTTTTGCATTTTGTGTAGGAAGTACTCTACGAGTTGGGGAACCATCGTTAATCACACAGAGACCATTATCATCAAGAATATCTAAAATAATTGAAGCAAACCAGTCACTATGACTAGAACCCCAAGTAACATGATGTGCGTTAAAGTCGCCCATTACAATAATAGGCGAAGGGAGGGAAGAGATGATAGAGCGAAGCTCAGGATCAAGTGAGGATAGGGGGTGGGGGATATAAATACTCAGGAATGTTATATTAAAAGCTCTTAATGCAACAGCATTAATATTAGAGCTGTGAGATGGTATATTAATTCTGGTGAATAAAAAGTTATGTTTAATTAATAAGGCACAACCAGCATACCCATCATCCCTATCATCTCGAAGACAAAGGTAACCCGGAACACGAAAACGAGATCCGGGCACCAACCAGGTCTCCGAGATGGCAGCAATGGCAGGTGTGAATTTACTAAAAAGATGACAAAGTTCATGTTTTTTACGTCTCACGCTTTTAGCATTCCATTGAAGGATTCTGATTGGATCCATTTTTATTTACCATAGAAGCAATTTGAACAAGTTTATTGGCAACGTTGGACGGTATGTTATTACTATATGATGATAATAAAGTAATTAAAAGAGTTAAAATGGTATCTAATAAATTATTATTAGGGACAGGCGAGTTATTATAAGGAGATTGATTAGAAGGAGAGGATAGAGCAAAACCATTCGGAACAAGTGAAGGACAGTCAGCAACAATGGCTCTATGAGCCTCCCTATCATAAGATTTCCCTAATGGTGCATGGGGACGGCGCTCAGAAAATACTGTTTTTCTATAAGAAGAGGAAGAAGGAGTAGGAACTGTACGGTTGGAGAAGGAAGGGGGAGAAGACTGGGGAAAAAATTCCCTAGCAACATCAGAGTATGATTTTTTTACTAACGGGAATTGTGATGATGCTTCTTCATAGGATATGCCTTCCTGAGACATACACATCTTTATGTTTTTCTGACGGTTGTGTTCGGGACAAGACTTGTTAGTAGCGAAATGCTTTCCAGAGCACAACAAGCATGTCGCATCTTCTTCTGTAACATCACAACTGTCGCCAGAGTGAGGTTGGGAACAGCGGAGACAACGAGGCTTGGAGCGACATTGGATTTTAACATGACCAAACCTACAGCAGTTGTTACATTGGATCGTTGGGAAATTGTAAGTCTCTACGGGTAAAGATGTATGAAAAGCATATACATATGAGGGGAGAATTTTGCCATGAAAAGTTATTACAACACTTTGTGTTGGGACCCAAGTTATCCTACCGTTGTCAATTGATTTTCTATTGAGACGCCGAGCTTTCAAAACATAACCACAGATGTCAGGTAAAATTATTGAGTCAACTAATTCATCCATGGACAAATCAACAGGAATGCCACGGATTAATCCTATACGAGTTATGTTATAAGTGGGAATTGAAGCTACATATTTATAATTAGTTAGGATGGGGCAGTCAAGGAAGTTATTAGCGTCTGTAGCTGTTATGAATTCAACTGCTATCTTATTCCGTCCAACCTTCTTTACGCCACCAGGACTAATGTTTTTAATTTTATTATTTATTAGGAACTGGCCGAATTTTATAGGTCTTATACTGGACCCAGCGGATGGGTCTGGTTCAGTCCTGGATACGTGGACTAAGAAAGGACCTTTGTCATTTTTCTCATAAGCTTTAAAACCAATAGTCAAGCTATGATGCATGTAAACAGATTGTATAGACGGGGATGCAGTGGCTGGATCTGTAATAGTTTTTTTGGAGGGTTGAACAGTATCCTCATTATCAATACGTCGTTTCACCCCACTTGGACTTGGGGTAATCAGGGGAACAGATGAATCCATTGCATTGGAATCATCCGGAGGATCGGGGGGTTCTGGAGGAACAATATCCATTACTTACAACCTAAATATTGTTATTATTAATAATTACCTTTGTTAATAACACTTAAAGGAAAATTCAAATAACACACAAAATAAAAATTAAATCAAAAATAACCTAACAAATTAACTTATGAAAATCCCTCTAACACGTGTATCATTTAACACTTGCGACGACGGAATCCCTACTTGATCCCAGAAAAGTCCACATTTTGGCTCGAGCTTCCTGCCACTTCAGAATATTCTGAAAAATCACTGAGATGACATTTGTTTCACCTACTTTAACAATTTTTCTTACTGTGTTGACAGTTGTTCCTAAAACAAAAATAAAGTTTCTTATTATTAGTTTCCGACTCATTATTATCAAGTATCAATAATGGAGGTTAGAGTATACGAGACTTTTCAAACTACAACAAAACATAACCTCAACTTTAAATTTCTATAAACAACACTAAAACTTACTTTAATCTGCGTATCAACAAAACTACGCATGGAAAACATTTATAAAACCTTATTTTAAGGTACAATGACTTATTTAAGGTATATAAATACCTGTCATATCAGCAGTTCTTTGGTAAACATTGTCGATATCGGACAAAACTTATCCCGCTTGAGATTCGGCCAAACACCGCGTAAGGACGTGGTAAATCACTGTTCTGCCACTACTGCGAATATTTTTATTCATTTTGAATAGTAAATTATGCAACGTAAGCTGATAATTTAGGGAAATTTACGAAAAACAACTACAATAAACGCACTGTTGACACAGAATGTACTTGCAGTTGACAAGTGAAGCATGTTGCCACAATCATCGATTTTTAGTTCCAACTGTCACCGCATCAGACTCTTATTTGCCAAGCTGTACTTGCAGTTGACAAGTGAAGCATGTTGCCACAATCATCGATTTTTAGTTCCAACTGTCACCGCGTCAGACTCTTATTTGCCAAGCTGTACTATAATATGCAACACCACTGCAACATGCAACTGCGGGAACGCATTTGTGTTTGAACGCTTTTTTAACATCCGTTAAAAAAACTCTAGTGCGAATGACGCCTTAGAATGTTTATTGATTTTATTTATTTCAACTTTAAATAAAAATTACAAAGGATATTAATTATAGCTATGAATATATGCCTGATGTAGGGCCTGTGACACCATATTCTAATCTGTCAGTTCTTTTTTTCTGTCACTCACTGCCTATATAGTGCCTATAGCCGACGTCTAAGGCCCTTCGTACACAAGGCTACGCAAATCTTGGATGCTAATATTGTTTACTACTTTACTGTCGTGTCATGATTATGGAGTAGTATGGAGTAGCGCATGTCTGTACACACGGCATTGAATCGCAAGACGTGAATTGCCTATTCAGCCACTAAGGATACTTCTCCACCTCAGAAAATAAAATTCAATAACTGCTCTGGCATCTTGAAAATCGCTGCGACTTATTATCTAGCCTTATATTATCTAGACAGGGTGTAGTCGCTTGGAGAGTAAAATCGTCGAGAATCGAAGAGTTGCGTAGCCTTGTGTACGATGGGCCTAACTTTAACCTCTCACTTGTTTAAATCAATTCTGTCATGTGATGATTGTGTTTGTTTATGTTGTTTTTGCGTTTTATTTGCCTGTAGTGTTTTTTTTTTCATGTTCCGGGCTTTCCGTTGTTTGCCGGTTAGTTTATTTTATTTATTATTTCCTATGTTGTAGCAGTTGTAATAGGAAACCTACATCAATGTAGATAATTATTTACCGTAAGCGGAGGGTAGTATAGAAGGAGGCGAGACATGTAACTTTTACCCGAAATATGTTTTTTAAATTAAAAAAGTAACTTTATTCCAATTTTTTTTTGCTTTCCCTCATTATTTGTTCCTCTTGCGCGCGAGTGCACTTTCAAATAATTAAGGCGATATTTATTAAGTATTATTTTTATTGTTGCGTAGATATGTTAAGTTTTAAACGTCGACACGGTGACCTTGAAGATATGGAGTCCCTTTGGGGCTCCATGACAAATATATACGAACTGAAACTACAAGTTAAAGTTCTCAATAAGGAAAAGATGAAAGCGCTAGCGGAAGCCGCAAAATTACAAGCGAAAATTTCGGCTGTGGAACTAATAATTGCCGAGCGCGAAATGAAATTGGAAAAGAGGGCTGAAGAAGAGAAGGAGAATTCTGGAAGAGCTTACAAAAAGAGAAATGTTGATCATAAAGGTATGCTTAGTTTTTGTTAGAAAATATTTGTGCGCGAACTTCACCTGTGTCACATCTTACGCGTTTTTGCAACATTTTTCATGGTTACTCCACTCGTAGAGCGCGTACTAGCGACCCGCCCCAGCTTCGCACGGGTGCAATGCTTATACATCACATTAGAAACCTTCAAAATTGACAGTGATTCTCTAATATATTATGCATGTATTATACTTATAAACCTTCCCCTTAAAACACTTTAACTATTTAAAAAAATGCATCAAAATCCATTGCCTAGTTTTAAATATTTTAGCATACATAGGGATATAGGGACAGAGAAAGCGACTTTGTTTTACACTATGTAGTTATTGTCTTCCTCAGTAAATGGGATATCTAACACTAATATATTTTTTCTATTTCAACCAGTAATTTCTAATTGAGTTTAGAACAGACTCTTCAGTTTTATAATATTAGTATGTACCATAGTCAGAACGAAGATCATGGATAGAGGTGGTCACGACCCTCAGACATGAGGAATACAACTTACGGAGGGAGGGTATAAACTAACATTATCAAGGAAGCACCCTTATTGTTTTACTTCATTTAGCCTGATAAAATAATAAGCATGATGTGATACTTTTTCTTTCTTCATTCATAGGATTTTTTTTCCTGAAGTTTTTGACATAACATTGTAATGAGTATTTTAAAAAAGTACTAAATATTTCCTCTATTATCACACAGCACCAAAATGTTTTTTTTTTCTATAGTTATTTTTTATTTTTTTAGGGATTACCTACCTTGGGAGTTATTGATTTGATTGAAAACTAAAATTTCAACAAAGTGTTTTTTTTCTAGTATTTTAATTTTTTTAGGGAGTTCCTATGTCTATTGTTTTGATTGTATCAATAAAAATAAACTATGAAATAAAAAAATGGAATGCGTCTTTTAATGATTCATTATTCCATATTAATGAAAAGTTTTTTTTTTTACAGATGAGCATAAAGATAAACTCAAGCATCAGTCCAGTCAAGAAGGTTCAGAGAAAAAAGTTAAGACTGTTGCTGCCTCAAAGAAGTCTTCAAAAGTACATAAATCTAATACAGCATCAACAAAATCTAAATGTATACAGTCTAAAGGTATGTGATATGAATAATAAATGTTATTAATATATAAAATTCTCGTGTCACAATGTTAGTTACCATTTACCATACTCCTTTCTGAAATGGCTTGACCGATTGTTATGCAATTTTATGGGGCAGCAGCTAGTTAATTATATAACTTTAATGTAAATAATCTCAATGTTTCCCAGTGATAGATTCTTCGGAGGGACAAAAATCAAAAACCATCACAACACTAAACAAACAGAAAACAGACAAAGACACACAAACAAAAGAAACAACAAATGCAAGGGAAAAAACATCAAAATCCAAAATAGAACAAACATCAAGAAATAATACAGAAGAAACAAACAAAACATTAACATCCAAAAATAAAGTATCAGATGTATCACTCAAAAATAAACAAGATATATCAAAAGATACAGTTTTGGAGAGGACTATAGTACTAGAAAAAACGTCACTTAAAATCAATGAACCAAAGACTATAATACAGGAACGGCCGAAATTAGTATGTCAGATACCAGTTACGAAATTACAGAAGATTATGAATAAAGATGGAAAATCTGTCAAGGAATCAAGTGTCAAAAAAGGTAAATTAAATTAAATAAGTAGATATATATTATTTATTGGCTTACCAACTAAATACACACTAAAGATATTGACCTATCCATAGAAGAAAGTTCCATGGGACTTTGAACCCAAACTACTTTTATTGTATGTTTATGTCTACAATTAGGTACCTATCTATACTTCTATACTAATATTATAAAGAGGAAAGATTTGTTTGTTTGTAATGAATAGGCTCCGAAACTACTGGACCGATTTCAAAAATTCTTTCACCTTTGGAAAGCTACATTATCCCCGAGTAACATAGGCTATATTTTATCCCTGTATTCCCACGGGAACGGGAACTACGCGGGTAAAACCGCGCGGAGGCAGCTAGCGTTTTAATATGTTGGTAAAAGTATCAATTCTCTAAACCGATTAAGAAAAAGCTACGGTAATAATGGTAAAATATGTGCAAATCAAACTTCAAATCACTCTTCTCTAAAGTGGGGATTCGGCAGATAGAACTTTGTTCTACGGATAGGTCGATATTACCTAACTAATATTAAAAATACGAAGTTCTCTCTACTCTGTCTGTCTCGCTTTCACACTAAAACTTCTAAGCCGATTTAAATGAAATTTGGTACACAGATAGTCTAGAGCCTGAGAAAGGATATAGGCTACTTTTTATCCCGGGAAAATGGAAGATCTCCCGGGTACTCGGGTGAAACCGCGGGGAGCCATAAGCTATATTTTATCCATGTATTCCTACGGGAACGGGAACTACGCGCAGGGCTGTAGCAAGAGTCGAATTTGAGGTAAGGAGGTAGGGCGCAACGGATTCTTCCGTTCGAAATTGGAGCAGCCCGACTGGGGTAGTACCTCCACCTTACAGAAGACCGCAGCCAAATAACACTACATGTAGTGTTGTGTTCCTGCGGTGAGTAAGGTAGCCAGAGCTCCATGAGAAGACGCTGTAGCGGCAGTGGGGGTACCAGGGGTGGAGTAGCGTCGTAGGGTGTGCAGGAGTGATGCCTGTTTGGTTCTTCGACGAGAAGTGCATTGCGCTTTGTCCCTTTCACTGCCTATACAGTTGCTCCCTTTTTATAGGGTCGGCAACGCGTGAGTGACGCCTCTGGTGTTGCAAGCGTCCATAGGCTACGGTAACCGCTTCCCATCAGGTGGGACCGTATGCCTGTTTGCCACCCTTGTGGTATAAAAAAAAAAAAAAAAAATAGGTAGGGCAGCTTTGGTTACTGGTAGGGCGAAAGTAAATAATGATGTTGTAGGTTTTTTTGAGGTTCTCACAATTTAATCGTAGTTTTAATTTTTTAAGGTAGGGCATTGTGATTTCAAGGTAGGGCATTGCCCAACAATGCCCACCCCCAGCTACGGCCGTGACTAGATTTTTCTAATAAGTTTCTAATCATTTTTCAGAATTGTATGGCTCTCAACATATGGAAATAACTAATATGCTTTTCAATGAAATAATGGCGGGGAAAGTGGTTAAGAAAGAAGACGGTAGACATTCGATCAACAGTTTTGCAACATTGATATTAATATCAGATTCTACATCAACTAAATCTACTCAGTCGATACCCGATTAATACATACCATTAAACATCGAAATAACAGGTAGTAGACTCCCAATACATATTTATTGAGGTGTGCGAACAAAACAAATCATTTTGTCGTTACCCCCATAGGCGCATCTATATAAGGGCTTTTTGGGCTGCAGCCCAGGGCCCCGTAGATACAAAGGACCCCCATTGTAGTCAAAATAGACAATAATATAAATAAACATACACATTTTATTATATATTGCCTTTTTTATTACAGGACAAAATATAAATTAGTTGATAATTTTGTTAGGCCCCTAGTAGTTTAAGCCCAGGGCCCCACAAACTCACAGTCCGCCCCTGTTACCCCCACATTAAATACAAAGTTATATCACACATACGGTGTTTTAACGTCACTTATGCGAGGCTAGTAATTTTTTTACGGTTTTTTTTCCTCTAAAGTACTTTAAAATGAGATTTAAAGTTGAACTTTAAATATTATCATTTTTGTTAATTCGAGAACAACTATGGATTCAAATGTTTCTCCTGAAATATTACATCATTTGCATAAGTGACGTTATAGCACCGTATGTGCGATATAAAATCTATTTATCAAATGTCATTCGCACTGTATTAGGAGTCTACTAACTGTTATGTCGTTGATTACAGGACATGATTTTAATTATCATGACATTGCCAAAACGGTGCTCATTTTTGTATACTTTTTGTAACTTGTAATTAAATGTCAATTATTCTGGAAAATAATCGACGATAAATATATTTATCTATAATTTTTTTTACAACAAAATGTAATTATAGTATTGAAGTAATTTATTGAAAATTTCTTCAGCTATGTTTTAATACTGTTGTGAATAAAAAATTATAGGAAATTCAATCGAATTTAAGCTCTAACATTGAATGTTAAAGTTCAAATTCATATGTGATGATAAAATTGCTCTCAAGTGCCATATTTTAGACTCTAAGACTAAGCATAAAGTTCCTAGTACTAGTACTTAAGTCCCAAAGTATTACGATAATATTAAGACTGTCTATTTTTTATATAACTTTATTTTTAATTAATATCATTATCCAGTGAAATATAAACTTTATAAATGAGAGTTAAGCAACTTAAGGTTAATAATCGTCCCGTCTCTTTTTGTTATATTACTTTAGAAAAGGACGGATATATTTTAAACCATTCAACACAGGGAGATTATGTCTGAAATATTTGATACTCAAACTCCAAAGCTTAGTATAAGTTTGTTTATTTTCTCTTATTTTTGTTACGAACTAAAATTAAGAATTTTGAAAAAAAAACATTCGGAATAGCAATCGCTAAATATGATGTTGGTTTTTTTGGACGGAGCTCATAATTTGCCGCCCTTTTTCCCAATTTTGCCGCCCTTCTAATAGTGCAGCCCGGGGCGGTCCGCCCCTTTCTCCCCTACTCGCTACGCTACTGGGACTACCCCGAATTATAAACTTAAATATTCCCCGTTTATTGCTCTATCTATTAGTGAAAATCGTATCAAAATCCGTTTCGTTGGTTTAGAAGTGACCGAAGAAATAGACAGAGGCAAAAATCTACTTTTTTATACTATTACAAACACATATTTTAATCTTATCTTAAACTCATAAATTTAAGTACCGATTTTAGTACAGTTTTGCTAGTTAATAGTTTTTTCTTAAGATTAAACTATTAACTAGCAAGTTTTTAATTAGTGGACATTAAACTAGTGGATCCGGCAGACGTCCTGCCCGGAAAAGTAAAGATGCCCCTTTTATGCAAAGACTCCAAAGATAATTGCCAAAGATACAAAGAATCCTTGATAAATTTACTTTGGTGATTTTTATTTTGAAAAATTTTTAAAAATTTTTTTGGATTATGTAGATTTTTGATATAGATTTTGGTGCATTTACAAACTATTTTTCTATTAAGTATTTAAAATGTTTTCAATTCGGTAAGACATATTAATAAGTATAATACCTATTATGTGGTTACTAGCATTTAATTTTGTCTATGTTAATTCCATAGAAGAAAATAAAAGATTTCTAAATTGATTCAATTGTTTTTATTGAAATACATTTTATAGTTACGTATTACAATCCTATACATATACCAAAAGCCCATTAAAGATAGCCCATTTATCGAGGAAGGTTAAAGCCATGTTAAAGCGAACGAATGATTAGGTTATAATATTTTTTCATGCTAACCAAACTGGTTCTAAAATAATGCATTATTACGAAATTTGCAAAGGTGTTTAATATGCAGTCTGCATAAATGCAGTCTGCATAAATGCAGTCTGCATGAATGCAATATGCATTCTAATATAAAGATGACAATAATTCATCACAAGTATTTAACGATACGGGACCATGAAATAAATCAAATACCTATATTTTCTAAATTATTAATATAATTTTGGGGGGCCTCATTCAGCTTTGCCGCCCCGGGCCTCTGACGGGCTTAGTCCGCCACTGGTTAAAGGCTATATTTTTATCGTTGTATTGTTGCGGGAAATGGAACTATGCGGGTGAAACCGCAAAGCGGAAGCTAGTCATTAATTATTAAAGTAAGGTCTGTTATAAATGAAAAAAATTACAATATCAAGACATTTATTATGGTGTTAGTTGACGAAGAACTCGTTCGCGCGCATATTCTGGTTGTGGCGCCATTTGCAAGCCCAATTCCAGCAAGACATGCCCGCCCATGGCTCGTCAGTGTAGAACACTTGGCCGTTCTGGTACATCTGACAATTAAACGGACAATATTGTATATGTATAATAAATAAATATCCTGGGACATTTTTCACACACGGCCAATCTGATCCCAAAGGAAGTTGCAAAGTGAGCTTGTGTTATGGTAACCAGATAGCTGATATACTACGTTTTAAATAGATATTTATCTACATCGAGACACTGAACAAACAGACAAATTCGATTCATGCATACAAATGTTTGTCCTGGGTGGGATTCGAACCCCACGACCCGCGGCTTGAAAGTCAGGGTCACTAGCCACAAAGCCAACCGGGCTGTCAATAATGAATGAGAAAATAATATGATGACATACCGGTTACAGGACAAATACTTACTTGTATGCTTGAATGTGTGGCCTACCTAAATGTGTGAAAAATCTTTTTAAAAGTAGTAAACACCTATCTGGTAACCGGCTATAGGCTTATCATTACGTTACAGACAATAGGAGCGGATCATCAATGAAAAATGTTACAAAAACGGGGAAGTGACGCTAACAGAGTTGCGAGGGTCATCTAGTAGATTATAGCTAGCGATTGCCCCGGCTTAGCACGGGTGCAATGCTTTTAGATCACATTATACACCTCCAAAATTTACAGTGTTTTTCTAACATATTATGCATGTATTGTATGTATATAAAAACCTTCCTCTTGAATCACTCTATCTACAAAAAACCGCATCAAATCCGTAGCGTGGTTTTAAAGATTTAAGCATAGGTACCTACATAGGGAGGGATATAGGGACAGAGAAAGCGACTTTGTTTTAAACTATGTTGTGATATTGATACTCACAAAAGACAAATCGGAGCTTCTATAAGTAACGCCGTCGTACCCGAACCTGAAGATGAAGTTCATGGAGAATATGGAGAAGATGCACCGCACGTCGGTGGTGGCTGGTATGAAGTAGCGGTACGGGCCGCACCAGTACGAGATCTTAGGCTCGTATTCAACAGACTCGGGGAATTCTTCGCGTGGATTTATTCTATGAATTAAATAGCATTTATTTATAGAAAATGGACGTACACTTGCGAAAAATTAAACAAAGACAAAGGACATAAGAAATAAAACATTTCAAGGAAATAAAAATAAAATATAATAATATAAGTTTGTTAATTGTACGCCGCATTCCCAATGAACGAGGTTGACAACTCAGCGTTACGCTCAGTGCCGGAGTAAGGGCTCATTCGCACGAGAGTTTTTTTAAAAAAGCGGTCAAATACAACAACTGACCACGTAGCAAGAGTAGCAAATGCTTCGGGCACCGCGCCGAAGGGGGCCTCACGAATCCAAATCTTCCCACCTCCACCTAAGATTAACTATGTGAGTATATTTTTCCAGTACCAGATCAAGGGCCCCTCGATAGTATTTGCTACAGGCCCCGCGGTTGCTTAATCCGGCACTGGTTACACTGTGTCGATAAGCAGATGATATAGTAATGATTTTCAGTGGCAGCCCCTGTGACATTCCGATGTCAGTAAGCCCACAATAGGTACAAATTAAAAAACTGCATTAAAATCGGATCATGCGTTTGGGAGTTACGATGCCACAAACATACACATTTACACAGACACGTCAAACTTATAACACCCCGTCGTTTTTGCGTCGGGGGTTAAAAAAGGTATGATATAGGTCTGCACAGGCATCTATATGCTATGTGATAGTTTATAACCTGGATTAATAGACTACTTTTTATCCCTTTAAAATTGAATATCCTCTGGGAACACGGGTGAAATCGCAGGCAGCTAGAAATAAATAATAACATACTTATAAATGCACTGTGCGTCACTCCAGTTGTCGTCTGAGTGGCAGTAGAGCCCCTGGCTAGGGTTCTTCGCCTGGAACTGCTCCGCGTGGGGGCCCACGTAAGTGGTCTCCGAGTGCCGGTGGTAGAAACCGATGAAGGCAAATGCACCTAAGATATTTTATCCCTCATACAATCATCATCATTTTCATTGCCTTGTCCTATTTAGGGTCGGCTTTGTGCGTCATGTCCATTTCCATTCTCCATTTCATTCGGTCTCCAGTCAAATCTACATTCACTCCACATATCCCTCATACAATGTGGGGGGTTAAAGTTTGGCTTAGATACGGTTTTTGTACGAGTAAAATAGAGGCAAATTAAAAATGTGGAATATTACAAATGGATGAAAAAAAATAACGATAAAAAAAAATACAGAAAAAAAATGTGTCAAACTAAATTTTTTCGTCTATTTTTCGTATTGTAGACCCGTCATTTTTATTTTATTTACCGCTCTTTTCTAGTTCAGACAACCGTTAGGCAAACTAAATTTTATAGATAGGACATACGTGTAATTTATAATAATGTAGAAATATTATTAAAATAACTTGTGCTCTGTTAGATTGCTATTTTCTGAATTGTAGCTCCTTTTATAACGTGTAATATTTTCTTTTAGGAAAATTGCCCCTAAAACTCGAGAACAGCTGTAGGTTGTAGGACTTGTAGGTAGGTTGTCGCATTTATTTATTGTTTTATTAAAATTAGTCAGTTAAAAGACAATAAATACTTACTAAATTAATAATACTTGGTCGAATATGTAATTTACTGTAAATAAAGAATAATTCAGTGCTCTGGTTGAAAACTATGAGCGAACTATTCAAGCAAAACGGAGGAAATATCTACATGTAAATAATATAACCCTTCTATTTTCACCGTAGTAGGGTAAATAATAGTAGGTACTTAAATAATTAAATAATAATTACGGATTCACACCACTGGCTTTCGGTGAAGGAAAACATCGTGAGGAAACCTGCATGCCCGAGATGCCACAATCAAAGGCATGTGAAGTCCGCCAATCCGCACTAGGCCCGCGTGGTGGACTATGGACTACACCCCCTCATTGTTAGGGGAGGCTCGAGCTCCTCGGTGGAGACGTGTATGAGCCTATGATGATGATGAATGAGGGTAAATAATAGATGTTTTTTCACCTCTAAATGTGTAACAGTGTGGTTTCCTCTCGCTAGACAATATCATCTGAGCGTCTTCTTGATTGTGGGCGGAGACTACGTAGTATGAAGTGTCTAAGCATTTGAACTCTGTGGATTAAATCTCATTTAGGTAGGTATACAACTAGCGGAGCCGGCAGACTTCGTTCTGGCCACCTACGCCACCTACCGGGTCCAAATTGATGTATTATACATAAAAACCTTCCCCATGAAATACTCCGTAATTTGGTGAAAACCGTATGAAAATCTGTTCAGTAGTTTTTGTGTTCGTCGCGTACAGACAGAGGCGGCGGGAACTTTGTCTATACTAATATTATAAAGAGGAAAGATTTGTTTGTTTGTTTGTTTGTAATGAATAGGCTCCGAAACTACTGGACCGATTTCAAAAATTCTTTCACCTTTGGAAAGCTACATAATCCCCGAGTAACATAGGCTATATTTTATCCCTGTATTCCCACGGGAACGGGAACTACGCGGGTAAAACCGCGGGGAGGCAGCTAGTTTAATATATATAGATTCTCGTGTCACAATATTAGTTACCATACTCCTCCGAAACGGCTTGACCGATTTTATATGCATATTCAGTAGGTCTGAGAATCGGCTACTATCTATATTTGATACCCCTGTGATCACGGGAACGGGAACTACGCGGGTGAAATCGCACGGAGGCAGCTAGTATAATACTATACTAGGTCCCGCCCGCCGGTAGCTTTCCATTGGCAAAAGAACTATTCAGATCGATCCTACTTTTTAAATTTATCCATTACTAGCTGCCTCCCCGCGGTTTTACCCGCGTAGTTCCCGTTCCCGTGGGAATACAGGGATAAAATATAGCCTATGTTACTCGGGGATAATGTAGCTTTCCAAAGGTGAAAGAATTTTTGAAATCGGTCCAGTAGTTTCGGAGCCTATTCATTACAAACAAACAAACAAACAAATCTTTCCTCTTTATAATATTATTATAGTATAGACATACAAAAACACAAATCTTTCTTCTTTAATATTAATATTATTATTATGACTATACTAACCAGGGCTTGTATACAATCCAAAAGGTATTTTAGCCTGTGTAGACTTGATCTTCGCTTCAGACGTGTCCATCTTCTTGTTTAACTTCAGCAATACCATAGACATTAGAGCCATGTCTGTCGCAAATAGAAGTCTTTTCAAGTCTTTGATGTGGGAATCTACAAACGCGAACAGTTTCTTCTGGGCACTCTCCAAGATTTCTCGTCTCTCTGCCTGTATTATAAATTAATCTCTACTAATATTATCAATGCGAAAGTATGTCTGTTTGTTACGCTTTAACGCGAGAACAACTGAACCGATTTTAATGAAATTTGGGAAAGGGCATAGGCTACCGTTTATCCCGGGAAAGTTTAAGGCGAGAATGTGGGTGAAACCGAGAGGTGAAAGCTAGAGACAATATAGTATTTAAAAGACGTTTTTGTTTTCATCTGATTGAAATCTTCTCCGTTAAAATAAAAAAATGCCCGTAGCGAAATGTTATATAAAATATGTAAAATACTACACTACACTAAAATTATTTTACAATTCGAACGAGAAGTTCTCAGTAAAATAAATGACTTAAAATGAGGGCGCCACTTGTAGAATAGGTATTTGACAGTTCCTAATGAAGTCCTTGTAACACTTTAGTTCCTAATTCTGCCGCAATATGGCGATGTTATATATATTTTTGATCGTTTTTTTTCGAATCTAAGCATGATACTATAAAAAAACAACTTACAGGATTATGTGGCTCTTTAATCCTTCCATTCATATAGCTGTAGTATTCCTGAAGTTTCTGGAACTTTTCGTCGGCGTAACTTTTGTGTGGGTCAATGTTGGGCATGTTGTGTGGTTTCTGTATTAGGCAAACATAAATAAATACGTAGGTATACAGCTCTTGTTTTCAGTTAGCCCTTGAGATCGGATCTCTCGCCTGATTCCCTAGTGTATGAGCAAGATAGAAGCTGCCTAGATATATGTTGGATTTTTTTTTATTTATGTAAGTACTTAGGTTCGTTATATTTCATGTCATAATTACGTTGGATTACTATATTGGTTATATAATCTAAGTCAAATTTAAGACATGTACCTAATAGTATTACATATAGTTAGTTATATAGGTAAGGTAAGGAAAGAGTAATTGCTGACTTTATTGCCGGCTCTTCTCAGTAAAAGCAACTTTCAGAACCGAGCATTAGGTGTGACTATTCATATGTGCTTGTAAAGGCCTATTTGAATAAAAATACTTTGATTTTAAGTCCGCACTTAGAATAATGTAAAAATAAACAACTTACGCTTTCCACTGTTGGAAAAGACAACCGAGCGAGCTGAAATAAAAAAAACACCAAAATGTCATTCATCTTTCGTCATTCACAATCCTTTAAATATAAAAACTATCATCGTCATCTTGATCAGTTCATAGACGTCTCCACCGAGAAGCACGAGTCTCCCCTAACAACAAGGGGTTAAGGCCGTAGTCCACGTGGTCTAGTGCGGATTGGTGGATTTAATATAAGAAAAATATAGATATATAAATACTAGCCTCCGCGCGGTTTTACCCGCGTAGTTCCCGTTCCCGTTACCGTGGAAATACAGGGACAAAATATAGCCTATGTTACTCAGTGATAATGTAGCTTTCTAATGAAAAATAAAGAAGAATTATTAAAATCGGTCCAGTACTTTTTGAGTTTATTCGTTACATACAAAAATACAAATCTTTCTCTTTATAATATTAGTATAGATAGGTGTACATACCAGTTGAAACGACGACACTTCATTATTTCCACTAGTCGAATGAATCGTTAGATATAACTGAAACAATATACAAATTAGAAGATATCTTTCTAAGACTTAAACTCATGAGCAGTTCCATACTAAATCCTGTCAACAAGTACCTACAGTACCTATATAAGTACTACTTTCTGGTAGGGATCCTAAATAATTAATAATATGCTTTGGAATCTACGTTCATTAAAGTCATTGTAAGTGATGGTAACCTAGATTTTATTACATTTTCGGTTTGCATACTTCATCATCATCATCATCAGCTCATATACGTTTACATACTTAGTAGGTATTTATTTATTTTCCAAATTTTTTTAATTACTCACTAGCGTTCTGGATTTATGCCGTAAAAATTAAACATACAGTAAAAATCTCCTTTCTCTTTTCATCTTAAGGAAATAAAAGAGAAAAATATAGATATAGATAATACACAAAATACTTACGAAACATAATGCGATTAATTTTACTTTTTTTTCCATCGAGTACGTTGTAGTAGTGCAGAGCCTTCGCGACTGTTCGTTAGTCGAGTTAAATAATTGATTGCATTTTAACCACAAATAAAATATAATTTGATAAAAATAATTGGTACATATTTTTTATTTTTATTACGCTAAGCTCCGTAATTGTGTCGAATAGAATTTTGATAAATGGCCATTTATTATTTTGACTATTTTGTTTACAAGTTATCCTTTTTGACGACGTAATATGTAGTAGGTATATATCACATAAGTAGGTTACTTTAACTCGAAAATTAAAAGGACTCTAAAGGAAATAAAATGGGACCAATCGGGAAGCACCAGCTTTCAAATAAAAAAATAATAATTTAAATCGCTTCGCCCAGTCGAAAGTTCTGAGGTAACAAACATAAAAAAAACATAGGTACCAGTCGAATTGAGAACCTCCTTCTTTTTGAAGTCGTTTAAAAAACGCTTCGAAATGGCGAACTCGGAAATTCTTAATTATGCTAATATACTTAGGTAATAAATGGAATTTTATGCTCAATTTATTTCTAATAAATTACTCCTCGAAGAAGGAAGTGGAGGCTAAAAATAATCAGTAATCAGTTTATATTATAAGGGACCAATTCAAGAGGCTATTAGAGTAGTCCCGGTTTTCCGATTTTTTTTATGCACTAAGTAAATAAACCTATTATTTGAAAGTTTAATACAATTTAATTCTGTTATATACTCGTATATATATGTAATTATCAGTCCATTAAAGAAGGTAAATGTCTAAAATTAATGATCCGCTTGGCTGTTCTCAAACCGGGCTTAAATGATTTCATGGCATTCTTAGATATGATGAAGGATCTTCTGTAACCAAGATCGTTTCTCTTTATCAACAATAGAAGTAATTTTGGCTTCGTTTGTATTGATGTTGTTATTATAACTGGAATAAAAGATGGAAAATATTAGATACTAGTTGACCGTTATTGCAATATCTTTGATTGACGCTCCTCTCCTATTCTACGTAGCGTTATGGTTTTTATCCCTTCCTCGATAGGTAAATGGGCTATCTAACACTGCAAGATTTTTTCAATTCCGTCCAGTAGTTCCTGAGATTCAAACAAACTCTTCAGCTTAATATATTAGTATAGTTATCACACAGGACAGACCAGTTGGCTTTGTGGTTAGTGACCCTGACTTTCAGGCCATTTCGAACACCACTCGACAAACGTTTGTAGGCATGAATATGTTCTGTTGTCTGGCGGGTTAAAACGCGGGGCGGAAAATAGGGGTATATAACACTTTAATTAAATAAGTAGGTATAGGGAGTAAAGAGGTTCTCCCAGGCTCGTCGCCGCGTGAGTGCCGCCCTGGTGCTGCGCGCGTGAATAGCGCGGGCTACGGGCACCGCGCGACGTCAGGTGGGACCGTATGCCTGTCTGCCACCGTAGTGATATAAAACAAAATACCGCAGTATGTGGAATAAATCATCTAAGCTTCAGGTCTATTCATGCACAAATAAATCTATAAACTATATATTTTTTAGTTAAAATGAACATTAAACATGACTTAGTTCACAAAACAAGTAACTCACACCAGTTTGAATAAATAATCAAAACTTACATTGTATTGAAATGATAAAAACAATTAATAAACGTGAATTCATATTGAAAACTGATTGGTTAATGCTGATTAAAATCCCATGATTTATACATGAGTTAAAGCAAGTTTGTACAATACCTACTAATATTATAAATGCGAAAGTAACTGTATCTGTCTATCACCCTTTCACGGCTCCACTGAAGCGATTTTGATAAAATTTTGTCTAGAACTTGACGAAAGATATAGGCTTCTTCTTTAGGCTGCCGCTACAGCGTCTCCTCATGAAGCTCTGGCTACTTTACTCACCGCAGGAACACAACACTACAAGTAGTGTTATTTGGCTGCGGTCGATATAGCTTTAAAGATGGGGTTCTAATATTTTTTTAAATAAAACACAGATTGTTTAAAAATATTTACTAACAATAAAATTCATAGATTATTTTCATCACTTTTATAAATCGTAACAACACAATTAACAAAGTTATTTACATTATGCATTATTTTTTTGTTGCACAGCACTAAACATATTTAAACAAATAATATATCTATACATTGTGGCCTTGAAATGATTTCAGAATAAAACTACCTTTAATTTAATAATATAGAAATTTTATTAGACGATTCGCCCGAAAAGAGGAAAGAATTTACAGTTTTTTTTATTTGTTTGTTTGCATTGAAAAGGCTCCGAAACTGTTTGACCGATTTGAAAGATTCTTTCACTGTTGGCTTCCCAACACTATCTTCGGTAAACATAGGCTTTTTTTTATTCCCGTATTTCCACGGGAACGGGAACTACGCGGGTGGAACCGCGCGGAGGCAGCTAGTAACTTATATTTCTATAATAATAATCCACGCGTGTTATACCTATATATATCCATCATGAATTTAGTTAAAAATAATACACTGAAACCCGTATAGGTTTGTATTTACTCAAAAATAAAAGAGTTCGTCATACCACAAATTTCCAAGACTTCGATTTTACTATTTCTTTTCTAAAACCATAAAAAATCATCCAATATAAAAAACAAGTTTTATTCTGAACTTAGGACCAATTCAGCACTTATATACATTAATTCAAAATTATTTTTTATATAGAAGATATAATAATAGACCACAGACCTATAATCTAGCTAGATAAGTGCCTCAATTTTTATGAAGACAAATAGTGTAACTTTTTCTTTGACGTCCGAAGGCAATGACGGTCGATCGCGGACTAAATGACAGCGTAAAAAGCAGTAACTATTACTGCTTTTTGACACGCGAAGTACAGTCGGGGTCAGAAAATGTGTCAGACAACAATAAATCATATTTTTTGGTGGCCCCCCACTTGAGATGTCCTAGGCAAATGCTTAATTTGTTTAAGGGTTAATCCATCACTGGCGACGTCTAGTTAAATTATAGGTCTGTGGGTAAAATTCATTCATATAACACACGAATCTACATCTACATACCCAAAAACATTCTACACTACCATCATACATAGCATATTTCACACCAAACTAATATTCCGGTTGGCTTTGTGGTTAGTGGCCCTGACTTTCAAGCACAGGACCACACAGGACAGACTTATAAACAAACTAGTGGACCAGGCAGACTTCGTTCTGCCCACCAGCGCCACCTACCGGGTCCAAGTATATGTAAGCTATCCTATCTCTCAAGTTGGATCGAACTGCACATGGTGTGCGAATTTTATTATAATCGGTTAAGTGGTTTATGAGTCCATTGAGGACAAACATTGTGACACGAGATTTATATATATTAAGATTTGTATGGATGAAAATGTCTGTTCTATGTTTGGATCCCTCTAATGATCGTGAGTTAGTGCTGTAATTTCGTCCGTTGACCATAGATAAAATATATATTTTTAGTCTATGATTAAAACGACATCGAGTTTGGTGTGAAACTGCATTATTTACAAACCATAAACAATAATAAAACTTTTATTATATTTCATAAAAAAATACAATTAAATACATTAGTTAACTTAGTTAATATTCATTTGGTGCGAAAAATTTAATTTCATTATAAAATGGCAGGTTTTTTTATATTAATATAGTTAGTCATATTATTGTGACCATCAGAGCCGTAAGACTAATCCTGCCTAACCCAAGTATAAAGGTACCTTACTCAGCGACGGATTAAGACTACTTGATGCCCTAAGCAATCCACGCCTGTGGGCCCACCTATCCTTGTTTCAACTAGAATCGGTCTTTAAACCTAGTTTTTTTTGTAATTCAGATTATGACATCTTACGTACCTTAGAAACGAGGTGGGACAACAATAAATCATATATTTTTTGGGGCCCCCTCGGACGTGATGCTCTAGGCAATTGCTTAATTTGTTTAAGGGTTAATCCGTCACTGACCTTACTAGATTGATCGTAAGGGGGCATTAATGATGACTATTTTGGCATAAGTTAACCTAGTACATCCAATGCACGCTAGATGGCGCTCTAACAATGTTAAATTGCCTTACGATGTTTCGATACTATCGAAATTTAAACAACGATGTCTCGATATTATCGAAGTCAAAAAATCGATATTGGGACGTAGTTTATTATTCGGCGTTGCGAAAGGGGGCTAGGCGAAAAAATTAAGACCAAAAAAGTTGTAACGACACTTTTCCGAGCGGCACCTAAGGCTAGTTCTGCGAGCACTATACTACCTACTACTCGATGTGCGTACAAAAAATATTATTGTAACTTAAAAAAAATAATTATTACAGTTCCTTCACTTATTAATCGAAAGGAACTTCGTTCCATCCGGGTGTCCCTTGACACCTCTCAAGTTGTTTTCCAACTAGATATCGATGTTTATTTAATTGATGCGCTGGAACACACCAATAAGTGTTTGGGAACAGATTTCCAAAAGTCTATATAGGTAAATGTTAAACCTTTACATAATATCTACATATATTTCTAACGTATCGAAATAATTAATCATTGCTTATTCAATGTCTTATTGTCAAACGATTAACAAACATGCGATTCTCCGTCAAACATGGACAAACTTGCCATTTCAATAAGAACTTTAAACCGAATGAAATAAAGTAAATTTTAAAACGACTAAATATTTCAAATTCAAATATTTCTTTTATCATTGTAAAACTTACTCTATTGCACACAACTTTAAGTCCTTACTTCAATGGCAAGCTTCTTCTTTCGAAAAATTCGCCCTAAAATAACAAACAAGCGACTATCGGTCAAAAATTGCCAAACATGCCACTGAAAAACGAGCTTTAAGTCAAATGAAATAAAGTAAACTTTATAATGAGTAGATATCACGAATTTAAAAGTCAAACCGCCAACTATATCGTCTTATCATTGTAAAACTTACTCTATTGCAAACAACATAGAGTCCTATCTTAAATGGCAAGCTGTTAGCTTTCTTTCGAGGTATTTTAAACACTACATATTAATTTTAATAATTTTAAATCTACAGTACAATTTTATATAAGACTAAAATAAATGACACAACTGTTTCATTAAAAAACTTATAAAAAGGGAGGTATTCTTCATTTTACATACTTACATTTATAGGTAAGTATTACTGTTTGTGTATAATCTAACAAATATTTGTTTCGTTTGGGTTTATTTTACAACTGGGGAGCTACTACGATGGAAAACTGCATTAATTACATTGGATTATCGACTCTAACGCTCTGTTCCAAAGGTCGCTTTTAAAACGCCGGCAATGTGATTGAAATTTCTCATATAAACCATTTTTTTTTATTGGAAGAAATTAAGAACTCGAGTAAATTAAATGAAATAGATTTATTTATTCAAATAGGCCATCATAGGCACTTGTATTCTCGACTCTAATGCCCAGTAAGTAAGGTTGCTTTTGCATCGAATAAACAGGAAAATGGTCCTTAGCAAAAGCAACTTTATATACTAAGTATTAGCCCTTATTCGCACGAGTTTTTTATCGTACCTTAAATGCATTCCCAAGTACCATAATATGCTCTATTTCCAACGCCCAAAGTTGAAAACGCAACACCGTTAGATAAAAAAGCGTCGCGTTTTAAAAACGCTGTCGTGTGAATATATACGTCTTTTAACGTACGTTAAAAAGCTCGTGCAAATGAGGGCTTATGGTCGAAAATACATTGCAATCGATCACGTAATAGCCCCCACAGATAATAAAGTTTAAATTCATTTTGCGCGTTTTTTACGGTGTGTGCGAGCGAGATAGCTAATCGTAATTATTAGTCAACAAAATCATCAACATATTTACAAATTTGTGTAAAATTACTCATTAACTAAATACATCTAAATAGTTAATATCTAATTGACTGACAATTGCGAAATCATTTATATATATTTTACTACATATTATATAAATCTAACCTATGAAAACCAAAGAACGTTGGCTTGTATAGCGCCATCTCTCTCTGTCATATGCCGTAAGACAAAGACGGACATACTTAAGAGATGATTGAAAAAATCCGGGTAAAAAAGGTCATGGTAAAAGAACACGCATAAGGAATTAATAATGGCCTAAGTTATGACTGCAATTTCTTTTAATGAAAAAAGAAATATTGAAAAACCGTTGTATTTTATTTTTTTTACCTCAAATGAGTTAACATTTGGCTTCAAACACGCTCTGAAAAGAGCGACGTCGAAGCCTAAGATGTTACACGCTTACCCAGAAAATACCTATTCACTCTAGCCTTGAAAGTAACCAAATTGCATGACTCAGGAAAAAATCCTCCTTTGCAGTTCGCCTAATGAACTAGGAAGCGAAACGTTTTGTTCGAATATGAGGCATATCTACTACGCAAGTTTGGAATTTCTCCCGGCCTCTAGCAGTTTAGAAAACCGGCCAGATGCGAGTGGGACTCGCGTGCAAAGGGTTCCCTACTCTGTAACCTAATCTTGCAAGCAAGAAACGGTAAAAAAATCAAGTTTTTTTATAAATACCCCCCATTTTTGCCCCCAAAAAATATGTATTTTATTTTATTTTTATTAATGTTGTTATAGCAGCAATAGGAATACATCATCAGTGAAAATTCAACTGTCTAGCTATCACCGTTCTTGAGATCTAACCTGGTGACAGACGGACGGACGGAGGGACAACGAAATCTCAGTAATAGTCTCGTTTTTGCCCTTTGGATACGGAACCCTAAAAAACGTGCGGAATCTGGTTTCATCTTTGGTAATATAACGTGATCCTGTGACCAAGGAAAATAGGGATTTATTTATATTTATGTATAGTTTAGTAATATTCATCTTTACTATGATTTTTTGTGTGGTTTAAACAAAATAGTAAAATGGATACAGGTAGCGCCACCATCCGCCATTGTTCTCTCCCTCTTCCGGTAGTTTCTCACTCTCTTCCTTCTCATTCTCTTCTTTCTTACTCTCTTCTCTCTTTGGAGTTTTGTCCTGAAATAGGTGAAAGTTACTTATGATTAATTTGGTATATAAATACTAATATTATAAATGCGAAAGCTTGTGAGTATGGATCTATGGATGGATGGATTTTTGTTAATCTTTTAAGCAAAAACTACGGATTTGGATGAAATTTGGAACACAGATAGTTTATGACCTTTTATTTTTTGTTTACCCAGGGGAATCCTCATAGGATACCCGGCAGCTCCGGGGGAAGCCGCCGGGTTATGTGGTGACTCACCGGCACAGAAGGTGCCGGTGCCTACCCACTAAACCCCTGGGTGTTCCAATGACGCCTGGGCGCCGTGTGGCGGGGCTGCGGGACACGCGTAAGCCTAGCAACCGCATGCCCCGCCGGCGCTGCTCGGCCTCCCAAAAACACAGCTGGAGGCCGAGCCCGTCTCGGGGGGGCGGGACTCACGATGCGAAAACGCATGCGAGTCCCGCCCCCCTCTTAACTTCACCGGAGATGCCCATGGAACAATGGGCATCTCCGGCATGGGACCGTAGGCGTGGACGGCGGATCCCCCGATCCGCCGCCCCGGTTCCCGGCGTTACGGCGGCAACCGGCCCGCGAAGGCCAGTCGCCGCCTACCGCGCCTGCGGCGGCGAAGCGGGAGAGAGTTGACGTCGTCCTCTCTCACCCGCTCCGCCGCCTCCTTCTGCGACATGACTTGGCCGCAGAAGGTTGCGGCCGCCTCCCAGGCCTCCTCGCTGCCCACCATGGCCCTGATAAGGGCCGGCAACGAGAGGTCTGCGCCGACCGTCGCGGACAAGGCGGTGCGAGGAGTCGCCCAAGCGGGGCACTCCTCGCGCGTATGTACCGCCGTGTCCTCGCGCCGGCCCCGCAGTGGTGGCACGTCTCCGTGGGCTCTCTGCCCGCCACCCGGCACAGGTATCGCCCGAAGCAACCGTGCCCGGTGATCACCTGTGTCAGGTGGAAGGTGAGAGCCGCGTGCCCCCGTTCGAGCCACTCCTTCAGGAGTGGTCGAACGGCGTCCACCACGTCCCGGCTCGTAGCCGGGTTCTCGAGGCGGGCCGTCCACTTCCGGAGGAGAACGCCGCGAGCGTCCTCCCTCCAGCTCGCGATCTCCCGCGGATGCGGACGGCCCCCGGCCTCCTTCGCTCGCCAGTACACCGCGGCGAGCACCTCGGCTTCGAGGTCCCACGGCGGCGTACCGGCGAGCACACACGCGCCGGCGCACGACACGGTGCGATACGCTCGGACCACCCTGAGCGCCATGGCGCGCTGCGGACGTCGCAGCGCAGCCTGGTTTCGGGCGCTCAGGGCTCCGGCCCATATTGGCGCTCCGTAGAGCGCCATGGAGCGTATCACACCGGTGTATAGGCGCCGGCAGGCCCTCCCAGGGCCCCCCACATTGGGGAGGATCCGTCCCAGAGCCCCGGCGGTGGCCATCAGTCGCGGTGCCAACCGCCGGAAGTGCTCCTCAAACCTCCATCGACCGTCGAGAACGAGTCCAAGATATTTCATCGTGGACCCGACGGCGATGGAGGTTCCGCCCACCACTATGGCGGCTCCCGGCGGTGGCCCGCGTCGGGGCCCATGGAACACCAGGGCCTCCGACTTACTGAGGGCCACCTCGAGCCCCAGGGCACGGATCCTCCCCACCACCTGCGCCACAGAGATAGTTTATGACCTGGATTAACACATAGGCTATTTTATATCCCGGGAAAAGTGAAGATCCCCAGGAACGCGTGTGAAACTGCGGGGAGCCACTAGTATACTGTCCCCATTAAATCGCCCAAAACGACAGTCAAAACCGCGACACGGATAATACCAAGTGTGAAATAAATCCTTACCTTAGGCGCATCACTAGTATCGACACATTTATCGAGTGTGACGTCACTGCTAGAGCTGTCCGTCTGCGTGCTTTGCTCTCTTGTCGATGAACCGTTCTCTAACTCCGGCCCAGATTTTGATGACTAAAAATGAAAAACATATTTTTGGACTATAAAAATTATTACTAAAATAGGGACAAGATAATAGGTCACTTTTGACAGATGTCAGTTTTATATTCATAGTGAGGTGACCTGCTTAAAAACATCGATTAAATGAATGAATCGAATGAATCGATACAGACTTGAAACATATGTGAATTTTAAAAATGATCATGCGAATCCCTGTCCCATTATTATTTTTTCTTTCATAAATTAAAGGAGCAAAATAAGACAAGTACCTACGTATTTTAACAAAAAAATTGCTTTTATTCACTTGAACTATCGGAACTGCTATCTTCATCACTGCTGTCAGCACTCAGAGATATTATTAATTCATTTTCAATAATATTGTCTATTCTCACATCTCGTTCAAAATCGTGTAAAATTATTTTCTTTGTCTTCTCCACGACTTTTCGCCAGTCTTCTGTAGTGACTTCTGCACATGCAGTTTGTAGCAGAGTCATCATTTTAGCAGTACTGAAGGGTGGTTCAGTATTGTTCCGCGCTGCATGACCCTTATTTTAGTTATTTTTTTGTATTTTTATAGTTAGTTAAAAGAATAATAAATATGTATAATTAGGTTTTATTATAATCACAACGTGGTTATAAATTTATGGTGATTTTTCTTCACAAGTAATCATTGCATTCGATTCAACTTACAATCCTATCAGCTTTCGATTTTTAGAGTAACATCCCTAGTGTTTAAAAAGAAAAAGGGTTGACTGACGCAACATTGTAACGACGTTCAGTTCTTTAGATCAGAAATTGTTTATTATGTTTAGAATGGTTTATTAGTGAAAGCAAATCGTAAAATTACTCGTATCGGTCATTATTACAATAAATATGTAAACGTAATTGAAAAAAGTTAAGCAATTGTGCAGTTCTTATTTTATGCCCGCCGTTACAAGGTTACGTTGTTGAATTTTGATGAAATGTCAAAAGTGACCTATTATCTTGTCCCTAGTATAATAGGTTCTATGTCAAGGTTATTATCTAAATTATTTGAAATAATATTTGTCCTTCCAACATGTATCGATAACGAGTTCATCAAAAGTGATTACCAACCAGCTGATTTGTTTTTATTTACCTTGTTAATATATAATAATTTAACACACATAGAACATAATTTTTTTAGAATCATCACAAGAACATATTTGATCCCTTCTACCCATTTTATCTACCACAACCGGGAGTTGTCGACAAGACATTGTTAGACGTGTCATCAAAATGAAGCTACTCAGAGAAAATATACTTGATAGTAATCAACTGCAAAAATGTACGGTGGAACCTGAGGGCTTACTCCCGACGCTTTCGAGAAACGAGTTCTAATCGAATAAATGTCATTTCATACATTTTTGATAGCGATTCTAGCGCACGATCGTGCGGTGACACTTTTCGGAACTAACTTTGATCAAGAACTTCGTCACAATCGAAACCGAATCGAAAAATCCGTACTCCTGGCACTATTTGACATTTGTGAATAAAATGGCGGGAACGACTTTAAACGTCAAAATACACGATCAGTAAAAAGGTACTTTTTCAGGATCGAGTTATCTCATCTAGGATAAATTTATCTAATCTAAAAAATTACATCTAATGTACAAGATTTCGTTATAGAAAAAAATAAAAAAATGAATATTTATTTTTTTCTGTAGAAATTAACCACACACAACTTATTTTATAATTCTGAAACGTCAAACACCGTTACCGATCGAATAAATGTCAATCATAGCCATGGCCATCTTGATTTTTTATTCGTATTGGTTCGGGATTAACCAATAGGAGTTCAAGATGAAATTTTTTGGTTCAGGATTAACCAATAGGAGTTCAAATTGAAATCAAAACAAAATCAAATTCGAATCGTTTTCGGAAGTAAGCCCTCAGGACTATAAAGCCAATTTCCTTCGACAGAAATAAATGGTATATAGTACAAACTCACCTCCATATCCTGCTCGCACACTTCTACTATTATACTCTCCTCCCCTTCTATGGACACAGTTTCTGGACTAAACGGTGTGTAGTCTGGGAGCTCCTGAAAATATGAAACATATTATTATAAAAGAGTTCTGATTCCTTGATTTTTTTTTGTTATTCCATGTGGTTAAGCAAATTTTATAAATTTTAAATTATATACTACGTAGAAAAGTAATTGTGCTACAAAAAGAATATTGATCTACTATTAAAATTTGAAGTAACATTTAAATAATCGTTCGTTTCAATAATTAATTACTATTTAGTATTATATAATATATCGAATGATTAGAATATTTTTTTATACCACTCGTGTGGCAAACAGGCATACGATCCCTCCTTACTGATGCGTTGCCCAGCTCGCCACCCCACCGCCGGTTCGTTAACTTCCTAAACTAGCCCCCTCCTCCAAGGGGCGTAGTTACACTACTCCCCTCATTCCCCTCTGTCGCCACGCCCACCGCCAGCTAGTTATAGTTACCTGCGTGCCTATGCCACCTCTACCCACACCCACCACCGGCTCGTGTCAAAGCTACCTGCATATTCCCCCTTCATGTGGTGTAGTTACCTGCCTATCGTATGCCCCGCTAACCCCCCCTCCCACGCCAAGCCACCCACCGGCTCCTCATAGTTACCTGCGTATGCTCCCACTCCAGCCACCAGCTCATGTCAAAGCTACTTTCATATGCCCCCCTTCCTCTAGGCGTCATAGTTACCTGCATACGCCTCTGTCCCTCCCTCCCCCCTCGTCAGCTCCTCATAGTTACCTGCGTACGCCCCTCCCTCCACACGGCATAGTCCCCAGCGGCAGCCCGCAGGTACTGCGGCGCGGCGCGGCCCGTCGCCCAGCTCGCTACTCCGGCCGGTAGCCCCCCCACCGCCGGCTCGTAGTAACTAACTCCCTAATCTAGACCCATCCCTCCGAGCGGCGTAGTTACCAACATAAACCCCACCCCTTCCCTCGCCCCCACTTTTGCCACGCCCACCGCCGGTTCGTGGCAAAGCTACCTGCATATGCCCCCCCTCCCTCGCCACACCAACCACCGACTCATCATAGTTACCTGCATACGCCCCTACCCCTCGCTACACCAGCCACTAACTCCTCACAGTTACCTGCGTATGCCCTCCCCTCCACACAGCGTAGTCCCCAGCGGCAGTCCGCATGGCGCGCAGGTACTGCGGCGCGGCTCGCCCTGTTGCCCAGCTCGCCACGCCGGCCGGTAGTCCCCCCACCGCCGGCTCATCGTAATACGTCAGCACGAACTCCATTCCCGTCTGGGAGGGAGAGAAAAAATGAGCCGATACGCGAAGGAGATATGAAATAAACATCGATGTTGACTTCGGTAATATCGCGACATCGAAAGGGCAGTTTAATTTTAGTTAAGAGCTCCATCTAGCGTGAATTGGATGTACTAGGTTCACCTATTCTAAAATAGATAGTCATCAAATGTTATGATAGTTATGATGAGCTGCCCTATATGGCAGAACAGCGATTGCTGGGTCTGATCACACCACTACCCGATTTTGACGACTAACGCGGCCTCTAGCATTTTATCAAGGTTTTTTTTGGAAGGGACTTGAAGGTGTTAGCCTCTGGTGGCTGTTACACCTTTACGCGGGCAATCTGTGAGCGCTGAGGACTCTCAACCGAAATATATTTAAGCAACTGCGCTGAGGGTGTCCCCTGCGGGACCGTGCCTCGGCTCAGGGCGTTGCTGGGGGTGAGGGACTCACTGGTTTGATTTATTTAGGGAATTTTATATCGGACATTGAGGCGACTCGGGCCACAAGCTACTGGGGACGAGACTGGGTGGGACGTCGCGAGGGTCTAGCGAGGACGATATCGCGGATTTCATCAAGGTAATTGCTAGAAGCTAAAATGTTACACTTTTCGTGAGAAAACCATGGAAAATGATATCAACGCCATCTAGTTAAATCTATACTAATATTATAAAGAGGAAAGATTTGTTTGTTTGTAATGAATAGGCTCCGAAACTACTGGACCGATTTCAAAAATTCTTTCACCTTTGGAAAGCTACATTATCCCCGAGTAACAAAGGCTATATTTTATCCCTGTATTCCCACGGGAACGGGAACTACGCGGGTAAAACCGCGCGGAGGCAGCTAGTCTATACTAATAATACTAATATTATAAAGAGGAAAGATTTGTTTGTTTGTTTGTTTGTTTGTAACGAATAGGCTCCGAAACTACTGGACCGATTTCAAAAATTCTTTCACCTTTGGAAAGCTACATTATCCCCGAGTAACATAGGCTATATTTTATCCCTGTATTCCCACGGGAACGGGAACTACGCGGGTAAAACCGCGCGGAGGCAGCTAGTAACAAATAAACAGCGTGAACAAGGAGTACAATAATAAAAGACGTGACAAATTTATGTGTTTTTTTTTACATATTAGGAGATAACTACCTTATCAGCGCCATCTATCGTCTTCACAACCATATGACTCCAGTACTCGGAAACTCTGATTGCGTGTTTTGTTTCAGGCACATTTGGATGTTCGCAGGACTTCGACACTATCACATATACCTGGGGAAATTATAATAATATACTGACAAAGAAAAACCTTAAAATGTGTCTATTAAAGTATAAATTGTTTGATATTTTTGAATGTTCGAAAATGTCTATGGGAACTCTAAATGTTGCTATTTTATAAATACACATTAAAATATCGTTAAAAAATACTAGACTAAAATCTCCTTTTTTATCGATTACAAATTAAAAAAAAAACAATTCACCAAAAAAAAAAACAATAACCGTTACAATTTTGCCTTTATCTATTTACATAAGGACAATCAAATTATATACCTTATTACATAAGCATAGTATTCATTATAGCATGGAACCCCGCTACGACCAAAACGTCAAAACCCATCCATCAAGCTATAACTAACCTTATTATTCTTCACTGTATCTATCTCCCTTTCTCTCATATCGGCCTCTATAGCTTTTCTTTTCGCGTTCGAGTGCACGCTAGGCCGTTCTTCCGCCGGTGCAACGGGCTCGCGCGGCTCACTCGCCTCGCTCCGAAACAAGCCATCTTTGTACGGCAGACATTTTGTTTTTACGTCAAACTCGCGATGCCGACGTATGTACACGTAGTCGCGGTTCGCGAATAACCTCTGTGGATTTTTTGTCTATGGTTATTTGTGCGGTTTAGGCTCTAAAAGGGGAATTTTCAAGAAGATGCGGAAACTACTACCATTTCGGAAGTCGGACAAAATTGCGAAGAACCATGCAAGGTTATTTAATATTTATGTATTCATTATTTTTTTACTAATATTATAAAGAGGAAAGATTTGTTTGTTTGTTTGTAATGAATAGGCTCCGAAACTACTGGACCGATTTCAAAAATTCTTTCACCTTTGGAAAGCTACATTATCCCCGAGTAACATAGGCTATATTTTATCCCTGTATTCCTACGGGGACGGGAACTACGCGGGTAAAACCGCGCGGGGGCAGCTAGTTAGATATAAATGCGAAAGTTTGTGAGTGTAGATGTATGTATGTTACTCTTTCACGCCAGAACGGCGGAAAGGATCTGAATAAAATTTGGGGACAGAGTAAGAATATATTCTGCAATAACACATACGCTACTTTTTATCCCAGAAAAAAAGAAGACCTCTGGGGACGCGGGGAGCCACTGTTTACATAAAATATTTAGTAGGAACAATATAAAAGGTGGCCTATGTGCTAATCCAGCTTCACTACATAGTATAAAACAAAGTAGCTTTCTCTGTTCTTATATCCCTGTAGATACTTAAATCTTTAAAACTACGCAACGGATTTTGAAGCGGTTTTTTTAATACATAGATAGAGTGATTCAAGGGGAAGGTTTTTATATACAATACATGCATAATATGTTAGAGAAACACTGTCAATTTTGGAGGTTTCTAATGTGATGTATAAGCATTGCACCCGTGCGAAGTCGGGGCTGGTCGCTAGCTAGCCGTAGCTAGGGGGGGCATTGTGGGGCAATGCTTTACCTTTAAATCGACTATAGCTACAGCCCTGGTCGCTAGTGCTAATATAAATTGTGTTCCAAATTTCAACCAAATCCATTCAGTAGTGTTTCCGTTCGTATACATACTCACAAACTTTCGCATTTATAATATTACTTGTATAAAACATGAAGGTATAACTCACCGGCCACAAGACCTCCCAATGCAAGACAGCCTGATCCCTCAGGCCGTTGGCGGCTCGCTCGACCACCGCCAGTGAGGCGACGGCCGAGTCCCAGACGCGACGGTACACCCCATCCAATTGGACTGCGGCGAAATGTTCCGCCACTACCTCTTTGTAACGTCCGTACACTGGATCATTTATTTATTATTAGCACGACATACATCACTTACGCTAATATAATTACATTATGCAATATCATCATCATCAGCTCTAATGCGTCTCCACCGAGGAGCTCGAGCCTACCCTAGCATCGAGGGTGTTTAGACCATAGTCCACCACGCGGGCCTAGTGCGGATTGGCTTTTCAGCTTAGTACTAGCTGCCTTCGCGCAGTTTCACCCGCGTAGTTCCCGTTCACGTGGGAATTTAGACTAATAGATAGCCTATGTTGTTCCCTGATAATGTGGCTTTAAATGGTGTAATAATTTTAGATTTTTGAAATCGGCACAGTAGTTTTTGAGTTTATTCGTTACATACAAAAATACAAATCATTCCTCTTAATAATATTAGTGTTGATGAAATTAGGTCGCAAAAGTTTAAAAAATATTAAACACGATTCATTTTCATATCATGAAATGCTTTAACCTTCACTTTTACGTAAGTATACTAATTATTATCTAACGGATATACATAGGTACGTACATAATTGACATAACATAATATATCAGAATGAGATACGGTAACCACAAGGTCGGGTTATTTTCCGTTAGTTGTAAACTTAAATTGTATTGATCATTATCGAAAGATCTTAACTAATATTTTAAATGCGAAAGTAACTCTGTTTGTCTGTCTCGCTTTCACGCTCAAACTACTGAACCGATTGAAATGAAATTTGGTACACAGATAGTTCAGAGCCTGAGAAAGGACAATGGCTTCTTTTTATACCGGAAAAATGGAAGATCCCCCTAAATAATCTATATCTATACTAATATATAAAGTTGAAGTGTTTGTTTGTTCAAACACGCGCTAATCTTAGGAACTACTGATCCGATAAAAAAAAAATTTCAGTGTTAGATAGCCCATTTATCGAGGAAGGCTATATATCATTACGCTACAGACAATACGAGAGGAGCATCAATGAATAATGTAGCACGGGGGAGTGACGCTAACGAAGTTGCGCGGGTCATGGAAATTTAACTTTGTTTGTGCCATCGAGCATGTAACCAATAGAGTAGCAATAGTGAGCCATTTGTTTAGCAACGCATCAATGATTTGTCACGTATAACCGGTATAACTAACAAACCACGCTCGAACTAAAACAGTACCCGACCAATAAGAGACCTGTGTGTACGTCTAGTGCAACACTTGACCTTGAGTCGGCCAATCAGAACACAGGGGCCGGCGCAGCGTTTTGGCGTATTTTGTTTTCTAACAAAACTGTTAACAGTTCTACTCTATTGGTTACATGCTCGATGGTTTGTGCATTATTAAAAGGTGTTTCCTGTACAATATCTGTGACAATAAATTTATTTATTTATGTAAAAAAGAAAGCCGTGTTGGCTCAGTTGGGAACGCACCGACTCACGATCATGAGGGTGCCGGTTCAAATCCCTGACCTGTACCTCTGAGTTTATAAAAACTTACGTACGGATTCACACCACTGGCTTTCGGTGAAGGAAAACATCGTGAGGAAACCTGCATGCCTGAGATGTTACAATTGAAGGCATGTGAAGTCCGCCAATCCGCACTAGGCCCGCGTGGTGGACTATGGCCTTAACCCCTCGATGTTAGGGGAGGCTCGAGCTCCTCGGTGGAGACGTTTATGAGCTGTTGATGATGATGATGTAAAATAGATATACAAACCTTTATAAGCATACAATCCTTGCCCAGGTTTGTATTCCTTACGCCATATTATAACGTCTTCAGCTTCCATGTACGGCATCCAGCCGTCCACTGACTCTTCAGGATGCTGAGGATCTTTACACCTAGACAAAGACAAACATATAAATATCTATGTGTTAAACAGAGACAAACATAGTGGGCTTAGAAGTCTACTTATTCAGTTGTAAATATTTTTCAAGATTTAATAATTCAACCTTGTTTGCCCTGTTAATATCTACTACCATACCAAATTACAGCTTTGTAGTATCAAGCGTCTCTGAGTTTACCCGCGGACGGACGGACGGAAATGGCGAAACTATAAGGGTTCGTAGTTTACTACGGAACCCTAAAAAGTAACATATGTCCCAGGTTATAAGCTGTGTTCCATTTGAAGTTTCATCCAAATCCATTTTCCGAGACGCCCCTGGTGTTGCAAGCGTCCATAGGCTACGGTAACCTCTTTCCATCAGGTGGGACCTTATGTCTGTTTCCCACCTTTGTAATAAAAAAAAATCTGTAGTTTTTGCGTCAAGAGTAACAAACATACATAAATACATACTCTTTTATAATATTACTAGTGGACCCGGAAGACTTCGTTCTGCCCACCAGCGCCACCTACCGGGTCCAAATTGATGTATTATACATAAAATCCTTCCCCATGAAATACTCTTTTATTAGACAGGCAGAGGCGGTGGGGACTTAGTTTTATATATATAGATTAGGATACTCACATACAATATCGCACACCAGCATGATGTTTCTTGTCTATGACAAGCCGTTTACCGCATCCCGTACAGTATAGTGTGTTCTTGGACAACGTCTCAACGCTATCCAGATCCAGTAATAATGACTGTGGATAAATAAATAATTGTTTTTATTACTATTTAGCTTTCCTGTGGAGATTTTTTTTATGGGACTAGAAGGTCGTGATGGCTGCTACACAGGGGCGTAGCTACCGCCGTATCAATTATACGGGGCCCCGGGCTTCTTGGGCCCCAAGTGAGAAATCTTTAGCCTTCATAAGGGCCCCCAACCAATTGTTTATACGGGGCCTCGCCAAGGCACGCTACATACTGCTGTTACACCTTTATGCGGACAATAACCGCATAATGGAGATCATGTATTTGTCTCTGCTTTAATTTCTCCTTACAGTTTCATACATATGGAGTAAATATATGAAGAAAGAATGAATGAATGTGGGTTAATTAAGTAATACTCTTTATTTACAACACACAGCCTTTAAGGTTATCAGTTACACAGCTTTCTCATAAAACTCATAACTAATTAACCAGTATTTATTAATTTTTTCATATGATAAAAAATTGATTATGAAATATATATAGTATACTAGCTTCTGACCAGGTTATCTTCAATTTTCTTGGGATAAAAAAAAATGTGATAATCCAGGGTGTCAGCTAATTCTATACCAAATAATATTAAAATTGCTCCAGCTGTTTAGACATGAAGAAATAAATAAATCTATACTAATATTATAAAGAGGAAAGATTTGTTTGTTTGTTTGTAATGAATAAGCTCCGAAACTACTGGACCGATTTCAAAAATTCTTTCACCTTTGGAAAGCTACATTATCCCCGAGTAACATAGGCTATATTTTATCCCTGTATTCCCACGGGAACGAGAACTACGCGGGTAAAACCGCGCGGAGGCAGCTATAAATAATAAATAAATAAGTATCCTGGGAAATTTTTCACACACAGCCAATCTGATTCCAAACTAAGCAGAGCTTGTGATATGGTAACCGGATAGCTGATATACTACATATACTACTTTTAAATACATACTTATATAGATATTTACATCCAGAAATAACAAACATACACACACAAACAATCTCCTATAGTATTAGTGTGATTAGTTTAATATGTATATTCACTATTCACAGATGGAAATAATACTTTAAGCAATTTTATTTCATTATTAATATTTACCAATAGGTGTACATTACACACAATAAAAATAATTTTATCCTGTTTTTATTCTAAATACTGAGATAATAATATATGAATCATTAATTTATATTTTTAAATTGTCATTGTTTACAATGTTACAAACAAAGAAGACTTGTGAGATCACAATTGGTTTATTTTTAAATCTTTACAGACATTTTTGTTTACCATATATTTATAAGTCATTGAAAAGTCCTTGCAATCTTCTTTGTCATACAATAACATTAGAGTGTTTTAAGTACATTGGCTTTGTTAGAGCTTAATAATTTTTCATTAAAAGTTAACAGAAGAAAATAAAAACACTCTCATACATACATAGAGTTGTTTTGGCAAGATAATAAATAAAAGAAGCTCCACAAAGTTTTTAAATGGACCTGCATGTTTAAACATACAATTGTCACCTTTATTCACCTCAATTTCATCATCAGTTATGTTGGTGCTGCACGGAGGGGCCTCCGGTGGCTCGTCGTCATCTTCCCGAGCCTTATACGCTGCTGTCGCGGATAAAAACAATGTCCTGCGCGGGCTGAGTATCGCTTGCCTGAACTTTTGTAGCACATCCCGAACACTGCGGTCACGTCTGCACCTCCTTACCACCGTGTGAACGATAGTACTACGCGTCCATACACTCCACAGTCTCCTAACACCTAAGTCTTTGAGGATAAGTCTAAATGCTGACATACTATTCGAATCTCTTTTAGCTATCAAAGCCAAAATTTCGTCGATACGGAAACATCGCTTGGATAAAAATCGAGTGGCAATTATACGGCGATATTGTAAATTATTGTTTGCAGAGGTATTTGTAAATATAATTTGCTTAAATCTACTACATAACATCTCGTGAAGGATTGCGAAACTATTCTTCATACATAACCTCAAATTGATATGTCAATCATATTGACATTTGTTGGGCTTATTCGATAAGAGACAGTGATGTGTATGAATAATCGACTATTTAATTAGAAAGTGCACAGACTGCGTATTATATGTAGTAGTGGAATATGAATGGCCGTATGTGAAAAAAATTCCAGAATATAAATTTATATGCAGTCAAAAATCATTAATATCATATTTATATACAGTTTATATTTTCTTTTAATTTGTCATTAAAAAAATATTTTTTCTACATTCACCATACATCTTTCATTATAGTCTTGTGGATTTTGTAATGGTGTATCAAATGATACCAATTGCTATATCAATTAAGTAGATAAACACATTCATAAAAAGATATTTATGTTTTTTGGACAGCATGCACCCTTAAGTAATTTTTCAGTGCTAGCAACATTGGCTAAAACATTTTTTCTTTTCTTTCATTTCTCCGACGGACGACGAGGCGTTCGTTCGATCGTTTGTTCAACGTCATCTTTTTCCCCTGTTATGTCTGATTTCTGCGTCCCACATGCTTAGGGGTAACCGAAATAAGAAGAAATCCAAGAATCCCCGCACCAGAAGAAAAGCTCGAGCGCCGGCAGACGTAAATGTGAACTAGAAAGTGTGTGAACGGAGTCGCGAGTGTTTCGTCCGTCCGGTTCGATCTGGATTTGTGCAGATAAAACCGCAACTCGGGGTCCCTTTCCCTCGTATCCTTATATTTTGAAGTTAGGTGTTGTGCTACAGAGACTTTATTTTAATATTAAATCGTTTTTTGGTGTGTGTTTTGTGGTAAATTAGTTAAATAAACCCTATACAAAATGTCCGAAGAATCGTCAGCAGATCGCAATGTCGAAATATGGAAGATCAAGAAGCTCATCAAGAGCTTGGAAATGGCGAGGGGGTAAGTAATTCTTGGCATTATCAGACTTGAAATTAGTTTGTGTAAGTTTATAGCGTGGCTATTGGTTAGTATTTGGCCACATGATTGGGTGAAAATGCCAACGAGGCTGCGTCAGTGTCGACACATGCGCTGCTGCATGCGCGAGTTATAACCTTGCTGACACGCGATGATGAGGAATGCGCACTGCACTTCGCCTTTAGGTACTGTGTGACCTTTTGGCGATATAAATTGGTGCACGCTCATGCCGTCGATCGAAGTTATATACCCGGAAGTTGTTTACATTGAGGGACGCGCGTCCGCGGAAAATACCGCCTGAATAATTTATAACAAGCGGATATTCGCGCGGGAGTCGCATGCCAAACATGCACCCTTACAACCGAATATAATAGTCCTTAAGCTGGGGTCAATAACCCTTCGCGCGAGGGGAAGATTTAATCGAAACTTATCACGTCTCATGTGGAAACCTTTTGTTTGTATGCATTTTGAGAGATATACAACTATTTCAGTACTTTGTTTAAGGTTTTTAGTCTTTGAGTTAGTATAATACTTTACTACACTATAATTAAACTTGGCCTTATATACCTAAAACATAAATTTTACAAAATAAAACTATAAATCATAGAATTAACAACTGCTATTGATTAATCTTTGATAAAATGCTACTACTTAGAACTAGGTACATATATAAGCCTTTTACATACATTTGAATCATTTTATACTAGTGGCTCCCTGCAGTTTCACTCAGATCTTCCATTTTCCCGTGATAAAAAGTAGCCTATATCTTTTCTCATGCTCTAGACTATCTGTGTATCAAATTTCATTTAAATCAGTAGTTTTAGCGTGAAAATGAGATGGACTGAGTTACTTTCGCATTTATAATATTTGTTAGGATATGCCTAACAAATACCATGAACAGATCCCTTTAAGATCAAAATTGCTTATAGTACAGGTACTGAAATTTCAACAGAGTTGGATATGTGCCAAATATAAGTTATTGTTGTATTAACTTCACAACACCCTTCAATAACCCTATACTCAATTCTCACACTTATTTTGTACTCAATTTAAAGTCAATATTTGATTGTCTAATTCATTAAACCCCTTCTCTGAAACAGAATTCCAGTTAATCCTTAAAATTTAATATTCAATACAAAAACACACACTTATGTATATTTAAGACAAAGAAGCTTAGTCTATTAATTGAATAGGTGCAGAAAAGGTTGGATAAAGATGATAAATTAAAAACACAAAGCAAAATAAAATAAGCCTTTTGTTATGGTATTTTATTGAGTTATGCAAATAGTCCTCCACTACCTACCTCACTAAGTAAACTAACAAACAATTCAGCTTTATATATATATCTCTCTACATGTGAATCATCCCTATAAACATTAATCGTAAACACCTACATCTAAGTTACAAACTATACAAAAACTAGTAAGTAGTTATTCAGACATCTTATACAAAAGTTAACATATTTATTTATTTATTATACCAACAGGGACCCAGCTTTGCAGGAGTGCAATGCTTATACATCACATTAGAAACCTCCAAAATTGTCAGTGTTTCTCTAACATATTATGCATGTATTGTATATAAAACCTTCCTCTTGAATCACTCTTATCTATTAAAAAAAACTGCATCAAAATCTTTTGCGTAGTTGTAAAGATTTAAGAAGACATAGAGACAGACAGTGGAAAGGGACTTTGTTTTATATTATGTAGTCATAACATTAATTAAATAGTAGAGAAATAGATACTTTTGAGGTTTCTAATGTAAAACGATCAAGTAATGCTAACAAAGTTGCGCACGTCAACTAGTTAACTAATAAATAAATCATCACATTTCAGGAACGGCACATCAATGATCTCCCTCATCATCCCGCCCAAGGATCAGATATCAAGAGTATCGAAGATGTTGGCCGATGAATTTGGAACAGCCTCCAACATCAAGTCGCGCGTGAACCGCCTCTCCGTCCTAGGTGCCATCACGTCTGTACAGCATCGGCTCAAACTCTACACTAAAGGTAAATAAATAATCCAAAAACACAGCTCTAAAAAAATTTTTATTTTGTTGCCATACAAATCATTGCAAATTTTTGTTTTTAACTGCCCAGATAATGAATATATTCATGATAGTACTGAATATACTCAAGTCAATTATTATATTAAAATACAGTGTAAAAGCAACTAATCTTATATCAAAAGTATGGGTGACACCAAATTCTCATTACATCTTTTACACAATGTCAAGTAGTATAAAGTTTGCAGAATAGTTCAAATAATCAAACTTACCTATACCTTCAGAACCAATTCCTTACAAGTCAAATGTTAACTAAAGTCCTGTTTTATACTAGAAATGTCATATTTACTTAATATGCAAATAACTAAAAGGTCACCACCCACTTCTAGGCTAGCATTGCAAATAACCCACTCCCACATCCTGTTAACTTCAAAGGGCATAGGTACATGAATGTACTAGTATATTGCAGTTTATTTAGCGATTTTTTTATATATCCTCTTTAAATAATGCCGAAAAAACACTTAATCTATTATATTCTTAATATTGAAATGACATCCTTTATTAATGACTAGGTGTCACCGCGCGGTTCCACCCGCCTAGTTCCCGTTCCCGTGGGAATACAGGGATAAAATGTAACCCCTGATAATATAGCTTTCAAACAGTGAAAGAAATTTTCAAATCGGTCTTGCGGTTTCGGAGCCTATTCAATGCAAACTATCAAATCTCTACCTCTTTATATTATTAGTGTAGACTAACTAGGCCGTGTGTAAAAAATGTCCAAGTATAATCCCATTTTCTCAACAGTACCACCAAACGGGCTGGTCATCTACTGCGGCACAATAGTCACAGAGGAGGGCAAAGAGAAGAAGGTCAACATTGACTTTGAGCCGTTCAAACCTATCAACACATCACTATATCTGTGCGATAATAAGTTCCACACGGAGGCGTTGACGGCGCTACTGGCTGATGACAACAAGTTTGGCTTCATTGTCATGGATGGTAACGGTGCCCTGTTTGGTACGCTACAGGGTAATACGCGTGAGGTGAGTCCCCTTACTAGTGTGTGACTTTTGCCCGTTCAAGTATTACGTAAGCAGATTTATTACAATTGTTTACCCCCCCATCCCCCTAGTCACCAAAAGTAAGCAAAGCTCTTACCCTCTCCCCCATGTTTACATAAACATTTTGATGTCCATAGATGTCATGCCGTAGTGGCTCAGTGGAGAACGCGTCGACTCACGATCATGCATGAGGTGCTGGTTCTAAGCCCTAGCCCATACCTCTAAGTAAATTTACGGATTTCGGTGAAGGAAAACATCGTGAGGAAACCTGCATGCCCGAGATGTCACAATTAAAGGCATGTGAAGTCGCACCGCACTAGGCCCGCGTATGGACTATAGCCTACACCCCGTCGTTGTTAGTGGAGACTCGACCTCCTCAGTAGACACGTATATGAGCTGATGTTTTTTAAACTTAGCTAACAAAATTTATGATATATGACTAAGACTCCCTAAATTATTCCCTTCCACCGTGCAGCTTCACCAGCATAGTTCCTGTTCTTGTGGGAATACGGGGGGGATAAAATTCCTGTTAATTTAGCATATAGGTGTAATATTTTTTTTTAATTTGTTCGAGTAGTTTTTCAGTTTATTCCTTACACACAAAAGTACAAATATTTCCTCTTTATAACATTGCTTTTATAATACATTGCAGGTCCTACACAAGTTCACAGTAGACTTACCGAAGAAGCACGGTCGAGGTGGTCAATCCGCACTGCGTTTCGCCCGTCTACGTATGGAGAAACGTCACAATTACGTACGGAAAGTAGCCGAGGTTGCCACCCAGTTGTTTATCAGCGCAGACAGACCGAATGTTGCCGGTTTGATCTTAGCCGGTTCAGCTGACTTCAAGACTGAATTGTCCCAGTCGGATATGTTTGATCCGGTAAGTGTGTGCACTTATTTTGACTTATATAAGACCCTTATACCCTATATTTACTTGTTTATTTTTTACTAGTGCTAGTACCCAGGAGATCTTCCATTTTCCCAGGATAAAATGTAGCCTATGTCCTTTTTCACGATAAAACTACTGAACCGATTTAAATTAAATTTGGTAGGTACACAGATTGTCTAGCAAGAGTCTGAGAACAATATACCTAGTATGGTCGCAGTGATCCAAGCTCTGAGAAGACTTGAAATAGGTGCTTAAGAGCCTGAGAAACCGAGTGACACCGCAGCGAGCAACTAGTATAGAAATAAATAATTTCAAGTATTGGTTTAAATATATGTTTTTAATGAATATTTTACTTTCCCTAACACAAATTTACCCTTTCATACTCAAAATCTTTTACACTCAAATAAGGATATAACTTAACTAACTCATTCCTTTTATACTACAGCGTCTTCAAGCTAAAATCATCAAACTAGTGGACGTATCCTACGGTGGTGAGAACGGTTTCAACCAAGCCATAGAATTGGCCGCTGAGTCCCTTCAGAACGTCAAGTTTATACAGGAGAAGAAACTTATTGGAAGGTACTTCGATGAGATCTCACAGGTAAATCAATTTTTGACTTTAATCTAAAGATCCAAAGGCGTTGAACGTCATCATTGACAGACTTTGCTTTGTGGTTAGTGACCCTGACTTTTAAGCTACCTGTTCGGTTCAAATCCAGTGGCGGACTAAGCCCGTCAGACGCCTGGGGCGGCAAAGTCGAATGAGGGCTTTAAAAATATTAATAAATAAATAAATAAATAAATAAATAAATTAATAACTAGCTGCCTCCCCGCGGTTTTACCCGCGTAGTTCCCGTTCCCGTGGGAATACAGGGATAAAATATAGCCTATGTTACTCGGGGATAATGTAGCTTTCCAAAGGTGAAAGAATTTTTGAAATCGGTCCAGTAGTTTCGGAGCCTATTCATTACAAACAAACAAACAAACAAATCTTTCCTCTTTATAATATTAGTATAGATTATTAATAATTAAGAAAATATATTTGATTTGTTCATGGCCATGTATCGTCAAATACTTGTGATGAATTAACGTCATCTATACTAATATTATAAGGCAGAAGAGTTTGTTTGGTTGGTTGTTCCAATGGGCTAATCTCGGGAACTACTAGTCCGATTTGGAATATTATTTCAGTGTTAGATAGTCCATTTATCGAGGAAGGTTATGGGCTATATTTTACCCCTGTATTCCTACGGGAACGGGAACTACGCTTGTGAATCTGAACGTTGGGAGCTAGTTTATTTATATATTGACAGCCCGGTTGGCTTTGTGGTTAGTGACACTGACTTTCAAGCCGCGGGTCGTGGGTTCGAATCCCACCCAGGACAAACATTAGTATGCATGAATATGTCTGTTTGTCCTGTCTGGATGTAAATATCTATATAAGTATGTATTTAAAAGTAGTGTATGTAGTATATCAGCTATCTGGTTACCATAACACAAGCTCACTTTGATGCTTAATTTGGAATCAGATTGGCCGTGTGTGAAAAAATGTCCCAGGATTATTATTTATTTATTTAATTTGGCTATATTTTTCAGGATACGGGTAAATACTGTTTCGGGGTGGACGACACACTGCGCGCGCTCGAACTTGGTGCTGTGGAAACACTCATATGCTGGGAGAATCTTGACATTCAGAGGTAACATTTACATATATTTAATAATAAATTATAAGATCTATATATCTATACTAATATTATAAAGAGGAAAGATTTGTTTGTTTGTTTGTTTGTAATGAATAGGCTCCGAAACTACTGGACCGATTTCAAAAATTCCGTCACCTTTGGAAAGCTACATTATCCCCGAGTAACATAGGCTATATTTTATCCCTGTATTCCCACGGGAACGGGAACTACGCGGGTAAAACCGCGGGGAGGCAGCTAGTAAATTATAAAATCTATATATATAAAACACTCCGCCGCCTCTGTCTGTCAGTCTGAACGCGATGAACACAAAAACTACTTAACAGATTTTCATGCAATTACGGAGTATTTCATCGGAAGGTTTTTATGTATAATACATCAATTTGGACCCGGTAGGTGGCGCTGGTGGGCAGAACGAAGTCTGCTGGGTCCGCTAGTATTTTATATAATTTATGCTTTATTTATATATTTTCAGATACGTACTGAAATCGCACGCGACCAACCAGGAGACCATCTTGCATCTCACTCCGGAGCAGGAGAAGGACAAGTCACACTTCACCGACAAAGATGTAAGATCATACACACTTTTCTATAAAATCACCAGCCTTCCTGTGGAAACGTCAATTTTCCCAGGATAAATAGTCTATGTGTTATTCCAAAACTACTGGTCTGATAAAAAAATGAGGACGGCTATATCATCACGCTATGACGAATAGGAGCGGAGCATCAATCATAAGCCCTCGCACGAGAGCTTTTTTACCGGACGGTAGAAAAACGTTCAAATACAACAAATGCTTTCCCATGTATATGTTCACACGACAGCGTTTTTAAAACGCGACGCTTTTTTATCGAGCGGTGTTGCATTTTCAACTTTGGGCGTTGGAAATAGAGCATATTATGGTACTTGGGAATGCATTTTTTTGTGTATGAACGCATTTTTACAAAAACGTTAAAAAAAACTCGTGCAAATGAGGGCTTATGATTGATGCTCCGCTCCTATAAGTCATAGCGTCATGATAAAGCCTATATAGGGGCTAAATGTTGCAACAACAAGTGACGCTAATGTACAAATAAATAATTATCTCATTCACAGACCGGCGTGGAACTCGAGCTGGTAGAATGCCAACCTCTTCTCGAGTGGCTCGCTAACAACTACAAGTCATTTGGTGCAACACTTGAGATCATCACCGACAAGAGTCAGGAGGGAAGTCAGTTTGTACGCGGTTTCGGTGGAATTGGCGGTATGTATTATATATTAGTGTTTTTTTATACTTTACCGAACAAAATTCACGATTTATATATGGATAAGCAATAATGTGTCAACCCACAAAAAGTCGAAAACAAAGATTTTTATGATGTATCACGTATTTAACATTCTACAAAAGTGTTTCAAGTCATCTAAAACATAAAAGTACATAAAAAATGGATATATCATACAAAAAGTCGTGAATCACATTGTTAATAATATCTTAAGACGCTATTTTCTCAAAACCAATTTTATGAGGGTTAACACATTATTGCTTATCAGCATACATATAAACTAGAATATAAGGCAAGAAAACGAATTCACAAAATATTAAACACAAATAAGATAAAATCTACCGCGAGTACTTGAAAATAATCAAATTTGATCGGGTGATCATTAGAAAAAAACCTTTTTTGCCTCTAAAATTATTAAATTTCTTATTTCCAGTGTCTAGTACTAAATTGTATATTTATTTATATATTTATACTGTATTTTTATATAATCGTGTATATTTAATACTAACTAACTAATAAATTATTCTCTCCTTTCTCCCCTGCTGCTTGGACCTCGTCGGATGAACCTAAAACAATTAAACTTTGCTAAAAAACACAGGTATTTTACGATACAAGGTGGACTTTCAGTCTCTACAGTTGGACGAACCGCTCGACGACGTTGATCTAGACGATTATTAAATAAAAAAAAAAGAAAACCATAGACAAAAAGTACCATTTTAGGACCCCATTCAAAAATCACTATACATTTTTTTTTAATATTAAGACAGGACGCTTGCATAATGTTTGTTTAGACTGACATGTTTTTTCGTATTAGGCGTTGTAAACGGGCGGTTGGAACGCTGCGGTTTTGTTTATAAACAATTTTTTTTTCAGTAACATTACATGACTGACAGATTAAATACATAAAAAGCTAATGTATGAATAGAAGAATAAACAGAGAATAAAAAACGTTTTTTTTTAATTACTGTCTATATTTGTATTTCAAAAGCTTTAAAGGCTTTCAAATAGTACCGACTTAAAGTACTATTCAATAAACGCTATAACATAAATAGTACTGCAAAATTCAATGATTTATATTCAAGTAAGATATAAATATCATTGCACGTAAAAAAATATATATCTTCACACGGCCAATCTGATTCCAAACTACGCAGAACATTTACTTTGGTTACCAGATATCTAATATACTACTTTTAAATACATACTTATATAGATATTTACATCCAGACACAAAACAAACCGACATACTTATGGTGTCTCATCGAACCCGGCGACTTCAAAGTCAGGGTCACTAACCGGCCAGCAGTTAAATAACCGCTGCGTTCGAACCGTCCGTCTACAACAACGTTTTAATCTATTCCACCTATATTTACTTACGTATTTTACACTAGTTGTAATTATAATATTGTTCCCCAAATCAAGCTTTTTCAACATTTTACACGCTCATTAAGTTTAGTCTTCACAGTGTTGTATATTTTATTATTTATTATTATTAATATTATAAATGAGTTGAGTCTATTACGTGAATATAACGTGGCTATTGGAATTATTAACGAGATGGAAAACCATTCAGAACTATTGGAACGAAGTTACTTATGGGACGATGTCTTAAAACTGTCCGTAATGTAAGATTATTATTATTTATGTAGTCTTTGTGGTGGCTCAGTTAGGAACGCACTGACTTACAATCATGAGGGTGCAGGTTCAAATCCCTGGCCCGTACCTCTCCAATCCGCACTAGGCCCGCGTGGTGGACTATGGCCTAAACCCCTCGATGTTAGAGGAGGCTCGAGCTCCGAGCGTGGAGACGTATATGAGCTGATGATGAATGATATAGACTTGCGTTGTGGTACCGCTTGAAGGCAGCTAGTAAAATGTTACTAAATCGTGTGGCACCAGCGTTATAAACAAACTAAAAACTCTACTTCACATTAAATCCATCTAGGATGAATAAACCTTGCATAAAATAAATTGTCACATCAAAAAACAAAAGCAATAAGTTATAACTTAAATATCCTTAGAATGGTCGAGCATTCTTCACCCTTCTGCTTACCAAATGACAAGCCGTGGTCAGTACCGAAACTTAGGTTGAGAGCCCTCTGCGCTCACCGAAACACTCCGCGTAACGGTGTAAAAGCCATCTGAAGCTAACACCTTCTAGTCCATTAAAAAAAACTGGCGAAATAGGCCGTTCAAGTATTACGTAAGTACTATAGGGGGGGGCAGGGGGGTCTTTGCCTTGCTTATTTTGAATGCCATGGGGGGTAAGGGGGTTATTGTCTTGCTTATTTTGTATGACATGGGGGTGGGGGGTTTGGATGATGATTACGTCATCGGTAGTTATTTACCATTTTTACACATATGGCAACCCACACATTGTTTTTGCTTGAAATGGAATCGCATTTTCGGTCCCCACAAATAATGCATACGTTTAAGCACTCGCTTAGACAAATGTTTATGTAAGCGTGAGGGGAGGGGGTAAGAGCTTTGCTTACTTTTGCTGACAAGGGGAATGGGGGGTAAATAATTATAATATATCTGCTTACTTAATACTTGAACGGCCCAAAGAGCACTCAATCATACTGCAGATTCAAAATCTGAGGCTTGCTTAGCATTTACGCCACTGGTTTTCATTGATGGAAATCTGTATGTCGAGTAACATTTACAGGCATGTGCCAGTTTGCACTAGGCCCGCGTGGTGGACTATGGCCTAAACCGCCTCGTTGTTAGGGGTGGCTCGAGATCTTTGGTGGAGACGTATATGAGCTGATGATGATGATAAAGTACAGACTAACGCTCGGTTCGGAATGTTGTTTATGTTAAAAAGAATTAAAGATGGGAATAAACTGAACAATTACTCGTTTGAAAACGTAAGATTTTGTATATGTTGCATTAATAAATGTGAATTTGAAGTTTATATGCCTAAATCGCGATTGACAGGGTTTTAAATTAAGCGATCGATGTTGTATGAGAGAGAAAGATGCAGCATTTAACGAGTAAAAGAGATAGCATGATATTTGTCCGCGTGTTCTTTTTTAATAAAGTAAGCAGATAGGTGAAGGATGTATTATACAGAACCATTTATTTCAAAATATGATTAAAACAATAATAAAAATAATATTCATGTTATATATAAAATCTGTGAAAATTTTATGTTATAATCATCGTACAAAATATTATATTCTAACTAAATGATATACATATTTATATTATTGTTAAATTACATATTTATGTACCTTTACATTGGTATAGTTTGTAAACTCAGCCAAAAACCGCATGGCATTTTCCTAATACTACATAGAAATCTAAATAGTTTAGAATGGGGTTGATGAAAAACATGTTTTCAAAAGCTTGAATATGTGTCTAATGTTGAACTTAAACTAGATCAAATAAAATATGACATATAAAACCCAATTTAATATGTCTAGTGAATAATCTAGAATTTTGCTAGTTATTTTTCAAATGACACGAAGCACAGGTATCTTATTCAAGAAAGAAAACGTACTATCAAAGACAAACTCAACCCTTAACTTGGTAGGATGAAAAGAAGTATACAATTGTAAAACAAAAAAATGTGCTAGAAGTGAAACCTGCAAAATGGTTCCTATCTCGTTTTCTACCACATTAAATCTTATGGGATAATATGTCAAAATCGAAATAAATTTCAATTAATAATTGAGTTCTTTATACATTTGTGCGTCGTCAAGTTAAGGTCATTTTACGCACCCATAATAAGCCAAGAATTACTGAACTATTTAAGATTTCTATGAATGTGTATTTGTCTCATCGGATATGCCACGGCCCACGACTAAATGGGAACACATTTTTTGTGGAATTTAACCCACGCATCTTTTGTTCACATTATAGCTATGTGACCAGACGTCGACTGACGTTCATGGCGAAATTTCTAATGAGACAAAAATAGGTCTTCACAAGCACTTATAAATAGTCAGACTCTAACGCTCGGTTCGGAAAGTTGGTTTAACTGAGAAGAGCCGCCTTTAAACTCAGCAATTACTCTAAAGCAAAAATAGACAAAAATATGACCGAATTTCACGTAATAGACTCAACAAGTGATGTACCTATTCGATATTGACTTAGTATTGAGCAATAGTAATAGCCTTAGTAAATGGAACACCATAATATTGACATAAAAAGAAATATATAGAGAAAAAAAAAATAGAGCCTTTCGGATAACAACGCTAACATAACCGCTGGAACACAGTATCCTATATAAGTTTAAATTATGAAAATTACCCTGCCCCCAAGATTATATATATTTTTATACTGAAAATTCGCTGAAACGACTAAGAAAACAAAACGTGTAATTTTCATAATTTAATAGTACAAATGTAGCTTTTAAATCTCACATTATATAGTCATATATTTGCATCGAAATATTTCAATATACATTCATATTAATATAACTTTATAGTAGAAATAATGTTTACCCATATATACACCACTTTATGCGCTTTATATTTAGCCAATTTTCTGTGTCGTGCAAAATATATACAAAATCATTTATTATTAAATAATATTAAGTATTATTATTAAATATACTAATTTTTGATCATTAAAAGTTACCTGTTTAAGCAATAAATACGTTCTCTGAAAATATATAGTAATAAATCAGTCGGGGTTGGAAAGAACTAGTTATTTGAAACCAGTAAAATATACCGCAACCTTAAAACAACACTGCACTAAGTCAAAATACAATTTTTTTCGACATTGACGGAAAACCGTTTTCATTGTATGTCAAAGTGACTGCGTATATCCTTAACATTGCGCCGTTTGTTGGACATTTTTGATATTACAAATACGTTTGTCTTCGTGGTATGTGCGGCAAATTTTTCCCTATTCGTCGATATATAAAAGTCGATTTTGAGTTTTTTCGACAGATTGCAGTGATGTTCTAGGTGTGCGATATATTTATTATATAGGTATATTTATATATATTTAAAGTAGCCTACAGTTACATTGCTATAGCCATAAATAGCTTTAGATTTCAACATATAAAAGAAGATTGTCATAAATATCTTACGTTTGGAAACTCAATGCCTTCTCCGCAAATATTACATTATTTGCATAAGTGACGTTGTAGCACCGTATGTGGGATGTTTTGAAAATACGAAGAAAAATTTTCGTAGTCATGTCAAGTGAGTCCCCACTTCCCCAGCGCCGCCCTGAACCGAGGCACGGTCGAGGGACACCCTCAGCACTGTCGCTTCAACTCTCCTTCGGTTGAGAGCCTGAGGCGCTCACCGAAACACTCCGCGTAACGGTGTAAAAGCCATTTGAGGCTAACCCCATCTAGTCCATTGGGGCCGTTCAAGTATTACGTAAGCACTATGAGGGGGAGGGGGGGGTCTTTGCATTGCTTATTTTGAATGACATGGGGGGTAGGGGGGTCTGGATGATGATTACGTCATTGGTACTTATTTCCTTTTTTACACATATGGCAACCCACACATTGTCTTTGCTTAAAAACAAATCGCATTTTCGGGGATTCCAAAAAATAATGCATCCGTTTAGGCACTAGCTTAGAACAGTACCTAATTGAAAATATTTACGTAAGCATGGGGGGAGGGGTAAGAGCTTTGCTTACTTTTGCTGACACGGGGGATGGGGGGGTAAATAATTGTACTAAATCTGCTTACGTAATACTTGAACGGCCCCATTAAAAAAAAAAATTTTTTCGTAAAATACATCTAACTTTCCATGTAACTTAAAAGTTAATATATAGGGCTGTGACATACGCACGTGACGAATCTGCGTAGGAAGGTTCCGTCAATGGCTGTGACGTACCGATGTACATGACAATCTATATAAGTATATATGGGTTCTATTTTTGCTCCGGAACCCCAAAAATCGAAACAATGTTGACTCAGAATGTTATATAAATGACTGTACCGACTGTACTGACCCGTTTTTGAAACATGTTTCATTGTTGCTCCGCTCCTTTTCATCGTAGCGTGATAATATATAGCATATAGCCTTCCTATAAATGGGCTATCTAACACTGAAAGAATTGTCCAAATCGGAGCAGTAGTTCCTGAGATTTGCGAGTTCAATCAAACTCTTCTGCTTTATATATTAGTATAGATGAAGTACAAATAGAGATTAAGGTGCGTAATACTGCAAAAAGTACGAAAACCATGATTTTGGTATCAGTAGTATATATATTGTTAAAGATTGTATTTGTATCACGAAGGCTATACCCGACTGCACTTAAAAGACTAAGCTATACCACAAACAAAATGGTTGCCGTTTTAACGAATAATATGCGGCTTTTGAGAAGGCGAGTGTGCAAATGTGAGTGAGTCCCTAGTAACGCCCCGAGCAGAGGTCTGGTCCCACAAGGCTCAAAAATACAATTAGTATTCAAATAGGTCTTAACACTAAAAGACAAAACTCGATAAAGGTGGTAATGAGAAGAAAATAATAAAAACAAACTAATGATTTAGTGAAATGATGCAAAGCAGTATTAGAATGTATTAGAATTTTTTCAATAAATAATCTGCTTAAATAAACATCTTTAAAAAAAAAGGTGCCGAAAGTTTTTACGTCATTTAATAATAAAAAAAAACAAGAGATATAGTAAAATGACACAATCAAGCAAATCAGTGTTAGAATCTGTTGTTAAATAAATAATAATTTAAAAAAGTTATTATATTTATTTAAGAAGATTATATATTAAAAAAGTGTTTAAACGAAGCTGATTATAATCTGCATAAGTAAACACCTTTAAAAAATCGATTCCGTAAAAGGGTTTTTACCTACGTCATTACAAAAAGAACACAAATAAAACTAAGGACTACTGCATCGGTTTAAAACATAGCCGCTTATTACGAAGTATTTACACATAGTTTTCTGTACTAACAAATAATATAATATAAAATATAGCAACTATTAATACCATAAAGGCTGTAGGAAATATCTAAAAAAATTGTCACTAAAAAACGGTGTTCCAAAACAAGAAAAAAAATCTAAAAAATAAAGCGTTAGTTATCCGATTGGTATAAATCCTGCATGATCCATATCCATAAAACTATATGGGAAGCATACATTGTAATATGGAAAGGTGTCGTTAAGAAAAAATGAATATTTACAAAAATAACCATAGCATATTGTGTTCGCCATATTTTTTTGTCGAAATCTTTTTGGTGTACTTTAAATTCTAGTAGTTTTAAAAACAATGGATACAATTCTAGGCGAATAAGTTAATCATTTACGCCCGATGTTAATAATCTATCTCCAATCCGTAATTAAAACCAACGAGTTGTCAAAATGGACGGATAGCTTATTGGCAAGCAAAAACTATCATTTTCGAACAGATTCGATCGATCATAGATCGAAGATAGATTGATGTTAAAGCTTCACCCAGAAAATGGATTGATATATCAATCTTAGATAGCAAAAAATGGATCAGGATTGATTATTGACATCGGGCGTTAGTCATTAAAGAATTTATATAATTTTAAGATATGTTTCGTAAGGTCTAAGCGATGTCACTCGTGAGGGATGGAAATGTATGCTTTTCTGATATATAAACAAAGTTTGCAATAGAATCGTTTATTCTTTACCTAATGGTAACACCGGTTTTCTTTTCCAAATACCTAACTTAGCAAAGTTTAAAAATGGAATGTAAGTATGTGTGAGTGTTGCCCTAATTGCATGTACTTATATGATTGCCATAAAATAAAATCTCCCATCGCATATAAATAATGCCTCTACTGTAAGTTTTTGCGTGAAGCATTCGTTTGGAGCTATCGAGTGAATCTATAAGAAAAACTATTTTCATTCGAATAGTGAGCGATTGTCTCTCGCAACAATTTACACTAGAGGTAGATTACATTTTTACATTTAATATGCGTATGCCCGTTTGCCACCCTTGTGTTTTAAAAAAAAATATACCTAGTTCATATTTTTTTAAATATAATCATCAATTAATATGTCTGTTTGTTCAGTGTCTGGATGTAATTATCTATATACAGCTAGTATATCTTATGACTTTGTTCCGCCATATTTTATAAATTTGATTGATTTAAAAAAAATTTTGGATACAAACCTTGCCGTGGCTATAATAAATAGTCCTATAGTTTTGAATCTAAATCTAATACTCTTAATCTATATAAGTATGTATTTAAAAGCAGTATATAACCATATCATAAGCTCTGCTTAGTGTGGATTCAGAATGGCCGTGTGTGAAAAAGGTCCCAGGCCTTCAAATCTTTTTTCCCTACAGAATATTCCACTTTCCATTCCTTTTTTTTTCATATTTTTTACATGTCTGACATTAATGGAGAAGAGGTAACCAATACTATATGTCTCGGTGTGATTTTTTGCTTATATTTTATAAATTTTACCCGATTGTCAAAAGGGTTATCATTTACATGAGAATGCATGATTCTACTGTATTTTGTAGTTAGCAGTTTTATTTTTATACTAATATTTATTTTAACTATATTATGTGTATCTTATATATATTTTCTTGAATAGTTAAAGGTACTTTCCACAGTGTTATGTTTTTAAATAGCCTTTGTGGGGGGGGGACGTCCCGTATCGTTATCCTAACTAACACTATAAATGCAAAAGTAACTCTGTCTGTCTCGCTTTCACGCTAAAACTACTGAACCGATTAAATGAAATTTGGTACACAGATAAACACAGTCTAGAGCCTGAGAAGGGACATAGCCTAATTTTTATCACGGGAAAATGGAAGATCTCCCGGGTACGCGGATGTAACCGCAGGGCCACTAGTAATGTTATAAGTTTATTATATCACCAAATAAATATTAACACGACCAAATTAAAATGTGAACAAATATCAAATGTTTCCATACATTTCAGGTCTCCTACGCTACAAGGTGGACTTCCAATCAATGCAGTTAGACGACGAGGAGATCGACAATCTATACGACATCGATGACTACTAAACGGATGGACAGACGAACGGACGGATGGACGTAACGCCAACGTCGTTCCGGTAAAATCAACCTATCCGTAAAACAAAGTTCTATGTGACTTTGAACCCAAACCACTTTTATTGTATGTCTATAATTAGGTACCTATATTTAATAAACGGATTGTAATGTTTTAATATGTTGGTAAAAGTATCAATTTTAAACCGATAAGAAAAAGTTTGGGTAAAATATGTGCAAATCAAACTCCAAATCGCTCTTCTCTAAAGTAGGGATTTGGCAGAAAGAACTTTGTTCTACGGATAGGTCGAAATATTCTATAGTCTTACAGCAGGCGTGGTAATGGTTCGTACACACTCGACCTGTGTGACCGAATTTGGCCGAAAATTTACTAATACCGAATCGATATAGTTTTTTTTGCTATTTTGACATAAAAAAAATTTTTTCACTTCTTTGTTAATGGCAAATTTAGTGTTGTACTTAAATAAATTGGCAGACCGGTTGGCTTTGTGGTTAGCGATTTTGACTATCAATCAGACGGTCGACGGTTCAAAGCCCACACAGGACAAACATTTTTATGCAAGAATATGTCTGTTTGTTCTGTCTGGACGTAATTATCTATTTGACAATGGTTCCATAGCACGAGCTCTGCTTACTTTGGAATTAGATTGGCCGTGTGTGAAAAATGTCCCAGGATATTGATTTATTTTATTTGTTGTCAAAATAGCGGATTGACTCGAAAGTATGGGCTTAATATATTACTTGTATGATCGAAATGCTAGTGAGATTGGAGCGTGTCTGAGGCTCATACATTTAATTAGATATACCTATATTTCTACGAGCGAAGTACTTGTAGTAATAATTAAAATGTACATAGTATTTTATATATGATACGTCACAAAACATTTGGGTGCCAGAACCGCAACAGGCCTTTTAAAATGAAATAAAAATAACTAATTTCACAGTTGAAATTTGGTTTAAATTATAATTTGTAAATAGGGAGGGATGGTAACATTGAAACCGTAAATAATTTATTCATAACATAACAATCCAGAACAACACTGCACTAAGTCAAAATAGATTTTTTGACGTGACAACGTCTTATAATTCGATAGAGCCGGCTGCACGCACGATGACTCATGCGGCGTTACCTCGCTCTGAGGCGTTCCATGTGGCGGCTTGAAGTGCAAGCGAGAGCGCGGAACGAGCGACAAAGAAGCACAATCGGCCTTTGCGTTCGGCAGCGTTCGACATCCGTCTCTCTCCTACTCGCTCACTCAAGAGCGATGCAAGACGTTGTCACGTTCAACTATCGTCAGTAAACCGACTTTACAGACAACCAATTTTTTTCGGAATTGACGGAAAGCCGTTCTCATGTATGTCAAAGTGACTGCGTATATCCTTAACATTGCGCCGTTTGTTGGACATTTTTGATATTACAAATACGTTTGTCTTCGTGGTATGTGCGGCAAATTTTTGCCTATTCGTCGATATATAAAAGTCGATTAGGATATTGATCATCAGCTCATAAACGTCTCCACGCTCGGAGCTCGAGCCTCCCCTAACAACGAGAGGGTGTAGGCCATAGTCCACTACGCGGGCCTAGTGCGGATTGGCGGATTTCACAAGCCTTTTATTGTGTTTTTTGATATTTTTTCGACATAATACAGTGTTGTTCTGGGTGTGACGTGTTAGGTTATCGAATTTAGGCTAATGACTAACCGATTTTACTTTAATTATGCTGTCAAACAAGTTATCAGTATTGCCATTATATTTCACGTGTATTTTATTGGTACGTTTGAAATGAGGCTGTAAACACCGCCGGCCGGATTCGGTCAAACCACACTAGTGTGATTGAACCATTATTTTTGTATTAAAATCTTGTGTTTTATAAAAAAAAAGGTATATTTAAATATTGTTTATAAACACAATTCTCGCTGGATATCACATAAGTCTGTATAGAATACGCATTTTAAATTAATTAACATTTTTATTTGGAACTTTGCCCTCAATTGTTGTTTGTTTGTCGAATTATCATGAACTTGACTGAGTTATGTACGGATGCGGCAATTTTCCAAATTACAATGTGTTTATTTACCGTTATTGTTTAAATATTAAAAGTAGAAGGAAAAAAAACAACCAAGAAATAAGACAACATATTATTGTATTTTTTTTCTCTCTCATATAAAATAGATTTTAAATATGTATTTAGTTAATAACACTTACGTTTTTAAACCAATTTTTCTTTGTTATATTGATTGAATATGTAAAAAAATTAAATGATGGTTACGGCTTTGTCACTGTGTATTTTTTTTTGTTGTGTAACGTTGCTGTTGGTTTGGCATCACATATAATTTGGGGTCGTTCTTCATACTATTATTTTTCATAGAAAATTTGTGACAAAAATTCTCAAACGAGTTTTTTTAAGCAACGAATTGTATGTTTATTTTACTAAGATAACTAAAATTTTCATGATTTTTTATATAATGGATATGTTATATAGAATAATGTATTACCAAATTACAGTATTTATTTCTATGACTTATGTTATCTATATTTAAAGAAACAACCATATATCGTGTACGTCACTAATGTCAAAAGAATTGAAATGTCACTTAATATTTCGAAGGTAGATAGATATACTATTACCGTATAATCTCCATCGTATATTTTCAAACACCCTGACACTGGCAGAATTGTGTATATTAAGCCCTCATTCGAGTTTTTTTACCGGACGTTAAAAAAGCGTTCAAACACAACAAATGCATTTCCAAGTACCATAATATGCTCTATTTCCAACGTCCAAAGTAGAAAATGCAACACCGCTCGATAAAAAGCGTCGCGTTTTAATAACGCTGTCGTGTGAACATATACATGGGAATGCATTTGTTGTATTTGCAAGCTTTTTTAACGTACGTTAAAATAGGGCTAATACATCTGGTGCCATTAATAAGGAAAAGAAGAAGGTGTAAGAACGATCCCATATATTTTTTTTATTAAATTGCGACATCAACAAGTGCAATTTACTTACATATTAATTAATTTTGCAATTTTATTGCCTACACATATGTATTTATTATTAAACTCAATAAAATGTAAATAAAGCTTCATGTTGTTTTACTATGAACCCAAAATACTACAACAACTTTCTAATGCTATAAAAGGTGTTAATTTCAAAAGTATCTTTATTAGGGCAAGCTTTTTTAATTTACATCTTAAAATATGATGTTAAAGAATGAGGTAATATGAGAAAACTATAGTACATCTTTCTTTATCATATACTAGCTGCCTCCGCGCGGTTTTACCCGCGTAGTTCCCGTTCCCGTGGGAATACAGGTATAAAATATAGCCTATGTTACTCGGGGATAATGTAGCTTTCCAAAGGTGAAAGAATTTTTGAAATCGGTCCAGTAGTTTCGGAGCCTATTCGTTACAAACAAATCTTTCCTCTTTATAATATTAGTATAGACATATCAATAATTTCATTCGCTGAAGAGAACGTTAATATGTTAGATACATTTAACAAGTCGCTACATTTCAGGCAAAAACACATATTATACTTTGAAATGATTTAGGTGTTTAGTTGATCATAGTACAAAAATATATCTTAATTTTAGTTTTTCTAATACGAGTAAAGAATATACGGGAAACCGGAACACGACACTTCTAAGTATAAAATAATAAATGTTAAGAAGGTCAGTATTTTTTTTGTAAAATTATGAAGTCTACAGATCTATCGTATCGTATCTCATATTGTAAGCTTCTAAAATATAACAAAAAATCAAATAACTCGTGATTGTTTTGTTTAAACTTTATTATCTTAGTTTTATCATAAGTACTTTTTAGGTATTAAGTTGCTTATATTATTTTTACTACCCATTTATACCTAAACTAGATGAATCAACTTTTGTTACATAATAATATAATAGGGTAGGTGCAAACAAAGACTGCAGATTTATCATTACTCGAGCGTTTAAAAAAATACAGTTCAAAGTTATTTAGATTACTATTTCGTCAATTTCAACTAAAACCTTCGTAGTATTTACGTTACGGTTTTGCTTTAAAATAACAGTTTTTAAGAGTATTATACATAGTCAGCTGACCCGGCGAAGTTTGTTGATTGATTTTTGGATACGAACCTTGCCCTGGCTATAACGAACACAAAAAAAGAATTAGCGATATCGGTCCAGCCGCTCTGAAGTTATGCATATATACCTATGGATTTCGCAGAATAACTTTTATATAGGCTAGACTATCGGTGTACCAAATTGCATTTACTTAAATGGGTTCCATAGCTTTAGCGCGAAGCGATACCTCTGTAACTCTGTCAGAGTTACTTTCGCATTTATAATATTAGTTAGGTATTTTATTTTATTTATTACTAGCTGCCTCCGCCCGCGTAGTTCCCGGTCCCGTGGGAATACAGGTATAAAATATAGCCTATGTTACTCAGTGATAATGTAGCTAATGAAAAAATAATTATTAAAATCGGTCCAGTACTTTTTGAGTTTATTCGTTACATACAAAAATACAAATCTTTCCTCTTTATAATATTAGTGTAGATTACAGGTTCAAAATAACAATAAGATAATTATTACATTTGCAGTAGCATTTGAAAAAACACAAAGGTTTGTGACAAATTGACTAAAACACACAACACACTGTTAAAAAAAACATGTATAAAAAGCGCAGTGCGGTTGCGTTTTCCGGTGCAAGTGTACCACTGGCCTAAGAACGAATAGCCAAAAATTTTCCGCTAGCCGCGGCCTCCGTCTAAACAACAAGCGGAAAAAAACTCAAATGGTCGATGTACAAAAACACTAATGTGACGCAACCCACCAACCACGGTTTCGAATCGAAAGTCGCGAGATTATTTACTTTTTATTCGATTTACGTTTCAGGGCCGCGTAGCCATTTTTTTCTGTTTGTTTGATATTGTTACGATCGATGTAACTAACTCAAAACCGATTGGCCAACCCATATTTTTGTTTGTAATTTTTGTTCGAAGATTTTCTATTTTGCTTGCAAAATGTCGATGCAGCTGAAGAATTTTATGTGATCGTGAGGTAGAATAGATTTATGCAACATGGATTTACCTACATATTATTATAAATAAATAAACGTACCTATAGGCAGTGACGGATTAAGACTACTTGATGCCTTAAGTAATGCACGCCTGTGGGCCCACATATCCTTGTTTCAACTAGAATCGGTCTTTAAACCTAGTTTTTTGTAAATTAGGTTATGAGATCTAACGTACCTTAGAGATGGAAGAGGTGCGACAATAATAAATCATTATAAAATTTTTTGGTGCCCCCCAGACGTGATGCCCTAGGCAATTGCTTGATGTGTTTAAGGGTTAATCCATTACTGCCTATAGGTTCTTAAGAGGTTACCAACGGTTTCGTGGGATCTGACTTTGCTGATTAAAGTTTAAATTTTTTACTCGTAAATTTTCCCAGACATTTTGAAATGTTATCCAAATTTTTAGATTGTTCGATCTGGCAACCCTAAATATAAGAATTCGGTTCAGTCTTCTGCGCTCCGAAACTCCACGTACGGGTGTAAAAGCCTTCTGAGGCTAACACCATCTACCTAGTCCATTAAAAAGAATTTTATAGGACAACAGTCCAATGAGAAGAAATGCCTACTGCTTTCATACTTTTTAGTAAGTAGGTACCTACTTACAATATCTGGAACGTAAACCAGATATTAAATGGAGATGGAATAAAACAACTGAAAGGTAGAATATAAAATATATTTATTTAGAAGATAAAATATTAGTTAAAGCAATGAAATGAAATATAAAAAATTATTAATTCAAATGAACCTAACAATTAAGTTTACATTATGTTCATACTTTTTAGTTAATATCATTTGTACTTACATATTTTTCATATTTAACGATTTCTTCGAAGGTATTTATTTTAACATTGTTTTTCTGAATACATATGTTTTATTGTTCTAAAAACAAACCCAGATCTAAATGTTTACCAATCTATTATTTTTTTTTGTTTTTATTTTAGTTGTAATTTGTTTTATGTATCTAAATAAATCAACAAATGACCGTGACGCGTAATTCCAGTGTCCGAAGGGCTCCCACACAAAACTGCGATGCGATGCGAATTCGCAACGTTCGCATTCTCCCTCTTACATCCGTAGAGGGAGAATGCGAGGGATGTAGAGGGAGCTCGCAGATTTTTGCAATGCGACGTCGCATCGCAGTTTTGTGTACAAGCCCGAAAGTCAGCCGGATGATAGGTACTTATTAGAGCTCCAGAAGTATTATAGAACCACCGTATCCAACTGAGAAGAAGTCTAGAACTGAGCCAACTTGACCGAGGCCCGAATATGAAGTTGGTGTCTGAAAATAATAAACTTTACATTATTCATCATCATCATCATCATCAACAGCTCATATACGTCTCCACCGAGGAGCTCGAGCCTCCCCTAACATCGAGGGGGTTTAGGCCATAGTCCACCACGCGGGCCTAGTGCGGATTGGCGGACTTCACATGCCTTTAATTGTGACATCTCAGGCATGCAGGTTTCCTCACGATGTTTTCCTTCACCGAAGCCAGTGGTGTGAATCCGTACGTAAGTTTTTATAAACTCAGAGGTACGGGTCAGGGATTTGAACCGGCACCCTCATGATCGTGAGTCGGTGCGTTCCCAACTGAGCCACCACGGCTCGGCTCTAATAATTACATTATTATTATTTATTAATTTGAAATTTATGGTATCTATCTAGCTAGGCACACTTGTGGATCTTAAATTTTCCCGGGTAGTACCAAATGTGTTACCTATTTTAGATCATATTCTAACTGCGAAATTTCATCGCGATCCCTTCAGCCGTCTTGGCGTGAAAGAGTACCTAAGTTAAAGATCCCCCAAAAAACGGGTGAAACCGCGAGGCCGAATCTAGTATGATCATTCAGTCATGTCGGTTTCCTATTACTATGATATTAAAAAGAGGAATGATTTGATTTTTTGTTCGTTTGTTATGAATAGGCTCCGAAACTACTGGACCGATCTGAAATTATTTCACCAAGAGAAAGCCACGTCATTTTATGGGCTATATTTTATCCCCTTTTGCTAAGGGAACAGGAACTACGCAGGTGAACCCGCTCAGAGGCAGGTAATTTTTTTTTATATTTCTGTTACCAATTTATAGATTTGAACCTGCAGTCTGCACCCTCATGATCGTGTCTCGGTATCCATCCGACAACTTATCAAGTCACCGTGGTAAGATGTGCTCACACATTCCTATATCTATTGCAAAATAAAACAAACAAAGATCGACGAAAGCGCCGCTCGACTTTCTAATAAAAATGCATGACACATCAAAAAATATCTATAAGGTCGGTTTACACTACATGGACGAAATTCTATCTTATACATAACTAGCTGCCACCCCGCGGTTTCACCCGCGTAGTTCCCGTTCCCGTGATCACAGGGGTATCAAAAATATATAGTAGCCGATTCTCATACCTACTGAATATGGATATAAAATTTCATAAAAATCGGTCAAGTCGTTTCGGAGAAGTATGGTTACTAACATTGTGACACGAGAATTTTATAAGATTTTTTCCCACACGGTCAATCCGATGCCATACCAAGCAGAGCTCGTGCTATGGTAACCAGATAGCTGATATACTACATAATACTATTTTAAAATACATATTTATATAAATATTCACATCCAGACACAGATCAAACAAACATATTCATGTAAACAAATGTTTGTCCTGGTGGGATTCGAACCCACAACCGGCGTCTTTAAAATAAGGGTCACTAACCACAAAGCCGGTCTGTCAAAATTAATCCCTATTTCCCTTGGTCACGCCATAACTTGAGTAAGACTAAACTGATTTGGTTCCTTTTGATCTTCAAATGTTTGTAATAGTCCATTCCAAACTATGTTTTTGTGGAAAAATATTAAAGTTACGTATCCCGGGAAGGTGAGGGAAACCGTGAGGCGATAGTCTATACTAACCTATAAAATTCTCGTGTCACAATGTTAGTTACCATACTCCTCCAAAACGGCTTGATCGATTTTTATGAAAATTATATGCATATTAGTAAGTAGGTCTGAGAATCGGCTACTATCTAATTCTTATACCCCTAAGTGATGACGGGTCAAACTGCGGGGCGACAGCTAGTCTTAATATATATAAATCTCGTGTCACAATGTTTGTCCTCAATGGACTCCTAAACCACTTAACCGATTATAATAAAATTCGCACACCATGTGCAGTTCGATCCAACTTGAGAGATAGGATAGCTTACATATACTTGGACCCGGTAGGTGGCGCTGGTGGGCAGAACGAAGTCTGCCTGGTCCACTAGTAATATTATAAAGACAAAATATTTGATTATTTGTTTGGTATATGCTTCGAAACTACTGGACCGATCTGAATAATTCTTTCACATAAGAAAGCTACCTTATTTGCGAGTATCATAGGCTATATTTTATCCCTGTATTCTTACAAGAATGGGAACTACGCGGATGAAAGCGCGCGGAAACAGCTAGTGGTACTTAATATGTATTATAAAGACGAAATATTTAATTTTTGTTTGTTATGAATAGGCTCAAAAACTACTGGACGGATTTGAATATTTCCTTTCACTAGTCTACGTTATTTGTGTCATAGAGTATATTTTATACTTGTATTCCTACGAGAATGGGAACTACGCGAGTAAAACAGGGGCGGAAGCTATATAAGATAACGATTATTATGTTATATTTATTTAGGTATATTACTTTATTCAATAGTTAGAAAGACATGGATTTAGTTTCTAAATTTGTGAAATTTTGTTTATTTATGTCTGTATGTATGTATAATTTTTTTAAAAGCTTTAAAGTAGAGTATCATAATAGAAAAAAATACATTATAAAATTTGTACCTAATAATAGACGATTTCTAGATTGCTAAATTATACGTTCGGTAACATAGAGGATATGTTTTTTTTATAAAATAGCATATCCATTAAATAAATTATAAATATGACCATTTCTTATAATGTACAAAATATATTATTTTAGTTGGCAACACTTTGGTAACGCGACTCCATTATTATTAAAATACTAGTTGCCGCCCCGCGGTTTTACCCGCGTAGTTCCCGTTTCCATGATCACTTAGAGGTATGAAAAATAGATGTTGCCCGATTCTCAGACCTACTGAATATGCACACAAAATTTCGTAAAAATCGGTCAAGCCGTTTCGGAGGAGTTTAATCACAAACACTGCGATACGAGAATTTTATATATTAGATTAATTAACCTCAGATTTTAATTATCGAATCATCCCCAGTACCTACCATATATAATATATTTCCCTTGCATTCCCGGGGGATCTTCAATTTTCCAGGGATAGAAAGTAGCCTATGTGTTGTTCCTCAATATATTCTAACTCTGTGCCAAATTTCAAGCAGATTCCTTCAGCCGTTTTGGCGTGAATGAGTAACAAACATCTATTCATCCATCTATACTCACAAAGTTTTGCATTTATAAAGTTAGTAGGATTTCAAAATTCGGCGTGAGGCAAATCACCATCTTTAGGAATAGAAGAATTTTTTTAATATAACTTTTAGGTTTCTAAGGTAAGTTAAGCATGCAAAGGCTCGGACCTTGAACCCTAAGCTCCGTAAAGCACTTAGGCAGTTATAAAACACTAAAAAACATAAATATAATAGTGATGCATCTGCCCATAATACGATTTATCTATCCATTGACTCAAACCACTGTTCACAATTCAAATAATATTTAAAGTCGTTAAACAAAGTCATAATCGTACAAAATTTGTATATAAACTACACACAATCCGGTTCCAAAGTTGACCAGCACATATAAATTACATATTAATGAGTTGTGTCTAAAAATAGCATCAAAAATATCTTGCTTTCTAAATTTGGCTCGCTATTACGTCACTCAACGGTATCAAATACTTACCTGGGTGTAAAAAACGCGTATAAAAAGATATTGATAAAAAAACCGGTTTCGAACCGTTTACTTTGCTCGCCACTCGTCTGTTGTTGAGCAATAATTGTGCGCTTATCTTTTGTACTTACGTACTTCATAGTCATTTACATTTTTTTCTTAATTTTATTTTTTTATATTTTTTTTATACGGAACTAAGCTGTCGAAATTAAAAGTCCGTTTTGAGATGAGTGTCATTTTGTCGCGCTATGGTTGTCTCTTTGGTACATAGATATTATATTTTATGTTAAAAAGGACATTTTATATATGGACAAATTTAGAGAAATTCTTACACCCAAAACAAGTCCGTTTCACCATTTTTATATAGATGCTCATAAAAAATCCTAAGCTTCATATAGGTACTTATATTTTTAATAAATTAGTCCTTTGATCTTGTCATTATTCCATCAAAATAAGCGTAAAAACTTATTCCAAATCTAAATTGAACTCAATTGCCCACTAATAAGAATCAATTTGGTGAGACGCTAACAATTTGTGACGTCAGCAGTTTTTTCGCCTTGGCAACTCAATATGTTAGAGTTAATTATTTTTTTGGGTTTTTTGGATCCTGTTTATATTTTTTGCGTGACATTAGGGTATTTGGTATATCTTAAATCATTTTGTTGTTCAAACCAGTTTCAATTCAAGGACTATTAACCTAGGCTGCCCCTTACATATCGAAATTTATAGGAACAGTGGATTATATGATTTATTGCGATTACGCAAGTTCCATTTTAGTTTAACGTGATCGTCGTTTTAAATTATTAAATCCTAAATTTAAAAGACAAGTTTAAAATTCTGAATTAATTATACCTAAGATGGTCATTAGTTAAGTTCCGAAAAAAGATAATTTAACTTACAGAATTATTTTTATGGACTTAGTGCTGGATCAAGCAAGCGCAGGGGGCCCCTAGGAAATATATATATTTTTTTTTTTTCTTAAGAATCCCTATGTGAGAGAGATTCATCTTATTCCTCCAACATTATCGGAGTTTGTTAGCTTGATTTTTAATAATTGTCCAATTTTAATTGTAATTCTTATTTAGCTCTAGGAAATATTATAGAGAGACTCTGATGTGGTGGTAAAGAAACTCAAAATGTCACTCTCAGGGGAAGATGTATGAATATCGAACCGCGGGGCCCCCTTATGGCCGGCGCCCGTAGCATTTGCTACTCCTGCGTGGTTAATCCGGCACTGAATGGACTAGAAGGTGGACTTCGTACCGTGCAATCCATGGGGAAAGATACAAATATGAAATAATTAACCCTAATATCAACTAATATGTACTATAAATGGCAAAGTAACTCTGTCTCGCTTTCACGCAAAGACTACAAAACGGATTTAAATAAAATTTTGTATACAGATAATCTAGAGTTTAAGAAAGGACATAGGCTACATTTTATCGCGGGAAAATTGAAGATCCCCGGGAAACGTGGGTGAAACCGCGGGGCGCCATTAGTGTCCAATAAATCAAATCTAGAAAATTGAAGATCGCCCGAATACGCGGGATAAACCGCGGGGCGCCACTAGTTTCCAATATCTAAAGTTAAGGTAATATTAATCAAATCTGAGACATTATAATACACATAATAACAGTAGACAACCTATCCTGTTACGTATATTAACCGCCATATTCTAAAAATAGCTTTATGTAAAATCATGGCGTAAAATATGAAAACCTCAAACCATATCGCTACGTAATATATGTAACGTCGATGGATCAAACACTAAATATCCAATAAAACTTGACCCCTATTTACTAGTCTTTTAAATGAAACCATAGGTCATAATATCTTGGTTGTGTCTAGAAAATAGCTAGTTTAGTTTGACCTCTGGTGTAATGTAAAATTTTTTGTATAGGGGGTCTCTGTTATTTGGACAGAATAGACGGGACGCGGCTTAAATGTATAGGGGAAAAGGCAATTTTAATCAAATTCAAAATGAGAACTATCTTTTTTTTATTTTTTTTAGTTTATTATTATACTCTGTGATAGTTATTCTGTTAGTAAGATGTATTCTTAATACTGCCAGCGTCTGGTTTAGTAGTAATGTAAGTATATTTGTATACTGAAGTAATATCGGGGTCGGATTTAAAATGAGAAGAACTCGTGAGAAACTTATATAATTATCCTAATGCTAATATAGAAACTAGTAAATTATTTTTCAACTTTTAAGTAAGTATATTATGTTAATAAGCATGGCTTTGACATTTAAATAAACTTATCTGTGGCTGTTAATATATTTAATTTTAGAAGTTAAATTTAGGCGCGTAAAATGACAACACAAATTATTTTATGTCTCTAAGTAGGTACGTGGATATTTTCGTTATTAATTTAAGGTATTCAAAAAAGTACCTATATCCAAAGGCTACTTAATTTGCTGGCTGAAAATGTTACCAGTTAAAATATAGAAGATTTTTTTATAACTACATTTTTTTCATAAGTCGTTTCGTCCGACCTCCTTGGCAGGCTAGAGGGGATTTTTGAGGGGTGTGGGGAAGCGGGGAGGGAGGGTTGGTTGTAAAAAATTTTATATCTTTGCGTCTGCGTGGACGTAAGAAAGCAAAAAAAAAAATTCAAATCGATACTAGCCCTGAGAAAAATTTGAAACCTACCATGTAGACGCCGTTATGACGTCATATATTTTACTTAGGATATTTACTTACTGCAGTACTTTTTTGTGTTCGTTCAAACTTGGATCAAAGAAAAGTTTTGTTGCAAACGGAGTTTAGTGAGCAATGGCTCAACCGTTAGAGAGTTGTGACCGTTGGGTCGCGGGTTGTTACCTAATTATTTTATTCTTTCCCTTCACCTTCAGGTCACTTGGACAGTTTAAAATCCGTTATTTTAGTAGAATACTTTAGTTAATATGAAACAACATAACCTACGCAATATTATTGTTACGTATTTTTACTTTTTGGAACGATTTTATCAGTAATTTATACATGACCTAAATTATTGGAACTTGACTTTTAAACCGTATTCAAAATGAGGTCGTTCTTGATTTTGAGCTAATTTTTATTTATTCAGTACACCGATCGTAAGATTTATTGTATTTCAAAAAATTAACACCATCTTTTCAGTAATTAAGTAAGAACTGAAAAAATATTAGGTACCCCGTACCTACTATTTTTTCAATAGAGGCCGGTGCATTGACCTTCAAATCCCATAGACTTTTCAAGTTATGACACCGTATCTTACAACTGAAATACTATTGCCAGTACATAGATACAATATACCTACATATCCTAACTTTGTCTATTATATCTGACAAGTTAATTACTTTTTAAATTAGAAAATTAAAATCAATATCGACCAAAGTAATTGTGGATGTAAAACAAAACCGCTAGCGTACAGGACGGAAGGCTGGTCATAAAAATGAAAATATAAAAAAAGTTCGGTCACTGGCTGTAAAACGAAGGAGGCTACGCCACGCCTGGGAGATTCAAGGAATAAAAAAAGAAAAAAATAAAAATGCCGTAAAAAGGCATTGGCGGGGTAATAGAAGCGCGGGGGCGCGCGGGGAGGGCTGTTCCTCGAACTTCCCACCGCGCCATTTCGAAAATCGATCACGCGGCGCGTGTGTGGACCGTTTTGGATTTCAAACTGAACTACATAAAATTCTACAAACTTTATGTTTAAGTGATAATGAGCCTTAAAGTTTTCCACATACGACTCATTTCAGGATGTATGCGAAACATCAATGTGTGTGTGACCCACACACTCGCGTTTGAGATACCAAAATATTAATGGTGGCCTCGTCCCGCCAAAATAGATTTTTTGTGCTCGAGTATTTCGATAAAAGTAAAGAATGAGAGGGCTAACCTTTTTTTGGATATTTTCGACGGAAACCCTATTTTGTTTACTCTGTTAGAATAGGTAGGTATTTAAATGAAAGTGAGTGTTTTTTATTGGACACAATCTAAGTATCTAGATAATAAATGCTAACAAGGCAGTTAACGGTATATAAGTTTGATAAAAACACTAGACAAGCGAAAGGGCAGTGTGAAAGGGCCGTCCGAGCGCGTGCAAAGAATAAGTAATTAGGTGTTAATAAAAGTAATAAGTCAACCATAAACATTTTTTTAGAAACATAATCATTTAATTATTAAGTCTAATGATACGTAGCTTTTTATTGTAACTATAAACTAGCTTTGAAGAATAAAACGATGAATTATTTAATACTAGTATCGAAAAATAATACCAACCTCTTTTATTTTTAATAAGTTCAAAAACTCGACACTGGCACAGTCGCAGTGGTTAATCTCGAAAACAAAATAGTTTCAATTAAAAAGGGAACAAAAGTTCATTGCCCTTCCTTAGCTTCTGCCATCTGTACGTGCAGGCCTACGTTAAATTGAGCAGATGACTTGACTTATAAATTTTATTATTTTGATGAGTTGTGAATGAACGGTTTGTGGTTTGATACCTTGACTGCAATCCTACGGGACTAGAATCGATTCTAAACGAATAACTTTATCTACTTACCGTCTTTATGTAATAGTAATCTAGTTTTATAGAGTACTAGCTGCCGCCCCGTGGTTTCACCCGCGTAGTTCCCGTTCCCGTGGGAATACAGGGATAAAATATAGCCTATGTTACTCGGGGATAATGTAGCTTTCCAAAGGTGAAAGAATTATTGAAATCGGTCCAGTAGTTTCGGAGCCTATTCATTACAAACAAACAAATCTTTCCTCTTTATAATATTAGTATAGAAGTATAGATGTCAACTTAAAGCCAGCTTATTAATCTTAAACTAAAATTATAAATGCGAAAGTTTGTATGGGTTTGTTATACTCCCTCATATCAGAAAGACTAGAGGGATTTAGATGAAATTTGGGCTTTGGCACAGATAGAATATGTTCTGGAATATTAAAAGTAGGTACCTGACTATTTACAGCCAAACTTTAAACAGCTCTACTGTAAAGTTAGTCTGATGTCGCTTGGATAATTTTTCCTTTCCAGGGTCGATATACAAAAGAAGGAAAAAATCGTTCATCAAGTTGGTGACACGAGATTTATGTAGGTATGTTATAGGTATGTAACTAGGTACTACATAGTTGGACCCGCGCAATTTCGTTACTGTCACTTGCCCGTTTTTTTGAAAAATTTTATCGATGCTCCGCTCCTATTAGTCGTAGCGTGATGATATATAGCCTATAGCCTTCCTCGATAAATGGTCTATCGTACACTGAAATAATTTATCAAAGTAAAGCAACTTTCAGAACCAAGTATGTGATTGTTCATTTATAAAGGCCTATTTGAATAAAATATATTTAGATTTTTTTTTATTTTGGACCAGTAGTTCCTGAGATTAGCGCGTTCAAGCAACCAAACTCTTCAGCTTTATATATTAGTATAGATAGAGATATTATAATATTCCTATGATAATAGCTTAAAACTTATTCATATAATGTTATCGTTAAGTTCCACAATTGCCAGCAAACGCGTTTAAAGAGAAAGGTGGGAAAATTCCGTTGCATATTACTTAGATTATATTACATTAAAGCTCATGTTCACTTTAAATCTGATCTTTATATGGTAAATGACCCAATGGTGGCCAGTTTAAGAAAAAAAAACTGGTTTTTGTGAAATATTACCAAAATTGTAAAAGTTTCAGCACTGAATATAGTGAAACTGTAAAGTCCAGTCCTTATTTAATATTTGTAATATATTGCGCGTGAGATACGGCCAAGCTGAATTCAATTAATTTAACAAATAAAAGTTGTAGTTTTGTGACCCAGTCTTGGACAGGGAAATTCCATTAATGGATATCCCAGTCTTAGTCTAAGTTTATCTTTATTTTATGGCTAACACATTAAACAAAACTAATTTTGATTTTAATTAAGCAATAATATTTTACAAGTGAAACTTCCTGCTCACCGCCTTAACGATTTCCTTAAGAAAAGCCGTCGTTGTCAATTTCAAATCACCTTACACTTTGTGTTCGCGCAAATTTGTACATGTAACTGACTGAATTCAATAAAACGTTAAACTTAGATAGTTCGATGTCTAAAGTCTATGTCACAGTGATCCCAATGTAAAAACATTCGCTCATGTCCGAATTCTAGATGTTTCTTTCAATTTTTGGCCATTACTGGTACCGTGACCACGACTGGTACACTTACGATATATATAAAATTCTCGTGTCACAATGTTAGTTTATAGTTACCATACTCCTACCATATTCAGTAGGTCTGAGAATCGGCGGGAACAGACATATTCATGCATACAAATGTTTGTCCTTCCTGGGATTTGAACCCACGACAGGCGGCTTGAAAGTCAGGTTCACTAACTACAAAGCCAACCGACTGTCAATCGTATTCATCGCGTCTAAACGGCAGGAGCGATTTTAATCAAATTTGATATGTAGTTAGCTGACACCCTGGATTAACGCATAGGCTAAATTTTATCCCGGCAAAATGGAAGATCCCCCGGGAACTCGGGTGAACCACGGGGCAGAAGCTAGTAGTTATATAAACCGTACTGAGACGAGATCAAAAAGGATACAAACAATCGGACTAATCATAGGCTTATGCAAACTTGTAACTGGATTTGTTTTAATACCTAAATGTCAAAATTAATGAATGGAATGACGATTATATATCTATTACTAGCGGACCCGGCAGACTTCGTTCTGCCCACCAGCGCCACCTACTGGGTCCAAATTGATGTATTATACATAAAACCTTCCCCATGAAATACTCCGTAATTTGGTGAAAGCCGCATGAAAATCTGTTCAGTAGTTTTTGTGTTCATCGCGTTCAGACAGACAGAGGCGGCGGGGACTTTGGTTTATATATATGTATAGATAAGACATCAATTTTTAAATTTGGAGACGACTTTTGTAGTGTAACTTAAGTGTAACTTCTTTCAAGATAAAATTTAAGTCCTTCCTAGTTTTATATCAACAAAATCTTCCCATTGGTAGCCGAACTGCTCCTTCTTATCTATAGTAAATACATTTATTATTATCTTTATACGCCATCTATTTTTTCTTTATTTTTTATTTTTTTTGTGTTCCACAACACTATTATAAAATTAGATTTATTTATTTATTTCCAGCCACATGTATATTAACATTCCCGCATAAAAATCATTATTTATTATATACTTAATTAATTATTATAATCTCACTTATTTATTCATCTGCATTCCTTATTTCACATCTTTGATACTTACATTTTACACATATAAATTGTATGTATATATTTAAAAAGCACTCCGCGAGCGAGCTTCGCAGTACTAACAGGGCCCCACTGAAAATCGGTGCTGATGGTGTCCCTCACCACAGCATATGCCGAGTGGAGTCCTTTTTGGCATCGCACCACAGAATATCTCCAAATATTCTTCCTTATCTGTATAATTATATCACTATTTTTTGTATCTATAATGTTGCAAACTTGTTTTTTTTTTTCTGTTTCTTGTTACCGTTTTTAATTTACCTATTATAATTGTAAAACTTTGTAATCTATTTCTGTTTTGTGATGTCAAATAAAGATATGTCTATTGTCTATTGTCTATTGTCTACTTTTGAAAGATACTTTATAAATGTAATAAGTAGTCTACCTTGATATTGTATTTTGGACTTTACTGCATACAGTGTGATAAAGAATGTATATAATTTGAAAACTGATAAATATTTTTTTCATCCCACCATCTCGGAAAGAGTATTTTTAATCTTCAATATCTGAGTGGAAAAGCCGTTTTTATTCTCTAGAGGATAAAGTAAATTGAATTTGGAACATCGTGTGCACTAAGTTTGTGAATTAAAAAGATTATTCTGTAATACTTACCTGTCATAATGTAGTAATTAATACCTAAACTGAATTAAAAGTGTAAGTACCTATCTTGTGATTGTAAACGTTTTTTTTTTGCATTTAGTCATTTCCTCGCTGAGGTGGAATGAAAAGTTACGTGTTGCACTCGAGTGCAAAGATTTTTCACCTCGTGCTCTTTTGATTCCCTCGCTAACGCTCAGGATTCTAATTTTGAATCACGAGCGCAGCGAGTGATTCAAAATTAGAATCCTTCGCTTGCTCGGTCATCAAAATTGAACACGCGGTTAAAAAGCAACTTTGCACTCTTGTATAACAAATAACTATTAGACTGCGACCGTACAACATGAATTTTGAACCCAAAATTAAACAGTTCATTCACAGATAGTGATAAACAACGTTTTTTATCATAAAAATATGCATTTGACCGAGTCGTGAGAGCTAATCAATGAATGTAATTCAACTAAGATAAGAATTTGTTGATTCTCGAATATTCTTCAAAATGGTCATTTAAAATGCAATATTATTTCACGAGTTTATTCTTCACTAGCTGCCTCCGCGCGGTTTTACCCGCGTAGTTCCCGTTCCCGTGGGAATACAGGGATAAAATATAGCCTATGTTACTCGGGGATAATGTAGCTTTCCAAAGGTGAAAGAATTTTTGAAATCGGTCCAGTAGTTTCGGAGCCTATTCATTACAAACAAACAAATCTTTCCTCTTTATAATATTAGTATAGACAAATTTTATAAAGAGGAAAGATTCGATTGTTTTTTTGTTTGCATTATATAGGCTCCGAAACATACATACACTAAACATAAAGCCAGCTCTAATCTTACTAAAATTGTAAATGCATAAGTTTCTTTAGATGTTTGTTACTCGCTCACGTTAGAATGGCTGAAGGGATCACATTACTACACTACATTAGGGAATTACACATAGGATACTTTTTTTTCGGGAAAATTTATGGTCCCCGGGAACGCGGGTGAAACCGTGGAAAGCCACTAGAGGTAGGAATCTATAGGTATAAAGTCAACTCTAAATAGGAAAAGGCGAGGAACTAGGAATATGATGAAAATAACAGCAATAAAAAGTTCTCATATATTCATCATACATGACATTTTTTTATAGCTAATGTAATAAATAGTAAATTTACAAAAATAAACTAATACCCATTGTACCTTTATAAATAATATTTTAACTCCCGAAATTTAGTAGATAAATCGAAACCGATAGTAGGAAACTATACTTTTCACTACGATTATCGAAAATAAAATAATTCAATAGGTACCTGCGATATAAAATAGTTTCATTTCATTTCTCTTCCATATGTAAATTAAGATATATTATTTTCACTAAATAAGGACAATCTTTTATAATTACGGTCACCAATTCCAAATGTTATTTCGAAAATAAAGACTTCTCCCGCCCAGCCATCTTTTTTTCTGTACTGGAAGTCATGGAACCCGATTATATTAGTTCCATATTCAAAATTAAATAGTTCTGGGGAACGATATTTTTTTATTTGAAACCAATAAATACTTTTTCCTTCCTTTTATAGGTTCGTTGGTGACAAACAAAAAATAATACTTTATCCACTCCGTACGCTACAATCACGATCTTTTTTTTTAGCAAATGGAGTGAAAAGAGTTTTTACACACGGCCAATCTGATTCCAATCTGAGCACTCAAACATAGACAAGCTTATGCTTACAAATTATTTTGTAGACGAAAGATGTTTTAAGATCACATTGTACGTCCATCCTATTTTTACGTACTTACCGACCTCGTGATTTGAGCCACATTTTTTTTTATCTCTTATAATCATTTCTAAGTAAATAATCTGTTTAAGTTGGTTTTTCAAAAGAGTTATGAGTTTATTGCCGGCTCTTCTCAGTAAAAAATAACTTTCAGAACCGAGCATTAATAGTGACTATTCATAAGTACTTGATTGAGGCCTATTTGAATAAAAAAGATTTTGATTTTAGATTTTTTTGTTAACTAAGATTCACACATGCTCACGAACTTAACAGGAACTAACAAATAGGATATATATTAAAAGAACAGTGATCTTCGAGATAAATTGGAAAAGGAAAATGTATCAAGGCAGTGTTACCTCCATCACTCATTGACTGATTGATTCAAGTTCCGCTTTCACCGTTTCACGGTTAAGGAAAATAACGTGAGAAAACTTTGCCCAAGAACGAATCCGAACGCATTGGTAACTTTTTCGCGTTTTATTTTCTTTTTTACATAAATTTAATTTTATAATACTGGCAACATTTTTAAATGTCACGTTATAAATGTTTTCAAATTCAGTTTGAAAAAAAATTAAGACACTGGCAACAGCTCGAAATGCAACTTTTAATTATTTTTTTTAAACTAAACTAAGTATTTAAAAAGTAAAAAAAACAATGCACTAGATAGCTTTTGAATAGCTAAGCTGAGTTTTAATCAAAAATATCTATTATTAACACTCAAGTAGTTTTTATTTTTGGTTAAATGTAATTTCTGAGAATCTAACGGCAACTATTCGTTGTGTTTCGAAACTACAGCCTCGGGTCATTTTTTAATAAGTACCTAACAGGAAAACGATATAAATGCACATAAGTTAGTTTTTACTCTACTTTTGTCATTGCAGTTTTAAATCAATATCTATTTATTTTATGTAGGTATGAACTAGTTGACACTTGCAACTTAGTTAGCATCATTTGCCCGTTTTTGCAACAATTTTGATTGATGCTCCGCTCCATTTCGTCGTTACGTGAAGATATATAGCCTATAGCCTTCCCCGATAAATGGGCTATCTAACACTGACAGAATTTTTCAAATCGGACCTGTAGTTCTTGAGATTATCGCGTTCAGGCAAACCAACTCTTCAGCTTTATGTTTTAGTAGGTACCTACCTATACCTAAGTAGATGGGAAATTATTAAGTAAATGTTCGGAATTATTACCAAATGTATACTAATTTCATTCAATAGATTGCCTTCACTACTTGATAGGTAATTATTTACGTAAACATGATTTAAATTGTTACATATAAATCAATACGGTAGGCATTAATTCGGCATTATTATTCTTAAACCCCTTTTAAAGTACCTACTTAAATGGTAATTAGGTAGTTTAATACGAAATTTATAAATAATAGTTATCTTCCGCCCCGCGGTTTCACCCGCATTCCATTAAATTTACCCGTGATAAAAAGTAGCCTATATACTATTCCAGAACATATTTAAAGTAAATATTATAAATATTTCATATAGTAAAAGAGTAACAAACATCTTTGCAAAGTTTCACATTTATAATATTAAGTAGGAAGTAACGTATTCAGTACTAACTAGGTAAGTACTTAGCTATTAGATATAGGTTAATTTATAAACGTTTAGAACCTTACTTATACTACTTAGCTTGGTTTCAATATATTATGTCCTACCACAACACAAAATCTAGATACCTATGTATTCATAAGTCCGTACATAACATACCTAAAGTATGTTAGTATAGAAGCCAATCTATGTTTATACAAGTGCTATAATAAAATTCTAAAGCATAGGAAATGTGAAGGGACTTGGCCATGACTTGCTCAAAAATATAAAATGAATTTTTTAGATTATTGATTCCGTAAGCCGCCTGCCTGACTGAACTGACTATACAATTTTTATAAGTGTAATACAAAACACACACACATACATATTTTTCATCCATCCATACGATACGGTACGATAACTACACATACGGGAAGTAAACGCACACTACGGCAATTTTACATAGAAAATCAGCCGTTCTCCTCTAGGCTATCTATACGTATTATAGAAAAAAAAACTTCAAAATAGTATGGCTTCACTCACTTTTCCACAACGTCATAGGAATATGAAACTGTAAAGTGTAATGTCTAATGAGCGATAAAGTTCAGTTTCGGTCGCACTTACACACAGGCCGTCTCGTTCTCGCGACCGAACGCTTTCGAGTTTTCCCGTTCACGATCCAACTCAAAATACGCCAAAAATGACGTCGAGCCAGCCAATGTTGTTTCGAAAACAGTGTATCGCGTTTCTTTCTACGGACACCGCGCGCGCCCGCTCGCCATTTATTATTTGGAATTTTCCAATCGACTGATTATTACTCGTCGTAAGTTTTACAAACAAATTCGTATCCGTTTCGTATTTTTCGCGATTAGCGCCAAATAGGAAAGTCGTAAGTGGCGATGTCGATAGGGTCGATTTTTCCTCGGCCGTGACGGCAAACCGGCTGAGTTGAGATGTCGGGTCAATCCGGGAATAGTATACTTCGACGCAGTTCTGTCGTAATCGGTCGCATTGAACATAGAAAATTCTGACAGCTCGGAGCCGTCACAAGAAAATAATGTCGTTTTTATTACATTTTTTGATAAATTATTATTCTAGTTTCGATTCGTCGAAGTACAAGCGGCCTTATCGATTTTCCTATTTAGCGCGCGATAGTATTTTATACATTTTCGAAAGGTCCACTGCGCGTCTATGCGCTTTCGAAAAACATTTTACAAAGTATTTTCTCGGCAGCGAACGGACGTCGAGCGCGGTGCCGTAAATTGGTAATAATTCCGTCGATTACACAGTAATATAGTGGCCGAATATGGGTTAGCGGCGAGGAGTACACTATTAAGACCGTGCGACCGTTGACTTCTGTGCTGTGCTGTGATAGAACATCTGAAAAGTGTTTTTGTTTGTGTGAGGTTTGTGTGTTTTGTTGAGTTGATAGCCGTGTCTGGTGCATTCCGATCGTGAAAGTGTACGACAGTATTGTTTTTGTGCTGTAACGGATGCTGAAGCGGGCGCAGGGGCGGCGAGGATGATCATATTATGTAGACACGCTCTAAACGCCGCCTCTGGAGATTGGATACTTGTGTAAGTACCTATGAGACCTTTCTAGAATGACCTCGCGTGGCCCTGCACTAGCCACGGCCCGCCGTGCACTCGATCTGCAGTCTTACACCCAGCTCCCATTAGTTTGAAGTCCCCTGTTCACTTAGCAACAGTTGTATCCCCACCTAAACAAATACTTAATAGGTTAAATCTCTTTAGGGAATTTTGACCTCAAAACTGTCAATTAGTCACTCCTGATAATGTCCTTTACATTGTTATTTGAAATAATTTAAATAAATGATTTGAAGTTGTGTAAACAACTATAAAAACCTAAAATATAAATTAGTCTTATTGACTTTTTGATTGTACAGTAACTCTATATGTTTAGGTAATTTCATTATTATTCAATTAATATCCCAAATCACTTCCTCAATCATTTGTATGGAAAATCTTCTTTTGACATAAAACTTAAGTTTGACAATTCCATATTTGAAATTTGTGTTTATATCATGGTTAAAAAAAAAAATCTCGCTTGAAACAAAAAAAATAATTACATCATTCAATATCAGTCAATAATGTCTAAATAAACATACAACTTTCAATTTAGTATTAGTGAAAGTGGGGCAATTTACTTAAGTCTTGAAAAATAAAACAAATATATAATTACATCTTCAAAAAACGTTTGCATAGCTGTTCCGTAAGATGATTTTAGCTTTGATTCAACAGCATTCCAAATTCTAATGTTCTACACATATTAATCAAAGTACATAATTGCCAGTTATTAAAATTAAAACTCTTAAAGGGCACACATAAAGGTCAGACCTACTGAAACCAATGCCAGTTTAAAAGACAGCTTTAAACCTAGGAACACTGGCTAGATTTAAAATATGGAACTACATCTATTAAAAAAAAATATCATGGGATATTTCTTACACTCAGCCAATCTGATGCCAAATTAAGCTATTGTATGGTAATCATATAGGTACATAATTTACTTATATATTAGTCCTAACTAACATTATAAATACCTGAGAGGGTTTTCTTAGAGCTATTTACAACAAAATGTGTGGTTTATATATCTCATATAATAGCATTTAACTTATTAATGTTTTAAATGATATATAAATAAAATAAAAAAATGCGAAAGTATCTCTCTGTCTACTTTGTTTTCACCCTGTAACTACTGAAAGAGAGGAAAAGGACATAGGCTACTTTTTATCCCGGGCAAATGGAAGACCTCCCGGGTATGTAGGTGAAACCACAGGAAGCCTCTAGTACTTAAATGGATGTAAACAAAATGATAATGTATGCAAGTTATTTGAAGTCATGCTAAGTAGATTAATATTAGGAACAAAATGTACTGTTAGATTTCTAGGAATAATATGATAGAAATGGATGGAAATAATATAAATATCCTGGGACATTTTTCATACACGGCCACGGCCAATCTTGTTCCAAACTAAGCAGAGTTTGCCATATGGTAACCAGATAGGCTGATATATACTACTTTGAAATACATACTTAAGTAGATAAATTATATCCACATAAATAAGTCCATATTGAATTAGAAATATGAAGCATATAGGTTTAAAAAGGATTATTTATTTCAAGATTTCTTCAACCCTAATATTAATTATGAATGTTAAAGTTAGTATAGACATTTGTTACTCTTATTGTCAGAACAAGTAAAGGGATCTGAATGAAATTTGGCAAAGAGTTAGAATATGTTCTGGAAAAATATATAGGTTACTTTTTATCTCGGGAAAATAGAATTTGGAGATTCTCTGGGGATGCGGGTGAAACTGGAATAAATGTAAAGATGCTCGAAGTATAAATTATTGCTTAGAGTAAATTTGAACTGTGAGCATGATTGCTTATAGTAGGAATTGATTTTATAAAGAAAGTTGTATACAATGTAGGTTTTTGTAGAATGTTACGATCCATCTTGAAACTGTCATTATAATTCTAAATTTATAGGGGTTACCATATATATAACTGATATATTATATATTTCTTTAAAATAAATACTCATACATAGATAATTACACACACACATAGAACAAACTGACATGTTCATACACACGAATGTCTATCCTGAGTAGAGAACAGCATCTTGAAAGTCAGGGTCCACTACCAAGGTAACCACCCAATCTGATACAGTGCTGAACGGACTTACGAGCTCATGATGTTGGCTAAAATAAAAATACTTAGTTTGACACCACTGCCTTTCGGTGAAGGAAAACATCATGAGGAAACCTGCATGCCCGAAATGTCACAATTAAAGGCATGTGAAGTCGCACCGCACTAGGCCCGCCTACACCCCCTCGTTGTTATGGGAGGCTCGTGCTCCGAGCGTGGAGACGTATAAGAGCTGATGATGAGGTGATAGCCTCAGATGGTTTTTACACCCGTACGTAGCATTATTCGTCCTAGTTTTATAAGTGCCTGTATTTATCTAACTAGTTGACCCGCACAACTTCGTTAGCGTCACTTGCCTTGCAACATTTTTGATTGATGCTCCGCTCCTTTTGGTCGTAGCGCAATGATATATAGCCTATAGCCTTCCTCGATAAATGGCCTATCTACCACTGAAATAATTGTTAAAATCGGACCAATACTTCCTGAGATTCACGCGTTCAAACAAACAAACTCTTCAGCTTTATAGAGGGACCAGCCGCCTTCGCGCGGTTTTACCTGCGTAGTTCCCGTTCCCGTAGAAATACGGGGATGGAATATAGCCTATATTATTTATGAATAACGTAGCTTTCTATTTGTGAAATAATTGCGCAGATCGGTTCAGTAGTTTCGGAGCCTAGTCGTTACAAACAAAAAAATCTTTCCTCTTTATAATATTAAAGGTATAAGAGCTGAAAGGGAGGAGAGAGGGAGAGGCAAGTATTCCTAACCTTGACACCTGTTTATAAATAATTTATTGACACATGTAAAAGTGGTCCAAGTGTTTAAGGAATATATGAATTTTATAACACGGCCTACACGATTATACGCTTCAAATAATCCGGCAGATTATGTTTTGTACCCGAATAACATGTCAATATGTGTCAATCCTACTAATATTATAAATGCGAAAGTTTGTCAGAATGTAGGTATGTATGTATGGATTTTTGTTACTCTTCCACGCAACAACTGCTGAAATGATTGGGATGAAATTAATTACTTAAGCTTTAAATATTTATTTTTAGTTCTAAGGGTTTTCTTGTGTATCCGGTGGATATTCATTATTCCCTAAATATAATGTATCAAGTACATATGAATTTACTAGTGGCTTCCCACGACATCACCCGCGATTCAATTTACACTTGGTTTATTCTTCAGAAAAGATGGATTTGACGCCTTCGCATCTATACTAATATAATAAAACTGAGGATACTAATATAATGAAACGTTAATCTTAATAATCTTTAACTGTTAGATAGCCCATTTATCTAGGGCAGGCTATAGGCTATATATCATCTCGCTACGACCAATAGAAGCGGATCAATATTACAAAAACGGTTAAAATGTGACGCAGATGAAGTTGTACGGAGGTACTTAAGCATAGAATACGATAAAATTATTCCACCATGTCTGACAATTGTGATACATACCTTTTTAAGTAAGTATAATATAAAACCGGTACCTAGCTGTCCTACCATAGGAAGAATACGAATAGAAAGGGCTCTCAACTAGCGGACCCGGCAGACTTCGTTCTGCCGACCAGAACCACCTACCGGGACCAAATGGATACATAAAAAACTTCCCCATGAAATACTTCGTAATTTGGTGAACACCACATGAAAATCTGTTCAGTAGTATTTGTGTTTATCGCGTTCAGACAGACAGACAGAGGCGGCGGGGACTTTGTTTTATATATACAGATACTTAAAGAGTTGTTTGAACGCTATAATCTCAGGAACTACTGGTCCGATGTGAAAAATTATTTCATTTTTAGATAGCCCATTTAACGAGGAAGGCTATAGGCTATATATCATCACGCTACGACCAATAGGATCGAAGCATCAATATAAAATGTAGCTAAAACGGGCTGACGCTAACGAAGTTACATGGGTCAACTAGTTACTAGTGACTCAATAAGGGCGTTAGAAGTCTTTGATAACTGGTTTAGCTTGAATCAGAACTCGCTTAGATGATCTCTCTGTAGTTTCAACAACGCTCAAAGATGATTTAAGAGGGGTTCCCCAAGGTTGCTACATAGTACCTTGATTATTACCTATGTATGTTACCGGCATGATTCAAAATCAATAATCAAAATCTTTTTTATTCAAATAAAGCACTTATATTCACTATTAATGCTCGGATCTGATAGTAGTTTTTACTGAGAAGAGCCGGCAATTTCAATTCAGTTTAAGGTTTTAAATGTTTGGTAAATTGTAACCTAACAGGCTGGTCTTCTCAGCAAAGCCTTAAAACCGAGCATTAGAGTTGACGTTTTATAAGTGTCTGTAAAGGTCTATTTGGATGAATCTATTCATTTCAGGCAAAATGAGCTATAGTCAAAATAATTTTTATCGCTATTTAATAGAAATCTATTATTTTTGACCCCGGCCAGTTACATACTGTTATCGTCAGTTATTTTAACGTTTTAAGTCATTATAATAGATCTTTCTAAAAAATATATATATCAAAAACAATGTCGAAACTCCAAAACGCGTAACGTCTGGCGCTTATCTCGAAACTGATATTAGAAAAAAAAAAGTTATGTTATCATCAAATTCGTGTGTTTATTCATAATAGCTTAAAGTTTATGACGCAAATAAAATGTGGCCAAGTAAACAAACATCGGGCGTGAGAGTGAGACAGACAAACAGCTCGACAACCTACGTTAAAAACCCGATAAAGATTTTGTGTCCAGAATGCCAATGGCTTTTTCCTAGAATTCGTCACTTATGTGTAAATGGCGTAATATTATCAATACATATAATAAATTGTAATGAATTGCTGTTCGTACATGGATGTAAGAGGAAATATTATTGGGGCCTTTGAAAACAATGATTGTTAGCATTTTTGATTGTGATTTTGTGCAGGCTAATCTCAAAAAGGGCTTATCCGATTTTGATGTAGTTTCACTTACATGTTGTGATGAGATTTACTTTACAAATAAATGTATTTGCTTTCTTTCTTTCTTTCTAAAATTTGTGTCAATCAGTTCATAAATAAAAAAGTTATGCGAATTTACAAATCCAAAAACTGTTGCATTTATAGTCACTATTCCACTCAGACGAAGTCACGGGCGCAACTAGTTAATACGTTAGTTAAGATTATGATTATTGACTTTAAAAAAATATGTGGTTAGTGCCTATAAACCAAAGCGATGAATATTTATTTAAGTGGAAGAAATGTAGATTACAAAACATTATTCGAGTAAGTATGTGACTTGACACTGGCTATACCAGGATTGCGTTAGTACATCCCTAATAGATGTGGCCAAAAACTGCCAAGTCATAGAGACAACTTTTTGTTTTTTCTTCTCACCGTCGATGACGCACGCGACGCAAGTAAATAGAAAAAAAAAATCAAGATTAGGTTCCGCAACTGTCATATTTTTTCGTTAAATCTACGTCATTAGTTAAGTTTATATGGTCTAAGTGTTGTCCTTGGAATTTTAGTTAGATCCTTTACCTTTAAGTTAATAAACTCGTTTGGGTTTTCGGACTTCGTACACTGGACTATAAACTGTTGGTAAAAAATGGGAATATCTGATTGGCTGCTGAAAATAGTTGACGGCATTTGATTGGTCGGCGGGCAGAACGTAGAATCATAATTATTTCATACTAGCTTTCGCTGTTTCACCAGAAGCTCTTTAAACTTTTCCATGAAAGGATCATTTGGAGTGTTAGATTTAAAGATCAAAAGTAGCCAAATTGGCTCAGTAGATAGTTTGGCCGTAAGCTAGACATTTAGTCATATTTGTTTATGCAGATTAATACATAGACCACCAAAGAGGTGAAGGGTCCACCTTATGGTAATAGTTGCGAACTATGGATGCCATCAATAATTAGGTATCCTGGGACATTTTACACACACGGCCAACCTGATTCCAAACTAAGCAGAGCTTGTAATATGGTAACCACGTAGCTGATATACTTATTTATATTCGCAATACCTAGACATATTCTTTGACATTCTGGCGAGAAAGGAGAACAAAGATCTATCTATCCTCAGAAACTACTATTCATCATTATAGTAGGATTAGTTTAAGTACCTAAGTATTATTATACACTTAAGGCTTATATACGATATTTGAATCGAGGAAGAAAAGCATGGTAACTTTTCTTCAACAAATGTAGTTTATCAGATCTGACTTATCAGGTTTGACTGGTTGGCTTTGTTATTGAGCCTGACTTTCAAGCCTCTGCCTCTTGGCAAGCAGGCATACGGTCCCACCTGACGGCGCGCGGTGCCCGTAGCCCGCGCTATGCACGCGCGCAGCACCAGGGGCGGCACTCACGCGGCGACGAGCCTGGGAGAATCTCTTCACTCCCTTCTTGAACATCCAGGAGAAATCTTTGTGTGCATGAACATGTGTCGTTGTTTTGTGTCTGAATGTAAGTGTCTATAAAAGTATGTATTTAAAATCTTATACAATCTTTCTGGTTGACATAGTATGAGCTCTGCTTTATTGTTCATAGTTAAACATATGTCCCATATGTTTGGTTAAACGCGCTAATTTCAGGAACCTACTGGTCCGATTTATAAAATTCTATATTCTTTTATTTCTATATTCTAATGTAGCGTGATGATATATAGGCTAAATATCATCACGCTACGACGAATAGGAGCGAAGCATCAATCAAAAATGTTGCAAAAGCGACGCTAACGAAGTTGCGCGGGTCAACTACTTCTTTTAATAAAGCTAGATTGAAAAAAATCAAATTAGGTATATGAGGTCACGGCATGACATCACCAACCTTGGGAGTCGCTGAAAACAGGTGACGTGTGACCGGGCATTCAGTCCATTGAAGCCGATTCCGGGAGTGGCTTTTTATTGTATGAACCAGTTTGTGTGGCTTTTTTAACGGCTTCCTCAGTATCCGCTGAAATTCAGATCATTGTTGATATTAGTCTGTAATTTGTATGCGGTATATCTTAGTTGTAATAAATGTCCCGGGACGTTTTTTACACGCGGCTAATCTGATTCCGAACTAAGCAGAGCTTGTGCTATGTTAACCAGGTAGCTGATATATACTACTTTTTAAATATGTACAAGCCTATATAGATACTAGTGGCTCCCTGCGGTTTCACCCGCGAACCCAGGAGATCTTCCATTGTCCCGGGAAAAAATGTAGCCTGCATGTGTACCAAATTTCATTTAAATCGGTTCAGTAGTAGCGTGAAACCGAGACAGACAGACAGAGTTATTTTCGTATTTATAACATTATTAGTTAGGATTTACATCAAGACACACATATATATATGTATGAAAATAATTGTTCCGGGTGAGGTTTGAATCCACGACGGGCGGCTGGAAAGTCAGGGTCGCTAACCACAGAGCCGAAAAAAAATATTCTATTGCGACCAGAGACGCAGGAAAAGCAATCGATCGTCTATGGAGTTCTTGGTAACGCACTAAAAAAACTGACTAAGTGCGAGTCCGCTTACGGGTTCCGCACTATCTATCTATGTATTATATTTTAATGATGAGATATTTGAATGTCAGAACTACAGGTCCGATTTGATAAAATTCAGTGTTAGATAGCCCATTCATCGAGGAAGGTTATAGTCTATACCTTATCCCTGTATTCCTACGGGAAAGTATACTACACGGGTAAAACCGCGGGCGGTAGCTAGTTGTTATACTAAATAGGTTATTTGTATAAAAAACACGTTTTGAGTATAGTAACTACTTTTATTATATAAAATTGATGTTACATCTCCAAAAGAAATACACATACTATGGAAACTTCAAATGGTCTACCTATTACGGATTATGAGATCAGGCCGTGACAGACAAACAGACAGCAGAGGCTCTATAATAGGGTCGTCTTAGTAACGAATACCTACGGAACCTTAAAAAAAAAGCAAACCAGCCCATAGAGCCGGGTTCATAGAGTTCGTAAACTAGATACCTCTTTACGGAGCGAGTGATAAAGATGCAAGTCATTCTATCGCCGCCATATTGTTTTGTTCCGCGTTTTTTTTTAATTGCACTCTGAGTAACGGCACTATTGGTAAAGGTTTTGATATTGTTCCAATTGTTGTTAAGTTTTTAGAAAGCTGCGGTACAGTTTTTCTATCAAATGAAGTTGTTCTATAGAATTTTGTGTCTGTTTTATTTTTAGTTAAAATACGTTTATAACTAATATTGTTGAATAGTTACGGTCAGGTTGGTTGTATGTTAGGATGTTTTTATTTCCTAGTGACCCCCCGCGGTTTTGCCCGTGTTTAAGGGTTGGGGGATCTTCAATTTTCTCGCGATGAAAAGTAGTCCAGGTTATAAAAACTGTGTTCCAAACTTCGTCCAAATCCGTTCAGTAGATTTGCGTTAAAAAGTAACAAACATACATCTGTACTGTAAAAATCTCTTCACCCACTTCTTGAAGAACCCCTTGCTTACTTATATAGATACATTTTACATCAAGATATATTCATGCATTCAAATGTTTGTCCTATGTGGGATTCGAACCCACGACAAATTGTACATACATATTCTAATTTGTCAATGGTATACAAAAATAAACATAATATTCCTAGAAGAACTAATTCCAGTTATAAATTCAGACAGTAGCTGACATCTGAGCCTTTGTTAAGGCGCTGAATAAGTGAATACAGACAGACAAATACTGTGGGTCAGGACAAAATTTATATTTTGGCGTGTATGTTTATAATTACTAAACTCAAAAACTACAGTGCCGATTTCGAAAATTCTTTTACCATTGAAAAGCTATATTATTAAAATCGGCTATATTTTATCCTTATATTCCCACGTTAAAGGGAACTACGCGGGTGAAAACGCGCGGAGGTAGCTAGTTAAAAAAGTAGTGATATATAAAGACATCATTCATAAATCATACTACATCCTATATTGTGGCTGTATAAAGTATAAATCTACTACAGTTGAGAGCCCTCAGCGCTCACCGATTGCCCGCCTAAAGGTGTAACAGCCATCAGAGGCTAACACCTTCAAGTCCCTTAAAAAAAAATGGCTGTTTATTCATTCATTTTTAGGCTTTGGCGTTTCATTTAAAATATTATATTTTCTTCGAGTCATTTGACAAGCTCTTAAGTCGGCAGGTGTCTCATAGCTCTATAGCTTAATATGATATCTTGCACGGACATGTATATTGTTATTGTAAATTGTATTATAATGTAGAGAGATAAAGATTGAAAATCTTTTATTCTAATGAACACATACTAAGGAATAAATAACTTATTCGCAGGAATACACAGTTTAACTATTGCGTTCCATTTTTTTTCTGAAATTACTGCCTTTATTGTTCTTAATGGACTAGAAGGTGATAGCCTCAGATGGCTTTTACACCCTTACACGGACTGTTTCGGTGAGCGCAGAGGGCTCTCAACCGAGGAAATTACGCTTGACAGAGAGGAATAGAAGAAACACATGACTGATTCTATACAAAAGGGCTACAAATAAAAATATATCAAAATCGTTTTTAATCAAGAAATGCAACGCTACTTGGCCATATCTTCATATTTCAGACTTCCATTGATTTCCCATTTTAACATACAAAAAATACAGGTACCCTTTTTAACCGACTTCCCAAAAAAAAGGAGGAGGTTCTCAATTCGGCCGGTATTTTTTTGGATTTTTGTGTTTGCAATATAATTCCTAAACTTCAAAGTGCTCCCCTGTAAAAAGTATGATATCGATATGTGTCCCTTTTGTATAGAAGCAGCGAGTCATGTTGTGCCGACCCTGCTTACACGGGATAAGGATAGGAAGAAGAGTCTACCTTGTGTATGTCATATGCTATGCCAAAGGCAAAATCACTTCTTATATTAAAATAGGTACCTACACATGGTCAAAAAGTTGGACTAAATTTATGGTTTAACTAACTTCCGCCCGCGATTTCACCCGCGTAGGAATAGAGGAATAAAATACAGCCTTTAGCCTTCCTCGATAAATGGGCTATCTAACACTGAAATAATTTTTCGAATCGGACCATTAGTTCCTGAGATTAGCGCGTTTAACCAACAAACTCTTCAGCTTTATGTATTAGTATAGATTTTATGCAACATACTCATATAATTAGTGTATTTCTCTAAATTTATTTATTAATTTTTGTTATTAAATTATTCTGTTTCATATAGGTATCAGTAACGATTCAAGTATGTAGTATGTATCTATATGTGAGGACCTGTAAATGGCTCATCTATTTTTTAAGTAAAATTTTGATCACAATTTTGTAAGCTGTCCCTCAACAAAAAAATAAATAAATAAATAAAAATGTTTCATTCTAATGTTGTATTTTTAAATTATACTGTCACATAGATTACCTAATATATTTTATCTTAATCCATTCCGGTCGTTAATGCGACAAACAAATTAAAAAAACGTCAATAAGTACTTTGTTGAGACTTTTCAAATGTCGAATTTAAACACATGGATAAACAGAAATACCTAACTACCGTCACAATTTTATTCCAAATAGAATCCTATTTCGCATGTATCAAAGTCCAAATTCAAATATTATCAAAACATACAGTTCGAGTACCTACATTATTGACAACAAAGTGCCTAGATACTATAAACAGGCATAAGTATGTAAGTGGCCCGAACCGTCTGGCCGCTATTAATCTACAGTGTTGCAAGCTACATGGGAACTTATAAATGTTGCCACACTTAAATAAACAATAGAAATAAACGGAACATTTTCTTTTTCTATACAATGTATTAATTCCTCCACACTTTACTGGCTAAACCCAAATCCAAAAAAATTTTTAATTCTGTGTTATATTTCATCCAGATTTTCTCCACAGTCCCCGCGGTTTTATCAGAGTTCCTGGGGATCTTAACTTTTCCCAATACCAAAAGTGGAATAATACATAGGTTGTTATTCCAGAACATATTCTAACTGTGTTCCAAATATCATCCAGATCCGATCCAGCCGTTGTTGCGTGAAAGAATAACAAATATCTATACATCCTTTCAAACACTCACATAATATACTCGTAATATTAATAGAATACAATATTTAAGAATGTAGGTAATTAGTTTATGTAGAAAATAGTTATTGCTGAGTTTATTATCGGCTCTTAGCAATACGTATACGTCTCCACGCTCGGAACTCGAGCCTCTCCTGACAACATTTGGTGCAGGCCATAGTCCACACGTGCCTAGTGCGGTGCGACTTCACATGCCTTTAATTGTGACATCTCGAGCATGCAGGTTTCCTTACCGAGTTTCTTCCGGTTTCTTAGCCAGTGGTGTGAATCCGTTATTAAAACTCAAAGGTACGGGCCGGGGTTTTAAACCTGCACCTTATGATGGTGAGTTGATGCATTCTCAACTGAGCCACCATGGCTTAATAAGATCTTGTAAAGGTCTGTTTGAATAAAAATATTTAATCCCAGGCGACGCCGGGCGCTAGCAGCTAGCTTGTAGTTCATACAAAAAGTTGTAATACTAGATTATTGCCCTTGTATGTATGTACTTAGAAATGCAATGTAGGTACTTGCTAGCTAGAATTACCGTTCTCCACTCTATGAAACTTGAGAGTTTTTAACATCGTTATAGATATACGATGGAAGGAGCACTATTTACCTGACTGCCAAGGAAGGGTTACGTTTTCAATCAGATGGATGGACGTAAATAATATAATTTAACGCAAAACCGCGGGGCGTCAGCTAGTTTTTATATAATATACCTACAATCTGCCCCGCGGTTTCACCCCTTAAAAATACGGTGATAAAACATAACTATGTTACTCCCTAAAAGTATAACTTTCAGTTGGTAAAAAAAGTATAGTCGCTTTATTGCTTTTGGTATAAAATCGTAACAAACAAACAAACAAACTCACATTCGCATTTATAATATTAGTAGGATTTCTATTGAATTGTAAATGTTGTGTACATAGTAGGTTGCGGTAAAAACTTGCAGGCCGTAGTAAAATCGGGGCATAGCGGTTTCTATAGCTTTACTTTGCCTAGATTAAAGGGCATGTAATCCTATCATAGCCGTAAGAATTCACAGACAGTGCCGGCTTTAGGGCTGTTGAGCTTTAGGGCTATTTACCGTGACCACATAATTTAAATCTCTTTCCAAAATAATAAAGTACGATTGTAGTAAGAAATAGTTAAAACCTCGCTATAATTTATTACCAAACTAAAAAGTAGTTTCTACTCAACAAAAAAAAAATATATTATTAAAACTGCAACTTTAAAACTTAGTTTTACTCACAGATTACTGTAAAAAAAATATTAACATTTTAAAATTACTACCCATTTTATAAGTGAAGTTATAGCCCCGTATGAGCGATATTTATATAAACGAGACACATAAGAAATACATAATTACAAATTAAAAATAAACACGAAACTTCTCATGCAAAGAAAATCGTTAAGTGACATGAAATTTAACAAGACAAAAAAATCGTGTATTTCCAAAGTACGAGTTTTATCGAAGCAAAAAACATCAATCAATTCAAAATACTTGTCTATTCATGCAAAACTGCGTTTCGATTTAGCGCTTTCCAACTGCATTGTGCGTATTTGCGAGTTGTAGTGATGTACTTCGAAATTTGTATCCCACTAAATGTTATCGATGTTTCATTTTTAAACGCCGGCAAAAATAGATACGTGTTTATCTGTCTATGGCGTCGTAGCTCCAAAATGAAGCTTTCTGTTTGAAACAAAGTAATACCGCACTATATGTTGTCAATGTTCCATGTTTAAACGCCACCAAAAGATCCGCGTGTATCGATCTGTGGCAACGTATCTCTCAAACAAATGGATTTTTCTGTTTGAAAGCTAATTTGATTGACTTTTAATAAGGTTTTAATGTCTGTTCAACCGATTGAAGACCTTTAGTTTTTCTTTCAATATACAGTTAATAACTAGATGTCATAAACTTACGAAATCCACGTCGCCATTTTCCAACATCAGTCTCACAAAAAGTATGAAAACATCCTTAATCAGACCTACTTTAGGGTCGAAATTTCTTTGCCGATAATAGCATAAAATACTTCCATAAATATATCTTCAGTTATGAGTATCGAGGTTTTCTTGACTTCCAAATCGTCGATTTATGCACAAACATAAAATAGTTATCACCTGAAATACCCACCAATGAAAAGCGATAGACCTTTTTCATGTCCCTATATTTTATACGGTACGCAAAGTATCGACACACAAATTAAGGTCTCTAAAGTTAGCATGACCATTTTGACGTATCGTGAAACTGGTTACGTAGTAATTTGCCGAGAATTTGCCGTAAATTATCCGTGAAAGAAAAAAAATTGCCGCGACCCAGGGTCAGGAGAAAAAGCTGGACCTGCTAACTTTAGTCCAAGTTAGCAAGACCAATGTCGTATCTCAGGATTGGAAAGACGTAGAGCATTGTTTTTGGTCTTAAAAGTTGCCGAGAATTTGCCGTAAACGATCCGTCAAAAAAAATAATTTGCCGCGAATCGGGTTTTCGAGAAAAAGCCGATTTACTTGATTTCGCTCCAAGTTAGCAAGACCAAATGTCGTATCTCGGGATCGGAAACACGTACAGCCTTGTTTTTGGTCTTAAAAGTTGCCGAGAATTTGCCGTAAACGATCCGTCAAAAAAAATAATTTGCCGCGAATCGGGTTTTCGAGAAAAAGCCGATTTAGTTGATTTTACTCCAAGTAAGCAAGACCAAATGTCATATCTCGGGATCGGAAACACGTACAGCCTTGTTCTTGGTCTTAAAAGTTGCCGAGAATTTGCCGTAAACGATCCGTCAAAAAAAATAATTTGCCGCGAATCGGGTTTTCGAGAAAAAGCCGATTTAGTTGATTTTACTCCAAGTAAGCAAGACCAAATGTCATATCTCGGGATCGGAAACACGTACAGCCTTGTTCTTGGTCTTAAAAGTTGCCGAGAATTTGCCGTAAACGATCCGTCAAAAAAAAAAAATGCCGCGAATCGGGTTTTCGAGAAAAATCCGATTTAGTTGATTTTACTCTGGATTTCCCTAGTTTTCCATTATCAGATTCTATCTTGGTCCCAATGAGGACGAGGTAGTCCCAGGAGTATATTAGTTCAAATAAAAAAGATTTTTTAGAATTGGTTTGTTATGTACATAAAAAATACATACAGTCGAACATACAATTTCCTCCGAATTTGGAAGTCGGTTTATAACCCATATGGGTGCAAAGTTCTCAATCAATACAAATTAATCAAGCCCAAACAACAGGTAATTACTGACTTAAATCGTTGAGGAGTTCCCTCAAGTATATTTCAGCTCCATCATCACATCGAATCGAGACCTTCGTAAAATTGTAGTACTTTGAAATACTTAATGAAAAATATTACAAACGCATTTGTCACCAGTACGATTTTCGTATGTTCCCCTCGATTTCTAAAGGATACCATCACCAGATCCTGGTCATGGTACCTGAGATACCTAGTTTCAAACAGTATTTTTTATCAAAATCGGTTCATAAACGACGGAGTTATCCGCGAACAAACATAAAAGATATACATATATATATTAATATACGTTCGAATTGAGAAATCTCCACCTTTTTTTTTAACACGGTTAAAAAACAAAATGCCAGTGCAACTTTTAAGACCAAGAACAAGGCTGTACGTGTTTCCGATCCCGAGATATGACATTTGGTCTTGCTAACTTGGAGTACAATCAACTAAATCGGCTTTTTCTCGAAAACCCGATTCGCGGCAAATTATTTTTTTAGCGGATCGTTTACTGCAAATTCTCGGCAAATTATAAGACCAAAACCAAGGCTCTACGTCTTTCCAATCCTGAGATATGACATTGGTTTTGCTTACTTGGAGTAAAATCAAGTAAATCGGCTGTTTTCTCGAAAACCCGATTCGCGGCAAATTCTTTTTTTTAAAGGATCGTTTACGGCAACTTTTAAGACCAAGAACAAGGCTGTACGTGTTTCCGATCCCGAGATATGACATTTGGTCTTGCTAACTTGGAGCGAAATCAAGTAAATCGGCTTTTTCTCGAAAACCTGATTCGCGGCAAATTATTTTTTTTTGACGGATCGTTTACGGCAAATTCTCGGCAACTTTTAAGACCAAGAACAAGGCTGTACGTGTTTCCAATCCTGAGATATGACATTGGTCTTGCTAACTTGGAGCGAAATCAAGTAAATCGGCTTTTTCTCGAAAACCCGATTCGCGGCAAATTATTTTTTTTGACGGATCGTTTACGGCAAATTCTCGGCAACTTTTAAGACCAAGAACAAGGCTGTACGTGTTTCCAATCCCGAGATATGACATTTGGTCTTGCTAACTTGGAGCGAAAACAAGTAAATCGGGTTTTTCTCGAAAAACCGATTCGCGGCAAATTATTTTTTTTTACGGATCGTTTACGGCAAATTCTCGGCAACTTTTAAGACCAAAAACAATGCTCTACGTCTTTCCAATCCTGAGATACGACATTGGTCTTGCTAACTTGGAGTAAAGTTAGCAGGTCCAGCTTTTTCTCCTGACCCTGGGTCGCGGCAAATTTTTTTCTTTCACGGATAATTTACGGCAAATTCTCGGCAAATTACTACGTAACCAGTTTCACGATACGTCAAAATGGTCATGCTAACTTTAGAGACCTCACAAATTATCGATTTACCCGCATCACTATATAACTTGATATTTTTTGCACAGCTCGCGTAACACTGTGCCCACAGTTGGAAAACGTGAACGTCGCAAAAATTATCGTATAAGTAATTATGTGCACACGGGCCTTGAAAATAAGTGCATAGTTTTATTTCTATTTCAAATGTCACTGTTATTATGCAATTTGTTTATTGCTTTGTATATAAATGCAAATATATTCTCATACTAGTAGCGCCGCGCGGTTTCACCCGCTTTCCAGAGGGATCTTCAGTTTTCCCATAATAAAAAGTAGCCTATGTGTACAGAGTGTCAGCTAACTCCATACCAAATTTTATTAAAATCACTTCAGCCATCGTCAACTCACAAAATTTCGCATTAGCTAATTTTAAAGTAGCCAACCCTTGTTTTTGCCCGCGGCTTTGTTCTCAACGATAATTTATTCATATTATAACAAAAAATATGTCCTTCCAAAATCAAACTCGCTTTCTCATTTATAATATTACAATATAATTATTTGGTTCATTTAAATAATGATCTTACGGTCTACGTTCAAGGTCGATATTGCATTGGCAATGGTTATGTACAAAGACTATCTAATCACCAGACAAACAGTCAATACTAGAGATGCTAAATTATCTGGATAGTACGGTTACCGTGCCTGAATCTTTTTTGTTTATACCACGGTGGTGGCAAACAGGCATAAGGTCCCCCCTGATGCCGCGCGGTGCCCGTAGCCCGCGCTATGCACGCGCGCAGCACCAGGGCGGCACTCACGCGGCGACGAGCCTGGGAGAATCTCTTCACTCCCTTCTTGAAGAACCCCATGCTGTACTCCATTGGGAATACCATGGAGGGGAGCTCATTCCACAAACTGAGCGTCCGCTGTAGGAAGCTCCTTTGAAACTGCAGGGATCGAGCCTGAGAAAGGACATAAGCTACTTTTTATCCCGGGTATAATCATGTCAAGTGAGTCCCCACTTCCCCCAGCGACGCCCTGAGCCGAGGCACGGTCCCCCAGGGAACACCCTCAGCGCTGTCGCTTCAACTCTCCTTCGGTTGAGAGCCCTCTGCGCTCACCGAAACACTCCGCGTAACGGCGAAAGCCATCTGAGGCTAACCTTCTAGTCCATTAAAAAAAAATATCCTGGGTAAATGGAAGATCTCCCGGGTAAGCGGGTGAAACCGCGAGGAGCCACTAGTCTGACGCTATAGCAATACTAGTCGAGTCTGAAGCTAGATATTCTTGTTCTAAAATATTGATCGAATCAAATACTGTTAAAATAGGACGAACATTTGTATACATGTATGTTATATGTCTGGATACGTATGTAGGTATGTGAGGTTATTGCCGGCTGTTTCAGCAATAGCAACTTTAAGATTAGAGCGTTAGAGTCTATATTTCATTAGTGCCTGTAAGGGCCTATTTTAATGTAGCCTATTATATATTAAACTAAAGATTTTATCAAAAAGGAGAAAGGACATAGGCTACTTTTATTCCGGGAAAATGGAAGACCTTCCGGGTACGCGGGTGAAGCCGCGGGGAGCCTTTAGTCTAAACTAAATGGCTTGGTACCTTTGTTACTGATTCTAACCGAAAACACATACATACAAATAAATGCATTAATTAATACTACAAATTAGTGGTAGTAAGTAAGTATGTACTAGGATTTCAGCAATGAACACAGCAACGAGCATAATCACCTGTCTCTTTCACGCATCAACAATAAATATATATCCGTTTCTTTCTATTTCATTGACGGATCCGCTCGAATCGATTACGGGCGCAAAAAAATGCACTCTTGCAATTATAACAATACTAGCTTCAGACCGCGACTTCCTCCGCGTGGAATAGTTACTTTAACTTTAACCCACGACTTCGTTTACGTTAAAAACTCCGATTTTAAGACATTATTTGTTGGTGCTCCGCTCCTATTGATCGTATCGTGATGTTGATTAGCTTTTAAAAGATATGAAACCCCGATTTTGAATCATTGTTGCTCCGCCGCTATTGGTCGTAGCGTAAAGATATATAGCCCATAGCCTTCCTCGATAAATGGGCTATGTAACACTAAAAGAATTCTTCAAATTGGACCAATAGTTCCTGAGATTAGCGCGTTCAAACAAACAAACTCTCTAGCTTTATATATTAGTAAGTATAGATAATGCGACATAGTTACGATACATTTTCCTATGTGAAACGTTCCAGCTTGAAGCAAAACGCGTACTTTCATTTTTCCGAGAAGCCCACAAAAAGCGGGCCGTTGTATTGCAACGAGAGCGGTTGGCCAACTTGTTGGTTGTTGGCTGTTGGGCGCCAATGTTTGAATGGCCATGTTTTTGATTGTGATAAGTATCTACTGTAAATCTATATTTATACTAATTTTATAAAGATAAAGAGATTGGCTGAACGCGTTAATCTCGGGAACTACTGGTCCTTGATCACTAGTAAAAAATAAATTGCAATCCTTTTTCCAAATTAGCTTCATCTTTTTTTTACTATTTTACATGGTTCTGTGCCAATCTCATTCACTGCTTACCCTACTTATTAAATCCCTTCGGTAAAAAACCTTTTACTCAGGATAAAAAGTAACCTAGGATAGGTAAAATTATAAACTATCTGTGTTCCAAATTTCATCCAAATCCGTTTGGTAGTTTTTGGGTGACAGAGTAACAAACGTACATCTACTTACAAACTCGCGTTTCTTATATTAGTAGGAATGTCAAATGTAGAGTTCATATTTGTTAGAGAAGAGAGCATTCCAAATTATCTACAAACGAACCACCAAAATTATCAAAGTCATTAAACGAATGGTTTAAAAACAGTTTTTGTCATCTTCGAAAAACTGCCCCCTAATTGTGTAACTCTCTCTCTCTTATTGTGGAATCGGCTTCATATACGATGCCGAGAGAGTTCCACAATTAGGGAGCTGGTCTCCGATAACTCGTATCACGGTATTACGTAACATTTTCGAAACGCACACGATAACGCCGTGTCACGGGTCGCGCCCTTATCGCTTTGGGCCATTCAAAATGTATCTATCCTACCAATATTAATATTATAAATGCGAAAGTTTGTTAGTATAGATGTATGTTTGAAAGAAAGAAAGAAAATATTTATTCAAGACAACACAAAACAATACATAACCTTAGGACACCTATTCTTATATATAAAATTCTCGTGTCACAATGTTAGTTACCGTACTCCTCCGAAACGGCCTTACCGAATTTTATGAAATTTTATTTAGTAGGTCTGAGAATCGGCTACTATTTTTGATACCCCTGTGATGAGGAACGGGAACTACTCGGATGAAACCGCGGGGCGGCAGCTAGCATATATATATATGTATGTTTGTTACTCTTTCACGCCTGAACGGCTGAAGGGATCGCGATGAAATTTGGCACAGAGTTTGAATATGTTCTGGAATAACACAGATTACTTTTATCCCGGGAAAAATTAAGATCCCTGTGAATGCGGATGAAACTACGGGGAGTGACTAGTTTATAAAAAAAATATTGTATCATACACGTAGCAAATCAATTGCGACTTTATATGGCCTTTCTATATACATAATATTTGAGCACATGAGAGTCAAATTCTTTGTGCTATAGTTACCGGATATCTGATACTACATACTATCTTTAAATACATGTTCATGCACACAAATGTTTTGTCTGTGTCGCTAACCACAAATCCAGTCAATAATGAGACCTATCACAATGTAATAGAGTTCAAGACATTTAAACGTCAAGCTTCCGAACCCAGATGCATAGGTTATCGACATTTTTATCTAAATTGAACTTTAAGTTAAATATCATTAAGATTATATTTAAATATATGTTTTTTTTTGTTACAGGTAACCCAAGCCCACAAAAGGACTACATTCCAAAATATTTAAATATATACATTAGAAAAAAAAATATATAAGAAATCTAAAGTACCTTAATCTGAAATTATTATATAAGGATAACAATTTTTGTACATTACTTACTTAATTAGAGAAAAACAATCTAACTATCGACCAAAATTTTCTACCAAACTTATACATATTGTATTGATGAGAAGATATAAGAAGATATGAGAAGAGATGAGAAGATAATTATTATATGATATACCTTCCTCTGTAACCTGCCTTCAATGTACCAAAGTCTTGTGTAATTAATTGTGGAATAAACTTAGTGTTAGTTAATGAGATCAGAATGGTGCCCCAGCAGTACTGCTTAAGGTGGAAACATCATCATTCAAATGTGCAGAATATGTTCGCTCAGCTATTGGAAAAAGGTCAGTACCTACTATCTATATCTTTAGTAATCTATCATCATCAACAGCTCATATACGTCTCCACGCTCGGAGCTAGAGCCTCCCCTAACATCGAGGGGGTTTAGGCCATAGTCCACCACGCGCCTAGTGCGGATTGGCGGACTTCACATACCTTTAATAGTGACATCTCAGGCATGCAGGTTTCCTCACGATGTTTTCCTTCACCGAAAGCCAGTGGTGTGAATCCGTAAGTAAGTTTTTATAAACTCAGAGGTACGGGCCAGGGATTTGAACCGGTACCCTCATGATCGTGAGTCGGTGCGTTCCCAACTGAGCCACCACGGCTGATAGTAATCTATACTAATATAATATTATAAATGCGAAAGTAACTCTGTCTGTCTGCCTCGCTAAAACATGTTACACAGATAGTATATAATATGCTCTATTTCCGACGCGCAAAGTTGAAAATGCAACACCGCTCGATAAAAATGCATCGCGTTTTAAAAAACGCTGTCGTGTGAACAGACAGATACATGGGAATGCATTTGATGTATCTGAATGCGTTTTTAACGTACGTTAAAAAAACTCTCGTGCGAATGAGGGCCAAGCGAGACCTAAAATTGAAATTCTACGTAAATATTGACCATAAAAAAGGCGATTCAATTAATCCTCAATAATTTGAGATTAAATTATACATACCACAGTTGACGTCTGCAACGTACATATACGCAACTGATATCTTGAACAATAAACACCTATTTCTTTAAATCTACGCTTATTTGAATAACCCGTTGCAACATTTGGACCTTCGAAGCCAAATAATTTGAAAAAGCGACCTTTGGAGCTACGCAAGACATTATATGCAACGAGTTTGTTTATCTACGCAAGATAAATCAGTAATCAACGGACCTCTACGCGCAGCTAGCAGGACTACCGTTGAAGACCTATTGGCGAGAGAAAATCGATTGACTGGGAACATCGCCGACGAGCTGAACATCCTGCCATCCTCCACACGCAATTTGGTACGGCCAGCCATCCACAATATTCCCAGACCCTCATTTCCCTTGTGTAAAACCTGTGCTTATCTGCTAATTTCAGTATTTCGCGCATCGGGCTACATTCGTGTAAGTGATCAACAGCAGAGTGTCGTTGCAAATACCTGCTGCATACGCAGATCACATAAAACGTGAGTACTCCCATTTTTCCACTGATTACCAAAATGAGCACTGATAGTCTATATAGGGCACGTTCAAAATCTCCCTGTACATTGTCCGTTGAGAACGGTACATCAGATATGTCCGTTTTATTACGCGATCTAATTAAAAAGCGAGGTATCGTTAAGGGTAGATTCACTAGATTCGCAAATCACGTTAATAGCATTGAAACTATTGACAATGCTTTACCTTCAAAAGTACGCCTTGATTTAAAGCTAAGAATGCAAGGAGCTACGAGTCTATATGCTGAATATAACGATCTTCAAAGTAAAATCGAAGAAACCGTGTCAGATTCCGACTTAGAGGAACAGCTATCCCAACGTGACACGTTTGAAGATGGTTATTACAGCATATTGGCTCAGGCTGAGTACTTACTCAATAACGGACAGATTACTGACGGTTCTAGTGGTTCCAAGTGTAATAATAGTCATACATCGGTCAAATTGCCTACCATTACCATGCCTACCTTTGACGGTTCATACGAGCACTGGTTGGAGTTTAGGGATACATTCCTATCACTAGTTCACAAATCTACTGAGATAAGTGACATCCAGAAGTTCCATTATCTTAAGTCATCACTAAAGGGCAGCGCAGAATTAGTCATACATTCATTGGAATTCTCTGCCAATAACTACACTGTTGCATGGGAGCTACTTCTCAATCGGTACAATAATTCTAGGTTATTAGTGCACAACCATGTAAAAGCGTTATTCACTATCCAATCGCTAACCAAAGAGTCACCCAGTTTAATTAGAAAACTAATAGACACGATATTAAAGAATTTACGCGCTTTAAAAATCTTAGGTGAGCCCACAGACTCCTGGGATACGTTAATTATATATATTGCTGTCTCACGATTAGATTCAACTACTGAACGCGAGTGGGAACAACACAAATGTACACTAATCAATCAAACTAGTGACTCGAAGGTAGCTATTAAAACGGATGATCTACTCAAGTTCCTAAAACACCGGGCTGACATGTTAGAAACATTGTTAGTATCGCACAGTAAAAGTATTCATATCAGTAAACCATTCACTTCACACGATAATCCTAAAGTGCACTGCAATGTTTCTAACAACAAGTCGCACGATATTCAGACCCGAGTAAAGAACACTTGTTTTATGTGTAATGGCAACCACCCGCTTTATTCCTGCCAGAAGTTTATAGACGCCAATATTAACGTAAAACTACAATTAATCAACGATAAAAAGCTATGCACTAACTGCCTACGTTCCGGTCATACATTAAGCGACTGTAGGTTCGGGCCGTGCCGTAAATGTAACAAAAAACATAACTCGCTAATACATAGGGACGATTTAGATACTAACCGCGTAGTGACCCTACAGTCAATGAGTGCGGCGGTTACTTATGACGAGGCGAGCGGCTCGGCGAGCACGCGCCCCGCGCTCGCGACCCCCTCAGGTATCGCGGGGTTCGACCCGATGGATAGCGAAACAGGTAAAAATTGTATTCAAATAAATAAGGTGCACACATATTCAACTCACGCGCATGATCTAAGTGTGCAACCTGTTTTGTTATCCACCGCGCTAGTTGAGGTAACCGATAGACATGATAACGTTCATATAGTACGGGCCCTACTTGACAGTGGGAGTCAGCGATGTTTTATAACGAAATTATTATGCGAATTATTAGGCGTTCCGCGAATACAGTCCACTCACGAAATACGTGGTGTAGGGGGTTCAATATCGCACTCAACGGAAACGTGTGATATTGTACTAAAATCACGCGTTAGTACCTACTCCACACATATTAAGACGTTCGTATTGCCGCAAATTACGTCCACTTTGCCAGCTGTCAACATACAAAGCGCACAGATCGGGATTCCTGACAATGTTCAGTTGGCTAATCCACAGTTTTTAGAGACCCAAACTATCGACATACTTATAGGCGCAGATCGATTTTGGGACCTACTTATCGAAGGCACGATACGGTTACCTAAGGGGCCGTGTTTACAAAATACGCACTTCGGTTGGATAGTTTCAGGCCCTATTCACTTTAATACGCGCAGTAATAGGTCTATCCAATGTAATTACGCACAGTCTGATTCAATAGTAGGCTTTGATAGTAGCTCTTCAAAGCCATACCTAAATGATGCTATACCGCCGCTAGAACTTCCTGACACCAAACCTAGCACTATACACACACTTCTGGCAGATGAAGACTGTAAATTAAGTCTCTTTCCGTTTTCCAGGTTCTCTCAATTTAACCGTATGAATCGTGCTGCTGCCTATGCACTTCGGTTTGTTTATAACATTCGCAATAAAACCAATCGGCGGCGGTCAGGCGCGCTCACTGTCGACGAGTTAAGAGATTCTGTAACCGTGTTAGCTAGATTTTCGCAACTTGAATCATTTTCAGAAGAACACAAGTTACTTTTAAATAAAGGAAGTTTAAAATCAAAACATAATTTGTCAAAATAAAATCTGTTTGTGGATAGTGATCAAATTATTCGAGTAGGCGGGCGCATCGACTACTCTTCTGAATTTAATTATGATAAATAGCATCCCATATTAATTTCAAGTAAACATCATTTCTCCGTATTACTTTTCCGGCATGAGCACACACAATTGCTGCACGCGGCTCCACAGGCGCTACTGTTTGCCGTGCGCGAGCGCTGGTGGCCGGTAAGAGGGCGCGACCTCGCGAAAAAGATAGTGCATCAATGTGTTACTTGTACCCGATTGAGAGGTAAAACCCTCAGCCCCATTATGGGTAATTTGCCAGCAGAGCGAATCACACCGACTCACCCATTTTTTCGATGCGGGGTAGACTATGCGGGTCCTGTGTTCGTACTGAATCGCAAAGGAAGAGATTCTAAAACTGTTAAGTCATATATCTGTTTGTTTATTTGTTTTGTTACGCGCGCAATACACTTGGAACTCGTTAGTGATCTGTCCTCCGACGCTTATCTCCTGGCATTGAAACGTTTTATCTCACGGCGTGGCAAACCAGCTGAGATTTACTCAGACAATGGCAGAAATTTTGTAGGACTAAATAACGAATTTATAAAATTTTTAACGTCATGTTCATCAGACATTGTTGAATATGCTACGAGTCAACAAATTAAATTTAAATTTATACCTCCGTATTCGCCTCATTTTGGTGGTCTTTGGGAAGCGGGAGTAAAATCATGCAAGTACCATTTACACCGCGTAATTGGTAACGCGCACTTAACATTTGAGGAGCTAAGCACGGTTCTTGCGCAAGTGGAAGCTATCCTCAACTCCCGTCCACTTAGTCCTCTTTCATCAGATCCCCAAGACCTAAATCCCTTGACTCCTGCTCACTTCCTTGTTGGCCGTCCTCTAACTGCACCCGCAGGTGGCGATGTACGTGACACACCTGAGCATCGACTCACACGATACCAGAGAGCGGAACAACTACGGCAGCACTTTTGGTCCCGCTGGAGTAAGGAGTACATCTCAGAGCTACAGACCAGAACCAAGTGGAAGGAGAATACGACGGACTTGACTCCCGATACTCTTGTGGTTGTCAAGGAAGACAACTTGCCACCGCTTAAGTGGCAATTAGGACGCGTCATGAAGACAATTCCTGGAAGAGATGGCGTCACACGAGTAGCCGAAATACGGACGACATCTGGCACAATCAAGCGCGCTGTTACCAGAATTTGCCCACTTTTCCCGGATCCATAGACGAGGTCTTCAGTTTGGAAGCTGGTGCTTCCAAGGCCGGGGGCATGTTCAGACATCACCTTTGCAGTAGATGGAACGCGCTACGATGACGTTTGATGACATTTCCGGATGTGAGCCCCCCCCCAACCGCCCTCTCCGCATAATTTAAATTTTGAATATACGCAACTGATATCTTGTACAATAAACACCTTTTTCTACAAATCTACGCCTTATTTAAATAACCCGTTGCAACATTTGGTTGCACGATATGTAAATAAACCAGTTATTTTAAACACGAATTACGCATGAGAATTGGTTAATAAATTATATATTAATATTTTTTAAATAAATATTCATGTTTTATGCACATTTTAATGGAACAAGGTGTATTGGAAAAGTTACTTATAGAATAAAATTTAATTCAATATATTTTTTACGTTATCTAAAGGGCTATTCTAGTACAAATATTATTTGATAGGTAATCCTTGGTAGAAAAGTCTTCGCTTCACGAACTATTGTATACCACTTTGTTAAGTATATAACACTAGCTGCCTCCGCGCGGTTTTACCCGCGTAGTTCCCGTTCCCGTGGGAATACAGGGATAAAATATAGCCTATGTTACTCGGGGATAATGTAGCTTTCCAAAGGTGAAAGAATTTTTGAAATCGGTCCAGTAGTTTCGGAGCCTATTCATTACAAACAAACAAACAAACAAACAAACAAACAAATCTTTCCTCTTTATAATATTAGTATAGATATACTATTATTATCATAAAAAAGTTTGTTTGTTTGTAGGCGAAAATCTCGGAAACTTTCGGTTCGTAAATAAGTAATAGATAGCACATTAATCGAGGAAGGCATAGTGCTTATATACTTAGAAAAATAAAAAATATGACTTTTCACTCAAATGTCATTGAATAAAAATATTTAATAATTCGTCTATTATATTTTAGTATTTAATACATTGATAGGCTAGAGGAGCTCGGGTGGAACTGCAGGGCGGATGCTACCTACTTTATACGTCCTTTACATAAATTTATTTGGTTCAGAATCGCAAATCCGTTAGCCAGCCTAGACCGTAGCGGTACGCTACGCTTTATTCGTGGAATGCCATTTACTGGGTCAATTAAACTATTTGAATTCGCAAGATAATGTTTTCTATACCCAAAGAAAATAGCGGGGTTATTACTCAGGTTATTACGTAAAAATAACTATAGGTACCTACTATACTAGCTTCCGTCTCGCGGTATCCGCGTAGTTTCCATTCCCGTAGGTAGATAAAATATAGCCACTATATAGCTCCAAAACTATTGGACCGATCTGAATAATTCTTACACCAATATAAACCTACGTTATTTGTGAATGTTATTTGGCTAGGTATAGGTAGGTATAGGATATTAAATCCCTGTATTCCAACGGGAACGGGAACTACGTGGGTGAAACAGCGCGGCGGCAGCTAGTAAACGTATATTTTTATTGATCTACCTTTGAGCTTCTTTCGTCTATTAGTCTTCGTAAATAGGAGGTATTCCACCAAGCGCCCCCAAACGAAGCGCACCCAGACGAAGCGCACCTAATGTATTCCACGAAGCGCCCCCGTAGGTGCGCTTCAAATGAAAAATTTAAAATAATTAATTTCCTATTCCACGAAGCGCACCTAAGAATATCACTCGCATAGTGTGGGGACAAGAAATAAAAATGTCGATAGAAAAAAATATTTATTATTTAGAAGACTAACTTAAATTTCTATAATCGTTCAGTTTCACTATGTGGCACAATATTTGTAATTTTTGTAATCTTAGGTAGGTACTATTTAAAATCACAGATTGTTTCATAATTATGCAATAAAAGACAAGTATCAAAAACATTGTAAATATAGTTTTCCTTAGAGATCTATGTTGAAGTTTTCTTATAGCTACCTGTTTAGTGAATAATAAAAATACTCTAATATAACATAAAAAATCACAGATTGTTTCATAATTACAATAAAGACTAACTTAAATTTCTATAATCGTTCAGTTTCACTATGTGACACAATATTTGTCATTTTTGTAATCTTAGGTACTATTTAAAATCACAGATTGTTTCATAATTATGCAATAAAAGACATGTATCAAAAACATTGTAAATATAGTTTTCCTTAGAGATCTATGTTGAAGTTTTCTTATAGCTACCTGTTTAGTGAATAATAAAAATACTCTACTATAACATAAAAAATCACAGATTGTTTCATAATTACAATAAAAACTTGGACAAATATCAAAAACATTGTAATTATAGTTTTCTATAGAGATCTAGGTTAGTTGATGTTGATGACCTCTAGTTTTATATAAAATCACAGACTGCTTAAAATCACAAAACACAATATTTAAGATTCTTAAATAATCTTGAATAAATGGGCAATATAGTATATAAACTTATCAATTGAATAAATTATTTATAATCAAAATCTTAATTTTTCTAGACAATGTCCAACTGAAATTAAGCCATTTTTATAATCATTTATAGTATTTTCGATTATATGATTTTTTATTTTAGCATTTTTTTGATTATTTGAATTACCCATTTTTATTCTAATTTCAGCATAATTATTGCAATATTTTTGTAAGCAATCTAAAAGTTTTGCCAGATTTATGGCTGTAGTGCTCTATCATCAATCATCATCATCATCAATTACAATTATTGTATCAAATTATTACAATGAAATTGTTAGATGTTAGAAGTTTTAGTAAGTCTTTAAATAATATATATTTTTTTCTATCGACATTTTTATTTCTTGTCCCCACACTATGCGAGTGATATTCTTAGGTGCGCTTCGTGGAATAGGAAATTAATTATTTTAAATTTTTCATTTGAAGCGCACCCACGGGGGCGCTTCGTGGAATACATTAGGTGCGCTTCGTCTGGGTGCGCTTCGTTTGGGGGCGCTTGGTGGAATACCTCGTAAATAGATGTTTTGAGTCAGTGCAGATTGTAGCAGGATCAATTATGATATCATCTTGTATGGGAAACCCCTCTAATCACCCATGCTTAACGTTTTTATAGCGTTAGCCATGTCTTGCCTACACAGAGGTTGTTCTACAGTTTTTTTCTATAGGCCCCTTATGGGAAAATAAAAAACAAGTGGAGGTGCGATCAATCGATCAAAGTTACGGTTTTGTTTAGTAAGATTTGATAGCGCCTGATTTCCGTTACTATTTATTTATTTACTTTAGTTACAACGGTAGCACACCAATTACGATAATAAAGGACCGATAAAAATCGGTCAAACCGTTTCGGAGGAGTACGGTAAGTAACATTGTGACACGAGAATTTTATATGTACATATAGATCTGTCCCATCTACGCGCTATAGTGTCCTATTGACGAGCCAAAATAACAACGGAAGTAATATAATAAAATATTGCAAATGTTTCGATCCATCGATTAGAACTATTTTAATCTTTTATGCGACCGATAGAACCGTGCAACATACCACTTCCAACATATTCTCGCTTCCATGTACCAGCATATAATAAAAGTAAATATTTTTCCAAATCCTATATTTAGACGCAGTCAGGGTCACGTTTCGAGGATTCGATTCAAAAAAATGTCGATATAACTACGAGCGACCGGTTTTGTGAATTTTTTGTTTTCGCCAAATGTAGTTAAAAATAAAATGGGTGGCCATTATTAAATTTAAAAATAGAATATATTATCGTGTTTATGATATTTTTAGTCTGGTTCTATCTTGTTGTCAAGATGGGTCATACAGCGAAGATACAAGCGTTTTTAAACCTTATTGTTCGAGGTATAAGAATCAAATTAGAATGAAAACAAATTTGTATAATTGATTTTCAAAATGTAACCTTGCATAGTGTCTTGAAATTAAATCTTACTAATATTATATATACGTAAGTTTGTGAGAATGTATGTTTGTTAGTATTTCATTTCAAGCCAAAACGGCTGACACAGAGTTAGAGATAGAATATGTTCTGGAATAACACATAAGCTTGTTTTTATCTCGGGAAAATTTAAGGTGGCCGCGAACGCGGGTGAAACCGCGGGGAGCCGCTAGTGTAATATGAACTACATTAAATTAGGCCTTCATAGGTACTTATGAATTGTTGGCTATATTGCTCGGAAGGTGGAACAATGGGCCGGAGACTAATCTACCTATATTAATATTATAAATGCAAAAGTAACTCTGTCTGTCTCGCTTTTACGCTAAAAGTATTGAACGGATTTAAACGAAATTTGGTACACAGATAGTTTAGACCCTGAGAAAGGACATAGGCTACTTTTTATCTCGGGAAAATTTAAAGTCCCTGCGAACGCGAGGCACTGGTATAAAATAAAACAAAATACAATTTCGACTTTGTCACGTGAGAAATATAAATGTCATGTTTTACAACAAACCCTCAGTTTCTAGAAGCCAAATTAACGTCAATTTCCAATTAGAAGTGTATATTTCCCTCTCGCTTACTCCTGTAGAGTATGACAAGGACAGCAATAGTTTTATAGTAATTACGACATGGCGCATCTGCTTTGAATAATAAAGATGACGACATCCTTCCAATATTATAAATGCGAAAGTCTGTGAATATGGATGTACTAGTGGCTCCCCGCGGTTTCACCCGCGTTCCCGGGATAAAAAGTAGCCTATGTGTTATTCCAGAACATATTCTAACTCTGTGCCAAATTTCAAGCAGATCCCTTCAGCCGTTGGAGCGTGAAAGAGTAAAAAACATCCATACATACATCCATACTTACAAACTTTCGCCTTTATAATAGTAGTAGGATGTATGTATGGATGTTTGTTACTCTCTCACGGAAATAATACTGAACGTATTTGAACGAAATTTGGAACATAAGTAGTTTATAACCTGGATTAACACATAGGCTACTTTTTATCCCGGGGAAATTTAAGATCCTGGGAACGCGGGTGAAACTACGGAGAGCTACAAGTATCTATAAAATTGCTAAAAGTCTTATATCAGCTGTCTATTTACCACAGAAGCTTTGCTTGGTATGGAATCAGATTGGCCGTGCATAACAGAGCTTGTGATATGGTAACCAGATACCTGATATACTACATACACTAGGTACTTTTAAATACATAGGCTACGGTAACCGCTTCCCATCAGGTGGGACCGTATGACTGTTTGCCACCCTTGTGGTATAAAAAAAAAAGAAAAAAAATACATACTTATATAGATGATTACATTCAGACACAGAACAAACAGACATATTCATGCATACAAATATTAGTCCTGGGTGGAATTCGAAACCACGACGCAGCTTGAAAGTCAGGGTCACTAACCACAAAGCCAACCGGCTGTCAAATAAACCTAACTTTGTGGTAAATGTATGACCCTCAAAAACTTTTGGCCAATCGGATTAGAATCCACAAACAAAGAAACCCTAAAAATGTTAAAAAAGCAAAAGTTGTTAAGAATGGTTGTTTGTTACTCTTTCATGCTTCTAAATCCCTTTAGCAGAAAGGGAATGAAACATGTACATACTTTTAATTGTAGTGTCTTAAACGGGACTTTAACAAGTCTACACTAATATTATAAAGAGGAGTGATTTTTTGTTTGTATCGAATAGGCTCTAAAACTATTGGACCGATCTGAATGATTCTTTCATCAATGGAAAGCTACATGATCAGGGTGTAACATAAGCTATATTTTATCTCCATATTCCTACTGGAACGTGAACTACGCGGGTGAAACCGCGTAGCGGAAGTGTATTAAATGTAAACAGTAGCAGATTTTTGTTAGAAGACTAGTACACTCCCAGCGGTTTCAGCCGCGTTCCCAAGGATCTTAAGTTTTCCCGAAATAAAAAGTAGCCTATGTGATAATCCAGGGTGTTAGCTAACTCCATACCAAATTTTACTACTAAGCCGTATTGACGTGAAGAAGTAACAAAAATACAATGTCCGATATAAAATTCCCCAAATTCAAACCAGTGAGTCCCTCACCCCATCAACGCCCTGAGCCGAGGCACGGTCCCGCAGGGGACACCCTCAGCGCAGTTGCTTAAATACCTATATATTACGGCTGAGAGCCCTCAGCTCTCACCGATTGCCCGCGTAATGGTTTAACAGCCATCAGAGGCTAACACCTTCTAGTCCCTTAAAAAAAAAAAATATACACACTCACAAACTTTCGCCTTTATAATATTAGTGTAGTACCGTAGATTTGTAGGATATATAAAGTGTCCCCCTTTCTACATAGTCTAAATGTGGACATAATAGCGTTATATTAGAGACTATTTATAGAATATTTAAAATTCATTTAACACGTGGTGCGTCCAATGTAAACAGGTAAAAATACTGTCAAAAGTCGCACTATTATCTGGCACGTGAGGTTCCGTGTAGTTTTCGTAGTTTACTTATAATTTGGTATGGACATTTGCCTTAACAAATTATAGTAGTAGTTCCCATTCCGTGGGAATACAGGAATTCAACATAGCGTTTGTTACTCCCTGATAATGTAGCTTTCCAATTCGATCGAAAGTTAGAGATTAGTCAAAATAATGTTATACTAGTGGCGCCCCGGGGTTTCACCCGCGTTCCCGGGGGTTATTTAATTTTTCCGGTATAAAAAGTAGCTTATGTGTTATTCCAGAGCATAATTTAACGCTGTGCTAAATTTCGTCACGAACGAACCCTTCAGAAGTTTTAGCGTGAAGAGTAACAAACATGCGTCCATTCTCACAAAATTTCATATGCTTAAACTTTTTTTTCTACCTTTACCTAATTTGGACATTTTAAGACCATTTGCCAAATCAGAACAGCTACTCTATAATTTTGAATTTAGCAACACATCTAGCATAATTTATTTATTATTAACATTTAAATATAAATAAGAATATTAAAAATGCTCGTACGTACCACTGTTTATTATATCCGAACCTATACCAAAGTGTTTTTTCTTGATAGTCATATGAGTCATTCAATATTCGACCTAATAATAAAACAGATAAGTTATTAAATCCTCAGACACAAATTCAAGATCACATAAAATATTTTGAATCAAATCAAACATCTGTGCGACAAGTGAATATGGTTGCCAGATACTGAAACTCGAAATTGATAAAAGTTAATTCTTCAGTGAATAGTCAATTCCTCATAGATATAATTTTATCGTACAATCTCTATCGTTTATTTTCAAATACCCTGACACTAGCAGAATTGTGTACTTATATATTAAAAATTTAAAACACTTGATGTCATTTAAATAAGAAGAAGAAATCGTGTGGTGTCGTAGGACAACGGATAGGATCGAAGTACCTTTTTATAAAAATATTAAATTTAAGTCCTATTCGAGGTGTAAAGAACCACACTAACCGACCAGACAAATAGTATTAGCCGGTAAAAAAACGTTCAAATACAACAAATGCATTATACTTATATGTTCACACGACAGCGTTTTTAAAACGCGACGCTTTTTTATCGAGTGGTGTTGCATTTTCAACTTTAGGGGTTGGAAATAGAGCATATTATGGTACTTGGATATGCATTTTTTTGTGTATGAACGATTTTTTACCATACGTTAGAAAAACTCCCGTGCAAATGAGGGCTTAAAATAATTTAAATTAAAAACGAAGAAAAAAAAGCCAAAAAATTCAAATGACGTTGCAATTTCAAACCGACAGATGTTACACCGATGACACAATAATAATCTTACGTTACGGAAGTTTTTTCCTGGTAAGGACCATAAGGAACTTAGTTCCAAAAAGCATGAAACCAAAAAAATTACAGCGGTAGTATAAAAAAATAACATCCAATCAAATTTGGGTCAAACAATTATTAGTGTGCGTGATACATTAACATTTGTAACGACAGTTTCGTCTTATGGAACCCTACCAACGGCTGACAAGTCTGCGTCACTACGTCTAAAATTAGAAACAATTTCGTATACGGGGTTTCTAGACGCTCAGCACAGATTTAGAACCAAATTAGCAAAACATCTATCTATACTAATATATAAAGCATGTATGTCTCATGAACTACTGGTACGATTCAAAAAAATATTTCACTGTTCGATAGCCCATTTATCGAGGAAGGCTATAGACTATATATCATCACGCAACGACCAATGGGAGCGGAGCACAAATAAACAATGTTTCTTAATGGGGTTTTTTCCTTTTAAGAGCTAAAGTTACTGAGTTAGCGTTAGCTGAAAGTAACTTTTCCAAGCGGGAAAAGTCGCAATCAGAAGCTAGTATATAATAAAATGAAACGTTCCAATACTTCCAATGACAAATCACATTTAGATGCAACGTTAGAGCGAGAAAGGCATACACAGTTATATGTTATGCAAAATTAATGGGAAAAGTTGGATCTGATTGGTGTATAGCAAATTTTTAAGGTTATTTCTCGCCGCCCACATATTTAGTAAGAACCGTTATATGAAATCAGCGAAGATAGTGGTAGATTTATTAATCGGTCAGTCCAATCGCGAAGCTTTAAAAAATTTGGTAATACTTTTTATTTATTGCAGTATGAGAAGTAAACATGAGCTGATGGGTGGCGTGATTGGACAGTTTTTATGATGACTATCCGAAACCAGTTTTAATGATGATATCGCACTAGGGTGTTAAATATGAGAGCTACTTTTGCGTCATTCTTCTAAAATTGTAAATTTACCCATAAATTACTTTGTAGGAGTTGCGCAAATTGTTAATTAAAACTTGTATTAATAAATAGGACTGACTGATATATTATGATGAGAATTGTTTTTATGTGTTAGAGATTATATTAAGTCTCAGACAATAACGGTAGAATAATTTAAGTTATGTAGTCCATTACATTATGATGTGCGAAATCTTAGACTCGCTAAATATGCTATGTTTACTTTGTATATGGCATAAAAACCTGCATTCTCAGACACTACTAACATAATCATGTGACACAGACGTATTAGTTAAACTAAACCAAACTCACAAATGGATTATCAACAAGCATTTGACTATTTCAATCACCTATTTACCTTAAAAAATACTTTTTAAATGCAACTTGAATTTAATTTATGTTTCAGAGCGATTTTGCGACGTGACGCTCTACTGTTCACCGAGCTTCGCGACGCAAGTACCTAACAAGGATACCATCGACCCTCAGAATATACGTGGGGTGTCCCTCAGGGCGCATAGGTAAGACCTTTACTATTGCTTCACTATACTGTTGACTTTATTGCGCTAAACATTGCTATAAACGTTTTTATATCTAACAATACTATAAGTATGTATAATATTTTTTATGTGAAAGCACTTTGAAAGTATATTAAAATTCCTCCAATGTTTTATTGTAATTGTTCTTTGCATCTAACTTATATAGAGTTTAAGGAGCAACTAGCAACATTATCAGTTAATATGTACTCCTTGGGAGATCTATTTTATAATTATGTATATATTTTATTATCAGGTAATCCTCAAATATAGACATCTAGACCTTTTATAGTAGTATTTCAATCTTACTTTAACCTTGTGATCACTTTATATATAGCCAAAAGAGTGATTAGAATTACAGTCACATAATAGAAAGGACTAGGCTTCCAGAAAACCTGTTGATTTATCTAATACACGATACAGGTGTAGGGAAGTTATAGAAGAAGAGAAAATATACAGTATATTATTGCTATTTCATGGTTTTAAAATTAGTATCACAATGTACAAAGATTCAAAAGCAATCAAATTGTTTGTTTGAACGTAGTTGAATCTCAGGAACTAGTAGTCCGATTTGACCGATTTGATTTCAATGGTAGACACCCCTTTTATCGAGGAAGGTTATAGGCTATATAACATAACGCTACGAACGATAGGAGCTGAGCATCAATGGTAAATGTTGCAAAAACGGGGAAGTGACGCATAAATAAGTTTGTATATCTAACAACAGGGTGGTGTTAGCAGCATGTTCGGAACTACTCGGGACGTTGCTGGGGGCTCACGAAGCCCAAGGCGAGCCCGTGTTGGTGATCGACGGAGCGGAACCGAAGCATCTGAAGGCACTCCTCGACTATATGTATACTGGGGAGATGAATGTACATCATGTAAGTTGTTTCTTATTAAATTGATTAGAGAAGATGATATAAAATTAACTTTTGCTATACAATTGTGGAAATTTCATATATTTATTCAATTACTTATGAAGCGTCGATTCTAATGCTCCGTTCGGTAGGTTACTTTTGCTGAGATGAGCCGGGAACTAACTAGGCAATTACGTACATTATTATCTACACTATAATGAAAAAAAAAATGAAAATATCTTTATTTAACATTAAATATGGTACAGTTATATTTGGGCTGGGCTCATTAGGTCATTAGGTCTCCCTGTGTTGTAGGGAACCCGCTCTTCACATGATGATATAAATTTAATTATTGATTTGTTTCTTTATGACATATATTATGTACTATCAAAGGGGAGGTTACTTTTTTAGGTCAATTTTAGACAACTTATTTATGTCCGTTCTTTGTCCATAGTCTCAGCTGGCCAGTTTACTGAAGACCGCTGAGGAGCTTCGCATCAAAGGACTTACGGATATCAGATGGAATAACAAGGATGAACCGCCCGATTGTGAACCGGGTAAGGATACTATATGTTCCACCTCTACAGTGGCGTAGAGAAAGTCATTATCGCCCGGGCGGATTCATATTATGCCGCCCTTGTAAAGTCGTAAAAATAATGTAACAAAATAGTACCTAATAATAATGTTGTTGATGTTTTCTTTTTCTTTTTAGACACAAATAATATTAGTGAGAAAAAAGCGAGGGGGATATTTAATATGCGGAAAAGCTAACTTTTTGAAACAACTGGGGAAAAGCTAACTTTTTGAAATTAATATGGTTGGCTGACCATCAGTGATTTCAAATTTGCCGCCCTTTTAATGGTGGGGCCCGGTTCGGTCCGTATACACATACCCTATTTTATTTTTGGGTATGTGTATATAATACATGTTTGTAATGAATAAACTCAAAAATTACTGTGCCGATTTAAAAAAATATTTTACCATTAGAAAGTTACATCATCAGGGAGTAACATAAGCTATATTTTGTTCCCATATTCCTACGGGAACGGGAATTACGTAGGTGAAACCGCCGTGCGGAAACTATTACTCAAACTGATCTTAAACGTATCACTCAAGCTTTTGAACTTTTTCCAGAGCATTCAATATGTATATAAAACAAACAACAACGACTTATATTTTTAGGAGTGGTAGCAACAGCGACACCCGCCGACACAAAACAGGAGAAGCAAGCGTCACCAAAACCGGCGAAGCAACCGTCCCCAAAGCAAGCGTCACCAAAACAAGTGTCACCAAAACGAACAGCAACACCTAAACCAATTGCCGACCAAATCACCCCCGAACTACGCGCCTATTTGAAGAAGGAACAGGAAAATTGCGATGTCGAAATCAAAACTGAAAAATGTAACGTAAATGGTGAGTAAATAACAATAAAGTCAAATTGCCCCGTTTGGGGCTAAATGCCTTATTTGTATCGTTGTGTGTTTCATTTCATTCATTAAGCCATGCTGGTATATCATTGAATACGATAAATGCATATATTATAACTGGAATATTGTAATCAAAACTGAGAAATGCAACGTAAAGGATGAGTAACAAAAAAAGAATCACGCGAATCGGTCCATTAACCGCGACGTAATCGATGTACATACATAGAAAAAAAAAAAAAAACTGGCCGAATTGAGAACCTCCTCCTTCTTTTTGGGAAGTCGGTTAAAAACCCAAAAAAGATTTTGTATAGTAGTCGAATTTCCCCGTTTGGGGCTAAGCGCCTTATTTGTAGCGTAGCGTGTGTTTCGTTCATTAATTCGTGCTTATAAATCATTAAATACTATAAATGGTTTAATATTGCAGTAAATTATCAAATTTTATTTTGCCACTCCTTTTGAATATGAGTTATCCAGATCCAAATAGCAATTGTCCCCATGGAATGCATCCCCAAAATACGTCACTTGAACTCTACAGCACTTTGTCCTCAAAGCATGCGTCCCACCACTAGCACAGAAGTCACTGTCCCCCCCACATCTCACTTGTCCCCACATTGCACGTGTCCCCGATGCATTAAAGCACTAGCTCCCAAGTCATTGGTCCCCTAATCACTTCCCCAGAGCCTTCACCCAGTCCGCCGGAGAAACACAACAAGCCGGAACTGCGCACGTATGAAAAGAAGAACACATTTATATGTGATGTTGGTATTATAAAAGAGAAAGGTAAAGATAATGGTGAGTGTATAAGGCGTTTGTCCCCAGTGTTTGTCCCCAATTTTTCACTTTAAGTCGACATGCCCCAAAACCATTTTTTACACAAATCCAATATCACATATCAAAATCTTTTACAGAAATTCATTACATGATATAAACCGGTACAAATTAAGTGTAGACTATTATGAAAATATGATTTTGACTTACCTTGACTCTTTTCTTGACCACGATCAATGCAACTCGATCGAAACTTCAAGCTTAGACAAAATGTTATATTTTGATAATAGTATACTCCCGAATCGTCCCGATATCACTCATGGATTTAGTTCACAAAAGTTTAAGAAACATAAAAAAGGTTTTAATAAATGGAGCATGATTTTTTTAATTATTTTCCCCAATACGCACCACGAAATATTGTATCTATATAGTTGTGTAAATCCGGAACGACTTAATTCCTCATACTTATGTGTTTTTTTTTGGATATTTATGTCTGTATTTATTTAGTAAATCGTGTATATTTTTTTAATTTCAGGAGGTCCACCGCCCTTAATAAAACTACCCACCAAGGAAAAGAGCAGTCCAACGAAGCGAGAAAACTCAGATTCGTAAGTATATTTACTAATATTATCGAATTGTAAATTTATTTTATTGTTGGATAGCTCATTTATTGAGGAAGGCTATAGGGTATATAACATCACGCTACTACCAATAGGAACGGAGCATCAATCAAAAATGTTGCAAAAACGGGCAAGTGACGCTAACTAAGTTGCGCGGATGTTTCAATCGTGTAGTCGTAGCTTCGATTCCTATTCAGTGCCCTACTTTAAAAATACCAAAAACTAAGATAAATCGTTTGTCCATAAAATTCATTCATTGTATCACACATGGTGATTGATTTAGGAGCCCGTGCTTCGAGGGCAAACAGGCATACGGTCAGCCTGATGAAAAGCGGTTACCGTAGCCTATGGACGCTTGCAACACCATAGGCGACACTCAAATGGCGTCCACCCTGTAAAAATCTTTTCACTCCCTTATTGAAGAACCCTATACTGTAACCAATGCTGCCCTGACTCAAATTTTACTATAGTTACAGCCCTGCTATTCAGGATAAACATGTCTGGCTTAACCTACGGGTATTAGATAAAAAAATATTCAGATATGTGGATTTACACATCGCCAATTACTGATCATATTTGGATGCTGATAAGCAATAATGTGTTAACCCTCATAAACTTGGTTTTGAGAAAATGCCGTCTTAAGATAATGACATGTGATGTATGTGATTTACAATACAATACAATACAAATACTCTTTATTGGGCACACATAATAAAAAATAACAATAAGTACAAAAATAAAGTGTGAACAATTTAGGCGGCCTTATCGCTGAAGCGATTTCTTCCAGGCAACCTAGGGCAATAGGAGATAACGAAATTAGGCTAGTGAAGAATAACATAGTAAAATAAAATACGAATAAATAACAGCAAAATAATCCTAATACCTACTTACATTACAATAATAACAGCAATACAATAGGCTAAGTGAAGTCGCATCTATAATATTAGTACCTATAGATTTTGGCTAAGCTAGTTAGAAGAATAATCTGGTATCAATACTTGGCTAATTTTTATCCCAGAAAAAATCTCAGGAACGCGAGTGGAACTGCGGGTAGCCACTAGTTTAGTAAGTTTTTTTTTTAACAAAGTTTTCTTTTTGTCCTTACAGTGATAGTCCAAGCAGTCCAAAGAGGCAGCGTCTCGCGAGCGGGACGGAACACACCGACGAAGATTCGCTCAGCCATATCAAATCGTAATGCCTACAACTTAAGGTTGATTTTCTATTAACTTTAACAGGATTTTTATATTAATATTTTCGATTGTCTTTCAGGGAACGGGATCAGGAGTGGCAACATGGGAATATGGTAAGTGTCATACAAATTACATTAGAAACGACGTTTCATAAGTGCCTGTGAGGGCCTATTTAAATCTCTTCTTTCCTATCTTTTCTTTTTATTTTGGTTGTGATTTGTTTTATGTACCTACCTATCGCAATAAATAAATAAATTTAAATAAAATTATGTCGAAAAAAACTCGTTCCTTAAACTTATTTATAGACAAATTTTTCATACATTAGCATTAAACTTTTTTAGTAAACTGCTTTATATCCAAGAGTGATCAATTAGAGCATTTTATTTCAAAAAAATTTTGATAGGAAAAATTCTAAACCATAAAATTTTTGCTTTTTTTTCCCTCTTTTTACCTCTCTACTTGTATTTAATGAAATGAAATGAAATATGAAATGAAATAAATTTATTAATTCAACTAGGCCTTCACAGGCACTTATGAAACGTCGACTCTAATGCTCGGTTCGGAAGGTTGCTTTTGCTGAGAAGAGCCGGCAATAAACTCAGCAATTACTCTTTTCAAAACAAGTTTTAACAATAATAACATTAGTCCTGGTAGAACGAGCGCTATACCCATGCCTCATCATCATTAATATAATCATTTATACTATAATAAGCTTTCTGTACCAAAGCTGGCTTAACTTTATTATAGGATATATCAGCGGAACCCGTTGGTGGGGCTGGGGGTGGAACAGGGGCCGGTTGGGGCGCGTGGTCCCGCGAAGTATCCGACGACGAATGGGCCGACGCACCGGCGGATATAGGCTCCTTCCTACACACTAGGCTTAGAGTCGACGGGGACAATAGTGCAGGTAATATATCTTATATCTACACTAGCTGCCTTCGCGCGTAGTTCCCGTTCCCGTGGGAGTACAGGGATAAAATATAGCCTATGTTACCCAGTGATAATGTAGGTTTTTAATGAAAAAAGAATTATTTAAATCGGTCCAGTACTTTTGAGTTTATTCATTACATACAAAAAAAAGAATCACGCGAATCGGTCCATTAACCGCGACGTAATCGATGTACATACATAGAAAAAAAAAAAAATACCGGCCGAATTGAGAACCTCCTCCTTCGTTTTGGGAAGTCGGTTAAAAATACACATCTTTTCTCTTTATAATATTACCTATCCGTAGAACAAAGTTCCATGTGACTTTGAACCCAAACCACTTTTATTATATGTTTATGTCTATTTATTTTCTATTGTTTTAGTCAAAAAGTCATTTAGAAAATTGAATGCCCTTTTATTTGTCATCACTAAAAAGCCTGTACGATGATTTGCCTAGGATATATTTATATTAATCAAAAATTGCCAAAGTTTAAGATCACATTTAGATAAATGTTAAAGTGCAAGTGTTAAACTAACTGCTTGGACAGTTGGGCTTGGCAATTGCATGACCTAAAAAACAATTTTCCATATAAACAACAGAATATTTCAATATTGTATATATGTACAGACGAGGAATCGAACGAGAGTGGTTGCGGCGCGCCGGCGGCCTCCTCCTCCTCCTCGGCGCCGTCCGACGCGCTCGGGACGCATCACGCACACGCCAACAAACGTATGTATATCTGTACATGTACATGGAACTGACTACTAAACTAACATATCATCATCAACAGCTCATATACGTCTCCTCCAAGGGGCTCGAGCCTTTTTTTTTTTTTTTTTTTTTTTTTCCCCAGGGGAATCCTCATAGGATACCCGGCAGCTCCGGGGGTTATGTGGAGACTCACCGGCACAGAAGGTGCCTACCCACTAAACCCCTGGGGTTCCAATGACGCCTCGGCTGAAGGGGCTCGAGCCTCCCCTAACATCGAGGGGGTTTTTTAGGCCATAGTCCACCACGCGGGCCTAGTGCGGATTGGCGGACTTCACATGCCTTTAATAGTGACATCTCGGGCATGCAGGTTTCCTCACGATGTTTTCCTTCACCGAAAGCCAGTGGTGTGAATCCGTACGTAAGCTTTTATAAACTCAGAGGTACGGGCCAGGGATTTGAACCGGCACCCTCATGATCGTGAGTCGGTGCGTTCCCAACTGAGCCACCACGGCTATAACTAACATATAAACAATATTTAAAAAAATGTATATTAAGTGCTCAGATAACGACTATATTCATGAAATTTCTGAATGTCCTGGTGTTTTTTGCATATCTTATGTTTTAAATAAATGATAAAATAAATTCATTAATATCCTAGAATAATTTTTCACACACCGACAATCTGATACCAAATAGAATAGGGTAACCAGATAGCTGATATACTACATATCTATATTCTATACTACTTTTAAAAGTAGTATAGAATATAGATCTGTATTTAAATACAGACTTATATAGATAGCAGGTTTAATTACTTAAAAAAAACGTTTTACTAAGAGTTTTTCTATTATATACAGAAATATTTAAATAATAAAGTTTATATGTAAGGTGGGTATGCAAATTTTTGTGACATAAATAATATAAATCTATCAAAATCAAAATCAAAAATGTTTTTATTCAAATAGGCCAGGCCAATATGCAAAGCACTTATGAATAGTCAGACTCTAACGCTCGGTTCGAAAGGTTGGTTTTGCTGAGAAGAGCCGGAAATAAACTCAGCAATTACTCTTTTCAAAATAAACTTAGATTAAAATACATTTCAAGGAATTAGTCCGGATACCATATCACTAGCTCTGCTTAGTTTGGAATCAGATTAGCCGTGTGTGCAAAATATCCCAGGATATTAAATATTTATTTATTTAAATAATGAATGAACACAGAGAAATAACGTTAATTTACTATGATCATTCAGAGTCTCAACAAAATGAACAGCGTGCAGTGGATTTTGAACGTACGTGCGAGGCGTTTGGGTTCAATATCTCTCGCGTGGAACGGGCCGCCGCCGTTGGAGGTAAGACTTAGATCCATAGACACATAGACATAGACAATAACGGATTTTTAATTGACGAAAAACAAAATGGAGGAGGTGATGATGAGAGGTGGTGAGGTATCAAGTGATATCTATACTAATATTAAAAACAACTGGTTCGATTTGATAAACTCTGTGTTAGTCCATTTATCGAGGAAGGCTATAGGCTATATATCATCACGCTACGCCGAATAGTAGCGGAGCATCAATCAAAAATGTTGCAAAAACGGGCAAGTATATTTTGAAATCGACACATTAGTTTTCGAATTTATTCATTACAAACATACACACACACACACAACACATTTTTTCCTCTTTATAATATTACTGTATATTTAATCCTTCGTTCATCTTAAACAATAAAAAAACCACTTTATGATAATCTCTATTTGTTACAGCGACCGTAGGCCCAAAGTCAGGCCCCACGGACCCTCGGTTCACGGACGTGGTGAAGTTAAGCGATTACCTACAACACGGGCGGAGGCCTCAGTTTTGGGAGGAGCACTATGTCAAAAGGGTATGTATTTTAGTCTTCTCATAGTCATCATATTAGCCATAGGACGTCCATTGCTGAATATAAGTTCCTTATCGATTTTCGGACTGGTTGGACGTTGCCTGCATCTTGATTGTCTTTTGACAGAGTTATATATATGTATGTATTGGTACGTATATTTATATTATACTAGCTGCCGCCCCGCGTCTTTCTTCCATTCCTCTCGGTCAGCCGTCATTTCAGTCATCACTCCCTTCTTACACATATCACCTTTCACACGATCCATCCATACTTTCTTCGGGCATCCTCTACTTTTACGACCATCCACCTGCACATTCATAAATTAATTTGTGGTTAGTGACCCTGACTTTCAAGTCGCCGGTCGTGGGTTCGATTGTGGGATTTGAGGACAGACATGTATGCATGAATATGTCTGGATGTAATTATCTATATAAGTATGTATTTAAAAGTAGTATATCGGCTATCTGGTTACCATAACTCAAGGTCACTTTGAAGCTAACTTTGGAATCCGATTTTCCATGTGTGAAAACAGAAAAATGTCCCAGGATATTAATTTATAATTAACTATCTCAGTTACCACCCTTAACATTAACAGATTATCTGGTATATTATTTTAGGTGATGGAGGCTGTAAGAGTCAAAGAGCTGGAGATGAAGCAAGCCGCAGAGATCCTAGGCGTGAGCTACGGGACTCTGTACGGCCGGTATCGAGACGTGTACGGATGCATCAACAGGCCCTACAGGTCGATTGGGTACTATAAACACACTAACATACACATTGACACATATACACACACACACACACACACAAACACACACACACACCCACACACACACATACATACTCTTATCTCATGTCTTTTTTACACATGGCTCGGGTAGTAGGTACATACTTTAAGTTCACACACGTCATCACACAAGTCGATGGGGTACTATATACATACATACATACACACTGACACACACGCACATACACGCTGACACACACACATATGTTGATACTATCATCTCTCTTTGTCTTTTTTTGCACATAACTCGAGTAGTGCACACAAAAAGTCGATGCGATACTATACACACACAAAAAAACAGATTGACACACGCACACAGACGTGCATATTGATACTATCATCTCTCTTTGTTTTTTTTACACATGACTCGGATAGTACATATTTTAAGCTCTCACATAAGCACACATAAGTTCGATGGGGTACTATACACACTAACATATATTAGTGTATGTTTTGTTGGTAGTCCAAATAAAATAAATAAATAAACATACACACACGCATATTGATACTCTTCTCTCTTCTTATCTCTCTTTGTCTTATTTAGATACATAGGCACTCACAAAGTCGATGGGGTACTATACACAAACTAACATACACGCTGACACCCACACACACACACGCACATTCACACTCATCTCTCTTAGTCTTTTTTACACGTGACTCGGGTAGGTAGTACATACTATAAGCTCACACATAGGCACATATAAAAGTCGATGGGGTACTATACACACACATTCATACACATTGGTGACACACACACACACATTTATACTCTAAATATAAATATCCTAGGACATTACATACATACTTTAAGCACTCACATAGGCACGCACAAAGTTGATGAAGAACTATACACACTCATACATACTGACACACACCCACACACCCACACATACATACTCTCATCTCTCTATGTCTATTTAATATATATTAACATTTGATATAAATTATGAACTCCCCACCCCCCCCTAATTTATAACCATATATTTACCGTGCCAACAGGGGTGTCCGCGAGTTCTGGCAAGCGAAGGGTCCCTCAGAGGTGTTGGAACAGTTGCAACGCGGAGACATATCCCTGGACGCGGCCGCACGCGCCCTCGGCGTGTCCATAGCCAACCTCGCCGCGCACGTCGCCGACTTCGGCCTGCCCGAGAAAGGTGAGAGCGAGACGGGTGTGGTGTGGTGTGGTGTGGTGCTGTCTCTGTCTGTCTCTAGTGGGTGCTGCAGACCTGTAGGCTACAGTCTACAACCTACACAGGTTTGTTCAGGGGGCTCAGACTTGTTCCCCAAACCCCCGAGGGGGTTTGAGAAGAAGCCCAGCTGAAAGAAGACTACAGGTCTGTACGAGGAATGTGAGAGCGAGATAGATATATCGGTGAGGGCGAGATAGATGTAATGGAAAGGAGACGGTACTGTTATAAGTGTTTTTCAATTTCGTCAAATTTTTGTGACCATGTATAAATTAGTATTTTTAGAGTTCCGGTGCCCAAAGGGTAAAAACTGACCTCTATTACTGAAACTTCGCTGTCCGTCCGTCTGTCTATTATAAAAAATATATTCTTAATATTTTTTTCAGATTTCGAACCTATACCAATAGAGGTGGATCCATCGCTAAAGCTTCGGCCTAGAACGTACAGCACCACGGCGACGGCCACCGCCGCCCCCGTCACTGGCAAGACTACACGAAAACCTGTTGAAAAGGTAACTACTGATAGCAATAACATAATTATGGCAATTTTTTAAATATATATGTTTGTTTGTAAAGTTTATTTTAGCTCTAGGATACCTACTATATTTTAATTATAATCTGTTTTATATTTTCTATGTTTTGCTTAGCTGCGCGCACACATGTTTATGTCGCAATCAAGTTCAGATTTTTTGTTATACTGTTTATTTTTTTATTTTTTTTGTGGTTGTGATGTGTTTTGTGCGTTTCAATAAAAAAAATACTACACTGGCAACACTGACCTATGAATATATATAGATAGTATTTTATGTATTTTTTACATATTGTGTTTCCCTATTATTAGTGTAGTCCATTAAAACTTATGATTTTTGTATAGTAATGTTACATATGGTTAACTACCACCACTCGAAGGTCCGCTGTGCTTACTTTCGCTGTGCTTGTGAAGGCCTATTTGATTTAAAAACAATTTTTCATTTCATTTTAGAAAAAAAGAAAGAAATGTTTATTAGTAACCCCCAAAAATTATAAAATAAATAAATCATAAACAATAATTTAACCGGCATCCATTCTTGTAGCCCATAAAGAAGATACTAATAGGCAGTATGACGGACGAGGATCCGATACCGGCGACGGTGATCACCACACACGAGGCGAAGTTCAACGTCACCACCACCACTAGCGCCACTACCACTACCATGAGTAAGTTATGTTTGTCCATTTTTTAAATAGTTGATTTTCCATGTAGTCGTCTAGTATTGTCACAAACCATTGTAGTTTTTTAATGCTACTGTTTAATCGTTATTTTATTTTGTTATAGTATTTTTTTTTATTGTTATTTTGAACCGGCAATAACAAATAAATCATCATTATATATGCGAAGGGATTTTGATGAAACATTGATATTATTTATTAGCATCGGAAATGTCTCGTTTTTATAAGCAAGTGATTTCTCATGTATTTTTTACGTTTTACTATCTACTTTACTTTTTTGTTTTACTAGCTTCCGCGGTTTTCGTAGGAACACAGGGATAAAATATAGCCTTTGACACTCACAAATAAATTATAGCCTTCTATTGGTGAAGGAATTATTCAGATTGGTCCAGTGGTTTCGGAGCCTATACATAACAAAGAGACAAAAAATCAAATCTTTTTTCTTAATATATAATTTTTTTTTACAATAAACGTGCATATCATCATTTCTCCTATTTTATGATTATCATATAATATGTGATGGGATTTTGATGAAACATGACACACCAATGTGGTTCTGGATTCGCATTGTGTTTAGATGTTAATCCTACTGAAATTACAAACGCGAAAGTTTTATAGATAGATGTTTGCTCATTCACGCAAAAACTACTGTACGGATATGGCTGAAATTTGGAACACAGGTAGCTTATAACCTGGATTCACACTTAGGCTATATTTTATCCTGGGATAATATAAGATCTCCCGAAAACGGGGGAAACTACTAGTTTTTTTATATAAAAACTATATTCTTAACCAATTTCTCCCATTATCCAGGTGGTAAATGGCCCTCGATCCGCGTCGCTAGCTTGGACACCCTCCGCGGGGGAGACTCGGCAAGTACCCCTTCCACTACCCCCTCTAGTACCCAAAGTACCCCCCCAACTCCCCCTGCCCCACCCTCCCCTTGTGCACTCATGCGCACTAGACCAGACCTCACTATAGTAGCCGCAAGGAAACCCGAAGTGAAAAGAGACGACGATACCACGTGATCCAACTGTTAGAGAGAGATGTACATAGTTTTGTGATGACGGCTTTTATGTGAAGTTTCCTTTAGTATGTTGATGTATTGAGAAAATTAGTACATATAGTGCTATGACGTCACTTATGCAAAAGATGTGATATTTTAGGAGAAGCATTTGAAAATTCAACTCTTTTCAACTTAACAAAGCATTAGAGTCGACGTTTCATAAGTACCTGTGAAGGCCTATTTGAATTAATAAATATATTTCATTTAATTTCAAACAAAATGATAGTATTTAAACTTCATCTATACTATATATAAGTTGAAGAGTTTGTTTGTTTCCTTAAACGCGCAAATCTCAGGAAATACTGTTTTGAAAAAAATATTTCAGTGTTCGATAGCCCATTTATCGAGGAAGGCTATAGGCTATACTATATATCATCACGCTACGACGCATACGAGCGGAGCATCAATCAAAAATGTGAAAGTCACGCCTACGAAATTGGGCGGGATATGTACTTTTGAAATAAAAGCAAACATCTTATTGATTACTATTAAAAATATATAAACACTAGCTGCCGCCCCGCGGTTTCACCCGCGTAGTTCCCGTTCCCGTGATCACAGGGGGGATGAAAAATAGATGTTGCCCGATTCTCAGACCTACCCAATATGCACACAAATCTTCATGAGAATCGGTAAAGCCGTATCGGAGGAGTTTAAATCACAAACACCGCGACACGAGAATTTTATATATTAGATATTTATAAATTGCTCTCGCATAAGTGACGTTTTAGTACCGTATGTACAATATTTGGGAGTTAAATCCTTTCTAGGATTCGTATACATGAAACTTGGAGTATGATTATTTGAGTGCTTATTAACAGTGGAATATATACCTTATTTAAAAGATTTAAAGTCCACTTTGGTTTGAAGTTATACTGTATTTAGGTTTGTGAAAGCCTATTTGTCTTTTTCAACTGAGTTTTGGTCCAATTTTGCTTGAAATGATTCTGATACTTCTTATACAAGACAAGCCAAGGCTTTGTGGTTAGTGACCATAACTTTCAAGCCACCAGTCGTGGTCAAATCCCATCCAGGACAAACATTTGTATGCATGAATATGTCTGTTTGTTCTGTCTGGATGTAATTATCTATATAAGTATGTATTTAAAAGTAGTATATGTAGTATATCAGCTATCTGGTTACCATAGCACAAGCTCTGCTTAGTTTGTAATCAGATTGGCCGTGTGTGAAAAATGACCCAGGGTATTTATTTATTTATACATAATAGTAAATGAAAATGAATCTTAATTCTTCAATATAAGGCATATATTCCACTGTTAGTTACAAGGAATTGTTTTTAAGTTTAAAACCGCTCTAAATGTTGCTGTCTTTATCTATGTTATGTGAAGTGATAGAGAGGCAAATAGTGGTCTTTGGGCGTATATTAATTATATTATGAATAGTTCTACCTCCTAACCCTGATCTGGCCTTACAACCTCATAAACAACTTTATTACGTAGACATAAGCTTCATTATCGAATAATAGATTGTAACATTATATTGTTTCCTTCCCAACATCCCGAAAACAGTATTACAATAATCTTACTTTAGATTTTCATACAATATCTCGAAAGTAAGGTTAAAGTAATATTGATTTAAGATTGCATTATGTATGCACCACATTTGTATAGAAGACACTAAAATAAGAAATCAGGACTCACAATTCCATAGAATAATTTAGTAAATCAAGTATTAATTTAATATAAATAATTAAAAAAAAAGGTAAACACATATACTGTATAATAAAGTGTAAAATAAATTTAATCACTATATATTAATATTTAGTTACATAAGTGGTAAAAAAAAAAAAGATTTAGTAGAAAATAAAATTATTATATATTTGTATATTATTATTATTATTATTATTAACTAAATAAATGTACCTATAATTATGATAAAGGTGAAATCTATATAAAAACCGTCGTATAGCTAATGTTTAGTGTTAAATTAATTGTAGATAAAAATAATTAATTAAGGAAAAAATCATTATATTTATATTTTACTGTTCCTCTGAATTAGACATAGGATAAAATTTATTCCTTTTAAGACTCACGGAGTCGGGGCAAAGACCTATTCCCTTGTATTTATATTATAAGTATAATTATCATCTGCAAGTGTTTTATATATAATATTTAACAGACCGATTAGCAGTTAGTGACCCTAACTCTGAAGCAGCGAAGTGGGTTCGAATCCCACCCAGGACAATCATTTGTATGCATGAATATGTCTGTTTATCCCGTATGTGTCTAAAAGTAGTATTTATTATATGTATAACAGCTATCTGGTTACCATATCACAAGCTCTGCTTAGTTTGGAATCAGATTGGCCGTGTGTGAAAAAATGTCCCAGGATATTTATTTATATACATAATATATTGTTATATATATTAAGGACTAGCTGCCTCCCCGCGGTTTTACCCGCGTAGTTCCCGTTCCCGTGGGAATACAGGGATAAAATATAGCCTATGTTACTCGGGGATAATGTAGCTTTCCAAAGGTGAAAGAATTTTTGAAATCGGTCCAGTAGTATCGGAGCCTATTCATTACAAACAAACAAACAAACAAATCTTTCCTCTTTATAATATTAGTATAGATGACCCCTTAGCCCCCACTCCGCCGTTAACCGCATATTCCTTTTAGAATAATTTATATTTACATACGTTTTTATGTAAATTGATATACAATATTGAAAAAAATCATGTTAATTTGTGATTTGGCATCTCTTTCTATCTTTAATTTTGCGAATTTACAAATTTTATGACATATGGTATATATATGCCCCGGTTTTGCACGTTTGCAAATTAATTTTATCTTAATTCAAAAACTTCCTCATTTTTCACTTTTTCAACGTAATTAAATGAATTTATTACTTCAAATAGGCCTTCACAGGCAATTATGATACGTCGACTCTAATGCTCGGTTCGGAAGGTTGTTGCTTGTAGCCGGTAATAAACTCGGCTATAACTCTGTTCATAACAAGTTTTTAACTATTTCTTTTATAAAATATGTAATTTTTATGTAAAAACCGTGTCAAAATCTGTTGCCTGGTTTTAAAGTGAGTGAAGAAACAGAGGCACTTAAAGACTTTGTTTTTTACTATTTAATATTTTTATATTTTGATGCTAAGAAACTTTGACCTCAAGCATAATTTTTTGCAGGAAGCAATCGAATACTCATCGAATTGAGTTTAACTCACAAATTACTCGAAAACGGACGAATCGGAACGCCAAACAAAATTCTAATATTATACGATTGCTTCACGCAATAACTTAAGAAAAGTATATATCAGTTTACATAAAAATATAGTTAATTTTTTTATTAAGTTTTATTATTATTATAGATAAATCAATTTATTATTCCAACGCCATCTGTTGACGACATGCATGTAACTTTTCTTAATCGTAAAACTAATTTATATATGTTACCGGGTAAAGTAATTCGGGCAATGTTAAGAATACCTAGTTAATGTATACTATTCTAAGTTATTTTTGACATAAATTATATTTCGCACTTGGCTAAATGTTAAAGGCACTTTTTGGCTTTGTGGTTAGCGACTCTTGACTTTCTAGCCAGTCTAGTTTATTCTGTGCCTAAATGTAAACATCTATGTAAGTATTTAAAAGAAGTATATCAGCTATCTGGTTAGATAGCACAAGATCTGCTTAGTTTGGAATCAGATTGGCCGTGTGTGAAAAATGTCCCAAGATATTTATTATGTACTAGCTGACTCAACTGTCAAACGCTATAAAGTTACATAGTGCTTAAGTTTTTTATAATTTTCCGAGCAACTTAGTTTTTCTTTTCATAAAAACCTTCTCCTGAAAATAACAAACAATAAAAAAAGAATTAGCATAATCGGTCCCGCCGTTCACGCGTGATGCCGTGACCAAGGGAAATAGGGAATCATTTTTATTTATTAATAGACGAATCTGGTAACATATATAATTGTATGTTTCTACGATTAGAAAATACATATATGTCTTAATAGTGACTAATGCTTGTTTGTCGCAGAACTAAAAATTACGCCAAGAAAATATTATATTAAAAAGTTGGCATAAAGAATGAAGCCTGAAGTGAGATGAAAATATACATCTATCTCGCTCGCTCGCGAGATATATTAATGGCGTATATGTTAGCTCTACAGTAGAATGTTTATATATAAGTTTAATAATAATTTTCTAACCAATAAGTACATTATAGTACTATCTGACCCCACCCCAAGAGTTTTGTATTATAAAAAATGATTTTTCTATGTAAATTAATGTCGCTTTAATGCGGTTAAATCTAGTTCTACCCGGTCACAGTCGAATATCGAATTAAAATGAATTTTTGAATTTATAAAGACAATTTGTTCCTATATTAGTGTACGGTGGTATATCGAGTTTTGACCGGTTATTTCTGGTTGTAACCGCGTTTCGGACAATGACCTTTACATGTAAGCCCTGTCCAACTTCAATTGGATGTCTCGTACCAAATTGTCATTGTATAAAATAATTTATATTTTATAATATTTTCTATATTAAGTTCATAAATTTAAGGTTATTTTTTTTGTTATCAACTCATAGGTTAATAGTAATTATTTATTATTAAGACATTTTTTTTAATAACTTCGAGTTTCCGAAATTGTTAGGTTTTTTTGTTAATCGTAGTCGAAAAAACTCATTAATTTAGATATTATTAAGAGATTATGAGGATATTTTCGTTTGACTGTGTGTGAGGTTGTTGGTGTTATCTTCAAAAAAACATGGTCACGTTTATTAGTTTGTCTATGTCCAGATAAAAAATAAATATTATAACATATACATAATCTTAAAATATAACTAAATATAATAATTGTAAAATGATTTTTATATTAGAAAATACACCCTCAGGTTCTAAATCCGATAAACGTATAGTATAGATATTGTAAAAAGCATTTATGTAAAAAATACTAGAAGACATATTTTTGAAAATGAACTAAAATTATGATGTTATATTTAAGCAGTTTTTTGTTGCTTAATGTAAACTTTCACTGAAATCATAAACAAATTGTTTTTTTAGGCGAAATCAATATGAGAAATATATATTTAGTAAAGCTCAGATTGTTGAGTCTATCCCTCTCCGTTCAGGTGTGTAAGAAAGAGAGACTAGTTTTTGCTTCGCCTCAATAGAGACGTAGCCCTGTACCGTTTGCTGACCGCCTCACGTGAGTGGATGAAATACATAATTACCTGTTAGGAAAATTAATAAAAATAAAACGTTTAATCAAATATATTGTTTTATTTATGGAACCACTGCAAAAAAGTTATACATATATCTGAAGGTATCAAGGTATCCCTAGTAATAGAGAGTAATTACTGAGTTTATTGCCGGCTCTTCTCAGTAAAAAACAACTATCAGAACCGAGCATTAATAGTGACTATTCATAAGTTCTTGATTGCTTGAGGCATAGGTATGTGAATAAAAAAGATTTTGATTTTGAAATACTAAATTCGAAAGTAACTCAGTCTGTCATGAACAAGGACAGCTATATTAAAACTCCTTCCTTACTACATGGACATCGATGGGGGAGGCCTATGAAATAATTATAATAAGATTTGTGTAATGGAAATTATATGTGAGGCCGAGATTTCCGAAATTAAAATTGATTCTATTGATAGCATGTTGGAAAATTGGCGAACATGTTTCGATACCTTTTTCAGTCTTATCAACAACTAGCTGCCTCCGCGCGGTTTCACCCGCGTAGTTCCCGGTATCCCTGAAAATGTAGCGTAAATGTACTGGATCTAAATTTTATTTGATGTAGATTCTTGCGTCAAGGGGTGATACCAAATAATTTGATCTATATCTAATATATAAAGCTGAAGAGTTAGTTTGTTTGCTTGACGCGCTTAACTCGGTAACTACAGGACCGATTTAAAAATTATTTCAGGCATCATGCGCACGAGTTTTTTTAACGGACGTTAAAAAAGCGATATCCAACGCCCAATGTTGAAAATGCAACACTGCTCGATAAAAAAGCGTCGCGTTTTAAAAACGCTGTAGTGTGAACATATATACTCTGGAATGCATTCGTTGTATTTGAACGCTTTTTTAACGAACGTAAAAAAACTCGTGCTGAGCCTCAGTGTTAGATCGCAGAAGGCGGAGCTGAGCAGCAATAAAAAAATGTTGCAAAAACGGGCAAGTGACCCTATAAGTTGCCGGGTCATCTAGTAATATTAAAAATTGTTAGTAATGAATGTAGATATTCAAATGAAACAAATATTTATAAAAATCTATTTATTTCCATAATTTACTACAATATGGTCCGGTGCATTTTACATGGGTGCTTCAATTTCTTTTTGTTCGTTATATGAATATTTTTATTATAAAAATTATCAACACTTACTATTTATAACTATTATACAACAGTGTTTCGTATAGAATAGAAATTTGCATCAAAAATATTTATTTAAAAGCATAGCATTATGATCGATTTGGAATTTTAATATCCTTTATTTTATAATGAATAAAAACCTTCATTTAAAATCCTCCATTATTTTAATACCATTATGAAGTCCATTATCTACACTAATATTTTTAAGAGTATTTTTATTATTTTTGTGTGTATGTTTGTAATGAATAAACTCAAAAACGACAGTGCCGATTTCAAAAATTCTTTCCCCATTGGAAAGTTACATTATCAGGGGCTATATTTTATCCCTGTATTTCCACGGAAATGGGAACTACGCGGATGAAATCGCACGGATTGATATATTAAAAATGGTATTAAAATTCCAAATCAATCTATTTATTTAAGTCTAAATGGTGCTTCAACATTTAATAATAAGCTATTCGTTGATGCAATTTACAATTAAAGGATTAATTTTATGAGAAATCTTTTGAACTAAAGATCGGTAGCTGTAGAATATCTCAGGGCTAACTTTGAGGCATTTGACATAACATAATTCACATTATTAAAATGGTTAAATTATATAGAACCTGACCAAAATTTTAATCTGGGGATCATTATTTTCGATTTCTATAACGTAAAGATACATATATAGATATCAATTTATAATAAAATACACATTTGTATTTTTTATTTTTTTGCTTAAAAATAAATTAGTCTGCAGTAAAAAAATGTGTTTTCTAAATTAAGTAGATGGAAAAGTTATGTCATAATATATCCAAAGCCCAAAGCCAGTTTTTAATATTAATTACATTCTAAGCAGATCTATTTATTTTACAATAACCTGGTATATGTATTGAATAAGCTTATATGGTCACTATGTACTATTTCGTTATATTTTGCTTCCTTAATTGGTTAGAAATTCAAAGTAAAAGTAACCTTATTGCTTTACATTAAGGCTCATTTATATCTTCATTTAATAAAATATTTTGCCTAAATATATTTCGTGTTCATAAATGTCATAAAATGTATGAATTATTGGGATATAAATCTTATTGTAAAGCAGAAAAGGTTAATTTTTCAATGCAATTCTAAAACTAATTTAAGCATTTTTATTTTCGAGTGAAAAATTTTTTTTTAAATACGAAAGAACATACAATACCAAGCACCAGTATTATAAACATTTGTCATTAAAAAAACAAATAAAAAAAAAACAACATGTCACTTACAATGTTACCAATAAATAAATGAAAATCATGGAATGACAGGTTAGGATAATAATCTATATATAAAAATTAAATTACTCGAACAATTTTATGGACAGACACATTTTTTCTTACGCAAAACCCCCGTGTGTACGCTTATTTTTAATATTTATAAATAATATTTTGTATAATTTATTCGTCGCTCGTGAAATTATGTAGAGATTTTTTTTTATCGAATTTTTATTGAAATTGAAAAAATTTTTAAGAGAGGAACTTAAAACTAGCATAACGCTTTTCTAATGCTGAAAAGAAAAGGAAAACGAAGGATAAGGAAAAGGGAATAGGTATGTGTCGAAAAAATCATAAAAAAAACTGAAAAATTTTATAATCTAATTTTATTTATATAAAAAAATTCATTACTTATCATTACATAACCATAATAAATTAATTGTAACATTTTCATAGAGGAATCATTTTATTTATGCAAGTATTTCAATTTATTTTAAAAATGATTGTACTTGTGTAAAACCCTTACTTAACCTACAAATGTGCGGCGTGTGTCGTTTGGAGATTGTATTATAGAAAAACAGCTGGAATCTTGTTAATTTGAAAGGTTGTCTTCATCGTGTCAACTTGGTAGAAATCAATTTTGTCGTGTCTAGAAAAATCGCTTTTTTTCTTTCCTTATTTGAATCAGAAAAGAATTTAGAATAAATTTATTGTGTCTGCCTGAATTTTGATCTTTTGCTTAAAAAGTTATATTTTTTCAAGTGTTTTACTCTGGTGTACACCTCTATTTTGCAGATACGACAAAATTGCTCTCTACCTTCGATATAGAAATTTCCATTTATGCCTCCAGATTTATGATTTCGACCTAATTTAATGTAGTTTATTAAACATACGGCCTCAGATAACAACACCCGGCCTTTGCCGATACGATGCCCCGACTCTCAAGTGCCAAAACACACTAAGAGGTGTTTATTAGCAGATTTTTTAAATATCAAACAGAAAACCCGATAACCAAACGACACACACACCACATACGCTTCAGATCAATTCGTGTCCTACGTCAAAGGTCCGATGAAAAAATTCTACTAAAGAACAGAACAAAAAAAAAAATCTCTACATATACCCCCCCTGCTAAAATAGATGGGAATTTAGTTGAGTGGGGACATATATGTGATGTCGTCCCACGGATGGCGGTAGAGGGGTTGCTTCATGCGCTTCTGGTCGAGATAGTGTCCCACTAGGCCGATGGTCCTTCCCAGGACGAACAGCGCGTTAATTGTACCCATTTGTATGTAACTGTTGCCTTCCTCTCTGTTGGTGGAGAATATTTATGTGAGATATTGTGGTTATTAGTATATATACTAGCCTAACCGGCAAATGTCATAGGAATTAAAATTGTGATTAAAGTTACAACCAATTCTCAGATCTACCAAAAATATACACATAAAAATCAGTTTTTCAAAGTAGTTCTGTAACAAAAACTGTAATAGAAAATTTTATGTAGATACCACTGGCTTTCGGTGAACGAAAACATCGCGAGGAAACCTGCATGCCCGAGATGTCACAATTAAAGGCATGTGAAGTCGCACCGCACTAGGCCGCGTGTGGACTATAGCCTCCTCGACGTTGGTGGAGGCTCGTGCTCCTCGGTGGAGACGTATACGAGCTGATGACCCGCGTGGTGGACTATAACCTACCCTCTCGTCGTTAGGGGAGGCTCGAACTCTTCGGTGGAGACGTATATGAGCTGATGACCCGCGTGGTGGACTATAACCTACCCTCTCGTCATTAGGGGAGACTCATGCTCCTTGGCGGACTCGTATATGAGCTGATGACCCGCGTGGTGGACTATAGCCCTCCTTGTTAGGCGAGGCTCGAACTCCTCGGTGGAGTTATATACGGTTACTTACTGCGTGAAGAGCTGACAGTGACGGAACAGGTCGACCATGGCGGCGGCCACGATGCCGTCCACGTTGAGGATGAGGTTTGGCTTCTTGCGAGTAGTAACGGCTTCTACATCGAGGGCATATCGGGTGACGGGGCAGGCGGGCCAGCGAGCGGCTACATATGCCTTCAACTCCCGGACTCGGCTGTCCGGGTTGTTAATAGACTTCACCCTGGGGGACGAACAAAATGTTAATAAATGTCACTTCACTACATAGTATAAAACAAAGTCGCTATCCGCTGTCTGTCTGTCCCTATGTATGCTTGGATCTTAGAAAACTACGCAACGAATTTTGATGCGGTTTTTTTAATAGATAGAATGATTCTTAAGATAGGTTTTTATGTATAAATCATTACGGAGCGGAGCATCAATCAAAACTGTTGAAAAAACGGGCAAGTGACGCTAACGAAGTTGCGCGGGTCGACTAGTAATTATATATTTTGTGATAATTTTTAGGAGTTGGTGCAGGCTTTTATAACAATGCGGGGCCGGTGTCCCGGACACGGCGCAACATACGTGCGAGTAGTGCCCCATACCGAGAAAATTTTCGCTTTTTATCAAAATATTAATTGTCAATCAAGTTACCTATATATAAATCATGAATTTTCTTTGAATAACTTAAAAAAAACCTGTAACTTTACCTCTAAACACTTTAATAACCTATTTATTTAGCTAAATCTGTCTCACCTGTGCCCAATGCCCATGATAAGTTCTCCTTTAGCTCGTTTCTCGTTGACGAACTCCTGCGGGTGCTGGCCTCGGTCGTACGCAGCGCAGAAATCTGCCGCGGCACGGTCTAAGGCACCGCCGAAACGGTCTCCCTGTAAGTGAATAAATAATAATATTCATCACCATCTCATATACGTCTCCACGCTCGGAGCTCGAGCCTCCCCTAACATCGAGGGGGTTTAGGCCATAGTCCACCACGCGGGCCTAGTGCGGTGCGACTTCACATGACTTTAATAGTGACATCTCGGAAATGCAGGTTTCCTCACAATGTTTTCCTTTACCAAAATAATATAATATTAGCACAGTTAAATTGTCCCATCAAAATATCAGATAAAAACAAAAAAATTGTCACACGTAACCGTTTTAAATTACATTTAAAACGGTTCAGTAGTTTTAGCGTGAAAGCGTAACAGACAGACAGACAGACAGGGTTACTTTCGCATTTATAATATTAGTATAGTAAGAATGACTAACGATAGTGAGTAGTCCGCTGACTACAGACGAGATGAGGTCCTTGCCGGCGCGAGCGGCCACCATGGTGTTGTGCGCGCCGGACACGGCCGGCCCGTGGTCCGCCGTCACGATCAGCACCAGCTCGAAGAACTTGCACGCCCAGTCTGGCAACTCCCGTTGGAACCTAAAGTACATCAATATAATTAAAAAAAATTGGTTGCCTGTAAAGTCGGTATACGGGCGAAAGTTTTACGTGACAACGACTTTGAGTGGTAAAATAATATTAATGTGAATATTCATTCGTATAGTAGGAAGAAGGATGAAACAATAGTAACAATTTAAAACATAACGTCACGTAACGTGAGCGGAGCGTAACGCAGTTTCTTTAAGTGTCACCCGGCAAACCAATTTATAAGACGTTGTCACGTCAAAAATCGGGTGGGGCTGTGCCGGGGCACACGGCCGTTGGTTTTAACGTGAAACGTCTATGTTAGCGAATCGCTTTTAAAGTAAAAGATTGAAATGAAAACAAATGAACTCAATGTCATAACAGCGAGCTGACTATATAAGTGAAATATTCACACCACATTTTTGTTTCTAAGACTAATAGTTTTTTAATTATTAAGGTACGATGATATAGACCTTTTCGTTACGGTCCACTTTTTAAACCTGGTACCCGTATGTTTCGGCGCGATTTTAGAGACGTTTCACGTCAAAAAAAAAAATTGGTTGCCTGTAAAGTCGGTATACGGGCGAAAGTTTTACGTGACAACCATTAGGCGGGCTAACCATGCCCGAGTGGAAGGGACGCGTGTAACGTAACGTAACGTAACGCAGTTTCTTGAAGTGTCACCCGGCAAACCAATTTATAAGACGTTGTCACGTCAAAAAAAATTGGTTGCCTGTAAAGTCGGTATACGGGCGAAAGTTTTACGTGACAACGACTTTGAGTGGTAAAATAATTTTAATGTGAATATTCATTCGTATGGTAGGAAGAAGGATGAAATAATAGTAACAATTTAACGACATTACATAACGTCACGTTACGTGAGCGGAGCGTAACGCAGTTTCTTTAAGTGTCACCCGGCAAACCAATTTATAAGACGTTGTCACGTCAAAAATCGGGTGGGGCTGTGCCGGGGCACACGGCCGTTGGTTTTAACGTGAAACGTCTATGTAAGCGAATCGCTTTTAAAGTAAAAGATTGAAATGTAAACAAATGAACTCAATGTCATAACAGCGAGATGACTATATAAGTGAAATATTCACACCACATTTTTGTTTCTAAGACTAATAATTTTTTAATTATTAAGGTACGATGATATAGACCTTTTCGCGACGGTCCACTTTTTAAACCTGGTACCCGTATGTTTCGGCGCGATTTTAAAGACGTTTCACGTCAAAAAAGCCGTCATATAGTCGCGTCAATGAATACATAAAACAGGCAATCTTCGGAAGTCCTCAAGAACAGCTCCGATTCCGATGTTTTTTTTTTGTTAGCTTTGTTTTTTTTATATTATTTAAAATCAGAAACCTTTTGGAGTAGGGAAAAAAAAATATATTTTTTAAGCAATATCTGCTATATTTATATGAAATTTCAGTTTGGTCAAATTTTTTTTGCTGAAATTCTACATGTAGGTACTAATTTTATAATACAAAATACTTGTTTTTAGGTCGGATTAGTAGGTCTAGATCGGCTACTATCGGATACTATTTTTGATACTGATCACGGGAACGGGAACTACGCGGGTGAAACCGCGGGGCGGCAACTAGTTTTAATTACATACTTATATAGATATTTACATCCATATTATGATTACTTACCATAGCAAGCTGATGGTGCCTCCCACCCCGAGTTGCCTCTCAAGCACCTGGCTGATGGGGACGCCGCAGTAGCTCAACTCCTGACCGCGTTCGTCGCAAATTGTGCTTATAAACGCCGCCGGCTTGCGGATAATACCCAGTTTCTGTAAAAAAATAATTATAGATTTTTTAATAATAAATAAATTTATTGCCACTTTCACACAAAATTACAAAACAAAGACAAATACATGATAATATGAAAAACAAAATTAAAGTTGACAAATGGCATCTAACTCAGCTTAATGCAAGTTTGTGCTTTGGCACATTCTTGCGCTGATTTTCAATTTAATTTTTAATACGCATTTGCTCCATGCCCATTCCAAAGCCATCTAAGTGCGTATTTAAGATGTATATTGAGTATTTTCTTTATCAAATCAAATCAAAATATTTTTTTAACTAATAGGCCTTATCAATAGTCATTATTAAACACTAACTGCCTCCGCGCGGCCGCACCCGAGTAGTTTTTCGTTCCCGTGGGAATACGGGGATAAAATATAGTCTTTCTTAATATATAATATGCTCTTTTACATCATTTTTAACCGATTTCAAAAAGACATTAGTCCTTGGACATATCTACACTAATATTGTAAAGAGGAAAGATTTGTGTTTTTGTATGTAACGAATAAACTCAAAAAGTACTGGACCGATTTTAATAATTCTTTTTTCATTAGAAAGCTACATTATCACTGAGTAACATAGGCTATATTTTATCCCTGTATTCCCACGGGTACGGGAACTACGCGGGTAGAACCGCGCGGAGGCAGCTAGTTTTTATATATTTAAAAACGAATTGTAACTCACCCTCGCCCAATCGTAATCCATGGGCACCTTAGGCGGTTCTTCCTCCTCCTTAATCAATATCTTGCCTTCTTTAACAAGTTTATTGTATACAAGTTTCACAGAATCACCCAAACTGTCGAACGAGTCAGGCACAGTCACTCCATAGGCTTTCAAACCGGCGTTCTTAGCAACAGCTTTCTCTAGGTTCGAGCCGGCGAGTGAACCCGCGTGCCCGAACTGTACTTCCGATGTGAACATGTCTGGATGGGAGAAAATATCAAATTTAGTGTTGAAAAATATATTTTTGAAGTTATTAAGGATTGTATCAGTGGTACATTTAATTTTATTTCAAAAATAAACGGAGTGTGTAAAAAATATGATAAAAAAATTGGGTGTCTACGCAAGCGACTCAAAGAGACAAACATAGTCTAAAAATCCATACTAATATTATAAATGCGAAAGTAACTCTGTCTGTCTGTTTGTTACGCTTTCACGCTAAAACTACTGAACTGATTTAAATGAAATTTGGAACACAGATATCCAGACCCTGACAAAGGACATAGGCTACTTTTTATTCCGGGAAAATTTAAGATCCCCGGATGCGGGCGAAGCCGCGGGCAGCTACTTATTTAATAAACGGATAGTAATGTTTTAATATGTTGGTAAAAGTATCAATTATTATGAAAAAGTTAGGGTAAAATATGTGCAAATCAAACTTGAAATCACTATTCTCTAAAGTAGGGATTTGGCAGATAGAACTTAGTTTTTTGGATAGGTCGCTATATTGATAAAAGATTATTATATGTTTTAGATCCTCACCAGAGCAAGTGCCTATGCACCAGGCGACCATGGGCTTCTTGATGAGTCCGTCCCGTATGGCGCGGCACACGTGGTACTCCTCCACGCCGCCTACTTCGCCGAGGAGGACTAGCATCTTCACTTTGGGATCCGCTTCGAACCTGCAAATATATTATATAATAACATTAATAACTATATATATATTTTATTTAACTATGTTATTCTTCACTAGCCTTATTATTTTATATCCTACTAGCTGCCTCCGCGCGGTTCTACCCGCGGTGTTCCCGTTCCCGTGGGAATACAGGGATAAAATATACCCTATGTTACTCGAGGATAATGTAGCTTTCCAAAGGTGAAAGAATTTTTGAAATCGGTCCAGTAGTTTCGGAGCCTATTCATTACAAACAAACAAACAAACAAATCTTTCCTCTTTATAATATTAGTATAGATACACTATATACGAGAAAAACACATCTATACTAATATAATAAACTTGACAAAACCGGTTGGCTTTGTGGTTAGTGACCGTGACTTTGAAGCCGCCGGTCGTAGTGACCGTGACTTTGAAGCCGCCGGTCGTGAGTTTGAATCCTTGTCTTGGGTTATATAAACCATATTTGTATAAATAAATAAATATTCTGGGACATTTTTTTACACACGGCCAATCGGATTCATGAATATGTCTGTTTGTTCTGTGTCTGGATGTAAATATCTATATAAGTATGTATTGAACAGTAGTCAATGTAGTATATCAGCTATCTGGTTACCATATCACAAGCTCTGCTTAGTTTGGAATCAGATTGGCCGTGTGTGAAATGTCCCAATTTATTAATTATTTATTTACTACTAGCGGACCCGGCAGACGTTCGTTCTGCCCACCAGAGCCACCTACCGGCTCCAAATTGATGTATTATACATAAAAACCTTCCCCATGAAATACTCCGTAATTTGGTGAAAACCGCATAAAAATCTGTTCAGTAGTTTTTGTGTTCATCGCGTTCGGACATACAGACAAACAGAGGCGACGGGGACTTTGTTTTATATATATAAATTTGCATGATATCAACAAGTTTCGGGGAAATAATTGTATTTCCTTACCTCAACAGATGATCAATGAAGGTGGTCCCAGGATATCTGTCTCCACCGATAGCAACGCCTTCACACGCTCCATCCGCGTGTTTGGATAGTATGTTGTTCAGTTCGTTGCTCATGCCGCCTGACCGGGATACGTATGCCACGCTGTAAAGGATTTTGAACTTTATTTATATGGTGTTATGGTGTATTTTGTGTTGGGGTTTTGGAGGTAAATAAATAAGGTATAAATGAGGTTTTACATATAGGTATATATTAGGTTTTAATATAGAAAGCTATTGAAATATAGCTTTTTATTTTAATTATAAGTTGAAAAAAATATACTGATATTAAATTTAATGTAACAATAATTAGCATTTCTATTATTACCTATTGAAGGTGAACAAAATATATTTCGTCTCGTTAAAATATTGAATAATATTTAAACCAAGTTCCAATAAAAGAAGGTTCAATTTGATTGTTATTTTTTATGTTTGTGGTACAAACTAAAAACTCCATAATTTATGATCTTCATCAGTATTTTTTTCACCAGACGTCTCAATTCAAAAATACAAAGTCTGATTACTGTTTTGGTCGAATATTAGAATAGAGAACCATTTTTTCTTTAAATATTTTTTAATTTATGTATTCTCACTTTTTATTATGCATGGCTTCAATCGTTTTTTTAAGCCTCGACACTGGCAGCAATTGTCACCCGTTAAACCATAGACAAATTGTAATAGACAAGAGTAAACATACCTGCCAGGCCGGTAGAGTTTACTATCGACAATATTGTCTATCATTCCCGCTGTGTTGCCAATCTTGAAACATCCCGGTTTGATACCGCCGACAGTCGCCGGACCAATCACGTTCACCTAAAATAGACATGAGAATAAATTTAATAAAGATTAATAAAATTTGGTTCTTAAAAGGCATTTATGAGGGTTGAAACTGCTGAAGCTACTACCTGTTCGAAAGTCTGTCTTCAACTGAAAATAATTAGCAAGAAACTACGGCTTGCACGCGCAAATTTCAGAAAGTACTGGTCCGATTTCATAAATTATTTCAGTGTTAGATAGCCCATTTATCGAGGAAGGCTATAGGCTATGTGACATTACGCTATGACGAATAGGAACGGAGCGTCAATCAAAAATGTTGCAAAAACGGGCAAACGGTTTCAAATAAATATAGTAGATATAGTTTTAACAATATAATTTATTTTTCCCCGCTCCAAAAGCATTTTAAATAATGTAAAAAAACAAAGCTGACTATGACGCTGACTTTCAAGCCGCGGGTCGTGGGTTCGATTCCCACCCAGGACAAACATTTGTATGCATGAATATGTCTGTTTGTTCTGTGTCTGGATGTAAGTATCTATATAAGTATGTATTTAAAAGTAGTATATATAGTATATCAGCTATCTGGTTACCATATCACAAGCTCTGCTTAGTTTGGAATCAGATTGGCCGTGTGTGAGAAATGTCCCAGGATATTAAAGCTAACAAAAAAAATCATCGAAATCGGAGCTGTTCTTGAGGACTTCCGAATATTGCCTGTTTTATGTTTTGTAATTGACTCGGCTATATTTACAATTACAATTTATGTGATAAATTCGACAAATCGTTTTGGAAAAATTTAATTCTAGAAGTTATTGTAAAAGTATTTCTTTTTCCATTCGTTATTTGAATGAAAATGCTTTGCTGTATTCCATATTTTTTAGTCTTTACTAATATTATAAAGAGGTAACGTTTGTGAGGTTGTGACATTGTAATCTCTGGATGTACTGAACCGATTTTCAAAATTATTTCACCATGGGACGGGAACTAATATAATATCTTATATATAAAATTCTCGTGTCGCGGTGTTTGTGATTAAACTCCTCCGAAACCGCTTGACTGATTTTTATGAAATTTTATATGCATATTCAGTAGGTCTGAGAATCGGCTACTATTTTTGATACCCCTGCGGTCACGGGAACGGGAACTACGCGGGCGAAACCGCGGGGCGGCAGCTAGTAACTATATAAGAACAATGTTTTATAATATTTGACTTACCCCTCTAGTGTCAGCCAGTTTGATGATCTTCCTTGTCATGTTCTCTGGTATACCTTCCGCGATAATGACAATTGTGTTTATTTGGGGATGCTGCATCGCCTGTTGTACAGAAAATAAAACATATCTATACTAATATATAAAACTGAAGAGCTTGTTTGTTAACTTGCTTGAACGCGCTAATCTCAGAAACTACTGTTACCGATTTGAAAAATATTTCAGTGTTAGATAGCACATTTATCGAGGAACGCTATCTTAATATTATAAATTTGAAAGTAACTCTGCTATGTCTTTCTGTCTCGCTTTAACGCTAAAACTACTGAACCGATTTAAATGAATTGGTACACAGATAGAGAGACTGAGAAAGGACATAAGGCTACTTTTTATCCCGGGAAAATGGAAGATCTCCCGGGTAGGCTATATTCCTATGGGAACGGGAACTACGCGGGTGAAACCGCGCGGAATATGCTAGTTTATCTATATATTTACCTGAATAGAGCTGTCGTATGCGGAACGGAGTGAGGCGAAGTTGACTAGAACCGTTGCCTCTTGATGCTTCCTCATCGCTACATCCATATCCGAGAATACTGAAGACAAAAACATTAATACATAAATTATTATAAAGAGGAAATATTGGTTTATTTGTAACGAATAAGCTCTGAAACTACTGGACCAATCTGAATAATTCTTTCACCAATAGAAAGCTATACTATCAGGGTGTGACAAAGGCTATACTTTATCCCTGTATTCCCACGGGAACGGGAACTACGCGGGTAAAACCGCGCGGAGGCTAGTGATGAATAAACTCAAAAACTACCTTGCCGATTTCAATAATTACATCCAGACACAGAACAAACAGACATATTCATGCATAAAAATGTTTGTCCCGGGTGAGATTCTAACCCATGACCGCCGGTTTGAGAGTCAGGGTCACTAACCACAAAGCCAACCCAATTAAAATGAGATTTAGTACACAGATACTCAAGACGCTGTGTATTTTTTAGGCTCTAGACTCTAGAGCCTAAAAAAGGATATAGGCTACGTTGTATCCCGGGAAAATGGAAGATCCCCCGGGAACCCGAGTGAATCTGCGGGGAGCCACTAGTATTAACTATACACTTACCGGGTATAAACACTTCCTTGTTTCCAAAGTAGTACTTCTGCTTGTGATCTGCCGTGAAGGGGTACACGATGGCGACCACCGAGGGCTCGGCGCGACGACATATGTAGTCGAAATCTAACATGCCCTAGAAACATCAATTTATTAATAAACATATTCGACGGTAGAAAGCAATTTTGTCGTATCTCAAAAATAGAGGTTTACACCAGAGTAAAATAACACTTGAAAAATATCATAAAAAGTAATAACACCCAAATAAAAACTTGTAAGAAAATAATGATAATTCCAGCATAAGACTCAATAAATTTACTTATTCTTAATTATTTTCTTTAAATAAGGAGAGAAAAAAAAATGATTTTCCTAGATACGACAAAATTGCTTTCTACCGTCGATATATAAAATATATAAATATAAATAATGTGGGACATTTTTCAGCCACGACTCATTCCGAAGTAAGCAGAGCTTGTGTAGGAGTAAACAGATAGCTGATATACTACTTTTTAAATACATACTTATATAGATAATTATATCTAGACACAGAACAAACATAGATATTCATGCATACAAATGTCTGTCATGGGTGGGATTCTAACCCACGACTCGCGGCTTGAGAGTCAGGGTCACTAACCACAAAGCCAACCGGGCTGTCAATAAATAGCAGCTATCTATCTATATAATATATATAATAATATAAAGAGGAAAGATTTGTTTGTTTGTTTGTTTGTAATGAATAGGCTCCGAAACAACTGGACCGATTTCAAAAATTCTTTCACTTTTGGAAAGCTACAATATCCCCGAGTAACATAGGCTATATTTATCCCTGTATTCCCACGGGAACGGGAACTACGCGGGTAAAACCGCGGGGAGGCAGCTAGTATAATATATAACAGAAAGTCGTGTTAGTTACACTACTAATAACTCGAGATCGGCTGAACCGATTTGGCTGATAATTGGTGGGGAGGTAGCTTAGAACCAGGAGACGGACATAGGAAACTTATTATCCCTGGGAACGCGGGTGAAGCCGCGGGGAGTCACTAATAATAATCATCATCATCATCAACAGCTCATATACGTCTCCACCGAGGAGCTCGAGCCTCCCTAACATCGAGGGGGTTTAGGCCATAGTCCACCACGCGGGCCTAGTGCGGATTGGCGGACTTCACATGCCTTTAATAGTGACATCTCGGGCATGCAGGTTTCCTCACGATGTTTTCCTTCACCGAAAGCCAGTGGTGTGAATCCGTACGTAAGTTTTTATAAACTCAGAGGTACGGGCCAGGGATTTGAACCGGCACCCTCATGATCGTGAGTCGGTGCTTTCCCAACTGAGCCACCACGACTGTAATAATAATAATATATTGTTTTATTTACCTGTATAGCTCTATTCTGCATGCCCCATATGATAGCTTTAGTTCTATCGCTGAAGAGTGGTAGTGCTGTGGAGACAGCTTGGCCGAGGTCGATCCTGGTGGGTGCTTGGGAACACACCAGGTCTAATAACTTGTGACTCAACTCTGGTATGTCTAGCTTTGGTTTTGGCTGTAAACGTGGAAAAAACAAGGTAATTATTTATTTGTTTATCAATTGATTTTATATAGACAATATTATGGCTGGATCTATCTTATATATAAAATTCTCGTGTCACAATAAATAATAAATATCCTGGGACATTTTTCACACACGGCCAATATGATTCCAAACTAAGCAGAGCTTGTGATATGGTAACCAGATAGCTGATATACTACATACTACTTTTAAATACATACATAGATAGATATTTACATCCAGACACAGGACAAATAGACATATTCATGCATACAAATGTTTTGTCCTGGGTGGGATTCGAACCCACGACCCGCGGCTTGAGAGTCAGGGTCACTAACCACAAAGCCAACCGGGCTGACAATGTTAGTTACCATACTCAAATTTTAATTAATTGTGTAATTTTATCGTTTAATTGTTCTTTAAATATTATTATTATCTATCGCAATATTTAATTTTAAAGTCGTGGTCTTGTCATAACAATCAATCTCATTGTATGACCATACAATAAGTCTATTTTTTAGGATATTATTGTTACTATTATTTATATAGCTATAATTAGTTTAATGGTGGTGGGTTAGATAAAATTATATCAAATAAGTAATGAGTGCATCTCTCCATCAAACTTCACAGTTTGGCGAGTATTTAATGTAAAAATATATAATATATAAATAAATAAAACTTAGGTCAAACGCCATCAACTTATGTCAAACGCCATTAAGTAACATTACTAAATTGAAGGTCGTTAAGATTTCTAAAAATCTCTCATTATCTGCGCGACTTTTAAATAATAACTTTTTACGACTTTTTGTATGACATAAATCCATTTTTTATGTACTTTTATGTTTAAGAACCTCGGCAGTGAAATGCTCGATACAAGCTATTTCACATATTTTGTAAAAATCACTATTGTATTAAATCTAAGTTGGTTTTTGAAAAGAGTAATTACTGAGTTTATTGCCGGCTCTTCTCAGTAAGAAACTACTATCAGAACCGAGCATTAATAGTGACTATTCATAAGTGTTTTATTGAGGCCTATTTGAATTTAAAAGATTTTGATTTAATTAGATTTTGAAATCTATACTAATATTATAAAGAGGAAAGATTTGTTTCTTTGTTTGTTTGTAACGAATAGGTTCCGAAACTACTGGACCGATTTCAAAAATTCTTTCACCTTTGGGAAGCTACATTATCCCCGAGTAACATAGGCTATATTTTATCCCTGTATTCCCACGGGAACGGGAACTGCGCGGGTAAAACCGCGGGGAGGCAGCTAGTAAGGTATACTTACAGCTGCCTGTGGCTTAGGTAATTGTTTGGGTGCAAACTCTAGCTGGTGCTCGCTGGGAATGGGGGATTCTCCCAACGCGAGTCCCACGATGGCAGTCATGTTGGTTTCCGGACCGAACACGTACAGGGGGATGCGGAGACGATGGCCCACTTCGCGCATTTGTCTATAACAATAATGAAAACAAATATAGTAAATTTCTATAGAATATAATAAATATCCTGGGACATTTTACACACGGCCAATCTGATTCCAAAGTAAGCTTCAAAGTGAGCTTGTGTTATGGTAACTAGATAGCTGATATACTGCATATAATACTTTTAAATACATACTTATATAAATATACATCCAGACAGAACAGACATATTCATGCATACAAATGTTTGTCCTGGGTGGGATTCGAACCCACGACCCGCGGTTTGAAAGTCAGGGTCACTAACCACAAAGCCAACCGGGCTGTCGTATATAGTAAATATTGTAAATTTTAAAATCTATACTAATACTAGTGGACCCAGCAGATTTCGTTCTGCCCACCAGCGCCACCTACCGGGTCCAAGTATATGTAAGCTATCCTATCTTTCAAGTTGTATCAAACTGCGGCAGTTTATAATATAAGTGCTTAGTGTGATACTTTATATTTATTAAAGAAACATATCTTTTATAATATCATACCAACAAGACTTCAAATTTAAGTAATGTATAAGTTTGACAATATTAAATCAAAACAAGATAAATATCCTGGGACATTTCGGCCAATCTGATTCCAAACTAAGCAGAGCTTGTGTTAAGGTTATCAGATAACTGATATACTACTTTTTATTACATCTTAATATATATAAATCTCGTGTCACAATGTTTGTCCTCAATGGACTCCTAAACCACTTAACCGATTATAATAAAATTCGCACACCATGTGCAGTTCGATCCAACTTGAGAGATAGGATAGCTTACATATACTTGGACCCGGCAGGTGGCGCTGGTGGGCAGAACGAAGTCTGCCTGGTCCACTAGTATATATATATTTATTAAATACATACATATAACGTAAAGCAATAATATTTGATACTGACCTTAAACCTTCTTGGTAGTTAGGACCGCCTCTCCTCACGAATATGGTAACATTGTATTGTATGAGGGCATCTTTATACGCCTCTATGGCCGTGATGATGCCTCGGAAAGTGTCTGCAACGTTCGTGAAGTTGGCAATACCACCGCCGATAATCAAAACCTGTAAAAAAAAACATTATATAATACTAATAATATAAAGGCGAAAGTTTGTGTGTGTTAGTGTGTATGTTTGTGTCAATTTAGTTGTTTAAAAAAAGTTGGGTAAAATATGTGCAAATCAAACTTCAAATCGCTCTTCTCTAAATAAGGGATTTGGCAGATGTTATTTTGTTCTACGAATAGGTCGTGATAATTAAATCTAGACACAGAACAAACAGACATATTCATGCATACAAATGTTTGTCCTGGATGGGATTCGAGCCCACGACAGGCGGCTTGAAAGTCAGGGTCACTAACCACAAAGCCAACCGGGCTGTATAAATAAGTTGGGGTTATTGACCTTTCCATTGGGGTGTTTCTCTCTGCACATGAGGCTGAAGATAGTCTTCGCGTAGTCGGCAGTTTGACTCTCGGTGGGGGCGCCTGAGTACTCGCCGTAGTTAGCCAATTCCGCCGCACCACCTATACAACAAAATAACTATATAAATACTGAAAATATATGTAAAAATTAAAAAGAGATGGTTAGGAAATTATGGTGTGTAAGATGTCCAGTCTTTGGATCTTTTAGAAACGTACTAAATAAGTTTAAATTGAATATTTAGGAGACCTAAATTCACACTAATATTAAAAAGAGGATTTTATTTTTGTGCAATGAATAATCTTAAGCACTACTGAGCTTATTTCAAAAATTCTTTCACTATAGGAAATCTGCATTATCATGGAGTATCATAGGCTATATTTTATCCCTGTATTCCGACGAAAACGGGAGCTAGGCGCGTGAAACCGCGCGGAGGCAGCAATATAAAGTAAAAAAACTAAAAAATAACATTCTATGCAAACATTTATAAACAATGTCCAAGGATATTTATTATTTATTATTATTTATTTATTTAAATTAATTAACTAAAACCTAGAAATATTAACAAAGACATAGAAATAAGCAATAAAAATATTATGAATTGTCGAATCTAAAGTATGCGTTCAAAACTGGATTCTGATAAGCAATAATGTGTCAAGCCACTAAAAGTCGAAAACAAAGATTTTGGTACATTTTTATAATGCATCACGTACTTAACATTCTACAAAAGTGTTTCAAGTCACCTGAACATAAAATTATACATTTTATTTTATTTTTATTTTATTTATTAATAACATTTACATACACTACCTTTATAAATCACATTAACTTAAGACGCCATTTTCTCAAAACCAAGTATATGAGGGTTAACACATTATTGCTTATTAGCATCCAACTAGTATAGGTGTGTAAAAATAACATTAATATGTAGGTAATGTACATACCTAACTCGCAAATAGTATCAGTATAGACAACAGAAGCCCCACCGCCGGCAACCATAGTCCAAATTCTGCCAGACTTGTTCAGTACTGTCAACTGTAAACATAGACAAAATAGACATATTAAAAAAAATACCCCAAAGTATTAATTTCTATAAAATAATACAGATTATTTAAAAAAATTGTCCAATAACATCAAAAAAATGGGTAATAATTTTCTTCTATACAAAATCGATAAATTAAGACAAGTTAAAGTAAAAAAAATATCCAGGTTTCAACAAAAATAAATAACAAATATCTATAAGTACTAATATTATAAATGCGAAAGTAATCGTCTGCCTCGCTTTCACGCTAAAACTACTGAAGCGATTAAAATTAAATTTGGTACAGAGATGGTCTGAAGCCTGATAAGGACATAGTATATTTATCCCGGGAAAACTAAATTTCCCGGGGTACGCGAGTGAAGCCGCGGGGAGCCACTAGTATAATAAATAACAATTCATTAAATATATGAAAATGAGAGCAGAGAGCAAATATTTACAATTTAAACAAAAGTAAGCTAAAAATAATACAAACATGAAACCCACCTAATTAAATATGAGACGCCATACTGACTATGACGTCACATAATTTAACTTCATTAAAAAACAAATTCTAATAACTAAGCAATAAGATCTTTTTTCTATAACACGAATAACCATAAAAAGACATATTTAAAGTTCTCCTTAACATATAAGCGGTAATTTCGACAACTCGTATATAGCCCGGATAGCTCAGTCGGTAGAGCATTGGACTTTTAATCCAAGGGTCCAGGGTTCAAGTCCCTGTTCGGGCGGCTATCTTTTTCTTAGGCAAAATTAAATTTGGTACAATATATACTAGGATTTCAGTAGAAGTATAAAAAAATATGAATTTATATGAGATTTAATAAACTTAGAAATTGTCCAAAAATTCTGGAATAATTTTCTTGTACATACTTCAAAGGATTGCGAAAAGAAAATAAAACTATCGCATACATTATTAATCTCAGAAGCGAATTTAGTAATTAAACAGATGTTTTTTTAGAATTTTAGATAATTGTTTTTAGGTTCTATGACATTTTTAACACACGACCAATTTGAATTCATACTAGGTATATAGTATTAAATACAGTTTTTAAATGCATACTTACATATATATTACATACAGACAGACAAGAAATTGTCAAAAATACAATTTTTTTTGGTGGGAATGGTCCATTGACCTGCAGTTTGTAAAACCACAAAACCAACCTGCTAGTTGTAGGTTGTAATTTTTTATATAAGTATGTATTTAAATGAAGTACATCAGCTATCTGGTGACCATAACACAAGCTCACTTTGAAGCTTACTTTGGAATCTGATTGGCCGTGTGTGAAAAATTTCCCAGTATATTTATTTCTTCCACAACATGCATAAATATACCTACTATTTATTTAGCTTCTATTTATATAAAACAAAGTCCCCGCCGCCTCTGTCTGAACGCGATGAACACAAAAACTACTGAACAGATTTTCATGCGGTTCTCACCAAATTACGGAGTATTTCATGGGGAAGGTTTTTTGTATAATACATCAATTTGGACCCGGTAGGTGGCGCTGGTGGGCAGAACGAAGTCTGACGGGTCCGCTAGTAAATAATAAAATAAATATTCATACCTTCAAACTAGCGCCACTCTTAGCGTCCAAATCAGCAATATGAGCCTCTTCGGGGTAGGCATCCCTTCCAAAAGGCGGTGGGAAGTTGATTTCACCCCAGTTCTTAGCGCAAATGAAATCAGCTGTTTGGTCCAACTTAGCTGCTAAATCCAATAAATATATCCTTTCATTTGTGACCACAATAGGATTGATCTCCATGTACGTGAAGTATAGATCAACGTATACACGGTACAGGGAGATTATGAATGTTGCCAGTAATCTGAAAGAAATTATATATATTTTTAAATTTCGTTCTGGTAATTCTGGCTATAAATGATGTGGGCTTTTTAACTTAAGTTTTTAAAGGAAGTGTCTTGTGTGTCAATTATAATTCTGTTTTATGGGATTTTTTATGTATATTAATTAATAATATTGAAAAACCTTCTGTCACAGTTTGTCATCAAACTTCTCCAAAACGGTTTGACCGATTTATTTATTTTTTGGTTATATTTTACAAGAATACTTTACGTCCTAGTTTTACACCAACAAAATATATAAAAAGAAATGTTAGTTGTGTGTTTGAGTACTTAAATACCAACATTAATATTAAAATAATAATTACCTCTTCATAGTAGCAGATTTAATGTTCTTGAGTAAAATTCTGTCGATATCCTCGGCAGATGGGAATGTATCTACGGGGATCTGAAATAAACACAAAATAAAATATATATTATACTAGCTGCCTCCGCGCGGTTTTACCCGCGTAGTTCCCGTTCCCGTGGGAACACAGGGATAAAATGTAGCCTATGTTACTCAGTGATAATGTAGCTTTCTAATGAAAAAAGAATTATTAAAATCGGTCCAGTACTTTTTGAGTTTATTCTATACATACAAATCATTCCTCTTAATAATATTAGTGGAAGACATAATCTATACTAATATTATACAGAGGAATGATTTGTATTTTTGTATGCAACGAATGAATTTAAGAACTACAAGACCGATCGAAACAATTCTTTCACTAATGGAAAGCTACATTATCAGGGAGTAACATAGGCTATATTTTATCCTTGTATTCCTACGGTAACGAGAACTAGCGGAAGTTTGTGAAAATGGATGCAGATGGTTGTTTACAAAATTTATCATTCATCATCATCGACAGCTCATATACGTCTCCACCGAGGTGCTCGACAATTTACCATTGTCCAAGACGAAAACATTGTTAAACAAATTCCTTGAAATGTATTAATCTGAATTTGTCTTGAAAAGAGTAATTGCCGAGTTTATTGGCTCTTCTCAGTAAGCCCAACCTTCCAAACCGAGCGTTAACCCTCATTCGCACGAAAGGTTTTTTAACGTACGGTAAAAAAGCGTTCAACCACAAAAACTGCATTTCATGTACCATAATGTGCTCTATATCCAACGCCCAAAGTTGAAAATGCAACACCGCTCGATAAAAATGCGTCGCGTTTTAAAAACGCTGTCGTGTGAACATATACATGGGAATGCATTTGTTGTATTCGAACTCTATGCTTAGGGCTTAGCGTCTGACTATTCATAAGTGCTTGTGAAGGCCTAATTGAATAAAAAACATTTTACATTTTTTTCATTTTCATTTCATCAGACGCTACGCCACAATCAGTGATAGAGCTTGTCTGCCATCTTTGAATCATAGATAAAAATGATTAGTCGTCAAGGATAGACAGAAGACAAGGGATTGATTGTCATTACTCATGCCATATTGCCGAATAATGATTATTTTTTATTGTTCTATATAAAATAGTACATTTTTATGACGTATCCGCGTATTAAAAAAATATACTTATTAGGTGTATATTTGCATGCTGAAAATGGTAACGAATACTGTAAAAATATTTATATGACATCTTCTAATAACTGGATGTGAGAATGATTTATGACTGTGTGCACTAAGTAGTTTATTTATGTGTGTAATGTATTGTAATAATACTGTAAAAATATTTATATGACATCTTCTAATAACTGGATGTGAGAATGATTTATGACTGTGTGCACTAAGTAGTTTATTTATGTGTGTAATGTATTGTAATGTGTAGTAGTGTAACTATTACTTAATGTAATTTTATTACATTGTGTAAATGTGCCTTTTTGTGATTTCATTTTGTTTAATAACTTTTAATTGTAACTAAATATTGTTATTGGTGATCACCGTTATATTTAATGTAAATGGAATAAATAAATAAATGAAATTATCAACTAAAGATCCAGTTACTAAATAATTAGCCCAGAATCGAACCGACGACCCACCTCAAGCCTGACGGCCAGTGCGTCAACATCGCCGACATCCACTCCGCCCTGGTGGTGGAACAGGATCGTGTCGGAACGCCGACCGGATTGGATGCAGAGGTACATCTCTTCGTTCTGAAATTGAAAGAATAAAGTTAAGTTTTTTTATATTTTTTATATTACAATGACTCTACCTACTGGGAAAATCTTAACTAATATTAAAATTCATGTATTATATCTGATTGTAATGTTCAAAATCAAAATCTTTTTTATTCAAATAGGCCGCAATAAAGCACTTATAAATAGTCACTATTAATGCTCGGTTCTGATAGTAGTTTTTACTGAGAAGAGCCGGCAATAAACTCAGTAATTACTCTTTTAAAAAAAAAAATTATTTTGTATGTGGAGAAAATTAATATCAGAGTTCATTTTTCTATGTAAAATTCTCGTGTCACATTGTTACCATACCCCGAAACGGTTTGACCGATTTTTATGAAATATTATATGCATATTCAGTAGGTCTGAGAATCGGCTACTATCTATTTATGATACACCTGTGATCACGGGAACGGGAACTACGCGGGTGAAACCGCGGGGCGGCAGCTAGCTAGTATATATATATGACTTACCGCTTCGTGTCTCACAAAAGGCTCTACGATGAAATGCCTCAGTTTCCCCACCGCAGCGCCAACTTGCTGCTCCTTGTCCATATGGTCGGCGAGCCATTTCCTCACGTCGTGTGCTGACTTGTTCACGCCGACTAACCCTAGCTTACCGCGGCGTTTGATCAGCTGATCTGGTTTCACTACTAGTTGCTGGAAAATGGACAGGTTAATTATGAGAATGGGTTTTAGATAGATAACACTGCATTGTAACACAATAGTAAAACTGAGCAAAGGATTTCTTCATCGAAAGCCAGTGGCGTTAGTTTTTTTTTAACATGAACAGAGGAAACAATTTTAAATAAGTATCTTGGGACATTTTTACACACGGCCAAACTGATTTCAAAGTAAGCTTGTGCTATGGTAAGCAGATAGCTGATATACTACATATACTACTTTTAAATACATACTTAAATAGATAATTCCATCCAGACACAGAACAAACAGACATATTATTCAATTAATGAAACTATCAATGATTTTGTGAAATATGCTCTCGTTTATATGTTATCATCATCATCATCAGCTCATATACGTCTCCACGATCGGAGCTCGAGCCTCCCCTAACAACGAGGTTTAGTCCATAGTCCACACGCGGCCTAGTGCGGTGCGACTTCACATGCCTTTAACTGGGACATCTCGTGCATGCAGGTTTCCTCACGATGTTTTCCTTCACCGAAAGCCAGTGGTGTGAATCCGTACGTAAGATTTTAGAAAACTAATAATAATTACCTCTTTATAAAGCCATGGGTTTTTTCCGAGCTCGTCTTCCCAAATGGTGTTCTTCTCGAAGGTGGCGAACCGGCATGGCACCAGGGCAGTGCCCGACGCTATATGCCTGCAAACATAAATGTTAGTAATTAATTAGTGTCTCCCCGTGGTTTCACCTGCGTTTACGGGTACCTTAAATTTAGCACAGATAAAAAGTAGCTGTTATAAAGTATCTGTGTTCCAGATTGCCTCAAAATCAACAAAGGCAACCATGCAATTTATTTGCAACAATATTTAAGTTCTTCAAGGTAATTAATTAATTGAGAAATGGTATTCATAAAACTTACGATTAACATGTTAATATGTACTTATTGATTGTACTTATTATTGGGGAAAAATAAATAATTTTAAATTATACATTTTTCCTTATTTTCGCCTAAAATATCGAGCAATCGATTATATGTATGTTTGTACCTAACTACAAATAAAGATTTCTAATTTATGAATAGCACATAGGTACGCTTATTGACCATTGCAGGCCACTTTTCTATATATTTTTTAAATCTTATGTTCATTAGAAACAACCCTTCTACCCAAAACCACTATATCATTAAAAAAAACCTTGACAGCATTAATTTGAAGGCTAACCTTCAGTAGCGTTCGACCTTCACAAATCCCCTTCTAGGCCCTAAATTGAATAAATACGTGGGAATTCTACTTAGGCCTATTCCATAGCTAACTTTGCCAATGTAATTTGAACTCTATTTACCTAGTAATAAGGTCCTTGCCAGTCGCCTCGTATATAGCTTTAGACGACATCGTGTCTGTTTGTGTGGTGCTCTGTTACAGGTGATGCGGCCTCACGTCATATGGCTGCTGGTTTTATCTGTAAAAGACAAAATACTTAATTAAAATAACATTTCATGTGCTTGATATAAGGTTCAATTTATAACTGCAGGAACTACTGGGCCGATTTTAAAACTTATTTCATAGTTAGACCATTTATCGAGGAAGGCAATTGGCAATGTATCATCACGCTGAGACGAATAGGAGCGGAGTATCAATCAAAAATGTTGCAAAAACGGGCAAGTGACGCTAACGAAGTTACGGGGGTCAACTAGTAGGTATATATTTTATCCTTATTTCATGTAAGTACGTATACCTAACTATGATGTAAGCTGATTTTAACGATTATATTTAAGTTTCATAGTGTATTAATTATTTATTTTATTTCCTTATTATTGCTCTTGTAAAATTACTTAATATTAGGATGATGATGATTGATGATTGAGCACTACACCCAGCCAGTGCAACGACTGACCCATGTCCTATACAACCATTCGGGCAACAGCCCCCATGCACAGTCTTGTTTGGTAACTGAACAGAGACACTGGTACCCGAATAGTTATATAAGAGTAGCCATGGATATACCAGGGAGCGCGTAGTTAATAGGAAGGACACGCTCTGGGATGGGAAAGGAAGACCAGCAAGCCGCAGCCGGCTGGCCAGAATCGACCGACTGTTCAGCCTCTAGCCAATATAGGAAAATAGGAGGATGGGTATTGTATATAGGAATGAGCGTTGGTGCACGATGAGATGGCGTTTGGTGTGTTTTTTCTTCCTGTCTGCTCTACTGGACTTCCATGTTGCGCTTGCATTACCGGTTGTGTTTCAGCGAATGTCGTTTCTCCAATTGTAAGTTTCTTGCTTGGTTGACTGTTGCCCGTCTTGTATCCATGAGTCGCGAACTCTTTGCTCCTTTTCGGCTTAATTGTCGTAATGTGTCCATGAATCCTGTGCTCGGTGCTTGTCCGTACAATACGGACGTTAGTTGACGTTGTTTATTCGTGTATTTCATATTTTTTGTTCCGTTTTGATTTATAGTTTCCATGTATCCAGCTACCATACTTGCATTGCTCGACTTAGATTAATTGTTGTTGTTGTATCCGTGTTCGTTCCGGATATCCAGGATTTTTACAACTTTTCCGTCCGCAGGATGTATCTATGCGTGTGTTAGATTATAGTGTAAGGCAATAAATTTATTATTATTATTAATGAATATTTGAATTGTAAACAATGCAAATTGAGAATATTAAGAGTGACATTTCAATTTGTGAGGGTATTAACTTGATTTTTGGTACATTACTCAACTTCATTAAAAGTATTTTTATTGAGTCAAAAATTCAAGATTCTCGTTTTAAATAAACATGGATAAAACGTGTTTAGATTGTGATTGTACTTGTACCATAAATCATATTGTATTTTATGATGTATAAATAATCTTGTTTAAGATTTGTTTCATGTCATTTCAATATTCTTATCGATCCCAAAACAGGAAGTAAGTGTACAACATTGTTAAAATATTTCGTTATCAATACCATAAATGATGATTTGATTTATAATGCCTATTTAACGCTATTTAAGATTTGTTTCTGTAATTTTTATAAAACGTGGCAAGTAATTTTTATAAAATGCTGTGAGGGTATTTTGCTTCACTATGATAAATGTTTGCCTATAAAAGGCAACTCTGTTTTGAGCTAGATCCACTTTTTCATCAACTGTTGTACGGAGCAGACGTCTCTCGCAGTGTCTCTTGGCCGTAAATATTAAGTTGAGAAAAAGTTTAATAGCGAAAGCTATGCCAAATTATGGATCAGTCAGTTAATCAGCTGTTATACGGTTCAGACATAGACCTGTGTCCCATGTCCGTAAAAATTAAGCTGAAGTAATCTTGGTATATAGCGGAAGCTATGCCAAATTACTGATTGATCGATATACTCGGCTGTTATACGGGTCAGACATATAACTGTGTCTCGTGACCGTAAAAATTAAGCTGAGTAGTTGGCAAATAGCTTATCAACGAAACTATGTTTGGAATCAATATATTGCCCGGTTGGCTTTGTGGTTAGTGACCCTGACTTTCAAGCCGCGGGTCGTGGGTTCGAATCCCACTCAGGACAAACATTTGTATGCATGAATATGTCTGTTTGTTCTGTGTCTGGATGTCAATATCTATAATGTGTATGTATTTAAAAGTATTATATGTAGTATATCAGCCATCTGGTTACCATAACACAAGTTTCATTTGAAGCTTACTTTGGAATCAGATTGGCCGTGTGTGAGAAATGTCCCAGGATATTTGTCCCAGGATATTTATTGCTGTGCTAAAACTATGATGTTGTATACTTAATAAAAGATAAGTATGATAGATAATATCTGTTACGTGTATGTTATGCACGCATGTCTATGTTAAGGTTGGCACTCTTGTTAGTATTGATGGCTTCGAGTCTGTGGTGATTCCTTACGATGCATGATGATCGCTAATTCCCGACACTTGTTACCTCCGCCCGTGAGGGACCTACAGCTTCAGTTAGATTTATGGGTTGAAATGTGAGCATGTTTTGTAGTGCCTGGCCATGTTGCTTGTTGTGATGTTGACATAATAAAAGTGTGATGCTGCTATCAAGGCCAAGGTGGAACAGAAAATCGTTTTCGTATTGATTTTCATATCTTGGTAGAATGCAGAGGGATCCAGTTTGCATGTCGAATTAACTGATTGTGCTGGTGTTCTTCAATATACTTGTCAAGGTCCCGTCTTATTGCGTGGTGGTCGGGTGTCCGGTAGAAGTTTCAGTCTGTTTTCATTACTATGATATCCATATTGTTTGCTTTACCCCGTTGTAGTTAGCTGTTGGGAAGAGCTTATATTTATAGATTGCTATTATACCTTTTTTTTTTTTTTTTGATGTCCCAGGGGAATCCTCATAGGATACCCGGCAGCTCCGGGGGCAGCCGCCGGGTTATGTGGTGACTCACCGGCACAGAAGGTGCCGGTGCCTACCCACTAAACCCCTGGGTGTTCCAATGACGCCTGGGCGCCGTGTGGCGGGGCTGCGGGACACGCGTAAGCTGCACAACCGCATGCCCCGCCGGCGCTGCTCGGCTTTACAAGGCCGAGCCCGTCTCGGGGTGGCGGGACTCACAGTGCGAAAACACACGTGAGAGTCCCGCCCCCCTTCACTTCACCGGAGATGCCCATGGAACAAATGGGCATCTCCGGCATGGGACCGTTGGCGTGGGCGGCGGATCCCCCGATCCGCCGCCCCGGTCCCCGGCGTTACGGCGGCAACCGGCCCGCGAAGGCCTGTCGCCGCCTACCGCGCCTGCGGCGGCGAAGCGGGAGAGAGTTGACGTCGTCCTCTCTCACCCGCTCCGCCGCCTCCTTCTGCGACATGACTTGGCCGCAGAAGGTTGCGGCCGCCTCCCAGGCCTCCTCGCTGCCCACCATGGCCCTGATGAGGGCCGGCAGCGAGAGGTCTGCGCCGACCGTCGCGGACAAGGCGGTGCGAGGAGTCGCCCAAGCGGGGCACTCCTCGCGCGTATGTACCGCCGTGTCCGAGACGCCGGCCCCGCAGTGGTGGCACGTCTCCGTGGGCTCTCTGCCCGCCACCCGGCACAGGTATCGCCCGAAGCAACCGTGCCCGGTGATCACCTGTGTCAGGTGGAAGGTGAGAGCCCCGTGCTCCCGTTCGAGCCACTCCTTCAGGAGTGGTCGAACGGCGTCCACCACATCCCGGCTCGTAGCCGGGTTCTCGAGTCGGGCCGTCCACTTCCGGAGGAGAACGCTGCGAGCGTCCTCCCTCCAGCTCGCGATCTCCCGCGGATGTGGACGGCATTGCTATTATACCTTTTTTTTTTTTTTTTTTTTTTGATTCCTTCTCCGCCGCTACGGTGGGGCTACGAGGCTCGCGAGGCTATCAACCGCGGCCCCACCACTGCGGCGGTTGCCCACAGCTAGGGGCTCGTCTCTGCGGGAGAGGACTTCTCCCGCTCTCCGCTCCACTCTCGGGAAAGGGACCCGTGACCCCCCCCCTATCCGAGGGAATCTACGAATGAGCGAATTCCCTCGGATAAGGGCGGCTCATTCCTTCTTGTCGCCTTTAGGGCGGCACCTGGGCCTCAAAGGCCCGGCGCCGACGACCGTGGCGGCGACGACGCATTAGGGGCGCGTCTGCAGCGGCTTCGCGCTCGCGCTCGGCCGCCTCCTTCTGCGACATGACAACGTCGCAGAAGGCTGCGGCCGCCTCCCAAGCCTCCTCGCTGTCAACCATGGCCCTGAGAAGGGCCGGCAGTGAGAGGTCTCCCCCTACATTGCTATTATACCTAGCCTAACATCTAGTGTAAAGTGGCTTGCGCCAACCGGTGGCCGCAATGCACAGGTGTTACGATTGTGCTGGTCGGGCGCTTTTGAAAGCGTTGCACGATTTTTGATAATTTTGCCGGAGATATTTAAATTACTTTACGATTGTTTTCCTTTATTTAATGCATAGGCGTGCACATACACAAGGTTTTTAGTAAAAGGGCCTGGTTATTTGTTTAAATAAGAAATCAATAGCCTGAGGGTATTTTGCTTCACTATGATAAATGTTTGCCTATTAAGTTGAGGAAAAGTTAAATAGCGAAAGCTATGCCAAATTATGGATCAGTCAGTTAATCAGCTGTTATACGGTTCAGACATAGACCTGTGTCCTATGTCTGAACCGTATAACAGCGGATACATAATTGTAGGTTTTGGTTTCAAATAATAGTATATGTTATGCATGTTACGTGTATGTTATGCACGCATATATCTATGTTTAGGTTGGCACTCTTGTTAGTATTGATGGCTTCGAGTCTGTGGTGATTCCTTACGATGCATGATGATCGCTAATTCCCGACACTTGTTACCTCCGCCATTGTTAAAATATTTCGTTATCAATACCATAAATGATGATTTGATTTATAATGCCTATTTAACGCTATTTAAGATTTGTTTCTGTAATTTTTATAAAACGTGGCAAGTAATTTTTATAAAATGCTGTGAGGGTATTTTGCTTCACTATGATAAATGTTTGCCTATAAAAGGCAACTCTGTTTTGAGCTAGATCCACTTTTTCATCAACTGTTGTACGGAGCAGACGTCTCTCGCAGTGTCTCTTGGCCGTAAATATTAAGTTGAGAAAAAGCTAAATAGCGAAAGCTATGCCAAATTATGGATCAGTCAGTTAATCAGCTGTTATACGGTTCAGACCATAGACCTGTGTCCCATGTCCGTAAAAATTAAGCTGAAGTAATCTTGGTATATAGCGGAAGCTATGCCAAATTACTGATTGATCGATATACTCGGCTGTTATACGGGTCAGACATATAACTGTGTCTCGTGACCGTAAAAATTAAGCTGAGTAGTTGGCAAATAGCTTATCAACGAAACTATGTTTGGAATCAATATATTGCTGTGCTAAAACTATGATGTTGTATACTTAATAAAAGATAAGTATGATAGATAATATCTGTTACGTGTATGTTATGCACGCATGTCTATGTTAAGGTTGGCACTCTTGTTAGTATTGATGGCTTCGAGTCTGTGGTGATTCCTTACGATGCATGATGATCGCTAATTCCCGACACTTGTTACCTCCGCCCGTGAGGGACCTACAGCTTCAGTTAGATTTATGGGTTGAAATGTGAGCATGTTTTGTAGTGCCTGGCCATGTTGCTTGTTGTGATGTTGACATAATAAAAGTGTGATGCTGCTATCAAGGCCAAGGTGGAACAGAAAATCGTTTTCGTATTGATTTTCATATCTTGGTAGATTGCAGAGGGATCCAGGTTGCATGTCGAATTAACTGATTGTGCTGGTGTTCTTCAATATACTTGTCAAGGTCCCGTCTTATTGCGTGGTGGTCGGGTGGCCGGTAGAAGTTTCAGTCTGTTTTCATTACTATGATATCCATATTGTTTGCTTTACCCCGTTGTAGTTAGCTGTTGGGAAGAGCTTATATTTATAGATTGCTATTATACCTAGCTAACATCTAGTGTAAAGTGGCTTGCGCCAACCGGTGGCCGCTATGCACAGGTGTTACGATTGAGCTGGTCGGGCGCTTTTGAAAGCGTTGCACGTGTCGATTTTTGAGAATTTTGCCGGAGATATTTAAATTACTTTACGATTGTTTTCCTTTATTTAATGCATAGGCGTGCACATATACAAGGTTTTTTAGTAAAAGGGCCTGGTTATTTGTTTAAATAAAAACTTAATAGCCTGAGGGTATTTTGCTTCACTATGATAAATGTTTGCCTATTAAGTTGAGAAAAAGTTAAATAGCGAAAGCTATGCCAAATTGTGGATCAGTCAGTTAATCAGCTGTTATACGGTTCAGACATAGACCTGTGTCCCATGTCCGTAAAAATTAAGCTGAAGTAATCTTGGTATATAGCGGAAGCTATGCCAAATTACTGATTGATCGATATACTCAGCTGTTTAAGTTTTTATTTAAAGATTTGTTTCTGTAATTTGTTATAAAACGTGGCAAGTAATTTTTATAAAATGCTGTGAGGGTATTTTGCTTCACTATGATAAATGTTTGCCTATAAAAGGCAACTCTGTTTTGAGCTAGATCCACTTTTTCATCAACTGTTGTACGGAGCAGACGTCTCTCGCAGTGTCTCTTGGCCGTAAATATTAAGTTGAGAAAAAGCTAAATAGCGAAAGCTATGCCAAATTATGGATCAGTCAGTTAATCAGCTGTTATACGGTTCAGACATAGACCTGTGTCCCATGCCCGTAAAAATTAAGCTGAAGTAATCCTACTAATATTATAAATGCGAAAGTTTGTAAGTATGGATGTATGTATGGATGTTTGTTACTCTTTCACGCTCCAACGGCTGAAGGGATCTGCTTGAAATTTGGCACAGAGCTAGAATATGTTCTGGAATAACACATAGGCTACTTTTTATCCCGGTAACGCGGGTGAAACCGCGTGGAGCCACTAGTCTTGGTATATAGCGGAAGCTATGCCAAATTACTGATTGATCGATATACTCTGATATAGCCTGAGAACTCAAAGGGACTTTGCTGTCGTAAAATAGTTTTTGTAACACCAATTATTCTATGCCTCGCTATGTATTTTTCTAATTGAGGAGGATAATTTAAGAAAAGGATAGATCGGGAAATACCATAAATGGCGAAAGGTCGTTTAATCTATTGATGTAGTGATTGGATCACAGAACGAACTAGAGTTATATTGAAATAGATTTTATGATATTAATGTTAGTATGTATCATACTTATATACTCAGAAAGTGAAGCTTTTTGATTTCCGAAACTTAGATTGCTATACGTCTTGGTAAGGTGGAGTAGAAAATATGCGCTAAGAGACTGGATCACTAAATGTAATTTAACAAATTAACATGCAACAGATTAATGGATGAAAAGTATATGGCCGATTGCAGTAATTTGCATTCCCCAGATGTCTTGGGCGTATCTGTAGAAAGATAATGAAAACCAACCTACAATTGATTGTAACTAGTGTTTAAATATTTTCGGTTCTCAATTGTTCCTGCTGTTTTGTATAATAATCGTAGCGAGTTAGCCTATACAACCGTAATTGGCGATTAGGTCTTCTGTTTTATTTATCGTTTAAAACATTTACACAGTTTCTGAGGCAAATAGCTCAAAAACCCTCTCGGGTCTATACAAGAAGAGCCATTAATATTATAAGTCTAATAATATAATAAATAAAACAGAAGCGTAGGTATAATTATAAGCTATACAATTAAGAATATTTGGAGTCAGGCAAATACATGACCTACTAACAACTTAAATAATTATGATGTAGGAACTAGTGTTTAAGCTTTGGCTTATTGTTTTTTGTAGTGCTATAGCGTAAGTCCGTCCGTTATTAATTAACCGAGGAAAAAACTCTTGAAAATAGCTGTTGAGATGATTGTTGCTGAATTTATCCGGATCTCGTGTAGTGTTGCTTGTTTGCCTATTAAGGGTACACGATACACTACAACACCATCGACAAGTTACGGCACTGATACACAAGTTACTGAACAAAAGCGACTGCGAAGCGCCTTATTGTTTTGGCTCGGGATGCGCGCGCGATCCCTTGGCCAGAATGCGGCGTGCGCGCGACCGCTCTCGACCGCTGCCAGTAAGAACTCTGTCTGTAAAATTACTTAATATTAGGGTAAAATTACTTATTAAAACCGCGGGGAGCCACTAGTTAAATATATATCGGAGTATACAGCATTAAAAATTCGAATACTTGTTATTAAGTATCATTGCAAATCCCATAAAAAAATTTTTGAAGATAAAATTACTTTTTTTGTAATAAGGCTAGATTGCGGCCACAAAAACCGTCCATTTGCAAAAAAATGCGAGGGAATTCGAATTCGGAACTATGCGCGCGGGCATCCCCGCTGCGCTGTGATTGGTCAGCGGTGGCGGTGCTACTCTGTGATTGGTCGAAGGACATGGTGCGGTATCGCGTGATACCAACTCTCGGCGTAAGACCATAGATGTACGTCATCAGATTTTTCGTCATTACGCGTCTAGTGTAGAAAAAAAGTCGTTAAAATTTGTTATTTATGTAATTAATGGAGGAATCATATGGCAAGCATATAATAAATACTCCTTTATTAACGTCAAACAATGATTTAATATTCACATTGTCCAGGCAAAATCATAGTTTGAGTATATAAAGATGATGGTAAGATTGTTTGTTTGTAACAACGGAACTACTAGACCGATCTGAATGATTCTTTCACCATTGGAAAGCTACAATATTAGGCAGTGACATGGGCTATATTTTATCCTCCTATTACAACGGAATCAAGAATAATGCGGGTAAAACCGCGCGACGGAATTTATAATCGAAGAAGTTTAAATCGAAATATTACTAAATACTTATTTCAGTGTTAATAACTAGAGAATATAAGAACTACCATAGTTCTATGATACCTTAACAATGCTTTTTAGAGAATACTCATTGTAGGATTCGTACCAGCGACCATTTGAAGGTCTTTCAACAAAATCGCTGAGCAACCATCACTATGCCAAAATTAATATGTCCTTGAATAGAGAGCATACAATTACCGACCTTAAACTTTGGATGTTAAGGTCGCAATTATATACTAATTTATCTGTTATTTTTAACACTTGTGTATAAAAACTTGATTATCATAGACAATCTAAATATTTTTTGTGGTAAAGCAAACAGACCGTTCAATACGCATTAGTTGCCTAAAATGGTTTTAAGTTAACATCACTACATAGTATAAAACAAAGTCGCTATCCGCCGTCTGTCTGTCCCTATGAATGCTTAGATCTTTAAAACTACGCAACGGATTTTGATACGGTTTTTTTTAATAGTTAGAGTGATTCTTAAGGAAGATTTTTATGTATAAATCATTACGCTATGACGAATAGGAGCGGAGCATCAATCAAAACTGTTGCAAAAACGGGCAAGTGACGCCAACGAAGTTGCGCGGGTCAACTAGTTAAAAATAAACTAAGCAGAGCGCGTCATTAGCTGGCCGATTGGCTCATTAGTTAGGGTACGTGACTTTCAAACTGCTGGCAGTGGGTTCGATAAAGACCAAGGATAAAGGTTTGTATGCTCGAACTGTGATTTTGAAGGTGAAGGAAAACATCGTAAGGAAACCTGCATACCCGAGATGTCACAATTAAAGGTATGCGAAGTCCACCAATCCGGACTAGATCGCGTGGTGGACAATGGCCTAAAAACCCCCTCCATGTTAGGGGAGGCTCGAGCTCCGAGCGTGGAGACGTACCTATATGAGCTGATGATGATGACGCGGGTAAAACCACGGGGCAGAAACTAGAGAATAAATATAATACGTATGTATTTTCGATATGGCTAACAGATTTTTATAGTTAAGCATAAAAATAACTAGCAATCCGTATAAAAAAATACAAAAAATGTTTTAATTTTATTCTTAGATTATACATATTATTCTAGTAAGTAAATAATATATTACATAGTTTACGTAAATAAAGTGATTTTGTTATGTTATGGATGTTTTATCTCACGAAGGCGGATTAGGTGACTTATGGCATCGAAATAAGAGTCATTTTGCTTTGAATCATCTGTCTTCGTGAGATGAAACTACTAAACTATTATGCATTTTAAGTTCAAGGATATATATATTGACAAGTTTTCTGACGCAAAGCTAGAGTACTAAGCGTTACTATGGCACATTAACTTATGAATCATTTGTTAACTTAATTCATGATTTATACAAATAGACTCGCGTTCAAGGGGATCTTCAATTTTCCCGGGATAAAAAGTAGCCTGTGTTAATCCAGGTTTTAAACTACCTGCTGTAAACAAAATTTCAGCCAAATCAGTAGTTTTTGCGTGAAAGAGTAACAAACAAACATAAATACTCACAAAGATTCGCCAGATAGTAGGATTAGAACGGATTTAGACATTTTAGACAGACATGGCAGATGTGTGTTCAATATAAGGTTTTTTATGGGACTTTTCACAGAAGGTGTTAGCCTCTGATGGCTGTTACTTACGCGGACAATCGAGCCCTGATGGCTCTCAACCGCATTAGTAGGATGGCAACAGCTGAGGCGTGGCGTGTGTCAAGATCAAGGTCACTGACTCATTTGTATTGGAAGTAGGTCGCATGCGCCTGCGCCGCACACTTATGTTCATGATCTAACAGGTGGGGACTAGGGGCCCTTATATTGAACTTGTAGAAGATTTATCGATTATTTATTTAATGAATCTCTCAGCCCCGATCGCGTTAAAAATTAATTAAAAAAAAAAACAAAAAAAAAATCTAATATTTGCGCCGGGAAAAGAGGTTGTAGGTCCCATAAAAAAAAAAAAATTTCGTCTGTCTGTCTGTCTTAATCCGTTCTAATCCTACTAATTTTATCCTTTAACTAGGGACGTGACTAATTTGACTCGACTTTGACTCGACTTTTTGTGCCGGAAAAATTGATGATCTCAAGAACGCGACAACGCGGGAGCCACTATAAAACTATACAAAATAGGTAAAAACAAAACAATCTAATGGAAAATCTAGACTTTGTAATAAAAATAAACAAAAACGAATTATTATTAAAACCGGAAAAAAATTAAAAATAAATAAAACCGGTAAAAAAAAAAACTGCAATTCGTGCTACTATTGTTTAGCTCGTTAATGAAAACCTCACATACCTACATTATAACCATACATTCTCACTTTATAATATTACTTAGTATTAAGTACGATATCTTGTCATGTTTTCTCGCCATTACATTTTCAACCTTTTATACATGTACTGAAGGTTGACAGTTGGAAAAACCTATAAAAAATACATAAAGATAGAACATGCATTCCACAGAATACAAAACTTAAATCGCTACCAAACACACCTGCGTAAACAGAGTTGCCATTAAATAAATATTTAACACGAATTGTACCATTTGTATGCACGCAATTGATTTTTGGCAATGACAAACAATAAATGATGTAAATTAAATTAATTAAATTATATCAATAAATAAATATCCTTGAACATTTTGAACACACGGCCAATCTGATTCTCAACTAGGCAGTGCTTGTATTATATTAACCAAATAGCTGATAATAATCCTTACTTATATTATAAATGCGAAAGTAACTCTGTCTGTCTCGCTTTTGGTACACAGATAGTCTAGAGCCTGACAAAGGACATATGCTACTTTTTAATTCGGGAAAATTAACATCTCCGGGAACGCGGGTGTAGCTAGTTTATTTATAATGTAAGGTATGTTAGAGCGAGCGTTATTTATTTATTAATTATTCCACTACCGTACTTTAGATATGGTTGTGACTATTATGTATTAACATTATATTAATATGTATACTTATACAATTGTTATTTCAATTGACGCTAAAATTGTACGTTGATTGTGTATTTTGTAATCCGTTGCTAAGATTCATACAGATGTTTGACGAGTGAAAACGTCACAGAGTATAAAACAACAACACCACTTTACGCCTCTTTATATAAATCCGATATTTTCTTGATGGGACTAGAAGGTGTTAGCCTCTGATGACTGTTACACCCTTACGCGGACAATCGGTGAGCGCTGAGGGCTCTCAAGCGTAGTAATAAATCCGATTCCGTCCTCGCCGGTAAAAACCATCGCGAAGACCTTCCCAGTCTTGTCTTGTTAGTGCGTAACAAACAACCCAGTCCTTTCCCTAAATAATCATGTCAAGTGAGTCCCCACTTCCCCAGCGGCGCCCTGAGCCGAGGCACGGCCCCGCACGCGCGGGGGACACCCTCAGCGCTGTCGCTTCAACTCGCCTTCGGGTGAGAGCCTGAGGCGCTCACCGAAACACTCCGCGTAACGGTGTAAAAACCATCTGAGGCTAACACCTTCTAGTCAACTAAAAAATAAAGTCACGTGTGCAAAATTGCAATTTGAATTACGCAACTTGATGGCGGAACCATGCGGTCCATTTGTATACTGTTATATAATAATGAGGAAAATTTACATTAGCCGTATACATATAGGTATATATAAAATATAACGCTTCTACAATTAATAGGTAAATATAGTTTTGTTGCTTAGTGTTTTTTTGCGTTGATCGACCGCAAGAAATATTTAAATCCCGACCTACTATTATTTATTTATTTATTTATTTATTTATTTATTTATTTATTTATTTATTCAAGGTCTGCTGACAGTTGTTACAATGATACATCACATAATAATAATAAAAAATCTAAAAACATTCTAAAAGCACAACTAATTATAAGCAAACACCACATGACAGAAAATATTCAAATCAAGTACACAAAAGAAAACACTAATAAAATTTAAATTACAATCACAATTAAATAACAATTCGAATAACATTATTAAGTATAAATACCATATTAATTAAATTTCATAGCATAATTACATAAAAAATGATCAATGAATAAATTCAGAAAGAAATTAGATGAGCACCAACAGACGGTTATAGAAGCAGTTTAATGTGTCAAAATGAATATCTACTTCTGCACTACATTGGTTTAACAATTTACACATTTGTACAATGGGCGAGTTAGCACCTAAAGTTGTTTATTATTATTATAATTGCAACATACTTTTCCTGGGATAAAAATTAGCCTATGTTTAATCTAAGTTTCACAAATCCGTTTTATAGTTTTTGCGTGAAAGAGTAACAAACTTCCATACTCACAAACTTTCGCATTTTTTTTATATTAGAAGGATCTTAGTACCTTCTATTATATAAATCCGAATGTTTGGAGAACTCATACTTACAGGCGAGAGAAATTGCGGGGCGAAAGCTAGTTATCAAAATTATTAAATATGATACTGGCTGACCCGCCCGACTTCGTCGGTTTCCCCGTTTTTGGAACGTTTTTCGTTGATGCTCTGTTCTTATTAGTCGTAGCGTGGTGTTATAAATAAATATTCTGAGTCATTTTTTCACACACGGCCAATCTGATTCCAAACTAAGCAGAGCTTGTGATATGGTAACCAGAAAGCTGATATACTACTACTTTTTAAATACATACTTAGATATTAACATCCAGACGCAGGACAAACAGACATACCTATTCATGCATACAAATGTTTGTTCTGGGTGGGATTCGAACCCACGACCCGCGGCTTGAGTCAGGTTCACTAACCACGAAGCCAACCGGGCTGTCGAATAAAGCTGTTGTTATTAAGCATATAACCTTTCTCAATAAATAGTAAAAGTTCCTGAGATTAGCGCGTTCAAATAAACTCTTCAGCTTTATAATATTAGTATAAATAGATTGCAAAAAAGGTTCACAGCATTGGGGCACAAATCCGATCCAAGGTAAGCATATAAGCATTTACAATCACTTAGGTCGTTCACATTTGGCCTCATTTTCCAATTAGGAAACAAAAACTGGTCAAAACTGCGGCGATAGCAAGGTATACTGGTTTATTCTCACGCCTTTACTAGCCTCCGCCTTGCGGTTTCACCCGCGTAGCTCCGCGTAGATATGGAGATAAAATATAGCCCATAGCACTCACTAATAACCACGCTTTTTATTGGTGAAAGAATTATTGAGATCGGAGCAGAAGTAAATTCAATACAAAGTAACAAAAAAACAAATCTTTCCTATTCATAATATCCATCGATATATATGTACATATGTCGATGATAATATCAGTGTAGACTAGCTACCTCTGCGCGGTTCCACTCGCGTAGTTCCCGTTCTCGTGGGAATACAGGGATAAAATATAGCCTATGTTACTCTCTGATAATATAGCTTTTCAATGGTGAAAGAATTTTTAAAATCAGTGCAGTAGTTTTTGAGTTTATTCATTACAAACATACATAGAACAAAAATACAAATCTTTCCTCCTTATAATATTAGTAGGTAGGTACTTATAGATAAAATGATCGATACTAGTTGGCTTTGTGGTTAGTGACCTTGACTTTCAAAGCTGATGGTCGGTTCAATTTGAAAGCAGGACAAAAATTGTCAGTTTGTAAAATATGTCTAATTTTATGTCTGGATCTAAGTATCACTAAAACTACGTAACGGATTTCGGATGCGGGTTTTTTTAATAGATAGAATGATTGAAGAGGAAGTTTTATATGGAGACCAGTAGTTCCTGAGATTAGCTCGTTCAAGTAAACACACTCTTTTATATAGGTATTAGTATAGATTACAATCATACAAACTCAGGAAGTACAAAGCTATTCTAGTATTACACTTAATAATAGATATGATAAATATGTGACATACATTGCTGAATATAAATTGAAACGTGAATAAAGTTACTTGTTAAATACATACATCCTCTGTGATCGTTTTCTATTATAAACTAGTAATGTAGCTGATGCAAAGAAATAAGTTCAAGTTCACTAATAGAAAAATCGATAAACGAGTAGGGATTTTGCATAGAAAATTTGTACAAAATTCCTCTTTAACACAAAAACTACCGATTTGGCTGAATTTTGGAACACAGATAATTAATAATCTGGACTAACATATAGGCTACTTTTTGTCCCCGGGAAATCCTAGTATTGAATAAAATCGGTGAACGGCTGAACGCTATTTCTCGGTGACGAAAACCTCAAATTAAATGGCGGATTTCGATCGAGAACTCCAATCAAAAATGTACGTATTCAACTAACAACCTGATTAGTTTTACGTTTACGCGTACACATGCATAATGCAAAACTAATATGTTGGTGTAGCGTGGAATGAGCTACGTCAAACTGAGGTCAGAGGTCCACAGTGGTATTTTACGCACACTACATAGTCATGTGTGTACTGTACACTTACGTGTTCGGAACGACGAATGTATTACTGCAGATGTAGTGTGAATAGTGGCCGTTTTAGATTAGAAAAGTTTGACTTTTAGGTTGCCAAGATTACACAATTACTTATATACTGTAGTAGTTATGCAGTATCTCCCAGTGTCGCTAAGTAAAAAAAAGTGAGTTTGATAAGGAAACACCGTGACAAGAATGGACCATTCGGAAGTGAGATAGCAATGCTTTATAAGTAACAAATGCATTATTTTGACATACATCGACGTCATAAAGTGTCATATTTTGACTAATATGTTTTTTTCTCTCACAACACCGGTAGGTAGGTACTTCGCTTATTTCAGGAACTACTGATCCGATTTGAATGTTAAATAGCCCATTTATCGAGGAAGGCTATATATCATCACGCTACGACGAATAGGAGCGGAGCATCAATAAAAAATGTTGCAAAAACTGGCAAAGGACGCCTAAAGTTGCGCGGGTCAACTAATTTAAGATGTTTGCGATAATACAGTCATTAAAATCTCAAATAAATCTGTGCGATCGTAATCCATGCAGCGGAACAATCAGAGATAAGACAAATAAAACCGTAATGCGCCTTTAATGACACGCCGATAACGGTGAACCGTGAAAAAATATTGGTCAACGACACTTAAATATAGATTACGGTAGGACGAGGACAGCTTAAGGAAATCTGCATAAGGCCAAGACGTTAGAAAAGGCACGTGTAGTCAAAGTCCTCTTTTAATGTCTATAGTACTAATTTATGAAGCTGAGGAGTTTGTGTGTTTGCGATTGGAAAAATCATTTCAGTGTTAGATAGCCCATTTATCGAGGAATATATCATCACGCTACGAAGAATAGGAGCGGAGCATCAATCGAAAATGTGTCAACCACGGGCAAGTGTTGCTAGGGTCAACTAGTAACAAATAGGTGTAGACAGGCAGCTTCGCTTGGGTAGTCCTTAAAATAACTAAAAACTAAATATCTTTTGATTCAGTGCATCGATGTTAATGAAGTATAGACTAAATGTTAATCGATTATAGTACCATAATATTCAGTCATAAAATTGGTGGTCTTTGCGTGATGCTCTTTGAAATAAACAGATAAAAATTTCCACTTCTTTTCCAGATTTAACAGTAAATGTCCAGACACAAACATTCTACAGTTTTATTATATGTAGAGACAAGATTTGATTGAACTCATAATAATATGTAGGTAAGGGCTACTAGAGAACTTGTTTTGACTGTCGCCTTTACTAAGCTAAAGCAACCTTTCGTACCGATCGTTGAAGTCGACAATCATATGAACTTGTTAAGACCTTTTTGTAGGTATTACATACATTTTTCATTTAATTTCATAAAGTGGTCACCGAATCTGGAAATGTTAATGTCCACTGCGAAGGCTTTTTGTAAACAATATACAATCTCGTTCTTAAGTATATAGTTATAAGGTCGTTAACAAATGTAGCTTTACTTTCAAATTGAGTGTTACGTTACTGTCAATCAAGAAAAACTATTGTTTGATATGCTACTCTTGCAAATTGGTCACATTTATATTGTTTCTTGATAGGTCGTCTAATGGTTGCAAACTACTTTCGACTCTTATTAACATTACTACAGGGTATATAATTACTTTGCTCGTTAAAAGTGAATGGTTTGTGTAGTTGGAAACTATTTATTACGTACTTTAGATGAGATAACTAACAGAGCTATATTTAGTTTTTTTTTCATACCATTAGAGGTGGCACACAGGCATACGGTCCCACCCGATAGGAAGGAGTTACCGTAGCCTATGGACGCTTGCAACACCAGGGGCGCCACTCACGCGTTGCCGACCCAGGAAAAGTCTTAATAATAAGTTCATCTAATGACGTAATCCATTATGAAAATAAACACCGAAATTCTCAAAGAAGACTGTCAAAAATGCAATTCTCCCAAACTAGGCATCTCTTAAAAAGGTCTACACACTTGGACCTACGTGTTGTTCTGTCAAAAATACCAATCAATTATACTGTAGAGGTATACGACCTCTTTATACAAGCTACTTAGTAACAATTCATGTGCCTACATCGTCACATCACATACATTAGTACCTCACAACGAACTTTGGTCCCAAAAGATCAATATTTGAATTCACAACACTATAGGTCTCTCTAACTCTTGTCTTCGGTGACGTGCGAATGTCACGCAGCAAGCACAGAACCGGTTTTATTTGCAAGTACAGTAAAATCATTGGTACAGCTTTATCACAGGTGGCATTCATTTTTCTGGGTCTCAAGATTTGTTAGCAGTTTCACCTGACCCAGATTGTTTGGTCTTAAACCAATGAAAGTATGGTGATATCATATAATTGGAAATATGGGTGAATGTGGAATTTAATATGGAGGAATCTGACAAGACACCAAATAAGGAAGATAGTCCTTCTAATAGGAAGACAATCCTTCTGTGGCAACACTGGGCTAAGTTGTCAATTTGAAATTCAATATTTTAAATATTAATTAATATTAGTTTTATCATATTTACAATTAAATAAAACACATTTCATCACTAAATAAGGTTCACGAATTTAAATGTGATATAAATTCATGTAAAATTGTGTATAATAACGAGTGTTCATAGTTGAGTGAATCGACACCAACCGTATGTACAATTTTGAATTTTAGACTTAAATATAGGCGAGTATATAGAGTAATCATATTATTTAAAGTATTTTTCTTACTACACAACTTATATTATTACAAATAAGATACTCGCCAATAGACTACATAGGTATTAGTGAGTAGTATTTGGTAAAAATTGTTCACACATATCCATTCCTTATCCATACTTGTTTATTCATTGTACACCTTAATTACAACTTGTAAACATGATGGTTACACGCAAGACTTCTGCCCGTCAGACAGAAGAGAAACTCCAGCTTGCCCTTCAGGAAGTTAAGACCTATAAGACTATGTATGAACAGTTATTATCAGAAAATGTAGATAATGAGAAGGAAGTGTTAGGTTTAATTGAAAGTAATAGGAAGCTTAGGACTGAGATGGCAGATATTCATGCACGGTCCCAACAAGTAGTTGAGCAACATGACCGGCTTCAGCAGGTAGTTGATGGGTTCGACCAGTGCAGCCATGAGTTTGATGAAGCTCTCAGGCGTGTGGCTGCACTGGAGTTAGAATTATGTGATGCTAGGAAATATATCTCTCACCTAGAAAATATAAACCAAAACACCATAGTAGAAAGTAATCAGTCACTATTTGATGAATTAATTGGGTCGGCTCCGGGTATGGTTTCTGGTATCTCAGATGCAAATTTTGTTCCCACTATAGATTTAATTAATGACTCCTATGTTTTAAATAATGCTGTGCCTGTCATGACAAGCAAAAATAAATTAAAAAAATATATTAAAATTAAAAACTTTATTAAGAAAACTCAGAAACTAATTAGAAAAAATAAAAATGTATGTAACAATAATAAATTAAGAAAGGAACGTTGTAGCTTAATTAATGATGTTAAACGTTGCCAGTCTGAGTTAGAAAATAATTTAATAAACTATGAAACAAATACTTACCACCTACAGTCAGAGATTATTAGTTTACAGAAAATGTTAAAGTCTATGTCAAATAAATATGATAGTTCTCAAAGGGAAATGAATGAGTACATTCTGGCCATGAATGAGCTAGTGGAGGTATCAAGATACAATAGTGAAAGGAAAATCATCATCTCTGAATCTACCACAGAAAAAGTGTGTAGACTCAATAGCCACTTCCTTAAAAAGTAAAAAATCCAATGTAAATAACATTGTAATGTTTAGTGATGAAATGGGAAGAGATATGGGGTTGCAACTTAGCCAATATTTAGGTCAGGGCATAATAAATAATTGCATGCCTGGTGCATCATATGCCCAGATATTAAACAAAATTATAAACAGTTCCTTCACAAAAGATACAACTTTAATTATATTAATTGGGAGAAGGGGAAATGTAAGCAAACATGCCCTTACTAAATACTTTACTTCTATTTCTTTATTAAATGTTAACCATATTGTAATGTTTGCATTTCCTTTCATAAAAAGTGTGCCACAGACGGAAAATATAACTAGACATAATTTAAATAAAATTCTTCATACATTGACATGTCGTCACAATGACAAATTTCATTTTTTAGATACCAATACTTTATTTGGTAATAAATATGTAGTGACTAAGGATAGTTTTTATCTCTATAGTAATTTTAAGAGACTAATAGCAGAATCGCTATCTTATTATTTTAAAAACCTAGCCAAATGTCTGGCTAATCAAACGGCTGCTCCTATTGAGCAAAATAATATTAATATTAGTAGTTTACAGTCCTTGGAAGTTTTTCCAAGTAGTTTGCCCTCTTTGGAAATTATTTCAAATAATTTAAATTAAACCTTAAGACAACAGAGACATTCTCTGGCAATAATTGTAATAATATTGTTGAATCCTACCCAAAAAAGAAATTGTTATCTCATAAGTTAAATAATTCTATTACATGTAAAAATCATATTAACCTGGTGCATCAAAATATTCAAGGAATATTGGGTAAGGATTTAGAACTGGAGCTATTCATGAACTGTAAGAATATTGATATTTTATGTATTACTGAACATTGGTTAAAGGACCATCAGTTCATGTTTAGCTTCAGTAACCACCAGGTAGCAAGTTCGTTCAGTAGACAACAGTTTATACATGGTGGCTCCTTAATACTTATTAGAAATAATTTGAAGTTTAAAGTGCGCAACGATATTGTGAGCCTGTCTATTGAGCGTACTTTTGAAATAGCTTGTATAGAGCTTGAGCAGTTCATTGTTATGTGCGTATACAGACCCCCCTCCGCGAGTTATGATTTGTTTGAAAAATGTATGGAAGAAGCAATATTAAAATTGAATAAAGTCAATAAGAATGTAATTATATGTGGTGATTTTAATGTCAATATTTTAGATAATAATATTATTAGTAATAGAATCAAATCACTATTCCTGTGCTTTAATCTTGTGAATCTTTTTTTTGAGCCAACTAGAATTACAGCTACTTCAGCAACCTGCATCGATAATATATTCACAAACATGCAGCCAGTCACTAAGTCCATCATTAGTCAATTGAGTTCTGATCATTGTGGTCAGAGTGCATCATTCAACATAACTAGGAAAATGGTAAAAAAAAAAGATATTAAGTGTGTACCTATGAGTGAATATCGCCTTCAAAAATTTAAAGACAACATAGAGAAAAAAGTATTATACTTGCCATTTAAAGATAATGTAAATGACCACTATCATGCGATTTTAGACTTAACTAAAAACGAATATAATTCTGTATTTAAATCTAAAACCATTAAACAGAAAGCTGATAGGTCATTCAGTGATTGGGCGACGGTAGGAGTTCATACGAGTAGGCGTAGATTGTATGAACTATATAGTGAAAAGCAATTTAACCATAGTCCTGATTTTTTAAATTATGTTAAAAATTACTCAAAATTATTTAAACGCGTTTGTATACAAGCTAAGCAAAAGTTCATTAGTAGTAAAATTATTAATAGTACTGATAAAGTTAAAACGACCTGGAAAATAATTAATGCAGAAACCGGTAAAACCAAATCGTGCGACCAGGAGTTTCGACTTATGATAAATAATAATATTATTACATCTGATACAGAAGTAGCTGCCGCGTTCGAGTCATTCTTTACTGATATTCCAGTTCTTACTACTAAATCGCTTAACTCGTGTCCTATCCTCGCTGAATCTTTGCTAAAGGAAAATGTAACTAAATGTACTGTTAACTTTAAATTTTCTTGTGTTACCCCTATTGATATAATTAAGGCATTTAAATTAATTAATATGAAAAAAACGGTTGATCTATGGGAACTTTCAGTTAAACTTATAAATTATATAATTGATAGTATTGCACCGCATTTAGCATCTATCTTTAACAAGTGTATTAATAGCGGTATATTTCCTGACTTAATGAAGTATAGTAAAGTAATTCCTCTTTTTAAAGCTGGTAGTACATCAGACCCTTCAAATTTTAGACCTATATCTGTACTACCAACACTAAGTAAAATCTTTGAAAAACTCATACTAAATCAATTAATGGGACATTTTAATAGTAATAATCTTTTTCATAATAAACAGTTTGGATTTACCAAGGGTCGCTCAACAACCGATGCCGGCGTTGAGCTTATTCAACATATCTTTGCAGCCTGGGAGGATTCAAAAGACATAATAGGGGTTTTTTGCGATTTATCTAAAGCATTTGACTGTGTCCAACATGAACTGTTAATCAGGAAGTTAAGCCACTACGGTATAAGAAATCAAGCACTCAGTCTTATAAATTCATACCTTAGTAATAGAATTCAGAGAGTTAATATAAATGGAAAGGTGTCCCCTGGATCAACTGTTGCTATGGGCGTCCCACAAGGCTCAATCTTAGGTCCTTTCCTTTTCTTGATATATATAAATGACCTACCCTACCTTGTTGAAAAAAAAAATGAGGTTGTATTGTTCGCTGATGATACTTCACTTCTTTACAAAGTGAAACGACATGAATTCAATTATGACGAGGTGAACAATGCTCTCTCGGATGTGGTAAATTGGTTTACTGTAAATAATCTGCTTCTAAATGAGAAGAAAACCAAATGTATTAAATTTAGTCTACCAAATGTTCGTCAAGTAGACACATGTATTAGAATTAAGAACGAAAATATAGATCTTGTAGAAACCACAGTATTTCTAGGTATCACTTTAGATGTAAAGCTTCAGTGGGGCCCTCATATTTCTCGGTTGGCGAACAGACTTGCTTCTGCAGCATATGCAGTAAAGAAAATACGTGCACTTACTGACGTAGATACCGCGAGATTAGTTTATTTTAGTTATTTTCATAGTATAATGTCTTATGGCATTCTCCTTTGGGGCAGTGGTGCCGACATTAACACTATTTTTATTCTGCAGAAGAGGGCTGTTCGTGCTATATACAATATGAGTCCAAGGGACTCCCTACGAGATAAATTCAAAAATATTAATATTTTGACTGTACCCTCACAATATATTTATGAAAATTTATTGTATGTACGTAAAAATTTACATCTTTTTCCAAAAAATAGCGACACTCATAGTATTAACACCAGAAATAAGCACAAACTCGCTATTCCTGTAACTAGACTTACTAAAGTCAAAAATTCATTTAAGGGGCAATGTATACGCTTCTTCAACAAACTACCTAAAGATATTCAGGATTTACCTATCTATAAATTTAAGCAGGTAGTGAAGAAAACTTTATATCGAAAGGGCTTTTATAGTGTATCAGATTACTTGTTAGAAAAAGACCCTTGGCAGTGAAATGCTCGCTACAAGCTATTTCACATTTTGTAAAAATCACTATTGTATTAGATGTAAGTTGGTTTTTGAAAAGAGTAATTACTGAGTTTATTGCCGGCTCTTCTCAGTAAAAACTACTATCAGAACCGAGCATTAATAGTGACTATTCATAAGTGCTTTATTGAGGCCTATTTGAATAAAAAAGATTTTGATTTTGATTTTGTTATAAATGCGAAAGTTTTTGAGAATGTATTTATGGATATATGCTTGTTACTCTTTCACGCAACAGCGGCTGAAGGGATCTGGATGAAATTTGGCACAGAGTTGGAATATGTTATGGAATTGCACATAGGGTTTCTTACCCAGGGAATATTGAACGCGGGTGAAACCGCGGAACGGAATCTAGTAATCAACTAACGTAGCACTTGAAAACTTGTGAATAATTCTGTTGTCTTCGAGACTCCAGAAACTGTAACCTTCCTCAAGTCAGAATTTAAATAGAGCTTCATATCATCTATTCAGCTATACTAATAAGATTATAAACAGGAAAGAATAGATTTTTGTTTGTTATGAATATGGCACCGAAACTACAGGACCGATCTGAATAACTATTTCACCAATAGAAAGCTATATTATTTGTGAGTATCATAGGGGTTATTCATGTATTCCTACGGGAACGGGAACTACGCGGGTGAAATCGCGGGACAAAAACTATTTTATTATACTGGGTAATGTACCAAATTTGTTTAGAGCAAAATTTTACAGGAGGTGAAACCTTTTCATCATCAATTTCATCAAAGTAATGAGGATTTCCATTTTTCGGTAGAAAGTACTAAAAACTCTCGACAGAAGTGTAAGAATAGTTTATAATATGCAGCTTTCTCAACACCGCTGTTATTTATTTAACACAGATTTCTGTTTTCAAGTTATTTTCACTACATTAATACCGATATAAAGTCTACAAAGAATTGATTAAATAAATCGTAGGCACACATTGAATAATTAACAAACAAATGACTATGTTAATCGTAACATTTTAACGTATTCTAAAAGTTCATTGAAAAGCAACACCGTTGTTACACTTACTGCAAATAAAGGAATTTGAGCACATACCTACGTAAGTAGTAAGTTTAAATTTATTTTTCTTATAACAGGTAAATCAATTCTTTGGAACGTAGACTCGTTTTAAAAAAGCCACAGCGTATTATAATTACATTAATTCAACACACTTTCGCCCGACAAGCAATGTGACATTAACATATTTAGTAGAGGAATACAATAAATTTAACCGACATTGAATAACATGTATAATGCACACTCACTTTGTAAGTCGCCTGGGGCGCGCTGAATTAAAATCCAGATAACCTTAACTAAGGATAAAAAAAAATCACGCACGCTTTGGACACTCGCGTTTTTATCGTGACGGTGAAACGTGCGCTCCGTGCGGCTACCAGCGGTCGACTGGCGCGATTACGCACAACCAATAGGTGAGTGGCGAGCGGGCGTGCTGCGCGGGCGCATTCATAATTTCATATTCGCCGTGTTCCGTTCCCTCGTGGAACTACAATGACGGGTGCATGAACCGTTATCGGTCTGAGAATTTTCGTACAACATTTAGGTGATCTCAGTGTATCATGTGAAGATAAAGATTATTTGTCACGCGTTTGATTGACTTTGAGCTATTTATTATCTGTGTGTTGTAAAGGTATATTTTGCTAGTTGAATAACGCTAGGTCGGTTGTTGGTTCACATTTGAAAGTAGGTTATGACAATGTCCTTACGTTTGTCTTAACGTGTCAATCAAGGCTTAACATTTCAAGAGTAAATAAAATCATGTAAGATATTGTATCGCGTAACTGGTCCAATAATGGGCATGGAGTTCTTCAAGAAGGGAGTGAAGAGATTTTAGCAGGGTCGTCGTTGCGTGAGTGCCGCCCCTGGTGTTGCAATCGTCCATAGGCTACGGTAACCGCTTCTCATGAAGTAGGACAGTATATCTGTTTACCGCCATTGTGGTATAAAAAATATATACATCTCAATTAATGTACGTCTCCTCTGTAGGAGCACGAGCCTCCCCTAGCAACGGGGGTTAGGAATTCCATAGGGCATGCATTTCCTCACTATATTTTCCTCCATCGAAAATATATATCATGGTCAACAGCTGAATTTAACTGAAGCATTGCTCGAATGCGAAACAATTGTTTCAGTAATGCATCAGTGATTCTTGTAAAAACCACAAATATGTATAGTTGATTGCACCAACTATTAATTGATGAACCAATTTGCACACACTAATTAGGTATATTAGCAAATGGTTATGAAATGGATGTGGTCGATATTACTGGTAATTAATAGGAATTTGAAAATAGTTTGGTTTATCTAGAAATATGGCTCAAGGAGTCGAATAAGGTGACATGGCAATCTGGTAAAGGGCTATTTTAAAAGACAAGGAGATGCTGCTAACGAAATCTTAACTATTTAAGACGAGCTACCGCCGCGTGGTTTGACCTACGTAGTTCCCGTTCCGGTAGGAACACGAGGATAAAATATAGCCTATATTCCCTAATAATGTATCATTCCATTGGTGACAGAATTACTCAGATCGGCCAATAGTTTTGAAGGTTACTCGTTTATAAATTAGCATTTACTAGTGGCTCCCCGCGGTTTCACCCGCGTTCCCGGGATAAAAAGTAGCCTATGTGTTATTCCAGAACATATTCTAGCTCTGTGCCAAATTTCAAGCAGATCCCTTCAGCCGTTGGAGCGTGAAAGAGTAACAAACATCCATACTTACAAACTTTCGCATTTATAATATTAGTAGGATAATATTAGCTAGCATTTCATTCAACATTAAATTACTGGAACAACACATAGGAACAGAACTGCGGGTGAAGCCGCAGGGTGGAGATAGCAAGACATAAACGTGCAATTACTTTTGAAGCTTGTCTTCAGTAATTATCATTCAACAAAAAAAAAAGACAATGCTGTAACTCATGACGCTTTTCGCGAATAAATAAGGTACCACCAACACGTGAGGAGTCGAATGATGATTTGTTAATTTTATCTTTACCATTCAAAGTTGTACCGAAATGGGCATCAGAACCACAATATGCCAATGTCTGTCTGTATGTATGTGATAAACAACAAAACAAAAAATAATAATAAAAATAATTAGTCAAATCGGTCCAGCCGCTCACGGGTGATGCCGTGACCAAGGGAAATAGGGTTTCATTTTTATATACATATCGATTTTATGAAATTTTATGTGCATATTCAGTAGGTCTGAGATCGGCTACTACCTATTTTTGATACCACTGTGATCACGGGAACGGGAACTACGCGAGTGGAACCGCGGGGCGGGAGCTAGTATGTATATGTTATAGTTCCGTCTGTCAGTTATGTAAGTCAAAGGCGATAAGATCGTGACATTCGCTTAGGTTTGGAGGTCAGCACTTGGCGCCGTGGGGGTTAACTGAATGTAGATCACAGATATACTTAGGCATTTATAGATATAACTAGTGGACCAGGCAGACTTCGTTCTGCCCACTAGCGCCACCTACCGGGTCCAAGTATATGTAAGCTATCCTATCTCTCAAGTTGGATCGAACTGCACATGGTGTGCGAATTTTATTATAATCGGTTAAGTGGTTTAGGAGTCCATTGAGGACAAACATAGTGACACGAGATTTATATATATTAAGATTATAGGGGTTCCTTTCATAAATTCTTACTATCTATACTAATCCTTACTAATATTATAAATGCAGTAACTCTGGCAGTCTATCTCGCTCTCACGCTAAAACTACTGAACCGATCTAAATTAAATTTGGTACACAGTCTAGAGCCTGAGAAAGGACATAGGCAACTTTTTATTCCGGGAAAATGCAAGATCTCCCGGGAACGCGGGCAAAACCGCGGGGAGCCACTAGTATGATATCCATTGCAATATTCGTACCGTACAGTGTCAGCTCTATCGTTTAGAATCACAGTCGCCTGCGCAGTGATTGGACAACAATAAATGAATTAGGCCAACATGGAAATCTAAACGGGAATAATCTATACAAGGCATATGCTATTGTCGACCTATCCGTAGAACAAAGTTCCATCTGCCAGATCTCTACTTTAGAGAAGAGTGATTTGATGTTTGATTATTTTACCATTTTTACCCAAACTTTTTCTTAATCGGTTTAGAGAATTGATACTTTTACCAACATATTAAATAATTACTATCCGTTTATTAAATATAGGTACCTAATTGTAGACATACAACAAAAGTGGTTTGGGTTCAAAGTCACAACTCACATCACATGTAACTTTGTTTTACGGATAGGTCGTTGTGGTTTTTGAGATGTACTTACTGTAGATACCTACGTAAATGTAGTACATTTTTTTATTTATTTCAAAATGTCCTTAATATAAATTCTGAATCGCTCAAGCTTCGCAAATAATCCTACTAATGTTATAAATGCAAAAGTTTGTCAAGTGTAAAGATTTGTGTTTTATTTGTCTGTATCGAATAGACTACAAAGTACTTGTTAGAATCAAAAATCTACGTCTTATATAGCAGATTTATCGAGGACCGCTATAAACATATAACATAGCATTAGAAAAGGAGCGGTGTAGCATTAAAAATATAGCAAAAACATAGTAATGACGATTTGCCTCCACGCGGTTCCGCGCGTAGCTCCCGTTCCCGTTGGAATACGGGGATAAAATATAGCCTATGCTAGTCCCTGATAACGTAGCTTTCGATTAGTGAAATAATAATGCAGATCGGTCCAATAGTTTCGGTCGGAGCCTATTCATAACAAACAAACAACATTCCTCTTTATAAGTAATATTAGTGTAGACAAATACGTACTTATGAATTTCATTCGTGCTGAAGTACCCACGGTTAGTTCAAAGTGCGGGTACCTTGACATCTCGCCTCTATAGAGAATTATACAATACGCTAATCACATGATCTGAGACGCGAACATTTATCTGTATATCACTATCTTCTATATATAAAACAAAGTCCCCGCCACCTCCGTCTGTCTGTCTGAACGCGATGAACACAAAAACTACTGAACAGATATTCATGCGTTTTTTACCAAATTACGGAGTATTCATGGGGAAGGTTTTTATGTATAATACATCAATTTGGACCCGGTAGGTGGGCAGAACGAAGTCTGCCGGGTCCGCTAGTTACTAATGTACTAGCTGCCTCCGCGCGGGTCCACCCGCGTAGTTCCCGTTCCCGTGGGAATACAGGGATAATATGGCCTATGACGCTCCGCAATAACGTAGCTTTCTATTGGTGAAATAATTCAAAACGGTCAAGTAGTTTCGGTTCCTATTCAATACAAACAATCAATCAAATCTTTCCTCTTTATAATATTAGTGTAGATAGATTTGATAATATTAGCGAGATAATATTTTGCACAACAGCACAAATAGGTATTACGTAGGTACGTAACCTATGTAAGGTCAGGGCTTCTCTCCTAAGTAGAAGGGTTTCATGTGAAAATGAACCTTAAGAAATACAATTTTCCTCTTAGGAGTTACGTAATTCATCTGGCAAGAGAGGCCTTTCATTTTGGCTGATTTTGTATTAAAATGTTTTTTTAATCACGGTTTTGGTAATAGAAAAAATAACCTTAATAAATTAAAAAAAATACACTGAAACAGAATAATAAAACATCTTATTATATATGTTTCTTTTTTATATGCGCCTTAATTGAGAATAAGTGGGTAATTATCTAATTATTATATAGGTAGGTACCTATGCTTAATTTTATTTATTAATAATTTTTCAAATCGGACCTGACCTTCCTTAGATTAGCGCGTTCAACCAAACATATCTTCCGCTTTACAATATTAAGTATATATATAAAATTCTCGTGTCACAATGTTAGTTACCATACTCCTCGGGAACGGGACCGATGCCGATGCGGCAGCTAGTATATAGACAAAAAAGATATTAGTAATGTTAGATAGAGGCAACATTGCAGATTTTTGGCAATTCTCCTCAGTTGACCACCGAGCCGCTTGTATTAGTAATATAAAGAGAGGGTAATTACTGAGTTTATTGCCTGCTCTTCTCAGTAAAACCAACTGAGTATTCGTGTTTGATTGAGGCCTATTAGAATAAATAAGATTTAGATTTTTGATTAGTATAGATTTACCTTAAACTATCACGAAACTCGGCGACGCGACAGTCTCGCCCTGACCCCGTCTTCCTGATAGGAGCACGATCTGCGCGTGAGCACTGCATCGATAGCGGGGGTCGCGTGACCCGCCAATGTCGCGTGAAAGACGCCACGTCCTCTGTAGGTCGCTAGACAACCATACTAACCTCATTGTTTTTATTGGATTCCGTTAAATTTGATTTCTGAACGAAGGAGGATCGATATAAAAAAAAAACACTTCGTGTAGTGTTCGTGGGTTCTTTAAAGTTTAATTTCTGAACGAAGGAGGATCGATTAAAAAAAAAAAATTCGTGTAGTGTTAGTGGATTCTTTAAAGATTGATTTCTGAACGAACAAGGATCGATTAAAAAAACAGCTCGTGCAGTGTAAGCCCTCATTCGCACGAGAGTTTTTTTAAGGTACGTTAAAAAAGCGTTCAAATACAACAAATTTAATCCCATGTATATGTTCACAGCCTTTTTAAAACGCGACGCTTTTTTATCGAGCGGTGTTGCATTTTTAATTTTGGTCGTTGGAAATAGAGCATATTATGGTACTTGGAAATGCATTTCTTGTGTTTGAATGCTTTTATAACGTCCGTTAAAAAAGCTCTCGTGCGAATGATAGCTCAGTGGGTTCTTTAAAGCTTGATTTCAGAACGTAAAGAATAAATATAGGTTCGACGAATTGAGAACCTCCTTTTTTTGAAGTTTGGTTAAAATTTTTGTCGTAGACAGAATGTCTTGGCCCGTTGGCGTGTTTTATTTGTATTGTTTTTGGTCTTTGAGTATTTAAGTTACAAAATATCAAAAACTCAATTAAATCGCGTTAATTAGGGAGTTATTCAAAATAATGTTCCTGTAGATTTTAGCGATATTTTTGTCAAAAATCTTATAATCATGTTTTATTTCTAATGTATTCTTATATAAATTATATATTTTTTGGTATATTTTTTTGAGTTTCTAACCAGGAACTTAGACTTTTTTAAATAATTTATTCCGTCACCTTAGTCGATACTAATCTATACTAATAAGTATTATACAGCTGAAGAGTTTGTTTTTTGGTTTGGTTGAACGCGCTAATCTCAGGAACTATAGGAAGGAAATACATTATTTTTTTATCCCTATATTACTACGATATCTGGAATTACGCGAGTGAAACTGCGAGGCGGAAGCTAGTATTACCAATACTATACGTTTCAATAATGTGTCAATAATTCTTTCACCAATAGAAAGCTACGTTATTTGTGAGTGTCATAGGCTATATTTTATCCCTGTATTCCTACGGGAACGGGAACTACGCGGGTGAAACCACGCGGTGGAAGCTAGCTAATAATATTAGCACGTCAGAAGGACTTCTTACAGACAAGTCTCACCCCTAAAATCGATAAAGAGGCAATCTTTATAGAATATAGGTTAAGATGATCACTTTCGTGACGTCATCACTAGACCCTTAATTTTATCTGAAAGCCTTCACATCAATAGATTTGACACTCAAAAGCTATGTAATAGAGCATAATTTACAATGGCAATTTAGAATTTTATTACGAGCTATATAATTTTATTTATTCTTATTTGATGAAATACCATAAGTACCGTATAATCTCACTAACTCAGCACTTCAGAGGAGCAATACGACCAATAACCCAGCATTTTCCACCCGCACTTATAAATAAAGACTACAGGTCACACAAAATCAGACATTATTCAAGGACTATTTTAAAACTATGTATTTAATTAATTACTTGCAAGATATGTCAATGTTAAAAACACTTGAAAATATATATTATGAATATTTCTATAAATAATCTGGACATTCCCTCTGGTATGTTATAGTGCCTGATTTCTGCTGTATATATTATTTTATTACACTTATTATGTTATTATATAGATTAATTATTTTATATGTCATATTATCTATCTGTATTGTTGTGTGTCTGTGTATAATGTAATGTAAACTGTATATTTTCTGTGATGTATGTATGTAGTTTTTGTTAATTTAAATTTTAATTATAAGATAAGTTTAAGGCCCTTCTATCGCATTAGGAACCACCTGTAATGATAGTTTTAAGGAGTTGGTAAATAAATACAATTATAGTTTAACTTGTGGCTTATTTATAAAAGATAAGCTGTGTTTCAAATTTAAATAAAAATCCATTCAGGAGAAACAAGAATCCACATTTACAAAATTTAGTTTTTATAATATTAGTAAGATTTAAGCAAATAACAGCAAATAGGTGACGTGGTTACCCTAGCTAAGTATAAACTAAGGTATAAACACTGTTCCGACATGACCCTGTAATGTTCATAGTCCCTTCGTAAACCACTTAATACTTTTAAACCTATGATAGCAGGCATTATTCTTAAAATAAGGTAGGAAGGTATGTCACGACCCGGCATTATTTTGATGGCCCGGTACCAGGATGGGACCTGACTAATGGGAAACACACAGAGTGCGGGAATATGTATATTTTCAGATTTGTCAAAAGACTTTTATAAATATGGCAATAAATCACTTAGGTAGGATTAGTTTAGGCAACACCTGATTACTAAAGGCTAATTTGAATAATTGATTATCATAAAATGCAATCTGTGATGAGTAATTGAAAATTTTATTGTTGTGTTGCTTATCTATAGATATGGCAAAGAATCTTTTTAATATCTTAATGATCATATTGACTACTATATCTAGACATTGGCCTACTAATGAGTTAATAGTATCAGTCAAGGACAAACTGGTCATTTGAATAAACATTAGAGTAAGGTACTACAGGAGAAATGGATTATATATAATACTTTGGTCTAAATACATAGTCTATGACGAAATTAATTTATAAAAATATAATTTGAATCTAAAGATTTTTTTTTCAACGTAAGTAGGTAGGTAATTAATAAAAATGTTACATATGATTTATTATTCCAACAATATATACGACAAAGGTCAAGTGTAATAGATTTAATATGCATCGAAGTGCCTCGTTTATAACGTACTATAATTGATTCGGTAAAAACGCCGCAATCAAGACCTACTCGATGTTTGACCGCGTAATAGGAAGATACACAAAAAATGTTAATAAACTGTACACAATCAATACGCCGCAATCACATACTACTATGTCTATCGTATAACAACCGATTAATCCAATAAATTCCAACAAATCCGCATTAAAATACAGATAACATGTTATCAAAAGGAACACCCGATTATATCGCATAAAAACATAAATATACAATATTAGCACTTACTGATATACGCCGGCTCGATGCGCAGAGATATATTGAAGGAAATTAAACACTGATATATTATCTAGAGATAAAAATTCACTCGATACAACGACCGACCGCTGAGCCGATGTCATCAAAATTGACGTTTTCAAGGCAGCCATTATTGTATTTCGTTCGGAAATTGTTATGAAATATATTTTGACAAAAAAAAATAATACTATGGATGTTACGTAGTAACTAAAACAATATTACGTAAAAATAGTAAAAAAAAATTACTTACCTAGTCTCCATAATATATGAGAATCTATCTATATACCTAACCAAAGACTACTATTGTATACTGGAGTGTACCTGATTTATAATCGATCTTGTTAATCAAAGTTTCTGAACGAAGGAGAAAAAGCGTTTTGTTTTTGCTAGGACTTAGGAGTTTTCATAGCAAAAGCGATACCAGATTATTTGTATTTTTATGTGAAAATTAATATAAACATTAATTTATACTAAGTTGGATACCTAATGTCGCTCACAGATCAAATTGAATTATAAATTATAAGGTACGATTTGTGTACATATTACTTATTTATTTATTATGCCAGTGTCAAGCTGTACTTTAGATCAAAGAGTATAGTAACTATCCATATAGCTTTAGATTTCAGTTGCAATATGGTAAAATAAGCTTATTACTATGTACTAATTTGTGTATCCTAACTGTTTCTACAGATGCTAGCAATTTGAAAGTTTGGAACTGGTTAAAAAACTTACTATCTGTTATACCTAGATTTTAAAGATTTTTATGATATTCATAAGTGTCTGTATTACATAAATGGAATCTGCTATGAATACAAGACTATTTATTCAATGAGTATTTATGTCAAAACTATTAAAATATGCTAACTTACCGACACAGGATTATTATGATTCACAAATAAAACGCTTAACAAATATTAATAATATTTATTACAACAATTTTACATTATTTACAATAATTTTATAAATATTCTACATTATATATTGTACATATTTGGACCATATCAACACTTTACAAGCAGGGTTATTATGTAGGCAACGGGAACAATATTTCGACATCTTTTCTACATATAAAATATCATTGATAACGTAATGCCTACCTATAGGCCATAAATTGTCGTAAAAATGTGACAAACGTATATGATTCATCATCATCAGCTCATATACGTCTCCACGCTCGGAGCTCGAGCCTCCCCTAACATCGAGGGGGTGTAGGCCATAGTCCACACGCGGCCTAGTGCGGTGCGACTTCACATGCCTTTAATAGTGACATCTCGGGCATGCAGGTTTCCTCACGATGTTTTCCTTCACCGAAAGCCAGTGGTGTGAATCCGTATTTAAAACTCAGAGGTACAGTTAATTTGAACCTCAAGAAAAAAGTTTTATAAACATGAAATAATGAAGTTGCATACATATTAACCCTTTGGGAGTATAAGTATACATAATATAAGTAGTCTCTTTATAAAGAAGCCTCTTAAGATTTGTTCTCTTAAGATTAGTTCCGCCTAGCGGTTTCCCCCGTGTTCCCATACCATCTCTAATTTACTCTTTCACGCAAAAACTACTCAACGGATTTATCTGAAATTTGGAACCCCCCCACGTTTATGAACTATCTGTGTTCCAAATTAGTTCAGTAGTTTTTGCGTGAAAGAGTAACATGCATCCATACATTCATACTCACAAACTTTTGCATTTATAATATTAGTATATATTACTTGGCCATAGATAAGGATCCATTATTATTATGCTGTATAAGACTTGTACCAATAATCATGTTAGTTTTCTGCCTGCCCGGCCTTTGAGGAGGTACTACCACGTTGTGTTGCGTGAGGAGATGCTTCTTCCAGTAGCATCGTCGAGTGTAGCACGAATGACATATGTCACATTCAAATCTGTTGATAAAAACATATAATTTATTATAATTTTATTTTACAGACCGGTTGTCTTTGTGGTTAGTGACCCTAACTTTCAAGCCGAGAGTCAGGGTCACTAACTGTATTAAATTTATAGGGCTCAAAATCACGAAAGTTGCAAATATCAAAATTAGTTTTATGAAAAAAAAAATGCTAGCTATAATGATGCCTGTTTGTTTATATCAAAATTTATATAAAAATAAAATTTTACAGGGCAGCGCACAGAATTTTCCCAGAATAAAAATTAGCCTATGTGTTAATCCAGGTTATAAAATATCTGTGTACCAAATTTCATTTAAATCGACTCGGTAGCATGAAAGCGAAACAGACAGAGTTACTTTCACATTTATAATATTTTGTTAAGATTTGATTTATTTATCTACATAAATATTATAAAGAGGAAAAATATAATATTTGTGTGTATATTTCTTTGTCTACACTAATATTATAAAGAGGAAAGCTTTGTTTGTTTGGTTGTAATGAATAGGCTAAAAAACTACTGGACCGTTTTTAAAAAATCTTTCACCATTCGAAAGATACATTATCAACGAGTAACATAGGCTATATTTTATCCCTGTATTCCCAAGGAAACGGGAACTACGCGGGTGGAACCGCAGAGCAGAACCTAGTATAGCTGGATGCTGATAAGCAATAATGTGTTAACCCTCATAAACTTGGTTTTGAGAAAATGGCGTCTTATGATAATGTGATTTACGACTTTTTGTATGATATAAATCCATTTTTATGTACTTTTATGTTTTAGATGACTTGAAACACTTTTGTAGAATGTTACATACGCGATGCATTATAAAAATATGTATATCAAAATTTCGACTTTTTTTGGGTTGACACATTATTGCTTATCAGTATCCAGCTGTAAAAAATCCAATTACCTTTTAACATCATTATGCGAATCGATATGGCGGTTCAATTTCGTTCTATCGTGAAACTTCTTATCACACATCGTGCAGGCGAAGGGACGTGACCCCTCGTGGAACCTTCTGATGTGACCGAGGAGGTTCGAAGACGTGTAATAGGATTGAGAACAAAACTCACACTGATAGAGCTTTACACCTGAAAATAATGGTAATTAATAAATATCCAGGGACATTTTTCACACACGGCCAATCTGATTCCAAAGTAAGCTTCAAAGTGAGCTTGTGTTATGGTAACCAGATAGCTGATATACTGCATATAATACTTTTTAAATACATACATATTATAGATATTTACACCCATTGGTCTGCATGTCATTATCTAAAAGTATGTACATAAGTATTTAAAAGCAATATATGTATGATATCTTATCAAAAACATGTCTCAATTATTTTGAACTAAAACTTTAAGTAATTGTTAAATATTTTAAAGAAAATTGTAATTATATTTAGAATATGTATTAGCGTAAGTGATGTATGTCGTGCTAATATTAAGTAAATAAATAAATAAATAAAAATAAAAAAATGTAGTATATCAGGTATCTGGTTACCATAACTGATAACACAAGTTCACTTTGAAGCTTACTTTGGAATCAGATTGGCCGTGTGTGAAAAATGTCCCAGGATATTATTTTAGTCAAAAACATATGTACAGGGCCGTCTTAAGCTAGACTGGGGCCCTTAGATTTTGGGGCACACAAGATTTTGGGGGCCTTTTGGAAAGTAAAAATGCGAATTATATTATTATAAGAACATTTGATTTGAATGATATAAAAATGCTGCTGATTTTAGAGTAAACATGTGAGATAATAACAAAATAAAATTACAATAAGAAACAATTACACAATGAAATAAAATTACAATATAAAGAAACTACTAAGTAACACACAGAGTCATTCATCTTTCTCGCAAAAGCGCAAACACACAGACAATACATCCAGCCATTCATCCGCAAACAAATCACATTCAGGGTAGGTGTCTAGGAGAGCGTTGAGTACGGAGAGGGTACGCGGAATTGGCTCGCGCGACGGTACGACACGGCGGCACGGCCAAAAACTTGTGCTTTCTATTCCTTCTGTAATTGTTAGGGATAAAAAATAATAGGTATGTATGTATACCGGTGTGTATCCGGATGTGCTTGACGAGGTCATGCTTGTGCCACGTGCGGTAGTCGCAGTCGGCGCACGCGTACGCCGGCGGCTGGTGGGACTTCACGTGCGTGTAGTGGGAGGCTCGATGTATGAACACTTTACCGCATATCTATATTAATGGAAATTTTATATAATATACTAGTGGTTGCTCGTAGTTTCACCTGCGTTCCCGTGGGAATTTTTTCCAAATATGTAATAATTCAGGTTAAAATCAATCTGTGTTCCAAATTTCAACCAAATCCCTTCAATAGTTTTAGCGTAAAAGCGACAAAGACAGAGCTACTATCGAACCAGTACTTCCAGAGATTAGCATGTTTTTTTGACCAAACAAAAAAACTTTTCAGCTTTATCATGAAAATGTATCGAAAAATGTATGTTCCGAAAAAAATATTACATAAATTTATTTTGGCAACACTACCACATTAGGTTGCCCTGTGCCGTGGGAGACACGATCTCTCGTGAACAGTTGAGTAATGGAATTTAAAAAGACTTCAAAACCAATCGAAAAAAAGCTTATAAAATATAGTAAATATGTGAGTGATGTGTGGTGAAAGTGAGGTGTGTGAGTGTTTGTGTATGTGTGTGTTTTATTAGTATAGATGTTCTGGAATAACACATAGGCTACTATTTATCCCAGGAAAATTGAAGATCCCCGGGAACGCGATTGATATATTATAATTTATGGAAATATATCAATTACCTCACAAACCCAACTCTCCTCCTTTTCCTTATGATTATCTTTCTTATGGTCATCAAACTCTTGTTTATTTTTAAATTTAATCTTGCATGGTATGCACGTGAGCCTTGGAAATGTGTATTTTTTCACTCGCTTTGGTTTGCTTGTTTTTTTATATGGACCGCGCTTCTTACGTTGAACTTTGAGCTTTGTTGGGCTGGAAAAAGGGTTTGAATTGCTTTAATATATCAACATAATAATATGACAGAACTGTTTCTAAAGAATTATGATTAAGTAGCTTCTGCTCCAAGTGTTTATCCATATTCCTGTTCACAGGCAGATAGTTACTTTTGTATTTTTAATATTAATAGGAATACTATATTTCTTAAGTTTTTTACTTATTACGAATACTCTTAATTTGAATCAAGAGTATTCTTTTAAAAGTTTTTTAAGATGTGGTATTCAACTATTGAAAGCATTTTAGCTTCAAATAAGAGATAAGAAAACCCATATGACATTGTAAGAAGGTGAAATTGACCAAGATATATCAAAAAAATAAAATTTTTTTTACACACCTTACACACTTCTCCTGCTTTATATCACCACTGGTTACCACACTTCCATTCTCCGCTAAAACATTCAACAACAATTCTTCCTTAACTTTATCACCATCACCAAAATCATCCTGATAGCCGTCATCATCGTAACCAAAGTCATCATAGCCCGTATCAACAATTTCACTTTTTATATCATCCTTTATCAAATTCCGGAATGTCTCATCGGCTAATAAACATGATGTCTTAAATTTAAACGCTATGACAAGATCTTCGAGACATTTGTTGCATATTTGTGATGGTAATCCGTCGTTATTCATTACCTGTAACATTATTAGTCATATATTAGAAAACATCCTCCGATATTTGCATACCAATCAAACCCATATAGAGTAGAACTTGATCTGGTGATGTCTCAGTCTGTTGTATATGTTACATGATAGCTAATTTACTGCTTTTTAAATATACACTTATATGTCTATGATCAGGGGAAAGGGTTAATGGAGTAAAATAAGCACAGAATGGTATCCAAGAGAGAGGCAGACCCTGAGAAGAAGAGGAGGTGAGACAACAACATCAGACCTTCGTCGCTAGTTGTGTGTTCGAATTCCACTCGAAACAAAAAAATATGCACATGTCTATTTGTTCTGTCTGGATGGAAATATCTATATAAGAAAGTGTATATCAGTTATCTGGTTAGTCACAAGCTCTGCTTAGTTTAGAATCAGATTGGTCGTGTGTGAAACATGTCCCAGTATTTATTTACAGTAATTTAGTAAAATTTTAACAGTATAAAAACCTTACTTGTAATCCAGTACAGAAGCTTATTTTATCACATATAATGTTCCCCTTTTCTGTGTCGAACACAGAGTTCATATTCTTGTTACGTCCCATGCATACTCTACAGGAGTCCAAGATATTATCTATTTGCTCATTTTTTGAAATTCTTTGCCTACTTTTTGTGTAGGCCATAATTAGGCTGTAAAATCTATCGTGGCCATGGGTTTGTAGGTGCTAATAAGCTTATATATTTATGGATATTTGATAATTATTTAATTCAGTTTTACGTAATTATTTTAATCAATTTGAGACATTAAGAAATAAATAAATAGTAGATAAGGCAGCACCCAAATAAAACAAACGTCAATTTGATGGCATATTTTTGACATATAATTTTTACTGTACTGCCAATACCAAAAAACGTATATTAGTCCGAACGAGAATTTTTAAACTAATATAGGTATTATTAGTTAATTTTTTATTTGTTAAAATAAAATGATTAACTATATGCACTTACGCTATCATAAACCTAATTAAAACAAAAAGTATATTTTTACATTATATACCAACTTGATGCTGTATTTGCTATTCGCCAATAGATGTCACTTTAATTTAATACATGTCAGTTTGACCACCTAGATTCCCTATCTTTACGAACCATAAGATTTTATAAATAAGATTAAACCAATTTTTATGATATAAAAGTTTTATGAATATAATCTTAACAGTTGAGAAATATTTATTAATAAAATATATACAGTGCGCTATTCACCAAGAGATGCCGCTAACTGCGCTTTATACTTTATAATAACAACTAATAGATGGCGTTGCAAATCTTTACAATCTTAACAGTTGAGAAATATTTATTAGTTAAATATAAGCAGTGCGCTATTCACCAAGAGATGGCAGCAATTGCGCCGAATACTTTTTTATGACATGACAACTAATAGATGGCGTTGCGAGTCTTAACGAAGAGAGCTTTATAGAACGATTTTGCATTTTCGTAGTCATCATTATGTGCCGATATAAACTGAAATTTTTAAATTATCCGTCGTTGTGGATATTTGTAATAAAAATAATTTGTTTAATTCATATAAAGGAGACTCAGTAGTAGGTTTATTACTGATATCATTATGTTCACATAAAAAACTTAATAACACTATTGGGGCATGGAAAAGAGTTTAAATAAAGCATGAGAGGAGTAAATTAATTATAAAACCTGAGTATAGGTACTCCAAGTCCCCAAACATGCTGTAAATTTTCAGAATACCTATGATTTTTTACTTGTAGAACGAATATTAGCACTATTAGTTCAGAATGCTCGTCGTTTCATGTACCTATTTTTATACAACGAACACAAAGAAATTAGGTAGTGAATTGTTTTATTTAGTTGTTATTAGATATGCGAAGAGTTTAGTGAAACAACGCGTAGGTGGTTAGCACACCGATTTATTCTTTGGAACGTTTCACGTACCTAACGTTTTATACACAAAAGTTTTCATGGCATCTGGAAAAACATCTATAATAAACAAGCTGCCTCCGCGGGGTCCACCCACGTAGTTCCCGTTCCCATGGAAATACGGGGATAAAATATATCCTTACTCCCTGATAACGTAGCTTTCTTTGAAGAAATAATTTTGAAAATCGGTTCATCAGAACCAAAGATAACCCCATACAAACAACGTCACAAACTCACAAATCACATTTTATAATACAGCTCCCCGCAAGTTTCACCCGCGTACCCGGGAGATCTTCCATTTTCCCGGGATAAAAAGTAGCCTATGTCCTTTCTCAGTCTCTAACCTACCTATGTACCAAATTTCATTTAAATCGATTCAGAAGTTTTAGCGTTAAATCGAGACAGACGGACAGAGTTACTTTCGCATTTATAATATTAGTCAGGTTAGTATAAAAAGTAGGAAGGTATTCCGGCCGTAGTAAGACGCGCTCTTGAGACACGTAAGATTTTATTTGATGTAAGTATCTATATAAATAAAACAATAAATCATTTTACGAATATTCAATGCACTTTATTTCATATCATAAATAGGTTTAATATGTTTGGTATATCACAATTTGTTTGTTCATTATTTGCCAAATAATTTTTAAACTAAAATCTACTATAACTAAAATTGATTACTAAGTACGTAAATACTTAGGTACATAAGTAAGTTCCTACCACTTTATAACTAAACAAATAGGTGGATAATGTTTAGAAAACGATATTAATTAATTTTTTTGAACAGATAAAAAATACACAGATGAAAACGTACAAAAAGATCACAAAGTAAAAATAATTTTATTTTATCAAAAAAAAAATAGGAATAAATATTGGATTATGTGTTTACTTAAGCTAATGTAATAAAATCTATTTATGTACATTTATGGACTAGTAGACTCCAATACAATGGCACTTTATTCACAATATGTATAACTTTGACCACAAACAGGTAATAAAAAAAAATGTTACCAAAAAAACCCAGATTATAAAAAAACGAGTTGCTATATCGTCTATGAAGTACTGCTTTATAATTATAACGAATAGCAGTCACACACAGCTATAAGAATAAAGCAGATCGAACGCGCTTTATAAAATAAGCAGCTAACTGCGATTTAAGCAGATTAAGAAGCTTTTTTCAAATAATCATTAAAACGTTTTGGACAGAAATATAATTTTAAGGTAAAAATCACCTGTCTACGGCCAATATTAAGTATCAAAAGCAATAAAAGTGATAATTTAAATGCTTTTTTACACATGGTACAAAAATGATTGAGTCTAAGAAGAAAATAAAAAGATACACGTAAACATTATCAATTACGAATAAGTCTATACATAATTCAATACACTATTATTGTCTATACTTTGATATTTTGGCTGTTCAACCAATTTATCTGATAACCTCAAAAATGCTTTCATTATTGAGTAAGAAATATTTCGCGTTGTGATATCAAAGCAAAAAATCGCATGGATTTGCAACTTTCCCGGTATAAATGGTGGCTACCTTAAATTTATCAAAATCGGTTATTTTAGCATTTATAATATTAATGGATGTTTGCTCTATAGACTAGAATCTACATGGCAATAATCGTACGTAGTAGAAATATATAAACTTATTAAACTTCTTTTTATTTAGATATGTCCATATTGCAAATATGCCAGCATTTGCAAGAGATTAAAGGAGGTAACATAGTTAGATTATATTATATCCCATTTTTGCAAATTATACAAATTTATAAAGCAGAAATTTTAGTTTTGTTTTTGATGTAAGTTTCGCTTTGTTACCACAACGAGTAAAATTTATTAGCTCATTCAATTCTCATACCTTGTAAGTAAAATCTACTGATATCATATCATTAAAAATGCTATTTTTGTGTATTTTACATACTTATATGCAACTTAATACAAATATTTAAAAAATAAAGCAAATACGCCTCGTTTTAATCGAGAAATTTATTTATACATGTTTTTATACGATTATTTGGAAATTTATATAAGACATAATAAGTCATCGTTTCTCATAGAAATCTTAATATATTACAATAACATACGAATATGTTGTTTATATTTTATATTAACAGCTTATACATAATATTTACAAGTTTTTATGTATTTATTTAAATCAATAGTGATGTTGACTATATGACAAGGAATTATTTTGTTCATTGAATTAAATATCTTTTACAGTTTACTTTTTAATTAATTGTTAACACTAGTTTCTGCCGCGCGGTTTCACCCGCGTTCTCGAGAAAAAAGGTAGTGCTGTCTATTATGTGGCAATTTATGATTTTTTTTTGTCACACATAAAGTCTATTTCTTTATTTCTTTTCCCAAGGTCTAGTCTCTATACCAAACTTCAATGGTTTTTAGGCATGAAAGCATAACAGACAAACTCACTTTCGCATTGATAATATTAGTAGAGATATAGCTTTAAATAATTACTACTGTACTTCTTGACTTAAAGCCTTTTTGTTTAACATTCACACATTTGAAAACAAACCAAAATTTAAGCAAATAGAAACACAATTGAAGTTCACTTCTTTCCTTCAATCAAGACTCTAATAAGATTATTAACATAATAAGGTACTGTACTCTTCAGCTTAAAAATAAAATGGGCAAGAATTTCACGTTTAATATTTACAAAATTTAATTTATATATTACACTAGCGGACCCGGCAGACTTCGTTCTGTCCGCCAGCACCACCTACCGGGTCCAAGTATACATAAAAACCTTCCCCATGAAAAACACCGTAATTTGGTGAAAACCGCATGAAGATCTGTTCAGTAGTTTTAATGTTCAACAGACAGATGCGGCGGGGACTTTGTTTTATATATATAGAACATCGAGCATGTAACCAATAGAGTAGCAATAGTGAGCCATTTGTTTAGCAACGCATCAATGATTTGTCACGTATAACCGGTATAACTAACAAACCACGCTCGAACTAAAACAGTACCCGACCAATAAGAGACCTGTGTGTACGTCTAGTGCAACACTTGACCTTGAGTCGGCCAATCAGAACACAGGGGCCGGCGCAGCGTTTTGGCGTATTTTGTTTTCTAACAAAACTGTTAACAGTTCTACTCTATTGGTTACATGCTCGATGATATAGAAGAAGATATTAATGTACAAACTCATTAACACCGCTCCCATAATGTGTATTATCGACTATAACGCTCGTATATGCTGACTCCTGTACTGTTGGTGGGACTTTATTAAAATTACCACTAAAATTCCCTTCAACCTGTCTATTCTGACTTTGCCCATTATGTCCATAAAACGAAATAAGATTTGTATAATTATACTGTTGATTTGCTATTTCAGAACTTTCTATAGAACTACATGATGAAGAACTAGCTGAGAATGGTCGTTGATTTTGTGGGTAGTTTACATAATTTGGTAGAACTTCCGTTGGTTCAGCATAGTTTTCGTTATAGAACAACTCTTGGTACGTACCGTTTTGTTGCTGATGATAATCCTCTTGTGTCTCATAAGTAGGTATTACTGGTACACTATAATCTGTATAATTGTAACCGCCGCTAGAATCACCGCTGAATTCGCTCTCATTTATATGTATATGGTTTATTTTGTCTGTATGTCTGTTTTGTGGTATCTGTGGTGATGTTGTAGTGGTTGGGATGTGAGATGGTGTTACGTCGACGTGGTTCAATTTTGGTGGACCTTGATCTAAGTTAAGTATCAGATGTTTTTCTTCTATGTCACTGTGGAGGAAATAAATTATTATTTTAAGATCAATTTTTAAAAGTTTAAGGTATTTTTTTAAACTAGCTTCATTTGCGAGGTTATACCTACGTTCACGTAAATATAGCATATGTTACTACTTGATAATGTGAAATAATTATTTAGATTGGTCTGCTAGTTTCGGAGCATATCTACCCATGACATACAAACGAATAAATAATTAAACCTTTCCTCTTTGTAATAGTATAAACATATATTTTTTAAGCCTTACGGGAGACTACATAAAAAATATGATATCCGTTAAATTTAATATTACTAGCACTTTTAATTAATTCGTTGTGAAATGGCAAATATTTTATGAAATCTACACTAACATTATGAAGACGAAATATTTGATTTTTCGTTTGTAAGGCAAAGGCTCTAAAACTACCAGACCGATCTGAGTTCCTTCATCAATGCAAAGCTACATTATCAATTGACATAGGCTATATTTTATCCCCGTATTCCGCCAGAAAAGGAACCTAAAAGAATCCAGTTAACATACCTAAGTACATAGTTTACGGAGACTATGCAGTGAGGTCGTGAAGATCGCGAGTTGTGAACAATTGTCGCGTAGCTCTGCATCCACACCCAGCCGCCAGACTTGGTCAGGAAGCGGTAGTACCGAGATGTCACCTGACCTTTCGTTAATACTGGAGACAAGGTAATTACAATCAGATATAGGTATACTATAGATGATTCTTAACTAAGCTGCTCTACTTTGCAGATTGGCTCGTGCTGTAACCAGGAAGCTGATATATTACATAAACTACTTACTTTTAAATACATACCTATATATATAATTACATCCAGATACAGAACAAACAGATTTTATAGAAATCGCTCCAGCCGTTTAGACCTGAAGAAGTATCAATCATACACACTCACAATATTTCCCCTTAATAATATTAGTGTCACATTTGCCTAACATAACATTACATCCTTAAGTTTAGTTTTAAACATTATTTTATATACTTACAAGTGCAGTGTGAATATCTCATATGTAGCACGTCTGTTCCATGTATATAGTGATACAGGGTCTTCTCGATCAAATCCTGTGGTTCATAGCCGGTCAGAGTTGCCACTCTGTGAAAAAGCATTACAAATAGTTAGTGATATAAAATGCTTATAAAATAAAGCAGCTATTTTTTACGTTGTAAATGCGATTTTTTTGGTGAATTTTAACAACAATAAACGTATAAAGATGGGTTATGGAGAATATCTATGGATGACAGGCTTTGTAGGTCGAATCTCACACAAGACAAACATTTTGTGTTCATGAATATGTCTGCCTATATAAGTATGTATTTAAATATAGTGTATGTAGTATATAAGCTATTTAGTACTGCTTTACGTTTTTTGATTGTTTGTTTTAATAAAGCTCCGAAAGTACTGATTGTTTTTAGTGTTAGATAGACCATTTATCGAGGAAGGCTTTATAACATAACGCTACCTTATAATTGAAAAATATTGCAAATACGGGTAAGATGTGAAGCGAAGACGAAGTTGCGCGGGTTAACTAGTCTAGGTTAACTGGACACTAATATTATAAAGAGGAAAGATTTGTATTTTTGTATGTAACGAATAAACTCAAAAAGTACTGGACCTATTTTATTAATTCTTTTTTTTTAGAAAGCTACATTATCACTGAGTAACATAGGCTACATTTTATCGCTGTATTCCCACGGGAACGGGAACTACGCGGGTATAGCCGCGCCGAGGCAGCTAGTTACTAATAGAGGTAGACATTTTCTCTATATTTTAAACTCTACGGTAAGTGTACATATAAATTAGAAACCCCTTGATGCTCTAGTATCCATCAAGGATCAGGAACCCTCCCTTTATCGTTAAAGTGGGTTTTGTTCTGTTAATTGGCGGAAGTGCTTGCGTCAACAGATTTTATATTCTGAAATGGTATAAATTATCAAGAGTGATATTTTGCAGATTCTTAAAAAATAATGTTCATTACTTGTGTGCTGTTATTGAACTATTTTATATTTGTATTTTTTTTTTGTTTTTCTTTATTTATGCTTATTATTATATTAGTTTTACATTATTTGATTTTTGTACTACTATTTCACTTACCACGTTATCTCATTTAAGTTAATCCGAGGTTAATGGTGGTGGTGTCACAATTACACATGTTCTATCTATGTATTACTCTTAATTATTGTTTATTGTGATTACTGTTTATTGACCCTAATAAAAAGAAAAACAAAAATATTAATTGAAGCATTCCAAGTATCCCGACTTTCTTAACACTAGCGTAATTTAAGCCCAGTTCTAATAAAGTACTCTAATTATGTATTTATAGTCAAAAACAAGCGTATAAATTATGTTTTACCCGAGGTTTTGGTCACATAGAATTACCTATATATCCACTTTAGGTAGGTACTCCATGACATTTTTTAAGAAAGACATTTATAAAATTGTATGTATTTATTAAAAATGCTATATATTTGACACACTATACACAGACATTTATTATACCTATTTATATAAACCTCGTTATCAAGTCTGCGTAACGGTGTAAAAGCCATCTGAGGCTAACACCTAGTCCATTAAAAAAAAAAACCTCGTTATCAAAGTATTTTACCACAAAACCAACAACACTTCAAACCCATTGATACCTACCCCCCTGTAAAACGATAGCCGCATAGTCAAAAGCAAATATGCTTCCGTAATTGATTGATACTTAAACGGCAAATTTGCCGGAACCCGATATCTAGTGGGGGGTTAAAAAACCGGAAAAAACCGGAGCGAACAAGTTAAAGTGCCGGGGGGTTGACGCGTCATTAGGCGCTTTGTTTTTTTTTTACGCACTGCAATATTTTTTTTTGACGGACAGGGGTAACGTGGAGAGGGCTTCAATTTGAAGTGAGGACTTTTTAGTAAATGTCAGATTTTTAGGCGAGTTTTAATGATAATAAATCATTATTTTTTATGGTCTTGATTTAATAGATAGTTAACATAAAATTTCAAATAAAATGTATAAATATAGATTCCATATATGTATTACGTGCCAATATAATAGACCAATTTAAAATTAAAAAAAAACGGAAATACCTACATTTTTAACGTAGTTATGAATAACAAAAATATCTGATAAATAAAAAAAATCTATCATACAATCTCTAATAAATACGTAATTTGTATGAATATTGTACACGAATATCTTTTAAAACTAACTGAAACGTTCTTCAGGTTATTAAAAATACCTATCACTCCAGCTATCCAATAAGAAAAAGAATTAAACAGAAATTATTTTCGCAAATCGAATCGTGGAGTCAGCTGTTTCCATGGACGCCATTTTGCTGACCGCGCGGAAGAGATCTCGCTTCGAGTGCACTTTGGCACGTAGCTGTTTTAATACCTTACTGTTTTGAAAAGTTATTGTAAAGTGAGACATATTACTATCCAATAAGGTCCAATTGCCATTGAAGAGGTTACATTGTAATTGTTACATCACGCTTTTCATGTTTTTCGAACGTTTTAAAGTTTCATTGTAAAAAATAAACCTAATTAAAATCCTATGTATATTCTAGTTAATGAACTAATAAATTAAAATATAATTAGGATATAAGTAAATAATGACTTAATATTTAAATGTACAAAATTAAAGACTAAATTAAGTCAGAAGCAACGAGGTCTACCAATCGACTAAATTTCTAAATTTAATCGACTAAATTCAGTCTTACAATACTATACCGCGACGCAACAAAAACTGCTTACGTTTTTTTTTAAAGCACATGGCCACAAAGAAGGTTTCATATTTCAAAACATTAAAGTTTAAACATGCAAATCCAAGCCTTCACACCTGACAGATGGCCGAGGAACGCGATATCCTATGCCTTTATTTGGCAAGATTGTCGATAAGCACACGCCACCTTCTTTTGTCTATTACGATAGACTTTTTTATTGTCTGTGTGAGATCTGTTTGTGGAATAAGGATGACTCAATTCGATACTGCAATTTTAGTTGCTGAATGGTAGCATTCGATTATAAGCATTTTTTTATAATGAATTATGAAGAAAGTATTAAAAAAACTCAATTTTTATAGCTGGGTGCTCCGATAGACCATTAATTGATGAACAAATTAACACAAAACAATATTATAAGAACTAAAAACTTCATTAACATCTGCTGCGTGGTTTAAAAGATCTAAGCGTAGAAATGTTAAGCGGTTTGTTTTACACTAAGTAAAGATTATTTCATTACCACAAGCTCTGCTTAGTTTGGAATCAGATTGGCCGTGTGTAAAGTCCCAGGATATTTATTACCGAGGTATAGGTAAGTACAACGTACCCAACAGTACTGTTCCCCGAAGTCCAAAGCTCGAGTCGCGTATTGTTAAGGTCGGCCGGTTAACGCGCCACTGATTGCCGTGAACTAATAAATGTTGAACTTGCGCGGTGGTGTGTTCCACTGTGTACGGATCTTTTTTATAAGTGGTCAGATAAATAATAAATAAATAAAAACTTTATTTGATCATACAAATACACTCTAAAATAAAATAAGTCTCTGACCCTTAATGTAGGCAAAGCCTGTGTGCTAAGGGTCAGCTCCTTCCCTTAATAAATTTGACAATGTTAATAGTGTTCAAAAGTTAACAAAAGTAAAATATTAATAAAAATAAGAATATTTAAAGTCTACGTCTCTCTCTAAGTTTAAGATGTTTGCTATTTCTTTATAGGTAACCTACTCATAAAAATAACTAAATTTCATAAACTCTTTATGCTTTGTTTTGTTTTAAAGATTAAAAGTTGTCTATTATATTTAGGCTAGGTCTCATATTTAAAGTAAGCAAAACTTTAGAATGGCTAGACATATTTGACTGTTTTTTGTCTTAATACGTTCTATCATAATCTATCTATATATATAAAACAGAGTCCCCGCCGCCTCTTTCTGTCTGTCTGTCTGAACGCGATGAACACAAAAACTGAAAGATTTTCATGCGGTTTTCACCAAATTATGGAGTACTTCACGGGGAAGGTTTTTATGTATCAATTGTATAATACATCAAGTTGGACCCGGTAGCTGGCGCTGGTGGGCAGAACGAACTGTGCCGGGTCCGCTAGTACTTATTATACTAACATAAAATATTATAAAGAGGTAACTTTATCTGTTTGTGACGTTGTAAGGGGTGATCTCTGGATCTACAGAACCTCCCAAAATTATTTTACCAATAGGTAGCTACATTATCAGTGAATAACATAGGCTATTTATTTTATTCCCATAATCCAACGGGAACGAGACCTATACAGGCGAATCCGCAAAATAAGCTGTAGTTTATTAGCATTACACAACATTATAAAGCCAAAAGTTTGGCAGGAGCGATTTTAGGAACATTTGTAACAAGCTACTTCATATCCCCAAAAAAATTGAACGGGAACGTGGGAGAAACCGCGAGGAGCCACTAGTTAAGATTAAAAGTCGTGTCGAAACGTGTCGGGTGGTATGGAAACCACCCTCGCAGGGCCAGTCGAGTATTGTTTAAGCTTACAGAGTTACGACTGCTTTCTTGGAATGTCATATAAATTATCGACCAATATACCAGTGAAGGGACATTTTGCCTTTTAAAAACAACAACATTTACATTGATTTTGTGTTATTATTTATAGTTTTATAGCTATTTTAATAAGTTTAGGGGTTAGAGATGTGTGTGAGAGTGGAGCAATCTGCTTTAGTAGAGTTTTGACAGAGACATAAGTCTAAACTAACACTTATTATAAATATGTTTTTTTTTGATTGTGTGAAATGAAATGAAATAAAATATATTTATTAATTCAAATAGGCCTTCACAGACACTTATGAAACGTCGATTCTAATGCTCGGTTCGGAAGGTTGTATGTTTGTAAAGAATAAACATGAAAACTACTGTGCCGATTTCAAAAACTATAACATCATTGGAAAGCTATATTATCGGGGAGTAACATAGGCTATATTATTTATTCCTGTATTCCCACGGAAACGGGAACTTCGCGGGTGAAACCGCGTGGAACGCAGCCAGTCATATACATATATAATAAGTCATATTCAAATACAAAAACACAGGTAAAACCGCGGGACATAGTTAGCGAGTACATATCGATATTTAAAATGAACACCTCTCATTCGAACGAGCGATTTCCGTGAAATCGTTTCGCCTCGCGCCGCTACGGTGTCGATGTATGAGAATTTTATTAACTACTTTGAATAAATATATATAAAAAGTATACATTTATACAGTGTTTTTGTGAAGCCGTGGTACCTCAGAGCTTAAAAACTTACGTACGGCACACCACTGGCTTTCGGTGAAGGAAAACATCGTGAGGAAACCTGCATGCCCGAGATGTCACAGTCAAAGGCATGTGAAGTTGCACCGCACTAGGCGCGTGTGGACTATGGACTGCATCCCCTCAATGTTAGAGGAGGCTAGAGCTCCGAGCGTGGAGACGTACCTATATGAGCTGATGATGGCAGTGTATATATAGCGCCAAAGTAATAGGTACCTAGGTACTCATTTAGAACATTTTTATTATATGTACCTAGAATTCTTAGTAGGTAGGTAATATATAAACATAATCTTAATGATTGATTTACGTTATTAAAGTTTAACATCATTCAAAATTAAAAAAAACTGGCATAAAACAAGTTTCACTTTTAGCCCTCATTCGCATAGCACGAGAGGTTTTTTAACGTGCGGTAAAAAAGCGTTCATACACAAAAAAAGTACCATAATATTATCGATTTCCAACGCCCAAAGTTGAAAATGCAACACCGCTCGATAAAAAAGCGTCGCGTTTTAAAAACTGTCGTGTGTAGGAATGCATTTGTTGTATTTGAACGTTTTTTTTTTTTAAACTCTCCTTACCCAGGCTTACCCTGAAAGAAAAGTTATTTTTCTAATTACAAAACATACCTGGCATCCAAGAATATCAGCCGCATATCCAACGAAGCTCGGAACATGAACATGTTAGAATGTAACTTCAGTTCAGTGACAGCTGACGGGGGAAGAGAGTGGCCTACTGCGACTAGGCCTAAAGGAGCTGAACCTTCGCCGAACCTTCGCGCGCGGAGATAGCCTGAACAGTGTATGACCTGGGGCGAGAAAAAAACACCATAGATATAGGAAAAGTAACACTTTGTGACAATTTAAATGTAGGCTTACGCGCGATGTCAATAATCAATCCTGAACCATTTTTTTTGCTATCTAAGATTGATATATCAATCCATTTTCTAGGTGAAGCATTAAAATCAATCTATCTTCGATCTACGATCGATCAAATCTGTTCGAAAATGATAGTTTTTGCTTGCCAATAAGCTATCCGTCCATTTTGACAACTCGTTGGTTTTAATTACGGATTGGAGATAGATTATTAACATCGGGCGTAAAGGGCTATCTGTGGTAGCGCTTAACGATTATTTTTTTAAAGTGGAAACGAAATAAGAACAGGTATATCAGCTATCAGTTATGAGTCCAAAAATGTTAACCCTGACTAAAATAATCCATACTAATATTAAAAGAGCGAAAGTAACTATGTCTGTCTGTTTGTCTCCCTTTCACGGTATTTTTTTTAAATGGACTAGCAGGTGTTAGCCTCAGATGGCTTTTACACCGTTACGCGGACTTTTTCGGTGAGCGCAGAGGGCTCTCAACCGAAGTATTTCACGCTAAAACTATTGAACCGATTTAAATGAAAATTGGTACACAGATAGTCTAGACTCTAGAGCCTAAGGAAGGACATAGGCTACTTTTTATCCCGGGAAAATGAATGACAGATACTAGTTGTAACTAAATCGTAAATAACAATTTTGTTAATGATAGTATGAAAATAGAATTATGATGAAAGTCACGCAAAACTAAAACCAACATCCTATCATAAACAAAAAAAATATATCTAAATTTTAAAAACTAAGTAAACAGCATTTAAAAGCTCATAACGCACTTATCACTGTAATCCAAATACAGACAATAGTAGAAAAAAAATAGAACGGAACGGATTTGTTAAAAAAATATTTTTAAAAACAATAGGGTGACAGGACCCATAGTCGTCCCCTCAACGTCGTATGTCAAACAAGCTCAATTATACTAGTATAGTGAGTGGGAATTAGCATTACAGAGGGTCAGGGCTTGGAATAATATAGAGGATTTCGCTTGTTTTCACCAGGGATGTGAAACGATTATCAATTTTTATATTTATCGATTTTTAATTAATCGAAAAAAAAAATCTTATTTTTTAAGAAAAATGTTAAGATATGCGCTATTTCATTAAATCAATGAAGCCAAAGTGAACGTTTTAATCGATTTTTTTATCGAACAGCGCCATGTTTATAATTTATACATGATAAAAATATTATTTTTTTAATGGACTAGCAGCCTAGCAGGTGTTAGCCTCAGATGGCTTTTACACCGTTACGCGGACTTTTTCGTTGAGCGCAGAGGGCTCTCAACCGAAGAAAATAAAAAACCTTGATTGTTTGGTTATGTATTATGTACGAAAATATTATGCAACTTTTCGAATAGTAATAGAAAATTGATTGCTTAATCATTGATTTTTTCCATCCAAGTCACATCCCTAGTTTTCACTCAATGCTACGGGTTAAGGGATTTGCGTACGGGAAATGTATGGGGTTGGTACGAATTATTGAATTGTGCATATAAGTAATTTGCTTGTGTAATAAGATAATGTGGCTCCCCGCGTTTCACCCGCGTATCCGGGAGATCTTCCATTTTCCCGGGATAAAAAGTAGCCTATGTTCTTTCTCAGGCTCTAGACTAGCTGTGTACCAAATTTAATTTTAATCGGTTCTATAGTTTTAGCGTGAAAGTGAGACTGACAGACAGAATACGTATTCATAATATTAATTAGGATGCAAAAGTTTGTGAGAATGTTGGATGTTTTTGTCACTCTTTCATGCCAAAATGGCTGAAGGGATCTGCTTGAAATTTGGTACAGAATTAGCATATATTCTGAAATAACACATATACTACTTTATCCCTGGAAAAATTAAAGATCCGATGTATTTTATGATAATCCTAAACTAACCTTGTATCCTGATGTGCTTAGTCCGGCGTTCCTCTTCGCGAGCACACACTTCATCCTGATGAAGAAGGCTCGCTCACACTCGATGTCAACTGTTGGACCCCATGTACCACCTACTGGGTAACTGAAGGAGTAAATGCATATTTATATGATGGTACCTTTAAAAGCATAAGATTAGTCCTTGAGTTTACTTAAATTTTCCACAAGATTTTCTTTAATGAGAGATCATCTCCAGTAATTAATAAACTCAACAAGAAAATAATCTATACTATCTATAATATTATTATTATAAATACTTAGAATATAATAAAAGTACAGAGTTGTTTGTTTAAACGCGCCAATCTTAGAGACTTCTCATTCGAATAGAATAAATATTTCAGTCTTCATAGCCCATTTACCGAAGAAGGCTACCACGAACCAATAATACATGAGCTTGAGGATCAATGCAAAAGGTTCCTAAAACGGGGAAGATGTAACGTTTATATTCAGCTAGTAAATTAATAAATAAAGAGATAATTACCCTAATGAAGGATACTGGTGACCAAGATACGAATGTGGATGCTGGAGACTGAGCACAGCGTTCATCTCCTCGTGGTCTGACTGATGGATGTATTCGTATATTGAATTACCCGTTAATTCCACCTAAAAGAAAGGAATAACTTCTTTAACTGTTCTTTGTTAGATGCAGGACCAGCTCCCTAATTGTGTGAGTTTTGTAGGAGGTAGGGCGCAACGGATTCGTCCGTTCCAAATTTAGAGCAGCCCGACTGGGGTAGTACCTCCACCTTACAGAAGACCGCAGCCAAATGACACTACTTGTAGTGTTGTGTTCCTGCGGTGAGTGAGGTAGCCAGAGCTCCGTGAGGAGAGGTTGTAGCGGCAGTCAGTAGAGCAGAGCTTGTAATACTAAAGACATATCAATCTAGGAATATTTTATACAGTATAATAATAACAATATTTTCAGACTATGTTTTTTCATGTTTGTACATAATCCTAAGCTAAGCGAAGCTTGTTGAAACCATGAACACAAGCATATACTACTTCTTCGAACGTCAAGAGCATCTCAGTACCTAATAAAAGATCCTCATCCAGTAAAACTAACAGTCGATAATAATCTCTATCAAAGTAGATATAAAGTTCACATTTACCTGACTAAGTCCAAGATGTACGGATGCCGTTTCACTAATATACATAATCTTTCCATCAGGTGCCACCACGAATATGAATCCATCTAGGGTTTGCAACAGATGTGATCCTAGTTCCCGTATGGATAGTTCTCTCGGCTGTGGTGGTGGTGGTGCTGCACCCCATGCGTCTCCAAGACCTGATATATGGATAGGGTTTAATGGTACAGCCATGGCCAGGCTTGGGTTTAGAGCTCGTTCTTGCTGGACTAACATTATTATTGTAATATTGTTAAAAAAAGCTGCATTAAAATCTGGCTAGTAGTTTTTGGAGCCTTAGTTTTAGGCCTATTGAAATGAATAAATATTAGTTCTAATATAATCAATCTTCTAAGCAAATAGGAATGGGCTTTAAAAGAGGAAGCAGTGAGACAAATGGGCAGTTGATATAATGAATTCTCCCAAAAAATATATGGCAACGTTAAAGGCGTCAAAGATATAAGATGTTTCTTTTAGCTTCGAAATAATTTAGTATCTTTCCAAGCTAAGCTAGTTATTGTTCTAAAATAGTTTTAATTATTATTGATATAAGTTTTCAGGATATTCGATGAAAAGTACATTACTTTGCACAGTGCTTTGTCCCTTTCACTGCCTATACAGTTGCTCCCCTTTTTACAGGGTCGGCAATGCGTGAATGACGCCCCTGGTATTGCGCGCGTCCATAGGCTACGGTAACCGCTTTCCATCAGGTGGGACCGTATGCCTGTTTGCCACCCTTGTGGTATAAAAAAAGGTAAATTGTCTTTAAATGTGACTCACCATCAGGAAACACCTGACGCATCTTCAAATAGCTCGTAGTCAGTCTTATAACGGAGGCTTTGTCCAATTGTGACGTAATAGCTGAAGGTAAAGGCAACAGTTTTGCGAGCTCCAGAAACTCTGCGTTCTCTTTCTCTCTTCTAGAGCGGGCAGCGTTCTTGCTCTTTTCTTTCATGATGGCCGTCGCGTTGTATGGGTGGTGCCTTGCGGTCTCCTTGCGGCAAGCTATGGAAAAAGAGTTTTTGTTAAAAAAAAGGAATGACATATGTATGTTGTCTCGGTGATCTTCAAATTTTCGCACCAGTATTTATTAAAAAAAAATATGAAATAGGTATTACTAAGTAGGTTTCACGTAGTGTTAAAAAGTAGCCTATTTGTTATTCCGGAACACGTTTTAACTCTGTGCCAAATTTCATTGTGATTCCTACAGTCGTTGCGTAAAAGCGTAACCAACGATACATCCATACATTCTCAAAATCTTTCGCATTTCTTATATAAGTAGGATCCTCACAAATGATGTAAATTGACGGACTAATTTGCAAGCGTTTCCGCATAATAATAATAATTAATTAATTTAGTCCTAATATTTACAACACAAATATTAAATAGCGCTTTTATTCTCAGTGGCCAATAATTAAGATATTTACCCTAGACTCAATGCGTTCGAAATACATTATTGTCTTACATTCATTATTAAAATTTATTTTATGCACATATAAAACTAAAAATATTTTTTACCCAAACTACTAAGAATAATGCATTCAAAAATATTCCATTAGCAACGCTAACGATATCATATGCATATTCATAACAAGGCACGACGGGAAAACACCTTTGCACAAAAAAAAAAAACAACCAGAGACAAGCTCGTAAGGGCGGGAAAACAACATCGCAATGAATAATTCAACGGTAACCTTAATACTTACAAATGATTTTGGCAGCTTAGGAGAAAATGTATGAGGCATTTGCCCATTCGCCCCTCTACGGTTGGTAGAAAACGACAATAAACAACATATGGGCAACATTTATAGAAACTGGTCATAAACTATCGTCTAAAAGCTGTTGCGATTGGAATGTACTTACCTACTATACGTTCTAATTTCAAAATTTTATTTGCGCTTATTTTTGTTTTACAGTGTTGGTAGATTAAAAAATACCTTCCTTTTTGGTAGTTTTTTCCTTTAGTTAGTTCCAACTGTTTGTTAGTTTTATTTTTTTTAGATGCTAGTTTTTCGCCAATTTTACAAAATAATAAAATAAATTACTCACGATTATCCATAATATCAAACTCAGTTGTGTATTTGCTGAACAATTTACGGCACGGATATTTCATTATAAACTGTTGGTAAACTTTAAAATTTCGAGCAACCTTTCGTCTACACGCGCCAAAAATTAAAAAAATAAAATTGCACCTTACACTGACAGGTTCAAATGCATACTGGCTGTAAGAAAGAACACCTTGGTTTCCTATGTCCGTTTCCGAAAAAAAAAACTTCGACAGGTACACAACAAAGGAGTTTGTAAATAGGAGACAAATAATGGGACCCGTATGACAGTTGACAGTTCCGATGTGTCAAGCGATTGATTTCTATTGTGACATTTGATAATGTTTACATGTTTATCTGCTGGTCTATGGATTAACGGCTTTTTTTTTAATCAACACTTTAACGTAAGTCAGTCAAATAGCTGTTTTAGTCGCGGGTTGACAGTTAGCGTTAGCCCAAAGAAACTATTCCACGCGGACGAAGTGGCGGGTAGAAGCTAGTTACATATTATGAATGAACTAAAATTACATTTTCAAATTGTACAATTAATTTAGGCGGAGATATTACTACCGCCATCATAAAAACAACTCTGTAGTCTGTACCAATAAAACATAAGCAAATGCTTACCTATTTTGATGCTAAATATTTGTTTCGAATAGGCTCCGAAATTACCAGACCGATCTGAATAATTCTTTCACCAATAGAAAGCTACGTTATTTGTGTATGTTATAGGCTATATTTTATCCCTGTATTCCTACGGGAACAGAAACCGCGGGGCGGAAGCTAGTCATACATAAATATGTAAGTGATTTTATACATATTGTAAAATTATCATATAATAAATCTACACAGCTTCATTATGCATGAACACACTTCGCTCTTTCTGTAGATATCTATTGAAAGGCGCAAAAATCAATAGGACAGTGAAATATTTGCATATCTGTGGACATCTTGGCTGTATAAAAGGGCAACCTCGTCATTTGATTCGTTAAAAAAAATTGCTAGTCTTTTGATTCGATTCAAATTGAAATTAGAATGCGCTGTTAGTGTTGCTAGGAGTAATAAAATTATGAATGACTAGCTGCCTCCGCGCGGTTTTACCCACGTAGCTCCCGTTCCCGTGGGAATACAGGGATAAAATATAGCCTATGTTACTCAGTGATAATGTAGCTTTCTAATGAAAAATGAATTATTAAAATCGGCCCAGTACTTTGTGAGTTTATTCGTTACTAGCTGCCTCCCCGCGGTTTTACCCGCGTAGTTCGCGTTCCCGTGGGAATACAGGGATAAAATATAGCCTATGTTACTCGGGGATAATGTAGCTTTCCAAAGGTGAAAGAATTTTTGAAATCGGTTCAGTAGTTTCGGAGCCTATTCATTACAAACAAACAAACAAACAAACAAACAAACAAACAAACAAACAAACAAACAAATCTTTCCTCTTTATAATATTTATTCGTTACATACAAAAATAAAAATCTTTCCTCTTTATAATATTCGTGTAGAAGTGTAGATGAAAAAAAAAATTTTTGTTCCGTACAGTATTTATCTTGAGTAACAGCATTTTATTGCGTAGTTGTAGTCTGGAGTTGACAAAAAATGTTCCCACGATAATGTTTAGAAAAAGTTACTTAGACAATAGTATTTGTAGAGACCTGTCGCATTTATTGGGGATAGTCATATAGTTTCATTGTAGGAAAGACCTTTTTTTTAATAAACATAATTAATGATTTCAAAAGCAAAGAGATTGTCAATTTAAGGTTACATAACTTTAATTATCTACATAAGTATTGAATTTAAAATAAATAAAGGAAATTTTGCGTATTTTTAATCAGTCATTTAGACCTTGCGGTGTCCTTGGTGTGTACATAATAGGTATGTAATATTCGCAATAACTTACTTATATCCCATTTTTATATCGCTACTAATACTTTAAATGACAAAATATCTCTTTTGACCATCTATTTATTACAGTCAATTAAAATCAATATTTTAATGAAAATTGGAACAGAGATGGACTGTAAATACTGTAATAAGAAGATGGATTGGAATAGACGGATGGAATAGTCAACCTACTTACGGACTTATCATCTTACTTATCCGGGAAACTTGAAGGTCCTCCGGGAATGCGGGTAGCTAGTTATAAATAAATCCGATACGTATTTTTATTTTATAAATAAACCGAAAATTAGCCCAAAAATAACACTTCACCACAAAATACTACCATATTTTTTTTATTTTTAATCTATTGTCATTCTCAAACTCTAAAGGAAACAATAGTGTAGGGGCTCTGCATAACGCTTACACACGTGTTTTAATACTTTTAATCCAGCGGATCCGGGTGACGTGTGTCCCGGGTTCCCGGGGATCCCAGGCTCCCCGGACGGGTGGTCCCGGGTGGTCCCGCCTCATCGGAGATTTGCCTCAAGTGTTTATGAACGGGGACTAGTCGCGCGTCTATATTGTCTTTGGGGGATGCGTTTCGAGTGTGTATCCGATTTTGTACGTATGAACTGGTGTTTGGAGATTAAGGTTTTTTTTTATTATTTTATGGTTTTTAGTTTTAAAAATAAGTTTGGTGGTGAGAGTTAGACTAAGTACGTATCTACATAAATGTTGGATAATCATCATCATCATCAGCTCATACACGACTCTACCGAGGAGCTCGAGCCTCCCCTATCAATGATTGATAATAGAAAATTTTAATAATTAAACTACTTTATTTTGATATAAGTATTTATTTATTACACTCTGATTCAAATTGCGATAGTACTAACAAAAAAATATTGTGTGACATAAATGGAAATTAAAAGTAAAAATATATTACGTCATTAAAAAAAACTGCCCAAATACTTTGTTCCGGAAACGTTTTTATTATAATGTAAGTAGATATTGTAAGACACAACAGATGTAACTTTCCTTTATTACATAATCCAACAAGCAAATTGGATAACATTACCTCAATGCCATCTGTAAAAGATTATAAAAGGCTTAAAGTTTCACAAGTCTTTGCATAGACGTTTAAAAAAAAAATGATTTTATATCTGTCATCGAAGACTAACCTATAACTCTGGTCGGTCAACCAACAGTGGTGTTGTTGCCTCTGATAATTAAGATTAATTTTGAATATATTAATGCTGACAATTCATTACTAAGTATCATTGATTTTGTGAGATTTGCTCTCGTTTATATTTAAGACATCTAACTTTTGCTCTGTATTTTAACGTAAGATATGCACAAAAAATATTTGTCATTCTCGACAGATTATTTTAACTGACATATATATATACGTATTTACATTTTTGTACAAAGAGGTTTTCTTTACAACTCCTAGAGAAAACAATTAGGTAGATACCTAGGTACGTGTATATAATTAATTACAGATAAGTTTGTATATTAAGCATTATTTCACCCACTATTCCGGGGATTTTAAATTTTCCCAGGATAAAAAGCACCTATAATATTTGCTTTCCATGCCGTCACTGTGTTCCAAATCCGTTCTGTAGTTTTTGCTTGAAATAGTACAAATATACATCCATACATACATTCTCACAAACTTTCGCATTTATAAGTAAGATGCTAAAGTCCCAAAAGAATTACTTACGCCCATTAGCGTGGGAACATTTGACAAGTCAATAAATTTCCGCGCCAAAAGTCAACGTCAAAATGACATTGTTTTTTTTTTTTGGAAAGGCCAAGACAGAGTGTGATAATGCCATTGTTTCTGGCCGCAAAAGACGGACGCACGTGTCTATGGCGGGTTTTACTGTGTTTTGTCTTCGGTTGTTTCTTTTTTTTTGTTTTTTTTTCTAGCCGTAGTAGACACCTGTTGTGTCATTCATAAGTTTGTACGTTTGTAATGATTCAGTAATTTGCGTTGTACGTGGGAACGGATTGGTGTTAGGTGACCGTCTTTTGTTTGTTTATGAATGAACGGATCGTATTATAGTAAAAACATCGTAATTCAATATTTATAGAGGTGTGATGTAATTGGTGCTTGGTAAAGTTTTTTTAAACATAAATTAATGCTTACAATTAGGTAAGTACCTAATGTGGCAACATTTTATATACAAAAAAAGCTCGGAGTAATTTCTGATTGTTTTTTTTACGTTCTTAACTACTAACTTGGAATGATTAAAACAATTTACGGTAATAATTCCTAAGATAAATAAATATCTATCGAGAGTAACTTTTCACACACGGCACGGCCAATCTGATTCCAAACTAAGCAAATATACTTACTATTAAAAACATACTTATATAGATACTAGCTTTTGCCCCGCTAGATACGTAGATACCGTTCCTATAGGAATACAGAGATAAAATATAGCCTATGACACTCACAAATAACGCAGCTTTCTATTAGTAAAATAATTATTCAGGTTGATCCAGTAGTTTTAGAGCCAAATCATAACAAAAAAATTTAACTAAAAAATCATCTATAATACATTATTAGTATCGATTTACATCCAGACACAGAACAAACAGTCATGTTCATGCACACAAATGTTTTTCCCTTACGGCATGAGTCACATAACTATTTGACTTGAACTAAACTCAATAATATTTCAAATTCCCACGTAAAATAATAAATAGGAAACAAGTGTAAAGTATTATACAAAGGACAATGAAATTTCTCACTGTTGTGTCAGAAGACATTTGCATTTATGTATAGACTAATGGCTCCCCGCGGTTTCGCCCGCGTTCCCAGAGGATCTTATTTTCAGCCGTTGAGCAAAATAAGTAATGTAGTAAACTATCTTCTATCTATACTAATATTTTTTTTTTTCTTTACTAGCTGCCGCCCCGCGGTTTCACCCGCGTAGTTCCCGTTCCCGTGGGAATACAGGGATAAAATATAGCCTATGTTACTCGAGGATAATGTAGCTTTCCAAAGGTGAAAGAATTTTTGAAATCGGTCCAGTAGTTTCGGAGCCTATTCGTTACAAAGAAACAAATCTTTCCTCTTTATAATATTAGTATAGATTAAACTTACATATATTTTTTTACTATTATAAAGCGGAAGTAAAAACAAATATTATAAACGCGAAAGTAGCTCTGTCTGTCTGTCTCGGTTCACGCTTAAGCTACTGAACTGTTTTTAAATGAAATTTGGTTCACAAATAGTCAAGTCTAGACCCTGAGAAAGGATAGGTATAGGCTACTTTTTATCCCGGGAAAATGGAAGAGCTCCCAGGCACGCGGGTGAAACCGCGGGGAGCTACTAGTAATTTATATTTTAATAATAGACCACGCGCGAATCGTCCCGTTATATAATATCTAATAGGTATATCAATCATCATAACATCTGTATTCTACAGCTTAAACAAGACCAAAAGGTGTAAAAACAATCCATAATTTACAGGAAAAGGTAATTTATCATTATTGTGTGGGACGTTTTTTTCTATAACAATATATTTCTGTTCCGGCGGCGAGAGATTATTGGATTAACTGAGTAACATGGGAGAAAGAGGAATTATTTATGTTAGGGGCCTGCTGATCTGTAGTAGTCATATTGAAAACATCTGCCAGCTTTTTACTTTAGGTCTCGTCTTTGGATGTTATGTGGAAAAAAATGTCTAAGGATAAATTGTAGGTATAGAGGATTTGAATCTCACCTAGTTTGTTCTGTGTCTGGATGTCAGTATCTACTTATAAGTTACTAGTGGACCAGGCAGACTTCGTTCTGCCCACCAGCGCCACCTACCGGGTCCAAGTATATGTAAGCTATCCTATCTCTCAAGTTGGATCAAACTGCCCATGGTGTGCGAATTTTGTTATAATCGGTTAAGTAGTTTAGGAGTCCATTGAGGACAAACATTGTGACACGAGATTTATATATTATATTAAGATAAGTACAAAGGATAAGTATAAGTATGTATTTGATAGGTAGTATATCAGCTATCTGATTAACATAACACAATCGTGCTTAATTTTGAAACCAGATTGATTTAAATTTGAGTGTCAAAATGTCCCAGGATAAATATGTATTTTATGATAAAGTACCTACATACTTACATAATTAGGGTTGCCATCTCTAAAATTTGGAAAACAGGACAAGACGCGTGAAAACCCCGGATTTTAGAGTCCGAAAGCCGGACATGTCAACAAGATCTTTTAAAGATATTCAATGTACCTTATAGAAGTTGAAAATGTCATAAATCACCTTTTTAGGGTTCCGTAGTCAACTACGAACCCTTATAGTTTCGCCATGTTTGTCCGTCCGTCCGCGGGTAATCTCAGAGACGGTGTAATTTGGTATGGTAGTAAATATTAACAGCGTCGACAAAATTGAAACATAAAATCTTGAAAAAAAAATTTTTTTGAGAGTAGGTACCCGTAAATATACACATAAACCATACATATACACGTAAACCGGGAAGATTTTTTTTCTTTATTATTTTCGCATGTTTCTTACATTCTTTATGATTTATGGATTTGTAATTTTTTGTTTATCAATGTAATATAGAATCTTACGTCTTTCAAGTAATTAAACTGCGCATTTTACTAAATAGCTCAATATTGTACATAATGAAAGTACAAAAATCGGTTTCGAGTTTTTGCATTTTCTGAGAACATTTACTATAGTCATGTATATATTTTTTTAACACTATCAGGAAGAAGAGATTTCAACGAACAATAAACTCGGCGACTTTTTTTAAAAAGCTGATATTTTGACGTGAGAATTTTCGATTGAAAATTAGGGTATTTTTTCGATATTTAGTCAAAATAAGGCGAACCAATAAATATTTCAAATCAAAAATATTACAGTGTCTTTAAGGCAAACATAGGTAAGTTTTCACCAAATTTCGTGAAAAAATAATTATTTTTGGATAAGATGAAAATAGAAAACCATAAACTTGATTATTCGAACTTTTCACATAAATGTTAATGTTTAGTATAATGTTAATACAAAAGTTGTAGATCCCTTTATTACCTACAACTTTGTCATTAAATTTTTTTCTGTAAGACTTGTAGTTTTGCCGGAAATCGATACTAACCGTTTTTTACACTTAAAACTCATCCCTCTTCCCGACCTCAGATCGCCCATAATTTATATTTCCTTGAATTTTTGTTATATTTTCGTCATTTTAAGACGGGTTTCATCCTACTACTATCTTTTTCTGTTTCCAAAATTATCGACTCTGGTCTAGAATCATATTACAATTTGTTACAAATTTATTTATTTTTAAAACCCGGTCTACAAATAAAACCTTCCCCGGACGCTCCCCGGATGCCATCTAAACTAGGACAAATCCGGGGAAACCCGGACGGATGGCAACCCTAACATAATACATAGGTAAGCTTAAGCTTTTATCACAAGCTCTGCTTAGTTTAGAATCAGATTGGCGTGTGTGAAAAATGTTTTTTGATCTTAATGTTTTTTTTATATACTTAGTAATTTTGCAGTAAGAAGTAGGTACCTACATAACAAGCCCCCCATGTTAGGATTCGAAATGAATTTAAAATTTCCTTCTGGATTTTCGTTAAATAATGAATTTGAATAATTCCTAATGTTAAAAAAATGAAAGATTTGATATTTCATTTGTAACGAATAAACTTGAAACTACTGGACCGATCTCAATCATTCTTTCACCAATGGAAAGCTACATTATCAGGGAGTAACATAGGCTATATTTTATCCCCATATCCCTGCGTAAACGGGTGAAACTGCGAACAAAAGTAGTTTCAGCAATGTAAAGGTTACATTGTAAACTAGCCTCATTAGTCGGATCATTACCTTAAACAAGTGAAAATACGAATGTTCCTACAGTTTACGCTCTGTACGTGACTCCTGCGCATACACACAGTTGCTATTTACGTTTGTAATCACGTACCGAGGCTAGTATGTTGCATTCTATATCGATTACTGTACATAGTTGCATCGAGGACTAAACTACATTGTTTCATCATAAGTCATCGCGTAATCGCATTCCGATATATTTAAAACTAGTGACTCCTGCGGTTTCATCTGCTCGGGAGGTCCATTTTCCCGAGATAAAAAGTAGCCTATGTGCCTCAGGCTTTAGACTATCTGTGTAGGTAACCTACCATATTAAATTTAAATCGGTGCAGTAGTTTTAGCTTGATAGCGAGACAGACAAGAGTTACTTCCGTAATTATAATATTAGTTAGGATTGTGAAGTTTTGTTGTGATAATTTCTTATGGGGCACGTTACGGCGCCAGTCTGTCTGGCTTCCCTTTCTCTCACGCACACGGCAGGCTCTCCTCTCTCACTCTAACCCACATTAAACAATTGCAATAGTAAATAGTTCAACTTAGATTAGTTTAAGTTATTACTTCTGTCGGGCGTCTCGAGACGTCACTATTTTTTTTACCGACTTCCCAAAAAGAAGGAGGAGGTTCTCAATTCGGCCGGTTTTTTTTTTCTATGTATGTACATCGATTACGTCGCGGTTAATGGACCGATTCGCGTGATTATTTTTTTGTTCTACGCGAAATAGCTGCCAGATGGTCCCATAAAAGTTTTTATTTTATAAGCATTATTGTAATTTGGACGATGTCATTTTGACGATACTTTGTTAATAGATTCAAATAACAAGCGAATAGAAACCTCTGCGCTTACCGAAACGGTTCGCGTACTAACTGGTGTAAAAGCCATCTAAGGCAAAAAGCTTTTAGGCCATTAAAAATATATATATTTAATAAATAAATAATGCTCCTTCAAGATATTTGTTTGGACCATGTACCTACCTACAGCTACCAGTACCTAGCGGCTATCTCTACCTGTACCTAATTAAGAGATACAGAAAGATAGTGCCTCCTAAGTGAAAGGACTATTAGAGAAAAGGAAACTGCTGAGAGGTCTCCGCCCTCTAATATAACGAAATAAATTAATAGAAAAATAAATGTAGGTAAGTAGGTACTTAGGTACTTACACAAAGCCGACCCTACATAGGACAAGGCAAGGAAGATGTTGATAATGAAGTAGGTACTTAGGTGTTCGACAATTCTAAATTTGAAACCGAATCAATGAACGCTACCAAAGGGAAAAAAAATGCCTCCCTCAAATAGTATCATTGATCATCATTTGTTTGAAGACAAAAAAAACCCTCAAACCCATTCGGTGTCCCAAAAAATGCACGAGACATCACGCACGAAAGCGATCTATAAAGATTTAGGGCCAGCGTACGTGCGCGGGCGCTGACACGCGCACACAAAATGGCGGACGTCTTTGGAATTCTTTTTTCGCTTTATTTGTTGTGTTTAGCGTCTATATTTGTTTTTATTGCGTCGGAATGCATTCTAGTTGTCACGGATTCGCCATTAGTTTGGATTCGACGGTGTTACGTGTGATTTTTCGAGCATAACGATTACCTAAACTAAATTAATGCAGAAATAACCATAAACGTGACGTTTTAAAGGCAAGTTTAGTCACATCAAGGTTTCAATTTCTGTCACTAGCTTCTGCCCGTGACGTTGTCTGCGTGGAATAGTCACTTTGAGCTAACACTTACTTTAACGCGCCACAAAAACCCAGATTTGGAAACATTATTTACTGGTGATCTGCTCCTATAGGTCGAAGCATGATATATTATATAGCCTTTCCAATAAATGGGCTATCTAACACTGAAAATATTTTTCTAATCGGACCAATAGTTCCTGAGATTAGCGCGTTCAAGCAAACAAACTCTTCAGCTTTATATATAAGTACCTATCAAACTAATAAATAATGATGTTCATGGGATTCGAACCCACGACCTGTGGCTTAAAAGTCATGTCATTCATAAGGTATAATTTAGAGAAGTTATAGGTATTAACAGTTATTATTAGTTAGACATACGATGTTAACTTAATAATCACATGGCTGTACCCACTTCAAGCCCACGTCACTAAATAACATTAAAAAAAACATAAATAAGTCCAGAGTTCGTAGAAAGAGGTTCCATATCGGTCGGCCATTTTACATTATGTTTGTCTATGGCCAAGATGGCTACCGCACCGCGCCGACTTATTTACCGAATAAATAAAGTTGATTTTTTACCTTTTTTTAACCGGTTTCGGCGTGGGTTGTGATACCGTTCCAAAACTTTTTTATGGCTCTGTATGTTAATATGAGAGACGATGCATTTTTCATTCTAGAAATTCTACTAATATTATAAATGCGAAAGTTTGAGAGTATCTATGGATAGATGTTTGTAATTCTTTCATTCACGTAAAAAATTTTAACGGATTTGGTTGACATATGGAACACAGCTAGTTTATTACCTTGATTAGCATATAGGCTTCTTTTAATACCAGAAAAATTTAAGATTCTCCGGGAACACGGGTGAAACCGCGTGGAGCCACTAGTTGTGAAATAAATGCCTTAAAATATTATGTTTACTTTCTTTATTAGGGCGAAATTTTTGTATCGTATTTTTTGTAATAGATATAAGTTTTAGTAATATAATATAAAATTAATGACTATTTCCCTTGGTCACAGCATCACGATAATTCACGCGTGAATGGCTGGACCGATGTCGCTAGATCTTTCTTTATTGTATTACATCTGTTATTTTCAGGAGAAGGTTCTTATGAAAGAAATAAAAAATCTGGATATTTTTCATATCTCTCGCAAAATCTTTGTTATTATTCCAATACCCGTTAATGTGAAGAAATGGTTTGTAAACTCAGAGCGTGTGTGCTTACAGACTCAGGCGCATAATTGACCACCTGTGAATAACATACAAGCCATTTCCAACTTAATTTGTATACAAATAAAGTCCTTAATGGATTTGCACAGACATTCCAAAAGGTTCACTTGTATGATTAAGGTAGCGTAAGTTATTTTGAGATTTGTGTGTAGGTGTTAAAGTTGATTTTAGAATGTGGTATTTTAATGATAGTTAGTAGGCACTACCACCAATTGCAAGTTTGTATGAAAATTGTTTGCAAAGATAAATACGCCTTTTAAGTATTATTTTCTTAGTCGAGTGCCTAACATAGTGTTCTTTAATTCTTTTACTCTTTAATGTGCACTTAACTTTACTATGTAATAAGCATCGAGCATGTAACCAATAGAGTAGCAATAGTGAGCCATTTGTTTAGCAACGCATCAATGCTTTGTCACGTATAACTAACAAGGCACGCTCGAACTAAAACAGTACCCGACCAATAAGAGACCTGTGTGTACGTCTAGTGCAACACTTGACCTTGAGTCGGCCAATCAGAACACAGGGGCCGGCGCAGCGTTTTGGCGTATTTTGTTTTCTAACAAAACTTTAACAGTTCTACTCTATTGGTTACATGCTCGATGGTAATAAGTAACTTAAATAAAGAAATAAATATCCTGGAATCTTTTTCACACACGGCCAATCTGATTCTAAACTAAGCAGAGCTTGTGCTGTAACCAGATAGCTGATATACTACATACATAATTACTTAGATGTTTACATCTAGTTAGGACAAATATACATATTCATGCATATAAATGTTTGTGTAATAAATGCTAGAAAGTAGGGTTACTAACCACAAAGCCAACGGGCATGTCTTAATATGTAGTTTCTGAAATTTCAGTCTTATCTTTGAGTGGGTATTTAGGTCTGGTAGGTTGTTGAGACAAAACGGTGTTGCTCTAGCAGGGAGTTAGTAAGGTCTTTTTACCCGACTGCCAAGGAAGGACTATGTTTTTCGTACGTCTTGTATGTATTTAAGCATTATTTGTGAAGGTGTTATTATAAAGATGATATTAAACCTTATCCAAATAAATACGTTATTCATCACAAGTATTTAATTTAAAACAAATTTGTCTTGTACATCATTCGATTTCAATGAATATCTTAGGAGATATCGCAAAATAAAAATAACATTGCAGCTAAAAAATTATCAAGTACTGCGCGCGCCTTTATGTGCCGGGCCGGCGCGTGCAGTCATCAGTTAGCTCTGCGAGACCATCCTTCTACGTAAACGAAGGGGGTTGAAAGTTAGCGTTAGCCCAAATAAACTATTCCATGCAGACGGAGTCGCGGGCAGAAGCTAGTAGTTTATATTTATAATTGTTCCGTAGTTTTTACGTGTAAGACATAGTCTGTTTTGTCTTTTGTCTCTATGAAAATATCTACTTATATGCTAAGTATGACTAAGTAATATAATCAGCAAAAAACACAGCTGTGAGGTGGTGTCTTTAGCTTAGTGATTCATTTGTTTGAATTTATGATTAACTATATGACCCTTCTTCTTCGTTAGCGTGATTTCCCAATTTTTGCAACATTTTTGATGCTCTGCGATTTTTTATGAAATGAAATATATTTAATTCAAATAGGCCTTCACAGGCACTTATAAATGACACGTCTCGATTCTAATGCTCATATTATAAAGCGGTAGAGTTTGTTTGTTTGTTTGAACGCGCTAATCTCAGGAAGTACTGGTTTGATTTCAAAAATTATTTCAGTATTATATAGCTCATCTATCGACGAAGGCTATAGGCTCTGTGACATCACGCTACAACTAAAAGGAGCGGAGCATCAATCGCATATGTTGCAAAAACGGGCAAGTGACACTAACGAAGTTGCGCGGGTCAACAATGTACGTAATACCTACCGGTCTACATTTGTGAAATAATTGCAATAATTATCAACATTACAAAATGTTTCGAGAGTTCTTGCCACAAAGTATTGCTAATACCTACATTATTTATTTATTTATCATATCATTTTAAATTTGTAAATACATACCTACTTATATAAAACTTAGAACTAGATACGAAATAAAATTAAAATAAATAGAAAATATGTAAATAAATAAATATCCAGGGACATTTTTCCCACACGGCCAATCTGATTCCAAAGTAAGCTTCAAAGTGAGCTTGTGTTATGGTAACCAGATAGCTGATATACTACATATACTAAGTTTTTAAATACATACTTATATAGATATTAACAAACTGTATAGTTAATAGTTTGTATATTAACATCCAGACACAGAACAAACAGACATATTCATGCATACAAATGTTTGTCCTGGGTGGGATTCGAAGCCACGGCCCGCGGCTTGAAAGTCAGAGTCACTAACCACAAAGCCAACCGGGCTGTCCCAAATCGCTTCCCTGCGGAAGCGTGCCAAGAATGCTGGCAGCATTACCACGCTGAATTGCTATTGCAGTTCTTTGTGCAAGTATGTGCCAGCCCTCCTGTAACGCGAGGCCTCCACGAGACGATGTGAGACCTCTTTAAAAAGCCGATGAGCCTCTGGTAACCTTGGTCCTAGAGTTTCAATCCCAAACGTCGAAAATATGTTTTATACCTACTTCATCATCATCAACAGCTCATACACGTCTCCACCGAGGAGCTCGAGGCTCATCTAACATCGAGGGGGACTACATACCTACTAGTGTTGTTATAACTATATTTCACTTTTACATTTATTTACCTATTTATTTTTCTTACAATTCTGTTAAAGTGTTATTTGTAAGAATCAAATCGTAACGGCAACCTAGATATTTAAGATATTTGATGTTTAATTTATGTAAATGAAAACCAATTTTAAAAGATGAATAAAATTACTGATTTATAGCTAAGGGTAAGTTTTAGGGCCTTTAACGGTATTTATAATAACTAACGATCTACATTTGTGTGTTTTCTATTACAATTTTTTTATAAGTAGGTAAAGTGTAATTTGAAATAAACTATAATATTACCTGAAATCTTCATCTTTGTAAATGTGATGTAATTTTCCAATAAAAAAAACACTAAACAAACAGATTCACAATAAAAATAAACTTTTTAAACTAAACACATATTCTTGCACTATGGCACACACACACACACGCCAATCCGTTTCAGCGAAAACAACAAAATTGTCTATAGCCTCGCGGAAAAGCGCGCGAACGTTACCACCATAAATGGCGACTATCAACTGACTTAAATTGAGTATAACTAATGAAAATGAGCACACAATTTACAGGTTGCAATACTTCCGTATTATATTTGTATTATATTATTTTAAATCAATGTCAAATGTTTCCTTCGTCAGCGCTGCAGCGACCTTCTTGACTAAGTAATTGTAAAGAAGCCGCGGAAATAATGCATACATTGTAGTATGTGACCTCATTTTTCTGATAGCTGTCAATGTAAAGGTTTTTTTTTTCTTTTCACGTTTAAGGTAAGTCATGTCAGCTTTGTTGCATAACCTTTTTAGATTGTTACGTAGGTATATATAAACTATTTCAGTGCGTGAGGTTGGTAATAGTATTTTTTTAAATACAATACGTAATGATATAAAACCTCATTGGTTCAAGACAAAAATTAAAAAATAATTTTGAAATGATTTCCGATAATGTCATTTTGGCTTTTTCTAAATCTGTTCCGGCGAAGAGGCGTTGTTTATTACGGTTAACTTTGGAGGATAAAAACTAGGTATATTTCATGTGTTTTATATTTCATTAAATTATTTTTTTACATAGCAGGTACTTAGCGTGTAATAAACATAATTATAATTTGTGGATTTTTTTTAAGGTACGAGATAACGGAATAGACATTTTCACGGTTGACAAGATTAAGTTTTAAAAATTATGTTATAAAAAAATATCTTTGTGAATGAGATTCTTGTACCCAAATAGTACTAGAGTAACAGTTATTTTTCTAGTTTGGCACCTACTAACTATTCAAATAATAACTACAAATAAAATACAGTGTAGAGAGAGCATTTATTGACTCTCACACGTGCCTACATGTCTAATAACTGAATATTATCTTCATACTTGAAAATTATACCTAAAACCATTACATTAAGGTATAATATAGGATATAAAAATACCCCAATGTAGCAACCGGAACATAAGTGGGTTAATATTAAAAGGAAAGTCGTAGAAGTAGGTATTTTTTTATATTCAAATAGGCTTCAATAAAGCACTTATGAATAGTCACTATTAATGCTCGGTTCTGATAGTAGTTTTTACTGAGAAGAGCCGGCAATAAACTCAGTAATTACTCTTTTCAAAAACCAACTTAGATTTAATACAATAGTGATTTTTACAATAGTAAATTAATGTAGTAACTCGTAGCGTCGTAGCTCTCGTAGCAATTTCGTAGCACTCGTAGCTAGTTAACAGTAGTTCCTTTCTTCAAAGCCTATAATAATGTTATTATGACCTTTTGATTAGCGATGTCTTTCATGCCACCGGTCGTGAGTTCCATTCTCACTAAGGACAGAACAAATATTTGTGTGTTTATTCTGTGATTTTTATGTCTACGTATTGAAGACTGCCATATGTAGTATGTACCTAAATTAGGTATCTGATTTACAAACTAGCTCATTTATGAAACAAGATTGGCATTTCGTGAGAAATATTCCAATAATAATAACTAATAAATATCCTGGGACATTTTTCACACACGGCCAATCTGATTCCAAAGTAAGCAGAGCTTGTGATATGGTAACCAGATAGCTGATATACTACATATAATACTTTTAAATACATACTTATATAGATAATTACATCCAGACACAGAACAAACAGACATATTCATGCATACAAACATGATATTTAGACTTCCCCCGGGACACGAGTAAAACTTCGGGCTATAACTTAATAAAATCACACAATCACAAATCGACTACGATCCCACCTCAACATAAGTTTCATACAAATTTGAATACCTACCTACATACTAAAAATGTCCCAGGATATTATTTATATTATTATACTATAGATAAAATATCACAATTACAATAAAATAATCATTTACTTACGGACGATCGTTAAAGTATCGTAAACAAGTCGCAAAAGAACAATTGAGGCCCAACCCTACGTGAGGCTGCATAACTTTGCGCCTTTGTCTCGGCTCGATGACGGTAACACGTCAACATGACACTTGACGTTTTATTGGCACATCGCATTTGCGTTTCATGAATTTTGGTGTTGCCATTGCATTTTTAAATAATAATTTAATGCGTAAATCCATACTAAATATTATAAATGCGAAAGTAACTCTGTCTGTTACGCTTTCACGCAAAAACTACTGAGCCGATTAAAATTAAATTTGGTACACAGATAATCCAGAGCCTGAGAAAGGATATAGGCTACTTTTTATCCAGGGAAAATTGAAGATCCCCGGGAACGCGGGCGAAGCCGCGGGGAGCCACTAGTTAATCATGAAATAAGTACTCAAAGTGCGAAAATTTTGTGTTTAATTTGTTATAAAATTTGGATTTATTTATTTAAATGTCCCAGGATATTTATTTTGACCTGGGAAAATTGAATATCCCTAGGCTACTAGTTAGTCATATCATAAATAGCTGTTTTATAAAGAATAATTAAGATATTAATATGTATGATTATTTATGTAGGTATTTGAATTTTGTTGCTGTCAATAAATGTTTCTAATTTAGTCTATTCTTATCCTAATTTCAAAATGAATGGTTTTATCTTGAATCAATATACATACCTACTCTAAATTTATAAGTATGTTCTAATTAGAATAGTCTAGCTAGATACTTGATAAATATGATCAGGTCTTTTACACTTACCTAAGCTATCATTTTAACTAAGTTATGTACTTATTTTTACTATTTACATCCGATATCTACTACAGTTCGAATCAAACGATCTGTATAGTGAGTCAGTACCTACCTACATACCTACCTATTAGATGCTTTTATAATAGTTACTCATCTAATGATGTGAAGAGCGAGTTTCCTACAACACAGGGAGACCTAATGTGGGAGCCCAGCCCAAATATAACTGTACTATATTTAATGTTTAGTAAAGATATTTTCATTCTTTTTCATTTTCATATAAAAGCAGCGACTAAACCCTCATAAGTACCATCGCTAATAGTCTTACAACCTTCAAACATGACCTAAACAATACACAAACGAATTACCGGACACCTCGAATCACCAATAAAACTTCCGCCCCCAAACTATTAATAACAAACACTCAATGCTTGTCAAATTTATATTTAAATACTTTACGTACTTAATAATAAATCAGATTGTTACAAAAGAGGTCGTGAACAGTTGCCTTTATGGGCTTTATGTTATTGTCTATGGTACGTGACGAGGAAAGCGCTGGCCGAATTACGCTGTGATTCGATGACGATAAAAAAAAATTGCCGCCATTTCCCAGCCGTGGACGAAGTAGCGTGGTGTGATGGCGGACGCTGATTTGTTTTCGGTGGTAGGTATTTATTTTTGTGTTTAAAATTATTTTAGTTTCTATTTCTTTTAAGTTTTTTAAATGATATGGCTAACGTTTAGAATTAGGTATATGTATTGCTAACAAAATAAAGGTTTTTTTACAACCCAGTAATTCATTCAATTTCGTAGTTAGTAGGTATTTTTGTTTTCGTATAAGTATAGGTATTGCTTAGGTATCTATATAAAAACGAAAATAATTTAAAAAATTATTGCATGTCATAATTAAATATGGTATTTTTTTTAAACGCCCATTTTACCGTTTACCGTTATTACCGGAGACTAAAATTTATTCTTACGGTAAAATACGTAAAATGTCAGTTATCCTCATATTTCGAGTGAATGTGACGTCACATCACGTCACGTCAGAGGCGTGAACATACAAGCGTCTCCGCCCACAGCTCCGCCTCGAATCCACAATTCTCACAAGTCTCGCAATTTCAAGGCTATTCAATCAATATTTGGCAGGTCACCTACTACTATCACTGTATATTATAAAACAAAGTCCCTTTCCGCTATCTGTCCATGTCTTCTTAAATCTTTAACACTACGCAACGGATTTTGATGCGTTTTCTTTTAATAGATAGAGTGATTTAAGAGGAAGGTTTTTATATACAATACATGCATAAGAAGTTAGAGAAACACTGACAATTTTGGAGGTTTATATGTGATGTATAAGCATTGCATCGCCGTGCGAAGCTGGGGCGTGTCGCTAGTAAAAAAAAAATATTTAACCATTTATTTAATTAGGTATCTCACGCATTCAGCCATACAACAAATTCTTTACAAAGTCATAGATTTATACCTACATTAATATACCTACTTATCTATTATATGGACAAAATACATTTAAAATAACAACTCTAGCGACTCTACTACAAACAAAATCACAACTCACCTTTGGACTTAGTAACGGAAACTGTATATCAAGCATTATTACCATGAGTAATACAATAAAACCTCCGTAGACAATGAGTTGATGTAATAAATTATAAGAACACTAATTAAAAAGTTAACATGGTCTGCATCGTCACCTTGTAACACTGACCTCAATAGGACATACTTATTTAAACACACCGAATGCTTACGTTGCAAATATATTTAACAACTAGTGGCTGCCCACGGCTTCGGGGGATCTTCAATTTTCCCGGGATAAAAAGTAGCCTATGTCCTTTGTCAGGTTCTGGATTATCTGTGTACCAAATTTCATTGAAATCGGTTCAGTAGTTTTAGCGTGAAAGTGTAACAGACAGACAGACAGAGTTACTTTCGCATTTATAATACTTATTAGCAAAAAAATTATAAGCTTATTAGTATGGATTGCTCTTTTAAAGTTTACAGAAATCACAGACTTATATTTTTTTTGTTAGATACTCAGTAGGTACTTGAGTTCGAAATTTTAACACAAAATCGAGTAGACTTTAAGACTCACTTAACTTGTTAACAGACGCCAAGTGTAAATTTATATAGGTACTTAGGTAAGAACTGGCTTCCGAATCGCGGTTAACATACTACTACTCTACCTACTCCATTTCCATTATACCAAAAATGGCTGACTATTCATTTTTATAACATCAATATATTAACAAAATAATAATTTTAATTTTACTTTTGCCTTCGCGTAGGTACGTAGGTATCTCCATACATTTTATATCTAAGTACCTACTAAAGAGGTAATGCAACCAGCCTTCTGGGCACCTTACCCACAGGCAGCGACCTAAGCTTCATTATTTATTTATAAACTGGAGCTTAGGAAAATGTGTAACGACTTAGGTATTTTTCTTTTTTCCTTTTCGCTTTGTTAGTCTACTAGATAATGTTTTAATAATATAATTCTAGTACTATTAATAAAATAAATGTGGCCCTTTTAAATACATATGTTTTACTACATACATTTACTGCATTTATTATTTATTATCTATTAAAATATGTTCATAGGTAAAATCTTAAGCACTTCAAAATAATTTACAAGTAAAACTAGGTAGTTTGTAAAGTGTCTACATTTCTATATTCTCTACAACATATCACTTCCACAGCTCAGAGTCAACGAAATGAAAAGTGTTAGGTACATAATTAGATAAATACCTACTCTATACGTAAACGTTTGGAATCGAAAACATATTTCTTGGTTCCGTAGGTAGTAGGTAACCGTAAAAAAAAAACATTTTAAATTTGAAAATGTTTCATTCTTCTTTCTTCAGGATAACATTTCACGTCTTAAATCCTTTATTAATCTTATGTTTTCTAAATTCAAAGAGGCGACGTTTTTTTTAATGGACTAGAAGGTGTTAGCCTCAGATGGCTTTTACACCCTTACGCGGACTGATGTCTAATGTCTGACTGGTTTTTATATAAAACTAGTTTCCGCTCCGCGGTTTCACCCACGTTCCCGGGGAACCTTTGACTTTTCCAGGACAAGAGTAGGTACTAGCCTATGTCCTTTTCTATTCTCTTGTCTCTATTTGTACACAATTTGATAAATTAATTGATATTCAGTAGTTTAGTCGTGAAAGCGTAACAGACCGACAAACTTACTTTCGCGTTTATAATAATTGGCAGATATTAGGTATTAGGAATTGGTTTACTCGATAAAGATATGGTTTTAGAATAGCAGCCATCTTTGAATAGATATTATTAAGTGTCGTACGGAACCTAAAAAAAATGGTAGTAATTTAGAAAAAGTAAAAGTGTTTAGTACTGTACCTACTCGATTTGAAGTTCGAATGACTTGAGCTCTATAAGCAAACGAGACAAACCTGTTTTTTTTTCGGCCCTGCTCTATGACAGTAAATATAAATCCTACCCTTGTGTACCTACCTATTATCTATGCATACTTCTTTCATTTTTTTTCCACCAAATATTATAAGTACAAATAATGATCGATGTACATTTTTGACACTTCAAAAAAGAAAACGTTTTAAAAAATAAATGTCAAAAAAAAGTGTAGATACGCCCGGTAGCGGGTCGCGATTGGCGGGGGGTGACGGAACTCGCACCTCATTGGTCGACACAGGGGTGGCGGCACCTGATTGGTTGACACGGGGGTGGAGGCCGTTGTCATCAGCCAATCACACGGCCTCCCGCGTACGTGCCCTATCTCCTGTTAGCACCCCGTCATAGATTTGAGGACCCTAAGGTTGTGTTTGCGTTGCATTTTAGTTGTTTGTCGATTTAATTGATGTTCGTTTTTTACAAGGGTGCGCTCGATAAATGGTGGGCCTTCCTTTTAAGTGGTCTGCCGTTCGGATACCGCTTCAAAATTAGGCTATCTGTTCATTTCAACGTATATACCTACCTCCTAATTGCTCTTCAATCGAGGTCCCAGGATAAAAAGTAGCGTATGATTCCTAATTAAGTACCTAATAGGTATTACTTCAAATCAACTAGTAATTCAACTAATAGGTACCTACCTCATATCTACCTGTGTAAATTTGGATGGATGGATAGATATTTGGGAATACGAAAATTACCACTAATATAAAATTATATTCTGAAATAACACACAGGCTACATTATACCCCCGTAACGCGATACGAAATTATTACAAATTTATAATGTTACCAGCGCAATAAATTAACCTTACGAAATACGACTGTCACTTGGCCTTTTTATTAATATTGAAAAAAAAACAAAAAACAATTTTAAACAAAGAACAAACGCGATTATTATTTGAAATTGGACATCGGGACCGCGAGGCCGACGGCCGGGAACAAAGAGGTTTGTGTTTTTAAAACACTTTTTACGTTCGTTGGTAATTCGACACTGTTATGACGTCGCGCTCGCTCGGCCCCGACATATTGAGTGCTCTATTTTTGAAAAAATTACCTACGCCATTTTTACTTCTCAAAAATCAATTTGGGGTGGCCAGAGATGATTTTGCTAATAAACCTTTTTTTTTATCAGGCATATGAGCTTACGTTTGGCTTCAGACGTGGAAGCCTAAGATGTTCCGACATATTAGGTTTTCTATTTTTGAAATAATATTACCTACGCCATTTTTACATCTCAAAAATCAATTTGGGGTGGCCAGAGATAATTTTGCTAATAAACCTTTTTAGGGTTCCGTAGCCAAATGGGAACTCTTATAGATTCGTCATTTCTGTCCGTCCGTCCGTCCGCGGGTAATCTCAGAGACGGATGATACTACAGAGCTGTTATTAAGCTCTTGGCCGTTTTTTTTTTATTAAATTAGCATACGTTTGCCCAGAAAATGCCTATTCACTCTAGCCTTGAAAGTAACCAAATTGTAATAGTCCTACCTGAACCTACTTGAAGAACAAAGATCTATATATAAAACAAAGTCCCCACCGTCTCTTCTGTCTCTCTCAACGCGATGAACACAAAACTACTGAACACATTTTCAAGCGGCTTTCACCAAATTACGGAGTATTTCATGGGGAAGGTTTTATATATAATACATCAATTTGGACCCGGTAGGTGGCGCTGGTGGGCAGAACGAAGTCTGCCGGGTCCGCTAGTTTAATATAGGTATATTATTACTACATATTTGACCCGTGCAACTTCGTAAGCGTCACTTGCCCGTTTGTGCAACATGTTTTATTGATGATCCGCTCCTATTGGTCGTAGAGTGATGATATATAGCCTATGCCTGCCTCGATAAATGGGCTATATACCTAACACTGAAATATATTTTATAATTGGACCAGTAGCTCTTGAGATTAGCGCGTTCAAGCATACAAAGGGGAATAGGGGAGGCTCGAGCTCCGAGCGTGGAGACGTATATTTTAATAATAATAAATTTCTTTATTTCATTAGGTACAAGTTACATGAGCTGATGATGATGATTATGACATGTATGGAAGGAAGGTAGATATTTATTAGAAAAACTAATACAATAAAATCAAATGTAATTTTACAATATCAAAAACACAATGTTTCAAATGCCGACGGTAAAGTTTCAGGTGCCGAAAAAACTTGAGCGAATGAGGACTAAGTCTTCTTAAATCTTTAAAACTACGCAACGGATTTTGATGGGGTTTTTTAATAGATAGAGTGGTTCAAGAGGACTACAATATATGCATAATATGATAGAGAAACACTGACAATTTTGGAGATTTCTAATGTGATGAATAAGCATTGCACCCGTGCGTAGCCGGGGCGCTAGTAAAAAGTAAACTTATACCTACCTAAATAAAATTATAGATAGGTATTAAAACGATAACACTCAAATATTCATAGTATGTAAACCTTATAATAATTAATAGGTACCTACACTTGCTGTTGCTTTAAGTACCTTTAAAATAAATAAATATCAATTTCCAAGCTATTTCCCTACAACTTAGACAAAGTTTAATCTAACACGTCACGTACTATAAATCTTATTTAGCTTTTTAACTTAGCAAATTTCCGAACCGAGCATTAGAATCGATGTTTCATAAGTGCCTGTGAAGGCCTATTTGAATTAATAAATTTATTTCATTTCAATATGAAAGTTTATTTATTTATTATGTAATAATAGTAGTAGTAGTAGTATTTAGTTATTTATGTAGACAAATTTTTGAAAGTACAAAAACGAAACAGGTACAAAGGAACTGCTTATTTCTTAAGAAATTTCTTCCAGATTAATGATTTTTTTTATTAGGAACACAAAACGGCAAGTAACTAAATAATTTTATTCATTTTAACTTATCCCATAAATAATATAAATAAACTAAAAATAATAAAGACAGGTATTTAAAAACATTTACCTTACAGGAATCCAGTTAGATTTGCGAAAGTCCTCAAACAAACGACGTTAGTTTTACGATACATTTTCACCAGACAATGTGTACACTAGAAACTATTGTTCTTATATTACACTACACTGAACATATTTCTCGCTTTTAAGTACATATATTAAATAAATAAAAACTTTTTATATGTCATCTCACTCAACACAAAGTCATTCTTATGTAGGTATAAAACCTTCACGCATAAACTCAACACACGCATTTTAAAAATGGATCACAATGTTTTTTTTATTCCACACTATTCATAATGTTACCATAAACAATAATTAATTAACTTTTTAAATTGGCTCGGCGTTATAGCGCCTCGATTGTCGCGCTTTGACTGACATGGTCGCGAGAGTCCGTCCCGTTCCCTCACATCCAGAGGGAGCTCGGAGGGTAGGGAGGGGATAATCCGGGACAGGGCTGTAGCTATAGTCGAATTTGAGGGCAACATTGGTTACTGGCAGGGCGGTAGTAAAAAAAATATCATAATAATTGATCTGCATCGAAGCAAGCTCCTAAATCAAACACCATGTGTGATACAATGAATGAATTGTATAGACAAACAATTAATCTCAGTTTTTGGTATTTTCAGCCCTCATTCGCACGAGAGTTTTTTTGACGTACGTTAAAAAAGAGTTCAAACACAGCAAATGCACATCCAAGTACCATAATCAGCTCTATTTCCAACGCCCAAAGTTGAAAACGCAACACCCCTCGATAAAAACCGGCCAAGAGCGTGTTAGGACACGCGCTGTATAGGGTTCCGCAGCTAGATTAAGAAAATTCAATACATTATTATACATTTACGATTTACTTAAACATAATTTTCTCTGAGATTACCTACCCACGGACGGACGGACGGACGGACATGGCGAAACTATAAGGGTTCGTAGTTGACGACGGAACCCTAAAGAAGCGTCGCGTTTTAAAAACGCTGTCGTGTGAAGGTATATCTACTTGGGAATGCATTTGTTGTATTTAAACTTTTTGAACGTAGGTCAAAAATACTCTGCGAATGAGGGTTTAAAGTAGGGCATTGTGATTTTAAGGTGGTAAGGTAAGTACTGCGAGACGATTGCGTGATAGGATTAATTTTAATTTTAGTTTATGTATATGTTTTTATTTAATTTTTTGTCTGTATAATGTACCTAATTAGTGTTACTGGCGAAAGCCGTTCTAATTACAAATAAATAAATAAATAAAGGTAGGGCATTGCCCCACAATGCCCCACAATGCCCCTTAACTACGGCCGTGTCCCGGAGCCGTGAGGTGCGATAACGTTGGAACCACGTCCCGTAAATTTTGACACGAATTTTGCAGGTCGTATAGATTTACCAAAATGGTCGTTAGTAAAGTGATGTATTTTTCGCGTTGATCGTAAATTTTTGGGGTCGACTGCCTTTTTGAGATAGGGTTTTTTTGTTTGACGTTTTTGCTAACGGCTGAGATAGGGTATTTAGCTTTATGTATCGAAATATAATAGGTGTAAGTATTTTATGGTTTTGCACTGCAATTGAGTGCCTACAGCTTGGCAAATAAGAGTCTGATGCGGTGACAGTTGGAACTAAAAATCGATGATTGTGGCAACATGCTTTACTTGTCAACTGCAAGTACATCATAGATAATACAGTACATTCTGTGTCAACAGTGCGTGTATTGTAGTTGTTTTTCGTAAATTTCCCTAAATTATCAGCTTACGTTGCATAATTTACTATTCAAAATGAATAAAAATATTCGCAGTAGTGGCAGAACAGTGATTTACCACGTCCTTACGCGGTTTTTGACCGAATCTCAAGCAGGATAAGTTTTGTCCGATATCGACAATGTTTACCAAAGAACTGCTGATATGACAGGTATTTATGTACCTTAAATAAGTCATTGTACCTTAAAATAAGGTTTTATTAATGTTTTCCATGCGTAGTTTTGTTGATTCGCAGATTAAAGTAAGTTTTAGTGTTGTTTATAGAAATTTAAAGTTGAGGTTATGTTTTGTAGTTTGAAAAGTCTCGTATACTCTAACCTCCATTATTGATACTTGATAATAATGAGTCGGAAACTAATAATAAGAAACATTTTTGTTTTAGGAACAACTGTCAACACAGTAAGAAAAATTGTTAAAGTAGGTGAAACAAATGTCATCTCAGTGATTTTTCAGAATATTCTAGTGATTCTGAAGTGGCAGGAATCTCGAGCCTAAATGTGGACTTTTCTGGGATCAAGTACTTAGATGAAAGTGTTTTTGAATAGTTTGCATTGTAATAAAATATTGCTTTTAAAAAAAGTGTTTTTTTCTTGACCTCGTACCCAAATTATCATCATGTCATGTCTGTGGGAGGTATCCACCACCGCCCACTATTAACATTGTAAATACTGGACATTTAAGCCTTCCGAGGGACTGAACCACTCGGGATTGGAATCATATCCCAAAAATAACAAGTATCAAAAAGTGTTCAGTCGTAGTATCCGGGGTTGCCACAGGTGCGATAGGAGCGACCTCATTTATTCCACACTCTTTTTTGCCAAGCTGTACCTTAATTAATAAAAAATCATAATTATGTGACAGAAACTATCACGGTTCGTTCTAGATGTTTTGTTTAGAGTAGGTAGGTATACCTATATTAGGTATCAATTTTATGCACAGACCCTACCTATAAATTGCACTATACTAATAAATAATCAGTTTTGTATGACTATTACCTATTAAAATAAATAGGTAGGTACCAATATAGGCATAGAGTTTTCTCTGATAAACAACCTCATTGCTAAAACATTCATAATAAATTTAAATATCGAAAATCATTTAGCCCAATGTCGTAATACAGAATAAAATAACCATTACCGTACAACCGGCCGTAAACAAACAAGAGAGCGGCGCGGGAAACGAGTTTAAAAAAAAAACAACGTCATTTGCATTTGACATTTGGCTCTTCCCGCCTCCGAGTGAACGGCGGCCGCTGATTGGACGAACAACGACCAATAGATTCCAAGGTGATCTCATAATCCGACAGTCCGGTGAATTCTTTTTTTTAAATAAATTCATTACATCGCGAAGACAATGAGGCTTTTGAGTGTGGTCAACCATAGATTTATTGCTTTTTTAATATAGACTTTTTGTTTGACATTTTTGCTACATCTATACTAATAAATGTCGTGGGAGATTTTTCACACACGGCCAATCTGATTTCAAACTAAGCAGAGCTACTTTTAAATACATACTTAAATAGATACTTACATCCAGACACCGAACAAACAGACATATTGCATATAAATTATAAATGTTTGTCCTGGGTGGGATTCTAACCCACGTCCGATAAAAGCTTTAAAAGTCAGGGTCAAGCCAAGCGGCTTGTCAATACCTACTCATAGTCATAAATAAATTAAAAACATACACAATATCTATAGGTAACCAAATTAAAACGGGGACTTAGTTGAACAATAATTGTTCGGCGCAGAGCAGAACATCGTTAGCACCTCGCGCGCCATTTTGCGACAAATTGGACTAATTTGTTCCCCTCTCATTGCTTGTTCTATTCAGTACGTTAAAAATATACTAGATCTATGACGTTTCGACGCCATATATACTCTGTCTCTTTTCTTCATTACTGTATAAAGTGAGAAGTCCGATGTCCCGAGTGTGCGTTATAAAGACAATACATCGATAACGTTTCAACGCCAGATCTATGCTCTATCTCTTTCTTTCACTACAGTATGAAGTGAGAAGTCCGATGTCCCGAGTCCGTGATGAGCAATAATGAATTGGTACTCCTTTTTTTGAGTTACTAAGTTTTAAGGGTCATTGACATTAGTTGATTTGTTTAAAATTTGGACGGTGATTTTTGTAAAGGAACTTATTTTTAAAAGCATTTATCGTCTACACTAATATTATATTGAGGAAAAAATTGTGTTTTTGTGTGTGTATGTTTGTAATGAATAAACTCAAAAACTACTGTGCCGATTACAAAAATTCTTTTACCATTGGAAAGCTTGATTATCAGGGAGTAACATAGGGTATATTTTATTTCCGTATTCTTACGGGAACGGGAACTACGCGGGTTCCGAGTTCGGAAGCTAGTAATATTAGACTATAAATAATATAAATAAAGCGAGCGTACCTAACTGGTTACCCTAGTAGGTACCTAAAGACCGTCTGTCTCCGGGCTGTAGGTGATGAAATAATAATTTCCTCTTGACAATATTATTAGTAGGTAAATACTTACATTACATTAGATACATTGATTTAATTCTATTCTAATAATAATAATTCGGTTTCATGAACTCAGTACTGTCTACTGGTCAAAAATTCCGAGTAAGATAGCCCATTTATCTATGAAGGTTACGTATAAGCTATATTTTATCCCTGTATGCCTACGGGAAAGGGTTCCCTTACAAGGGGCGGAAGCTAGTTTCAGAATCCAATCATAGATTGAAAAGTAAAACAATACCTCGACAAACTTCAAAAGTGAAGTTTCAAACAGATTTTCCGTACAATTAGTTCTTTATGATCAATAAGTCATACACACTCGACCTAACAAGAATTATTATAAAAGGGGACCAATTAAGGCGCACACCGCGCCCTCGTTAGCGCGACACGTGCGCGACTCTGCGTGAAATCGCGCGTGTGTTCACACCCTTATGTTTTGTTTTTTTTTTAGTTGCGAAAGAAAGTCTTTAACTGTAAGTTAGACGAAATATCTGGAATAAAGCAGATACTTATATTAATATTTGATTATATTAAACTGAAATGATGAGTAAGAATATAATATCCAGAGGGCTTACTCCCGACGCTTTCGAGAAACGAGTTCTAATCGAATAAATGTCATTTCATACATTTTTGATAGCGATTCTAGCGCACAATCGTGCGGTGACACTTTTTGGAACTAACTTCGATCAAGAATTTCGTTACAATCGAAACCGAATCGAAAAGTCCGTACTCCTGAGGGCTTACTCCCGAAAACGATTCGAATTTGATTTTGTTTTGATTTCAATTTGAACTCCTATTGGTTAATCCCGAACCAAAAAATTTCAATTTGAACTCCTATTGGTTAAAAAAAATTAAGATGGCCGCTAAGATTGACATGTATTCGATCGGTAACGGTATTTGACGTTTCAGAATTTTCTATTAAGTTGTGTGTGGTTCGTTTCTACAGAAATAAATAAATATTCAATTCCTTATTTTTTTCTAAAACGAAATCTTGTACATTAGATGTAATTTTTTAGATTAGATAAATTTATCCTAGATGTGATAACTCGATCCTGAAAAAGTACCTTTTTACTGATCGTGTATTTTGACGTTTAAAGTCGTCCCCGCCATTCGATTCACAAATGTCTTTTAATGGCAGGAGTACGGACTTTTCGATTCGGTTTCGATTGTAACGAAATTCTTGATCGAAGTTAGTTCCAAAAAGTGTCACCGCACGATTGTGCGCTAGAATCGCTATCAAAAATGTATGAAATGACATTTATTCGATTCGAACTCGTTTCTCGAAAGCGTCGGGAGTAAGCCCTCTGCCATTAAAAGACATTTGTGAATCGAATGGCGGGAACGACTTTAAACGTCAAAATACACGATCAGTAAAAAGGTACTTTTTCAGGATCGAGTTATCACATCGAGGATAAATTTATCTAATCTAAAAAATTACATCTCGTTACAGATTTCGTTTTAGAAAAAATAAGGAATTGAATATTTATTTATTTCTGTAGAAACGAACCACACACAACTTAATAGAAAATTCTGAAACGTCAAATACCGTTACCGATCGAATACATGTCAATCTTAGCGGCCATCTTAATTTTTTTTAACCAATAGGAGTTCAAATTGAAATTTTTTGGTTCGGGATTAACCAATAGGAGTTCAAATTGAAATCAAAACAAAATCAAATTCGAATCGTTTTCGGGAGTAAGCCCTCAGAATTAAAACATGTTTTGGCACCCAACGTGGGCTTTTGTTATGCGATTTGAATAGCTGTTAATTATTATTAGAAATACATATATAAAATGTGTACTGAAATCTATAGACTGAAAAAAGAGAAACAAGCACGCCAACTTATTTAAAGTTATAAGTTTACCTATTTGTTCAATTCAAGCCTTGAATTTTTAATCCATTGCAGGTATATAGACATTTAAAAGGAAACTTTAAATAATATGTAACCAATAAATTAAAACGTGGGAAATCTCGTTTTAAGAAAAGAAAGACTACTTCCGTTCTAAAAATGACAAATAATATAATTATCTACTGGCTGCCTCCGCGCGGTTTCACCCACGTACCTAATCCCCGTTCTCGTACGAATAGGTACAGGGGTAAAATATAGCTTAAGTTACTCGTGGATAATGTAGCTTAGAAATAATTTTTAAAAACTATCCAGTAGTTTTTGAGCATATTCATTACAACCAAACAAAGTTTTCCTCTTTATAATATCAGTGCGAACGTCACTACGCCCGAGGTGGTCGGACGGATGCCGTCGCAGCAGTGGGTCGAGGAAGCTATCATTTCGATATAATACACGAAACAATATAGCGGCGTGTGGCGGCAATTATAATGTGCCCCTGCTGAGGTGCGGTGGGAAAATTTTGGATATTAATAATCAAGGGTTGTTTTTTAATTTACATATAACTAGTGGCTCCCGCGGTTTCAGGGGGTTTTAAATTTATCCGGGTTAAAGGGCTATGTGTTAATCCCGGTTATAAACTGAGTGACCAAATTTCCTCCAAATCCGTTCAATATGCGTGAAAGAGGAATAAACATCAAATTTTCGCGTTTATAAAATTAGTAGGATATAGCATGAGCATAAGAATTTATTAAAATGTATCCTATTTAATGAAATTTTAATGTACGAAGAATAATAAAAGACAATAAATCTATCTTTGCCTAATAAGTTAAACGATTTTGTAAACATTTAATGTGTCTCACCTTTTCTTCAATGATGAATTGAAACGAAAATCCTATCCTCCTAAAATAAGATAGTTTACGTATTACGAAAAATTTTAGCGCCATCTAGTAATGTATAGTATAAAACGTAAATAGTACGAATTATTTTAAATAGATGGCGCTTTATAAAAGTAGTGTCTATTCGACGCTAGATGGCGATACTTAATCTGAGTTAATAGTAACAATTATTTACAATAGATGGCGCTCTATGAAACTAGTATCTACTCAACGATAGATGGCAGTACTAAGTAGTTATTTTCTACTAGTCCAGAGATGGCGTTGCTAATGCTTAAAATTTAATTTATTAACTCCAATATAGATCTTACGTATGGAAACGAAAATAAGAAGAAATCCTGAGTACATAAATATACTGTATTCTATTTAGGTCTCGTTTTCATTAGTTGGGAGTTATTTAAATAATGAATTAAGACAACTTTGTAGTTGTGATTAACTTCCTATAGATGAATGAAAACTGCAAACTCGTTAACATAAATTTTATTCTTAGAAAATAATTTCTACTTAATAGTAAAACTTACAAGGTACTTAAGAATATAAAAATCCATTCAAAGTAACAATCTTTAGCTTAATTATGTTTGCAATTGCTTGATACCACAACAGTTCTTAAAATGAATTATTTATCAACCTGTCTATAGAACAAAGTTCCATCTGTCAAATCCCTACTTTAGAGAAGAGTGATTTGCACATATTTTACCATTCTTACCCTAACTTTTTCTTAATTGGTTTAGAGAATTGATACTTTTACCAAAGTATTAAAACATAACTATCCATTTATTAAATATAGGTACCTAATTGTAGACATAAACATACAATTACATTACATTTGGGTTCAAAGTCACATGGAACTTTGTTCTACGGATAGGTTGTTTTATAATAAATTAGAATGCCAGTTTTTTCATGAGCAAGTACATGTGTTGATCGACTTCAAACCCGTGGAGATTGTTGGCGTCACCCTGCAACCTCATGAGGAGGCCTCCGAAGGAAACATATGCGGCTAGACGGGAGGCGGGCTCCATCGCTGCTTCATCACCTTCAATCCTGAAATACAGACATTTAATTAAAGAATTTGAGATACAATCATAAGGATTTTATGTAAATTTTTTACCACAAGCTTTTAAGTTTATTTATGTATTTGCTTTAGGGTTATTATATTTATTTGATGATGGACTTTGGATCCTCAGAGCTGCGGGAAACTTATATGTGCTCGAGATATTTGTTCATGGGTATAAAAAGTATAAAATTGAATCTTGTGTATGACTGAAATATTAATGAGAGAAAATTATCTTCATTGTAAAAAACTAATATGAAGATTATTTCACTTGTAATATAAGTAAGTGTGAGAGTTTGTGTTCTTTCAATTAAAACCTTAACCTCAGACATCCATGATGAAAATATTACATTAATTTTCTTCCCCTTGCAATAGCCAATAACTATATTACATTACAAGTGGTTCCCCATGGTTTCAGGAAAAAATGTGTTATTGCAGAACATATTCTAACTCTCTGCCAAATTACATCGCGATCCTTTAGTCGTTCTGGCGTGAAAGACTAACAACTAACAAAGCTACATTCTCACAAATTTTCCCATTTATAATATTAGTAGGAATATAAGAAAATATAAATATACAAAATACCGCGAAATGTTAGAACAGTAAACAACTAGACTAACCTATAAACTTTTCCGGACATGACATATTCAAAGCTATCCGCGCGGTTTCCCTCAGTTTCTAGCGGGTTCCATTCTCCGCCATCAGGATACCCGTTCTCCCTGAGAGTTGTAGCCAACACTAATCTAAACTTATCGCCCAATTCCATAGGATAAATCCAAGAATTTATATCGAGTATTAAGTCCATCTTGAAGGATTCAGATTCGCAATGAAGCCGGCTCACACGATCAAACTTCTTGCCCTCTGGATCCATGTCTTTGACATTGAATATATCTTCAAATAGAATACCCGACATTGTAACGCTTAAAAATTCTAAATTCTATATAAAATCTTCACTAATTTCTCACTTCCCTCAAATTCACAACATGTTTGATTTATGATCTTCAAGTTTTTTTTTATGTTGACTTGACACATGGACGTAATATATTAACAGGACCGAGCACTGTGATCTGAAAAACGAGCCGAGCGAGATAGTTAGTACAGAGGCCGTGTGTCCCTTTCTAACAGGGTGACAATAAATTGTTTGCTATGTGAGACAAATTAAAGACTAAATATTTTTTTTTAACTTTCTGCCTCTTACAATTTTAAGACAAAGACCCTTAGCAATTTTTTTTTACTTCAACTGAATATCTTACACCTTTCTTGGTTTTATCTGTGTTCAATAGAGTATGGATGTTGTTAAACTTATTTTTTATATTTTGTTCCACCTCATCAAAATTTATACACTTTTTCTTGAATAGCAGTAAAAGCGAATTTACGTTTTTTAATCTTTCCTCGCGTCTATTTAGCCTTTGTGATAATACTTTTATCTTTCTCTTTAAAACATCTTCTATAAGATTTCCTTTACATTTGGTACGTTCCACACATTTCGAACGGGAAAAGTATATTTTAAATTATCGTTTGGTCTGTTTTCAAAAGCGGGACAACATTGGCCTTGCTGAGGACACCGGGACAGTCTGAAAGCGGAACTGTCCCGCCCAAGGCGGGACGTATGGTCACGTTAATAATACTCCTTGTTTCATTGATAAAATTTAGTTAAACTGACGTCATCACATGACGCTTTGAAGGGTTACCATTAGAAACAAAAAATAGGCTAAATAAAAATGTTATTATATATTTTTTTATAAGAATACTTCAAGCGAAATACATGCAATTACAATTCTTGACTTTGTGACTTCAAATTGTATAAAAATACATTAAAATTCAAATGTTTCAACATAGTTTTGTTTAGCCAAACTTATTGATCAACATAATTTTTTTAGAATGGCAAGATGGAAGAACGAGACACACGGCCTCCGTTGTGACTATCTCTCTCGGCTCGGATTTGCCTCTGTGTAAATCATCATAGAAAATATACTTTATCGATTTGACATATGGTTCATTTTCGAAAAATACAAATTTCAGAGTTATCAGTCCTGTTAGTATATTAGGTCCATGACTTGACATGATTGGTCTATGGTCTATTAGTAGTGGGGTGTGGTGTGTGTTCAGAAATATCGTAATTTTAAATATCGTTTATTTAGGACATCAAGGATTAGCGTAATTATTCAGAATTTTAAGTTATATTTATCATATTTATAATAAATAACTGTAGATATGATCTATTCATCACTTCATTGTTATGGAAGATGTAATTCCATTATTGTGTTTCTAATTAACTAAAGACAAGGTTTTTAATTTCCGAACATATTTAATTTTTGTTAGTTTGGCACTTTTGTAGTTTAGCGCTAGTTTTGTCACTACATTAACCATATCGATTTGAATTTACCGATATTAGTCAATCGATAATAAAAAATTGACTTTTGTCGGCAAACGCTAACAATAAACATAATTTTTTTATATTAAAATACAATATGATTGCCTTGTTTCAGTTACCTTCAAGTTTTAGTTTTACAACCACAATATATCCTTTAGGCTAGCTTGAGCGCGATATCAACAAAATTTTAGTAGGTCATCATTTTGTCTCTACTTACCACTATCTAATTATATATTATAACTATCATAAATAAAAGTCCATACTAAATAAAAAATCTCACCTTTATTAACTGAAATAAAAATTTGTAGGAAATGTGTAGGCAATGAATAATAACTTACACTAGTAAGGTATTTCATAATATTTTAAGGTATTAAAATATATACATAATACATAATAAGTTAATAAATAATGTACGGAGGAAAGTCTGAAGAGCGAGGGTTGGTATATATAAAATACGGACCAGATATTCAAGGCAACCCTATACTATCTTGATTCTTGTGTAAAACAAATAACTTCGTCTAATTTTGATTAAACTAGAATTTATGTCATCGGGATCATAAAATAAATTACCATCAAGCCATAGAAATTACTAATTAGATTTTTAGTTCGATTTTTTTTATCGATTCGACAAAAGCTGCACATCACTATATATAACCAAACAACTTCTGTTCTGTATCTCTCATTTTTTTTCGAGATAACCTAAAACCAAACACTGCACGTGTTGGTCTGGTTAGCGCGTGTTATTATCAAAAGTAACTCGCAGTGATATACATTACAAAAGAAAACTACATATAATTATCGTGATAAGCGTACAAACCTTTTTATTTGTATAAACGTTTGTTAGTTTACTAACAATGACCGAATTGTTGCAACCGGGCGCCGAAGTGCTTTCAGAGAAAAAGAAGAAGAAAAATAAGGATACAGTAACACTTGGTGCGTTTCAAAAACTCGGGGATTTCAAGATCGAGCCGTCAGAGAGCGTGGGCAAGTTAGATACAGCTTATTGGCCGTTATTATTGAAAAATTTCGACAGACTCAATGTGCGTACAAATCATTACACGCCTTTGCCTTTCGGTCATTCGCCTTTGAAGCGCCCTATCGGTGAATATGTTAAGACTGGCTTCATCAATGTGGACAAACCTAGTAACCCCAGTTCCCACGAAGTAGTCTCGTGGATAAAACGCATATTGAAAGCTGAAAAGACAGGCCACTCTGGTACCCTCGATCCTAAGGTCACTGGTTGTCTGATTGTGTGTATAGACCGTGCTACGAGACTCGTGAAGTCCCAACAGAATGCTGGTAAGGAGTATGTTGCAGTATTCAGCTTACATTCCGCTGTTGAAAGCATTAAAAACGTCACACAAGGCTTGGAGAAGCTTCGTGGGGCTCTCTTCCAGAGACCACCGTTGATTTCTGCCGTCAAACGTCAACTGAGAGTCCGTAGTGTGTACGATAGCAAGCTGTTAGATTATGACAAAGAACGTAACATTGGTGTGTTCTGGGTGAGCTGCGAAGCTGGCTCGTACATCCGTACTATGTGTGTCCATTTAGGTTTGATGCTTGGGGTTGGTGGTCAAATGATTGAGCTCCGACGAGTCCGGTCTGGTATACAGGGGGAACAGGAAGGCATGGTCACCATGCATGATATATTAGACGCCCAATGGGCCTATGAAAACCATAAAGATGAAACTTACTTGCGTCGGGTCATTAAACCTCTGGAAGGTCTACTTATTGCTCACAAAAGGATTTTCATCAAAGACAGTGCCGTCAACGCTGTCTGCTACGGTGCTAAAGTCTTACTACCCGGTATACTGAGATACGAAGATGGTATTGAGATTGATCAGGAAATCGTAATTGTTACAACTAAAGGTGAAGCCGTAGCTCTGGCTATTGCATTAATGACTACGTCCACAATGGCCTCATGTGATCACGGTGTCGCAGCTAAGCTCAAACGAGTTATCATGGAACGTGATACATACCCGAGAAAATGGGGCCTCGGTCCCAAAGCATCAAAGAAAAAGCAGTTGATTCAGCAAGGCAAGTTGGATAAGTTCGGCAAACCCAATGAAAATACTCCGAAAGAATGGTTAAACAGTTACGTAGACTATAAGAAGACGGATGGAGCTAACGGTGACGCTCAGGAAAGTCAGGATGGTGAAGAAGGTGGTAGGAAGAGAACAGCTAGTACAGCTAATGCTGAGAATCCTAATGACTCCGTTGAATTGAGGGCGGAGAAGAAAAAGAAGAAGAAGAAGCGTGATAGTGAAGCACCGTGAGTATTCTTCATATGTTTTTCTAAGTTTATGGTCAGAATATACAACTTAATGTAGTACAAACTTAACAGACATTAATATAATAGCCCCCATTCCGTCATATTCAACTAAACATAACCTAAAATGACTTCTCTTTTTTACTTAATGTTGAAAAAAGATAGAGTAAGGAGGTTTCTAGGGAATGTGGTTTATTATTTATTTAATATTATCTAAATATACCTTCTTTTAACAAAGGCTGAATAGCACTGAACCTTAACTCAATGTTTAAAAAAGTCATAAAAGTTTATGGACTTTTTATTTTTTTTATCTAAAAAGTAAATTGGTGTGATAAAGAAATGTAAACACCTACATTTTGACCCTATGTACATTTTGTATATAAATATTTTGTAGATTAATTAAATAATACCTTATTTCTTACAATAAATCATATATTTTCCAATATTTCTCTTGCAAAACTAAAATCTGATAAAATATTGTTATTATCGTCATTTTCTTAAATCAATAAAAAAATCAAATCTTTGCTTACTTGATACTAAATGTACATAGGGTCATAAAAAAAATAAAAAATACAGGTTAGCCAACATAACTTCATTTGTGTTTTTTTTTTCAGTGCTGAGGAAGGCGATGCGACTATGGAGGCGGAGACAACAACAGAAGGCGACGTGTCAGTTCGCAAAGAGAAAAAGAAAAAAAAGAAGAAGGACAAGGAGCAGGAGCGAGAGGAAGAATAAAAACTTAAATGTTGAATATTGTTTTTAAAAGCATTAATAGTCATATAAGTGATACCCTATGTCATGTTCTCGAGTGCAACTTTGTCTATGTTTTTAGTGTAAGTAAAGCTTGCCTACATTACCTATGTTTAGTTTGACAGAAAAAAAAATACTTTTTATTTTTTATAAATCAAATTAGCAATGAGTTTTTTTTGTAACAAGCCATGTAGACAAGGTAGCTATATTGTTTTCAAAATAGGTCATAGAAATACTGTCAAAATAGCAAAGCTAGAGGTCTGAAATAAACATACAAATAAAAAAAAAACTGTAACTCTGGGAGCCATAAAGAAGGTTATTTAAATTAACAACATTTTTAGAAGTTGTTATTTCTAGTTTAAAAAAAACTTAATAAATAATTTTCTTAATGGATTCTTATGTCAATTTTTATATACGGGTGTACACATTCTGTAACATTTTCATTAAAATCATTATCTTTTATGATTCAAGTATGATCCAGTGAGAGCCTGAATGTTTTTGCAACATTACATGTGTAATGTAAATGTATAGAGATAAATAGTTCCTAAGTTTTTAAAATGTTGATAATTATGCATCTATGTCGATGAAAATAAGTTGTATCAACATTAAAATTTTTATGACATTGAATGTGACTTTTAATGAAATGTAGTTATTTTAAAAACCTTGCAATCCCACGCCAGTAATATATTAAAAATATATGATTATTTTTTGTTTTGCATACTAAATCAATAATTTTATATAAATATAAAGCATGAAGTTTTGTCTTGATTGAACAGTAAGTATTGTAAGTTGGGTGCTAATGATTTAAATTTTGAAAGTTCTAATAAAACTTGACTAGGGTGATAAAGATACATAGTAAACAAATGTAAGTATATTCCAAGTGTATCGTTTATTTCCGAAATACATAAAATGAGAAATATGAGACTACGGTCACCGTAATCTCACTTTAATGTAACAGCGCCATCTATTATTTTATTTGTAGTATAGCTATACTATATTCATAGTAGATATTTTTTACGAATACATTTTATAAATAATGCCGGTTTTGATTTGATAATCTATACTAATATTATAAAGAGGAAAGATTTTTTTGTTTGTTTGTTTGTAATGAATAGGCTCCGAAACTACTGGACCGATTTCAAAAATTCTTTCACCTTTGGAAAGCTACATTATGCCCGAGTAACATAGGCTATATTTTATCCCTGTATTCCCACGGGAACAGGAACTACGCGGGTAAAACCGCGGGGAGACAGCTAGTAATACATAAATTTAAAGTATTAATCTCACACATTACAATGTGAGGTTAAATAAGAATCACTAAAATCTTCAAATGGCAACATCTTTTGGGCCGCTTTCCGAATTACGATTAAATCGATTTGAGCGCCCAAAAACCCGTTCCATATTAGCTTGAGCGCGATAACGATATCTCCTATGTCGTCATAGATGACGTCATGACATGCGCCATCTTGCGCTCACGCCGACCCAGCTCTAAATTAAAATCACCGTGAGCGCTGTCAAAAATGACAAGTGGTTGTTTGTGCTGTTTTGATTTGAGTCGCATCTTATTTCATTTTGTGCTCAAGTATTCTGATTCAGTGATTGCTGCTCTGGGTGAAATTACTACAGTATCAAAGGAAAACAATAAATACTACGAAATATTCGAATCATGAGTATTCAAGTTACTATAGCCGACGGCCCTAACGAGCGACCAATTTCTCTTATGCTCACGTTAGAGCAATGCGAGAGGGCTCAGAGAGGTAAGTGGCATAAGGGCTGAGATTTCCATCCTTTGAGCAGTCGTTAGAACTGCATTCTTAATGCAAAAATGCTTTCAGAAAATCATTAAATGTTTACTGAACTGGTACTTGCTGTTTACAGATACTGAATATGTACAGCAGTTGCTGCATAACTTTGATGCAGAATGAACAAACAGAACAACATGGTAATTATTGAGATATTTTATATCTGGTTATGTGTAGATACTTTAAGCTTAGTAGCCTGTAGTGTTTTCTTAACATATCATGTTAACTATACAGTGACCAAATAAACTGAGGTTAGTCGTTGTAGTATTACAATATTCAAATCTTCAACAGAACTGTTTGTATAAAAGTGTTTGATTGTTTGATCATATAGTAGTATCTTAGCAGTAAGTTTTTTAGGTACTTGTAGAACTTGCTGAATTCAAAGTAATTATTTTAGCATTTTCTTTAGTAGGTATATTACAAATATGCTGTTTTATTCCAGGGTATGTTTATCTATGTGCTAAGTTTGAAAGTTTAAACAACAAACAAATCATGCTTGATGTTATTTATTTTTCAGCAAATGAATGAGTTATTTGACTCCACTGGATGGGCTAATCCTGTAGCGCTGGCTTCAGAGCTAGGACCCGCACCACACCAGATGAAGAAAATATTAGTCCACGAGCTGAATCAAAGAAATAAAATTTTGATTGCATATTAGAAGATTTTTAGAAAAGAAATGAATAAGTATAGGGAAGAAAGAACAAAAGTAAAACATGAAAATTTGAATAAATATATGCTAATGAAAGAGCGGCAGCATAGAGAAAATATGGAAATTTTGCAGAAATTGACATAAGGAACTATAAAAAACACATTCAATTATTATTGTTGTTAATACAACAACTGCTTAATTCCCATCATTTTTCTATACAGACCTGCTCTTCCATTAGCATTATATTGATTAAAAATGTTCCCGTTTTCTATATGCTAATATAATAATATATTTTTTAATAATAAGGAAGAGAATATGACCTGTGCAAGTGTTGCACATTCTCGCATCCAGTTATATTATGTATAATTTAAGTTTTAAATCAATATAATACTAACTTATGTGTATGTTATAGGATGTTAAAACTACAAAATATACAATAATTAAATAAATATTTATTCATTTATATTACACTGTCCTTATTATTTAATTATTGGTAAATGTTTATAGCTTCTGCATTCCTCCTCTCCCGTCTAAGCCGTCGTTAATAAGGCACCCTCTTCGCAACACCCGTAAATGCTCTTCAATAGGTACCATATCTTTCTGCAGTATACAATTATTATGCAGTACTGCTAAATCTAGTATGTATTCAGGTATTTTATTAAGTGCCAAGGCGTTGCCGTTGATCTTCCATTTTCAAATAATATCTTTATAATAGTATTCGCTGTATTAGTTATAAAAGAAAGGTAATTACTTAAGACTTGACCGGTGCAAGGTGCAAGTAATTTTGTTTTGACGTTTGACGTTGAGGTTGTGAGCCGTGTGAGCGCGATCACAAGCGTTCCTAATTGTTGACGGCTCTAAGCTGTCATAGTCGTGATATCTAAATCGGTACGCCAATTATCCATGTTAGCGCTTTGAGCGATGACGTTGTAATTCGGAAAGCGGCCTTGGTATGTCCGTCAGTCAGATTGTCAATTTGTCAGTCTGGGATTTTTGCTGCGAGCTGAGTTTGTTTTTGTTTATTTTGTGTCTTCATGATTACGAGAATATTAAGATTATTGTTATATAAATAAAAACAATGTCTATGAACAATGCGTGTGATAGTGACCTGTATACATTTGAATATTTTCAACAAGACAACGTATGCCGACTGTGTTTTCAACGAAATGCTAACAGAGAAATCGTTGATTCGCCATATAACACCCAATATAACAGTACCCTAGTGGAAATAATAAAGGAATGCTTAGAAATAGATGTACTTGAAACGAGCCACCCAACAAAGGCTTGCTCAAACTGTTGCAAAGAAATAGAACAATTTTATAACTTCAAAAATATTTGTATTGAAAACGACAGGAAATTACGCGAGGTACTGAAAAGAGGTGCCGAAGAAAGGGAATTTAAAATAAAAGTTGAAATTGATGACTTTAATAACTTTGAATGTTCCCAAACGGAAGATTTCGTCGATTTAGAGCAAGAGGCAGATAAACTAATGCCAAATGTGAAGAGTAAAAGGAAAAAAAAAGTTTGTGTGAAAAAAAATTATACGCATAAACGGTCGCCAACTTACTGCAATATATGCTGTTTAGATTTAGAAACTAAAGATAAATTTTCCGCACACAACACAGAGTTTCATGGTGTAGAAAATGACAGTTCAATATTCAAATGTTTTGGCTGTGAAAAAAGGTTTAAAAGTAGGAAAAATAGAATAGGTCATGAACTCAATTTTTGTAAAGGACTCAAAGACGGTTATAAATGTTCGATTTGCGGTAGATATTTACCAAATCGTGGTACATATGAGGCACATATGAAAAATCATAGGCAGAATACTAAAATGGAGCTTGCTATAGATTTATTTAAATGTAAAAAATGTCTGGAGCAATTTAGTACGAAAGAGTGTTTAAGAAAGCATGTAAATGACCAGTGTATAGACAAAAAGGATTATGTTTGTGATGTAAGTTTTCTCATGAAGTAATTTAAATAGATAATCTTATACATAAAATTCTTGTGTCACAATGCTAGTTACCATACTCCTCCGAAATGCCTTGACCGATTTTATATGCATATTCAGTAGGTCTGAGAATCGGCTACTATCTATTTTTGATACCCCTGTGATCACGGGAACGGGAACTACGCGGGTGAAACCGCAGGCGCGGCAGCTAGTTATGTATAAATATGTTAAAAAGTAGCCTAAAATTGCCTATCGACTTTCAAAAAAGACTGGGAATATTTCATACCCGTTTTTCTATATTTCATTACTAGCCGACCTGGAAGACTTTGTTCTGCCCACCAGCACCACCTACAGTATCCAAATTGATGTATTATACATTAAAATTAAAACCTTCCCCATAAAATACTCCGTTATTTGGTAAAAAGTGCATAAAATCTTTTCAGTAGTTTTTGTGCTTATCGGGTTCAGACAGACACTCAGAGGCTGCGGAGACTTTGTTTTATATATATAGAAGGTATATCCTTTCATAGTTTTGAAGGAAAACTTTGTAAGCAAACCAGAATGCCTGACATGCAATTCATGCAGGTTTCCCAACAGATATCTCCTTTACCAAAAGACTTTATGAAACAGTACTAATATACAATGTAATGTTTTCAGACTTGCGGCAGAATATTCAATCGTCGGGATTACCTTTACAAGCATATGTTGATGCATTCGGGAACCAAACAGTATAACTGTCCCCACTGTGACTTCAAAGCTACACAGAAATCTACACTCACTATTCATATTAGGTATGGAAATTAATTTGTACTAACATTATAAGCCGTGGTAGCTTAGTTGGGAATGTACGGACTCACGATCATGAGGGTGCTGGTTCCTGTGCAAATCCCTGTGCTATCTAACCCTGAAATAATTTTTCAAATTGGACCAGTATTTCCTAAGATTAACGCATTCAAGCAAAAAAATACGGATACCAGTTTTCTGGTTACCATATCACAAGCTCTGTTTAGTTTGGAATCCGATTGGGCGTGTGTGAAAAATGTCCCAGGATATTAATAAATATAAATAAATATCCTGTGCATATAGATATAAATAGCAGAGCTTGTGTTATGGTAACCAGATAGCTGATATAATACATATACTATACATAAATACATACTTATAAAGATAATTACATTCAGACACAGAACAAACAGACATTATGCATGCATACAAATGTTTGTCCTGTGTGGGATTCGTGACCTACGACGGGCGGCTTGAGAGTCAGTGTCACTAACCACAAAGCCAGTAAATAAATAAATATCCTGGGTCATTTTTCACACACGGCCAATCTGATTCCTAAGTAAGCTTCAAATGAAACTTGTGTTATGGTAACCAGATAGCTGATATACTACATTATATCCAGACAGTAATATTTATTTACCTGTAATCATTATGTTTTAGAAGGCATACGGGTGAAAGGCCCTACATCTGCGACTTGTGTCCCCAGCGATGCACTTCCAGTAGTAACCTGCGGGCCCACCGCCGTCGACATCTAGGCGTTAAAATGTTTGAGGTATGTCCAAAAATGTATCTAATATATAAAATTCTCGTGTCACGGTGTTTGTGATTAAACTCCTCCGATACGGCTTTACCGATTCTTATAAATTTTGTGTGCATATTGGGTAGCTCTGAGAATCGGCTACTATCTATTTTTGATACCCCTGCGGTCACGGAACGGGAACTACGCGAGTGAAACCGCGGGACGGCAGCTAGTATAACATAAAAAATTATATAATATGTAGTTAGGTAGATTTTTATAAGGCCTATAATCTAACTTACCTATGAAATATATATTTAAAATTTTGAAAAAACAATTAAATCTAATATGGAGGACATTTGACTGGCTTGAGGTTAGAGACCCTTGCATTTCGAGGATTATTTATGACTTTGATTAGAAAAATGAAAATACAGGTGTCTGGTAAGGTTAATACGTAACTCTGCTTAATATTCAATCAGATTGACCGTGTGCGAAATGTCCTAAGATAACTGATAATAGTTTTTTTGCGAAAAATTCGTTTAAAATGTGTAAATTTTTCTTTTTTTATACAAATAATGCTAATAAAACCTTAAAAATATATGCATGAGTGTATTTTCTTGATGTATGTATTGAAAATGATTGTCTTATCGAGGTTATATTGAAATTCCAGTGTAAAATCTGCAGTAAAAAGTTTGGATACAAAATAAGTTTGGAAGAACACATATCGGCAACTCACGAGCGATCGGAGTCACATGTGTGCACCGAATGTGGCGCCACCTACGCACAATTGAGAGGTTTAACCCGCCATCTAGCGGCGAAACATGGAAAGAAAAGAACTAAGAAGCTAGTAGAACCGTCAACGTGTTTGACTCAGCAGAACATAGATGGCGCTAAAATTGAATTAATTAAAGATGTAGGAAATTTTGAGTTGAAAAAAGGCGATAATGTAGTGTTAATCAAAGGGCAGGATGTTGATGTGTATATGGTTTAAAATTGTATGTAAATGATAATACAGCATTTATTAAAAATAGTTGTTTTATTTTGTTGTTTTACTACTCGCCGCTAGATGGCGTTACCTGTACGATGACGAGGTCCCGTATATCGATACATTCATTTGCAAGCCTAATAACTCCCATTTCAAGAAAATTTCATTTTGATACCAGCAGAAACTAATAATATGTAAAAAAAAGTGGAGTTAGGTTTGTAAATTAAGGTATCGATATGTATCTTATGAAACTTTACTACATTGACATTGGTAATATTTTATTCCTTTAGGTTCCAATAGTAATAAAAAAGACCACACTATTTACACAATATCTTTATTCATTCATAAATTGCAATAGATTAAACAAAAAAATAAAAATTCTCTATTTAATATTAAAAATTCTCGGACGTCACTAAACATGCATACACATTATCTACAATATTAATTAGGTACATCTCTAAATGTGTCACTACATAGGATTCAAAATGGAGGCTTAGGACAATTTTTTTTGCAAACCATTTTTTTTTCTCATTTGGACTTTATTTCAAGGACAATTTTTTTACTACAATAATGAAGATCTACAGAGTCAAATATTAGTGTACATCTAATTTTATACTATACAATAAAGTATTATTACACAACCAAATTACTCTGATATTTACGACCTTACAATTAGGTCTATAATTAGGTATTCCTTAATTTAATAGTATTATATTCAGATGCTTGAGTATTTACTTTAAATAACTTGTGTAGGTAATGAATATTATTGGTTTCTATACAAATCACTAATAAATCAATTTTAAACTTTTACACACACGGCCAATCTGATTCAAAACTAAGCAGAGCTTGTGGCATGGTAACCAGACAGCTGATACCTATCGTCCCTTAGCTTACAACACCGCATAAGTAATTTTTACTAACTTTTCAGGAGACGAAAAAAACTGTGTTTATTTTAAAAGGCCAACCGACTTGCGCGCTGTTACTACTTTTTGAATTAAAACCTCTTATTGACTGAAATCTATATCATGTGAGCGCAGGTTCGACGCGCAATGAGCAGCTCTATCCGACGGCATTAAAATGTAGAAACTGCCAATTATCGACTTGAGCGGTGTTGTATCGCTATACTACTTTTTAAATACATACTTATAGAGATATCATCTTTAAGCATGTATGTTTGTTGGAATGGAAGGAACGGTAGCTTAATATTATATTGCAAGCTTTCGTATATTTTTCAAACTTGATTATTTTAATTTTATTATGAATTTCATCTATTATTAAATCAGTAATGTATTTATTATTACTGGGGCATTACCATCGACTCTTCTATCGACCTATCTTTGTCTGAACTAAATCGTTTAGATATTTAGATAGGTAGGTATGTCAAAAAACGGTAGAGAGTATGTTATTTTCTTTTGCTAAAAACAGTTGAATTTTGTGAAGTTGATTTTTACTAGTTTATTTAAAGTAAACACTCACTTTTTAAATATACCTACTACATGATTTATTGCTCTCCGTACACTACAATCTAAAAGTTTTATTAAGTTATTTTAATCTACTCTGTATTCTATGGAAAAAAACAATATCGTAACATATTCACAAAAATACTTATTTCCTAATTAAATTTATTACATAAATATTGTCAAAGAGAGGAACTTCGCTCGAGTTTACTTATATACTAAATATTTACTTACATACTTGGCCGTAGATTTTTAATGGTTATTAAAGTTGACCAGACATAAGAAGTCCGTTTTGACAGCACTTACATATCCATATGGCAGAAAGGGACAAATATATCGCGATAAAAAGAGATAGCTAACATCAAAACGGGACTCTTAGATCTTGACAACTTTAACAAAGAGGTTTGTAAACAGCAAACAGAAATAACTGAAATTCGAACCTAATCATTCTATTGTAAGATATAAAAAGAAACAGTAAATAAAATTAACTTAAAAATCTGAGATTTACATTCTCTTTGCTTTATTTTGATGAGTTCAGAAAAAAAATGGCTTTACGGTCACGTGACAGTGGCAAGAACTATTAGATTTGTCTATACTAATATTATAAAGAGGAAAGATTTGTTTGTTTGTTTGTTTGTAGTGAATAGGCTCCGAAACTACTGGACCGATTTCAAAAATTCTTTCACCTTTGGTAAGCTACATTATCCCCGAGTAACATAGGCTATATTTTATCCCTGTATTCTCACGGGAACGGGAACTAGGGTAAAACCGCGCGGAGGCAGCTAGTATTAAAAAAAAGAAAAGAGCGGAACAAACTAATTGACAGCTAGCGAATCTTGGAATATAGTTTTTTTTATTTGTTATAGCAATGTTGCACGCCTTACTAACCTTAAACAGAATTAAGACTGATTTGGACGATTAAAATCTAAGTATTTTCTCAACAAAAATAAGTACTTCAACCTACATTATCTACAGTATCATTAATTTATGGTAAACTCTTTATTATTATAAAATAAATACCACTTAGATAAACAATAAAATAAATTTGTTGCTAGATAAAAATAATAGGACGTATACAAAATCTATGGATTGAATCATTTGTATTATTAAAATAATGCTGGAAGTGAGACTTTAACGTACGTTAGATTACTATTTAATTAATTATTATAATGAAATAGTAATTGAAAATAATTTTATAAATCACAGAACAACAGAATAATTAGTAAGTATCATTTAATATAATGGCATTTCATAGCATAAGTATCAATTCTTTAATCAAATATTCTTGTCAATATATCGATTACAGTTTTTTCATAATTCGATTTACTTTATTTTCATAATCGAATTTATACGACTTTAAATTGATTGTGTTGCAAATTGTCTTTAAAAAAAGAAACGCAATTTAACTACTCTACGTAAACGAATAAATTACAATTCAAGGTATAGATAGAGCTTTTAAAAAGAAATGAATTTCGAATCGATACTTTATCGATTCCAATTAAATAAATCGAAACACTATTCAGCCACATCTGTCATATATAGTTTTAATTTTCAATACGGTAGATTGTCTCTCATGAAGGCTTGTCTCTTGTAGTCCTTCTGTAAGCACTTCCCCCACCAAGACCTCTGTGTGCACATTTTAACTGGTTTTAAAATAAAACATTTGGTTTGTACGACGTTGAAGAATAGTTTTCCCACCATATTTGAGACGGACGTGTCGGCCAGTTTGAGGCATGCGCGGAATCTGGAAACGAAAATAGAAATATATTAGATTTTTTTTGTTTCTTTGTTTTTTTCGACTGGTGAGTTGTTCCTCTTATGATATTTACTTATTTTGGGTGTATAAGAATTACAAACAATTTAGTATTATTAATAAAATAACATTAGAATATACTTCTTTAAATTTCGAAGTTGGTTAATAACCTTTTTAGAGGTTTTTTAGATAGAAATTTGACAATCTGTTGGCTTTGTGGTTAATAACCCTTACTTTCAAGCTGCCAGTAGTTCGAATTCCACCCAGAACAAATATTTGTATGCATGAATATGTCTGTTTGTTCTGTGTCTGGATGTAATTATCTCTATAATGTATTTAAAAGTAATATGTAGTGTATCAGGTATCTGGTTACAGCACAAGCTCTGCTTAGTTTGGAATCAGATTGGCCGTGTGTGAAAAATGTCCCGGGATATTTTCTTTCTATGTCTGTGGCAAGTTGTTAGTGGCCAATGCAAGTATTTCCGCGGCATTAAAAAATCGACCTATCCGTAGAACAAAGTTCCATGTGACTTTGAACCCAAACCACTTTTATTGTATGTTTATGTCTACAATTAGGTACCAATATGTAATAAACGGATAGTAATGTTTTAATATGTTGGTAAAAGTATCAATTCTATAAACCGATTAAGAAAAGTTTGGGTAAAATATGTGCAAATCAAACATCAAATCACTCTTCTCTAAAGTAGGGATTTGGCAGAAAGAACTTTGTTCTACGGATAGGTCGAAATAGCCGCGCAAGCACACTAATAAAATAGGTAACCTTAATAAAACGAAATAGATAAATCTGAAATCTGTTGGAAATATAAAAGTGCCGTTAACACGACCTCCGTAAACCATACAATAACATTTAATTTCCATAGAGATTTGGTGCCAAAATATTACGTACCGTTATTTTTTCTTTCATTTGTGAAATTTAAAAGACTAGCTGCCTCCACGCGGTTTTACCCGCGTAGTTCCCGTTCCCGTGGGAATACAGGGATAAAATATACCCTATGTTACTCGGGGATAATGTAGCTTTCCAAAGGTGAAAGAATTTTTGAAATCGGTCCAGTAGTTTCGGAGCCTATTCATTACAAACAAACAAACAAACAAATCTTTCCTCTTTATAATATTAGTATAGATAAACGTCTTAAATGTGATATATATGAATATATATTTCAGTTTTGCAATGACGTAGTTAAAGGAAATATAAAGCATAAGTATCTACCCGAAAAAAAAATGTATAGAATTATAAATTTCCGCCCCGGGATAATAAAATTTTCCCGATATAAAAGTAGCCTTTAAGCTATCCAAGTACAATTTCTAATCTGCGTCAATTTTCATCTACATCCCTTCAGCTGTTGTTGAGTGAAAGAGTAATAAATAGCTCAAAATTTCGCATTTATAACACTAGTGGCTTCCGGCGGTTTCACCGGGGTACCTGGGGGACCTTCGACTTTTCCGGGATAAAAGGTTTCCTTCCCAATCTCTGCTGGATCGAAAATCATTTCAGTAGTGTAGGGGTGAAAGCGTAACAGACAGAGTTACATTCACATTTAAAATACTAGTGGCTTCACGCGGCTTCACCCGCTTTCCTGGGGGATCTTCAATTTTACCGGGATAAAAAGAAGCCTATGTCCTTTCTCAGGCTCTAGATTATCTGTGTACCAAATTTAATTTAAATCGGTTCAGTACTTTAATCGTGAAAGCGTAACAGACAGACAGAGTAACATTCGCATTTATAATATTATTATTAGATAGGTTTTATGTCAACAGATCTCTTCTATATTATATTTGGTTATAACTGACCGTTATTTTAATGGCGGCCCGGCGTGTCATCGTTCCCGCCATTTTATGACGTTCCACACATAAATTGACGGGAAAAGTGCACCGACTGACGTTTACGGTTTTACGTATAATATTAAGTTGTCTATAGCTATATTGTAGAGCTTTTGTTCTATGGTATATAAGTGTTTAAGTCTGTTAATTTTGGGTATAATTTTTGATTAATTTCAGCATTTTAAAATAACAGTAAAAAAATAGGTAAATTCGACAATAAGTACTTAATATGTAAAAAAAGAATATTGGAAATAATAAAATATAAGTAAATAACCTATTTGGTATATAATATTTTGAAAGAGCTTTTCAATATTCGAACGTCAAAGAAACCATAATTATTGTTATTTTAGTCTCAACTCAACAAATTTTAACCTAAGTACCATCATAAGAACGTAAAACGGGAAGAACGTAGTAAGGAAGTGAATCTGCCGAACAACGGACAAGCTGTTCCCGGCATAGATGGTTATATATTATAGGATGCACAGATAAGTACCACTTATGGTATAGGGTTGCCACTGTTAACATTCAAAATAAAATTTTCAAACTGCCCATGACATTGGCAAAGAAAGATATATGATGATTAATGAAACTTTGATAAACCATTTTTTTATGTTTTTGTTTTTTTTCAAGTGGCAGCCCCAGTTCATCCTGCACTAGACACCCGGCTATTGACTATAATGGCGTTTCGCGCCGTTTACTCCTATCGATCATTTTGTTTTACGCTTCTTTGTCTATTTAACTTGAGTTGGAGGTTTAGAGGTGTTTCTCTATTTGGACATGCAAAAAATATTCAAAAAATTCGTTATTAATGTTGTGACTGAGACAAGCGAGACTTGTGCTTTAGTTATATTATATGAAAAAACAACTATAATTTAGAAGAAGAAAAAGTAGTAGTAGCAATAGTATATATTGGTATCCGCCCAACGTATTTTATATATTTTTCTTAATCAGGGATAACAACAGCCTTAAACTAATGTGGTACATTACATAATTAATAATTATACTTATTTATAATTAAGAGGCCAGTTAAAGTTATCCACAAGCCTAATTTGCAAACCTACTAACTCCTCTGGAGCAAATTTTGCAGGAGAGACTTAAAACGTCATAATAAATTTAATTTAACACAATAAAGAAAATCAAGGCAAGTGACGCTAACGAAGTTGCGCGGGTCATCTAGTAGGTATGCTTATATTTTTAAATTATTAAACAATAAAAAATATAACTAAGCAAATACATATTTATGTAGGTATATTTCCACCATTTTTGTTTCATTTCCAAATTCAAACTAACTACCAAACATTATTACGCACACAACCATTTTCGAAACACATCGGCCAAAAGGCCTTAGCACCGAGCCGCGCCCAATTAAATCTGTGGTATTTTTTTTTCTTTTATCCGACAGAACGTGAAAGAGGTCTTTTGGTCTAAAAGATCAACATTTTCTTAGTGTTTCGTTTGGCCGTGGAGCGTGGTTCGACGGATTACACAAAGCTGACAAAGCTTAGTTATTTCGCACTTAACCGGCCCTTAGCTCTTTGTATGCACTCTAGTTCTCACAGAGTAACGTACGCTAGTGAGTTTCTATTTAGTCGATTTTTTTAGTCGGTGATATTTTTGTCGATTTTTTGTTGATGTACAAATGATTTAGTTTTATAGGTCTATCTATACTGTTGCCACTTAATACTAAAAATATTAGAATAATTATGACGTTTTTCAACTTTTATTTATTTGGTCAAATTATTATAAATTTTTAATGTCAGATTTGCAAAAATCTTATAAACTTTTAATATAAATTAGCAGAAGTAAAAATAATGTTCCAGTTACTACTTATTAAAATATTATTTAAACTGACAGACATAACTTACTACAGAAATGTGTATCAGATTTTGTATTGTATAGGTACCTAAATAATAAAAACATCCTACTAATATTATAATCGCATGACGTACGAATGTAAAAATTTACATTAAAACATAGGTAGTTCAGAACCTGGATTTATAAAAACGCTTACTTTTATCCCGGGAACACGGGTGAAACCGTGGGGAACCACTAGTTGTCTATACCTGTCGAGACGTAAAACTACTCTGAGCTCATTCCGCGGCGGAGTCGCGCTCTCTCCCGCTTCATTTGGCAAAGTTCTGGTCAAGCTGTTGTAGGGATGCGCCCGAGAAACAGTTCATCGATATCGATAATAATAATTAAATGTATTTTGTGCTAATTCAATACTTACTGTAGTAGTGTATTTTAAATTTAAGCTACTAAATTGTTGACAAACATGGGTCTTTTGATTATATTATCTAAATGTATTATGTAATTTACTGACGAACTTAATTCGAATAACCGAATAGTATCATAATATCACTGAGTTAGCGCTCAAAAACTTTTTTGCTTGCCAGTTATTGGCAAAATATGAGGCCTTTAAATTTTATATGTCACCATTTTCACCTATGTTCTTTCAAATAAAACATTTTATAGAGCGATATGAGGAAGATGATATCATAAAACTTACATATTTATAAAATCAATAAAAGATTAAATTTAATTATAAATACTTAAATACCTTAATGTATATGCTAAGTATCCTCAACGTAGAGACAAATGCACAGCTTTCTTTCTTACTATTTCTAACTAAATAATGGTAGGTCATTTTATTTTTTATATGTATTGCAAACTGAATGCATTATCTATCTAGAATTGAAATAAAAACTTATATAACCAAATAAAAATATTAAATCAAATCGTATTACCGCTCAAAAAACCTATTCAGCGATTCTAACCCTCAAAAAGCATCGACAAAACTTTAATCGATATCGCTACAACCCTAGCCACCCGCGTAAGCCATAAGTGGCTTAGTTACAGTACAAGTGCCGCCAACATCGATTCAATGCGGGTTCAATGTAAGAACAAAAGAAGGATTAACTACAGCTTTGGCAGGAGCACCCAAAAAAGAATTAGCGCAAATACCCACTGCTAGTCGACTTTTTCTTATTTTTTTTTACTCGTTAGAACTATTGGTCGGTCAGCGAAAATAAAATTGTGTGATTTTTTCTTTTGTGCCCGTATTTTACGTGCGACGTGCGGTTTTCGATTGGAATTGTTTGTTTTTTCTCGGCTAAAAGCTGAGGTGCCAAGCGAGCGGCGGGTAGGTTAGCTATGTTTATTAGTTTATGGTATTGAAGTCTACAGTTGCATGATTTGTTTACAGCCTATTTTTATCTTCGCGTATCTTTTTTTGTGTTTACTTGGTCGGTCAAAATAGAACATGGTAATTGAGATATACTTTTGATAAATCGTGTAAAACCTGGCTTCTATGCTAGTTATTTCATCAGTGAGTTAAAAGTAGCTGTCCACGGGTTTACCCGCGTACCCGGGGATCTTCCATTTTCCCGGGATAAGTATCGCATGTCCGTCTCCTGGTTCTAAGCTACCTCACCACCAATTCAGTCAAAAAGTAGATGTGTTGTTAATACGTTTGCGAGATTTTTCTCTCGTTTAAATAACGTCTAGATAGAGTTTTTATCAACATTTAGTCATCTGTTGCTCTATTAAGATTATGACTAACTTACTCAAAATGACTGACTTTAGAGCTTGCTTCGGTACGTGTATACCAAAAAAGGTAGGATTTTAGTTTTTATGTATATTGAAACGCGAAATGAGATATGACTATAATGAGGTAGTCGAATTTGCAACTGGTCCTTCGAGCCAGATTAAAGTAAATACATTTATTTATTAAGTTATCATAATTAAATATGTACCACCAATTAAGTATAATAAAATAAAAAGTAGCCTATGCGTTAATCCAGGGTGTCAGCTAACTCCACACCTAATTGTTAAGCTCTAACGTCTAAGCTGCTGGAGCGATTTAAATCCCAGTAACAAACATACACACTTACAAACTTTCGCCTTTATAATATTAGTGTGATGGTCTTTTAGTGCTTACAGAAGGCGAGCCTCAAAGACTTAATTTAATTTAAATGTAGCAACACCAACCCATTTAAACCACACAACACCTCACGCGACCACATCTGCTAGTGATGCGCTGCTCCCCTCAATAAAGGTGACATGATCCCAACCAAATAACAAATGAACGTCCAGACCGCTTCATTGTTGTTATTCCCGAACTAACCTTTCCACGTGGTTGGACAGAATAGTTATCTTACGGAAAATGACAAAAGAATCACACATATCGCCCACCCCTACGGCCTACGGTGACGTATATAATTTATGTATTGTCAGAAACGCGTATTTAATGTGGTAGCCGCATTATTCACAGATTATAAATCCCGCGAGGCGTTCATAGATAACAGAACATGGGGGCGGGAATATGTTTGACAGCGGTTTTAGCGGGAATCGTGACGTTTTTTTTCTGTTTATGCTGTGGTTTTTTTGTTTTTTGGTCAATTAAATCACTCTGTCTATTAAAATCATCATCATCAGCTCATATACGTCTCCACGCTCGGAGCTCGAGCCTCTAACATCGAGGGGGTGTCCATAGTCTACACGCGGCCTAGTGCGGTGCGACTTCACATGCCATTAATAGTGACATCTCGGGCATGCAGGTTCCCTCACGATGTTTTCCTTCACCGAAAGCCAGGTGTGAATTCCTACGTAAGTTTTTATAAACTCAATAAAAATCAATAAATTAAAAATACCGCATCAAAATCTTTATGGATTTAAAGACAGGATAGAGGAAAGCGACTTTGTTTTATAATATGTAGTAATGATGAAACACTTTAGGTACTTAGAAAATAAAATAAGAAAATGTAAAATAATAAAACTGCAGCATAAACTTTCGCATAGACTAGAGGAAGTCGCGGACACCTGTTTAGTCTATGGTTTCCACGCCATTACCCACCCATTGAGGCGAGCGCGCGATTTTCGAATTTCGAACGTCTCCACAGGCAAGATGGCGGCGGTTAACGTCAAGTTGTCGTGTAAACGGGCAGTTGGCGACGAGAATGGAGCAAAAAGCTCGAAAGAGGCTGTGTTTAAACACGATGAAAAGTTAATTTAGTGTTCTTTCTCACTTTATGTCGGAGATATCACGAGTCGAGTAAACAAGAACATGTTAAATCAGCTGTTATGAAATTGTGTTTGTTAAAAACTGTAAGTTATGAGAACTATTTGTTTGTTTCTTATGTTATTGTAGATTTGTTGATAGCTTTCAAGTCGCTGGTCGAAGGTTGGAATCCCAGTCAGGACAAATATTTGTATGGATGAATAAGTCTGTTTGTTCTGTGTCTGTCTGAATGTAAATATCTATATAAGTATGCATATAAAAGTATCAGCTATCTGGTAATCATATCACAAGATCTGCTTAGTTTGGAACCAGATTGTGAAAAATGTCACAGTATATTAAAAAAAATATATAGTTTTATCAATATGGCGCCAAAAATGTCCTTCGTAATTTAACGTTAGTTAACTCATGAACCATTTTAAACTTTTTTTGTTTTTTTTTGATCGTGCAACTTTAAAATCGAAGTAATGTCGTATCGCATCATCCGATCAGAGATCTCGATCTGGCGACAATAGATAATAGACTTGATAGAATTGCCTTTGCCTGCTTCGGATTGTAAAAATAAAAACTTTTTTTTTATTCGGATAATCAAAGGCTTTAAACATCTAGTTAAAATAGTTTCGATGGCCGATTGTATTTTTTTTAATTTTATTTTTTTTATTGATGAAGATATCTTTGGTCATTGTTTTCTTTCAGCTTAATAGCTGTTAATTTTGTAAGGGTGAAAATTAACACATTTTTAACAATGTTATTTAAAATAGTACTAGTAATATATTAATAATACTTTGATAGGTACAATGGCATATAATGTTATCTTATAAAATACTAGTCGATTCCCGCAACTTCGTTAGCGTCACTTGCCCGTTTTGCAACATTTTTGATTGATGCTCTACTCCTATTTGTCGTAGCGTGTTGATATAAAGCTTATAGCCTTCCTCGATAAATGGGCTATCTAACACAGATTTTTTTTTATCGGATAGGTAGTTCCTGAGATTAGCGTGTACAATCAAACAAATAAACTCTTCAGTTTTATATATTACTAGCTGCCTCCGCGCGGTTTTACCCGTGTAGTTCCTGTTCCCGTGGGAATACAGGGATAAAATATAGCCTATGTTACTCAGTGATAATGTAGCTTTCTTATGAAAAAAGAATTATTAAAATCGGTCCAGTACTTTTTGAGTTTATTCGTTACATACAAAAATACAAATCTTTCCTCTTTTTAATATTAGTATAGATTACAGACTTGAAGTCCTTTCAAATATGATTGTTTATAAAGATTACAAAAGGGCGCTTCCTGAAAATTATCTTTAAGTTTGAAATATTTTAATTAAATTTTACTTATATTAATATTTTCTACACGCTGTCAGTTCAGTAGATAGATATAAACAGACATACAGATATCGTCCGGCGGCGGGTGTGTCGAGTTAATTTATGACCACCAATTAGGAGGTGCGCCAGATATTATCACATTTTTTTACTTTGTCACGAACAAAAAAGATGTGGAGTAGCAGAGGATTTTTTTTATTTCAAAATTATTGATTAGATTTTAGTGTAATGAGGGCTTATTACGACCTTTATCTACACTAATATTATAAAGAGGAAAGATTTGTTTGTTTGTTTGTTTGTTTGTTTGTTTGTTTGTTTGTTTGTTTGTTTGTAATGAATAGGCTCCGAAACTACTGGACCGATTTCAAAAATTCTTTCACCTTTGGAAAGCTACATTATCCCCGAGTAACATAGGCTATATTTTATCCCTGTATTCCCACGGGAACGGGAACTACGCGGGTAAAACCGCGGGGAGGCAGCTAGTATAAAATAAATAAATTTGAATGCTCTAAAAGGTAAGGTTACTTAGTTGTCTATTTTATCAATAATTATGAATTACAATTTATAGTACCTAGAGTTCAAACTTATTTTCCTTCAATATACCTATTTACATAGAAACTGTCTTTTCAAGTGTAGTAAAATATTATGTTTTATTTGTATAATAATAGCTGTTTATTTCTATTATAAATTAAAATAAATTATTGGCATAATTTCGTTTATTGTTTAAATAATATTTTAATGAAGTTATTATTTTAGTTCTTATTCTTTACATACTAACCATAGTTAGTGTAGTATCAAAGAAAGTCACCTACTGCTGTCTGTACGCTTTTAGACTTTTTAAACTACGCAACTTATTTTAGTGTTTCAAATGTTTATGTGTATAATTCATTGAGATTTTGTGTACATTGGCTATATAATTAAATGGTGTCTTGTTGTTTAGTAATATGTAAATATATTGACAATAGGGAAAGCAAACTCAATTCTGTATTCATGGCTTTGTAGGATAAGGCATTCAGAAAAACATATGAAACAGCCCTATGTACCTAGTTATTAATAAAATTATATAATATTTATAACGCTAAACTACTCAATGCCTTCCTCTGTTCTCTATCCCAATCTCTATCTCGCCGTCGACAGGGAGGCGATGTGATCCTCTCTTATTTTTTATTTATTTCATTTATAAACCATATGTTTTTTTTTTACCTTTTCTACCATCAAGACATTTACTACGGCGGGGAAATGACTCTATTAATATGCTACGGTTATTTTAAGGACAGTTTGGGATACCAGCTATGCTATTCTGAATGTAAACTCGACACTGAAGTCACTCGAGCGAGTATTACGTATCTCGCTCGCACTTACGCCGCTGCTATGCGTGCGAGCGAGATACGTAATATTCGCTCGAGTGACTTCAGTGTCGAGTATACATTCAGAATAGCATAGCAGCTCTTATAACTAGTGATAAAACATTAAGGGAAAGGTACAAACCTTGTATGAACACAACACAACATAGACACAAAAACCCAACCACCATTAAAGACATGCAAATTACTTACTTTCTCTATTATTTTCGGATAATTACAACATTTCTAACAATTTTCGTAATTTTTTTACTTAATTATATAAAGGTATTCCTAATACATAAAAAACAGTTGTCTAAAAAAAATAAAAAGTGCGCGTGCTATATATTATGCAAAATTAAATTATTATCACTAATTATCAAAATCTATAAAGATCGTTTTGATATATACAGATTAAATATGACATGCCAATGAAAAAAATATCGACCTAATTAATTTGACATTTGATGTAAGGTGTTACGGGGGTGACATACGCCCGATGTCAATAATCTATCTCCAATCCGTAATTAAAACCAACGAGTTGTCAAAATGGACGGATAGCTTATTGGCAAGCAAAAACTATCATTTTCGAACAGATTCGATCGATCGTAGATCGAAGATAGATTGATTTTAAAGCTTCACCCAGAAAATGGATTGATATATCAATCTTAGATAGCAAAGAATGGATCAGGATTGATTATTGACATCGGGCGTTAGTCAGTATTGACAAAACCCCTTTTAAAAAAAATAAAGAATTAAAAAAAAACTAATTTGACAGCGCAACTTTTTTTTTCTATCTAGCAACATTTCAACATACAGCCTATGACAAACCTTTCGTCGCATCTGCAATGCATTAGCGTATTCACACGCCAGTTATAAAGTCCGTATTTCTTCTCCATACCACCGATCCAGAAGGGGCATCGCAGGTCGTGGACTCTGCAGCATCTGTCCGTCCGTGTGTATCCACCGAGTTGGGAATATCGTGTGGCTGAGAAGCCTTTTCCACACCATTTTGTTCCCGGTACACGGAGTATCTCCATTGCATCGCGCTTTGGTCTGTCAATTGTGTTTTTTTTTTATTTGTACCAACTTACTTACATATTTTTTTTTGTCGCATTTTTTTGTGCCAGTACCGCGTTGTTTTAAAATCGATTGTCTAATAAGTATCGAGTACGGTTTAGTTAGTATGTAGATTTCGATTAATCGATTTTTTTAACGCTAATCGAATGAAATGACCTCTTCCGTCTAACAGTTCTATCCTACGCGGTTTAAAAAAATGTGGACCACCAACGAGATTTTATGATGTTTACAAATAATAATTAACGTTTTTGTGTCTGTCCATTTATTTTGTGTTATACATATTAAGATTTGGATTCCTTTCGAGATACGTTATAGTAACGACGAATTTATTTTTATTTATGAACTTATATTGTATGTTGCTTTTTTATTTGTTTTTACCAAAAACTACTTAATAAAGTAATTTTCTTCGTATAAATTTTAATTTTGTTAACAAAATTATGGATGCGCACTTTCATGTTTGTTATTACATAAATGAAACCTATAGTTAATATAAGTACCTAATTACTACCTAATTTAATTTAAATTCAAAAATGGTTATGTTAGTTCTGCGACCAAATCCACGGTCCGAAGCTAGTTTAGATAATAGTTAATGCGTCTCTCCGCGGGATGGCCGCTGTAAATCCACCATAGACACCGTATTGCCCTATAAAGATCTATAGATCGTTGCCAACGCTCTGAATGATCCATAGATCACACCAAGTTTACTGCTTTATTGCCACACTTTATGTGTTTTAGTTTGAATTGAGTTAATTAGCTTGTAATTTTTAACCGTTTTCAAAAAAAGGAGGAGGTTCTAATATAAATTGTGACAGACATATTTTTGTAACTACCTTCCCGCGGTTTCACCCGCGTAGGTCCCGTTCCCGTAGGAGTATAGGGATAAAATATAGCCTATGTCACTTCCTGATAATGTAGCTTTCCATTGGCTATTCAGATCGGTACAGTAGTTTTAAAGTTTATTCTTTACTAGCTGCCTCCGCGCGGTTTTACCCGCCTAGTTCCCGTTGCCGTGGGAATACAGGGATAAAATATAGCCTATGTTACTTGAGGATAATGTAGCTTTCCAAAGGTGAAAGAATTTTTGAAATCGGTCCAGTAGTTTCGGAGCCTATTCATTACAAACAAACAAACAAATCTTTCCTCTTTATAATATTAGTGTGATATGGGGAAGTCTCATAGGTATTTTTGACGTGACAACGTCTTATAAATTGGTTTGCCGGGTGACACTTCAAGAAACTGCGTTACGCTCCGCTCACGTAACGTGACGTTATGTTTTAAATTGTTACTATTATTTCATCCTTCTTCCTACTATACGAATGAATATTCACATTAAAATTATTTTACCACTCAAAGTCGTTGTCACGTAAAACTTTCGCCCGTATACCGACTTTACAGGCAACCAATTTTTTTTTGTGTAATTTCTGTATCTTGGTGTAAATATATCGTAATATATCGTGGGTTCGAATCTCACCCAGTAGGTACACACATTAGTATGCATGAATACTTTTGTTTGTTCTGTGTCTGGATATAAATATCTATATAAGTATGTATTTAAAAGTAGTATATGTAGTGTATCAGTTATCTGGTTACAGTACAAGCTCTGCTTAGTTTGGAATCAGATTGGCCGTGTGTGAAAAATGACTCAGAATATTCGTCATACTGGTAACATTATTGTGAACGGATGGCCACACTGACCTATATTCCATAAATAGAGACAGATAGAGTATTCCAAATCATAGTTTAGCCTCTTAGATCTTAATCATAATTCTAGTTCTAGATAGTCTATTATTTAGATGACAATTGACGGTAGATCGTAATGTATGTTGTTCTACGTCCATACCATAGACAAATAGAATGGATTTGAAAATGGAAGCGAAACGGTTTTGAGTGCGTTCATATTTAATAGTTTCCTTTATTTTTAAAATTTGAATTAGTTATTTTATTTTACGATGAGATTGGGAAATTATGATTTATGTGTTATTTAATTTTTTCCCGAGGATCAATTTTCCCTATGTGTTAATCAAGGTTATTAAGTATCTGTATTCCAAATTTCATCCAAATCCATTCAGTAGTTTTTGCGTGATAGAGTAACAAACATACATCTATATAAACACTTTTCGCATTTATAATATTAGTAGGATCTATCATACCATATTGTACTTTATGTAGACGTTATAAGATACAAAATCCTTTAGTTTTAGTACAAACATATTTTGTCTTAATTCCATGAAAAATGAATTAGTCGTAGCCTTTTTTTCATCTCAGATAGTCGTGTCCCACGTTCCAAATTTAAGTAAAAAAGTTCAGTAAAAAGCGGTTCAATACATAGGAAACTAATTTTCTATGAACTTGAACATCTAGCTTTAGGTAAATAGTTGAATTTGACACATTGTTCTAAATGACATTAAAAATCTTATAATCAATCGGTTACTTTTTTTAAACTTAAAATTAAATAAATTAAAAAAATTATGAAAGCTCAATGTCTTTTGGGTTTGCATCTTAATTTACATAAACATCCAAATTTGACACATACTTTAAACTATAAATAAATAATATCAATCAATCAGTTTTTTTATTCAATTAAAAAAAAAATCTTTAATGACAGCCCAAAGAGGTCTATGTCCATATTTTTTTAACCAAAAATAAGTTTGAAGGCATATAAAGTTTATGATGAAGCGGTACATTTAGAATCCCGTCATATCTCTAATGACTATCTTAATTTTCCTCTAATTGGGTATAATAAGAAACTTTTTGGTTTTTATACTTTTTTTCGGCATCTTCGATCTTTGTCCTTTACTATTTTTTGTTGTCATAATAGAATTTGAATGAGCCTTTTGGTACTTATTTAAGATATTTTGAGAATTATTTTGGGTTATGAAGAAATCTATGTATTTAACAGTGATGTTTGATCTACCATGTTTGTATTATATTTTCAGATAAATTTTCTATCTAAGATGTGACTTGAAGTGAATATAAAATTCTTTAGAAGTTTCATCTTTGAATATAAATTTATTATTGTGTACTAAATCAAAAAATATAAGTTTAAAGTGTTACTCGAAATCGCTTAGACTCTTTACGTAAACATAATATGTAGTAGTAAAAAGTGTTTTACTATAATCGGTTTTCCTAGATATACATAAATTAAACTATATACGAGTACTTATGTGTATTATATCCTTCTGTGAACCTTCCACCACCTCAAAAACACACGCCCGAAGAAAACCCATAAAAATCTGATCCAAATTCAAACTCACACGACAGCCACTTTTCCAAAAGTGGCAACCCAATGTTAGCACTGTGAACACCATATTTACACAAAAAAAAACAACGTCGTTCCTAATCCACGATTAAATTTACAAAAAGAAAAAAAAAGAAAAGCCAGCGTGAACATGAATGAAGCGTTCAAAATGGCCGCCCAGAAAAAGGTAACTCGTGACATAGACACAATTGACCATGACACCGAGCGTGATTCAAATTAAAAAAAAAATATGTCAAACTAACCTCCTGTCGCAGCGGCAGTGGGAGATCGTGTACGGGCTAAAATTGAAGTAACCGAATCTCCTTTTGAATTTGCCAATGTTTAGGCGACAATTATCGTGGGCTCTACAGCATTTGTCTTCGGACCTGTCGATGCCCAGTTCCTCATACTCCTCGGCCAACTGTCCGGCACCACACCATTTTGTCCCGGGCAGTATGAAATTCTCCCTGAACGAACGCCTCAACCTGTTATTTTTGATACGCTGTTAATACGCGGTTGTTAATGAGTTGAGAGTTAAGTCAGCTTGGTACAGAAGGCTTTTGGTATAGATGATTATGTTAATGATGACGAGGCATGGTTATCGCTCGTTCTATCAGGACTAATATTATAATTGTTAAAGAAATTGTTAAAACTTGTTTTGAAAAGAGTAATTGCTGAGTATTGCCGGCTCTTCTCAGCCAAAGCAACCTTCCGAACCGAGCATTAGAGTCGACGTTTCGTAAGTGCCTGTGAAGGCCTATTTGAATTAATAAATTTATTTCATTTCATTTCATGAGTGTGAAGGCTTTGAGGTTAGTGACCCTGAATTTCAAGCCGCTGGTCGGCGGTTCGAATCCCATCCAGGACAAACTTTTGTATGCATGAATATGTCTGTTCTGTGTCTGGATGTTATCTATATAAGAATGTATTTAATAGTAGTATATGGTTACCGCATTACAAGCTCTGCTTAGTTTGGGATCAGATTGGCCGTGTGTGAAAAAGGCCCGGGATATTTATCTATACTAATATGTATTATAAAGAGGAAAGATTTGTTTGTTTGTTTGTTTGTAACGAATAGGCTCCGAAACTACTGGACCGATTTCAAAAATTCTTTCACCTTTGGATAGCTACATTATCCCCGAGTAACATAGGCTATATTTTATCCCTGTATTCCCACGGGAACGGGAACTACGCGGGTAAAACCGCGCGGAGGCAGCTAGTATAATTATAATTTTAATAAGCAAATATTGCGATACGCGGTTAATAATGTTAAATGATAAAGTCCTAAGTTACTAGTGGCTTCTGCGGTTTAACCCCTTTTCCCGGGGTTTTTAAATTTTCCCGGGATAAAAGTAGCCTATATGTAATTCGTCTGTGGCAAATTTCATCGCGATCCCTTCAGCCCTTTTGGCATGAGAGTAACAAACATACATCCATACATGCATTCTCGCTAAGTTTTTTTATTATAATATTAGTAGAAAGTAGTATTAAGTTGTTTATATTTTAGTTGTAAGGCAAACTATACTTTTAGTAATTGTAATAAAGTAGTCAATTTATAATATTATATTTAGATTGCTAAATATAATATTATAAATTGACTACTTGTTTAAGTTATCGAAAAGTATTAAAAGCAATCTAAAATCGAAAATCTTGTTTCATTCTAGCAATGGAATAGATATGATATAGAATTGGAATATTACGCGATGTAAATTTTCTTTATATACATATTATACTAGTGGATCCCCGCGGTTTCGCCCGCGTTCCCGGGGAATCTTTAATTTTCCCTGGATAAAAAGTAGCCTATGTCCTTTCTCAGGCTCTGGATTATATCTGTGTACCAAATTTAATTTAAATCGGTTCAGTAGTTTTAGCGTGAAAGCGTAACAGACAGACAGAGTTACTTTCGCATTTATAATATTAGTATGGATTTTTCAGGAAACCAAATTAAAAGTATATTTTGCCTTAAAACTTAATACTTTAGTGTATATTGTTTTATTTAACAAAAGATTAGTCTAGTTTTAGAAAGTATATTAAGTAACTTTAAGATGATTTTGATTGTTATGAAAATTTAGTATTTATATGTTTATGATGAAAGCCTTATTAGGATATATTTTTATCATGAAGACAGACAGTCCGTCTGTGTGTGTTAACTAAGATTATAATTATGACGATTGGCATAAGACAGATCAGTTGAAAATACTTTTATGTAGAAATATATTTTTTAATGAAAATAAATCGTTTTATTTATATTTGACATGCATGTAAAAAATATATTTTTTATATGATGGTTTTCACGTATATGGTCCATATTTTTGTTGTTTTTTTTTTACTATGAGTGTGAAGAGATCATTCATTCGTAGATACTGGCACATTTATGAAACTAAAGTTGTCCAAATCTAAGAGGTCCGTTTTGACTACACTTTTACATCAGTGTGCTAAAACGAGACAGACATAGCTAGATGAACAGAGACGGCATGCAATCAAAACGGACTTGGTAGATATTGATAACTTTATACAAGTTTTGTTTAGCGGTTGATTAGATTTCAACGCGTTTTGATAGCTCAAATAGAAATATTTTTTTTCAGCAAATTAATATGATAATATAGAGCCAGTAGGCTTTCAGACTGGTCGTGGGTTCGATTCCCAACCAGGACAAAAAATTGTGTGTATTTACAATGGACACATCGGTTTTGCTTGATTATATTTGTCTGGGTGTAAATATGACATCTATTTCAAAGTAGTATATAAGCTATCTGATTACTATAGTACAAGTTCTGCTTAAAGAACATGTCTTAGGTTTTATTTACTTATATATAAGACTTAGTTTAAAAAGCCATGGTGGCTCGGAATCACACCGACTCACGATCATTATGGTACTGGCTCAAACCCCGTACTTCTGAGTTTAAAAACTTACGTACGGATTCACACAACTGGCTTTCGGTGAAGGAAAACATCGTGAGGAAACCTGCATGCTTGAGATGTCACTATTAAAGGCATGTGAAGTCGCGCCGCACTAGGCCGCGTGTGCACTATGGACACCCCCTCGATGTTAGAGGCTCGAGCTCCGAGCGTGGAGACGTATATGAGCTGATGATGATGAAGATGATGACTTTATACGATTCTAATTTCATTATCGTTTTTTTTTTCATATTTAAATAAGGAGTGAAACCTTTTTTTTTTACCTAGCAACAGACGAATCGACGGTGTTATTCCTCTTCTCCATCATATACTTCAATTCTTCGTGACGCCTTAAACACTCCATTTTCAATTTGCTATAATCCAACCAGTTACCAATATCTCGGGGTAACCGCTCGCCATTTTTCAAAATTTGAAACGTCACATTTTCAAAATGGCGGCCGAACTTGTCATCGAAATTGTGCGATTTCTTTAATAATCTATAGTTTTCTTCGTCTAATGCCAATTTGAGTTCCTTTCTCATTGTTTTTAAGAAATTACGGGCTGTTTTTCCTTGTGTAATATATTCGCAGTCCTGTATTGCGCCATTCGGTGTGTAAATCACTTGAATAAGATGGCGGCCGTCTGTCAGCTGACGGAGTCGTATGCCGTGTCTGTAACAAAGAAAAGTTTTGGTTAGGTTTTGTAATATTTTAGCCAATTTTATCAAATAAGAACCTCATTCTCATAAATGCGAAAGCAAGTCTGTCTGTCTCGCTTTCACGCTAAAACTACAGGGCCGATTTAAATGAAATTTGATACACAATCTGAGAAAGGACATAAACTACTTTTTATCCTGGGAAAATGGATGATCTCTCGGGTACGCGGGTGAAACCGCGGGTCTAACTAGTAATTTATGAAACTTCTAACATATGCATAGAGTTAGATTATATTCACCACATGGACTATCATTTATGCCGGGAAATTTGAAGATCCCCGGAAATGACTAGAAGTATTTAGTGATTATCTCATTAAAAAGTGACACCTTTTTGATTAAATTTAAAAATAAATAATAGTAATAGTTAGTGGTTACGGCTGGCAACATTTACCTGTACGATGGTAATAAAAATAATAACCAAACGACACGCCTTTGTCGTGTCTCGAAAATAATAATATTAATAACATTAATAGAGATGTAGACATATCAATTAAAATTTATGTGAGAAACATGTTGGACTTAAATATTCATACTTTCACTGTTTATTTATTAAATTTTGTTGATTTCCCTACGTTATAAAAATAAAATATCCCGGGAGATTTTTCACACGGCAAATCTGATTCCAAACTAAACAGAGTTTGTGCTGTAACCAGATAGCTGATATACTACTTTTAAATACATACTTATATAGATAATTACATCTAGATACAGAACATATTCATGCATACAAATGTTTGTCTTTGGTGGGATTCAAACCCTTAACCGGCGGTTTGAAAGTCAGGGTCACTAACCACAAAGCCAACTGATCTGTCAAATGTCGATAAATAAAATTTAATTTATTGTTTGCTCTGCTTGTGACATCTAAAGAGACAAAGTTACTTTGGGTACTTATAATTTGATTAGAAAGAGATGTATATATGTAAATGTTACCGTAAAATTGAAAAAACCCGTAAATAACAATTTTACGGTTTTTTTTAACACTGTAAACTGTAATGATTGTAAATTGTAGTAACGTGGTTTGCGTGGTTTAAATAATAAATATCCTGGGTCATTTTTCACACACAGCCAATCTGATTCCAAACTAAGCAGAGCTTGGGCTCTATTCAGTTAGTTAATATACTACTTTGAAATATATTTGTATCTAGATACAAAACAAACAGATATTCATGCATACAAATGTTTGTATCTCAGTGGAATTCGAACCAACGACCGGCGGCTTGAAAGTCAGCTACGGCCTCTGCGGGTGGAAATTAGTAATATATATAGTATTGTTATAAGAGAAATAAAATGAAAAAAACTAGAGATATATAAGGAACTACGTACCAAAAATAAAGTTTATAATTCCGTAAGATTTTAATATAACAGTTTTTATAGTTTTACATATACATTTTCACCCTCCTACTATCCAAATGTGACTATCCACCGCGGTTCATTTAACAAATTCGACGCGCAGTCTTTGTATATTTGAGGGTAGACTAATACACTAATGGCACCCCGCGGTTTCACCCGCGTTCCTGGGGGATCTTCAATTATCCCGAGATCAAAAGTATGTGTTATTTTATTATAGAACATATTCTAACTCTGTGCCAAATCCCTTAAACCGTTGTTGCGTGAAAGAGTAACAAATATACACATATACTCACAACGCGCTAATCTCAGAAACTACTGATCCGATTTCAATAATTCTTTCAGTGTTAGTTAGTCCGTTTATCGAGGAAGACTATAGGCTATATATTATCACGCTACGACCAATAGGAGCGGAGCACCAATGAAGAATGTTTCAAAATCGGGAGTTTTTATTTCCTTTTGAGAGCTTCCGCTGCGTACGCTGCGTAAACGGTTAAAGTTATTATAGTGTATTAGATTACTTGTTAGAAAAATACCCTTGGCAGTGAAATGCTCGCTACAAGCTATTTCGCACGTTTTTTTAAAATCACTATTGTATTAGATCTAAGTTGGTTTTGAAAAGAGTAATTACTGAGTTTATTGGTGGCTCTTCTCAGTAAAAACAACTATCAGAACCGAGCATTAATAGTGACTATTCATATGTGCTTGTGAAGGCCTATTTGAATGAAAAAGATTTTGATTTTTTAATAAAAATATTTAGATTTTTTTATGCTTAACAAACAAACTCTCATTTGCATTAATAATATGAACTAAAACATATTTGTAGTGCTCTGTCTAAGAGAAGTACATACAGGTTTTTTTTTTAACATTTCGATCAGTACCTAACTTGAGAAACTTTGACCTTCATAAGAGCCCTTACAGGGCCTAAAAGAAAGGGCTACCCTATTTAAAATGCCCTAAAACACTTGAAACCACTTCGACAGAGATTAAGAGTCTAATTCTATGAACAAACACCATCTTTAAAGTCGCTTTCCGCTGTCTATCCCTATGTCTTCTTAAATCTTTAAAACTACGCAACGGATTTTAAAGCGGTTTTTTTAATAGATAGAGTGATTCAAGAGGAAGGTTTTAATATACAATACATGCATAATATGTTAGAGAAACACTGTCAATTTTGGAGGTTTCTAATGTGATGTATAAGCTTTGCACCCGTGCGAAGCTGGGGCGGGTCGCTAGTAAGTTGATATGTAACAAAATATTTATTATTATGTATTATCATATTAAGTACAAAGAGAATAACTTAAATAAGAATAATATTTATTTTCATCTCCCTTTTGACTATTAGTAAGTTGGGGTGTAATAGAGGGTGGATGGATGTGGTTATGCAAAATTACACATACATTTTTTTGATGACTGCTTCACTTTAGTATATTTTTGAAGATTGAATAATTTCCAACACTGATTCTAAACTAAGCAGAGCTTAATATGATAACTTCTGATTTTAAAAACATACTTATACAGATACTAGTTTTCGCCAGGCGGTTCCACACAGGTAGTTCCCATTCCCGTCGAAATAAAGGGATAAAATATAGCCTATGTCACTCACAAATAACGTTGTTTTCTATTGGTAAAAGAATTATTCAGAACGGTCCAGTAGTTTCGGAGCCTATTCATAACAAACAAAGAAATAAAACATTTAATATTTCCTCTTTATAATATTAATATAGATTAATGGCTTATTAGCTTTGTGGTAGGCGACCCTGCCTTTCAAGCCGTGGGTTCGAATCCCACCCAGGACAAACATTTTTATGCATGAATATGTCTGCTTGTTATGTCTCTGGATGTAAATATCTAAGTATATAAGTATTTATTTAAAAGTAGTTTATGTAGTATATCAGCTATCTGGTTACAACATGCAACAACAGGCTCTACTTAGTTTGAAATCAGATTGGCCGTGTGTGAACAATGTCTCGGGATATATTTTTTTAATCCTTGCTGGTCCCCTTTCGAGGGTACCGTCCATTAATTGAATGAAGTGTTGCCAATTTTGGGGTGCTTTGTTGTAATAGATATGTTTATTACTTGTCAAATTGACAAGTGATTCCAACTGACAACTGTCAACTGACTTTCTATTGTAACACTAGCGGCTCCCCGCGGTTCCACCCGCGTTCCAAGCGATTTTCAGTTTTCCGAAAATAAATTTATGTATACTATACTTGCTTCGCACGGGTGCAATGCTTAGATATACATCACATTAGAAACCTCAAAAATTGACAGTGTTTCTCTAACATATTATGCATGTATTGTATATAAAAACCTTCCTCTTGGATCACTCTATCTATTAAAAAAACCGCTTTAAAATCCGTTGCGTAGTTATAGAGATTTAAGAAGACATAGGGACAGACAGCGGCAAGCGACTTTGTTTTATAATATGTAGTGATCTATGACGTACTAATCATCATCAACAGCTCATATACGTCTCCACCGAAGAGCTCGAGCCTCCCCTAACATCGAGGGGGTAGTAGGCCATAGTCCACCACGCGGGCCTAGTGCGGATTGGCGGACTTCACATGCCTTTAATTGTGACATCTCAGGCATGCAGGTTTCCTCACGATGTTTTTTTTAACATGAGAGGTTTAGACTTGTGTTTGACTCTGCACCCTCATGAACGTGCGTGAGTCGATGCGTTTCATACTTGCCACGGGTTCAAATTACTTGTTAATATTAGTACGTCGCCGTGGTGGCTCAGTTGGGAACGCACCGACTCACGATCATGAGGGTGCCGGTTCAAATCCCTGGCCCGTACCTCTGAGTTTATAAAAACTTACGTACGTATTCACACCACTGGCTTTCGGTGAAGGAAAATATCGTGAGGAAACCTGCATGCCCGAGATGTCACTATTAAAGGCATGTGAAGTCGCACCGCACTAGGCGCGTGTGGACTATGGACACCGCCTCGTGGTTAGGGGAGGCTCGAGCTCCGAGCGTGGAGACATGGCCTTTTTATACTGGGAAATTTGAAGATCCCCCGGGAACGCGGGTGTAACCGCGGGGAGCCACAAGTAAAGAATAAATAAACAAACAATATATAAATAATATTTTTTAAATACGGTTTATATTACTGTAATTTGTCGGCAATATTTTTATGTCTCTGGAAAATATCTAGATGAGTATGTATTAAATCTATATACTAATATTATAAAACTGAAGAGTTTTTTTGTTTGCTTGAACGCGCTAATCTCAGTAATTACTGGTCCGATTTGAAACAAAAAATTTATTGTTAGATAGCCCATTTATCGAGGAAGGCTATAGGTTATAAATCATCACGCTAAGACCAATAGGAGCGGAGCACCAATAAATAATGTTTTAAAATCTGACTTATTTTACTATTTATATTGGATGATTAGTAAAAAAAAGTTTTGTACCAACATTGTGTTTTCCAACTTTGTCACTAGATGGCGGTGTGCGATTTTAAAACGAGCTATGGTTACGTTCTCACAATATGTATAAGGATTTCAGAGCTCAGTGCCGTTTTTAACAGACAGACAACCGAAAAATCGGTTCAGTAGTTTTAAAGATTTTTTGTAAATGTTCCTCTAAGTTTTCTTGGAGGTTGCATTTCTATACTTACTTACTATTAACACGATTCTGACTGAATGAAGTACTCAAAATGAGATTACTTTCTGAGAAGTCAATTAGGAATCCTCATGCTACATATAACAATTCAAAAGCTCTTCACATTGCCGTAGCTAGGGGATTTCAAGGTAAGGTATGCCGTTGCCCAACCAAATGCCCCTCGCGTTTGGGGAATGGACCTTAAAATCATAATTAAATGTAAACCTTAAATAACCAAAGTATAGTGTGTATTTTTGTGAGGTCTAAGATGTGACTACCTCTAAAAAAAAATTATGTAAAACATTTACTTTCGCCGTACCAGTAACCAAAGCTGCCCTACCTCAAATTCGAGTCTAGCTACAGCTCTTGCCGCCCGGTTTTACCCGCGTGGATTGTTTCGTTCTCATAGGTAAGGTATATTAGGAATACACCATTACGGGGATAAAAGAAAGCATATCGATACCTTAGTTGGATGCTGATAAGCAATAATGTGTTAATCCTCATAAACTTAACAAAATGACGTTTAAAGATTGTGATGTCTATGTGATTTACGACTTTTCCTACGATAATAAATCCATTTTTATGTACTTTTATGTTTTAGATGACTTGAAACACTTCTGTAGAATGTTAAATACGCTATGCATTATAAAAATATATCAAAACCTTTATTTTCGACCTTTTGTGGACACATTATTGCTTATCTGCATCCAATTTGCAAACTATTGCGTTCCTAAATTCCACCCGGACGAAGTCGCGGGCTGAAGCTAGTAGTAGATGCAGCTATCTGGTTACCTCATTTACTACCTATAGATTTTAAGTCAGCAAGGTTTCGAACTATCATTTCCCAATTTATAAACATTTGCTAAAAAAAATAACTAACTTTATATACTATTGTAAGTAAAGTGTTTCTTTATGAGTTTTTAATTCGTTAAAAGCTTTATTTTATTCCCGTAAATCCTATAATCGTGTTAGTCGTGAATTCCTTTCCTTCCTTCCTAATATTGCTATCTTAGGGAACGAAATTAGACGAACGAACCACGCGGGAAGAGCTTGTATGTGGCGTATGTATGAGGAGGAATCACATCACATTAGGGCTATTTGACTCTCTCTACCGTCTTACTTGACTAGATATTCGTTTATTAAAAGAAATGCAACCTCCAAAGATAACTTCGAGGAGCATTTATCAAAAATTCTCAAAAACTACTGAACCGATTTTTGGTTGTTTGTTAAAGTCAAAATCTGGCTTATTTATATTGAATGGTTGGTAAAAGTTTTGTACTAACATTGTGTTTTCAAACTTTGTCACTAGATGGCGGTGTGCGGTTTTTAAACGAGCTATGGTTACGTTCTCACAATATGTATAAGGGTTTCAGAGCTCGATGATAATTTTGCAAATCAAAGTTACTAGCCATAATTAAATATAGGTTCTATTTTACAGATTTTTGGGAAAATGTATCTCAGAGTATTCTTTGAGGTTGCATTTTTAAACAAATTACTTACATTTTAGCACGATCGATACTCTCTGAAGTACTCGAAGTGAGATTACTTACTGAGAGTAGAGTCAAATAGGAATTCTCATGCTACATAAAACATTACAAGCTCTTCACATGGCCGTAGTTAGGGGATTTCAAGGTAGGTAGTGCATTGCCCAACCAAATGCCCCACGCATTTGGTAGAGGTGTAAAAGTAACGAAAAAATCACGTACCCGTATTTATTCGTTACTATACATTCAGTACTCGTTACTATCGTATCGTTACTCGTTACTTTCGTTTATTTCATACTATTACATAAAATTTATGAAATTTTAGTAGCAAAATTTTATGAAAACACTTTTTCACAAGTATATACTTTTTTGACGTGACAACGTCTTATAAATTGGTTTGCCGGATGACACTTCAAGAAACTGCGTTACGCTCCGCTCACGTAACGTGACGTTATGTTTTAAATTGTTACTATTATTTCATCCTTCTTCCTACTATACGAATGAATATTCACATTAAAATTATTTTACCACTCAAAGTCGTTGTCACGTAAAACTTTCGCCCGTATACCGACTTTACAGGCAACCAATTTTTTTTTTACTGCTTACTCTGTTAAAGAAAACTTTGTTTTGAATATTTGAAATTTTGACACCATAATGCGCGCACATCGGTTCAAATATTTTTGAAGTATATCCTATATTACCTTTATATCCTGTATTACCTTTTTAATTCGCGGAAAATACGCACGTGTTAGATTTAAAAGCATTTTACTTAATCTATATATATAAAAGAAAGACGGGTTTGTTACAACACTTATAACTCGAGATCTGCTGAACCAATTTTCATGGTTATTGATTCGTTGGATTTGTCTCCGCCCCGAATAGCAGAATACATCTAAAAGCAATGAAAACTCGATATGTGTAATGAATTCATAATCATTTCAATAAATGCTGATTTGTTTATTACATGTCAAACATTTGTTGTCCAATCCTGTCAAATACTGTAACAACTATTCATGTGTGCGTTCAGAAATTATTTTTTTGTAAAATGTCTCGAAAGGTCAGGTACTGTTATATTTGTTTGTTTTAGACATAAATTTGTGTAAATTATTTATTAATTATTTAATTTTTAATTTCCGAAAATAATACTAATAATACCTGATTTTTAATTTGGTCGGTTTTTAAATTTATCAATTTTAAGTTTTGTCACAATTTAAACTTCTGAACGCAATCATAATATTTGACAACCAACTGTAATATGTCAATCCATCCTGTCGCACTTCAAAACATGGAAAAAAGATAAACGATATTGTGTTACCATATTATTATCCGCATAAGTGCATCCTTCTATTTAACTTTCTTTCTATCTATCCAATCAGCCGAGCCGGTGGTCTACCCAGTTTCCTGTGTCTCTCTTGGCCACCACTCTGTAATAGCTTTAGCCCATCTTCCGTCATCCAGCCTTGCCAGATGTCCCGCCCAACCCCACTTTAATCCTGTGATCCGTGTACCCACATCTACGACTTGCGTTTTACGTCGTATTTCGACGTTGGGTTTTCGGTCCACGAGGGAGATGCCTAGCATGGTTCGCTCCATGGCTCTTTGAGCAACCATTATTTTATAGTTGTTGCCTTTTGTAAGCTTTTGTATGTTTCATCACCATAGGTGACGATAGTCAGAATGCACTGGTTAAATGCCTTGGTCTTCAGACGCTGAGGATTAGAGCGAAAGATTCATCATCATTCATCAAGTTTCCCAAATGCAGCCCAACCTAACTGGATCCGTCTAGCAATCTCCTTCACCTGAGACTCCCGGTCAAACGACAAACGACGTCCAAGATAGATGTAGTGGTCTACATGTTCTTTTGGGGTGTTACCCACATTACTGGTAGCTGTTCCAATAGGATGACTAGCCTTGAGCTTGGTCTTGAACATGTTCATGCGTAGACCCACTTTCAGGGATGCTTCGTGTAGTTCTGTAAGCATAGATTGAAGATCAGCAACGTTCTCAGATAGTAGAAGAAGGTCGTTATCAAAACGCAGGTGTGACATGCGTGTGCCATTTATATTTATTCCTCTCTCTTCCCAGTCTAGAGATTTCATTACGTCTTCTAGCATATTAGTGAAGAGCTTTGGCAAGAGCGTATCCCCTTGCCACACCCCTCGCTTGATGGGGACGAAATCTGTCAGCTTATACATGCGCACCTGTAGAGTAGCCTTTTGGTGTTCGTGCACATCAAACCGGTTACATACGCAGCGGAAGCTCTCAAAAGGAAAAAAAATCTCCCGATTTTTAAACATTCTTCATTGGTACTCCGCTCCTATTGGTCGTACCGTGATATTATATAGCCTTCCTCAATCAATGGACTCTCTAATACTGAAATAATTTTTCAAATCGGACCAGTAGTTTCTGAGATTAGCGCGTTCAAGCAAACAAACAAACAAACTCTACCACTTTATAATATTAGTATAGGTGTATAGATTGGGGCAGTACGAAGTCTGCCGGGTTAGCTAGTATATAATAAATAAAGCAATCTAATGGCAGACTTAATATATAATTTCATTTATCTCTCAATTGATATTTTTAAAAGTGAGGTTAACCACCACGTGTTAAATTATAATGGACTATCAAGTAAATTGGCAAATGCTATACTACAAGCCACGTGGTATAGAAAATAAGAACAACTATAAGGTTATATAATTTATTAGGTAAAGAATACCATTAATACTTCTTCACATTGTTTTATTATAATGGATTCCACAAACATATTTATGAAAATTATATGAGGATGGTACAAAGCGTTTTATAACTAAAGTAGCCACATACATAATTATATAATTATAAATTATAATAACATGGATATAAAAATAGATTACTTAACTCACGATACACGTCTTGCCACCACTGTAGTTCACGATCGAATGAGGGCCGAGATGCTTTTTTTTTTTTTTTTGAAGGGACTTGAAGGTGTTAGCCTCTGATGGCTTTTACACCTTTACGCGGGCAATCGGTGAGCGCTGAGGGCTCTCAACCGTAAATATATTTAAGCAACTGCGCTGAGGGTGTCCCCTGCGGGACCGTGCCTCGGCTCAGGGCGTTGCTGGGGGTGAGGGACTCACTGGTTTGATTATTTGGGGAAATTTTATTTATCGGACATTTGGGGCGGCTCGGGCCGCATGCTACTGGGGACGAGACTGGGTGGGACGTCGCGACGGTCCTCGCCGGCGAGGACGATATATCGGATAACGATTTTGTGTAGTGTTCGGTGTGCCGCGAGCGGTGTCGACTGCAACCTGCGCGAGCGTGGTGTCGTCGTCGGGGGCGTCGAGTACTAACCTAGGCCTAGGGATTTTTGAAATTTGGGATACGTTATAGGTTGCAGCCTTAACGATGAGGGGATTTTTGTGGTTACGAGCAGTGTCGAAGAATCTGCGGGATGCTCGTTTCATGAATTGCCTGATGGTCGGCAAGCCTAAGTCTAGGTGGAGGTTTAGGTTGCGCATATACCACGGGGCTCCCGTGGCTTAGGGCCGAGATGCGACCCAAGAGGGTATTTATACTACTTTAAACGTCACAAACATCAAACGTCATCGACAACAGCCTAAGTCAAAATGATTACAATTGTTACCATATACGAAATAAATATTAATCTATTTAATTAGCCTTTCTAATAATTATACAATCATAACAATCATTATATATTTTTATTAAAATCTAACACACGCATGCGCAAAACGATCAGTAAGAAACGTTTCAATACACGCATCAACGCAGCGTAACATTGGGTGATTGAAACAGCGTATGTAACCATGATACGAAACATGCGAGTAACGAAAAGTATTAAGTATAGTGGCTCCCCGCGGTTTCACCCGCGTTCCCGGGATAAAAAGTAGCCTATGTGTTATTCCAGAACATATTCTAGCTCTGTGCCAAATTTCAAGCAGATCCCTTCAGCCGTTGGAGCGTGAAAGAGTAACAAACATCCATACATACAAACTTTCGCATTTATAATATTAGTAGGATTCGTGAGTAACGTTTCGTTACTCGGTACTAGATGGCGTACCCGTTACTTAGTAACGAATACATAGGCACGGCGCCCATTATCGGCATCGGCAAGGAAAAGGATCCATCGGCAACCTACATGCAAGCGCACACTATCGGCAATTATGCTTTGGCATGCTGCAACGTTCTTAGGGATGACGAGGCGTCCTTAAGGATGCCGCACCGTCCTGTAGCTTGCCGAAGCGTCTCAATATGGTATTTCTCATCATAACAGTCTCAGAGTTGTTACAAGCTAGTTGTCTGAATTGTATTTAATATGGTGGACTGGGATCTAGTGTTCATAGCAACTCTTGCTGAAGAAGAAGAGAAATCTAATAAATCAAGAAGATTTTGGGTGATGGCGGATGCCTCCCCTCGCCCCGCAGGGCAAGCTATCCCCCCGAGTGTTGCCTCGGCGCCGGCGGCGTACAGAAGGATGCCGAAGGATGCCGAAGCATTCTCAAGGCTGCCGATACAGCAGCCTCAAGCATACCGAAGCGGTATTCTTGTTATTACGACCACATATCACGGAAATTTCTACTTTATTGCCATTATATTATAGTATATTGCTATTTGCCACCTAAAATCCTCAGTCGTAGCGATGCCGATAATGGGCGCCGGGCCATACGGTTTGCTACAGCTCTTGCGCATTTTGGGCAAAATACCCTACCTTGAAATCATAAAGCCCTACCTTAAATAACCAAAAACTACTAGTGTGTCTTTTTGTGAGGTCTAAAAGGGCAATCAATTATGAAAAACATTATTTACTTTCGCCCTACCTGTAACCAAAGCTGCCCTACCTCAAATTCGACTCTAGCTACAGACCTGGCTCTGCCGCGTGGTTTTACCCGCGTGGTTTAATTCGTTCTCATAGGTAAGGTATATTAGGAATACACCATTACAGGGATAAACGAAAGCATATCGATACCTTAATTTGCATACTATTACGTTTAATATTGATAGCGTTAGCCTAAAGTAACTATTCCGCCCGGACGAAGTCGCTGGCTGAAGCTAGTAGATGCAGCTATCTGGTTACCTTACCTTATTTTACTACCTATAGATTTTGAAGTCACTATTGGGTTTTCGAACTATCATTTCCTAATTCTATTAAGCATTTGCTAAAAATAATAACTAACTTTATATAGGTAGTTTACTAGCAGCCGCCCCGCAGTTTCACCCGCGTAGTTCCCGTTCCCGTGATCACTTAGGGGTATCAAAAATAGATAGTAGCCGATTCTCAAACCTACTGAATATGCATTTAAAATTTCATGAGAATCGGTAAAGCCGTATCGGAGGAGTTTAATCACAAACACCGCGACACGAGAATTTTATATATTAGACTAGCGGACCCGGCAGACTTCGTTCTGCCCACCAGCGCCACCTACCGGGTCCAAATTGATGTATTATACATAAAAACCTTCCCCATGAAATACTCCTTAACTTGGTGAAAACCGGATGGAAATCTGTTTAGTAGTTTTTGTGTTCATCGCGTTCAGACAATCAGGAAACATTTTTTTAGTTCAATAAAAATAATTATCCACTATAGGTATTCGGGGATGTACTTATAATCGAAAGCGTTATAAACAATAAATTCATGCTTTACGTAGGGTAATAAATTAATGTAGAGAATATATTTTAAATTACAATTCTTGCTAGTTATCTAAATATAAAAAAAATTACGTGAGGCACTCGGGGACTGCCGCGGTAAAGCTATTGCATTGCATAGCATTTTGTATCAACTTATGCAATTATAATTTTATTTATTTATTTTAATAATAAATGCACTTTGTTCATTCATATTCAAAACACTTCATACACAAATTTTACAAGTACAGCTATTCACTGTTGTACATAAATACATATACACCTATATACTTTCTCATAAGCAGCTTATGTATTCGTCCGATTTCGGAGCAGCTCGTCTCGATTCGTGCGAGTTTCGTAGAGTCGTACAATACGTCTAATCGCACACAACGCCGTGTCGACTGTCGCAGACTGCCGAACTGAAACGACGTTAGACGATGCACGGCCTTCAAGCCACACCTCCTTGCCCGTCGGAGTGGGGGGTGTTAGGTTTTTTTCGTTACGGAATTTCTTGATTCGGTCGCCGCGCTCAGAGCCCGCGATAAAAGCTATGCAATAGCTTAAAAATATATAAGTACTAGCTCATATAAATCTTAGAGAAAAGGTCTAATTTCATTGCCATGTTGGCCCAACGTACAAACATTTGTACCAATACGCCAACATCGCGTGCTTAGAAATGCAAATGGCCGCTACATGTACTAAATAAATGATACATTTGGATTTAAACAAAGGTTAGGTTAGAAAGGACGCCTTGTACATTGTAAAAATACTTGAGCATATATTTTGACGTGACAACGTCTTATAAATTGGTTTGCCGGGTGACACTTCAAGAAACTGCGTTACGCTCCGCTCACGTCACGTTAGGTTTTAAATTGTTACTATTATTTCATCCTTCTTCCTACTATACGAATGAATATTCACATTAAAATTATTTTACCACTCAAAGTCGTTGTCACGTAAAACTTTTTTTTAATAATATGCATTCTGATGTGCATACGTATTTGAATACTTAGGCTTTATGACGTGGTACCCTTGCCACGAAATAGAAACAAAATAATTACGCGCGAATACGGAAATTGAGTTTTGTTTTTTATAAATGTCAAACGCCATTTTTTCAAAACGTCAAAGAGTTAAGAAGATAGCAAACAAACACCGTGCCGAAGTCTGCCGAACTTAAACGACGTTAGACGATGTGTTAGGTTTTTTTCGTTACGGAATTTCTTGATTCGGTCGCCGCGCTCAGAGCCCGCGATAAAAGCTATGCAATAGCTTAAAAATCATTATTCATATTGTAACTATCAGATTATTAAATACGATTTATTTAATGTTACATTAACTATTAATAAATGTACTTTACTCCCAAATAAATATTTATTGAATGTAAAAAAATGTTTATTATAGTTGTCTTCAAAGAAATTAAAATATAATAGTTAATAAATCCTCCCATTTTTTTTTATTGAACTAAATAATATTTAATTATTTTTATTATAACTGATAGATTGATCGTTGATCCGTTATCGACCGGTGAAGGCGGAAGGTAAAATAAAAATCGCGATGGTAAAATAGGGGTTTATTGTAAAAGGTTGATAATTCAGGGTTATATGTATTTACTAATGCTGTATCATAAAAAAATTTTTTTTTTCAAAAATTTAAAAAAAAATTTTTTGGTGTGGATTACCCTTAACATTTAAGGGGATGAAAAATAGATGTTGTCCGATTCTCAGACCTACCGAATATGGATACAAAATTTCATGAGAATCGGTCAAGCCGTTTCGGAGGAGTTTTACCACAAACACCGCGACACGAGAATTTTATATATTAGATTTATATTAACCTATGGTAAATAAATATTTCTTTATTTATGAGTCTTTCTTTTTTAAAAGCTCTAATAAATTTATTCCCGTAAATCAAAATCCCCTAATAGTGTAAGTCGCGAATTCCTATCCTTCCTAGTATTTCTAAGGGAACGAAGTTGGACGAGACGAACTAACCCCGCGGGAGAAACCGTGCGGGAAGAGCTTGTATGTGGGTGGCGTGGCGCATCGAATACATGAGGAGTCACATATATTCTCCCCACCTACTACGTATTTATTTAGAAATGCAACCTCCAAGATAACTTCGAGGAGCATTTATCAAAAATTCTCAAAAACTACTGAACCGATTTTTGGTTGTTTGTTAAAGTTGCCATCGAGGCCTGATATACTTATACATATTGTGAGAACGTAACCATAGCTCGTTAAAAAATCGCACAACGCCATCTAGTGACAAAGTTTGAAAACGCAATTTTAGTACAAAACTATTTTTAACTCTTCTACAAATATAGTCAAAAGAGTAAAGTTTACATATAATTCTAGATTTTTTTTTATCGTTTCAAATTAAGTTTGGACGTCGACACTAGCGCCATCTTTACCGCACCGCCACCATTTTTTTTTACTAACAATTAAATATAAATAAATAGTCAAAAGAGTTTGTAATTTTGCTGTGTAGATAGTTTCCTTCTTTTTTTTTCAATAACTACTTTAAGATATGTCTTTCTAATGTGATTATTTTTGGCTGTAAGCTGTGAATCTAGTAAATTAAATAAATAAATAAAATAGGGCGATTTTTTTTATTGTTTAAAATTAAGTTTGCACGTAGACACTAGCGCCATCTTTACCTCACCGCAGACGGAAGGCTAATCTTTATTGCTCCGAACGGAAACCGCAGGCGGGTCTCAGACGGATTGCGGGCGGGTTCGCTAATGTTCTCAGTTCGAATTCACTTCCCGCGTTTTATACGTTGGGTTAATTTAGTTTATGTAGGTATAAAAAAAATGTTGTAATTTTTTTTTTCGTTGTTCCGACTATTGGTTAAGAAATTTTATTTGGCCATACGATCCTATTTCTCAATGATATTTCTATTTCATTTCTTTTTATTTTTTCACTAGACCCTAATCACACTAATATTATAATGGCGAATGTAAGTTTGTGTGTATGTTTGTTACTACTTCACGTCTAAACGGCTGGAGAGCGTTTTTATTAAAATTTGGTATGGAGTTCGCTGGGATTAACACATAGGCTACTTTTTATCTTAGGAAAATTGAAGGTCCCAGGGGAACGGGGGTGAAAGGGCATTGAATAATACTCTTGTATCCTTTTTTAATTTTCTATCTTCAAGGTGTTACCTACATCAAAAATGCCTTATTTATAACTGTAAAATATAATTTTGACAAGCAAGATTAATAAAGCTCTAACTACATTACCTTAAGACGTAAATTTCTCAATGGTGTTTACGAGTTTCTCCCGGTATGTTCGTCTTATTAAAGCTACATTCCATTTGTGCGTGTCGCGCGCAAAGTTTATTGCACGCCACCCAGGGTTGCCATATCACTACATAGTATAAAACAATGTCGCTATCCGCCGTCTGTCTGTCCCTATGTATGCTTAGATCTTTAAAACTACGCAACGGATTTTGATGCGGCTTTTTTTAATAGATAGAGTGATTCTTAAGGAAGGTTTTTATGTATAAACTAGTGGCTCCCCGCGGTTTCACCCGCGTACCCGGGAGGTCTTCCATTTTCCCGGGATAAAAAGTAGCCTATATGTTAATCCAGGTTATAGGCTATCTTTATTCCAAATTTCATTCAAATCCATTCAGTAGTTTTTACGTGAAAGAGTAACAAACATTCATACAAACTTTCGCCTTTATAATATTAGTAGGATCATCACGCTATGCCGAATAGGAGCGGAGCATCAATCAAAACTTGCAAAAACGGGCAAGTGACGCTAACGAAGTTGCGCGGGTCAACTAGTTCAAATTATAAATGGTTGCCAATTATCTATGATTGTTATCATTTTTGGTGTTTTTTTTTAGTCTGGCTTTTTATAGTCAAAGTCGAGATTAGCCGTCTCAGTATTATGTGATACTAGTTGCTTCCCGCGGGTTCGTTTAGATTGGAAATGTACTTTTTATTATTCCGGGATGAAGAGTAGCCTGTGTATATAAATCTTATATATAAAATTCTCTTGTCAATGTTGGTTACCATACTCCTCCGAAACGGCTTGACCAATTTTTATTAAATTGTATATGCATATTCAGTAGGTCTGAGAATCGGCTACTATATATTTTTGATACCCCTGTGATCACGGGAACGGGAACTACGCGGGTGAAACCGCGGGGCGGTAGCTAGTATCTAAATAAGTATGAATTTAAAAGTAGTTTATCAATTAGTTACAATGCAAACGTTTATATGTATGTTCATTACTCTTATACGCAACAACGCCTAAAGGGATCGCGATAAAATTTAGCACAGAGCTAGAGTATATTCTGGAATAAAATATAGGCTATATTTTATCCCGGGAAAAGTGAAGTTCCCCGGGAATTCCAGAACCATTAGTAGATTATAAATTGACAACCCTATCCTACCGGTCACGTCTCCAATAGACCATACACCTCAAGTGTTTGTGTTAGAAAATTAATTGTTGAAGTAAAATCAATCATAAAAGTACATAATAGAGTATATTTTCATTTGTCTTTATAACTAATAAATATCCTGGGACATTTTTCACACTCGGCCAATCTGATTCCAAACTAAGCTAAGCTTGTGCTGTAATCAGATAGCTGATATACTACATATACTACTTTTAAATACATACTTACATAGATACTAGGGATACACCCCGACTTTGCCTGGGGCAACAAAACATTGTCATAATTCAGCATATTTTTATACTTTTACTTTACCGGGACTTAAATTTTCCCGGGACAAAAAGTAGCCTATGTTCTTTCTCAGGTTCTGGATTATCTGTGTACCAAATTTCATTTAAATCGGTTCAGTAGTTTTAGCGTGAAAGCGTAACGGACAGACAGACAGACAGAGTTACTTTCGCATTTATAATATTAGTATGGATATGTGTCATAAAATATTGCTGAATTAAGACGATGTTTTGTTGCCCCGGACATAGTCGGGGTGGATCCTTAGTATATATTTAAGTGTGAATATGTCAGCAGTCAAATATGTTCAGACAGCCAGATACCAGATATGTTCATGCACACAAATATTTGTCCTAGAGTAGTCGGGAATCGAATATGTTACTTATGGTTACTAACCACAAACACAAAAGCAGTCACACTGATCTGATTAGACCACTAAGTTACGCCTCACTTTTTGACGTGACAACGTCTTATAAATTGGTTTGCCGGGTGACACTTCAAGAAACTGCGTTACGCTCCGCTCACGTTATGCGCTCACAATGAGAGCGAGTGAGAGGCACGCGTCCCTTCCACTCGGGCATGGTTAGCCCGCCTAATGGTTGTCACGTAAAACTTTCGCCCGTATACCGACTTTACAGGCAACCAATTTTTTTTTAATCTATATTTCAATAAAAAACAAAACAATGGCGTCCAAAAGTCAAAATATAATTCAATACATTACAATATAGAAAGATTTATTATTAAATTCATTTGCTATCAGAAAACAAATTTACAAATGCACTTCTCAAAATCAATTTTAATCGATTTCTTATTGTATTACATATGAAATACAATAGTCGTACAAATTATATAACTGTAAATATAACTTTGTCTTAGCGTTCGTAATGTCGATGCATCATTAATTCATTTTATTTCGAATGCCGATGTTTTTTTTGAGTGATAGCTTTCTTTATGGCACAATGGGTCCGAGTTCCTTTTTAGGGTTCCGTAGTAAACTAAGAACCCTTATAGTTTCGTCATGTCTGTCTGTCCGTCCGTCCGTCCGTCCGTCCGTCCGTCCGTCCGTCCGTCCGTCCGTCCGCGGGTAATCTCAGAGACGGTTGATACTACAGAGCTGTAATTTGGTGGTAGTAGATATTAACAGCGTCGACAAAAAAACATAAAATCTTGAAAAATATATATATTTTTTTAGCGTAGGTACCCCATACACGTAAAAGGGGAAGAATTTTTTTTTTCTCCATTTCTATAGTGTGACATATCGTTGGATAGATTATTAAAAAATAGTAAAGGTTTGCTAATGGCGCTTTCCGATTCAGGGTTCCATTTACGAAATATTAAGCTTTTAAGCTATAATTTTAGTCAGAGTCATGTTTCCCCCCCTTCTAAAAACGAACCATAATTTGTAGTTATAAAAAAAAATCATGCTAGTAGCATACATGATGAATTTAAAAGGAAAACTATCACGGCTAAGTTGGCTTTACAGGCTAACGAGTTATAGCCGGCCAAGTAAAAAAGATCCTAAAATCAACCGAATACGACTTTTAACCATTACGTTGCCACCTCAATATTAAAAATATGTTTAAGTAAATCGTATATGTATACTTAAAGTATTGAATGCTGTAAATCTAGCTACGGAACCCTACACTGCGCGTGTCCTAACACGCTCTTGGCCGGTTTTTGAGTGATAGCTTTCTTTATGGCACAATGGGTCCGTGTTTCTTTTTCAAAAAGAACACTGGTCAACAGTGGTGTGATATAAGATAATTTTGTATACTACTACTAGCTGCCTCCGCGCGGTTTTACCCGCGTAGTTCCAGTTCCCGTGGGAAAACAGTGATAAAATATAGCCTATGTTACTCAGTGATAATGTAGCTTTCTAATGAAAAAAGAATTATTAAAATCGGTCCAGTACTTTGTGAGTTTATTCGTTACATACAAAAATACAAATCTTTCCTCTTTCTAATATTAGTGTAGATCAATTTTGTAAGATTTATTCTACTGTATTTCTTTATTTACAAGCCGGGAATTGTTCAAAAAATAATATATGCAAAATTCTTAAAAAAAACATGATCACAGTCAGTATTTTCATGAATATATTCGTAATCTTGGCAATAAAACATAAAAATCATTATATGAAAATCTAAAGTTTTTACGGATGTTTGTTACACTTTCACCCTAAAACGGCTGGTACGATCTAGATAAAATTTTCCAAAACGATAGATCATTTTCTGGAAAAGCACAAAAGCGACAAAGATTAAACCATGCCCGGGCACATTAAACGACACTAATTAATTATAAACCATAGACAAAACTAACCATAGAGATAACTTTCTCGCCTATTTACACACCGCTCTATAGGTTATGGTTATAGTTATGGTATTTACTTCCTACGTACATTTCTTATACCGTTATGACACTTTATTAAACCCTGAGGCGACTGTCAACCGTGAGAAGGTATAAAATATTAATACACCTTTAAACAAGCAAGGTTTATAATATACTAGCTGCCCCCGCGCGGTTTTACCCGCGTAGTTTCCGTTCCCGTGGGAATACAGGGATAAAATATAGCCTATGTTACTCCTTAATAATGTAGCTTTCCAATGGTGAGAGATTTTTTTAAATCGCTTCAGTAGTTTTAGCGTGACGTAGACAGACAGACAGTTACGTTCGCATTTACAATATTAGCATAAATTTATAAAGCTTGTTTGTTTGTTTCAACCCTTTAATCTCAGGAACTACTAGTCTGATTTCAACAAATCTTTCAGTATTAGATAGCCCATTCATCGAGGAGGGCAATAGAATATATATCATCACGCTACGACGAATAAGAACGGAGCATCAATCTAAAATGTTGCGAAAACGGGCAAGTGACGCTAACAAAGTTGTTAAGGGAGACGTATATGAGCTGATAAAGATTGTTACCTATCTTTTACGGAACCCTAAAATGTTCTATTACTCATTCATGCATCTTTACACACGCGTTCTACTTTTGTGCATCAAAATTTAATTTACGAGTTGGTAATCTAATAGATCTTAATATCCGGTTGGCTTTGTGGTTAGTGACCCTGACTTTCAAGCCGCGGGTCGTGGGTTCGATTCCCACCCAGGACAAACATTCGTATGCATGAATATGTCTGTTTGTCCTGTGTCTGGATGTAAATATCTACATAAGTATGTATTTAAAAGTAGTATATGTAGTTTATCAGCTATCTGGTTACCATAACACAAGCTCACTATGATGCTTAATTTGGAATCAGATTGGCCGTGTGTGAAAAATGTCCCAGGATATTTATTTATTTTTATTTATATTTGATTGGCTTGGTTAGCGACTTTCAAGCCACCGGTAGCGGGTTCTATATTACCCAAGACACACTTGTTTAGGCTTTATTTTATTCCCGTATTCCTGCGGGAACTACGCGGGTGAAACCGCGGGCAGCCACTAGTATTAGTATAGAGCAGACGCCAGTTTGAATTACAATAATGTGACTATTATCCTACTAATATTATAAAGGCGAAAGTTTGTATGTATGGATGTATGGATGTTTGTTACTCTTTCACGTAAAAACTACTGAATGGATTTGAATGAAATTTGGAATAAAGATAGCTTATAACCTGGATTAACATATAGGCTACTTTTTATCCCGGGAAAATGGAAGACCTCCCGGGTACGCGGGTGAAACCGCGGGGAGCCACTAGTATATAATAGTTTTTTTGTCCGTTTGTCAGCGATGAATCACGGCAAAAAAGCCTCTGCAATCCGCCATACTGTACGTGTGGTGCTAATATGACGCTTTCAAGAGAACGGGAGAGGTGGAGTGAATATGAATGGAAGATGATTCGATAAATTATTCATTGGGCTTAATTAGCTTTAATTTAGTTATTTTTATAGAGTTTTCGTTATACGAGGGATTATGAACGTATAGTATAGATTTAGTGCTATCTTTTCGATGCTGTGGTAGGACGCTAGACATTATAAAACTAGTGGCTCTCCGCGGTTTCACCCGCGTACCCATATCTCCAATTTTCCCGGGATAAAAAGTAGCCTATGTTCTCTCTCGAGGTCTAGACTATCTGTGTACAAAATATAATTTAAATCGGTTCAGTAGTTTTAGCGTAAAAGCGAGACAGACTTACTCTCGCATTTATAATATTAGTGTAAGTAGATAAATAAAATGTATGAATATCCATCCATGTGGTGAAGAATCCCAAAGCAACATTTTAGCGGCCCACCACGTTTTTTGTTCAAATCGGAATCGCCAAAGGGACCATTTTAAAACCGTATCAAAAAGTTCAAAGCTCTCATTTTGTTTTTGCGACGTTTTTTTACTAACTGGCGCGAACGATCTTTGAATTCGTAAGTGGCATTGTATCGAATAAAATAATCGAGTTCACGATGTTTTTGTATCGATTATATGTACACTGCTTGTTCTGTACTAGGTTTTTTGATGAGGTAACATTTTGGAACGGTAATGTAATCAGATATTGTAATAATTTACGTAGAGTTTTTTCTTGTTTTATATTAATATTGTAGGTGAAAGATTTTTATCTAGGTAAATCTTCACATGCGTTTTTTTATGTTTTTTGGGGCTAAAATTGTTCTATTTTTAGAAAAAAAGTATTATATCGATATGTAAAGTTCAAAAATTAATAATAATTGACAGACCGGTTGGCTTTGTGGTTAGTGACCCTAACTTTCAAGCCATCGGTCGTGGATTCAAATTGCAACCAAGCATTTGTATGCATGAATATGTCTGTTTGTTATGTGCCTGGATTTAAATATCTATATTTATAAGTATGTAATTAAAAGTAGTATCAGCTATTTGGTTATCATAGTAGAATCACTGCTTAGTTTGGAATCAGATTGGCCGTGTGTGAAATATGTCTCAGGCAATTTTTTTCTTTAATCTAACCAGAAATCATGTAGAAGTTTGTTATTTGTTCAAATCACAGATTTATATTTTATTTTTCATTAAACAAATCTAAAATTTCAATCGTAATTAAAAAACACATTAATTCACCAAAAAAAAATGGTAAACTTAAATTCTTTATAATTCACTCGACAATAAAAAAATAACAGTCAATTCAAATACACCACCACTAAGTCCCGGCGGGAGCGCGGGAAGCCATTTTGGAAGTTTGACGTTTGTGACAAAATGGCCGCCGCAAATGGAGGCGCAGCGCAGTCACCGCTCTAATCTTGTTGACTAGTTGGACAAACTTCGTGATCTAGTATTAGGGAGAGATGGTTAGCTGTTCTGTGTGCCCTGAACTATTTATCTATAGGTAAATAACAATGAAATGTCCGTTTGTAATAACATATTTTCAGAAAATAAATACCTAAATATCCCGGGACATTTTTCACACACGGCCAATCTGATTCCAAAGTAAGCTTCAAAGTGAGCTTGTGTTATGGTAACCAGATAGCTGATATACTACATATACTTTTAAATACATACATTATATAGATATTTACATCCAGGCACAGATACAGACATATTCATGCATACAAATATTATATGTTTGGTGTTTTTTGTAATCATATATTACTTTATTACAATTTTTTTTTTGTTGGTTTTATGTTTGTTGGTGTCATTTTATTTCTATTAAGTATCTTGTTTTTTTCTTTTCTATTTAATTCCACACACTGGCAATACTGAACGGTGTTCTATATTCAAACATATGGCTTTCTGTATTATAAACCTTCCTTGTAAGGTAGTGTTGAGTTCTTTTTGATTTCCGAATAGGGTATTATGACATTGAACCATAATCGTACTTACAATAGAGCTCATTATCTTTTGAATTCGCAGCCTATGGACACCTGCAACACCAGAGGCATCACGGGTGCGTTACCGACCCTTCAGAAACTTATTCTCCTCTTTTGAAGAACCAAAAACCAATCATGTCCCAGGATATTTATTATTATTATTTAAAGCCTGGGTTGTCCCACTGCAGGGCAAAGGCCTCCCATCCCGCTCTCCACTCTTCCCTGTTGTTTGCCTTGGTGGGCCAGTCATTTAGGTAGCTGTCGAGTTCGTCTTTCCATCTGCGACGCGGACTGCCGCGACTCCGTTTTGCGTCCTGTGGGACCCATTCAGTGGCTATTATATATAAGGCTAAAAAAAACTACTTGTCTATGGATAACGACCTTAACCGTGAAGCGTGACCGCGAAATAACCATAGATGGTATAAATTGATACTAATTGCTGATGCGCGCGCGCACGCGACTCGCGGCGCGTGAGTTACGTAATTTTGAAGTTGGGTGAACTTTGGTCAGAAACTAGTTGACCCGCGCAACTTCGTTAGCGTCACTTGCCCGTTTTTGCAACAGTTTTGATTGATGCTCCGCTCCTATTCGTCATAGCGTAATGGTTTATACATAAAAACCTTCCTTAAGAATCACTCTATCTATTAAAAAAACATCTAAATCCGTTGCGTAGTTTTAAAGATCTAAGCATACATAGGGGCAGATAGACGGCGATAGCGACTTTGTTTTATACTATGTAGTGATAAGAAGCTGTAAGTATGAGAAGCTGATGGAACTTTATACTGTCCAATATTAATTTCAACTATTACCTAGTTATTAAGAACCTTTGTAAATACGAAATACGACCTCATACTAGCTGCCGCCCCGCGGTTTCCGTGGGAATACAGGAATAAAATATAGCCTATGTTCATCATCATCAGCTCATATACGTCTCTACCGAGGAGCTCGAGCCTCCCCTAACATCGTGGGGGTGTAGGCCATAGTTCACCACGCGGGCCTAGTGCGAATTGGCGGACTTCACATGCCTTAAATTGTCACATGTCGGGCAAGCAGGTTTCCTCACGATGTTTTCCTTCACCGAAAGTCAGTGGTGTGAATCCGTACATAAGTTTTTATAAACTCAGAGGTACGGGTCAGGGATTGAATCCTGCACCCTCATGATCGTGAGTCGGTGCGTTCCCAACTGAGTCACCACGGCTTCCTATGTTACTCCCTTTGCGATGGTGAAAGTATTTTTGAAATCAGCTTAGTAATTTGTGAGTTATTATTATAAAAACACACAGACACATAAATACTAAGTTTTCCTTTTTATAATATCAGTGTATAATATATGTAATCATATTTCTAGAATAATATCTAAGGTATAATCAATTTACAAGCAAAATTGTAATCTATTCCTTACAAAATTCACAGTATATTAGCCTATTAACACAAAATCAATTTTGAAACCAAAATAATATTGCAATGTGGCATTGTTTAGACAAAATTAATGCGTCGAACACTAACCTAGATATCGGACGTGAAATAATAAGCAAACCAATTACCTATTCGCCATCTATAAATATAAAACAACTAGCTACCTCCGCGCGGTTTTACCCGCGTAGTTCCCGTTTCCGTAATAATACAGGGATAAAACATAGCCTATGTTACTCAGTGATAATGTAGCTTTCTAATGAAAAAAGAATTATTAAAATCGGTCCAGTACTTTTTGAGTTAATTCGTTACATACAAAAATACAAATCTTTCCCCTTTATAATATTAGTGTAGATAGTGTAGACCAAGTCCCCGCCGCCTCTGTCTGTCTGAACGCGATGAACAAAAGCTACTTTACAGATTTTCATGCGGTTTTCACCAAATTACGGAGTATTTCATGGGGAAGGTTTTCATGAATAGTACATCAATTTGGACCCGGTAGGTGGCGCTGGTGGGCAGAACGAAGTCTGCCGGCTCCGCTATCACTACATATTATAAAACAAAGTCGCGTTTCGCTGTCTGTCCCTATATCCTCTTAAATCTTTAAAACTACGCAACGGATTTTGATGCGGTTTCTTCAATAGATAGAGTGATTCAAGAGGAAGGTTTTTATATACAATACATGCATAATATATTAGGGAAACACTGTCAATTTTGGAGGTTTCTCATGTGATGTATAAGCATTGCACCCGTGCGAAGCTGGCGCGGGTCGCTAGTTTTATATAAATACTAGCTGCCTCCCCGCGGTTTTACCCGCGTAGTTCCCGTTCCCGTGGGAATACAGGGATAAAATATAGCCTATGTTACTCGGGGATAATGTAGCTTTCCAATGAAAAAAGAATTATTAAAATCGGTCCAGTAGTTTCGGAGCCTATTCATTACAAACAAACAAACAAATCTTACCTCTTTATAATATTAGTATAGAAATATAGTCTCAAACGCCCATGCTTTCCCGCCCGCACGCGTCCACCATTCAACTCAACCGGAGCTGTCAATCTCTTCGAATTTGGTACACGACACTCGAATGACATTTCCTGTATAAACTCGCCATACTTTTTAATTAGACCTTAAATGGTTAATGTCAAATTGAAAATGAATCTTGTTGGACTTGAAAGAGGTTTTAACTGTACGTCATTCGTTTTATCGTAATATAATTAAATTAATTGAAATTGCTTTAAAAGTTACTGTTAAGGCTTTTAATAATGAGTGAAGTTATATATTTTATTCTATGTTTTGGAAGATAATTGATCATAATTTTAGTTAATGAGTGATGAGTTTAGGTGATGAGTTAATAAGTTGTGAAGGAAAGGAAATGAAATATATTTATTCATTCAATTAGATAGAGAATTATGAACGGTACGGACGGGTCGTAATGTACCTAAATCTAAATAGAATTCTAATTTTTAATACTATTTCGATATTTTTAGTTTTGTTACTTACATGAGTATATTTGTAATCTGGGCAGTTGAAAATATAAAAAAAATTGTAAAGATATTTAAGGCATATTTATATTATGTATTAAAAACTTTATATGTAGGCATATAAATTTCTAAAGTTCTAAATAAACAGCTGTTCAATTAAAATCTAACCGTAAATTCTATTATGAATAAGTAGGTATATTGTTGCTAAACTTTGAATATAATGCATACTCATCACTTTCGCTTTGACAGCTTTCTGTTATTAGGGTTCCTTAATGAAATATTAAAGTTTTCTTAACGAGGTTAGGGTTTTATAATCTACAAGTTTTTTTATAAATATCCTGGGACATTTTTCCCACACGGCCAATCTGATTCCAAATTAAGCATCAAAGTGAGCTTGTGTTATGGTAACCAGATAGCTGATATACTACATATACTACTTTTAAATACATACTTATATGGATATTTACATCCAGATACAGGACAAACAGACATATTAATGCATACAAATGTTTGTCCTGGGTGGGATTCGAGCCCACGACCCGCGGCTTGAAAGTCAGGGTCACTAACCACAAAGCCAACCGGGCTGTCCCCGAATAGAAGCGAATACATTTTGAAGTGATTTTCTACATTTTGTTATGTATCATAATAAATACGTATATTTTTAGGTGAGTATCTTAATTATCTGTTTTACTATATATTTACTCTATATACAAAAATCAATAAATGTTTGTTTTTGTGTATTTTTATTATACCCGGGAGATCTTCCATTTTCAGACAGACTATACTTTCGCATTTATAATGTTAGTTAGGATAAAATTATCAATTTTCGAAATGTCAAATTACTTGGACTTCTATGAAGGTTATAACTATTTCTAGGTTATTTATTAATATTAGAAAAAAAAACAATAACCTAAAATTAATTAGAACAATAAAAATAAATGAAATAACTGCGGGACCTTTGTAATAAACTTAACAACTCTTTTTACTCTATGAATCATAGTCTATGATTGTGTGGGAGTGAAAAAAAAAGATTGTCTATGGCTGATTGGTTCGCTTTTTAAATCGTTTCATTAGCGATCGAATAAATTGACACGTATAATACAACCAAATTAAAAACACGTGGTAAAGTTTAAATGAATCTATACTTCTATACTAATATTATATTTTGTTTGCAATGAATATGCTCCGAAACTACTGGACCGATTTCAAAAATTCTTTCACCTTTGGAAAGCTACATTATCCCCGAGTAACGTAGGCTATATTTTATCCCTGTATTCCCACGGGAACGGGAACTATGCGGGTAAAACTGCGCGGAGGCAGCTAGTATATTATAAAGAGGAAAGATTTTTTTGTTTGCAACGAATAGGCTCCAAAACTACTGGACCGATCTGCACAATTCTTTCACCAATAGAAAGCTACGTTATTCATAAATAACATAGGCTATATTTCATCCAGGTATTCCTACGGGGACGGGAACTATGCGGGTAAAACCGCGAGGCGGCTAGTATGTTATATTGAAGTATTTAAATGTGAAGGAGCCATTGTCGACGGCAAATGTAATTTTGTAATCTGTTCTCGGCTAATGGAAAGAGTTTTAGGTTTTTTGTTTTTAATTATTACATATTAGATTTCTTTTGATATCGATTCTTTGGATGATAACTCCGAATGGCGGTTGTGTTGTAATCATTTCATTTACATGTTAAATATATTTGACTAGTGGTTTCCCGCGGTTTCACCCACGTTCCCAGGGCTAATCTAAAGCTTAAAGCGTCTGCGTCCAGGAGAGGATGTTGGTAATAAGGACGCTTGCCCATTTTCATATGGCAATGTTCGTGTATGACATTTACCATCTGTCATCTCTCTCGTCCTAAAAAATTCTGCGCGCCAATACACTCTGTAATAATATAATTTGACAGCCCGGTTGGCTTTGTGGTTAGTGACCCTGACTTTCAAGCCGCGGGTCGTGGGTTCGAATCCCACCCAAGACAAACATTTGTATGCATGAATATGTCTGTTTGTCCTGTGTCTGGATGTAAATATCTATATAAGTATGTATTTAAAAGTAGTATATGTAGTATATCAGCTATCTGGTTACCATAACACAAGCTCACTTTGATGCTTAATTTGGAATCAGATTGGCCGTGTGTGAAAAATGTCCCAGGATATTTATTTATTTATTTATTTATAATTATTGTATCTTTGTTAAAATAGTTTTAAAGTATTGCTTTAGCCTTTATTTCAACAATGTTCTATTTTGCCCGGGATAAAAAGTAGCCTTTATGTTAAACCAGGGTGTCAGTTAACTCTATACAAAATTTTGTTAAAATCACTCCAGCCGTTTAGACGTAGAGTAACAAACATACACTCACAAACTTTCGCCTTTATAATATTTGTGTGATTATAGAGTTATTTTTACATCTATCGTATTCTGTATGTACATATATGATTTTTTGTTATAGCAACAAAAATATATAAAAAAAAAAATGTTACAGCAACCAAAATATGTCCAAATATCGTGTCCCAGGATATTTATTTACTAGCCGCCTCCGCGCGGTTTTACCCGCGTAGTTCCCGTTCCCGTGGGAATACAGGGATAAAATATAGCCTATGTTACTCGGGGATAATGTAGCTTTCCAAAGGTGAAAGAATTTTTGAAATCGGTCCAGTAGTTTCGGAGCCTATTCGTTACAAACAAACAAACGAGTCTTTCCTCTTTATAATATTAGTATAGATTATTTATTTATTAGTGTAATTATAAAGTTATTTTTATTAGCTTCTATCGTGTTCTGTAAGTTTATGATTTTTTGTTATAGCAACAAAAATATGTAAAAAAAAAATAAACACCTCATTTCTCTTTCCGTTTTCCCGCCACCGTCTGTCATCCATAGACATAGATAGATAATTTATTATTATGCAAGTTTCTAAACGTCCGCCGAGCTGTCAGACGTTTTGTTCGCATTTCAAACGATACGCCCCGACGGGCATAGACAATGCGCGCGAGATTAAGAGCACTGGCAGGTGAGAAAAAATCAGATGTTGCCTGTCGAAAAGAAATGTTGATTAATTTTCTTTTTTTTTTATTAACTGGCAATTTAGCGAAGGTAGCGGTTTATCTTTTAAAGAGTTTAGAATACAGATAATACCTTTAGGTCAGAGAAATCTATATTAGGTATACCTAAGCTAGGTCAAGATTGTGTCCTTTTGTAGATCGATATTTATATTATAATGAGGCTTGTTTACTTGTGGTTAGGTACAGTATTTAGTTACGTACCTACTTGGCTGCATTCCAGATAAAGTAAATACCTACATGTACTTTTAATATTTAGATATTTGAGGCCAGATATCCTCGCGGGCGTTTTACAAAAGAACTACTAAAATTTCGTCTTAAATACTTAGTTTTTTTCATTCCAAAAACTCTATAAGGTAAACTCTCTTCTATAGACACTTTTCAACCGTATTTTTAGCAACATTTTCTCCAAACTTATAATCAGAGCCAATTATAAAAAAATAACTAGTACATTTAGCACTATTTAAATATAAAAAAAAAATAGTGTTCACTAATAAGACCTTTGGCTGTACAACCATATACCTTAGTCACATATTCTTAAAAAATAACTCTCTGTCCCTGATAGTGATCTGTGTTGTGACGTCACAACATGTCGCCGCGGCCCTCCAGCTGACCGCCTTGCGCGGGAATCTATTGTTACAAGTCGATTTATGTGGATGCGCCATTTTGAAAAAGAAAATATGCTTAGTGTTACTAGTAAACGGTAAAATTCGAAACTACTAATGTTATAAATGCCACAGTTTTTTAGTATGTATAGATGTTTGTTGTCTTCCACGCAAAAATAGACATAACGGATTTGAATGAAATTTGGAACACAGATAGTTTATAACCTGTTTTTGTTCCGGGAAAATTGAAAATTACGGGTGAAACCATGGGGAGCCACTAGTAACGTATACAAGAAACCGTTGCCCAGGATATCATTACAATTTATTAGACCCAGATTACGAATATATTCATGAAAGTATTGTACTTAAAGTGCTCATGTTTTTTAATGATTTTTGCATATTATCTTATATTGTTTAAGTAAACTTCATTTCTCTCTATAAGTCTTTAAGTGGTCTAGTCTTTTTTTCCTTCCATTATAGAATGCTAGTGGCTTTCCGCAAGTTCACCCGCGTACCCGGGATAAAAAGTAGCCTATGTACTTTCTCAGGCTTTAGACCATCTGTGTGCCAAATTTTGTCCAAATAAACAGACAGACAGAGTTACTTTCGCATTTATATTAGCATAGATTTTATCCGTGTTATTTTTTTTTATTACAATATTAGGCCATATCTACACTATGATGTTACAAGCTCTGCTCTTCGCGTGTGAGCGGGCATGCACTGAGCCCTTAATTTCGCGATGTGAGTGTAGCCTATTCTTTACATGAATGCAAATAACAGGTGTAAAGCTATATCTATACTAATATGTAAACTGACGACTTTGTTTGTTTGAAATGCGCTAATCTCAGGAAGTAATGGTCCGACTTGAAAAATTATTTCAGGGTTAGATAGCCCATTTGTCAAGGTGTCTATATATCATCACGCTACGACTATCGGAGTGGAGCATCAATTAAAAATGTTGCAAAAACGGGGAAAATAACACTAACGAAGTTGCACGACTAATATTATTATTGTTAAAACTTGTTTTGAAATTAGTGAGAGTAATTGCTGAGTTTATTGCCGGCTTTTCTCAGCCAAAGCAACCTTCCGGACCGAGCATTAGAGTCGACGTTTCGTAAGTGCCTGTGAAGGCCTATTTGAATTAATAAATACTTACTTAATACATATATTTCATTTCAACTAGTTTATAATATTAATAGGACTTAAATAGACGAAACATCTATAAAACAAAACAGTAGGGCAAAACAAGCTTATAAATACGAATAGTTTCTGTGACGCATCAAACAAAAAAAAAGTTATGTAAAATTATCTAACGCTTTAAATATAGTCGAATGTCAAGGTTAGAGATAGACTTTGCACTGTGTTGTATACTAAATATATGTGCGTGAAAATATACTTAAGAAAGAATATCCTGGGATATTTTTTACACACGCCCAATCTGATTCCAAAGTAAGCTTCGAATGAAGCTTGTGTTATGGTAACCAGATAGCTGATAAACTACATATAACACTTTTACATGTTATAGATTTACATCCAGACACCGAACAAACAGACATATTCATATTCATGCATACAAATGTTTATACATATATATATTGACAGTGGCTAAGGTGGTGAAGTAATACTTCGTTTTACAGGGTACCTTGTAAATCTAGACCAATCTAGAAACCTTGTAGAACTGCAGTGCTAGCCCATCTATCGAGGAAGGCTATAGGCTATATATCATCACGCTACAACGAAAAGGAGCGGAACATTGATCAAAGAACGGGCAGGAGACGCTAACGAAGTTGCGGGTCAACTACTATTTTATAATACTTAAAAGTATCATAAACACTAAGTATCATATCCGAACCGACCGTTAGAGTCTGACTTATCATAAGCGTCTGTGAAGGCCTACTTGAATACTGACGATAGTTGAACGTGACAACGTCTTGCATCGCTCACTCAAGTAGGAGAGAGACGGATGTCGAACGCTGCCGAACGCAAAGGCCGATTGTGCTTCTTTGTCGCTCGTTCCGCGCTCTCGCTTGCACTTCAAGCCGCCACATGGAACGCCTCAGAGCGAGGTAACGCCGCATGAGTCATGGAACGCCTCAGAGCGAGGTAACGCCGCATGAGTCATGGGACGCCTCAGAGCGAGGTAACGTCGCATGAGTCATGGGACGCCTCAGAGCGAGGTAACGCCGCATGAGTCATGGGACGCCTCAGAGCGAGGTAACGCCACATGAGTCATGGGACGCCTCAGAGCGAGGTAACGCCGCATGAGTCATGGGACGCCTCAGAGCGAGGTAACGCCGCATGAGTCATGGAACGCCTCAGAGCGAGGTAACGCCGTGAGTCATGTTTTTTCGTGCGTGCAGCCGGCTCTATCGAATTATAAGACGTTGTCACGTCAAAAACATTTTTCATTTTCCACATGTATTACTTTTGTAGTATGCTTTTCTTGTGAATAAATATATAATATTAACACACTATAATCCGTCGTATATGTTGTACCGTTGTTTTTCGGACAGGCAAATATATTTACGACATTAGCGATTTAAATTTGAATTCATCTTGTTACTTGGATAGAACAAAAATAAACCGGATGTGACGTTAAACTACTTGCTATAATATAACTGTGGTCAACAGTGGTTAGCCGTGGTTAGCCGTGGTGGCTCAGTTGGGAACGCACCGACACACGATCATGAGGGTGCCGGTTCAAATCCCTGGCTCGTACCTCTGAGTTTAAAAACTTACGTACGGATTCACAACACTGGCTTAATTCGGTGAAGGAAAACATCGTGAGGAAACCTGCATGCCTGAGATGTCACAATTAAAGGCATGTGAAGTCCGCCAATCCGCATTGGGCCCGCGTGGTGGACTATGGCCTAAACCCCCTCGTAGTTAGGAGAGGCTCGAGCTCCTCGGTGTAGACGTATATGAGCTGTTGATGATGATGATGATGAAATCCCATTTTTAAATAATTATGATTAACTAGTGGCTCCCTGCGATTTCCCCCGAGTACCAGGGAGATCTTCCTATTTTCCTATAGCCCATGTCCTTTCTCAGGCTCTAGACTAACTGCACTGCGTACCAAATTTCATTTAAATCGGTTCTGTATTTTAAGATAGACAGACAGAATTACTTTCGCATTTATACCTAATATAATATTAGTTACGATTTTAAAATAAATCATTATAATTGAATTAAATTAAAAGACTAAAATATTGTTTTTACATGTTACAAAAAAAATTAGAAAATAAGTACCTGTCGTCTAAACCAGTTTGTACCAATGCTAAAAGATTTATATGTAAACTCACGCGCACCCTTCGCGCCGCTTTATCAGTGTTGTGTTGCCAACTCATTAAATCCTAGACCGGTGTTGCCTTGAGTAGATGCTTGATTGCATACTTAATTCGCTTGTCTAGCTTTTCTCTTTAATTTCATTTTATGGTTAAATATATTTGTTTACCAGTGGCTCCACGAGGTTTCTCCCGCGTACCCGGGAGATCTTCCATTTTCCCGGGATAAAAGTAGCCTATGTCCTTTCTCAGCCTCTAGACTATCTGTGTACCAAATTTAAATCTGTTCAGTAGTTTTACCGTGATAGCGAGACAGACCGACAGAGTTACTTTCGCATTTATAATATTAGATAAGGTAAGATGGCTCAGTTGGAAGCGCATCCTCGATCATGAGGGTGCAGGTTCAGACCCCTGGCCTTTGGCTTTAAACACTTACGTACGGATTCACACCACTAGGTTTCGGTGAAGAAAAACATCGTGAGGAAACCTGCATGTCCGAGATGTCACAATTAAAGGCATGTGAAGTCGCGCCGCACTAGGCGCGTGTGGACTATGGACGCGCCGCGGTGTTAGGGAAGGGGAGGGCTCCGAGCGTGGAGACGTATATGAGCTGATGATGATGATCTTTGACGCCCTGAGCCGAGGCACGGTCCCGCAGGGGACACCCTCATCGCTGTCGCTTCAATTTTCCTTCGGTTGAGAGCCCTCACCGAAAAAGTCCGCGTGACGGTTTAAAAGCCATCTGAGGCTGACACCTACTAGTCCATTTAAAAAAAAATACTTTGAAATTCTATAGACTAAATACAAACATATATGAAATCAAGGATGAACAAACAAACACATCTTCCAAACAAAACTTAACCTATATACAAATTGAATTTGTTCTAAAACCGACGGGTTAAAACTAACTAACAAGTTAAATGGGTTTATAATTAACCGTCCTTTGCTAATGAGTTTAAAAAAACAACATCACGCCACTGTCTGTCTGTCTGTGTATTGGCACTCCACTGTGTCACGTGACAACTACCTATTTTTACACATCTGGTTAAAATATAATATATAAGCAATGAGTTTAGAAGTACGATGAATTTTATGAAAAATATATTTTACAGTTCACGTCACGGGGTTGACAATTGACAGTTATAGCTGAAGTGCTATTTGCACTAAGCAATTAAATATACTAGCTTTTGCCCCGCGGTTTCATCCGCTTTCCCGGGGGATCTTAAAATTAAACATACACACTCACAAACTTTCGCCATTATAATATTAAGTGGGCTTAAACGACGCTTCATATGTGCCTGTAAAAGCCTATTTTAATGTAAAAAAATATTTTATTTTATTTCTTTTGAACTCCTAATGATATTTATTATATTAATATTACATAGAAATCAATAAGTTATGTACGAATGACAAAGTCTTCACAATTTAAGTCTACAGACGACAGCTTATAATAATATGGTCATGACATTGAAAATATCTTAGGGTAGTTCTACCAATAAGATTTCTATGCCAATTTTAAGAGTATATTATGAATCTAAAATGCCAATGGTATGCAAAAATAGATCCTATTTCTTTCTAACATAGGTACATAATTAATTGGATTTTGCTTATGAACAGATAATATTATGTAATTGTTTGTTTCAATTGAAACTATGTAATAAAAGTCGTTGCTATCCTAATCTATATATAAATCTCGTGTCACAATGTTTGTCCTCAATGGACTCCTAAACCACTTAACCGATTATAATAAAATTCGCACACCATGTGCAGTTCGATCCAACTTGAGAGATAGGATAGCTTACATATACTTGGACCCGGTAGGTGGCGCTGGTGGGCAGAACGAAGTCTGCCTGGTCCACCAGTATATATATAAAACAAAGTCCCCGCCGCCTCTGTCTGTCTGAACGCGATGAACACAAAAACTACTGAACAGATTTTCATGCGGTTTTCACCAAATTACGGAGTATTTCACTGGAAAGGGTATTTATGTATACATCAATTTGGACCCGGTAGGTAGCGCTGGTGGGCGGAACGAAGTCTGCCGGCTCCGCTAGTATATTATAAATGCGAAAGTGTGTGAGTAAGAATGTATGTTTGTTACACTTTCATGCAAAAACTACAGAACGGATATAGGATATGGACCAGGATACATTTTCTCTGGGAACGCGTGTGAAACCGCGGGGAACTATTAGTATATTATATTTATGACCTATTTTATTATGAATGCCGTTTATATCTTTCACTGTCGTATTTGTTTCAAATAATTTATATTCTTCTTATAAGAAGAATAAATTAGAATAAATCTAGCAATATTTTTAAGTATGTAATTAAAAGTAGTATATGTAGTATATCAGCTATCTAGTTACCATATCACAAGCTCTGCTTAGTTTGGAATCAGATTGGCCGTGTGTGAAAAATGTCCCAGGATATTTATTTATTTATTGGCATACCAACTAAATATATTTGTTTTAATAAATCATGACTACATATTCATTTAAGTATAAAAGCAAAATTTTATGTAGGTATGTTACTTATTTTGATTTTATTTTGTCTCTATGGTCAGACGTAATGCATTTTATCTATCAGACAGACAACGAAACAGATATCTTAGGTTATGTAATGTCGATGTCTAGATTTTCTAGATTCCTTGGGTTCTATCCAAACGATAATAATAGATGATGTTTGTAAACAACATCTATACTAATCTATACTAATATTATAAATGCGAAAGTAACTCTTTCTGTCTCGATTTCACGCTAAAACTACAGAACCGATTTAAATGAAATTTTGGTACACAGATAGTCTAGAGCCTGAAAAAGGACATATGCTACTTTTATCCCGGGAAAATGGAAGATCTCCCGGGTACACGGGTGAAACCGCAGGGAGCCACTAGTTAACTATATATCTGTACTAATATATAAAGCTGAAGAGTTTGTTTGCTTGAACGCGCTAATCTCAGTAACGATAAAAAAAATTATTTCAGTGTTAGATAACCCATTTATCGAGGATGGTTATAGGCTATATATCATCACGCTACGACTAGCAGCGGAGGCTCAATCAAAAATGTTGCAAAAACGGGCAAGTGACCCTAACGGAGTTGCGCGGGTCACCTAGTATAATATAAGATTTTAAATCCACTTAAGAATTAGTAAAAAAAGGTCGGTTTGTTTTCAATAAACTTAGGTCAGGAAATTATTTCCAATAATAAATAGTTTAATAACAACTTAAATGACGTATTTGCGACCATAGACAATCGGGATAGGTCATAGACTAACAAACATGGAGGTCACAGCTCACAGCTATCATTTAATAAATATTTACATATTTATCGATATTGCGACGGATTATTTAATACTTTCACCCATATCGATGTAATTATAATTAACTAGCTGCCTCCGCACGGTTTTACCCGCGTAGTTCCCGTTCCCGTGGGAATACAGGGATAAAATATAGCCTATGTTACTCGGGGATAATGTAGCTTTCCAAAGGTGAAAGAATTTTTGAAATCGGTCCAGTAGTTTCGGAGCCTATTCATTACAAACAAACAAACAAACAAACAAATCTTTCCTCTTTATAATATTAGTATAGATTTATTATAAATGATCTTAATCCAACTAATATTATAGACGCGATAGTCAATCATCATCATCATCATCAGCTCATATACGTCTCCACACTCGGAGTTCGAGCCTCTAACATCGAGGAGGTGTCCATAGTCCACACGCGGCCTAGTGCGATGCGACTTCACATGCCTTTAACTGTGACATCTCGGGCATGCAGGTTCCCTCACGATGTTTTCCTTCACCGAAAGCCAGTGGTGTGAATCCGTACGTAAGATTTTTTTCAGAGGTACGGGCCAGGGATTTGAACCGGCACCCTCATGATCGTGAGTCAGTGCATTCCCAAGTGAGCCACCACGGCTTACTAGTGTATATATATATATATATATAATACTTAATTTTGAATTTAATAAACTAGTGACTCTAAAACGTAATTATCTGAATACTTATAAAAATCACCAAAAACCTTGAACCTGTTCAACTTGACCTCTTTTAATGCAATAAATTATTAACTATCGATAATTTAGTTACGTCACACGTCTGATTGTCTTCGGAGGCGTATCTCGTAAACCGGTTTTTAAATTTTATAGTTAAAACAATACACAAACTTGGTTGCATTTTTTTATTGAATTGGAGCAAAATTTCATTGAACCATAAATAACATTAGCTATAGATTTTTGTTTATGGAAATAAATGTTTATTTGTTATCGATAAAAATGCATAGATCAAATTTCTGAAATATAAAGGACATCTTCATTTTTCTCGGGATAAAAAGCAGCGTATAAAAATAGTGTGTGTTATAAACTAATAAAAAATGTTATAAAACTAAAATCCAGGTTATAAACTACCTGTATTCCAAATTTCATCCAAATCTGTTTAATAGTTTTTGTGTGAATGAGTAACCAACATACATCCATATAATACTCCATACATACATTCTCACAAACTTTCGCATTTATAATATTAGTAGCTTTCCATTGCTAAAATAATTATTTACGTCGATCAAGTTTCGGAGCATATTCAATGCAAACAAAAAAGCATACCAATATAAAACAAAGTCGCTTTCCCCTGTCTGTCCCTATGTCTTCTTAAATCTTTACAACTACGCAACGTTGATGTGGTTCTTTTAATAGATTGGTTCAAGAGGAAGGTTTTGATATACAATACATGCATAATATGAGAAACACTGTCAATTTTGGAGGCTTCTAATGTGATGTATACGCTTTGCACCCGTGCGATTCGTGCGAAGCTGGAGCGGCTAGTGTACTATATTGAAATGAAATGAAATGAAATTAAATAAATTTATTAATTCAAATAGGCACTTATGAAACGTCGACTCTAATGCTCGGTTCGGAAGGTTGCTTTTGCTGAGAAGAGCCGGCAATAAACTCAGCAATTACTCTTTTCAAAACAAGTTTTAACTATTTTTTTAACAATAATAACATTAGTCCTGATAGAACGAGCGCTATACCCATGCTATATATGTATTACTAGCTGCCTCCCCGCGGTTTTACCCGCGTAGTTCCCGTTCCCGTGGGAATACAGGGATAAAATATAGCCTATGTTACTCGGGGATAATGTAGCTTTCCAAAGATGAAAGAATTTTTGAAATCGGTCCAGTAGTTTCGGAGCCTATTCATTACAAACAAACAAACAAACAAACAAATCTTTCCTCTTTATAATATTAGTATAGATACGCTATATATTTCATACGTATTATAATTTTAGCAGTCATACTTATTTAATTGTGACACCCAACAGATGTTTAGTACAATGCGGAAGATGTTTTTGCACTTTGCAATTGCAAGCTCGTGCCAGCTTTTGTAACTCTCACATATATCACGGCCTATAGTATAATCATATAACGGGAACTACACGGGTGACACCGCGGGACGGAAACTAGTCTTCAATAACTAATATTATAAATGCGAAAGTTTGTATGGAACTATGGATATATGTTTATATTTTTCACGCAAACTACCGAAGGGATTACAACGAAATTTGACATAGAGTTACGATATGTTCTGGAACAACAAACAGTTACTTATTATCCCGGGAAAATGAAAGATTCCCGGGAACGCAGCCATTTAGAATAAACAAGATTACACCAATAGTCCACGTAATATGGTGATCTAGCGGATCTATTCTTGAAGTGTGGCTGCGCGGGCGCACGGTACTCGTCCGTTAGCGGCTGAAGTTACATAAACACTATAACTGGACAGTGTACCCACGCGCTTTGTACTAAACACTTTGCCGCGTATTCAAGATTGATTATCGGGGTTTCTAGGGTTCCGTAGTAATCTACGAACCCTTATTCGCCATGAACGACCGCGGGTACTCTCAGAGAGAGTATTTATGTACCGACTGAAAAGTTGTAGTCCCTAGCTCCTTTTTTGTAATAAAAAAAAAAACCATCGTACGTACACATTAGCGCTATCATCATCATCATCGTCTTGCCCTTATCCCACCTTACGTGGGGTCGGCACAACATGTCTTCTTCTTCCATTCTCCTCTGTCAGTCGTCATCTCAGCACTCACTCATTTCTTACTCATGTCATTTTTCACACAGTCCATCCATCTTTTCTTTGGTCTACCTCTGCTAATATTACATATTAGCGTTATCATTAATTTTATAAATTTTTAGTTTTAAACATTTATTTATTACATTTATAACCTACATTATAAGTACACATATTATTAAATTTAATTATACACATCTAAAACTAAATAAAAATAATAATTAACATGCAATAAAAGAATCATAGATAGATGTCATTTGATGCAACATTCCGAAGGCGAAATTATTTCAATGGAGTAAATAAAAAAAATACGCACAAAAAATATGTCGGGTTTTTTTTTTTTTTTTTTTAAAAGGGGGTTTGTCAACACTGACTATGTCACTCCCGTAATATCTTACATCAAATGAACAATTCAAGTTTCATACACATTTTTATTTTATCTATACTAATATTATAAAGAGGAGAGATTTGTCTGTTTGTTTGTTTGTAATGAATAGGCTCCGAAACTACTGGACCGATTTCAAAAATTCTTTCACCTTAGGAAAGCTACATTATCCCCGAGTAACATAGGCTATATTTTATCCCTGTATTCCCACGGGAACGGGAACTACGCGGGTAAAACCGCGCGGAGGCAGCTAGTTTTTTAATAACTATGACAAAGAATCATACGTCATTTATGAGTAATCCACGTATGTAGGTATTATATACAATTTTGTTTAAGAATTGACTGAACATCTTCCTGTTATTCTATGTTATCCTTATTTCTTCCACGAAACATGCGCGTAGGTTGAAATTAAATCATTAACTGACCTTGGATAATCTGAGCTTATTCCTAGTAATTTATATGAGTACTAGCTGCCTCCGCGCGGTTTTATAGACTAGCATCCGCAATAGCAGAATATGTTCTGGAATAACATAGAGGCTGCTGTATATCCCGAGAGCATTTTACATCCCCCGATGCCGCGGGTGAAACCGCGGGTGCCACTAGTACTAAAAATTTGTATATCAGCTATCTGGTTACCATAACACAAGCTCACTTTGAAGCTTACTTTGGAATCCAATTGGCCCTGTTTGAAAAATGACCCAGGATATTTCTCTACACAAATATTATAAAGAGGAAAACTTTGTTTGTTTGGTTGTAATGAATAGGCTAAAAAACTACTGTACCGTTTTTAAAAATTGTTTCACCATTCGAAAGCTACATTATCCACGAGTAACATAGGCTATATTTTATCCCTGTATTCCCACGGGAACGGGAACTACGCGGGTAAAACCGCGCAGAGGCAGCTAGTCTATTATGTAAGTAATTTTATTTTTGTAGGTAATTAAGGGTAAATACATTGGTATAATAATGACGTAAATGGATATTATTTATTATTCTATGAAAATAACAAGTTAGGTACTCGATCGAAATAGCATAACATTTGGGAAATTGCCTGTGGTTTTATGAAAAAACCGCAGGCAAATTTCCCATTTCGCCCCGCAGATTCACTCGCGTAGTTCCAGTTCCCCCTACAGGGATAACATATAACTAATAGTTTATCCTTCTAGCGTGAAAAAGTAACAAAGGTAGGTAGGTTAGTAGGTAGGTAGGTAGTAAAATTATATTTTATTCTATTCTATTCTAGGTTCATCTTTACATTCTAACAAACTATCTCATCTATACTAATATTATAAAGAGGAAAGATTTGTTTGTTTGTTTGTTTGTTTGTAACGAATAGGCTCCGAAACTACTGATCCGATTTCAAAAATTCTTTCACCTTTGGAAAGCTACATTATCCCCGAGTAACATAGGCTATATTTTATCCCTGTATTCCCACGGGAACGGGAACTACGCGGGTAAAACCGCGCGGAGGCAGCTAGTCTAAATATATAAAAGAAAGTCGTGTTAGATACACTATTTATAAATTAAGAACGGCTGAAACGATTTGGCTGAAAATTGGTAGGAAGGTAACTTAGAACCAGGAGACGGATATAGGATACTTTTTATCCCGGGAAAATAGAAGATCCCCGGGAACGCGGGTGTAACCGCGGGGAGGCACTAGTTTATGATATATGTAGGATTTTGACAGCTGTCAAAATAATAGCTTAAAAAAATTATCTATATTTTTTTTAAACTTTCCACGTCAACAATAGAATGAAATGCAAGATAGCAGCAATATATTCATCTCACTCACCCATCAGCACCGACGAATGTCTCCTTAGCAGTAACACCGTTATAATGCACCCGATTCTCAACTTCACCATCGACTAAATAATCGGTCATCACAAAATTAACAATTTCTTTATTCAAATGCCTTCTTAAATATTTAATATCACTCAATATATTTTTACTGGCAACACTGTCATTCGCACTTGGATGTATATGTGTGTGCCTGTGCCTGAGATTGGAATTTAAAAAGTTTAAATTTGAAACGTCATATTCAGCTAGCTCACTAGAGTCACTTTCATCGCAATTTGTCGTTCCCAAAAGAAACACTATTAATAGGGGAGTACGAATCATTTTTCCCCACGATATTAATTTTGCAATGTTCGTCTTTTTCTTTGCTTTAGGCGATTTTAGCTCCATTTTTAATCTGTAACATAAAAAATATATTATTTAACTTTTCATATTATCTACGTTAGTATAAGTTTATTAGTCTATACTAATATATTATAGTAAAGTTTATATATTAGTATGTAACAAATAAACTAAGAAACTACAAGACCGAAATTATAAAAAATTCTATTGTCGTTACAAACATTATAACTAACTATAACTTGTTGTGGGACAAAAATAAAGAAATTATTATTTATATATTATTATTATTATTATCAGGGAGTAACAAAGGCTATATTAAATTTTATACCTGTATGTACTATGGTAAATGACCCAATGGTGGCCAGTTTAAGAAAAAAAAAACAGGTTTTTGTGAAATATTACCAAAATTGTGAAAGTTTCAGCACTGAATATAGTGAAACTGTAAAGTCCAGTCCTTATTTAATATTTGTAATGTGTTGCGCGTGAGATACGGCAAAGCTGGATTCAATTAATTTAACAAATAAAAGTTGTAGTTTTGTGACCCAGTCTTGGACAGGGAAAATTCATTAATGGATACCCCAGTCTTAGTCTAAGTTTATCTTTATTTTATGGTTAACACATGAAACAAAACTAATTTTGATTTTAATTAAGCAATACTATTTGACAAGTGAAACTTTCTGCTCACCGCCTTAACGATTTCCTTAAGAAAAGTCGTCGTTGTCAATTTCAAATCACCTTACAGTTTGTATTCGCGCATATTTGTACATGTAACTGACTGAATTCAATAAAACGTTAAACTTAGATAGTTCGATGTCTAAAGGCTATGTCACAGTGAGCCCAATGTAAAAACATTCGCTCATGTCCGAATTCTAGATGTTTCTTTTAATTTTTGGCCATTACTGGTACCGTGGCCACGACTGGTACACTTACGATAGCTTCACTCACGATTTCGTCCGTGTGGAATAGTTACTTTAAACGCCACCCGATTTTAAAACATTATCCATTAGTCCGCTCTTATTAGTCTTAGCGTGATGATATATAGCCTATAGCCTTCCTCGATATATGGGCTATCTAACACTGAAATAATTTTTCAAATCGGACTAGCAGTTCCTGAGATTAGCGCGTTCAAGCAAACAAACTCTTCAGCTTTATAATATTAGTATAGATTATATCTATAACTAAAATTGAATATAATATGGAATTATGTAATTTGATTGTGTATTTGCATCCGACTGATTAGATTTTAAAATGGAGTTCTGTACTAAATAAAAATAATCTAATATATAAAATTCTCGTGTCACAGTTTTCGTTGCCATACTCCTCCGAAACGGCTTGACCGATTTTGATGAAATTTTTTGTGCTTATCCGGTATCTATGAGAATCGGCCAACATCTATTTTTGATACCCCTGTGATCACGGGAACGGGAACTACGAGGGTGAAACCGCGGGGCGGCAGCTAGTAATGAATAAATGTATATGCTTGGAAAGGCAGAATTTGGAATGAACTGTATGCAACATATTGTATAACACCCATGTATATTTATATTTTTATTTCTATTTCTACAATAATTAATAAACAATAAAATTTTGACAATAATTCCACGTAGTATGTTGATTCAAAAGGCATACAAAAATAGAAGCGCGTGCTAAAAAAGCTGACACCGTATTGACACAGTTTTAAATATCGTATAGATTGTGTAAAAGAACACCGTTAGAGATTATGTCGAAGTAATGGGAGACTATATTATGATGAACCAAGAATTTGCTTACGAATAATAAATAACTTACTCAGATAAATTATTTAGTTTAGGTATAGCCACTAGTTAATCCCCGCGGGTTCTATTTCGTTATATTGTCTTGGTTATATTGTCCTTCTTATATTCTGGATTAACATATGTGTTGAAATAGCTAGTATTAAATGATTAACACAAATGCAATTTCAAAAGTAGGAACAATACATTTCTTTACGATAACTTTAACGAAAAAAAAAAAAAAAAAAACAGGCCATTGGTATTCTAAACAGCACTAATTTCTGGTTAAAATTCCAATCGGCGTAAATTAGTGCGTTATATACATGGAATAGAGAATCATGTGGAAGTGCCTTACGCGGCTTGCATGAAGTTTGGTGTCGCAAAAATAACTTCTACTATCTAACTAACTATACTAATACATAAAGCTCAGGAACTACTGGTACGATTTGAAAAATCATCAGTCCATTTATCAAGGAAGGCTAACTCTATATCATCACGCTACGACGAATAGGAGCGGAGCATCGATCAGAAATGCAAAAACGGTCTAGGGACGCCAACGAAGTTGCACGGCTCAACTAGTAGACATACTCATCTATACTTATAATAAATCTGTAGAGAGGTCAATTCTGTACATGAAATATATTTTCAAAATAACTATCAGGGGGTGATTAGTGATCGATACTGATGCCAAAAATGCAATCAGAAAAATTTTTGTCTGTCTGTCTGTCTGTCTGTATGTTCCTTATAGAAACAAAAACTACTGGACGGATTTTAACGAAACTTGGTACAATTATTCTTCATACTCCTGGGCAGGTTATAGGATACTTTTTATCACACTACAATCAATAAGAGCAGAGTAGTGAAGGGAAATTTTGGGAAAACGAGAGAAGTTACTCCATTTTTTAAGCTTCCGTCGCGTGTGCAGCTTTAATGATTAAAGTTACATAGAAATCATGTATGACGGAAATATTCTACATAAAATTGTCTAAAAAATATTCCGCAACAGCATATGTCTATCCTTTATGGTTGACTCACAATAACACGTGTAACTCCTGATAGCTTACCAGTTCGGAGCATTCTGATTATATTTGTTTACTCTTACGTTTATAATACTCTCACTCATCCCTAATTTAAAAAAGTTTACATTATTACCTATTCAATAAAAAAACAATCATAGATATCGGTATAGAAACACCAAAATTACAAAACCTTATCCAAATAAATACGTAATTCATTACAAGTATTTAATTTTAAACAAAATTGCCATTTACATCATTCGATTTCAATCAATATCTTAGGAGATATCCCAAATTTAAAATACCATAGCAGCAAATAATTATCGCGTACTGCGCGCGGGCGAGGGTGCGAGCCCGGTGGCACCAGTTAGCTCTGCGAGATCTGACTCACCTTCTACGTAAACGAAGTCGCGGGTTAGAGTTAGAGTTAGCCCAAAGAAACTACTCCACGCGAACGAAGTCGCAGGCAGAAGCTAGTACATAATATTACTAGCCCGCCCCAGCTTCGCACGGGTGCAATGCTTATACATCACATTAGAAACCACCAAAATTGCCAGTGATTCTCTAACATATTATGCATGTATTGTATATAAAAACCTTCCTCTTGAATCACTCTAACTATTAAAACAAACTGCATCAAAATTCGTTGCATAGTTTTAAAGATTTAAGAAGACATAGGGAGAGACAGCGGAAAGCGACTTTGTTTTATAATATGTAGTGAAAACGCACCACGCCTCCATTGCACCTCCACTACAACATTTCCTTCAATGGTTCCACACATGAATAGGTCGTTAAATGACCTCGTGTGTAACTGACATACATTACTGACTTATATTCTATATATATATGTACGAATAGTTTTGTAAATTCCTTCATATCATTCTTTTTAGTAAACATATTTGATATCTTGATTGATATTATCGCGATAGGCACGAGTGACGTTTTAGATAAAGAAAAAAAGTATAAATAGCTGTGGTAAGGTCGTATGTTTTTTTTTTAATAGTTTCATTATCTTCTTGCTGAGATTTCGTGGATTTTTCACATGTTTTTGAGTGAAGAGATTTATATTATCTATTTACTAGCGACCCGCCCTGATTTACCCGACAAAAATGTTATAAAAAGACGATACGACATAAACCTTTGGCTGTCACAGAATTGGTAATTTCTCTTTCTAAATTTGAGCAAACAGATAAATAAAATATAACTTATTTTTGACCTTCGACTAATTTATCATTTAGAACTATAGACTTCAAAAAATAATAAACATTATTATAGTCTTATCTCCCTTCCACCTCTTTTCTCAACTCCTTGCAATTTTTATGCATATTACCAATATTTTCTTACTTATAATAATATGGTAAACCTCTTTTAGGCCTTTTACGTCACATAACTTGAATAATAAAGAAATACTGGCCAAGTACGAGTGGGACTCGCCCACGAAGGGTTCCGTACGATATTAAACACTATACATAGTCTGTGAATGTTTCAAGCGTCTTTCGGTTTCAGAGGAACTTCCTCCCACGGACGCTCCAACTGTGGAATGAACTCCCTGCTATGGTTTTCGCCGGGGAATACAGTATGGGGTTCTTCAAAAAAGGAGTTAGTAAGTTTTTAAAGGGTCGGTAACAAATCCATAAAACCCTATCACCGTTATTAATATTGAGCAATAAAATATGTTTTGTGCACCCCTTTAATATTAGTTTTCTTCTGTTTTTAGTATTTATTGCTACAACAGCATCAAATACATCATCAGTAAACATTTCAACTACCTATTACGGTTGGACTAGACTGACAGACGGACAGAGCTAAATAGTGTCCCGTTTATACCCTTTCAGCAGTGACGGATTAACCCTTAAACAAATTAAGCAATTGCCTAGGGCATCACGTCTGGGGCACCAAAAAAATAAATAAATTATGATTTGGTTTTTACTGTTGTCGCATCTCTATCATTTCTAAGGTAGGTACTACGTTAGATCTCATCATCTTATTACTAGTGGCTCCCCGCGGTTTCATCCGCATTCCCGGGGATCTTCAATTTTCCCGGGAGAAAAAGTAGCCTATGTCCGTCTCCTGGTTCTAAGCTACCTCCCCACCATTTTTCAGCTAAATCGGTTCAGCCGTTCTTGAGTTATAAATAGTGTAACTAACACAACTTTCTTTTATATACCTAAGTATATAGGTTTTACACAAAACTGGGCTTTAAGGTCGATTCTAGTTGAAACAAGGATAGGTAGGCCCACAGACGTGGATTGCTTAGGGCATCAAGTAGTAATCCGTCACTGCCTTTCAGTAGGTAACCCTAAAACTCTTATCACACGATGACACGTCAAAACAAACAGACGATTGGCAAGACTTTAATATTGTAATATATTCCTTATTGTGTTGAAACAGTGATCAAATAGTATTATTGTATAGTGAAGGCGGTCGACACGTCCGCGACACTTGACCGTGCTCCATATAATAGCACTAGCTGCCTCCCCGCGGTTTTACCCGCGTAGTTCCCGTTCCCGTAGGAATACAGGGATAAAATATAGCCTATGTTACTCGGGGATAATGTAGCTTTCCAAAGGTGAAAGAATTTTTGAAATCGGTCCAGTAGTTTCGGAGCCTATTGATTACAAACAAACAAACAAATCTTTCCTCTTTATAAAATTAGTATAGATTTTACACCTTTCTGTAATGCATTGCCCGAATTGGGCGTTTTACTTCACTACATTATAAAACAAAGTTGCTTTCCGCTGTCTGTCCCTGTGTCTTAAATCTTTAAAACTACGCAACGGATTTTGATGCGGTTTTTTTCATAGATAGTGATTCAAGAGGAAGATATTTTTATATACATGCATAATATGTTAGTGAAACACTGTAAATTTTGGAGGTTTCTAATGTTTCTAATGTATAAGCAATGCACACGCGAAGCTTGGGCGGGTCGCTTTAATTAGTGACGAGGTCTTAAATTAGAGATGCGTTCAAATCGATTTTCCGAGAAATCGATTTATTTACTGATCTATTAGTGTACATGTTAGTCGATATTTTTTTATTTGTTTGATTCCGGTTTTCCAAACATTCAACCAAGATTTTTTTTTCTATTCTCATTCTCATGTTCATAATTAATAATTATATAGACCATGCTTAAAAAATTTTTGATACTTCTTTTATTAATTATAAAATACTAGACATACCCAATGCGAAAGAAACCGTCTGTCTGACAGAACCGATTTAAACGATATTTGGTACGTATTCACAGATATTCTAGAGCCTGAGACAAGACATAGGCTACTTTTTATCCCGGGAAAATGGAAGATCTCGTGGCTACGCGGGTGAAACCGCGGGGAGGTACTAATATAGGAACTATATTGTTACAGTCAGAAATGGATTAGGACATCTTGTGACACGGGGCCACCTATTCTTATGTCAACTAGAATAGGTCTTAAACCATTTTTGGTGCGGTTTTTGGTGACGTGAGAGTGAGTCGTGATGCCCTAAGGATGGATTTTTGTGCTTCTTCTGGTGCCCCCCAGGCGGGATGCCCTAGGCAATTGCTTAATTTGTTTAAAGGTTAATCAATCACTGATTACAGTTACATATATATATATATATATATATATATTTATTTGTTCCTTGCGGAACAGGCTAGGTTCAGAGTCCATGCTGCCAAGTCATCAGTTTGTATTTTTCTATAGTTACATTTATATCGTAGTTTTCGTTTTCAATGGCTTGCGTCAGATGAGTGGCTCTATAATAATATTGATATGACGTCACAGACCGAATCGGTACGAGTTGTGAAATATCGGTAAATTTAATTTACGGTTCATTATATTTTTCGGTTAACGACAAATATTAATTAGCTCGAGAGCTCTTCTCTTGACAGTTAGGGCTTATGACGTTCCGCCATCGGTTTTGTCTATCTTCTATATACCTATATAAAACAAAGTCCCCGCCGCCTCTGTCTGTCTGTCAGAACGCGATGAACACAAAACTACTGAACAGATCTTCATGCGGTTTTCACCAAATCACGTAGTATTTCATGGGAAAGGTTTTTATGTATAATACATCAATTTGGACCCGGTAGGTGGCGCTGGTGGGCAGAACCAAGTCTGCCGGGTCCGCTAGTTAAAAATAACATCTGCGTTATTATAGGTACCCGTTTACGCAACATTTTTCATTGATGCTCCGCTCTTGTGAGCCGTAGCGTGAAGTTATATTAAGCTGAAGAGTTTGTTTATTTATTTGTTTGTTTAAACACGCTAATCTCAGGAACTACTTGTCCGATTTAAAAAAATATTTCAACGTTAGATAGCCCATTTATCGAGGAAGGCTATATATAGGTTACATTACGCTACGACGAATAGGCGCAGAGCATTAATCATAACTGTTCAAAAACGGACATGTGACGCTATATTTCAATGCTAGTATTCTATACTATATAATATATAATATAATCTATACTAATATTATAAAGAGGAAAGATTCGGAGCCTATTCATTACAAACAAACAAACAAATCTTTCCTCTTTATAATATTAGTATAGATCTATCAACAATAAATCTAATGAATGCATTCTTCAGGTTTTTTTGTGTGAAATTACTTTCTCTTTTTTCATTATATTTACACTTCGTAAGGCCTTTTTAATGACAGAAATATGTGAACAATTCAGCTCAAGACAGTATTAAAAATTTAAAAACGTAATGTACCTACCTAACTATGACATAATTTCACTTTTTTTTAAAAACAAATTAGAGGTCTGGTCAACAAACTACTTGCACCTATTTTTAGTATCTAGATAGAGTTGGGATTTATTACGGTATATAGTCATAATGCTAGATTATGACTATTTTCATAAAAAAAAATATATTTAAGTTTATATATTTAAGTAGGTGTTTTCTATAATTTTCTTGAAATTAAATGTAATTTTTTTGTTATAATAATAAGTTTTATTCTAACATAAGTATGTTGTTTGTCAAATTCAATGTAATTTTTTTGTTAAAATTTATAACATAAGTATGTCGTTCGTCATTGAGATTAATTGCAGAGACGCTTGCTCAGTTTCTTGTGGACTTTTCACTCATCAAATCAATCTTCTAAGCCTAGATCTAGATTCTAGATAGATCGTAACAAATAGCAAAAAAGTTGCCAGCTCATTTTTAAATTTACGACAACACTTAAATATAATGTTCTATCATTACGATAATGGACAAAATCTAATGTTTTTATTTACACAGATAAAATATGACAAATCACTTCTTCTAAAAGTATTTAAGATATGACAGTTTATCGTGGGAAACCATCTGATAAAATCATTAAAATAATTAAATAATAATTTGAATAGTTTATTTATCCATATTTAATTTTAACGACAATTTATTACATTCATAATAATATTTAAACAAGTAAATAATAGTACAATATTTAAGTTGTATAAAATTGGTCTCATCTTAATGTTAATAAGAAAATACCTATTTAATGTTTAATTAAAAATTTCTACAAACAATTTTTATTTATGAACGAATCTAAAACTTTTACGTAAGTTTTTTTTTTAATGTAACATACCTACCTACAATACTTTCGCTTATCATGAAAATAGATTACTCACGAAAGCAAATCTAACAATTAAAATTACATATAAAAAAAAGAATAATAGGTACCTTTCCACAATTCAGAATGACTTCGGAACACTTAAACAAAATCCAAAATCGTATCACACCACTATCACAACCGAATCCGAAATTCACTTAAAAGTTCAAAAGACCGAGGTAACAATCAAGTCACTAATAAAAAAAAATATAAATGTCATTACAAAAAAAAATCGTCTTATTTAAAAGTTGATCGAGTTTTTGGCGGGATATCGCGGCTAGTGCGGGCGGCGCGTGATCGCCACTCGGGCTACAATCCGAGACTGAAGCGAATCGAATCGAATTGAATCGAATGACCGGTGTTCCAACGTGGTCGGCCGGAATGCAACGTGTATCGTACGATATTGCGTATTCGATTTAATTATCGATGCGGCGAGTTCGGCGACGGACATCGTGAAAGGTTACATTCACTTTTTTTTTCTTTTTTTTAATGCCAAAAATTTACTTGTCAATACTTACCTTTTTTAATGTTCTTTTAAGAAATATATGAAGTAATTTCTTCATAATATTGCTTCTGATAGTTGATATAAATGACATCGACTGATAAGGAATGTGAGATAGATTTATTGGCTAATTTACTATTATTTGCGATTTACTGCAGTAATATAAAACCATGACTTAGGCGTCTTATCTATACATATCTTGATTTATAAGGAAAGGTTGTAATGAATAGTCATTTAGTTGTGTTTTATGTACAAGCCATTCATATTATATCGAGTACGATTATTTCTACTATCAAATAAAAAGTAAAAAAAAGTCAAACGTCATGTCACAGACAAAAAAAAATATAAAATCATTCTATATTTTTTTTTATTCAAATAGGCCTCAATCAAGCACTTATGAATAGTCACTATTAATGCTCGGTTCTGAAAGTTTAAGAATAACCTTATGTAAATATCCTGAATTAAAAAAGTAACTGCAACATTAAATATGGAGCGAATCAGATCGTAAATCTGGGGATATTATTATTTACTAGTTAACTCGCATAACTTCCTTAGCGTCACCTGCCCGTTTTTGCAACATTTTTGATTGATATGCCGCTCCTATTAATCGTAGCGTGATGATATATACCCTATAGCCTTCCTCGATAGATGGGCTATCTAACAATGAAATAATTTTTCAAATCGGACCAGTAGTTCCTAAGATTTGCGCGATCAAACAAACATACTTTTCAGCTTTATATATTAGTATAGATTAAAAATAGCATATCTTTAATAGATAAAAAAATTGTGAAAGTGAACGTTATTATAATTATGATTGGAGTTTTTTTAATCTATGACGATGAATACTGCACGTAATCAGATGAAATGCAACGCATAAGTACCTACGTCATAACCTGGAATAATAATAGGTATAAGATTTCAGTAAGCAATATTAATATTTTTTTATGTGTATGCATTTTTTCTAAGGTTACATGTGTGAAGGTTATTGACCTTTATATATTTACATTAGATAATTTGAAACACTTATTTATAATACCTACTTATAATTAGTTATAATATATCTAGATCTAAATGAGCAAAAAGTTTTAAATTAAAAAATATATTATATAGGGTAATTTCGCCTGTTCGCGTCCACTTAGTGCAGTTGGCAAGTTTGAAGGAGAAAATAAAAATGTTCCGGCAGTAATTTCATTGAAGAGTTTATGTAATGTGTTCATAATAATGGTCTATTTTATGATAACTTATAGTTCTGTTCGAAAAATTTAGTGATTTATTTTAAAAAAATACAAACATCAGAATTAGGCGATTTACCCAGTTTGCGTCCAAAAAATCCAATTAGCGTCCACCCGCTGGACCACTTGGCGTCCACCATCTTACAAAGGGAATTAAGGTATAATACCTATTTTTATGATGATGTAGAAGAAATTGGATTTTAATAATTTATTTATTAAAGAAATATAGTTATTTAAAAATCAACATATCAACTAAATCAATTATAATTAAATCACTATAAAGAAAATAAAAAAAGCCAATTTATTATTTTAAAACAATACAGTAGTTGAGTTTAATCATGCTACTAAAAGATAGGTATGTTAAATATTAATAATTATGAGATAAGGTACAATTATTATAGCCCTAGAATTTTAATTAATGGTTTTCTTTCTGTCTTTTTTCGTTTGGAACCCTTTGAGAGTGTTTAAGTTTTTTTCTATTCATTCTCTACGATTTCTTTTTCTCTCGAATGTCATTCAATGTTTTCCTTAAATCTTCTTCTGTGTTTCCGTCTTCTTTATTTTCTCCGAAAAACTCATCTGAAATAGAAAAAAAATAAGAATTGAAGAAATTATTCATTTTATTCAAAGTAGAATAGGTGTACCTACCTACTATACATTTCGTATTAAAAAATACAAAGCAATAAATTCTAGGGAATTAATTTAAAAAAAAGGACGCGATTTGCATTTGCTATTATTCTCTGTAGGTATAGTTTGCGTCCATTGCGGACGCAAAGTGGAAGTATTATAAATTTGGTGTAGTTATTCGCGTCCACCTTATTTTAACTATTAACTATTAAAAAAATAAGCAAATTCATAATTAATGTAATTCCTTTAATCATTATCAACGTTTAGAAACAGCTATGTATCCAAAATACGCATAATTCAATAAAAGACTTACCTTCAAACGCACCGCTGCCCACTATTTTTTTTTCATAATTCCGCGCATCCACGCTCTCTCGCTAAACAGTCCTCACAAATTATTTTTTCTACCCAAGATGGTTGGGCGCACGGATCTTTTGTCTATGTAAGCGTGCCTCTAATACATTGAGGTATAGGCGGTAATGTCTTTTCGACTTATTGGTGTGTTAGTATACTTAATTTCGAGAGTTTTCAAAGGGTGATCCGTAAAATGGACGCGAATTGGGCGATGGACGCGAACAGGCGAACTTACCCTATGTATTTCTAAAGTTTCTAGTAACATTAAAAAAAAAACTGACTGAAAGATAGTTTACAATTTGTGTAAAGCCAATTAGCTAATAAAAAAAATTGCCCAATAGGTCCTTAAAATTATTGCTATCATTCGACATTAAATCACGGGCGATATTTATCAAAAGCAACTGTTTAATATCATACATATTTCTCACACATTTTTTGTTATAAGTATATATATAGCCATGGAGGCTGGTCTGTCTGAAGAATGCAACAGTTGTTCGGTTCACCGTTGTTAGTTTTTTGGCCGTCAACTTTTTGCGGCCGCCGCGTGCCTCTTGCCGCCATTTGCCGTACAGTTGACGACACGTTCGGATACACGCACTAGACTTGAATTATATAAACACTAGCTGCCACATGCCGTCGCGCGGTTTTACCCGCGTAGTTCCCGTTCCCGTGGGAATACAGGGATAAAATATAGCCTATGTTACTCGGGGATAATGTAGCTTTCCAAAGGTGAAAGAATTTTTGAAATCGGTTCAGTAGTTTCGGAGCCTATTCATTACAAACAAACAAAGAAATCTTTCCTCTTTATAATATTAGTATACACTAGCGGACACGGCAGACTTCGTTCTGTCCACCAGCGTCACCTACCGGGTCCAAATTGTTGTATTATACATAAAATCCTTCCCCGTGAAATACTCCATAATTTGGTGAAAACCGCATGAAAATCTGTTCAGTAGTTTATGTGTTCATCGCGATCAGACAGACAGATAGGCGGCGGGGAATTTATTTTATATACATAATATATAGATAGAGATGATTAATTTGATTGACAGGTTGCTTTGTGGTTAGTGACTCTGACTTTCAAGGGATCAAAATCCCACCTAGGTAGGACAAACATTTGTATGCTTGAATTGTGTCTGCTCGTTTGTTCTGTGTCTCGGAGTAAATACGTATTTAAAAGAAGTAAATGTACTCTATTTATTCATTTTTTGATTTTGTTTGTTAAACATTATACCTAATACGAGTGAGTTATATAATTTAGTATCTAAATTAACATATTAGTTAATATAGTGCGGTTTTTATAGTAGGTCTTGTTAGTAGTTACAATAATGTGTAATTATAGTAGGTAGGTCTTGGCTGTGAAATCTAGTTAATGTGGCGATCACAATAGACCTAGTATGGTCGCAGTGGTACTGTAAAGACTTGAAATAGCCACTTAATCCAAATATTAATAATAACACATTAGTTTGTACATGATATTTTAATAGTAAAAATTTATATGAAACTAGCTGCCGCCCCGCAGTTTCACCCGCGTAGTTCCCGTTCCCGTGATCACTTAGGGGTATGAAAAATACCTAGATGTTGTCCGATTCTCAGACCTACTGAGTATGCACACAAAATTTCATAAAAATCGGTAAAGCCGTTTCGGAGGAGTATGGCAACGAAAACTGTGACACGAGAATTTTATATATTAGATAAATCCATATTTCATTTTTAATCGTATCTAATCCACTGTTAACTCTCGACAATATATCCGAACGCTTTATTTCGACAAGTTTGATTTTGGTATTTGCCTTCTTTTTTTAATTTATTTGCGATCGAAACTCGAGATCCCGATCATGTTATTTTGGGAAGACATGGAAATAATCTGATGTTATTTTCTCATGAATAGTTTTTTTTTTTACTTTTAAGTACTTGCATTAGGCCACGTCTCTGCTAAAAGCTTCTCAATACAAAAGCGACTATATTCTGTATGTTTAGAGTCTAGTTTACGTTGATTTTATTTCTATTGTTTTTTTTATGCATTAAAACTACAAATAGGTCTTATATGCTACTTGTGAGGTCGAATTAGTTTAGTGAAATATATTGTTTTAATTCTTTTATATGAATGAACGAATATGTGTTACTCTATCAGGAAATATTTAAAGGGATTTATTCAAAACATGGCTACCATAGATAAAATGGATCACACAGGATACTTTTTCCCGGGAATATTAAAAATTCCAGAAAGGATGAAAGTTATTTACTAAGAAATTCTTTACACATGACTAATAGGATTCCAAACTAAGCTAAGCGTGTGCTATGGTAACCAGATCTATACATACTAATATTATAAATGCGAAAGTAACTCTGTCTGTCTGTTTGTCTCGCTTTCACGCTACCACTGAACCGATTTAAATTAAATTTGGTATACATTTAGTCTAGAGCCTGAGAAAGGACATTGGCTACTTTTTATCCCGGGAAAAAAGAAGATCTTCCGGGTACGTGGGAAGAGACTAGTGGCTGATATATTACTTTTATAACATATACATAGAATAACATATACTGTATAGAAATGCTTGTACAGTATAGGAATCGAAACCGCAACCAGCGGCTAACCAAACCAAGTTAAACATTTTAAAAGTAGCACAAAAGAGTAACCAGTTAAATGAAATTGTGTCAAATAATTTGACAATAAAGAAAGCAATAGATTGCCTTTCTTATCTACTATAATAGACCTAATTCATTCAAGTAAAAGAGATCACAAAATCTATTCTCTAAAAATACATATCAATAGCTTTCCACTTGACTGCGGGCGCCATTTTGTCATATCTCGTTGTTGTTTTTTTATTATTATTTATTGTAAATCGCTCGGCGGCGGTCTTTAACTGGCCGTCTGTTGCCTACGGATTTTTAGGGTCCAATATTAATATTTTGAATGAGACCTTTATGGCATGACAGCGAAAGATCAAGTTAAGTAGTTTTTGAATTAAAAAAAATCGGATGGGGCTGTGCCGGGGCACACGGCCGTTGGTTTTAACGTGAAACGTCTATGTTAGCGAATCGCTTTTAAAGTAAAAGATTGAAATGAAAACAAATGAACTCAATGTCATAACAGCGAGCTGACTATATAAGTGAAATATTCACACCACATTTTTGTTTCTAAGACTAATAGTTTTTTAATTATTAAGGTACGATGATATAGACCTTTTCGTTACGGTCCACTTTTTAAACCTGGTACCCGTATGTTTCGGCGCGATTTTAAAGACGTTTCACGTGAAAAAAATGTGCTTACCAGTATACGAACTAAAATATTAATAAAAATATAATTTATAAATAAATAAATAAATATCCTGGGACATTTTTCACACACGGCCATTTGATTCCAGACTAAGCAGAGTATATGTTAACCAGATAGCCGATATACTACATATATGTACTACTTTTAAATACATACTTTTAGAGATAATTACATCCAGACACACAAAACAGACATATTCATCCATACAATTGTTTGTCCTGGGTGGGATTCGAACCCAGGACCCGGCTTGAAAGTCAGGGTCACTAACCACAAAGCCAACCGGGCGGTTATATAATTGTAACCTTGAATTATTTATCAATAGTCTGATTTATTATTTAGGTATATAATATACGTAATCGAAATCAATAAAGATTATATTCATGACATTAAATAGCTGATAAAAAGGACATACAACGATTTTAATTTAGAATAATATCTCTTATCTTTTTAGCACCTTATATCTTCTGATGTTTATTAGTATGCCAATTATGTATAGCACTTGTGGCTGTCCGCGGTTCCAATCTCGATCCTGGGGATCTTCAATATTCCCGGAATAAAAATAGACTACGTACTACTCTAGAAAATAACCTAACTCGGTGCCAAATTTCATCCAGATCCCTTCAGCCCTTATAACGTGATTAAGTAACAAACATACTTCCAAATTTTCACCGGACAAAAAGTAAGTTACGTATTAGTCCAGAATATACTCTAAATTTGTGTTAAATTTCATCTAGATCCCTTCAGAGAACAATCTCAAATACCTAACAAACATCTTAACAAACTATTGCAAGAAATATAAATCTATACTATAATATTATAAAGAGGAAATATTTGTTTGTTTGTTTGTAATGAATAGGCTCCGAAACTACTGGACCGATTTCAAAAATTCTTTCACCTTTGGAAAGCTACATTATCCCCGAGTAACATAGGCTATATTTTATCCCTGTATTCCCACGGGAACGGGAACTACGCGGGTAAAACCGCGCGGAGGCAGCTAGTAATAAATATTTTAATACGGAACCCGTACACAAAACAGCTCGTGCTTGTCTTTGGTAACTTTTTTTTGTTAAAAGCGGAGCACACATTATTATTATACGATTGACACCTTTTCCCACGTGCAGTCGTCTTTTGTGTGGGGTGGCGAAATGACTAGCCAGAATCATTATAGCTTAAATACAGCATGTTCTTTATATTTTACACCGGGTTTAAACTAGTTGAGATTAATTTTAAACCCCATTCTACAGTAAAGTATTTATTGTATAATAATAATGGTTTTTTTGCTTCTGATATATTAAGATTAGTTTTGGATATAAATGCAGTGTAATAAATGATTTTGTTAGATTTGCTCTCGATTAGGTATTTTTAAAATTATATTTTTTATTGACTAGGCGTTAATACTTAGTTAAAAACATAGATACGCAGAAATTATAAAGAATCATAAGAACTTTTTTTTATTTTATTTGTTAGGTCTGCCAACAATTGTTTACACAATACATGCATAATTTCTGTAATAAATATAGTAGTAGTTTCATGAATATATTCGTTATCTGGGGAGTTGAAAACATAACATTTTGAATTGAATGATTTATATCTCTATTCTCTATCTACATTGCTTTTAGAAGAAAATTAAAACGACGTAAAAATACATTGTTAACCTTTATATTACATCTTTTAAAATAAAAGCCCATCTAAATAAATAGATATATTTTATTTTACGTGAAAATAATTCAACCCATATATTTCAACTTTTAGGTTGTAAAGGTGTAAAAAAGATGCAAAAAAACAACACGCTGTTTCTATCAAGGGCCGCCCAGGTAGCCGGGTGAGTGTTTGTCCGGTGCGTGCATACTCCTTAACTCCTGCCTAAACCAATACTATCATGGCCGCGGTGGAATTGTCATTGAGTGGCCCTTAACTATACATAAAAGTTAATTGTTATGTCTTTTCGTCACCGTTTATAGGAAACTAGTGACTCCCCGCGGTTTCACTCGCGTTCCTGGAGATCTTCAATTATCTCGGGATATAAATTTGCTTGGGTTAATCCCGGTTATAAACTATATGTGTACCAAATTTTATTAAAAACCGTTCAGTAGCTTTATGCGTGAAGAACAAACATACAAACTTTCGCATTTATAACATTAGTAGGATTAAATTGAGTGTACCAGTGTGACCAGCAACGCGTCATTTGATTTATTACCAGTAATGTGTTGCCAGCCGCTACATTATTCCATCAGACAGCACTCAATTGACAATCAATATTAATAAAACACAGCGTAACTACAGTTTGACATTAGGAGTGAGAAAGGTGAATTTGCAAGGCGTTATATAATATGCTAGCTAACGCCCCGCGGCTTTACCCGAGTTTCTGAGTAATCCTACTAATATTATAAATGCGAAAGTTTGTGAGTATGGATGTATATCCTGGGACAATTTTTCACACACGGCCAATCTGATTCCAAACTAAGCAGTGCTTGTGATATGGTGACCAGATAGCTGATATACTACATATACTACTTTTAAATAACTAGGATAGATATTTACATCCAGACACAGGACAAACAGACATATTCATGCATACAAATGTTTGTCCTGGGTGGGATTCGAACCCACGACCCGCAGCTTGAGAGTCAGGGTCACTAACCACAAAGCCAACCGGGCTGTCGTGTATGTTTGTTACTTTTTCATGCAACAACGGCTGAAGGGATTGCGATGAAATTTGCCACATAGTTAGAATATGTTCTGGAATAATACATAGACTACATTTTATCCCGGTATTATTGAAGATTCCCCGGGAACGCGAGAGAAACCACGGGAAGCGATTAGCTAATAAAATCGATTAAATTCCATTTCTATAAATACTGCTCTTCGTAATCGAATTGAACAATGTATCGCTTTGTAATATAATCAATAATAACATTACTTATCAATAAAATTACGTAATCCCCACTAATATAAATACGAGAGCGTAACAGACAGACAGAGTTATTTTCACATCTATACTAATATACTAGCTGCCTCCCCGCGGTTTTACCCGCGTAGTTCCCATTCCCGTGGGAATACAGGGATAAAATATAGCCTATGTTACTCGGGGATAATGTAGCTTTCCAAAGGTGAAAGAATTTTTGAAATCGGTCCAGTAGTTTCTGAGCCTATTCATTACAAACAAACAAACAAATCTTTCCTCTTTATAATATTAGTATAGAAGTATAGATAAAGCTGAAGAATTTGCTTGTTTGCTTGAAAGCGCTTATCAATGGTACCACTTACTAGCACTTTTAACGAGGAATGGTATAGGCTATACATCATCACGCTTCGACGAATAGGAGAGGAGCATCAATAAAAAATGTTGCAAAAACGGGAATGATAACGACTACAATAATATTGGTTGGCTTTGTGTTTAGTGACCCTGACTTTCAAGCCGCGGGTCGTGGGTTCTTCTAATCCCACCCAGGCCAAACATTTGTATGCATGAATGTGTCTGTTTGTACTGTGTCTGGATGTAAATTTCTATAATATGTATGTATATAAAAGTATTATATGTAGTATATCAGCTATCTGGTTACCATAACACAAGTTTCATTTGAAGCTTACTTTGGAATCAATTGGCCGTGTGAGAAAAATGTCCCTATATATTTATTTTATTTATTTATAAATATTAGTTTCGGGACCGGAACCGATATTGCTAAGTATGTAAACAAGTCTAGCTACATAGTCGAATGACCGAATGACTACTATAATAATAAATATCCTGGGACATTTTTCACACACGGCCAATCTGATTCCAAAGTAAGCTTCAAAGTGAGCTTGTGTTATGGTAACCAGATAGGTGATATATTACATATACTACTTATAAATACATACTTATATAGATAATATTACTTATAAAGAAATGTGTGAAATTATACAAGTTAAATAGAAATTTATATCAATTTTGAATATCAAAGAGTTATCACTTAAATAATCCTAGAAAACGATCTAAAATAAGCATTGCGCGCGTAGATCGATCGGTATGGTCAATATCAGGGCTGTCATTCCATTTAATAAATATCAATGCATATTATAAAACAAAGTCGCTTTCCGCTGTCTGTCCCTAAGTCTTCTTTAAAACTACGCAACGGATTTTAATGCGGTTTTTTTTAATAGATCGTGATTCAAGAGGAAGGTTTTTATATACAACTAGTGGCTCCCCACGGCTTCGCCCGCGTTCCCGGGGATCTTCAATTTTCCCGGGATAAAAAGTAGCCTATGTCCTTTCTCTGGCTCTGAATTATCTTAAATTTCATTTAAATCGATTCAGTAGTTTTAGCGTGAAAGCGTAACAGACAGACAGGGTTAGGTACTTTATATATACTTTATACATGCATAATATGTTAGAGAAACACTGACAATTTTGGAGGTTTCTAATGTGATGTATAAGCATATTGCACCCGTGCGAAGCTGGGGCGGGTCGCTAGTTTTATTTTGTTTGTTTGTTAGGAATAGGCTCCAAAATTAGACTTTTATGATATACTCAGTAGTTGCGCGTGATGACAACACTAAGAAATAACGAAGCATACAAGTAAATATTGTGTACTGGCAACCCTATCCCCATCTGGATCGCCCAGTTCGTGTACAAATGTTGCCATATAAAAGCCGGTCGTGCCATATCGTGGGACACAACACATAATTATAGGTAAAAGCCACAGCACGACCTTTTTTGGAAGCTAGAGTTACCAACCTATACGCTAATCTGAATAATTTGTTCAGAATTTTAAGCTTATATTATAAATTCTTCATCTATATATACACTTCTACACTAATATTATAAAGAGGAAAGATTTGTATTTTTGTATGTAACGAATAAACTCAAAAAGTACTGGACCGATTTTAATAATTCTTTCACCATTCGAAAGCTACATTATCTACGAGTAGCATAGGCTATACTTCCCTGTATTCTTATGTGAAAGGGAACTACACGGGTAAAACCGAGCGGCGGAAGGAAGGAATATGGATTGACTATATCTATATCACTAATAAACAATCGGATTCCGGAACAAGTGGCTCCCGGCTCGCGGTTTTACCTTCCTCGATAAATGGGCTATCTAACACTGAATTTTCAAATCGGGCCATTAGTTTCTGTGCTTTGCGCGTTCAAGCAAACAAACTCTTCAGCTTTATATTTTAGGAAGGCTATAAGACAAACATATGACATCACGCTACGACCAATAGGAGCGGAGCATTAATGGAAATTGTTGCAGAAACGTGGTACTAGATAGTTACTATACTCTTTGGGTACTAGGACGGAGAATTTGCGCGGGGCATCTAGTAGACAAGGAAACTGAGCGGTTGGCGCCGGCGCTTAGAGAAAGGTGACGTTACCTTAAGGGACATAAGAAGGTTAGGCCTAGGACTATAATATAAAATAAATATAATAAATATCCTGGGACATTTGTCACACACGGCCAAACTAAGCAGAGCTTGTGATATGGTAACCAGATGGCTGATATACTACTTTGAAATACATACTTCTATAGATATTTATATAGGACTAGGTAAATAATGTACAGAAAAACGTATTGATTTGTAAGTATACTACGTCAGACATTTTTTCCATATATATCCATTTCCAAAAATATAAATGTCAAAAAAGAACGCAGACTCCAAATTTCTTAGCGATTAGTATTTGTTTATTATTAGTTTCATAGAAAAATTAGAGCGTAATATAAAATTCTTATTATAGAAAGCAGAATCTAAACAAAAGATACATTATTTTAGACGTTTCAAAAGAAACTCTTGAAAATATTTAGGTCGAATTATAATATGTTTGGCAGACACTACCAATGAACGAGGCCATAGATCGATGGCTATGAGAAATCAAATTTCAAACACGAAATCGATGCTTTTGAGCTTTTTTTTATATGTGATGGCAAAGTGCACTTTGTTGGAATATTTTATCGCGTAAATAAATCAATATCTATCCATACTAATATCATTAATGCGAAAGTAACTCTGTCTGTCTGTTACGCTTTCACGCTAAACTACTGAACTGCTATGCTATTCTGAATGTACACTCGACACTGAAGTCACTCGAGCGAGTATTACGTATCTCGCTCGCACTTACGCCGCTGCTATGCGTGCGAGCGAGATACGTAATACTCGCTCGAGTGACTTCAGCGTCGAGTATACATTCAGAATAGCATAGCTGATTTAAATGAAATGAATGATAATCCAGAGCCTGAGAAAGGACATAGGCTACTTTTTACCCCGGAAAATAGCCTAGTGGCTCCCCGCCAGCGCACCCGGGAGATCTGTAATTTTCCCGGAATAAAAAGTAGTCTATGTCCTTTCTCAGGCTATAGACTATAACTAACTGTGTACTTTACACACTAGACAGCCCGGTTGGCCTTGTGGTTAGTGACCCTGACTTTCAAGCCGCGGGTCGTGGGTTCGATTCCCACCCAGGACAAACAGTTGTATGCATGAATATGTCTGTTTGTCCTGTGTCTGGATGTAAATATCTATATAAGTATGTATTTAAAAGTAGTATATGTAGTATATCAGCTATCTGGTTACCATAACACAAGCTTCATTAGAAGCTTACTTTGGAATCAGATTGGCCGTGTGTGAAAAATGTCCCAGGGTATTTATTTATTTATTTATTTTAATTTAAATCAGTTCAGTAGTTTTGACGTGAAAGCGACACAGACAGAGTTACTTTCGCATTTATAATATTAGTTAGGATAGATTTCATAATCATATTTCTAAATACAACGTGGTTAAAACATAAGTCTACCTGAGACAAAAAAAACTTAGAATTTAAAAAGTTAATCTCACATTTCGTTCAGCTTGTTGAGAGTTAGCTTCAAAATGGCGAACACCATAAAATGATGATGCATGAGCATCATATAGTGATGTGAGAATGACGGTTTTATATCGATATTTTGATCTGTTTATCGATTTTTATATAAAACTGTAATAAAATTGGCTTGTGTGAAAAATGTCCCAGGATATTTATTTATTATTTATTAAAATTGTGAGAATATAATTTATTTACCCGCGTTTTCATTGATCTGCAATTTCCAGGGACAAAAAGTAGCCTATGTGTAATCCAAGTTATAAACTCTATGTATGTATTCCAAATTTCATCCAAATCCGTTTAGTAGTGTTTACGTGAAAGAGCACATGCATCCATACTGACAATCTTTGGCATTTATAGTATTAGTAAGTTAAGGCTGAACCTTTTTTTTTACTCTAATAGCAATTAAAATATCGATAGTTGATATATCGATACATCTAAACACATCACTATCGATACACGAGAGTGTTATGACGGTTGGATTTTTATTATTTATAAATAAAGTTCTTGTTCGTTCTCGGTCTCGATGTAAGGAGATTTAGTAGATGAAGTATTGCAAAACACATACTGACGATCAGAAATGTTAACTTTATATATATTTTTTAATAGTAACTAAGACAATAATTAAAATATATATTCTAAAACTTTTTCACACACGGCCAAACTGATTCCAAACTAAGCAGAGCTTGTGCTAACCAGAATAACCAGATAGCTGATATACTACCTTTAAATACATACTTACATAGATAATTACATCCAGACACAGAACAAACAGATATGTTCATGCATACAAATGTTTGTCCTGAGTTGGATTCGAACCCAGGTTAGTGACTATGACTTTCGAGCCGGATGTAAATATCTTTATAAGTAGGTATATATTTAAAAGTAGTATATCAGCTATCTGGTTACAGCACAAGCTTAGCTTAGTTTGGAATCAGATTGGCCGTGTGTGAAAAATGTCCCAGGATATTTATATTTTATTTATTTAAACAGCAATGCCAGCATAGCTAATTAAGTAATGGTTTATCAAAGTTGGATACAAATGTATGTCCTGGGTGAGATTCGAACCCACGACCGGTTCAAAAACCAGGCTCACTAACCACAAAGCCTACCGGTCTGTCAAGTGACCAAAAGCGAAGAGACAAAAGTATTGTTTGAATATACATGCGCGTGCGCACATTTCTCTCATTCACGCAAACTATCGGACGATGACGTCACGTAGTGATGTGACACACATACTTGTAATTCTTGTCGATAATTTGCATAAATAAATACAATTTAATGTGTCAGTAGTGAATTTAAAGTTATTACTTATTATTCCCCATTCACAGTTGTTTTAAATTTGCATCGCAGATAATTATATAATTAAATGCGGCTTTGAATAAAAATTGTCAAGTGTTTGCAAAAAACAATTGGTTGTCTAAGTTTATATTTAATTTTATACCATACTAGTTGACCCGCGCAACTTCGTTATCGTCACTTTCCCGTTTTTGCAACAGTTTTGATTGATGCTCCGCTCCTATTCGTCATAGCGTAATGATTTATACATAGAACCTTCCTCTTGAATCACTCTATCTATTAAAAAAACCGCATCAAAATTCGTTGCATAGTTTTAAAGATCTAAGCATACCTACATAGGGACAGACAGACGGCGGAAAGCAACTTTGTTTTATACTATGTAGTGACTAGCTTCCGCTCAGCGATTTCATCCGCGTAGTTCCCTTTCCCGAAGGAAAACAGGAACAATATATAGCATATAGCCTTCTAAGATAAATGGGCTATCTAACACTGAAATAATTTTTCTAATCGGACATGGAGTTCCTGCTAAAGAGTTTGTTTGTTTGCTTGAACGCTCAAATCTCAGGAACTACTGGTGTGATTTGAAAAACTATTTCAGTGTTAGATAGCTCATTTATCGAGGCTAGGCTATATATCATTACGCTACGACGAATAAGAGCGGAGCATCAATAAAAAATGTTGCAAAAACGGGCAAGTGACGGTAATTAACTATAAAGAATCAGATTTATTCTCACAATTGATTTGATGTCAGGTAGTAAAATATAAACAACTAGCGACCCGCCCCAGCTTCGCACGGGTGCAATGCTTATACATCACTTTAGAAACCTCCAAAATTGACAGTGTTTCTCTAACGTATTATGCATGTATTGTATATAAAAACCTTGCTCTTGAATCACTGTATCTATTAAAAACAACCGCATCAAAATCCGTTGCGTAGTTTTAAAGATTTAAGAAGACATAGAGACAGACAACGGAAAGCGACTTTGTTTTATAATATGTAGTGATTCAAAAGTAGGGTGAATCCACCGCTTAAGGCGAGAAGTGGACGGGCCGTATCTCAAGCGGCTGCAAGCGATTGCCGCTCGCACTTGAGTGGCCCGAGTTATGAGAGAACTACTTTTATTTACCTACCAATTTCTAGGATATTTTTTTGTTTTTTACTATAACTAGATAGCCTATACTAGATATACTACTTTTAAAATACAATTTTAAATAGATATTTAACAAACAAACATATATATGCATATGAATGTTTGTCTTGGTTGGGATTCGAACCCATGTTGCTTGAAAATCAGGGTCTCTAACTACAAAGCCAATCAAACATCTTTTGTACATAGGAACAAAGAACTTCCCCCTTTTTTTAAATCAGTAAAAAAGTTTTTAATAGTTTTAATAGAGTACATTTAAGGTTTTTTTTTAAATCGCTTAAACTTATACCTTGTACGGTGTCTCGTGAAACCGCGGCTCGGGGCTGCCAAATCGTCGAAAAAATACAGGGGGCAAGACATCAGGGCTGGCACAAGCTACTTTGTAAGTGTGTATATTTGTGACATATTCACGTCTAAATTTCTAAACGGATGGAGGGATTTTAATAAACTTTGGAAGGGAGTTAGTTGCCTTAGCTTAGTAGCTAATTTGGAAAGGGGAAGCCAATGATTTTCTAGTCATAATTATTTAATGAAAAGATAGTAAAGACAATGTATTGATTTGAAATGTATGTATAACAGTGTACTACATGAGATATCTGACTTTTTGTCACAATATGTGGGTTTTGGTACTGCTTACTCAGGTCCTTATTAGGTAATTATGAGTATCATAAACAATTGGTAATAATAATAATGATTTATTAGTCAAAAACACAATGAAATAGGTTACAAGATAATCTAAATTAATTAAAAGCTTTGCATCTGCTGCTGTGCTAGACCGAAGCCTGTATTACAGCATACAGCTCCAAATCCCCATAGACGAGCATTTAGCCGTATCTATTAGTTATTAGCATAGTTTTTCTACAAGAAATAAAAATAATAAAAAAAAAATATTTTTAATTATCTTAAATTAATTATAACTAACTAGGCCATATACCAAAAAAATACTATTATTTTTAAGATCTTTTACTAATGAATTCCAACCTAAAATTCAAAAAATATATATATTTTTTTAACTTTAATGTGGCAACCCTAGGGCCAATGCACCGTGACGTCATCAATTGTGCATCGCCCTGCGTGAGACAGCTCAACCGACTGCACAGAAGTGGTGTCGTGTTTGACACTTTTATAGTCCACTACCTATAGATGCAATTTATTAACATACCTTATAAAATCTAGCTTTTGTCATAAAAAACATGTCTAGGTCTTAAGGGGCTAGATTTAGTGTTTATTTATTTGGTTTAGTGTGTTGTGAGTTGAGACTTCAACAAGAAAAGTTACCTAATATTACATAAAATAAAAATAAAATTATATAGTAATATTTATTAATTACAATAAAACCATTCAAATATATAAATTCGATTAAAATCCGCAACTGTCAAATCTGCAACTAAAAATAATATCTACTATAAAAAGTAGCAGAAGTTTTACGATAGAGATTAATTTAGGATAATGTTTACATTCACAGAACAATATAGAAGAAGTATAGATTATTTATTAAATCTTTACATAGAATATTTGCCCTGAGTAGACATCGAACGAAGCTACGACCACATATCCAACAGGCAACTCAAACAATTCATATTCTCTAGGCATTTTACTAGTTACGCCATCTATTGTTGAGTAGAACAACTAAAATGATGCAAAACTATAAAAGTAAGTAACAGCACCATCTATGGTAGAGTAGTCAAAATAAAAAAACTCAAATTCATCATTAAAACACTTATTGAATTTTGTACATTATTGCATAGCATTTAGAGTTTAATTTCGCTTTCTCTTCTTGCTCGGTCCTTTAACTTTTCTTATAATGACTCTTAATATTTTCTGGAATATTCTATACAAGACGTAAATAATTACGAGGAAAATTGCAAATTGGTCAAGCATCCATAGTTGATACCACTCGTACTGTAGTGATTTTGATCGAAGGTGAAAAGCTCCTGAAAAAAAAAATTGTAAATTGTAAATTTAAAACGATTTGATTAAATTGAGGTTAATTTTTTTTCGTTTCGCGGCAATTTTTAGTGCTTAGTGTTGCCATGAGTAATATAAGCACAATAATTATTTTAAATAAGAAGTTAACCATTAAAATAAATAATCTTAAAACGAACTTATATTATGTTACATACACAATGTGACTTTTTTTATAAATATACCTACTTATAAGAATTTAATTAATATATAAAACGTGTTCTGAAAAACTGTCATTATAGTTTTAATTTTACCTTTCTATTGGTGAAATAATTATTCTGACCAGTCTAAATTTTAAGTTACATTCAAATCATTCCTCTTTATAATATTAGTATAATTAAAGATAATAATACAAAACAAGCAAACATACCTTTGGTCTCAATAGATAGTTCGACGTAAGAAGATATAAGCTTTGCCGGCGACATCGGCCGCTTGTGGAATAACTCTGATAAATACTTCGCGCGCTTGTAGTAACTGTAAAAAAAATGTCTTAGTAAAAATATAGCATACTAGCATCGTCCGCGATTTACTCGCCTAGTTCCCGTTCCCGTGGGCAAACAGGGATAAAATATAGCCTATGTTATTCCCTGATAATATAGCTTTCCAATGGTGAAAGATTTTTTTAAATCGTTCCACTTTTTTAGTTATTTCGTTACATACAAAACTACAAATCATTCCTCTATAACCGCCGAGACTTAAAAGTCGTCACTTGTTGCTACAAAATCGCTAAATTATTACAAAACTAACCAACCCAAATAAATATCCTAATGTTGCCAGAACTCAGTGACAAAAAAATCCACATAAAAATAGTCTATGACAGAACTATCAAAAAAAAAGGAAAAAAAAACTCACCGATCATTCCCCAACATCTCATTCATCACAACGCCAAGTTCTCCACCCATATCTGGTGAGAACATGACCTTCTTCCCCATACCGATCTGCTCCACTCGATCTGCATTCGAAGGCTGATCTCCAAAGACTGGTATGGCCAGGAGTGGTACTCCACTGTGAATGGCTTCTAACATGCTTAGCATGCCGCCGTGTGTCATAAACAATCTGACGTTTGGGTGAGCTGGAACGAGTGAGTGAATGGAATGAGTGAGTGAATGGAACGATTGAGTGAATGGAATGAGTGAGTGAATGGAACGAGTGAGTGAATGGAATGAGTGAGTGAATGGAACGAGTGAGTGAATGAAAAATAAATATCCTGGGACATTTTTGACATACAGCCAATCTGATTCTAAACTAAGCAGAGCTTGTTATATGATAACCAGAAAGCTGATATACTAAATATAATATTTTTAAATACATAGAAGGCTTTTTTATCCCGGGTAAATTGAAGATCCCGGGAACGCAGGTTCAGGCGTGTAAGAGTAACAAACTTATATCTATCTATACATACATTCTCACAGACTTTCGCATTTCTAAAATATGATCACTACAGATTCACCACCACTGGCTTTCGGTGAAGGAAAACATCGTGAGGGAACCTGCATGCCCGAGATGTTTTTTTTTTTTTTTTTTTGAAGGGACTTGAAGGTGTTAGCCTCTGATGGCTTTTACACCTTTACGCGGGCAATCGGTGAGCGCTGAGGGCTCTCAACCGTGAATATATTTAAGCAACTGCGCTGAGGGTGTCCCCTGCGGGACCGTGCCTCGGCTCAGGGCGTTGCTGGGGGTGAGGGACTCACTGGTTTGATTATTTGGGGAAATTTTATTTATCGGACATTTGGCCGAGATGTCACTATTAAAGGCATGTGAAGTCGCGCCGCACTAGGCGCGTGTGGACTATGGACGCGCCGCGGTGTTAGGGGAGGCTAGAGCTTCGAGCGTGGAGACGTATATGAGCTGATGATTAATATACTTTTAGAGTTTATACCTAATATGCTAGCCTGTGGCATCCAAGGTCTGATGTGGATATTCTTCGGTAGACCCTTCAGCTCTTCTTCAAATTTCCACAGCACAGTGTAAGGAGTTGCGCTGAAAATCCTGATCAAATCTTGTCTAGTGTGTTCCTGAAGTATTTTGGGCTTGAGGATCGAACCCATACTGAAGTAGATCACACCCTGGGTGGAAGAGTCTAGAAGGTCTTGTAAGTCCTATAAAAAAAAAAAATTGGTTGCCTGTAAAGTCGGTATACGGGCGAAAGTTTTACGTGGCAACGACTTTGAGTGGTAAAATAATTTTAATGTGAATATTCATTCGTATAGTAGGAAGAAGGATGAAATAATAGTAACAATTTAAAACATAACGTCACGTTACGTGAGCGGAGCGTAACGCAGTTTCTTGAAGTGTCACCCGGCAAACCAATTTATAAGACGTTGTCACGTCAAAAAGAAAAAAAGAAAAATACTACAATTTATGGCAAACTAGTTTCTGCCGCGCAATTCCACCCGCGTAGTTCCTGTTCCCGTGAGAATACGGAGATAAAATATAATATGTTACTATGTTACTCACTGATAATGTAACTTTTTCTTGGTGAAAGAGTTTTCAAAATCGGTTAAAGGGCGTGCAAGCTTAACAAACAAGCTCGCAATTGCATTTTTAATACTAGCTTACGCCCCATGGTTAACCCGGGCTCCAGGTTCCCTTAAATCTTCCCGGCATAAAAAGTACCTAGCCTATGTGTTAATTCAGCTCGATGATTCAGGGTAACAGCTAACTCCATACCAAATTTTATTAAAATCGCTTTAGCCGTTTAGACGTGAAGTACTTAGTAACAAACATATACACTCACAAACTTTCGCCTTTATAATATTAGAAAAAACCTAACCTTACCTTAGGCAATGGAGGTACATCTTCATCAATATGATAGCCGGCTATCTCCACTACATTCGGTGGTAAGCTCTGAGCTGGTGTGAAGGATGGGTGACCATTTACGAACAAGATCGATATGTTGCTCAGAGCTGATGGTAAGGGAGGGAGAGTTACACCTCTACTAGCCGCTAAGGGTCCAAATAATGTATTATAGGCTATTTCTGCATCTTTGTAGCTATACCTGGAAAGAAAATAAATAAATATCCTGGGTCATTATTCACACACGGCCAATCTGATTCCAAACTAAGCAGAGCTTGTGATATGGTAACCAGACAGCTGATATACTACATATACTACTTTTAAATACATACTTATATAGATATTTACATCCAGACACAGGACAAACAGACATATTCATGCATACAAATGTTTGTCCTGGGTGGAATTGGAACCCACGACCCGCGGCTTGAGAGTCAGGGTCACTAACCACAAAACCAACCGGGCTGTGAAATGAATAATTTGTCTTAAAATATCAGTTTTCAAATTACATTCCTTGTCTCACTGTGAGCTGTAAAGCCTTAAATACAATAGCAAGGTACTTATTACTTTTTATAAGTTGTAAAGCATTGATACAAGCATAATTTCCTAATTTCAAATTTGATCTCTGTGCCAAATTCCAAGCAGATCCCTTTAGCCGTTTTGGCTTAAAAGAGTAACGAACATCCATACATTCTTACAAACTTTTGCAATTATAATATTAATTAGTAGCACCCTTAGTAGCACCCGACAGACGTGCTCCTGTCATAACTATGAATCTTATTAAATTAAAGCGACTGACAGTTATGCCAAACAGCATTAAATTACATTACAAAAGTTAATATGTATGTTCCTTAACTTTTCTTAAAGTTTCTAATTTTCCGCGCGACATTTTAGTTCCTTTTTCTGACAATAACAAACACAACAAAAAAAATTGGTCCAGTCGTTCACGCGTGATCCCGTGACCAAGGGAAATAGGGATTCATTTATATACTTATATATAGACTAGTGACCCGCCCCGGCTTCGCACTGGTGCAATGCTTATAGGCAGACATAACATTAGAAACCTCAAATATAACAGGATTTCTCCACTATCTAATGGATGTTATATATATGTATAATATAAACCTTCCTCTTGAAACACTCTATCTATTAAAAAACCGCATCAAAATCCGTTGCGTAGTTTTAAAGATTTAAGCATACATAGTGATATAGGGACAGAGAAAGCGACTTTATTTTATACTATGTAGTGATATAAAATTCAAATATGACGATGTAAACGGTGCATTATCTGAGGTATTAAATTGGTTTACTGTTAATAATCTAGTTTTAAATGCAAGAAAAACTAAATGTATAAAATTTGCATTACCCAATGTAAAAAAGATGGCCTCTAATTTAATGTTAAATAATGAAGCCCTCAGTCTTGTTGAGTCTACAGTGTTTTTGGGTATTACGTTAGATTCAAAACTTCAATGGGGCACCCAAATATCATGTCTTGCGGGGAAGCTCAGCTCAGCAGCTTACGCGGTTAGAAAAATCAGACTACTTACGGATGTAGAAACAGCTAGATTAGTCTATTTCAGTTATTTTCATAGTGTTATGTCCTATGGTATCTTGCTTTGGGGCAGAGCAGCTGATATAGATACAATTTTTATTTTGCAAAAAAGAGCAGTCCGTGCTATTTATAATTTAAGCTCGCGAGCTTCCCTCAGAGATAAATTTAAGGAAATTAACATTCTCACAGTTGCATCACAGTACATTTATGCAAACATAATATTCGTCCGTCAAAACATTAGTCTTTTCACGAAAAATTGTGATTTGCACTCCATTAATACTAGAAATAAGCGTAAACTTGTAACATCTGCTTATAGACTACAGAAAGTGCAAGGATCATTTTTAGGACTTGGTGCACGGTTTTATAACAAAATCCCCACAAATATTTTAGATTTGCCTATGAATAAATTTAAGGAACGAGTTAAGTCAGCTTTGGTACAGAAGGCTTATTATTGTATAAACGATTATATTAACGATGGCGAGGCATGGGTATAGCGCTCGTTCTATCAGGACTAATATTATTATTGTTAAAGAAATTGTTAAAACTTGTTTTGAAAAGAGTAATTGCTGAGTTTATTGCCGGCTCTTCTCAGCAAAAGCAACCTTCCGAACCGAGCATTAGAGTCGACGTTTCATAAGTGCCTGTGAAGGCCTATTTGAATGAATAAATTTATTTCATTTCATTTCATTTCATTTCATTTCATTTCATTTCTATAGTGATAACTTACTTACCACAACATACCCCTCAGCATAATATACATAAAAGTGTTCTTAAGCCGTTGCCACAAGTTCATAGGAACAAGTGCGTTGTTCATCATCATCATCGGTAAGGTTGATATGGAGCGGACCTCGTCGACGAGCAACTCCTTATGCGGTTCCATCACGTAGCCGGAGACCAGGATCCATGGGACTTGGAGTATTGCTGCGTAACTGGAATATAAGGCTTATTTATTATTTTATGTGGAGAGGACGTAGTTTGAATTAGGAGCAGCCCGACTTGGGTAGTACCTCCACCTTACAGAAGACCGCAGCCAAATAACACAACATGTAGTGTTGTGTTCCTGCGGTGAGTAAGGAAGCCAGAGCTCCATGAGGAGACGCTGTAGCGGCAGTGGGGGGACCAAGGATGGAGTAGCGTCGTAGGAGTGATACCTGTCTAGCCCTTCGACGAAAATACATTACGCTTTGTCCCTTTCACTGCCGATACTGCCCAGTTGCTCCTTTTATCGGGGTCGGCAACGCGTGAGTGACGCCCCTGGTGTTGCAAGCATCCATAGGCTACGGTAACCGCGCGCCATCAGGTGGGACCGTATGCCTATTTGCCACACGCGTGGTATAAAAAGAATATAACTATATGTGGTGTTTACCTATAATTGATTGTTACATAGGAATGAGTTTTTCTTGTATGATTTGTGTATTGCATTTTATGTAAACAATTGTTGGTAATAGATAAATAAAATAACTCACCCAGCATCATAGTCCGAGAAGAACCACTCAGTGACAACTGCGTCGTATTTTTTATTGATCAAAGCGTCTCTTAAATGCGGGGATGTGAGTGCGGCTTTTGATATGTTTCTCGTAAACTCAAACACGTTGCTCAACCCGCTGTCACCACCGCCTGATGCATACTTCGTTGACATATCCATAGCTGAAAAAAATAATTTTCAAATGTATGTATTTCATCTATACTAACATTATAAAGAGGAAAGATTTGTTTGTTTGTATCGAATAGGCTCCGAAACTACCGAACCGATCTGCACAATTCTTGCACTAATAGAAAGCTACGTTATTCATAAATAACATAGGCTATATTTCATCCCCGTATTCCTACGGGAACGGGAACTACGCGGGTAAACATTTATATCTAAACAAATATTATCAAAAGGAAAATTTTGTATTTTTGTGTATAATGAATAAACTCAAAAACTACTGAGCCGATTTCAAAAAATATTTCACCGATAGAAAGCTACATTATCAGAGAGTAATATTGGCTATATTTTATCTCCGGATTTCCACGGGTACGGGAACTACGTGGGTAAAACCGCGCAGAGGCAGCTAGTCTAAGATACTTAGTTTAAATCAAATTACCTTCCCCTACAGGAATGGTTTGACTGACATCAATTACATTTAGACCTTTGGTTGGCTCCTTAACAGGGTATGGTGTCGCCCATGATACCTGAAACAAAACATTATTCTACTAGGACCCGGCAGACTTCGTCCTGCCCACCAGCGCCACCTACCGGGTCCAAATTGATGTATTATACAATTTACACTAAAGTCAAAAATTCAATTAAGGGGCAATGTATACGCTTCTTCAACAAACTACCAAAAGATATTCAGGATTTACCAATCTATAAATTAAAGCAGGTAGTGAAGAAAACTTTATATCAAAAGGGGCTTTTATAGTGCATCAGATTACTTGTTAGAAAAAGACCCTTGGCAGTGAAATGCTCGAAAAGCTATTTCACATTTTGTAAAAATCACTATTGTATTACCTAGATGAAAGTTGGTTTTTGAAAAGAGTAATTACTGGGTTTATTGCCGGCTCTTCTCAGTAAAAACTACTATCAGAACCGAGCATTAGTAGTGACTATTCATAAGTGCTTTATTGAGGCCTATTTGAATAAAAAAGATTTGATTTCATTTGATACATAAAAATTAAAAACCTTCCCAATGAAATACTCCGTAATTTGGTGAAGACCGCATGAAAATCTGTTCAGTAGTTTTTGTGTTCATCGCGTTCAGACATACAGAGGCGGCGGGGACTTTGCTTTATATATATAGAAGATATCACACTAATTATGAAGTCAAAAGTGTGTGTGTGTTTGTTACTTCTTTACGTCTATACAGCTGGAGCGATTTTCATGTCAAGTGAGTCCCCACTTCCCTCAGTGACGCCCTGAGCCGAGGCACGGTCCCGCAGGGGACACCCTCAGCGCTGTCGCTTAAACTTTTCCTTCGGTTGAGAGCCCTCTGCGCTCAACGAAAAAGTCCGCGTACCGATGTAAAAGCCATCTGAGGCTGTCACCTGCTAGTCCATTTAAAAAAACTGGAGCGATTTCCATCAAATTTGGTTTGGAGTTAGCTGACATCTTGGATTGACACATAGGTTACTTTTGCCTCGGGAAAATTTGAAATCCCCGGAGAACGTCGGTGAAACCGCGTTATAGGAGTAATATATTCAGGAAATACATTATGAGCATTTTATACTTAGATAACAATTATTGTTATAAGTCTTAAATAAACAATACAGATGCCACTTAAAGATAACATTAACATTGAACCTAATGCACGTATAAATCATATTGAACTAGCTTTCGCCCCGCGGTTTTACCGCGTTCATCTTTTCCAAAATAAAAGGTAGTCTATGTCCTTCCCAAGCTCTATTCTATAGAATTCATGAATTCGGCGTAACAGACAAAGTTATTTTCGTATTTACTTTTTTCTTTCTTTCTTTCTTTCTTTCTATTTATTTGCTTTTAGACATTGCTTTAAGCAACTTTTTTGACGTGACAACGTCTTATAATTCGATAGAGCCGGCTGCACGCACGAAAAAACATGACTCATGCGGCGTTACCTCGCTCTGAGGCGTCCCATGACTCATGCGGCGTTACCTCGCTCTGAGGCGTTCCATGACTCATGCGGCGTTACCTCGCTCTGAGGCGTTCCATGTGGCAGCTTGAAGCGCAAGCGAGAGCGCGGAACGAGCGACAAAGAAGCACAATCGGCCTTTGCGTTCGGCAGCGTTCGACATCCGTCTCTCTCCTACTTGAGTGAGCGATGCAAGACGTTGTCACGTTCAACTATCGTCAGTAAACCGACTTTACAGACAACCTATTTTTTTATTAACTTCTTTTTCCGGGAGGTGAGTGATGTTCGGCTATCCTAGCCTGGCATTAAATTCTTAGGATATATTATTAGCTTACTTGATGTCCTGCTTTCAGCAAAGCATTGACAATCCCCCTCCCCAGTAGATTGTGACTGCGGGACGGTACGGGCGACAAGCATAGTATGTGGTATCCATAAGTAGTTGATATACAAGCTAGAATTGTCATAAGTACGTAAATGGACGCCATTTTGTTTTTTGAAAACCTGAAAAAAAAATTACTTTATAAGTTATATTTGACAGCCCGGTTGGATTTGTGGTTAGTGACCCTGACTTTCAAGCCGCCGGTCGTGAGTTCGAATCCCACCCAGGACAAACATGTGAATGAATACGTCTGTTTCTTTTATGTTTGGATGTATAATGATCTATCTCATTAAAACTGTCCCAGGAAATTAATTTATTTATTTACCTACGGCTTTAAACTAAGCACAGCATATCGCCTCTTTACAAGAACAACGTGACATCTCATAAAACGATTTTTTTATATTAATATATATGTATGTAAACGCAATATCTAGTTTTTTTTTCTACAAAACACGGCATTTTAAAATTATTTTCCGACGATAAAATTGTCAATATTATAGAATTTATCAACGCTTAAATGTTTAAAATTACTCTCCTTTAAAGTTGTGTTTTAGAAAATATCACGTTGTTCTTGTAAAGAAGCGATATACTATGGTAACTAGCTAATATATTACTTTGAAGCACCCACTTTTAGAAATAAGAACAAGTGAAAACCTTCGTACTCGTTCTCTTTCACTCTTATTTAATATGAAAGAGACGTACATATATTAAACTTTATACCTACTCTACTTAAGAATCGGGGCCGACTCTGTATAGAGTAATTCTGTTTAATTGTTGAGTACTTATAAATATAAGTGGGGACATGATAACAGCATATTTATACTATTTATACAATACTAGCTGCCTCCGTGCGGTTTTACCCGCGTAGTTCCCGTTCCCGTGGGAATACAGGGATAAAATATAGCCTATGTTGCTCAATGATAATGTAACTTTCTAATGAAAAAAGAATTATTAAAATCGGTCAAGTACTTTTTGAGTTTATTCGTTACATACAAAAATACAAATCTTTCCTCTTTATAATATTAGTGTAGATTACATAGATAACCTACTTACTACCTAAAGTATCAAAAAACATTACTTACCTTGTCATAAAAAACGAATCCAAAGAGTTTTAAAACATCTTTAAAGATGTCAAAAACAACACCAATTTAAAAAAAAGAATTAAAAAGTAATCTGACGTTCCACACTGGATTCTAATTAGAGTCGTAGTTTGAAAAAACACCGGTTTTTTTTATTATACGATGAAACCATAGATAAAATACAGTTTATAAATAATTCATAAGCAATGAAAGAGACGCGAGCGCGACCGAAGGCACTACAGCCTTGACTGACCTTAACGCAGCTTAGATTATAAATATTCAACTATTTGTGAGTGATACAAAATATATATACAGTAACTCTGAGTATATATATAAATAGGTATAGGTATTGAGATGATAAATAAACGTAATAAAGAGGATAATAATAATAGTATAATTAGATTTTCAACAATTTGAACAATTGTTAAAACCAAATCAAATCATTTATTCGTTTACCAAAATACATACACAACTTTCTAATTGTTTGAAACCTCCTTTTAAATATAAGATACCTGTCATAAGTTTCTCTCTTCCGTAGGTAACATATAAAATATAGTAGATATGTACATATAATCTAATTGGGTTATTTACAAAGAGTAATCTTTAGGGAAAGGACATAGGCTTCCTTTAAACCCGGGACAGTTAAGGCCCCACGGAAACGTGAGTGAAACTAATAGAAACTAGTTGTAAATAGAATGTCGTTACAAATCTTACTTAATAATAGCGTGATAGAAATCAACATTTTAGAAATCTAATTAAGCGCCATCTATTGGCGGGTAGATGTACTGCAAAAAGTTTAAAAACTTATTTACTTTAGTCAAATCAAGTCTTTTAAGTTGTAGATAAATCTAACAAATGTAAGACAACAAAATTATAAAAATAAAATATCAGTTTAATAATAATTTATATATTACTAAATAATAAAATTTACTATAAAAGTGCAACATATTTTTCAAATAGTTTCAGTTGTTCTTTTGTCCGTTGCTCGTGCGTTAGTCTATGCAACTCAACGTCTCCTTCCGGTGTTAGCAGCGCCTAGAAAATAAAAATCTACCATTTATAAAAAAATCACATAACATTTCCGTAGAAGATATTGTTTAGACATGTTTGTTTTAACGCGCTTATTTTTCTGTCTACTTTATTTACGACTTATCTTTTATTAGCGACCTGATGGTGATTAAAAATAATAATTTCTGATTAGGTATTATGATTTGAAATATAATGTCATATACCATTCGTCCATTAGAGAAGTAGATATGCTTTTAAATCATAAATAGAACAATGTTATTTTTATATACTACATATTTAATTATGTTTAAAAGAATATTATTGCAAAAAAGTCCTATATAAGATGATTAAGACCCATAGAAGGTCCTGAGATAAGCGCGTTCAAACTAACAAACATTATATATTAACTAGTTGACCCGCGCAACTTCGTTAGCGTCACTTGATCGTTTTACATTAGAAACCTCAAAAACAACAGTATTTCTCCATCTATTAAAAAAAACCGCATCAAAATCCGTTGGGTTGTTTTAAAGATTTAAGCATACATAGGAATATAGGGACAGAGAAAGTGACTTTGTTTTTAAGTTTTTACACTATGTAGGTAGTGATATAGAAGATTCGCATAAGTGACGTTAAAACACCTTAAGTGCAATATTCTTACCAGTGTAGAGTCGGCAGCTGCGCAGGCGACGGCCGCATTGTCGTTGATGCATTTTGCGTTAATGTCGCTGTGAGTGAGATCCCACGCGACGACTCCTCCCTCGCAGAGCAACGTGAATATATGACAAGGATTTACCCGAGACCATAAGAGGGCAGTTACTGATATCTATAACAAAAATTCATTAGCATTATATATATATATATATATATATTATAAAATTATAGCTATCATCATCAGCTCATATACGTCTCCACGCTCGGAGCTCGAGCCTCCCCTAACATCGGGGGGGCGTCCATAGTCCACACGCGGCCTAGTGCGGTGCGACTTCACATGCCTGTAATAGTGACATCTCGTGCATGCAGGTTTCCTCACGATGTTTTCCTTTACCGAAAGCCAGTGGTGTGAATCCGTAAGTAAGGTTTAAAAACTCACAGGCCGGGGTTTGAACCTGCACCCTCATGATCGTGAGTCGGTGCGTTCCCTACGGCTTTTGTAGCTAGGTCAGCTAGTTAATAAATAAAGAGTTTTGTACATTTAGTAAAAGAAAAACACAATTAGTTTAAGGTGCAGCTTTACTTACCCTGAGCGTCATCTGAACTCCGTTTAGACTTCGATTGGGACTCCGCACTGACACACTGCTTATATACCTTCCTTTATGATCGGCGGTACACCTTTCCTCTTGATTTTGAGGCCCATTTCTGAAAGTATATTAATAAGTCTGTGAAGGAAAATTGCGTGACAAAAACCATTAAGTAATATATACACGTACAAAATCCACATTTACGCAAATGTGATTTGATTCTTTGTTTGTTAATATATAAAGAAATAGGATTATATTTGTTGTTACTTATTCACGCAAACAGCTGATGACACTTATCCGGAACTTGGCACATTAATAGAATATGTTCTGGATAAACACATGGTATACTTTAATCCCAGAGAAATGATTCCAAACAAATTTATGCAAAGCTCACCTACAATCCAACGTAAGTAGAACCCGGTTTTCCTTCAAAGAGCATAGATTGACGGTTCCAGAGTCGGTGGCCGCCAGGAAGTAAGGTAAACCGTGTGGGGATACTTCAATGCAGGTGACCGAAGACGTATCACCTGTTGAAATAAATAACTTGGATATTTCGGCCAATCTGATTCCAAACTAAGCAGAACTTGTACTATGCTGAGTAAATAATTGATATGCATACGTGCAAATGTTTATCGTGGGTGGGATTCGAACCCACGACCGGCAGCTGGAAACTTAGTGACACTAACTACAAAGCCGTTACCGCCGAAACAGCCCACACAAACAAAATAACAGTTTAACATATCTTTTGAAATTATGTAATTTAAAATTCAAATTATAATACTTACATGCAACACAGAACTTATTTACTCTAACGGTTCCCAAACTTCTCCTACAACATAAAACCTCTCCAAAATTTTTGGCCACCAAATAACTATCCTCATTATTCCATCTCGTTACTTTCAAATCGTTACAAACCAAACCGTTATCCCAAAGCTTTAAATTCTTCTCATTTGGTAGCATTCTTCTTTTACTGGCAGCACTGACCGGTCTGTCAATGTCAAATTTAGAAACGGCAGTTTTTGGGCGAGTAATTTCTTTTATCAAACTTCTTTCCGACTTCCTCTTTGATAACCTTCTTTTTGCTGCGTTGAGATTAAAACTATTGTTTTCTATTACATCTTTTGTAGTTATGTCATAATGTTGTATTAGAGGAATAGTTTGGGTTCTCTCTAACTTTAGTTTTGACCAGAAAGCTTTTCCTATGTCGTGTTGAATTACTTTTGATTTTTCTTGAATTATTGACCATATTGTGATGATTCCTATTTGTTGTAGTGAAATGACCTGTAGGGTCAAATTTTAAGCGATTATACATGTTTGCTTATTTATATCGAGAAGTAATCGATTTTTTATTCGAATTTGATTTCAGGATTCTGATAAGTTAAATTCCTTTAGCTAGCTTTAAAATTCGAAGTTATTTTTGTACATTATACAAAATTCAATGCTCAAGTTACTACCAGTTTTGAAGCGAGTCGTTAACCGGCAAAAATCAATATGTTATTCATCATTCATCATTTATGTATTTTATTACGTATATTTAATATTTAACAAATCATGGTATCTTAATATATATAAATCTCGTGTCACAATGTTTGTCCTCAATGGACTCCTAAACCACTTAACCGATTATAATAAAATTCGCACACCATGTGCAGTTCGATCCAACTTGAGAGATAGGATAGCTTACATATACTTGGACCCGGTAGGTGGCGCTGGTGGGCAGAACGAAGTCTGCCTGGTCCACTAGTCTATACTAATATTATAAAGAGGAAAGATTTGTTTGTTTGTTTGTTTGTTTGTAATGAATAGGCTCCGAAACTACTGGACCGATTTCAAAAATTCTTTCATCTTTGGAAAGCTACATTATCCCCGAGTAACATAGGCTATATTTTATCCCTGTATTCCCACGGGAACGGGAACTACGCGGGTAAAACCGCGGGGAGGCTGCTAGTATACTATAAATTTTGAAATTGCTGATACAAAAGAGTAATTTCTGAGTTCATTGCCCAAAAGCAACATTCCGAACCGGGCAATGTTCCATAATACATGTAAAAGCCTATGTAAAAACAAATATTTTCAATATTAACAGTTAAACTCAAAAACGTAACACAAATAAATAGTAAACGATTGCTCCTCGCAACAATTTCCACTTCGCACAGGCTTACCTGCCCTATAATCCTGCGTCCCTCCTGGCTCGTCGTGACCACTCCACCAGACAACTCCAGCCCGACTATGGAGTCAGTGACGTCACTGCTGCTTACATTTGAAGCGCTACTTGTGTAAGCACAGGCTTGTAGTGCACATTCTATTTGGGACTAAAAACATGATATTTATTAGGGAATAGTACCTCGTTTCGGTTTTATCCCCATTCCCGGGGTATCTTTGATTTTCCCGGCATAAAAAGTAGCCTATGTCCTTTCTCAGGCTTTAAACTATCTGTGTACCAAATTTCATTTTAATCGGTTCTGTAGTTTTAGCGTGAAAGCGAAACAGACAGAGTTACTTTATCATTTATTATAATAGTTAGGATTAGGATTTATAGATTTGATTAATGCAAGATGTATTGGCTAAATAAATATATGGATGCTTACGTTACTGTTTTCCATATTTCCCTCTTTATCTTTCTCAATATGTGTGAGGGGTGTTGATGATACATTAACTAAATTTTTATCAGAAGTAACACTTCGCCATGTTGCTTCCTCAGATAAATCCCAAAGATGTATTGATCTGAAAACATAACAAATATTTAGCTCTGTACTAAAATCTACCAAAATAGTAGTTATTTTTTTAACTGCCACACCTGTCTTCCAAAGCAGCTACAAAGAGTCCATCGGTGTTTCCTCTGAATAGAGCAATCTTAACATCGTCTATTGCAACTAGAATTTTTATTGGATCGCATCTGGCAATACTCGCATCCCACAAACATATAACACATTTCCGTTCATTTATCTTCTGAACTTTCGAATGAACAGTCATAAGTAAATTACTTTTTGTCTCCGAAAAATATACTTGAGTAATTTTTGAGTATTTCAAAAAAGCCAGTCTTTCATCTGCAGTGTTTTTATTTGATAATGTTACAAAACCTTTACTAAAAGGATATTTTGTAGTCTTAGTTAAATCAGTCATTTCTGTATTACCCGTATTTGAAATTAAAACATTACTTATTCTACTTTCTATTTTTTTCATAAATCTCCTTAATCTATTAGGATTGAATTCATTATTTTTTAGTTTCGATTTGTAGTTTCCATATGGCAACATTTCACATGCACCGACGCCATCTTTTTGTTCTAAATATACCCTCAGCGGATTGCTCTTATAATTTAAATCCATGTTAATCTTATTATTTACTTCGTCATCGCTAGTTTGTTTTATCATAAAAGTAAATTTTGTTAAATAATCTTCGTTGTTTACATCGTATTTTTTGGATAAATGGTTTGATTTTATATAAATATCGCTATTTGAAAATTCGACCGGGTGCTGTGTCCATTTATGATCGCAAACTACTTCATCTGTTTGTGTCTCCTGTGTGATACCATCATCAAAAGTCTGGGCCGAAGTTTGCATATAATTCGATCGTCCAAATGTTGCCATGTACAAATCATAGGATATAGGCTTCATTTCAAATAAAGAATAAGACATTTCATGTAGTGTTATCATGGCAAGAATATCATTAGCACGTTGTTTTAAACTTTCATTGATTCTGCGCTTACGTCTGCTCTCTTTTGATTTTGTAAAGTCTATAAATAGTGGCCTGAAATTGTGAGAAAATTGTGTCAGTTAAAAATAAAAATAGTTTTATTTCTGTGACAGAGAATTTGATTGCCACTGGTTACATAAATACCTATAATACACCTAATAAAAAAACAAGCTAATAATGAAATTACCTATGTAAACTTAATTTAAAGACATATATAAATTAGAACATTTTTAACACACGGCTAATTTGACTCTAAATTAAGCAGAGCTTGTGATATGGGAACCAGGTAGCTGATATACTACACATACTACTTTTGAAAACATGCTTATATTATAGATAATTACATCCAGACACAGAACAAACAGACATATTCGTACCATGGACCTAATATACTAACAGGACTGATAACTCTGAAATTTGAATTTTTTCGAAAATGAACCATATGTCAAATCGATAAAGTATATTTTCTATGATGATTTACACAGACGCAAATCCGAGCCGAGAGAGATAGTCACAACGGAGGCCGTGTGTCTCGTTCTTCCATCTTGCCACTCTAAAAAAATTATGTTGATCAAAAACTATGTTGAAACATTTGTATTTTAATGTATTTTTATACAATTTGAAGTCACAAAGTCAAGAATTGTAATTGCATGTATTTCGCTTGAAGTATTCTTATAAAAAAATATATAATAACATTTTTATTTAGCCTATTTTTTGTTTCTAATGGTAACCCTTTAAAGCGTCATGTCAACTCATGTGATGACGTCAGTCTAACTAAATATTATCAATGGAAACAAGGGGTATTATTAACGTGACCATACGTCCCGCTTTGGGCGGGACAGTTCCGCTTTCAGACTGTCCCGGTGTCCCCAGCAAGGCCAACGTTGTCCCGCTTTTGGAAACAGACCAAACGATAATTTAAAATATACTTTTCCCGTTCGAAATGTGTGGAACGTACCAAATGTAAAGGAAATCGGTCTTCAAACAGATAACAGTATCAAATGTATGAGCCTTATAGAAGATGTTTTAAAGAGAAAGATAAAAGTATTATCACAAAGGCTAAATAGACGCGAGGAAAGATTAAAAAACTCCACTCTGAGACCACATTAGACTCTACATTGCACCCGTACGAAGGCGGAGGAGTTACTTACTAGTTTTAATAAAATATTAGTACCTAGTTAAGAAGATCTCAAGATTTAATTTGTCTCACATAGCAAACAATTTATTGTCACCCTGTTAGAAAGGGACACACGGCCTCTGTACTAACTATCTCGCTCGGCTCGTTTTTCAGATCAGAGTGCTCGGTCCTGTTAATATATTACGTCCATGATTCGTACATACATATGTTTGTCCTGGATGGAATTTAAACCCGCAACCAGCGGCTTGAAAGTCAGAGTAGACTAGTCATTCAAAGTGTACAAAAATATAGACATACTTGATAAATAATAAGGTAAACAAGTTAACATAGATGTCGAAACTTCTAGAATATTCGAGATCAAAAAAGAACAGTCCAAACCAAAGCGGTACATCTTACCTATCTAGCACCTCAACTTGAAGAGTCTTCATGCTAGATACAGTGCTAGAACTGCTCATCTCTTGAAAACCTTCATCAGTCAGGGATATCTTCTTTTCATCCCCTCCTTCTGTACCTTCTAGAATGAAGTCCATGACAGCTGGTTTCGCTCTGTTGGCTGACCGTTGGTCGCGGAGATCAAAGCTACCTGAAGGTAGAAAACTTTAAGTTTATGAAAGAAAGAAAATACATTTTATTCCAAACACACAAAATTACATAATACAGCAGACATGAGACTTGTACAAACACACAACACACAGAAAAAAACAGAAACGTAATGTTGCGTGATGCCAGAAAAAACCCGCGTAACTTCGTTAGCGTCACTTCTCTGTTTTTGCAAAAAAAAATATTGATGCTCCTATTCCTTGTATATGGCCGATCTATAGCCTTCCTCGATAATAAATCGGCTATCTAACACATCAATATTATTTCAGATCAATATAGATCAGATATATTCAGATTTTCGGACCAGTAGTTACTGAGATTAGCGCGTTCAAACAAACTTTCAGTATAGCTGATATAAGAAATTCTAGTCATATAATTATATCTTACTCACCTGAATCCAGCATTCGCTCATCATCCTTAACTTCCTTTGAATGTCTCTCAGCTATTATTTCATCACCATTACGTACATCCGGTTCATCATCATCATCTATATCATCACTTTGATCACTAGACTTAGATTCACTGTGATACGATTCGAAGTCAGATTCGTAGCTTTCGAAGTCGTCTTCATAACTCACTTCTTCGTCACTTGATTTGTCTTTTTGAACCTGTAAAAGTCAATTATAATAAACTAGCTGCCTCCCCGCGGTTTTACCCGCGTAGTTCCCGTTCCCGTGGGAATACAGGGATAAAATATAGCCTATGTTACTCGGGGATAATGTAGCTTTCCAAAGGTGAAAGAATTTTTGAAATCGGTCCAGTAGTTTCGGAGCCTATTCATTACAAACAAACAAACAAACAAACAAACAAATCTTTCCTCTTTATAATATTAGTATAGATATTCTGGGACATTTATCATACACGGCCAATCTGATTCCAATCGAAGCAGAGCGTGTGCTATAGTTACTAGATAGCTGATATACAAAATTATATACTTATATAGATTTTTTGCACACAAAAGTTTGTCCTGGTTGGGATTTGCACCCACGACTATTTAAGTCAAGGTTGGCATATTAGTAAACAAAACGCATATTTTTATTTTGATATTTACATATACGTGCGTGGAATGATAGGTAGTTACTGCAAAAACACACATCGTACAGAAAAATGCTATTTAAAAAGCTACTGGCGAGCAACCCGTCCTGCCAGGGTTAGCAGATTACCATTGTCATTATTTCAACAAATTAATACTAACCAATATTAAACTATACGATACGTATAAACCTTCCTTTAGTATCTAAACGCTACCTATTGGTTGAATACTGCATTAAAGACCGTTGCGTAGTTTAAAAGATCTAAGCGTACTACCGACATTATTTAATACTGTGTAAAGATCTACAATGTTACCTTGGAAGATGACTGTTCTCCATCTAAATCAATAAAAAACGCTTTCGGCTTTGCAATCAGTTTACGCGATAAATTCAACATTTCAGCATTATTATCAACTGCGTCTGGCGTTAGAACCTTAACTTCGTCATCCTGTAGTGTTCTAGTTTTCGTTCGCTGCCTTTCACCCACACTTTTGTCTTCCTTTAAATGCTCTTTCACATTTTCGTGATCCAAATTCAATTTTCTCTTCACAATTGGAGAATTAACTGTGACATTTACGAAGGGTAGTTTACGCGGCGTGTTTTTGGCTGTACGAGATGACGCCTTTGCCTCAACTTTTTTCTGTGGTGTTGTCATAACATTTGCGCTTTTTCTACTAATTTGACTTACTGAAGAGGATGAAGATCTAAGTAAATCCTTCATTGGTGATATGTTGCTGGTTTTTGCAGTGGTCGCTATCTTTTTCGGTGCTTTAACGCTTTGTATGTTTCCCTTTTTATTTTGACCGTAAATATCGGCGGCGGTTGTTTTCTGCGTGTAGTTTCTTGGTGTAGATACTGTGTATATGTTCTTTTTGAGTTCATCTTGAGTTTTTCTTGTTGATGTCGGAGTATCGTCTTTAGAAGTGATTTCTTTTTTTGTTTTACTAACGGTTTTCTTTAGGGTAGTTCGCATTGTTATGAAATCTTATATGAGTCTGTAATATCTGCAGTATCAAAACTTTATAAACTTTTTTGTGAATTAAAAGATTAGTTTCACTAGTTCTGTCTCTGTTTGAATAGCTCTCTTTCTCTCAAATTCGCCCGCTCTTTTTTTGCTCTCATGCAGTTACAAAATTTATTATTTATCCTTTTTTTATTACATACCTACCTGACTATAAGTATTTAACTGAAACTTAAATATTGTTATGAGTAAGTTAGTTAAGGAATGTTAATGGGACTTATTGATTTTTTCTCATAAAATATGCAAATGAAATATCAAATTATATTTTACCTTGACACAGTTTCTAATGTAGGTCACACACTTTTGAAAATGTTCGTTAATTAAACTTATATAACACAGTATATAAACAAAAATAACGTTTTGTTGGTATCAATGAGTGATTTTCGTAATAAAATATAATATTCGATGTATTTTGTAGAAACGTGCATGACAAGTGCAAATAATTACAAATTTACGTTACCATGGAAACGGTAACTTCAACACAATAAAATCGACATCGGCAATCAACAATAGAAATGTTACCAGACACGAAAATAAATTGCTTAACATATATTTTATTCATTTAAATGCTAGTGTTGAAATCTATTTGTTTTATTTTTTTTATTGTAAGCTTTAACAACCTTTTTAGATGGTATTTAGATTAAGGTTTTTTTAAATGTTACACAGTCTAAGGAGTCTTTATATAGAAGTCGAACCATGCTGCCAAAACTAATAAAAACATCAATGGATAGAAATCATTGTGTACCCCACGGTTTCATCCGCGTTCCCGGGGGATCTTCAATATTCCCGCGGTTAAAAGTTGCCTATATGTTATTCCAGAACATATTCTAACTGTGTGCCAAATTTCAAGCAGATCCCTTCAGCCGTTTTGGCGTGAAAGAGTAACAAATATCCATCCATCCATACTCGCAAACTTTCATATCATCACTACATAATATAAAACAAAGTCGCTTTCCGGTGTCTGTCCCTGTCTTCTTAAATCTTTAAAACTATGCAACGTATTTTGATGCGGTTTTTTAATAGATAGAGTGACTCAAGAGGAAGGTTTTATATACAATACATGCATAATAAATTAGAGAAACATTGTCAATTTTGGAGGTTTCTAATGTGATGTATAAGCATTGCACCCGTGCGAAGCTGGGGCGGGTCGCCAGTTTATAATATTAGTAGGATTAATAATGTAAGTACATAAAGTTATATGTGTTAATCACTAGAAAACGATTTGGTATGATTATTAAGTCAAATTTTAATATTTATTTTGTAAATTATCACGACTTACCGTATAGTATGTACTTAAATAAAGACATCCGTAGAGGTATGCAATAAATGAGCGCTCTTTAAACCTAAATGACAGTTTCTAAAGACTACCAATAGATGTCGTTAAACGATCAAGAGCTTATAAGTATGTAGTAGTAAAATCTGCTATTTTATGTAACTAGCTATCATCTATATACTTTGCCCCTGGTTTTACATAAACTTTTTAATACAAAGAGTTTTTTGGTATGGTAAAGAATATTTTGAGACCAAAAGCAACCGAATCTTGTTCTCAAGTTTTGGCACGACAAAGGGATACTACTTTATTTTATATTATACTAGTGGCTCCCCGCAGTTTCACCCGCGTACCCGGGGGACCTTCCATTTTCCCGGGATAAAAATTAGCCTATGTCCTTTCTCGGCTCTAGACTATATGTGTAAAGTTCATATAAATTGGTTCAGTAGTTTTAGCGTGAAAGCGAGACAGACAGAGTTACTTTCGCATTTATAATATTAGTATGAATTGTATGTAGTTGAATGAAAACATTATTAAATAGTGCTCTCGAATAAAATTTTTTTCTCTATTTAATTATTACAATAGGAATAAAATAAAACTCACACATATACATTTTTAATATTTATTGCCTACTGTTTAAGTATTATGATTGCTCAGCTGTTACAATCTCATGGCAAAGTATTTATATAAATAATGTGTTCGTAATATTAAAATTTTAATCATCTTTAATTTTTTTTTCTAAATCGGTGCAGGAATATAATGGCTGACCTCTCTGAGGCGACAAGGCGGCAGCTTTTTCGCAAAAAAAGTATGTATTAAATAAATAAAACAACAATAAAGGTCGTCATTATAAAGGAAATGTACTTTCATGATTATTAATTAACTTATAACACGATAAATAATACAAATACATACGCGGCGGACGTATTATCAATAAATACAGACGTTTAACTCAGACGTGCACCTCCCGAGGCATCTAGACAGCTACTAAAATCAATGCGAATAATTTACATGATGGTGTTTTTTTAATCCTTCCGACCATGTTTAAATGTGAAATTTGTTCTTTACTAACTTATAAAGTAATGGTAACTCGTCTTTTAATTCTCGCCATAAAAACAATAAAGATAAAAAAGTATTGAAGCAATAAATAAGCAGATTACTTTACCTAGTAGTTTAGAAATGTGAAATTCTACAAAAGAAGAACATAAAAGTTATAATTGTCTATTGGCTGTTTACGAATACAAAATGGCCGGAAGGTTTATTTTTAATCTATTTACAATCCTGCAACAATCGACGCGGGATCCTCAACGCCTTCCTTGATCTTCCTCAGGAACATGACCGCTTCACGACCGTCAATTAACCTGTGGTCGTAAGTCAGTGCGATGTACATCATAGGTCTGATGACTACCTGACCATTCAACGCAATCGGTCGCTCAAATATACCATGCATACCCAAAATGGCGGATTGTGGTGGATTAATTATAGGTGTGCCCATGAGGGAACCGAATACTCCACCGTTGCTGATAGTAAACGTACCACCGTCCATCTCCTCGATCGTTAGCTTACCAGTCCTGGCTTTCTCTGCTAAGCCGGCAACGGTTAATTCAATGTCAGCATATGTCATAGTCTGAACGTTCCTTATGACGGGGACCACCAAGCCTTTAGGAGTTGCCACAGCAACAGATATGTCGACGAAATCTCTATATATAACCTCGTTCTCTTCAATGACTGCGTTCACAACCGGCTGGTCGACTAGGGCGTTCGCTGCTGCCTTCACAAACGGTGACATCAGACCAAGTTTAACTCCATGTTTCTTAGTGAACGCATCCAAATACTTCTTCCTGAACGCCATAATGTTGGACATGTCGATTTCATTGAACGTCGTCAACATTGCATTAGTGTTTTGCGCGTCCTTCAATCTTTGGGCGATACGTTGACGCATACGGTTCATCTTCACCCGCTGTTCTGTGCGGGTACCGGCTATCTCCTTGCTGTAGTCTGTTGGTGGTACCTTCACGGTGGCCGTTTCTATGGCTTGCGCGTGGCGGATCGCTGCTACTGGGATTGAGGAGATGGGGGCAGCTGGTGGTGGGGCTTGTCTAGGGGCTGGTGGAGGAGTTGGAGGGGAAGCTGCTGCGGCCGGGGGAGGAGGAGGGGGCACAGCCGCCGGGGGAGGGGGAGGTGGAGGTGCCGCAGCTTGAGGAGCCTCCGGAGCCGGCGCAGACGCCGCCTTCTTCGGTGCAGCACCCGTCAACTCCAGTCTAAACAACTTCTGTCCAGCTTTGACCGTATCACCGTCTTTAACGTACAACTCCTTTATGATTCCATGCGTTGGAGCCATAACAGGAATCGCGGTTTTGTCTGTCTCGATTTCTAGGACGACTTCGTCTGCGGCTACTGAGTCACCGACCTTCTTGTCGAGTTTGACGTCACCCTCGGAGACAGAGTCTGGGAAGCTTGGGGTCATCACATCTTGTTCTTCGAATAGTGGATTTGTGATATGGATGGAGGCTACCTGGTTGTGGGCAGCGACCATGACCCGAGGTTGGTTTAGCCTGGCTGCGGCCTGTGATAGGGCTCCGCAGACTTTAGGCACCTCGGAGGACTTAAACCGGAGGCTCTGCCCCTGCCTCCGGTAAAGGGTTTGTAAGTGTTTCGAGCAGCGTCGTAACATCGTGAGTATTCAATAAATATGTTTCCTGGAATGAAGGAAATATTGAAATCAGAAAACATTATTATAAATACCATTAAAAAAGGTTCCACACTCCTCAGTGTTATTAAAAATAAATATGTTTATGATAAAGTTTTGCTCCTTTTTGTTAAGTCACCAAGCATTCACTTACTTAAAAAAACCTACAATACATGATGATAATGCTTAGTTATTACTCAACATATATTTTTTGCGCCAAAATCAGGTTTCAAAGGCAAATTAAAACAAAATTTAATTTATCAATAGGCAAAAGATATATAGTATTTCAAGTAGTAGATATAATCTTATCATAGCAAGTAAACAAATCAGAATCTCACATAGTTACATGAGATAAAATAAAAAAGCTTTATGTATGACTCCCTATTGTGATATCATTAGTTAATTGTATTTTTCATGCATTTTATCATATATAAGGTAAATTTGCAGAACCTTAATTGGACATTTTGTTTTGCATAATAACTGCACTTGCACTGGCTGTTATATGATAACATTTAATTACAAAAAAAATACTAATGAGTTTGTCATTGGAAATTAAAAAAACATTTGTTTGAAATTGGAACAGCAGTCTTGTGACATTTCTAGCAGACTGACAGAAAGAGGCAAGGTCAAAGAATATTTGAATAACAAATAATAATTAGATAATTATAGTTTATCGTTCAGCAGAGGTTAAGAATGATGTTGAATGATTATGGATCTCATTTTCAAATCGGATTACAGCTGGAATCGACCGGCATACGCCTACGCGATAATTATTTCAAGGTTAGTGAATAGCATATACATAATAGAAATTTTAACACAAACCACACCCCTTACCTTCTGGAGGAGGTAAACAACCGCTTACGGTGAACGATTAAATTATTTCACAGAAGAAAATGTTACATAAGCCTTGATCTCATGACAGATCTATACCACGACTAATGTTTGGTTATTCGAGTAATAATTTTACAATTTAAAAGCGTTATTTAATGCATAGCTGGTTTGCACCGAGCCCTTAGTAAATAGAATTGATACTTCACTTTTTATTTGACGCTGCTTTTTAAACAACTTATTTCAGATGGTGTGGCCCGAAGACCTACATTTATTTCGATTGGATTCGCCTTTCGCCAAATTCTAGTTGGTGGCACATGTCAGATTCGCACTCCATAGTAGAAAAATACTAAAATAAGTCGCATTATTACAGGATGCAAGATTTAAATTCTCTTGCGAGAAAAAGAGATAGCGAATACACTACGCTGAATATACCTTTGTGATGTCTACGGAACGCGATGTAAAAAGAAAGTTGTTTAGTTTTTGCATTCGATTAAAACGTAATAAATCAATAGTACTTATCTTTTATCTATTATTTATGTTTACATTAATATTGATTACAAAAATAATGATGCTAATAATGATGGTATATTGCAAATTTGATGTATTTTACTAACTGAGCAGACGTACTTTTAATCTGTTAAAATATCACACAAAGCTCCCTCTAGTTTTGTTAGTGGTTTTTCCGAAAATCCTTAAAATAGTTGAATAGCAATCATGGACCTAATATACTAACAGGACTGATAACTCTGAAATTTGTATTTTTCGAAAATGAACCATATGTCAAATCGATAAAGTATATTTTCTATGGTGCTTTACACAAAGGCAAATCCGAGCCGAGAGAGATAGTCACAACGGAGGCCGTGTATCGTTCTTCCATCTTGCCACTCTAAAAAAATTATGTAGATCAAAAAGTTTGGGTAAACAAAACTATGTTCAAACATTTGTATTTTAATGTATTTTTGAACAATTTGAAGTCACAAAGTCAAGAATTGTAATTGCATGTATTTCGCTAGAAGCATTCTTATAAAAAAATATATAATAACATTTTTATTAAGCCTATTTTTTGTTTCTAATGGTAACCCTTTAAACCGTCATGTCAACTCATGTGATGACGTCAGTCTAACTGAATATTATCAATGGAAACAAGGGGTATTATTAACGTGACCATACGTCCCGCTTTGGGCGGGACAGTTCCGCTTTCAGACTGTCCCGGTGTCCCCAGCAAGGCCAACGTTGGGAAACAGACCAAACGATAATTTAAAATATACTTTTCCCGTTCGAAATGTGTGGAACGTACCAAATGTAAAGGAAATCGGTGTTCAAACAGATAACAGTATCAAATGTATGAGCCTTATAGAAGATGTTTTAAAGATAAAAATAAAAGTATTATCACAAAGGCTAAATAGACGCGAGGAAAGATTAAAAAACGTAAATTCGCTTTTACTGCAATAAAAAAAAGTGTATAAATTTTGACGAGGTGGAACAAAATATAAAAAATAATTTTCCATTGCAAGTTAAAAAATTCAATACCTATGCTGCCCCCGCTGTTATAAGTACCTACAGTAACTTGTATCACTGGTGTGAGTTAGTACATTATTTAATTAAGACTAAAATCGCTTTTCAATTTTATGTTAGTGTTTTAATACGAAGGTGAATTTATCTATGTATACGACCTAGGTATAGACAAATTCTAATAATAATCACTCCACTCTGAGACCACATTAGACTCTACATTGCACTCGTACAAAGGCGGAGGAGTTACTTACTAGTTTTAATAAACTATTAGTAGTTAAGAAGATCTCAAGATTTAATTTGTCTCACATAGCAAACAATTTATTGTCACCCTGTTAGAAAGGGACACACGGCCTCTGTACTAACTATCTCGCTCGGCTCGTTTTTCTGATCAGAGTGCTCGGTCCTGTTAATATAGTACGTCCATGATAGCAATATTAAAACTGAGTAATGTATCAATGGATCAATCAAACCCAGTACCCAATGATCCTTTAGCTAAAACCTTTAATTTACCAAACTGAGAAAGGTTAAATAAACACGACAAACCGTCGAGTTTAGAAAATAACGGAGTACGAATATCTCCACACCCATTTATTATTTAGTTAGGTATAGATAGAAAGGTGCCAGTACTATCACCCGCATTAAACCAAAGATATTAATTATGTACCTATTAGGGCTACATGTGTTCACGTATCAGATGTAGACATTAATTAATAAAATAATAAAAAAAAATGTTTTCTTAATATTATTTAAGTACGATAAAAAAATGTATAGGCCGTATGTAAAGTTTCATTTGTTTCCTCTACCATTTCAAAACTAAATGTTTGGCTTGACATCTAAAACCGAAAAGATTCCACTACTCGCCGACAGGTGGCGCTAATTCAAAATAAGTTGACTACAAGATATCTTCACCGACATGATGTTATCTAATAAAATATCGATATTCTTTATTTATATCACTAAATGTGTAAAAAAACATGTATCATTTTCAATAAGCTTCTAACTTATATTAATTTAGATCATTTTTCTTTTGTTAAGGTAACAAGTTCTTAGACCGATGAAACTGTACTGTATAGCGATTAGTAGATAATAAAGGTTGTAACAAAAACAAGGTATAAATGTATTCATTTATTGAAATAACCAAGTTCAAAATAAGACACACAAACACAACTCTTATTCGGTTCTTTGTACAAAATTCGCTGCCTCAATTTTTGGTACATAATCATAGCTGTTTGAAATTCCATTTTTCGAATGGACAGAATTCGAATACAAACATTTATAAAAAGTCATCGAGCATGTAACCAATAGAGTAGCAATAGTGAGCCATTTGTTTAGCAACGCATCAATGCTTTGTCACGTATAACTAACAAGCCACGCTCGAACTAAAACAGTACCCGACCAATAAGAGACCTGTGTGTACGTCTAGTGCAACACTTGACCTTGAGTCGGCCAATCAGAACACAGGGGCCGGCGCAGCGCTTTGGCGTATTTTGTTTTCTAACAAAAGTGTTAACAGTTCTACTCTATTGGTTACATGCTCGATGTAAAAAGTAGACAAATCTACAGGACAATGCTATTATACTCCATAGACAATCAACAAACACAACAAGTGCCATAGACAAGAATTTGTGCACATAAAAATAAATAAAAAAATTCTTAACTAACTAAATTTGTTCATCATCTTTTTGGTAAAATAATACTTTTATTTCTAAAATAAATTAAATTATTTGTATGAATACTTGACAAACTATTTTAAAGCGTACAATCGATTTACTTTTCAAAAGCCTCCTTCGTTTTGATAAAAAAAAAAACATAATATCACTAAAAGGTATTTGAGACAATTTCCCGTGTCAATAGAAAATAAAAAAAAACCACGAAAAATCATTTTTGTTGAAACGCTTTTGTAATTTCCAATTTTTTTTTACTCTGCATGCATATTCATGAAACGAAAAAATAATAATTTAATAAGTATATGTATAGTAAAATCATTGTATATATTGCTTAGATTATCTCTCATATAATATATCACATTTAAGGCGCTTACTCTGCGTTTTATAGGCAACTATCCTACTTAAATTATTTAATATTAATTTGTGAAATATATATGTATCTACAATTTAAGCTGTGGTATAATGGCTTATAGAAAGGTAAAGAACTAGGCAGCATAAAGAAGAAAATATGTTATTGTGTAGACTACACACGGCCAATCTGATTGCAAACTAAGCAGAGCTTGTGCTATGGTAACCAGATAGCTGATATACTACATATACTTTCAAATGAATTTATGAATCTAGCTGATCTAGCATCAATTAAGTCTATTTCAAGCTATCAGCTACATACACATGATCTGTATAAATTAGCTGCCAACAACAGACTTAAACTATTTGTATATTTTGAAAATGGCTCAAACAGACAAATAAAATTGTATAATAAAGCACTGGGCCCAATTCCAATGCATGCAGTGACGGTGTTCAATGCAATAATTACATTGAACACTGCTTTGCTGACCAACCAATACAGCGTGGCCGCATTAGGTGTGCGGCCACTTCAGTGCGTACATATTCGGTCAGGGAACCGGTCGCATTCATTAGCTTAGCCATTTACCTAGCATCTAGCAATTTAATTACAATAAACTTTTATATATATTTTATCAATGTGTCCTTGCGTTTCAATAAGCAGTCCTAACACTAAGGTCGCGACCCCAACATATGGTCCTTCGAGTCGGATGTAATTATTGCATCGAACAGACGGATTAACCCTTAAACAAGCTAAGCAATTGCCTAGGGCATCACGTCTGGGAGGTACCAGAAGCACAAAAAAAAAACATAGGTTATAAACATATAGGTTATGCTGTCATTTTCAAATTAAGAACAAAATTTTGACAGGACTGTAACTTGTTTCAATCTACACTAATATTATAAAGAAAGATTAACGAATAAACTCAAAAAGTACTGGACCGATTTTAATAATTCTTTCACCATTCGAAAGCTACATTATCTACGGGTAACATAGGCTATATTTTATTCCTGTATTCCCACGGGAACGGGAACTACGCGGGTAGAACCGCGCGGAGGCAGCTAGTATTTCAAAAAAGCATTAGGTGATGTGTCACAGAATCGTGACCTATTTTCTCGACTATTTTAATATTTAACAAACTTAGATACGGGTGAATATCTACACTTTATCATTACCAACTGTCTATGGTATTACGAAAACTGACCTTTATAGTCTATGGTTCGATCAAAAACATTCCACCTCCTTCAACTTAGGCGACACATCGTCACGGTGAGTCCCGTCGATCTATGGGAGAGAAAAGTTCTTTTCATATAGAGTAAGCGCCTTGAACTTTCGACCTTATAACCTTATATAATTTGGTTGATTTTTAAACACACTACTTATTAGGAAATTCGATTGCAAAAGCGCTTCAACATAAACAAAATCTTATTTACCAAGCAATTTGGTTTATTTTTGTACGCATTCGATAAGCAATTTTCATTGCAAAAAAGCTTCAAACTCGTCCTTTGATATGTCGCAAAATTCGACATATTAATATTAATAATAATTAATATCCTGGGACATTTTTCAAACACGCCCAATCGGATTCCAAAGTACAGCTTGGCAAATAAGAGTCTGATGCGGTGACAGTTGGAACTAAAAATCGATGATTGTGGCAACATGCTTCACTTGTCAACTGCAAGTACATTCTGTGTCAACAGTGCGTGTATCGTAGTTGTTTTTCGTAAATTTCCCTAAATTATCAGCTTGCGTTGCATAATTTACTATTCAAAATGAGTAAAAATATTCGAAGTAGTGGCAGAACAGTGATTTACCACGTCTTTACGCGGTGTTTGGCCGAATCTCAAGCGGGATAAGTTTTGTCCGATATCGACAATGTATACCAAAGAACTGCTGATATGACAGGTATTTATGTACCCTAAATAAGTCATTGTACCTTAAAATAAGGTTTTATAAATGTTTTCAATGCGTAGTTTTGTTGATACGCAGATTAAAGTAAGTTTTAGTGTTGTTTATAGAAATTTAAAATTGAGGTTATGTTTTGTAGATTGATAAGTCTCGTATACTCTAACCTCCATGATTGATACTTGATAATAATGAGTAGAAAACTAATAATAAGAAACTTTCTTTTTTGTTTTAGGAACATCTGTCAACACAGTAAGGAAAATTGTTAATGAAGGTGAAACAAATGTCATCTCAGTGATTTTTCAGAATATTCTAATGATTCTGAAGTGGCAGGAAGCTCGAGCAAAAATGTGGACTTTTCTGGGATCAAGTGCTTAGATGAAAGTGTTTTTGAATAGTTTGCATTGTAATAAAATATTGCTTTTTAACAAAGTGTTTTTTTCATAACCTTGTACCCAAATTATTATCACCAATTCCTAACAAACCCACAATATGACTGCCCTCGGGGGCATCATTATTTGTTTGTCATGTCTGTGGGAGGTATTCACCACCACCTACTATTAACATTGTAAATACTGGACATTTAAGCGTTCCGAGGGACTGAACCACTCGGGATTGGAATAACAAGTAAAAAAAATAACAAGTATCAAAAAGTTTTCAGTCGTAGTATCCGGGGTTGCCACAGGTGCGATAGTAGCGACCTCATTTATTCCACACTCTTTTTTGCCAAGCTGTAAGCTTTAAAGTGAGCTTGTGTTATGGTAACCGTATTAAAACTTTAATTAAATTTCTAACCAGCCTGGTTTAGAAGCTTAATAATAAGAAACAAAATCTAGACAATATTATAGATTTTGTGTCCTTTATTCAGAAACAACCGTCAGTTTTTTTAAGGGAATCAAGCATAGGTCTCGAAACTAACGGCCTAGTATTTCACACATTGCAACACTGCATCAACTCGATAATACTCGAGCCCTGACGTTTTGTCAATACGACATACAAATAAAAATAAGTAAATAAATTAACTTTCTTTTCTAGTGGTATTATATATGAAAATTGCAACAAAGTCATTAACCTAAATAAAATCGTATTCACATGACATAAGATCGAGATTAGTTAAGCCGTCCTTTAGATTTATTTATCTGCCATATCTGCCCGAAATATATTACAATTCGAGAAAAAAATCTTAACTAATAGGTATGTATTATAAATGCGAAAATATTTGTCTTCTCGCTTTCACGCTAAATCTACTAAACCTATTTAATGAAATTTGGTACACAGATAATCTAGAGCCTGAGAAAGGACATAGGGTACTTTTTATCCCGGGAAAATTGAAGATCCCCGGGAACGCGGGCGAAGCCGCGGGGAGCCACTAGTTACATATAAAGTAACGAACTTCCTTGCAATTTTCTTACATAATAGTCATATAGTACATATAATTATAATAAATAGCTGCATTATATAAATTATTGCTGACCGCCATGGCGCCATTTATAAACATAAAATTTTGTTATTGCAAATACTCGCCGCATAACTAGAAAATAATAAATAAAGTATTCGTTTCAAATTAAAAACTAGAAATAAATATTTTCTTCTCACAGTAAGGCTTTAGAGCGCATATTCCGCATCTATTCAAACATTTTAATGTCAATATCTAGATGGTCAGTTTTGACGTTTGCTAGAGCGAGACAGACGTAGTGCGAAAGAGACAACCTCTTGTCAAGACTGTCCCTATAGACGTCAAATTTAGTTTCGCGCCATATTTAACGTTTATATATCGACTACGTACATAAAGATATTTCAAAAATACCATATTATTGCATTCGTCCCTCAGCTTACAACACCGTTCAAGTCGAAAATTGGCAGTTTCTACATTTTAATACCGTTGGACAGAGTTGCTCATTGCGCGTCGAACCTGCGCTCACATGATATAGATTTCAGTCAATAAGAATCTTTAATTCAAAAAGTAGTAACCGGTTGGCCTTTTAAAATAAACAGTCTTTTTAGTCTCCTTAAAAGTTGGTAAATAGTTTTATGCGGTGTAAGCTAAGGGACGATATGCCAGAGCGAGATAGATATAGTGCGAAAGAGACAACCTCTTGTCAAAACGGACCATAGACGTCAACTTTAGTTTCGGGCCATATTTGACGTCTATAATTTTTTTTTGTTTTTTTTTAATTCTGCCCAGACGACAGCCTGCGGTCAGAGTCTAAAAGTTTATCAACTACTGATGCAACGCGTTCGACTTCATTTTGCTCCTTCTCGTGTCCCTTTTTCTCCACCTGTAATATTCGCCGTCCAAAAATAGCTTTAAATACAATGTCTTTATGGTTTATTTTAGATTGACAATTTAAAAGACAAATCGACTAGGTCGATGTGCAAATGTCAAAACGGAGAACAAATTAAAATCTATATACTAATACAAGCTTAAGAGTTTATTTCTTTGGTTCAACACGATAATTTCAGGAACTACTGGTCCGATCAGAAAAAATATTTCAGTGTTAGATAGCCCATTTATCGAGGAAGGCTATATATCACTACGCTACGACCAATAGGAGCGGAGCACCAATAAAAATTTTTTCAAATCGGACCAGTATTTTAATGATTAACCTCTAATGCCAGCAGAAAAAAAATTATACAAAAACTGACCTCTGGTTCCCCAAGAAGTGTGTTGGCAAGATATGGGGCCTTAAGGACCCCCCGCCAGTACAACTTCTCAAGCGGCCTGTTCACACACCATCCGATGCATCGGACACCTAAATTGCGCCAGTACTGGATCTCAGCACTGTAATACAATAATAAATATCCCATTTTTCGCATTTTTTTGCATTTCTAAAGTATGTCTTGACTCTTGTCACGTGTCATATATAAGGTGTGACGCACAGAACAGTAAAAGAGGTTAGAAGGACCTTGTGGGCGTGGCAGGCGCGCCTCGCATATGAGCAAACGCTCATATCCTGGCAAAAATATGATTCACCGTCCAACAGTCGTGCTTATATTGTGACAGTGTACGGAGCTCCGCAAATAAGTAGAACTATGCCGTCTTGCGCTATTATAACATGTCGGAAAAGAAGCCAGGTGTGTAGTGTGACTCAAGAAGGGATTTCTTTTGACCGGTACGTCCAAAAACCTTAAAATACAAGTGATATTTGCAATTATTGCAATAGTATTATGATGTTTGTAGACAATAGTAATACAATCGCAAGCAGATACAAAAGTATACATTGCTTGCAATAGGTAGGTACCATCTTGTACTAATGACTGGTGATTACGCAATGTATTTCGTTCACTGCGAACGTCGCATGTGATAGATTGCTTTTAAATTAATTGCCGTATTTGGGGGTTTTGACGTGTTTCCGTTTGGTAGATCCATTAGGAAAACGTACATTAGTAAAATATAACATCCTGGAAGTCTAATACTGTTAGATTGAATATGGTGAATTATAATTAAGATATATAGAATAATGATATCTATATTCAATAAGTTGCTTGTTCTTTGACACTTTGAAATAGGTTATAATTTAGTGTTATCGATTATTTGAAGATAGTAAATGTATTCAAAACGGTTATTAGTTAAATAGTTGTTTTATAAACCTATTTAGATTATAAACTTAAAATGTATTTTATGTGGGTATTTGTAAGAACGTTTAGTGAAAGCGCCGCGTACCGCCGCTTATAAAAGGACGTGCGGACGGCCAGACGGCACTTCTTGGTTGGCTGTCGAGCTGTGCGGACATCGGTCGGTGAGTATAATAATTGAGTTGGAGAAATCTGTCGGACGATACAACAGAGTTAAGTAAAATATGTATAAATGTTAATGAATTGTTATGTATGTTTAAATATTGTTCTATTTTAGTTTCTGTTCCATTATTTAAATAATAATATAGTTATAACTATAACTATGTTGCTAAGTAGAGTCATATATGTATATAGATTATGATTAATTATACCAATTATGACGAAAATAGAATATAGTTTTGGTGTTGACTTGCTATTTTGCTAAGTGACCCAGACCTCTCCTTAACCCTTATAATTTACAATTTTATGTATATGTGTCTCTATGTGGTGTATGTATGTGGTATATATGTATAGTGTGTATGTATATATATATATATATATGTACATGTATATATGTGGTATATAAATAATATATAAAAGTAATACCTAATGGCATATACCGGTAGTACATGGTCCTTATGTATATATGGTATATAGTGAAAATGAAAATGTATTTATTCCAAAAAAACAGTACATAAATTTCTTTTGGCAGTGCTCCCACATTAGGTTGCCCTGTGCCGTGGGAGACACGCTCTCCCGTGAACAGTTGAGTAATGGAATTTAAAAAGACTTTAAACAATCGAAAAAAGCTTATATATAACGACTTAATAATTTCTGTTATTTTTAATTTGTAATTTTATTTGTGAATGTATCCAAATGATATCAGTAAAAATATGATAAGTAATATGTTTTATGATTAAAATAACTGTGTTTTACTACCGATTATTGTTATTGCGGGTTATTAATTGAAACAGATTTCCTTATTGTTAATTAAGTTTCTACTGTAAATGAAGCCGCTAATGGAATGGAATAACACTTTAAATGTTATTTTTAGATTTCCAAAAGATCCAGATACAAGGAAACTATGGATAGAGGCAACCGGTAGAATTGAATGGGTAATCTTATCGATATAAATAATCGACCTTTTGGTCGCCCTAGCATATATGAGAAATAAATTGCTTTTACGCGTGTGTGAGTGTACGTCGAGCACAGTGTTTGCACTAGTGTGACAACCAATAGCAAACTCGCGATCTAAGTAAGTGTGGTTAATTTGTGTGCGTAATGCGCGTACGCATTACGTTCTTGCTTGTAGTGGTGATAAAGAGTGGGAGACAAGCGGCGACACTGGTTCTAATACAAATCAGGAACTATTTCCTTTCTAACCTCTTTTACTGTTCTGTGGTGTGACGTATCAAGTGTCATATATAAGGTGTCACGTGTATAGTAATGTTAATTTCTTTATTTTTAAGATTATTATTATTAATTATTGTTAAGACGTTTATTTTTACTTTAAAATGATGTTGAAGTTTATTTGTTTAGTAGTGGAAGAAAACAACTATAAGTTACGTTTTCATAGGGATGTTACATTTTCGCTTCAAAAACTTCTCCTGAAAAACATCATTTGCATAAGTGACATTATAGCACCGTATGTGCGGTATGTTTTGTGTTATATATAAGGTGTAACGTGTATAGATAGTAACTATGTCTTGTCTCGTGTCATATATAAGGTGTAACGTGTCAAGTGTAAGGTGTGAGGAGTGGGTCGTGTCATGTTATGTGTCTAGTGTAACTTTTCAGGTATCACGTGTCATATATAAGGTGTGACGTCTTATGACGTGTCAAGTTTAAGGAGTCCTGTGTCATAGATAAGGTGTCGTGTGTCATATATAAGGTGTAACGTGTATTGATAGTAACTATGTCACGTGTCATATATAAGGTGTAACGTGTCAAGTGTAAGGTGTGAGGAGTGGGTCGTGTCATGTTATGTGTCTAGTGTAACTTTTCAGGTATCACGTGTCATATATAAGGTGTGACGTCTTATGACGTGTCAAGTTTAAGGAGTCCAGTGTCATAGATAAGGTGTCGTGTGTCATATATAAGGTGTAACGTGTCAAGTGTAAGGTGTGAGGAGTGGGTCGTGTCATGTTATGTGTCTAGTGTAACTTGTCAGGTATCACGTGTCATATATAAGGTGTGACATCTTATGACGTGTCAAATTTAAGGAGTCCTGTGTCATAAATAAGGTGTCATGTTTCATATATAAGATATATAGAATAATGATATTATTCAATAAGTTGCTTGTTCTTTGACACTTTGAAATAGGTTATAATTTAGTGTTATCGATTATTTGAAGATAGTAAATGTATTCAAAACGGTTATTAGTTAAATAGTTGTTTTATAAACCTATTTAGATTATAAACTTAAAATGTATTTTATGTGGGTATTTGTAAGAACGTTTAGTGAAAGCGCCGCGTACCGCCGCTTATAAAAGGACGTGCGGACGGCCAGACGGCACTTCTTGGTTGGCTGTCGAGCTGTGCGGACATCGGTCGGTGAGTATAATAATTGAGTTGGAGAAATCTGTCGGACGATACAACAGAGTTAAGTAAAATATGTATAAATGTTAATGAATCGTTATGTATGTTTAAATATTGTTCTGTTTTAGTTTCTGTTCCATTATTTAAATAATAATATAGTTATAACTATAACTATGTTGCTAAGTAGAGTCATATATATAGATTATGATTAATTATACCAATTATGACGAAAATAGAATATAGTTTTGGTGTTGACTTGCTATTTTGCTAAGTGACCCAGACCTCTCCTTAACCCTTATAATTTACAACTATAAAATTTGAACGATCAAACTATTATAAATATAAATGTGAATGTACAGGTAGTACATGGGTCCTTATGTATTAGTGATGTGCCGAGTCGCTGTTTTGGTGGATCGAGTCGACTCGAGTCAGTTTATACGGTATTCGAATCATGACTCGATTCCCTCTACTCGAATTCTATGTTTGGTATTCGAGTACTGACTCGAGTCCGGCTGGACTCGAGTCAGTATTTGAATTCCGGCTAGACTCGAATCACCACTCATTACTGATTCCTTTTTTCCTAATGTTGCGGTTGGCATCGAGCTCAAAAGAAATATTGCTCATATCCGATTATGAAGACGCTTCATGATTTTGCATATTTATGTATCTAAGTTATTATTTATCAAGTATCAAAGTTATTACTTTTCAGTTATTCGTTTGTGTTTTAAAGTCCAGTAAATGTTGTTTAAATTACTTTTTAATGAAAGATAATTAAAAACATAGAGCGTAGGAGTTCTATAGAAATAAAAACAAAAAAAACCTTAATAGAACATAAGCAAATTTATTCACGATGTAGATAGCTCAGACCAATAAAAATTAAACCAATAAAAATTTTTTTAGGTGCAAAACAAATTTGTTGTATTTTTGAAATCTTTAAATACAGAGGCACAGTTTTTGCACTTTATTTTATCGCCGTTCACTTTCTCAAAACACTTCCATACACCGGAGGTTTTTTTCGGCGCCATTATATAATAAAGTCTCGAGTCAATTGAACTCGCTTAAATAGAATCGAGTTAGCTAGTACGAATCGATTCTTCCTGACTCGAGTACCGGAATCGAGTCTGGCGTACTCGAATCAAAATAAATTGGTATTCGAGTAGGCGAGTCCAAAGCAGGAATCGAGTCTGACTCGAGTCAAACCGTACTCGGCACATCGCTATTATGTATATATGGTATATAGTAAAAATGAAAATGAAAATGTATTTATTTCAAAAAAACAGTACATAAATTTCTTTTGGCAGTGCTCCCACATTAGGTTGCCCTGTGCCGTGGGAGACACGTTCTCCCGTGAACAGTTGTGTAATGGAATTTAAAAAGACTTTAATCGAAAAAAGCTTATATATAACGACTTGATAATTTCTGTTATTTTTAACTAATAAATAAACATGAATCTAACACATGCGACGAGTCATGGCTTGAATTCAGCGAAATCTTTACGTATCGATAGTGTTGTACCGAGTTGTAAACAATGTCGATATTGATTTGTAATTTTATTTGTGAATGTATCCAAATGATATCAGTAAAAATATGATAAGTAATATGTGTTAAGATTAAAATAACTGTGTTTTACTACCGATTATTGTTATTGCGGGTTATTAATTGAAACAGATTTCCTTATTGTTAATTAAGTTTCTACTGTAAATGGAACCGCTAATGGAATGGAATAACACTTTAAATGTTATTTTTAGATTTCCAAAAGATCCAGATACAAGGAAACTATGGATAGAGGCAACCGGTAGAATTGAATGGGTAATCTTATCGATATAAATAATCGACCTTTTGGTCGCCCTAGCATTTAAGAGAAATAAATTCCTTTTACGCGTGTGTGAGTGTACGTCGAGCACAGTGTTTGCACTAGTGTGAAAGTAAGTGTGGTTAATTTGTGTGCGTAATGCGCGTACGCATTGCGTTCTTGCTTGTAGTGGTGATAAAGAGTGGGAGACAAGCGGCGACACTGGTTCTAATACAAATCAGGAACTATTTCCTTTCTAACCTCTTTTACTGTTCTGTGGTGTGACGTATCAAGTGTCATATATAAGGTGTCACGTGTATAGTAATGTTAATTTCTTTATTTTTAAGATTATTATTATTAATTATTGTTAAGACGTTTATTTTTACTTTAAAATGATGTTGAAGTTTATTTGTTTAGTAGTGGAAGAAAACAACTATAAGTTACGTTTTCATGGGGATGTTACATTTTCGCTTCAAATACTTCTCCTGAAAAACATCATTTGCATAAGTGACATTATAGCACCGTATGTGCGGAATGTTTTGTGTTATATATAAGGTGTAACGTATCAACTGTCATATATCAGGTGTGACGTACCACTTGTATAGTAACTATGTCTTGTCACGTGTCATATATAAGGTGTGACGTCCTACGACGTGTCAAATTTAAGGAGTCCTGTGTCATAGATAAGGTGTCGTGTGTCATATATAAGGTGTAACGTGTCAAGTGTAAGGTGTGAGGAGTGGGTCGTGTCATGTTATGTGTCTAGTGTAACTTGTCAGGTATCACGTGTCATATATAAGGTGTGACGTCTTATGACGTGTCAAGTTTAAGGAGTCCTGTGTCATAGATAAGGTGTCGTGTGTCATATATAAGGTGTAACGTGTATTGATAGTAACTATGTCACGTGTCATATATAAGGTGTAACGTGTCAAGTGTAAGGTGTGAGGAGTGGGTCGTGTCATGTTATGTGTCTAGTGTAACTTTTCAGGTATCACGTGTCATATATAAGGTGTGACGTCTTATGACGTGTCAAGTTTAAGGAGTCCTGTGTCATAGATAAGGTGTCGTGTGTCATATATAAGGTGTAACGTGTCAAGTGTAAGGTGTGAGGAGTGGGTCGTGTCATGTTATGTGTCTAGTGTAACTTGTCAGGTATCACGTGTCATATATAAGGTGTGACGTCTTATGACGTGTCAAGTTTAAGGAGTCCTGTGTCATAGATAAGGTGTCGTGTGTCATATATAAGGTGTAACGTGTATAGATAGTAACTATGTCTTGTCTCGTGTCATATATAAGGTGTAACGTGTCAAGTGTAAGGTGTGAGGAGTGGGTCGTGTCATGTTATGTGTCTAGTGTAACTTTTCAGGTATCACGTGTCATATATAAGGTGTGACGTCTTATGACGTGTCAAGTTTAAGGAGTCCTGTGTCATAGATAAGGTGTCGTGTGTCATATATAAGGTGTAACGTGTATAGATAGTAACTATGTCTTGTCTCGTGTCATATATAAGGTGTAACGTGTCAAGTGTAAGATGTGTCTAGTGTAACTTGTCAGGTATCACGTGTCATATATAAGGTGTGACGTCTTATGACGTGTCATATATAAGGTGTAACGTGTATAGATAGTAACTATGTCTTGTCTCGTGTCATATATAAGGTGTAACGTGTCAAGTGTAAGGTGTGAGGAGTGGGTCGTGTCATGTTATGTGTCTAGTGTAACTTTTCAGGTATCACGTGTCATATATAAGGTGTGACGTCTTATGACGTGTCAAGTTTAAGGAGTCCTGTGTCATAGATAAGGTGTCGTGTGTCATATATAAGGTGTAACGTGTATAGATGGTAACTATGTTACGTGTCATATATAAGGTGTAACGTGTATAGATAGTAACTATGTCTTGTCTCGTGTCATATATAAGGTGTAACGTGTCAAGTGTAAGGTGTGAGGAGTGGGTCGTGTCATGTTATGTGTCTAGTGTAACTTTTCAGGTATCACGTGTCCTATATAAGGTGTGACGTCTTATGACGTGTCAAGTTTAAGGAGTCCTGTGTCATAGATAAGGTGTCGTGTGTCATATATAAGGTGTAACGTGTATAGATAGTAACTATGTCTTGTCTCGTGTCATATATAAGATGTAACGTGTCAAGTGTAAGGTGTGAGGAGTGGGTCGTGTCATGTTATGTGTCTAGTGTAACTTGTCAGGTATCACGTGTCATATATAAGGTGTGACGTCTTATGACGTGTCAAGTTTAAGGAGTCCTGTGTCATAGATAAGGTGTCGTGTGTATAGATAGTAACTATGTCTTGTCTCGTGTCATATATAAGGTGTAACGTGTCAAGTGTAAGGTGTGAGGAGTGGGTCGTGTCATGTTATGTGTCTAGTGTAACTTGTCAGGTATCACGTGTCATATATAAGGTGTGACGTCTTATGACGTGTCATATATAAGGTGTGATGTGTGATGTGTCACGTGTAAGGAGTCAGGTGTAACATGTACGGTGTGTGTGTGTATACGCACGGACTGACGATGTCCTTGTGCAGCAGCACGGCGCTGGCGCTGCACCAGCGCGCCGACCAGCGCCACAGCGCCGCGTGCAGCGCGTCCAGCGCACGCAGCGCCGCGTGGACCGGCAACTTGTCGCCGAACCTATACCCACCACACCATCAATCTTATATGACAGCCCGGTTGGCTTTGTGGTTAGTGACCCTGACTTTCAAGCCGCGGGTCGTGGGTTCGAATCCCACCCAGGACAAACATTTGTATGCATGAATATGTCTGTTTGTCCTGTGTCTGGATGTAAATATCTATATAAGTATGTATTTAAAAGTAGTATATGTAGTATATCAGCTATCTGGTTACCATAACACAAGCTCACTTTGATGCTTAATTTGGAAACAGATTGGCCGTGTGTGAAAAATGTCCCAGGATGTTTATTTATTTATTATTTATTATATATGTAAGGTGAATTATTTTGTAGTAGCATAATCTATGTTTTTGTATCGGTTGGTAACACTGGGTTCGTTCCTAAGTTCATGCGTTCATGCCATTCGTCATTCAAACCGTATAAAAGCATCAAATTACACTGCAATGGGGGCTTTGGTTGAGATCCCTCTGCGCTCACCGAAAAATTCCGCGTAGCGGTGTAAAAGCCATCTGAGGCTGACACCTTCTAGTCCATTAAAAATAAAAATGCAATGGGGGCATTCTCCTGTAAGTAGCCACACTAAACGGGTCAAGAAGTCTTAATCGGAGTACGAGTTAGTTAAAGGTTAAATTAATTAATTTATTAATATATTAATTTGAATATTTAATAATTCACTCTCTGCAATGTGGCATAATAATCATCCTGTCCAAGCAATTGTTACTTTTAAATTTAAATTACGTAGGTATGTTGTCTTGAAGAAACTAAATAACCTTTCAATCTAATATGAAATAATGTCTTTCCCCTTCATATAGGTACTAGCTCATACCCCGCGGTTTCACCCGCGATTCCGAGGATCTCAAATTTTCCCGGCCATCTAACTCCATACAAAATTTTGATTAAATCGTTTTAGCCGTTTAGACGTGAATAAGTAACAAACATACACACTCCCAAACGTTTGCCTTTATAATATTAGTGTGATATATTTGTACATATACATAACTAGCTGCCGCCCCGCGGTTTCACCCGCGTAGTTCCCGTTCCCGTGATCACAGGGGTATCAAAAATAGATAGTAGCCGATTCTCAGACCTACTGAATATGCACACAAAATTTCATAAAAATCGGTCAAACTGTTTCGGAGGAATTTAATCACAAACACCGCGACACGAGAATTTTATACATATATAAGATAAAATTCGCGTGTCACAATGTTAATTACCATACGAGTCCCACGCAGGACAAACATTTATATGCATGAATATGTCTATTTGTCCTGTATGTGGATGTAAATATCTATATAAGTATGTATTTAAAAGTAGTATATGTAGTGTATCAGCTATTTCGTTGCCGTATCATAAGCTCTACTTAGTTTGGAATCAGATTGGCCGTGTGTGAAAAATGTCCCCTATGTCCCCTGAGAAAGTGACTTTGTTTTATACTATGTAGTGAATGATTTATACTATGTATGTATAGTAAAATCTACCTGGGGTTGCTTGGTCCATTTTCAGCGTCAAAGTCAAAGGCACTCATGCAGTAAGGCCTGTAACTGATTGCACCAACTATCTGAGGATCTCTGTAGCGAATCTGAAATTAAAGTAAAACATAATTTTACTAACTAATATTATAAAAGCGACTGTGAGTTTGTTTGCTGTCTTTTCACACCTAAGTCGAACTCAATTAAAAATATATCTCATTAATGGAAAGCTATATTATCAGGGAGTAACATAGGCTATATTTTATCAACGTATTCCTAAGAATTACTAAGAATTACATGTGTGAAACACGTGTGACATGTTGTGTCCCGCGACAGAAGCGGAAAGTATGTAATTTCTTTTTACATCATCATCATCAGCTCATATACGTGTCCACGCTCGGAGCTCTCCCCTCCCCTAACAACGAGGCGGTGTCCATAGTCCACACGCGCCTAGTGCAGTGCGACTTCACATGCCTTTAATTGTGACATCTCGGGCATGCAGGTTTCCTCACGATGTTTTCCTTCACCAAAAGCCAGTGGTGTGAATCCGTACGTAAGTTTTTTTAAACTCAGAGGTACTAGCCAGGGATTTGAAAATGCACCCTCATGATCGTGAGTCGGTGAGTTCCCAACTGAGCCACCACGCACTTTTTACATACTCCTAACTAATATTATAAATGCGAAAGTAACTATGTCTGTCTATCTCGCTTTTACGCTAAACTACTGAACTTAAATGAAATTTTGTACGCATATAATCTAGAGCCTGAGAAAGGACATAGGCTACTTTTTATCCAGAGAAAATGGAAGATCTCCCGGGCACGCGGGTGAAACCGCGGGCACTTTAGTTTCTAAAAGTTTGGAAAATAACTATGTATGTTACTTACTTGATATAGCATGAAAGGGTTAAAGCATGTGACCGCTGCATATTTATAAAGCAAGGGCCTCTCCACAAACTTCTTCAGTATACCATTTATAATCTGTAATTAAAAAATAAGTATAATGCATAAAAACAGATTATATGTACTGATTTTTTAAGTTGAACATTTTCAAACCTAAATTATATAAAGGGTTTTGAGAAAATGGCGTCTTAAGATAATGTTATATCTGTGATTTACGATGGTATTTTGATATACATCCTTTTTTTATGTACTTCTATCTTTAAGATGACTTAAAATACTTTTGTAGAATGTTAAATACGTAATGCATTATAAAAATATATCAAACCCTTTGAATTTGCCTTTTTGTGGGTCGACACATTATTGCTTATCAGCATCCATATTATGATAGTAATATTATAAAGAGGAAAGATTTGTAATTTTGTATGTAACAAATAAACTTGAAAAGCTTTGCACGAATCAGAATTATTCGTACACCAAAAAGCTACATTATCGTACACATCATACATATAGGGGTAACATAGACTATATTTTATCCCCATATTTCCAACATACACAGGAACTACTCAGGTAAAACCATGTAGAGGCAGCTAGTACTTTATAAATAGGAAAACTATTCCTAAATACATTGGAATAAAGTGTATATTCACCTGTTTGTCTTCACCCTTAACATCTATAATAACTCTGACCTCCTTCGATAGAAGATAGTCGAGAGCTTCGTCTAGTAAACATAGGTGCACCTCCTTAAACTGATGCCTGGAAAATATTGTTTAGCTTAAATATAACTGTATTACTAGTATGTAGGGTTGTTTTTACTTTAAATAGCTATTTAGTTTATGCTACCAATCCTAAATAATATTATAAATGGTAAAGTACTTTGTCTGTCTTGATTCGACGCTAAAACTACAGAACAGATTTAAATGAAATTTAGTACACAGATAGTCTAGCTAGAGCCTGAGAAAGGACAAAGCCTATGGCTACTTTTTATCCCGGAAAAATTGAAGATCTCCTGGGTACATGAGCGAAACCGCATGAAAAATAGATAGTAGCCGATACTCAGACCTACCCAATATGCACACAAAATTTCATGAGAATCGGTAAAGCCGTTTTGGAGGAGTATGGTAACTAACATTGTGATACAAGAATTTTATATATAAGATTTACTGATAATATTTTATTTATGTTGGGTTGACATACAGATGGTCCACCTGATGGTAAGTAGTCACCTCTACCAGACATTCACATCTAGGGGGATTACCAATACAATGCCAACCTTGAAAGACCAATTTCTTCTAATAAATGTAAATCATATAATAATAGTAAGTACCTGTTTGGATGTGTTGCTCCGACATCAATATCCTTAATCTTATCCCAATCAGTAAAGTGTACATTAGTTATATTGGTGCCGGCGACCCTCTGGAGGCCCTGGTCGTGGAGCAAGATGAGCTGACCGTCTCGGGAGCATCTCACGTCTAACTCTACGAAGTTGCAGTCGTGTTCTACGCACTGTGGGAAGGCATTGAAACATTATAGATGACTATATAATATGTAATTATTATTTTATGGAAGTTGTGGTGGTTCGGCCGAGGATATAGTGACTTGCGATCATGATGGTACAGATTCTAACCCCTGGCCCATTCTTGGACTTTGATTACAGATTCACACCAGAGGTTTTTGTGGGAAGTGTTGTGTGCAGCTGTAATTAGGACTTTTATCAAAACTTTAACACATTATATTCCTACACCTTGTAATGCTTAATACATTTGCTGTTGTTATACCATATAAATAAATAGTGAAGGCAAACATTGCAAAGAAACCTGAATGCATGAGATATTACAATTGAGGACATGTGAAGTACACCAATCCATACTCGCCTCTAGTGGACTATAGGCTAAACCCCGTTGTTGTTATGGAAGGCTAGTGCTCCTCGGTGGAGACGTATATGAGCTGACAATGACATCATTACAATGTTTGTTTATATTTAAAAACAAAATATAGATCATGTTGAGCATGTTTCTAATGATACATTACTGTAATAATTATATACATAGTACTAACATTAATGAATTTAAATGATAGAAGTCATTGGAAGTGTCTGGAGGAGACCTATGCCAAAAGGCACACTGAAGTTAGATATATTTTATGATAAACTTAGTTTTTAAGATCATGTAATGATACGATTGTAAGTAACTTCAGAATAAAGGGTTTTATTATTATTATAAATGAAAACTTACGTATTTAAACGCCGCCAAAGTGTTTTCTGGCGCATCTAAGCCAGCGCCTCTGTGTGCAATACAACGGACCACTCTCTCAGGATTCTGTTCACTTTCTTTACTCCCAGGCTCGGGGCCAAACACATTCAGCACATTATCAGGGTTCGGCTTCTTCAGTTTGGTTAAATAATACGCCGAAACGCCCAAAACTCCGATATCCAGACCAAACGGTAACACTGTATGAAATAGGGTAAAAACAAAAAAAATCCAAGAAAAAATATAAAAAACCGCATTCCATATGAATATTACGACTGTAAGAAACATTTTCGTTCGATCGTTCGTTATTTATAATTGATAATATTAGATAAGAAATTTCGAAAATAAATTACATTTGTAAAGTGGGAGGGGCATATTTTGACACTTTTGACAGCTGCTTGCTAGGTTATAATAATAAATAAAGTTTCGTTTCATCTTTCATCATGAACATGATAATCGAAATCATATCTTAATCAGTGTTTCCAATAGAGCGTCAGTTAAGCAAAACTTATTTGCTAAAAGTCACGATTTGTATATTTATACAAAAAAAAATAACAGTGGGTAATTCAAACTAAAAATAAAACAAAAATTATGTGTAGAATTACGTATATTATGAATTTATGACAGTCTGTTTGATAGAAACCACTTTACAATAAATCAAACTCAATATATCGAGTTGTTCACGGCTTAAAATCGACTAATTTAACTCGCCTAACTCCCCTACGAAATATTAAAAGCTTAACCAAATGGCGAATGATAAACAAAGCTGTTTCCACTACGGTTAGGACGCTCGCACCGACAAAAAGCGCTGTGGTTCCACCTAAAGATGCTGCATGTAATTAATAAAACATCGATTAGTCAACTCAAGGGCAATTCGACTAAAAATACTTCAAGGAAAAATTAAGTCAGCAAATATTTTTTTTAAAGCAGTGTCACTCAGAAATGAAGTCTTCAACGCACCAAATAAGTCTTCAAGTGTGAAAATCACGTCGCGATGCAGTCTTATCTTAGGTGGCATCATGTTGATCCGCAACGCTGCCACTGGATCCTCTTCGTTTTCGTATTTGCTCCCATTCATGTTTTAAATAATATAAAAACTAGTGTATTAAAAAAAACTTTTTTGTGGCTATATAGCCGCCATTTTTAACAACAGGGCATTGGTCATTGGTGTAATGTAATAAATGACAAATCTGATTTACAAATACACTGAATATTGTAGGTGTGGTGGCTCAGTGGGTAACGCACCGACTCACGATCATGAGGGTGCAGGTTCAAACCCCAGCCCGTACCTCTGAGTTTTCTAAAAAAACTTATATACGGATTCACACCACTGGCTTTCGGTGAAGAAAAACATCGTGAGGAAACCTGCATGCCCGAGATGTCACAGTCAAAGGCATGTGAAGTCCGCCAATCCGCATTAGGCCCGCGTGATGGACTATGGCCTAGACCCCCTATTGTTAGGGGAGGCTCGAGCTCCTCGGTGGAGACTTGTATGAGCTGATGATGATGATACCGTAGGCCCAGATTCTGATGACTATCTGACCAACCAATCCATACATTTAACTCTGTATGTTTCATGTCAGAATTCCTTACCATGTTTTAGGGATTGCAAACATAGTAAAAGATCAAACTATCTACTTGAATACTATCTACTATCAATAAATAACAATTGGAAAATCATTATACTACACTACTATTTGGTCGAACCAGTAATCGATATATAATTACTAGCATTTTACCCGTATTTTACCTTTCGCTTGGGAATACGGGGATAAAACATACTCTCTCAAATATATTCAATGAAGTGTAACAAACATCATTCACGTTCTTCACTCACATTCATTTATAATATGAGTTAGAATTATATCCCTTAGCTTGCTAGGAAGTAAAAAATCTTGACGAAATAAATTACGAGATTTTTTCTGTGTGTACGTTTAAGTAGTTCCTACAGAGAAGTAAAATCATCGAGCATGTAACCAATAGAGTAGAACTGTTAACAGTTTTGTTAGAAAACAAAATACGCCAAAACGCTGCGCCGGCCCCTGTGTTCTGATTGGCCGACTCAAGGTCAAGTGTTGCACTAGACGTACACACAGGTCTCTTATTAGTCGGGTACTGTTTTAGTTCGAGCGTGGCTTGTTAGTTATACGTGACAAATCATTGATGCGTTGCTAAACAAATGGCTCACTATTGCTACTCTATTGGTTACATGCTCGATGAGTAAAATACTAGTTGAATAGATACTCAATAAAAAATACTTACCGAAAAACGATCTTTTTTGTATGTGAATAGTAGTTGAGCTCTGCGCACTGGGGGAGGCAGGAGCACTTTGCGAGGTTCTTGGGCAAATTGATGAGTATTTCAACGTTACGGCTGATACACGCCATCCCGTGCGCATCGCACACGTCGCCATCTTTAAGGAGGTGGACAAAATGGCCGTTCAAATTAAACGGTTGGAATTTATTTTGCGTAGATAATGTAATTTGGTGCGTGCGAAAAATTTATGTGACAGCTTTTTTATGTCATTCGTTTATGAGTTTTTTTATTGTACGCTGCCAGTTCTGACGTTTTGTGGAAGGAGTTTTATATACCTACTTGCTAGATACTAATGCTAGTTTAAATATGATGTACTGTAATTAGCTGTTTATAAGGATGTATATTGAAATACCAAAACAAAAGAAAACGACGTTATTATACGATACAGGCTTGGCCTAGTGTGGAGATCGTCGATACAACGAGTTCTAATTAAGCTGGATCTGTATTTACACTTTATGTTATTTTTAAGTGATTTTTGTAATAAGGTGTTTATGTAGTAATGTTTTTTCATTTCATTTAAAATTATGCTCAGAATATTGATTCTTGACCTTTTTAACACGATATTAATATGTAGCTTCGAGTGCTTACGTATGTAACAGAATCTTTCGATGGAAAATTGACCTTCATTGGATCATGTATTATTCACCTCATTATTACTCACCTCCTTTGATATGAAAGTAGGGTCTACAGCCACAGAACATAATGGCCATCCGACTTCGGCAATGCATTTGACAGAGTGCAAAACTGTATGCCTGCAAAATAATTAGTCAAATGTGTTTAGCGAAAACAAATACTTTGTAGCTAATATATGGCTGTATTTGACAGGGTTTTTTTTTATTGACTAGAAGGTGTTTGCCTCAGATGGCATTTACACCGTTACGCGGAGTGTTTCGGTGAGCGCAGATGGCTCTCAACCGAAGGAGAATTTAAGCGACAGCGCTGAGGGTGTCCCCTGCGGGACCGCGCCTCGGCTCAGGGCGCCACTGGGGGAAGTGGGGACTCACTTGACATGATTATTTAGGGAACGGACTGGGTTGTTGCTGCGGCACGGGCCGCACTAACAAGACGAGACTGGGTGGGACGTCGCTAGCGAGGACTTTAACAGGGTAAAGCGCGGTACCTTTAAAGAGTCACTGAGCCATTCGTCAGGATAACGACATCTTCGTTGTTCAGGTCTGAGAGACTTCACACTGGGTGATGCTTGGATTTCCACGGCCTTGGGGGAAAGAGATCACACTATTATTTGCTGTTCTAATACCCGAATAACCCAAAAAAAAATTGGTTGCCTGTAAAGTCGGTATACGGGCGAAAGTTTTACGTGACAACGACTTTGAGTGGTAATAGTATATTTCGTTACAAGTGCGGAAAGGCTGTCATTGCAAAGAGTTCCGACGAATGACTACCCGAGCCGCGGCGCAGCCGAAGGCGAGGGTTGGCAGTCGGAACAAGATCTATACAGCTTAGTCTTCAGTATATTTTTTTTATTGATATGAAATGAAAATGAAATTTAATGAGATGAAATGAAACCTAACCTAAATCATTAAATCTGATATTGAGATAAATTACAAGCTTCTTTTTAAAAATATACGTATTTGTATGAATCATAAAAACTCTTTAGTAAAACCTTCATGGTTGGTTTTTCTTTTTAATAGACATTATTTTGATAGTTGGGAAAGATGCACGCACGAGTTCGGGAAAGGTAAAAAAAAAGCACTAGTGTGTAATAGCCCACTTTCCGAACGCTATACGTCCCTGCAATACACCACTTTTTGAGCAACTGTATTAAAAAATAATTTTTCATCCCACCATCTCGGAAAGAGTATTTTTAATCTTCAATATCTGAGTGGAAAAGCCGTTTTTATTCTCTAGAGGATAAAGTAAATTGAATTTGGAACATCGTGTGCACTAAGTTTGTGAATTAAAAAAAAACATTAAACCTATTTACTGCTACCTCTATGGTGCCGAATATATCATACAACTTTTTTTTTTTTTAGCATTTAGTCATTTCCTCGCTGAGGTGGAATGAAAAGTTACGTGTTGCACTCGAGTGCAAAGATTTTTCACCTCGTGCTCTTTTGATTCCCTCGCTAACGCTCAGGATTCTAATTTTGAATCACTCGCTGCGCTCGTGATTCAATTTTAGAATCCTTCGCTTGCTCGGTCATCAAAATTGAACACGCGGTTAAAAAGCAACTTTGCACTCTTGTATAACAAATAACTATTAATGTGAATATTCATTCGTATAGTAGGAAGAAGGATGAAATAATACTAACAATTTAAAACATAACGTCACGTTACGTGAGCGGAGCGTAACGCAGTTTCTTGAAGTGTCACCCGGCAAACCAATTTATAAGACGTTGTCACGTCAAAAAAACTTATTAAAATATAAATAAAATAGTTTAGACGAGATAGCATAACAAACAAACTCACATTCTCATTCACACCTAATATTAGTTAGGATATGAATCACTATCACTACATTTTATAAAACAAAGTCGCTTTCCGCTGTCTGTCCCTGTCTTCTTAAATCTTTAAAACTACGCAACGGATTTTGATGCGGTTTTTTTTAATAGATAGTGATTCAAGAGGAAGGTTTTTATATATAATACATGCATAATATGTTAGAGAAACACTGACAACTTTGGAGGTTTCCAATGTGATGTATGCATCGCTAGTATAATACAAAGTAAGAATATTAGACATACCTTAAAATCAATGATTAGCTCTTCACCAGAATCCACTTCCCCAGTCGGATTTGATATAGCAGTTGATATTTCATATGGCGAATGTATGAAATACTGAAAAGAAACAAATTTGAATGCCAAAGCGAGACAAACATAGCGCGCTAGAAAGAGACACCCTCTTGTCATTATCATTTTGACAGTTTAAATCCTGGGATATTCTTCACTCACGGCCAATCTGATTCCGAACTAAGCAGAGCTTGTGATATGTTAACCAGATCGCTGATATATTACTTTTAAATACATAGTTACATATAAAGATAATTACATCCAGACACAGAACTAACAGACATATTCATGCATACAAATTTCTCCTGGGTTGAATTCAAACCCACGAGTACGTCAGGGCCACTGAGAGTTTTTTTACCGGTCGGTAAAAAATCGTTCAAATACAACAAATGCATTCCCATGTACCTATATGTTCACACGACAGCGTTTTTAAAACGTGACGCTTTTTTATCGAGCGGTGTTGCATTTTAAACTTTGGGCGTTGGAAATAGAGCATATTATGGTACTTGGGAATGCATTTTTTGTGTGTGAACGCTTTTTTACCGTACGTTAAAAATACTCTCGTGCGAATGAGGGCTTAGTAAAGTTTACGTCAAAGGAAACTCACTCTTACTGCATTATTCATAGCTTCCACTCTCACATAACACTGGCCACTGTGGTAATGACACTGAAGGAGCTGTTCCGACTTCCACACGTGATCTTGGAGGATGAACTGGTATTGGGAGTACTCAGAGTTGAGCGTGAGGCATATACCTACTTCTGTCATTACTGGGTACCAGAGAAGCTGAAAATATATGAGGACCAATTTTTAGGTCTCCGATTTTTTTTTTTTTATGGACTGAAGGCGTTGTTTTTAGCCTCAGATGGCTTTTACACCGTTACGTGGACTGTTTCAGTGCTTCGGTAGAGGGCTCTTAACCGAAGGAACTTTAGGTATCCGTAGTAAACTACGAACCCTTATAGCTTCGCCATGTCCGTCCGTCCGTCCAACGGTAAGCTCAGAAACGCTTAATACTACAGAGCTGTAGTATGGTATGGTTGTATCTTGAAAAATATATTTTTAGGGTACCTACCTCCCCCACAGTCGTTATTGCGTGAAAGAGTAACAAACATACATACGTACATACATTTTCATTTTTTTGCATTTATAATATCAGTGGGATATACATATTATGTAACATTATATTTTGGTTCAGAAATAATTTATTTAAATCTAATAAATTTAATGATAAAACAACAAGATTGCAGTGTATTTACCAAAAGGTAATAATAAAGAAATGTTCTAATTTTGGTTTTTACCTATATTCATATTACAAAGATTAGACTTTTTTGTTGTTTGTATTGAATATGCTCCGAAACTATTGATTCAATTTAAAAAGTAAATTTAGTGTAATACAGCCCATTTATCGAGGAAGGCTACAGGCTATACAGCATCACCGTTCTTGAGATACAGCCTGGTGACGGACGGACGGACGGACGGACAGCGACGTCATAGTAATAGGGTCCCGTTTTTACCCTTTGGGTATGGAACCCTAAAAAAACTTTGTAAAGCAGTAGGTACTTCGTAAATCTCACCTCCTTATCAGCCTGTGAAATGACCACGTTCAACGACATATTAGGATGGACGCTCATCGCCAACTCCAGGAGGTCGATGCCCTTGACCGTCTCATCTGATTGATACTTCCAGAAGTTCTGCAGGTTAGTACGGAACGACACGTCGGCTACCAGCTCTATGAAGTCGTAGTAGTACTGGAACTTGTCAGGGTCAATGTCTTCTGTCACGTTCCAGAAACTGTGTGGAGGAAGGGTTTTTTTTTTTAATGGACTAGAAGGTATTAGGTTAGCTTCAGATAGGTTTTACACCGTTACGCGGACTGTTTCGGTGAGCGCAGAGGGCTCTCAACCGAAAAAATGGAAGGGTGTTGATTTGGTTGGTATATTAAAGAGTATAGTAAATCGGTTCAGTAGTTTTAGCGTGAAAGCTAGACAGACAGAGATACTTTCGCATTCATAATATTAGGAAGAAAGATATCAACTATTTGGTAACTATCCTCTGCTCAGATTAGAATCCCATTGACCGTGAGTAAAAGGTATATCCCAGAATATTAATCTATATACATAAAAAACAAAGTTCCCGCCGCCTCTGTCTGTCTGAACGCGCTGAACACAAAAACTACTAAAGAGATTTTCACGCGGTTTTCACCAAAATACGAAGTATATCATGGGAAAGCTTTTATGTATATTATACATCAATTTGGACCTGGTACGTGGCGCTGGTGGGCAGAACGAAGTCTGCTGGGTCCGCTAGTCTATATATATAAAAATGAATTGCTGTTCGTTAGTCTCACAAAAAGTCGAGAACGGTTGAACTGATTATCTTTCCTTGGTTTTGAAATGTTCGTGTGGGTCCAGGGAAGGTTTAAAAGGTGACAAAAATGGAATAATTGCCGGGAAAGTAGTTTCTGAGATTAGCGCGTTCAAGCAAACAAAGGAACTCTACCGCTTTATGATATTAGTATTGAAGTATAGATTGGGGCAGTACGAAGTCTGCCGGGTCAGCTAGTTTTATATAAATCTAAGCTATCCGATTCAAATTATACCTATTCTTCTACTTGAATAAAACTATATTAGCTACTAAAATACTCAGTAACTAACGTTTCAATGACATCCCTAGCTTTGTCATTCTCAACACGATCGATGAAGCAGGCGGTGACAGCTGGAAACCTGGTCCACCAGGCTCTGTAGTCCCGCTGCAAGGAGACCACGACCGGCTCCGAATTGTACCGGGATAGCTGGCTGAGAGCACAGTATACTGCGCCGAAGAACGCGCTCAGGGTTAGGAGGAACCAGAGGATCCTGCAATAGATCAGCTCTAAGGAAAATTTATACTAACTGATGGCTCTCCGCGGTTTCACCGGGAGATGTTCCATTTTTCCTGGGAAAAAAGTAGCCTATGTCCTTTCTCAGGCTCTAGACTATCTGTGTACCATATTTAATTTAAATCGGTTCAATAATTTTAGCGTGAAAGCGAGACAGACAGAGTTACTTTCGCATTTATGATATTAGTATAGATATTATTATAAAGAGTAATTGGTTGAATGTTATTAGTTAAATAAATACTTCTAGCTCTTTGATAAACTATTACTTATGTTCTAACTACATTTACGAGTCAAAAATTATTTAGCTACCTTATTTTATTACATTTAATAAGATTGCAAAAAATACATGGTTAATAAGGGTGCAAGTTTAATCAAGAACTATTTGTTTAAACCAAAGAGGTTAAAGGCCAAATAAATCAAGGAGTTCCAACCCCCCAATCGGCAATAAAGAGAAAAAATATTCAAAAAACGAAAACCAATTCTCATCTGTCACTGTCAAAATCGCAGAGCACAATGTAAAAAAACATCAGTGTAAATAATATTTAAATTGTTTGTGAAATAAATAATACGGCACCTTTCAAACCAGTGCAGTTTCTCTTCTACAGTATGTTTGAGTCCATGTAGTGTGGTCTCCTTGCAGAAGCCCGCGTATAAGTTGTAGGCGGGTGCCATGGATGCCCTTGTGGACTCCATAATAGACTTCATACGCGTGCGACAGCTTAATTTTGCGGTTTGTTTCTTTTTATTTTTCAATTTTTTCCTTTGTCTCTGCGCCATCTTTACATGCACTTCGAATGTGGAGCAAATACCCTATGCTAGGTAAAATAAAAAATGCTCACCTTAATCTATGGTAATTTAAAAAGTTGAGTGAAGTTGAATGCTTTTATAAACTTGGTTGTTGTAAAGTGCACTTTTGTTACTAATAAATAGAGTATATTTTACAATGGAGAATCTTGCTTGTTTTAACGGTAAATCAGGACATTTATAGTAAATAATATAAATGTTTAGTTAATTGTTTGATTACTATAATCATGGTAATGTTGTATGATGGAATCCATTAAGCTTGCCTTTGTTGTCTAAAGCTATTAGAATTACATTTACATTAGCGTATTAATAACTTTTAAAACTTGTATGGGTTGGCTGGCTTAGTGATTAACGACGTAAGGTTTCAAACGGCTGGTTGTGGGTTCGATTACCAAACAAGACAAACACATAATTTTGTGTACCTAATGAGCATGTCTCTTTATCTATATGTTTACCTAAATCCATACAATGTAGGTACTAGCTGACTCGCGCAACTTCGTTAGCGTCACTTGCCCGTTTTTGCAACATTTTTTATTGATACTCCGCTCCTATTAGTCATAGCCTGATGATATATGGATGCTCACAAGCAATAATGTCTTACCCCTCATTAAAAAAGTTTTGAGAAAATAACCTTTAAAGATAATGTGATTTACGACTTTTTGTATGATATAAATCCATTTTTAATATTCTTTTATGTTTTAAATGACTTGAAACACATTTGTAGAATGATAAATAGGTATGCGATGCATTATAAAAATATATCAAAACCTTTGTTCTCGACTTTTTGTGCGTTGACACATTATTGCTTATCAGCATCCATATAGCCTATAGCCTTTCACGATAAATGGGCTATCTAACACTGATTTTTTTTTCAAATCGGATCAGTAGTTTCTGAGATTAGCGCGTTGTACAAGTAGTATATCAGCTATTTATTAGGTTACCATAATTTAGCTTTGCTCAGTTCGAATATTCATTTACGAATTACTAGTGGCTCCCCGCGGTTTCACCCGCGTTCCCTGGGGAATCTTCAATTTTCCCGGGATAAAAAGTAACCTATGTGTTAATCCCGATGAACGGCAACTACGCCGAGGCAGCTAGTAAATTATATGTCGTGGGTAAATCGTTTGAACTGGGCCGATCTAGGTCTCCCCGGGCACATCGTGATGTATGTAATAACAACAACCATATTTATATTTATTTGTGTATTATGTAAAATTAATTAACTTGTTCCCGGCTCACCCTAACCTATTTTTGTGTATTACCGCCATAATATATTTATTTTAACGTTGGGCTCATCATGAAATTATCGGCCAAAGCACGAAATGCCGGCATATCACGATGTGCCCGGGCAGACCTAGATTGGTCCAGTTCAACGATTTGCCCACGACATTTGAAGTTATAAGAAGCACGGCAAGACAGCCCGGTTGGCTTTGTGGTTAGTGACCCTGACTTTCAAGCCGCGGGTTGTCGCCCACACAGGACAAACATTTGTATGCATGAATATGTCTGTTTGTTCTGTGTCTGGATGTAATTATCTATATAAGTAGTATTATGTAGTATATCAGCTATCTGATTACCATGTCACAAGCTCTGCTTAGTTTGGAATCAGATTGGCCGTGTGTGAAGTGTCCCTGGATATATTTCTATTTATTTATATAAAAGTGCGTTTGTTCCGCAGGTAGCTTTCATTCTGACGGCCATTTACCTGACATACCAGTATTGGGGTGTTGTGTTCAAGCCGCCCGACGAGGAAGACGAGTGCCAACACGCGACCAGGCTTTCGAGATCGCGCTCAAGGTGATGACGATAACTTATTTAAATTTAACCATATAGATAGATTGTTAGATATTTACATATATATTACACACAGGTAGATATTTACATAGATATTTGACAGATTTTTTTAACTGCCATGCGAGTTATGGTGGTTATTGTTTATATATTTACTAGTGGTCCAGGCAGACTTCATTCTGCCCACCAGCGCCAACTACCGGGTCCAAATTGATGTATACATAAAAACCTTCCCCATGAAATACTCTGTAATTTGGTGAAAACCGCATGAATTATGTTCAGTAGTTTTTGTGTTCATCGCGTTCAGACAGACAGAGGCGGCGGGGACTTTGTTTTATATATTACTAGTGGCTCCCTGCGGCTTCGCCCGCGTTCCCGAGGGATCTTCAATATTCCCGTGATAAAAAGTAGCCTATGTTCTTTCTCAGGCTCTGGATTATCTGTGTACCAAATTTCATTTAAATCGGTTCAGTAGTTTTAGCGTGAAAGCGTAACAGACAGACAGACAGACAGAGTTACTTTCGCATTTATAATATTAGTATGGATATAGAAATTTATTTGTACCAGTTAAGACGTTAGTCTTTTTTACCCGCCTGCCACTAAAGAAGCGTTATTCTTTAACATTTTTATGCACTGATGATCTTGCAATGACTGTATGCTCAGGCATAAATGTCTATTATACTAGCGTATCTTACATTTAATTGGAGAATTTTGGAGGAAAATAAATAAACTGTAACATAAACAATTATTTTATTGTTTAAATTATTTTCATATTTGCCCAGTAGCAAATTCTTTAAGTGTAGGCAGATAACTATAATGCTAGTGACAGTCTCTACAATTTTGAAATAAAAAAAAACATTTATTTTTGTAATTGCTGCCAACATTACAAACGTCAATATATATTTTTTAATCTGTGGTATTATTGACAGGTCGTGTTCCAGGTCCCGCACGAGGTCCGGCAACTACCACGACTACAAGCTAATGGACTCGAAGCACGGCCGGCGCGGGAGGAAGACACACACACACAAACGGTGCCCCGACTGCAGCCTATGTAACTTTGACGAGTGACGCTGTACGAATTTTTATTTTTATAGCGGCAACACTGTTATTTGTTACTAATGTTTATTCTTAATAAAATATGATAAGCAGTTTTTGGATTTTTCGATTCGTTGTGTGGATTTTTAAGGGAAGTAGTTATATTTTTGAAATGGTTAGTGTTAGTTGGAAGCCTACTATGGGCATGTACTAATTATTAGTAATTATTTATCTTCAACATATGAAAACGTTCAATATTTTGTTGAAGAGGGTACTACATAGTTTAAAATCAATTAGAGCGCGAATAAAAATTACCCAAGGCATTTCTTATTGCTATTAAATATTTATTATTTAAAGAGCCTGAGTCTGTTAAGGGAACATAGGTTTTTGCACTCGGGAAAATAACATTTTATTTGAAATACATACTTTATTATTATAAGTAATTAACTACTTTAAAAATTAATAAAACAATCTGCGTATATGTCACTGCAAAATTGTAAAACCCTTGGATCATGATCCTGAAAATAACAAAGTTACGCGAAATAATGTCGCGGTTTTTACAAAATTATGGTAACGTATACATGCATAATCGATAAATAGAGGTATATTTTGGTAAATCAGTCTTCATCGTCGAACTCAAAGTCCTTGTCTGTCTGGGTGTGGCTGTAGGATGGCAACTCCGGCAGCTGGTATTCAAAAGGACAGCAAGCTTGGTCTAATTCGCAGGGTCTGAAATAATAATATCATGTACTTTATGGATCATTCATATTTTATTGGTACAACTACTTCTTTACATAGAGAGTAATAAATAGTCTTTATTCTTTCATTATTAACAATGAAACTACAGAACATGTAGTTATATACTATAAAAAACCTAACTGGACAGATATATATAAAAAAATATCTATATATTGTACCTATAAACAAACAAAAAAAAAATTGTTAAACATAAGTTACCTAAGTGAACTTGATTTAAATAATTAAACAGTCTAATCAAATTTGTTAGGTACGTATAAATTTCATCGTAAAACAGTTGAAGCTAGTTGCTCCAAAATTCAGTCTCAAAAGCTTGGGTAAAACGCTTGGGCTTTTAAGGCGTAGGTACTGACCTTATACCTTACACATATATCTACAAACTTTCTTGTGGGGTCGACACTCAAACATTTTAGACTTATGAGAACCGTACCTACATTGTTAAAATCCGTATTTTTTTTTTGCAACTGTACGTACTTTTTAGTTAATACATACTGGTATCACTGGCCTTGAGTGTTGCGTATTATTATTGATTTTTGAAGTTGCGCGGAGTTAATTTGCTTTACAGTTTTAGGAAGTTATTTTATTATATCCCATTCTCATTATTAAGCAATATAGGTGTAAAATAACAATAATGTCACATATTCCACAGTGGCTTTCTAATATTCAGGCTAATCTGCCGTCATCAAGTCAGCCGCCGGTTGATAACAGTATTAATAACAAAGAATTAAATAAACAGTGTGTAGTACCAAATTGTCTGAATAACTCTGAAGTAACCCCTCAAAAACTGTTCATAAGTGTACCACAGGACAGGAAGATCCGAGTAAAGTGGCTCGATAGCGCAAAACTTTACGATTTGAAGCTACTAGAAGTAAATCCTATTTATTTCTGTGAAGATCATTTTAAAGTAAGTTTTATAATATACCAATACTTTGTGATATTATAACTTTTTAAACTTAACATTTGTGGCCCTGTTTTAGTTACGAGAAGACATGGAAAACTATAAGCATTACAGAGCAACGGGTGATGTAAATAGTGTTACGATGAAGCCAAGTTGCTTTCCAAAAAAATTTCGCTGCCTGTCTCACCTGTCTAAACGTAAGTATAACCAGCCCTTCATTATTGATGATTATTATGACATTTTATTTAGGTTGGTAACAATATATTTTCACCTTCGTGACTTCGTGAGCCGAATAATAAAAAAAAAACTTGTGTTCATGATGTAGGGATGTGACTTGGAGGTGAAAAACTGATTACTAGATAATCGATTTTCCTTTCTTCAAAATAAATCGTTTTTTATTTAATCCATCAACCTGAAAACAATCGAACAAATGTTTATTTTTTTTTGTACAAAAGGATAAAATAACCAAGTCGATAACTAAAACAACTATCTGTCGTGTAGTTTGGCTGCGTTAGTCAACTCCTACAACGCATTACTTATCTATTTAACTTTAAATAAAATTAAGTAATTTAATCGACTTAAATTAATATTTAGAGGTTAATCGGTATCGATTAATATAAAAATCGATTAAATTTTTGCATCCCTCCCTGTGATGTAGGTAGACAGACAAGACGCCAAAAGTGCTAAAAGTTAAAACCATTCCATAGAAATTAGAAAGACATGTTTTTTAGTAGTTAAATACAAAACGTAGGTAAGTAATATTAATACGTAATCATTGTAGTATTACAATTGGTAGAGAGCTAGATAACTCAATACACAATACATATACATTAAAACAAATTAAGCAATAAAAAAAAGCCGAATGCTTCAATAAATTTCTATGGTAAACATGCTTTTTATATATTATGTTTGAGTTGTATTTTGACCTATGGATGGTCGTAAAAGGAGAGTAAGACCGAAGAAAGTATGTATGGATTGTGTGAAAGCCGATATGTGTAAGAAGGGAGTGATGACTGAAATTACGGCTGACAGAGAGGAATGGAAGAAAAATACATGTTGTGCCGACTTTCTTAGGCGGGATAAGGGCAGAAAGAAGTTGTATTACCGCCTTTTTCTCCCGGGAAAATTGAAGATCCCTGGGAACTAGTAGTTTCTGTACATTTTTAGCAGGCATTACATATATTTTAATTTACTACATATTTATTCTTTTTTAGGAAAGAAACGCAATCAACAGATTTGTTTGAGAAACTTAGATATATTTATTAACCGACCGATAATGGAGAATGACGAATCATCAAATGATGTAGAAGCAGTCGAAACTGTCCAGTATGTTTCCAATTTCGTGGATAAAGAAGAAGGTATGTATTTTCTATACTAATATTATAAAGAGGAAAAATTTGTTTGTTTGTTTGTAATGAATAGGCTCCTAAACTACTGGACTGATTTCAAAAATTGTTTCACCTTTGGAAAGCTACATTATCCCCGAGTAACATAAGCTATATTTTATCCCTGTATTCCCAGGGGAACGGGAACTACGCGGGTAAAACCGCGGGGAGGCAGCTAGTAGTCAATAATTTTGTAAAGTTTGATCATCATCAGCTCATATACGTCTCCACGCCTCCAAGCTCGAGGCTCCCCTAACAACTAGGGGCCTAGATCAGATTGGCAGACTTCACATGCTTTTAATTGTGACATCTCGGGCATGCAGGTTTCCTCACAATAATTTCCTTCACTGAAAGCCAGATTGGACCTTGAAGGCCTCTGATGGCTGTTACACCCTTACGCAGACTAAAGCCAGTAATGTCAATCCGTACATAAGTTTTTAAACTGAGTGTTACGGGTAAGGGTTTGAACCTGCACTCTCATGATTGTATGCTGGTGCGTTCCCAACTGAGCCACCATGGCTATTAAATAGTGTATGTATCATTTACTTTCTTAAAGCCATATTTTCTGAAACATATCAGTTGTAAAAACATTCACATGTTAATTTAACAGTATCTAAAGAATGTAAATATTTATTTATTAATCTATATCAACTTAAATTTATGATATGATTAATATGATGTTTAATTATTTACCATTAACTTAATTAAATAGTTTGTCTATGACAGCCTGGTTGGCTTTGTGGTTAGTGACCCTGACTTTCAAGCCGCGGGTCGTAGGTTCGAATCCCACCCAGGACAAACATTTGTATGCATGAATATGTCTGGTTGTTCTGTGTCTGGATGTAAATATCTATATATGTTTGTATTTAAAAGTAGTATATGTAGTATATCAGCTATCTGGTTACAGCACAAGCTCTGCTTAGTTTGGAATCAGATTGGCTATGTGTAGTGTAGTATCCTATGACAGGTATCTCATACTTAAAAGGAGGTTTCAAATAGTTATTAAGCTTTGTATGTTTTGAGGTATATTTTACGAATTTAATTTGATAAGGATGTGTGATAAATGCCCCAGGATATTTAATTCTTTATTTACATAACATTTTATATTATTACAGAACGCCCCATCATGCTACTATTTGACCGACTTATTGGTAATGATAACAAACAAAACACAGTACTTACCAATGACCAAATAAAACAGATACTACTTAAAGAATTCGGCATAGACATTGAAGAACTGAATGAACTAGAATTGGATATATATCTTACGGTCACAAAGAAGTTCCTGAAAGACTGGCCGCAGTGGGACGATTTTGATAGAATAGTCAACGGATTAAAGAAGAACGGAGCATATGATTCTATAAAGAAGATTCTTGATAAAAAATACAAGCATTTGAAGGAGTATTTGCAGGTTATGCTTAAAGAGACAAAGAAACAAGCGGATGTAGTTATGTCTGAGATTTCAAAGGAAGAAAAGGATGAAAATGATGAAGATGATATAGTAATGGAGATAAGTTGCACTAGAACACAACTCAACCAACTAATCTTCCGTAGACCTCATCCAGATTTGAACAACACAATATTTAACGTTGTCAATCCATCCCCTTCAAGAATAGTCCTTAACGCATACTCAATAGAGACAATTTTAAATTGGTGGTCAATACGGATCAATATCAATCTATTTGCACTAAACTTCAGAAGGGAAACGGTACATATAACAGAACATATGTTAGTGAACAAAGTGAGAAAGACTAAGAGAAGTACTGAGGAGAAGTTACCGCAACATTTATTAATGAAGCCAGCTAAGAAGCCATCTGTGTGTAAAGTTTCTAAAATCATTGAGTTACTAGATATGATATTGTCACAATATACAAACAATATCGAAGTTCACTATTTAATTGATACCGTATTTGATATGATTAAGGACGATTTGAAGGATGCACCAAGCGAATTATGTCCCGGTGCCACATATAGAAGATTTTCATCCAAAAATAAATACCGGAGATATTTAAACGCAGATTCTTTCTGTAAGAGCAGTGATATGGCAAAGTATGATCTACAATTAGAGGAGACAATATCACCTATGTACGAATTCTGTGTTAGTAAGCTTGATACGTTGAATTCACTACTGCCATCGTTTTCAGAGTGGTTTAGTATTACTTGTGTTTTGTGTAATGAGAAGTTTAGTGGTGTTAAGTTATTAGATGGTTTGAAAGTGCATTTTAGTCTGCATATGGGTGAACCGGACTGGAGATGCGTTAATTGTAATACTTTATTTACGATGACGCATTTGGCTGAGAGGAAGTGGAGTCATGTTTGTAGTAAATAGCTTTTAGTTTTATGTCGACAACTAACGCCCGATGTTAATAATCTATCTCCAATCAGTAATTAAAACCACCGAGATGTCAAAATGGACGGATAGCTTATTGGCAAGCAAAAACTATCATTTTCGAACAGATTCGATCGATCGTAGATCGAAGATAGATTGATTTTAAAGCTTCACCCAGAAAATGGATTGATATATCAATCTTAGATAGCAAAAAATGGATCAGGATTTATTATTGATATCGGGCGTAAGAGCACCAAAAATTAAGTGCTCTACTGAAAAAATTTCTCAATTTTAGTTAAGATAGTATTCTTCCAAAGCAGATATGTTAAGTTAAAATACAGTGTAAAAGATCTAAAAATTTAATGAAAGCAAATCTTACAAAATCATTGATAGTTTGATAAATTGTGAGCATTAATATAATGCAAAATTAATATTTTATAAAAAGCCATTTCACTGATCATGCGGTAATTTTGACTGTAAAAAAGGTACCTTAGATATATTTAGGATAGAATCCAAAAATAACTTTGGACCAACCTGTAAAATGACTGTTAAGTTTTATTCCTCTAATGTTAAGTTTTCTACTTAAATATAATAATAAAATATTTTATACACAGAATTGTGGAGTATTTTTATTTAAATCCTACTAATCTATATATAACAAAGTTCTCGTCGTCTCTGTCTGTCTGAACACAAAAACTATTGAACAGATTTTCAAACGATTTTCACAATTTTTTTTTCATGGGGAAGGTTTTTATGTATAATACATCAATTTGGACCCGGTAGGTGGCGCTGGTGGGCAGAACGGATTCTGCCGGCTCCGCTAGGATTATAAATCTTTATAATATAAAAAACAGTCCGGTGTCAGTTAGAACAATGTTATCTATACTAATATTATAAATGCGAAAGTAACTCTGTCTGTCTGTCTCGCTTACACGCTAAAACTATTGAACCGATTTAAATGAAATTTGGTACACAGTCTAGAGCCTGAGAAAGGACATATGCTACTTTTATCCCGGGAAAATTGAAGATCCCCGGGAACGCAGATGAAACTGCGGGGAGCCACTAGTATTATATATGAGAAGGTCTGTGAGAATGTATGTATGTTTGTTACTCATTCACGGCTGAAGGGATCGCGATGGAATTCGATACAGTGTTAGAATATGTTATGGAATAACGCAACGCTCCTTTTATTCCGGATAAATATAAGAGTAGTATCTATCTGATTCAAAACTAAGCAGAGCTCGTGATATGGTAACCAGATAGCTGATATACTACGTATACTACTTTTAAATACATACCTACCAATATAGATATTTACATCCAGACACAGAATAGACATATTAATGCCAAAGACATATTAATTTTTTTGTATCCACGAGTGGCGGCTTGAAAGTCAGGGTCACTTACTACAAAGGCAACCGGGCTGTCAATAATATAAGTAGGATTGTGAAAATTGTTTGCAAAAGTTTAAATATAGGTAGGTACATTAAGACTTCTTGATGCCCTAAGCAATCCACGCCCATGGGGCCCCTAGGTATCCTTATGTCAACTAGAGTCGGTCTTTAAACCATTTTTGGTGCTGTTTTAGTGACGTGAGAGTGAGTCGTGATGCCCTAAGGATGGTTTTTTTGTGCTTCTGGTGCCCCCCAAATGTAATGCCCTAGCTAGGTAATAAAAATAATAATAATAAATATCCTGCCTGGGACATTTTTCACACACGGCCAATCTAATTCCAAACTAAGCAGAGCTTGTGATATGGTAACCAGATAACTGATATACTACTTTTAAATACATACTTATATAGATATTAACATCCAGACACAGGACAAACAGACATATTCATGCATACAATTGTTTGTCCTGGGTGGGATTCCAACCCACGGCCCACGGCTTGAGAGTCAGGGTCACCACAAAGCCAGCCGGACTGTCTTAATTGCATAATTTGTTTAAGTGTTAATCCGTCACTGGGTAGGTATATTTACTTACCTTACAAAGCCCCGAGTCTTATACAGTGTCATGTCTATGGCCTCTGTCCCGTAGTTGCAGAACCTGCGTAATATACAGGAGCCCGGGACTCCGGTCGCAGTCGTGCAGTTCTTGTGAACAGTTTGTACTGCAAACCAAAAATAAAAACCGCCTTCAACAACAATGCAACAACGGAAGCTCTGCAACGAGATGACTCATCATCATCATCATCACCAGCTCATATAGGTACGTCTCCACCGAGAAGCTCAAGCCTCCCCTAACATCGAGGGGGTGTAAGCCATAGTCCACCACGCGGGCCTAGTGCGGATTGGCGGACTTCACATGCCTTTAATTGTGACATTTCGGGCATGCAGGTTTCCTCACGATGTTTCACTTTACCGAAAGCCAGTGGTGTCAATCCGTTCGTAAGTTTATAAACTCAGAGGTACGGGCCAGGGTTTGAACCTGCACCCTTAAGATTGTAAGTCGGTGCGTTCTCAACGAAGCAACGTATGTAACGAATAAACTCAAAAGTACTGGACCGATTTTAATAATTCATTTTTCATTAGAAAGCTACATTATCACTGAGTATCATAGGCTATATTTTATACCTGTATTCCACACGGGAACGGGAACTACGCGGGTAAAACCGCCCGGAGGCAGCTAGTAGATATATAAGTTACTACCCATGAGTAAAACCTCGGGACTGAATCTAGTAACTTACCTGTGACGGGGGCGGTGGGTTGGGGCGTCGTGCTAATCGTAGTCGCTGTACTATTTCTATCGTCTTCATTCAGCATCTGGCTCGATAAATGAGCGCAAGATACCAGTATGAAGGCAACACTGAAAATACCACCAAAAGATTCTTTCTTTTTATCGATATATATAATATTTATAAACGGGCAATCTGAATCCCAAGTAAGCAGAGCTTGTACTACCTACCATTTTTAATTTATGGTGATTACTGATGTAAAAAATAACATCTAGATACAGAACAAATAGATATGAAGCAAGAGTATTTTGTCCTGGTAGGGAATCGAACCCACGACAGATGTCTGTTCGTTTGCACGGATATTATTTATTTAATATTAGCACGACATATATACTTAATTTACGCTAATACATATACTAAATCTAATAACATTATGCAATATAAATAATATAAAATCAGAATATAAACGTGAATTTCACTGCTTTCTTTGGAATCAGATTGACCGCGTGTGAAAAATGTCACAAGATTTATAAATTTTATATGATTATATTAAAATATTATATTACTTACATAAAATAGGCGTCCATTTTACAATGTTAATAATCACAAACTGATGGTATCAATGAATCTATTTAATTAGTATATTAATTATATTGTTATTAGGACTATAAATACCTACTGATGATAATATTATGTAGGAAACCCGCTGACCTTATAAAATGATAATTTAATAACTAGTTATTAACAATAGGTATATACGTACTTTATGACAATCAAGTTTTTGTTGATATATTTACATATTTCATCAAATAAAGCCCTTACGAAAGAATCCCAAATCACTACATACTCATAGTATAAAACAAAGTCGCTATCCGCCGTCTGTCTGTCCCTATGTACTTATGCTTAGATCTTTAAAACTACGCAACGGATTTTGATGTGGTTTTTAATAGATAGAGTGATTCTTAAGGAAGGTTTTTATGTATAAATCATTACGCTATGACGAATAGGAGCGGAGTATCAATCAAAACTGTTGCAGAAACGGGCAAGTGACGCTAACGAAGTTGCGCGGGTCAACTAGTAATGTTATAAATGCCACAGTAACTCTGTCTGTCTCGCTTTCACGCTAAACTGAGCGGATTTAAATGAAATTTGGTACATAATCTAGAGCCTGAGAAAGGACATAGGCTACTTTTTATCCCGGGGTAATGGAAGATCACCCGGGTACGCGGGTGAAACCACGGGGAGCCACTAGTATTAGATACATAGATATTTCACCGCGCGGTTTCACCCGCGTTGTTTTCGTTCCCGTAGAAGTAGGAGGATAAAATAAAGCCTATGTTACTCCCTGATAATGTATCTTTCCATTGGTGATGTAGTATATCAGGTATCTGACAGCCGGCTGGCTTTGTGGTTAGTGACCCTGACTCTCAAGCTGCGGGTCGTGGTTTCGAATCCCACCCAGGACAAACATTTGTATGCACGAATATGTCTGTTCTGTGTCTGGATGTAATTATCTTTATAAGTATGTATTTAAAAGTAATATGTAGTATATCAGCTATCTGGTTACAGCACAAGCTCTGCTTAGTTTGGAATCAGATTGACCGTGTCAAGTCTTAGGAAATTAATTAATTAAAGATTTTTCAATTCAAATACTTATTGAGTGTTTAATACAAAAAATCATTTTACAAATACAATTGAAAATTATTTACATTACACAGAAGCAATTATTAAAACCACATAATTAATTATTATTAAATTAAAAATGACAATCACAGATTTTAATTATTTTAAAATTACTTATAAATTAAACACTAATTACCTTTAAGGTTTATATTCATAAGTTTCATTTGACATATCACTACATATTATAAAACAAAGTCGCTTTCCGCTGTTTGTACCTATCTTCTTAAATCTTTAAAACTACGCAACGGTTTTTGAAGCAGTTTTTTCTAATAGATAAGAGTGATTCAAGAGGAAGGTTTTTATATACATTACATGCATAATATGTTAGAGAAACACTGTCAATTTTGGAGGTTTCTAATGTGATGTATAAGCATTGCACCCGTGCGAAGCTGGGGCGGGTCGCTAGTTCTGTATATACAGAAAAAAATGGTTTTATATGTATTTTTTGATACTAAAATAAATGTATTGTTCGTATAGAATTATTGATAAAAGACAAATAGCATTTTTTTCGTCGGGCATATTTTAAGTTTTACAGGGATCAATCATAGGACCTCTAATCTTCCATCTATAGATTACTAAAATTTAATAATTTCACAGCTTTTTTTAATGCCCTGGAAATCATTGCATTTTTGTTATGTTTTTAACTTCTCAGATTACAAATATATTCATGAAAGTTATGCTTTTTATGATTTTTGCATATATTTTATTAAAATACTGTGAAAAATGAAGAGATCTAAAATGTAAATGAGACCATATACAAAACAAAGTCCCCGCCGCCTCTGTCTGTCTGTCTGAACGCGATGAACACAAAAACTACTGAACAGATTTTCATGCGGTTTTTATCAAATTACGGAGTATTTCATGGGGCAGGTTTTTATGTATAATACATCAATTTGGACCCGGTAGGGTCGGGCTTTGGTGGTTTGGTGGGCAGAACGAATTCTGCCGGGTCCGCTAGTATTTTATAAAATCAATGATAATTTTATGAATTGTCAGCATTAATATATACAAAATTAATCTTATATCAAAATCAACAAAACTAGTGACCTTTGCTACGCATCTTCATCATTTCCACTATCATTAGAAACTTCGCCATCACCAATAAAAACCTCCTCTTGCGGCATATTCGATAAAAATCCTCTATTATTAACTTGCAACACCGACGCCATAGCCAACCCAGTTCCGAAACTATACTCTATTGGCTTTAAACCCTCATCTACATTGTCTATGGATCTGTTGTAATTTTTCCGTCTAGCAACCCTTTGGCGTCTAATATCTTTGAGCAGGGAATTTCTCTCTACATAATCTATGTCACTATCTGTGGAAGACAGTTCTAAATCTTTTTTTGTGAATTTTATTGTTTGTGGTATTTTATTTTTAGATGTAGTTGGTTCTTCGTCGCTTAGACAGTCAGACATCCCGCTAGAGTATAAAATATTATTTAAATTATGATTTTTACACCATTTTGTTATTTCTATATTATTATTTTTACATGTTACAGTTAACATTCTACTTTTAACGTTTAATTTTGCGTTCGCTTCGTACTTATCGCCTTTAATGTCATCCTCATTAACATATTTATCATATTTCAATTCGTATTTAGCATTATTCTTACGATTTTCTTGTCCACTAATTAAATAATGACTGAAAAGTTTCTTTTTTGGTACTTTCCTAGTCAATTTCTTTATAAAACCTCGTTTTTCGAAGAATTCCTCATACTTTATCTGTCTTGCGAACTCTGGTGGTTTGTTTTTTAATTCGGGCATTGTCTTTACTAATGCTTGCCTCTCCCTCTCTCTCATAACGTCCTCTCTTTTCCCCAGCTTCCGTTTCAACTCGCTCAATACCACTTTAGTATTTTCCTTCTCTTTCTTACCTGGTGCTGTTATTAAATCACTCACTGTCTGTACATTATCATCACCATCGTCTGTTCTGATGAAATAAAAAACTTCATCTTTAATCTCTGGTTCTGCGTCTTCTATTTTCAAAATGTTATCTTCTTTATCATCGACAACATCTTTTTCTTTGATAGTATCTTTTCTAACTTCTTTAACGTTAAATTTACTTTTGATCTTTCGCAACCTTATTTGTGAATTCTGCATTGTAGTTAGACATTTTGTTATATTATCTATTATATCGTCTAAGTCTTTGCTGAGAATGTCTAGATCTAGATCTTGTTTGTTCATCGCGCATGAGTCTAGGAACATATCTAGACTATTACTTTTATTTAGGGCTAGTTTAAGTTCTAGACAGACTTTAGCTACTCCCGTATGTACTTCGGAGTATAACCATGCATCGTTTATTGCTGAGCCTAGTTTTTTAGCTAGATCTATGTCTTTATTGCCTGAATTTTTGAGTAATCTATACATTCTTTGTAAGGATTCGTAATTTTGTTTATATTGTTGATTTATATGTTCAATTAGTACTGTGTGAAGCCAATATATGCGTTCGTTGTGATTTTTGTATATTCTTTGGGCGTGGACTGATGGTATGTAGTGGGCCATCGCAATATGCTTTAGCAATGTGGACTGGACTACTAGGAAGGCGTGGTGGATTTTCTGGAAAAGAAAATTATATAAAAAAATCTATATAAATGGTACCTTGTTTATAGAACAAAGAGTAATCTAAAAATATAGATGTTTGAAAGATAAGAAAATTATGGAATTAATATTTAAGACTGTCTTAAGACATCTCTATAGTAATATTATAAATGCGAAAGTAACGTTGTCTGTCTCGCTTCCACGCTAAAACAACTGAACTGATTTAAAAGAAATTTGGTACACATATGGTCTAGAGCCTGAGAAAGGACATAGGCATTGAAGACATTTATCTCGGGAAATTTTAAGATCTACCGAATTAAGCAGACACTGTGACTATTTATTAAATACATACTTGTATAGATATTTACATGCAAACACTGAACAAACAGACATATTCATGCATTCAAATGTTTGTACTGGGTGGGATTCAAACCCACGACTGGTGGCTTCAAAGCTTAAGCTTTTATTTACCCCCACACATATCCCAAAAATAAAATTGCGTCCTCTAAAAATGCATTATTCGGTCCTTAAATTGTAACATTTCAAAATATATGTAAATAAATAAAACATACCATCAAATTATCCGTCCCGTCTCTACATACTGCGTCCCACGCAACGTCCGCGTGAAGCCACGGCGCGTTGCCTAGCAACGCGGAGGACGCGCGAGACAGCAGTATCGCCATCTCGCTCTGTTGCCGGCAGAGCATCGTGTGCGTCGAGTCTATTACCGACGATAGCGAACCGCTGGGGGATAAACGACTTTATGTGGGTTGATTTAGAGTTGAAGTTTATTTTGCGCAAGTATGGCGACGTCCCCTTGTAAGTACGGCGCGTTGCCTAGCAACGCGGAGGACGCGCGAGACAGCAGTATCGCCATCTCGCTCTGTTGCCGGCAGAGCATCGTGTGCGTCGAGTCTATAACCGACGATAGCGAACCGCTGGGGGATAAACGACTTTATGTTGGTTGGATAGAGTTGAAGTTTATTTGGTTATATTTTTTTATGACGAGACGTCCGCGTGGCTACGGCGCGTTGCCTAGCAAAGCGGAGGACGCGCGAGACAGCAGTATCGCCATCTCGCTCTGTTGCCGGCAGAGCATCGTGTGCGTCGAGTCTATTACCGACGATAGCGAACCGCTGGGGGATAAACGACTTTATGTAGGTTGATATAGAGTTGAAGTTTATTTTGCGCAAGTATGGCGACGTAAGCGTGTAGCCACGGCGCGTTGCCTAGCAACGCGGAGGACGCGCGAGACAGCAGTATCGCCATCTCGCTCTGTTGCCGGCAGAACAATCCTACTAAATAAATTCGAAAGTTTACGCGAATGTATGTATATTTGTTACTGTGTATCGATGTATGTTACTCTTTCACACATCAACTACTGAGGAGATCTAGATGAAAGACTAATGTAATGTTCTGTAATAGCACATAGACTTTTTATCGGGAAAATTGAGGGCCCCAGTCATTGATATAAATTTTATATTAAATATATAACTCATTAGTAATTAAAGCTAAGACTACAAGGTTAAATAAACACTTACATCTGTGCATGTAAAGCTGCAAATTCCTTGAGACATGCTGCGGTCCGTCTCGCGAGCGCCAAGTAGTCGCGCATGTTGGCGAGCAAGTCGCCGAGCGAGCCGCGACATAAAGCTCGATGTATGGAACGCGCGCTCGCTCCCACACAAGCGTATGTTGCCAGCTTCAATAATGTTGCCCGGTTGAAACTGTAAATAATAAATAAATATCCTGGGACGTCATTCACATACGGCCAATCTGATTCCAAAGTAAGCAGAGCTTGTGGTAACCAGATAGCTGATATACCTACTACATTAAAATACAAACTTATGTAGATAATTACATTCAGACACAGAACAAACAGACATATCGATGCATACAAATGTTTATTCTGGGTGGGATTCGAACCCACGACCGGCGGCTTGAAAGTCAGGGTCACTAACCACAAAGCTAGCCGGATTATCAAAATATTACCGTGTCTAGCCTCTTAGGCACATCCCAGAACAAAATCCTGGGTCTAATCCTCACAGTTGATAGTAAAAAAGCAGTCTACTCCTTATAAATGTATACTCCTTTAAATACAACTTTAACAACTAAAAAATAACAGTATTTCTCCACTATTTTATGGATGTTATTGTAGATATAAACCTTCCTCTTCAATCACTATATCTATTACAGAAAAACCACATCAAAATCCGTTCGCATAGATGGGGATTAAGGGACAGAGAAAGCAACTATATAGTGATAATTGACAACATACCTCCTCGGTGGGAAGATAAGTACACAAGCCCCTATAACAACCGTGGCTAGTGCCCCCTCGCCTTTAGTCATCCAGCCCCCGCGCCCGCCTCCCGCGGCCCCCCACACCGCCTCCGCCGAAGGAGCCTCCTGTTCCACCTCTACGCTGTCCTCGCGGAACATTAGACCACTCTCCAGTATAGATATTATGTGTTGCCTGCTGTATATTAGCTGGAAAGATATTAATATAAAGAGTTGGCAACTGAATATATTGTGCAAGTGTGTTGCTAATTGATAATAACATGATGGACAAAAAGTACATAAATATTTATTTATTAATAAATCCATTTAAAAAAAAAATTATTACATTAAAATTTTACAAAATAATTTAAAATAACAATTATCTAATAAAAAAAATTATTAATATCTAATAAAATTTAATTTAATTTTTCTGTTACATCAACTGCTGGCACAAAATTTGTTATTCATATTATTTATTTGCATTCCACAATATTATAATTAAATGGACCCTGCCCTGTCCGAGACAGCAAAATACATAGTAAGTAACATGTTGGAGAGAGGAGATCATTAATATATCATCATCATCTTCAGCCTATTCATTCCACTGCTGGACGTAGGCCTCCCCTAATGCGCGCCACTTATCCCGGTCCTCCGCTCTCCTCATCCAGCCCCTCCCGGCAACCATACGCAGGTCGTCGGACCACCGGGCTGGAGGGCGTCCTACACTACGTTTGCCGAGACGCGGTCTCCACTCTAGGACTCGTTTGCTCCAACGGCCATCGGTCCTACGACTGATGTGGCCGGCCCATTGCCACTTCAGCTTGCTGATCCTGCGAGCTATGTCAGTTACCTTAGTTCTCTTACGGATATCCTCATTTCTGATTTTATCCGTAAGAGAAACGCCTAACATAGCTCGCTCCATAGCACGCTGAGCAACTTGGAATTTCTGGACCAGCCCCATCGTCAGTGTCCACGTCTCGGCTCCGTATGTCATTACGGGTAGGACGCACTGCTCGAAGACTTTTGTCTTCAGGCATTGCGGAATGGTCGACGTGAAGATTTGTCTGAGCTTGCCGAATGCCGCCCAGCCCAACTGGATCCTCCTATTAGCTTCTCCCTCGAAGTTGTGGCGGCCTACCCGTATCTTGTGACCAAGATACAAACCAAGATACTCGTCCACAACCCCGAGGGGAACGCCATTGACGGTCACTGGTCTTGGCATGACGTGCTCGTTGAACATAACTTTCGTCTTGTCCAAATTCATGCCAAGACCCACTCGTCGAGAGGAATTGTTTAGGCCGTTCAGCATTTGGTCAAGCTCCTCCAGCGTCTCTGCAAAGATGACGATATCGTCAGCGAAACGGAGGTGAGAGATGCGGTCGCCGTTAATGTTTATGCCTCGTCCATTCCAGTCCAGGGTTTTGAAGACATCTTCCATCGCGGTAGAGAACAGTTTCGGGGATATAACATCCCCCTGTCTCACACCGCGGCGAAGAGGAATAGGCTTCGTCCTCCTGTCCTGGATCTGGACGGACATTGTGGCGGCGTCATACAGGCATCTCAACACCTCGATATATCGCCAATCGATATGACATCTCTGCAGAGACTCCAGAACAGCCCAAGTTTCGATGGAGTCGAAGGCTTTTTCGTAGTCCACAAAGGCCATACACAGCGACTGATTATACTCATGCGTCTTCTGTATAATCTGTCGAACAGTATGGATGTGGTCCACGGTGCTATAGCCTTTTCGAAACCCGGCCTGCTCCGGAGGTTGGAACTCGTCAAATCTCCCAGCGAGACGATTCGTGACGACTCGCGAGAACAACTTGTAGACGTGGCTAAGGAGTGAGATCGGTCTGTAGTTCTTCAAGAGAGCCTTATCACCTTTCTTGAAGAACAACACAACCACACTCTCTGTCCACGCCCTCGGCACAGTACCCTGGAGGATGACGGAATTAAAGAGGTCTGCCAAAGCTGTAAGGATAGGCAAACCTCCAGCCCTGAGCAGCTCAGTAGTAATGCCGTCATCACCCGGTGCCCTGCCGTTTTTAAGTTGTCTCAGAGCCGCCCTAATCTCGCATACGTCGACCTCCGGGATGTCTTCCGTATAGTGGCGCGTGAGTGGTGCCCGTGGATCATCAGTACCCTGGGTAGCAGGTCTCTCCGCCTGCGAAGAATATAGCAGTCCATAGAACTTTTCAACCTCTGCCAGGATCTCATGGCGAGACGTATGCTCTACGCCCTCTGCTGTCCTAAGCTTCGCTAGGTGGCTCCTCCCCAGTGGCTTTGAGAAAACTTTAGACCCCCGGTTCTGCTCTATTGCGGCCTCAATTGCACGCGTATTAGAGCACCGGAGGTCTCGTCTTATGAGTTTTCTTATTTGCTTGGAGAGGGCCCTATGCTCAGCCGAGGCAAAAAGAGCAGGTTGCATCTCTCGCCTCGTCTTCATGAGATCCAATGCTTCGGTTGAAAGTTCAGACCGCCTGTTTCTTCGTACAGGTGGGAAGTGCCTGCGACCCAGTTCCCGTACTGTCTTCACCACGTTGTCGGTCATCTTGTCAACATCGCTTGTGGTTTCCAGCGATTCGAATCGATTGTTAAGTTCCAGCTGGAACTGTTCGGACTCACGGATTATTTGGGGCGACATAGGTCGGAGAGTAGATTTCACCAAGCGGAGTCTTTCAGCTTTGAAGTTGATATTTAGAGTGCCTCGTATAAGTCGGTGGTCACTTCCGGTATTAAACCGATTAACCACTGAGACATCTCTAAATATGTGCTTCTTGTCCGCCATGATGAAATCTATCTCGTTCCTTGTCACAGTGTCGGGGCTTTGCCAAGTCCACCTCCTTTGGGGCCTCTTCTTATAGAATGAATTCATTAAGAAGAGCCCCTCGGATTCGAGGAAGTTAACTAGCATTTGCCCCCTGTGATTCCGTCGCCCCAAGCCGTAGGGTCCGATTCTCGATCCGTCGCATTCTTGTACTCCCACTTTAGCGTTGAAGTCCCCCATAACAACGTTGAAGTGAGCAGAGGTTGTGCCATGTATGGCTTTACGAATATCGTCATACATGACCTCAACTGCCTCGTCAGAGTATGTCGAGGTTGGCGCATATACCTGTACTACCTTCAGGGAATACCTGTCGGTGAGTTTGAGTACTAGGTAGGCTACCCGGTTCGACACACTACTGACTTCCACAACGTTGTTAACGAGGACTTTGTTCACAAGAAAACCGACTCCACCCTGGGAGGCTCTATCACCTTCACGGAAGTAGAGCAAGTGGCCGGAGTCCAGGGTCATCGTGTCCTCCCCCTCTCTTCGGACTTCTGATAACCCTAGGACATGCCAGTTGATACGACTTAACTCTACTTCCAGTTCTTTGAGGTGTTCGTCCAGCCTAATCGTGCGTCCGTTATACGTAGCCAAGGTCAGGTTCGTGGGTTGGCAGCCTCCCGTAACCCGGAGATTCTTAGCACCCCCATTAATATATCACAATTTATTTATTACTAGTGGCTCCCTGAGGTTTTACCCATGTACATGTGAGATCTTTCTTTTCAGTTCAATAGTTTTAGGATGAAAGCAAGACAGACAGAGTTACTTTCACAATATAGCTTTAAATGCTTTCTATACATTTTAATTTCTGATAGCATATATTTACAAACAATCTAATTACTAACAAAGAATATTAAACTTTAAACCTACCATGTTGGGTCTGAATTTGATTGCCAGCCATCTTCTTGATAAAATTGGTGGTGTGAAGTCTTGTTTCATAAATAAAGCCATCTAAAAGAAATGGAATTATTTTAACACCCTGCGGCTAGTATGACAGGGTTACTAACCACCCCCCCCGAAGTTGTCGCTACCTTGTCGTGGTGGGGGGGCTTGCGTGTCCCAATGATCCACTGAGGCTATACCGGATAGGTCCAACCATACCGGGCAGGCTCGTGGTGAGGGGCATTACCAAGAGCGGCACATCCCACCCTTTCCCATTCCTTCCCCCTATCCCTCCTCTCCAAACACCCCTTCCCATCAGGTCAGGCCGCTCGGTACCGCACTTTAAGTAGAGCGGACTTGATGCGGCTTGCCCTGAATCCTTCCCTATTCCTTCCCTTTCCACCCTTCCTTTGTCTTCCCCCGAATCCTAAGTTCGGCCGCCCGGCGATGGGATGCATGGCCGGGGGGAACCCGGTCCCAAGGGCGGCACCCACGAGGGACCCCACCCTCCAAAAAAGGCAAAAATGAAAGGTACAAGAAGGCAACAATCTACCCAGGAGGGTCCCGGTCCAACGACCGGGGAATCCCTCGGTGCACCTAGTGCATCCAGCCCCCGCGTATCTGGGGGGGGCACCTCTTGTGCGGAGCTCGGGGAGCGAGCGGAGGCGTCGATGATGGACGTGGCGGAGGTGGCGAAGGTGCGAAGAAGCACCAGGCTGGGGCTGAGAAATCAGTCCCCAGTCCCGGAGCCGCGCGTGGTGCTGACACGCACCACACTGGCGGGCCCTTCTCAGGGCAAACCCAAAGGCCCTGTTCAGGGCCAACTAAAAGGCCCTTCTCAGGGCCATTCAGAGACTAGTCGCGCGGCGTCCGCGTCTAGCTTCTTCTGCGGGGCGGACGACTCGGGGGACTCCGTCAGATTCGAGTCGGACGCGGACTCCGTTGCGACTGGTCGCAAGCAGAGGCCGAAGAAGAAGGCCTTGTCAAAATCTGGGTCTGAGGGCTCCTCCGACTCAGCGAGGAGGCCCAAAAAGATCCTAAAGGCCCAGGCGGATACCCACGACGTGGGTCTTTTAGCTGCCGAACGCCAGCTTCAGCTGGCTCAGCGGACGCAGCTCCAGCGAGACCTGGAGGAGCAGGTCGCTGCGGGGGAACAACGGACGCGCACCGCCCGGGCCAAGTCCGGGTACGGCGCGTCCAGCGTACTCTACGCCGACCACTCCCTGGCCGAGCTGGAGCGAATGGCCCGGGAAGACGAGGAGGAGATCGTGGTGGTCGCCTCCAAGTCGTCCAACCTTAAGGGGACTTTTCAAAAGTCCCTTAAGGCCCGGGCCGCCAGTCTGCACGGTATCGTCGGTGAGCTGGTGCAGCGCACAGCCACCGACGAGACCCGGCAACTGCAGGCGAGGGTGGATCGCCTGCAGTTGGAAGTGAGCCAGCTTCACGCGAAGCTGGCCGAGATCACGGCCCAGCCGATCCAAGCTGGGCCTAGACCTGCGGCGGAGGGCCCCTCCTCCAATCTTGAGGACACTGTCCGCAAGATTATGTTGGAGGAGAGGGCCTTCACAAGAGCCTGCCTTGCGGGCATCGAAGACCGGCTGCTGCCGGAGAAGCGCCTCCGTCCACCGCTCGCGGCGGACAAGCGGCGCAGCGAGCCGGGGCCGTCCTCCCAGGGGGAGGACACCCTTCTCCCTTCTGCCACCCCGTGCAACGAAAGTTGGGCAACGGTGGTCGGCAAGAAGGGGAAGGCCAAGGCCAAGAAGAAGAGTGCCGTCGCTGCCGACCCAACCCCTGTCCAACCCGGCCCGTCCAAGACGACGGGTAAAGGGAAGGGCAAGGGGAAGGGAAAGAAGACGGCACCCAAGCCCGCAGCCGCTGCTCCCGCAGCCAAACGGGCCCCCGCCGGCAAGAGGCGTACCCTCACTGTCCCCAGGACCGCGGCCGTTGTGGTGACGCTCACCACGGAGGCCGCGGAAAGGGGGGAGACGTACGCCTCCATTATGAAGCGGGCACGTCCCAACGCCGATCCCGCACAGTTGGGGATCGGCAAAGTGTCGTGCCGGCATACATATGCGGGGGCTCGAATTTTCGAGTTCCCGGGGGCCCAAGGCGGCGCCAACGCGGACCTCTTCGCAGCCAAGCTGAAAGAGGTCATCGCAGACGCCGCCAGGGTGGTGAGACCCGTCAAGTCCGCCTCCTTGGAGGTGACCGACCTCGACGATTCGGTCACCAAAGAGGAGGTGGTGGCGGCGGTCGCAGCGGCGGGAGGCTGCGACGCCGCAGCGGTAACAGGCCGGGACATCAGACCCGGCCGCGGCGGCATGGGCACGATCCGCCTGGAGTGCCCAGTCGCCGCTGCAAAAGCCGTCCTCGCAAAAGGACGGCTCCGCGTGGGCTACAGCTCGGCAGCGGTCCGGGCACTTGTGGACCAGCCTTTCCGGTGCTACAAGTGCTTCGGAACCGGGCACACGCGGGCCCTATGTCCCTCCACGGTGGAAAGGAGGGACATTTGTTACCGTTGCGGCAAAGGCGGACATAAGTCCGCCGCTTGCGCGGCCACCCAGCCCCACTGTGCAGTGTGTGCCGCCAGTGGCCGCCCGGCGGGCCACGTAATGCGGGGGAGGAATTGCGCCCCTCCCCCGAAGAAAGGCAAAGCGCTGGCCCCGACCCGGCCTGTCGCTACCACCGCCGTTCCGGAAGCAGGAACATCGGCGGCCGCGGAGGAGTTAACAATGTCCGACTAATGGATAGAGTCGGACATCGCATCCTCCAGGCGAACACCAACCACTGCAGAACAGCCCAGGATCTGCTGATGCAGACCATGGCTGAGTGGTTGGTGGACGTGGCGGTGGTAGCCGAGCCGTACTCGGTTCCAGCCCGTTGGCTGGGTGATCGGGACGGCTTGGTGGCTTTAGTGGCGCGGCCCTCCACAGACTCCCCTCCCCTCTCGCTTTTAGAGAGGGGATCGGGGTACGTGGCCGCCGCGTGGGGAGACATAGCCCTGGTGGGGGTCTATTTCTCCCCAAACCGCCCTCTCTCGGATTTCGAGAATTTTCTCGAAATCCTCACCGCGGTGATTGGGAGGGCGGTGCCGCGCCAGGTCGCCGTGATCGGTGACCTAAACGCCAAGTCAGTGGCCTGGGGCAACCAGGCCACCAAGTGCAACGTCCGCGGGCGCGCCGTCGAATTCTGGGCGGCCTCGACCGGTGTGTCCCTCTTGAACAGAGGGACGGTCCACACGTGTGTGCGGCAACGGGGAGGGTCAGTGGTGGACGTTTCGTTCGCCACCCCCGTTCTAGCCGCACGCATCGTGAACTGGCGGGTGGAGATGGTGGAGACCTACTCGGACCACCGCTATGTGCGGTTCGACGTCTCCACCCAGAGCCCACGGGGGACGGCCCGCTCGGGTCGTTCTCACTTTCCACGCTGGGCTCTCACCCGCCTGGACAGAGAGGCCGCCGAGGAGGCGGCGTTCCTGCAGGACTGGCTGGCGCCCCCAGTCCAAGGCGCGGACGTGGACGCCGCCGCGGCGGATCTGCGGCGGTCCTTGACCGAGGTGTGCGACTTTTGCATGCCTCGGTCACGCCGTCAGCCCCCCCGACGCGCCGTTTACTGGTGGACGGAGGAGCTGACGGGGCTCCGAGCCGCCTGTGTGGCGCGCCGGAGGGCCTATGCGCGGAGCCGACGGCGCAGCCGTCGAAGCCCGGCCGAGGAGGACCTCCTCTACGCCTCCTACCTGGAGGCAAAAGAGGTCCTCAAGGCGGCAATGATCGCCGCCAACGACTCGGCTAGGGCCGAGATGCTGGAGGGTCTCGACAGGGACCCCTATGGGAGACCATACAAGGCGGCGCGAAACAAACTGCGCCCCTTTGGTCCCCCCCTGACGCAGACCCTCGAGCCGACGTTGCTGGATGGGGTGGTTCGATCGCTGTTTCCGTCATCGGGGACAGACTTCACCCCACCAGTGATGGACCCCCCGCGGGGGGCGGCTCCCCCAGAGGAAGAGATCCCCCCGGTGTCCGAGGTGGAGCTCGAGTCAGGCCTACTTCGCCTCCGCGCGAAGAGGACGGCCCCTGGGCCGGACGGCGTCCCTGCACGTGTGGTGGCCATAGCTGCCGCTCACATGGGGGAGAGGCTTCGGGACCTGTTCAGCGCGTGTCTCACGACTGGAAGGTTCCCGAAGCCTTGGAAGGAGGGGCAGCTATGCCTCCTACGGAAAGAGGGACGCCCGGTGGATTCCCCCTCGGCGTACCGGCCCATCGTTCTGCTCGATGAGGTCGGTAAAATGTTCGAGGGGGTCATCGCCAACCGGCTCAACGGGCACCTGCGGGAGGTGGGGCCGGACCTGTCGGACGCTCAGTTCGGTTTCAGGCGGGAGCGTTCGACAGTGGACGCGTTGGCCCGACTCAAGCGCCAAGTCAAGGAGGCCGTGGAAGAGGGGGGCGGAGTGCTGGCAGTGTCGTTCGACATCGCCAACGCATTTAACTCCGTCCCCCACTCGACGATCCTGGAGGCACTCCGGTACCACGGAGTGCCTCGATACCTGCGCACACTTCTGGCCAACTACCTGGAGGACCGGTCGGTCCTCCTGGTTGACAAGACGGCCAGGGTGAGGCGATACAGCGCCGAGTCCGGTGTTCCACAGGGATCCGTCCTAGGACCGCTCCTGTGGAACATCGGATTCGACTGGCTGTTGCGCGGGACCCTCCTCCGTGGCACGAGTGTCATCTGCTACGCGGATGACACTCTTCTCACTGCCCGGGGGGGGGACTTCAGGGAGGCGGCCAACTTGGCTTCGGCGGGGGGTTCCCTAGTCGCGGGAAGGATCCGCCGCCTGGGATTGACGGTGGCGCTGCATAAGACCGAGGCCGTATTCTTCCACGGGCCTCGGCAGCGCATCCCGCCGGACGGCCACATAACGGTGGCGGGCGTCGACATCGGGGTCAAGACCCAGATGAAGTATCTGGGTCTTGTCCTCGACAGCAGATGGCGCTTTGGCCCGCATTTTAGCGGGCTGTCGACGCGCCTGCTCAAATCCGCGGGTGCATTGTCGTGGCTCCTCCCAAATCTGGGGGGGCCCGGGGCGCGATGCCGGCGCTTATATGCCGGCATCCTCAAGAGCATGGCCCTTTACGGGGCGCCCATCTGGGCGGACTCCCTCCAAAGGAGGGAGAATGCCACCGCCATCCGCAGGCCTCAAAGGGCCATTGCACTGCGGGTGGCGAGGGCCTACCGCTCAGTGGGCTTCTCTGCGGCGTGCGCTCTGGCGGGCACCCCTCCTTGGGAGCTCGAGGCGTGGGTGCTCGCCAGAGTGTATGAGTGGACGGCACGGCGCAGAGCTCTTGGGGAGCGCCCCGCCGCGGAAGAGCGGGAGGCCGTCCGGCGGGAGGCAGGGGACGCCATCGTCCACCATTGGGCGGAGGACCTCGCCACCGCCGCCTTCGGCCGCCGGACCCTGGACGCGCTGGGGCCGGTCCTGCGGGAGTGGCTCGAGCGGTCCCACGGATTCCTCTCGTTCCGTCTGGTGCAGGTATTGTCCGGGCATGGGTGCTTCGGATCGTACCTGCACCGGATTCGGAGGGAGGAGAGCCCGGTGTGTCACGACTGCGGCGCGGCAGAGGACACGGCGCAGCACACCCTGGAGGTGTGCCCGGCTTGGTCGGAGCTGCGCCGCGGTCTGACGGCGGTGGTTGGGCCCGATCTCTCGCTACCCAGCGTGATTAGGGGCATGCTGGGAAGCGAGAGCGCCTGGGCGGCGGTAGCCTCCTTCTGCGAAGAGGTGATATCGCAGAAGGAGGCGGCGGAGCGTGCGCGGGAGGACGATCCCCTCGCGTCACAGCTCCGCCGGCGGAGGAGGGGGGGGAGGCGGCGACAGTACGATCGCCGCCACCTCCCCCCCTAGGCGGTGGTGACCAGCGGGAGAAAGGGCGCGGGGGCGCCCACTCCCGCATTGCACGGTTCACCACCGTAGCGGGAGGGAATGGCCGAGCACTCGCGTTCATTCCCAGATCCCCCTCCCAGCACGGGAGGGGGACGAGAAGGGCTCGCCGAGAGGGCGGGCGGTCGCCGGGGGGGACTGGACGCAAGGGCTGTGCCAGATTCCCAGTCCCCCCCCCACAAAGGCGAGGAAGGAGTGCCGCTGGGTCGTTTAGTGGGTATACCGGTTGACTAGCAACCGGGGAGTCCCACATAACCCTCCCTGTCCCCCGACGGGGAGGGTATGCGTAACGCATTTTTCCCAGCGATAAAAAAAAAAAAAAAAAAAAAAAAAAAAAAAAAAGGGTTACTAACCACAGCGCTAACTGGCTGTCAAAGAGCTTAGATCATTATATTAATATAAGAGTTATGTACTATTTGTAAATTTTTCATGAAATTTGAGATATCTTGTATTTTTATTAAAATTGCATTGAAACCATTATTTACAATGTGAAATAAATATCTATGTATAAACAGCTTCATCAAGCAACCTTCCGAAGCAAGCATTAGTCGACGTTTCAGAAGTGCCTGTGAAGGCTTATTTGAATGATTATATTTCATTTCATAACAAATTTTAGAGGTTATGTAGTAAATAAATAAAAACACTGTAAGATCTTTACGCTGATGGTAATAGCCTGTTTCTCTCATGTCTCCTAAAAACATAGCTAATGATTACCGGTGAAGCTAAGAAAACTCATCAAGACTCGAGAAAGAAACAGATTTACGAATGACGAAAACAAACCCGGAATATGAATACTTACATTTATACTTACGTCGTAACTAACTATACTTTATATCGTAATATTATTCTCTTTCATAATGTCACATGCTATTTTTAACTTCCATGAGATGAGATCTATAATCTTAATTTTTCTTCTATTTGCTTATTTTTTATCAATTCACTTCGAACACAATTTACGAAGAATGCTAGCTAATAAAATCATACTAAAATGTCAAACTATGTGTTGAAAATATGAAGAAATAAATTATATGTGTACGTTGAGGTCTGATATTAAAGTTTTATATTTAATTTTATTTACAATCTAAAAATTGAAGACGTAGTTATTCTTTGTATTCTAGTAAAAATTACAAATCATAATCACGAACTAAAAACGAAATGTACCTTAATTGCTTCGTAAACGCGTTTATAATGTCACTCACTATCTAACAGCTGTCCATTTGTGTTGCCATCTTACCAAACTGATTTCACCCGCGTAATGGTTAAAATATATATTGATTTGAAGTTTATAATTCGTCTTGGAACTTATTTCTATACAAATACTTAAACTGAAGAGTTTGTTTGCTTGTACGCGCTAATCTCAGGAACTACTGGTCCGATTTAAAAAACTCTCTCAATGTTAGATAGCTCATTTATCGAGGAAGGCTATATTATACCATCACGCTACGACGAATAGGTGCATGTGGTACAGCAGTGCATCAATAAAAAACGAGATACCAATGTTTATCATGTAGGCATGCTAGCTATAATTGAGATAATTAAACAACGCAAAATCATATAAAATCTTTTATTTACAATCCACCAAAAAATAACAATAAACACACAATAAATGCATTTAATTATAAAATAATACATAACTGGTAAAATTGAAAATTGCAACTTTATACAGTAACCGGGAAGTTTAGATATAAAATTCATTTCATAGAAAATAACTGACAAAAATCGTATCATATTAACAAATAATAAAATGTAATGTACCGACAGGTACTATTGTAAAATAACATATTTATTTTCAAATATATATTTATGTCTGTATCTTAAGGCACAGGTATTTATGATAGACTAGTTGACCCAACAGACGTCCTGTCTTAACTAATAATCTTAGCCTTCATTCGCACGAGTTTTTTTACCAGACGGTAAAAAAACGTTCAAATACAAGAAAGCATTCCCATGTAGGAACCTATATGTTCACACGACAGCGTTTTTAAAACGGTGTTGTAAGCTAAGGGACGAATTATATAGATTAAGTAGGTACTATAACTTGGGGTCTAAAATAACCTGTCATTAAATAATATTAAAATTACATACTGATATGTGAATGTTTGTATTCTTTTACAATAACTGGTTTCCTACCACCTCTAAACCTATTATATTTAGTCTTACTTTTGGATTATTTGCATATAATTATAATTGTTATTGTGATATATATATGATCTCTCTGCTATATATTATTTACTATGTACTTCTCTGTGCCTGACAGGGTCTACAATGTTAATTAACTATTTAAAATTTAACTTTAAAATTGTGAAATGCAAATAAATATGAATACCAAAAGTAAGATTAAAACATCGAGCATGTAACCAATAGAGTAGCAATAGTGAGCCATTTGTTTAGCAACGTTTCGATGCTGTGTCACGTATAACTAACAAGCCACGCTCGAACTAAAACTGTACCCGACCAATAAGAGGCCTGTGTGTACGTCTAGTGCAACACTTGACCTCGAGTCGGCCAATCAGAACGCAGGGGAAGGCGCAGCGTTTTGGCGTATTTTGTTTTCTAACAAAACTGTTAACAGTTCTACTCAATTGGTTACATGCTCGATGGATTAAAATAACATAACCATTTTCATATAAGTACTTAAACTCTCAAGACTATCCCACAAAACAAAGTGCTCGGGACTACTAATATTTCATTACTTTCATAACTTAGCTTTTTCATTTAAACCGTCTAAACCATAGAGTAAGAACTGGCTCACAAACGAAGCTATTCTCTCTGGATTATTAATATGGACGTCATGGTTACCATTAACTAATCTCATTCTCAAATTCCCCGCTGGATAACAACTTTCATCTATTAAAAACGTTGTGTTCCTATATAGACCATCATTTTTTGACTCATCTGTGACTATGGCTAGAATTGGTGTTTTAACATTGGTGTAAATTTTTCTTATATGTTCAGGGGAAAATGGGGGACCGCAGACTAGTCGAGTGCGCTGGTCGAATGTGTATCTGTAAACAATATTAAATAAATAAATAAACATTTTTCCCCTAAGGCCTATCAGATTCCAAAGAAAGCTTCAAAGTGAGCTTGTGTTATGGTAACCAGATAGCTGATATACTACATATAATTACTACTTTTTAATACATACTTATATAGATAATTACATCCACACAGAACAGACATATTCATGCATACAAATATTTGTTTTAGGTGGGATTTGAACGACCGGCGGTTTGAGAGTCAGGGCCACTAACCACAAAGCCAACCGGGCTGCCATGGTGTATATAAAGCTTACCTAATAAGTCCATCACCAGCTGGTTCAGACCACCTTTGTAGTGTTGCTATTGCATTCTCTTCGCTCATCTTGCGTTTTTTCATTAATGATTCTACTGCCTATAAACAAAAAAATAAAAATCCATCAATAAATAAATACCCTTGGAATTTTTTAACTCTAATCGGATTTGAAACTAAGCAAAGTGTGTACTCGTATAGTTGACCAGTGGTTCCCCGCGGTTTTACCTGCGCACATGGGAGATCTCCACTCCCGGGTTAAAAAGTAGCCTATATCCTTTTTCAGGCGTTAAACTATCTGTGTAGTAAATTTAATTTAATTCGGTTCGATAGTTTTAGCGTGAAAGCGAGACAGACAGACAGAGTAACTAGTTAAACTAGTGTATTATAAATTGATACAATGAAAAACTTACCGCTTGCCATGATAGTGTAGGTCGCTTTTCTCTTGGCATATTGTATTTCTCGTAGTTTTCGTAGAAATTCGTAAAGAAATATTGGTACCTGTAGAATTAAAATTGCAGAATATCAAAATAAATATCCTGGGACATTTACACACACGGCTAATCTGATTCCAGGCTAAGCAGAGCTTGTGATATGGTAACCAGATAGCTGATATACTACTGTAAAATACATACATAGATAAATTACATCCAAACACAGAACAGACATATTCATGCATACAAATGTGTGTCCTGGGTGGGATTCGAACCCACGACAGGCTGCTTGAAAGACAGTGTCACAAACCATAACACTAACTGGCTATCAATATAGCAATAAATTATGCCCTAGACGTATATATATATATATAGATCACTGAGCAAAAATATACATTACCATTGCGAAAACTGCTTTGGCTCTACACCAATAAAATTAATTGGATCCAATTCAATTATTTTCGACATTTTCCCTGGATATGTTATGTTATAAACTTTGCCTGAAAATAAAACCTCCTTTAGATTTCATAATTATGCATATTATTTAAAAAGAAAACATCGATTTTGAAACATTATTCGTTGGTGCTCCGCTCCTATTGGTCGTGATATATGAAATGGGACCAAACGGAAGCACCAGCTTTCAAATAAAAAATAATAATTGAAATTGCTTCGCCCAGTCGAAAGTCACGAGGTAACAAACAGGAACCTCCTCCTTTTTCTGAAGTCGTTTAAAGAGGACACTAATCTTTTGACAAGTCAATGGTAGTGTTGCCAGTATAGAAAAACAGTTAGTTTTGTGGGAAAATTGTTAAAGTGATGCAATAGGTGGGCAAAAATATAAATTATAGCTGCCTCCCCGCGGTTTTACCCGCGTAGTTCCCGTTCCCGTGGGAATACAGGGATAAAATATAGCCTATGTTACTCGGGGATAATGTAGCTTTCCAAAGGTGAAAGAATTTTTGAAATCGGTCCAGTAGTTTCGGAGCCTATTCATTACAAACAAACAAACAAACTAATCTTTCCTCTTTATAATATTAGTATAGACTAGCTGCTTCTGTGCGGTTTTACCCGCGTAGTTCCCGTTCCCGTGGGAATACAGGGATAAAATATAGCCTATGTTACTCGGGGATAATGTAGCTTTCCAAAGGTGAAAGAATTTTTGAAATCGGTCCAGTAGTTTTTGAGTTTATCCTGTACACACAAAAATACAAATATTTCCTTTTTATAATATTAGTGTAGATATACTTATGAGTAGCCTAGGTGGCACATCGTGAGGGAACCTGCATGCCCGAGATATCACAATCAAAGGCTTGTGAAGTCGCGCTGCACTAGGCCGCGTGTGGACTATGGACACCGCCTCGTGGTTAGGGGAGGCTCGAGCTCCGAGCGTGGAGACGTATATGAGCTGACGATGATGTATTTATGATATTTATTTATTATGGGGTATAAAATAAGGAAGAATAATTAAACTTACCTATAAGAGCGCCCATGGAATGTGCTAAAAACACAAAAGATTCCCATCTAAAATGCTTTACAACAGCTTCAATAGCGTAGACTAAATCAAAAATACTGATCATCATGCCGGGAGGGAATGGGTCTGATTTACCATTACCTGGTAACTCCATACCTTGAAAAGAAAATGAAATGAAAAAATATTTATTACTGCAAAAAAAAACATGAGTATATACATAAAACACAATTACAATATTTAACAAAATTTTGCAGACAATATATTACCTAATTTGTATTGTCTATAGGATTCCTCACTAGGCAAGCCTGTATCGAGGAAGCCTGGAGTATTCATGGTTTACTTAACTATAGTTAATGTAGCCTCTACAGTGGACAGAATAATTCAACAGAGTATAATTAGTACATCAGTTTGTTCTATATGTAGCAAAATTTTAATTATATAATTATTATAGATTATATTCTTTTCATATAATAATTATATGAAAAGAATATAATTTCATGTTATTAACGAAACTTTGTATGCATAACATCTATACCCATATTATAAATGCGAAAGTAGCTCTGTCTTTCTCGCTTTCACGCTAAAACTACTGAACTGATCTAAATGAAATTTGGTACACAGATAGTCTAGAGCCTGGGGAAGGACATAGGCTAATTTTTATCCCGGGAAAATGTAAGATCTCCCGGGTACGCGGGTGAAACCGCGGGAAGCCACTAGTACTTATATACTTTTTCAATTGTAACTTATAGTTCCTAAGATTAGGGCATGCATACAAACAAACTCTTAAGCTCTATAATATAGGTGTATTTTAACTTTAGTGCCTCCTCATGGTTTCACCCACATTCCAGCGATCTTCAATTTTTTTGATATAAAGTAGCCTATGTGTTATTAAAGAATATATTATAACTCAGTGCCAAATTACATTGGGATCCCTTCAGCCATTGTGGTGTGAGAGAGTAATAAACATACATCCATACATTCTCACCTATATCCTTCTCATCCATACATTCCTGTTTGCATTTATAATATGCTAGTGGAGCAGGCAGACTTCGTTCTGCCCACCAGCGCCACCTACCGGGTCCAAGTATATGTAAGCTATCCTATCTCTCAAGTTGGATCGAACTGCACATGGTGTGCGAATTTTATTATAATCGGTTAAGTGGTTTAGGAGTCCATTGAGGACAAACATTGTGACACGAGATTTATATATATTAAGACTAGGTGACCCGCGCAACTTCGTTAGCGTCACTTGCCCGTTTTTGCAACAGTTTTGATTGATGCTCCGCTCCTATTCGTCATAGCGTAATGATTTATACATAAAAACCTTCCTTAAGAATCACTCTATCTATTAAAAAAAACCGCATCAAAATCCGTTGCGTAGTTTTAAAGATTTAAGCATATATAGGGACAGACAGACGGCGGATAGCAACTTTGTTTTATACTATGTAGTGAAGTAGGATTCATAAAATACATATTAATGACTTACAAAAATATATCATTAGGTAGAGATATATGATAAAAACATTATGAATTTTATCATTTATAATATCTTAACAACATTTTCTTATCAGATTTTATCTGTCTCTAGTTTCCGCCCCACGGTTATACCTACATTCCCGGGATCTACAATTTTCCCAGTCTAAATAGCATCCTAGGGGGAATTTCAGAACATATTCTAGCTCTCTGTCGGATTTCACCCAGATGTCAAGAGAAATTCTCATGTAATTAAGTGACAAACATACATCCAAACTTGCTTTTATAATATTAGTGGGATGCTAAATAGCTTATGTAATTTAATATAGATATAACACAAATACAGTGCTATAATGTCACATCTATACTATCTATACTTAATAATCTTATATATAATATTCTGGTGTCACAATGTTAGTTACCATACTCCTCCGAAACGGCTTGACCAATTTTATGAAATTTTATTTTTATATGCATATTCAGTAGGTCTGAGAATCGGCTACTATCTATTTTTGATACCCCTGTGATCATGGGAACGGGAACTACGCAGGTGAATCCGCGGGGTGGCAGCTAGTATAGATATAACACAATTGGCGCTATAACGTGACCCATGAAAATAGAAAGCTGAAGAGTTTGTGTGTTCAAACATACTTATTCTCAGGAACTACTGGTCTGATATGAAAAATTCTTTCAGTGTTAGATAGCCCATTTATCGAGGATGGTTTATAGGCTATATTTTATCCCTCTATTCCTACGAGAAAGGGAACTATAATGGTATAAGGCAAATATATAATATGGGTGAAACTGCGGGGCAGAAGCTAGTAGTTGTAATATTTTAGGAGAAGCATTTGAAAATTTAACATCCTATCACAACATATAGTTTTCCCAACTAAGCAAATAAAATTATAACATTTGAACTATAGCTTTAAGGTCCATTTAAAAGTAAAAGCAAACATCTCACTAATTACTGTTACAAAAATATGTCACCTTATAGAACCACTAGTGGCTCCCTGCAGTATCACCCACCTACCCGGGAGATCTTCCATTTTATCGGGATAAAAAGTGGCCTATATCCTTGCTTAGGCTCTAGACTATCTATACCAAATTTAATGTAAATCGGTTCAGTAGTTTTAACGTGAAACCGAGACAGACAGAGTTACTTTCGCATTTATAATATTAGTTATATGAGATAAATGAAAATGAAATACGTTTTTTATTCAATTAGGCCTTTACACACACTTAAGAATAGTCAAACTCTAACGCCCCATTCGAAAGGTTGGCTTTTCTGAGAAGAGCTGGCAATAAACTCAGCAATTATATATTATTTATAGATGTTATGTATTTATATATAGATAATTTAATATGATACATACCTATATAATAAAATCCTTTTGGTAACAACCTGAGTAAAGGTCTGAACGTCACAGCAGAGTCCACAGTACCATGGCAAAGCAGTACTGGAGGGTCTAAGCAGTTCCCCCATGCTAGAACTGTTAAAAAAAAATATATTAGAAATCAATTTTGGTTGCAATATATAGGTATTTTGTCTAAGCAATATTTCCATTTTATAATTATGTGTACCTACAATATGAAGGGAAAATAATATGTTGTTTTAATAGTAAAGCATACATAGTATGTATAAAGTTCTACTTGTAGAAACTTTTATATAACTATATATCTTGTAACTTATTTTTTGCTGTTTCAAGTTTCTCTTGAAAATGTTAAATAAATCACCTATTTGGTTACAGCACAAGCTCTGCTTGGTTTGGAATCAAATTGGCCGTGAGTGAAACATGCCCCAGGATATTTCTTTAAACATTTTAGAAAATTGGTAAGCATTATGAATTTTGTATTCTAACTTTTAATGACATTATAAAAATAAGTAATATTATTTGTTCTAAACAATGAAGCAATATAAAATTTAGGAAGTAGAAAAGGTTTTACTCAAATTTAAAAGTAGCTGATGTAATGCAATCGAAGAATTATTTGTAAAAATATAGTCATGATCAAAGTTCAATTTGGTAAACAAGTTTGGAGTTTATTTGATATTATTAAAAGACTTATAAACTTACCGCATGTCCTCCCCCAAGGAGCCTGAATAAACCATTCATTTTCTAATAAATCCATTGTAAAAATGAAAACAGGTAAATTTTATTTCACTAAAGAAGCTTCCGCTCGGAAACACTTTAATAAAGTATATGGAAAAGGGAATTATTATAAAAGTACGACTGTATTTACGCGAATAGATCTAGTATATGTGTTGTCTGGAATAATGTGTATAATACTATTAAAATTTGGTTTAAAATTATTTCACAATTTGCCTTTCAATATCGCAGTAACTTTTAAACACTCCTCTCTCTTCTCCATCAATCTAATAAATAATATTAATCTTTCATTTCAATCAATCATTCGTTCAATCTTTCAATAATTTTTTTGACTGTGTTACCAGTAATTTTTTTATTAATGGCACGTCGTTCACGTTTTTTTTAAATTAATTAATGTATAGTAAAGCAGTAAGTAATATTAGAAGGAAAAAAAAATATTGCCATTTATTTCTACAGGAGAAATCTAGATGTATGTTGAGCTCTCCAAGATAACTGAAAATTATAAAATTAATATATAACCTCAACAGCGACGCAACTCGAGGCAATATTTACATTTAGAAAAAAAAACAAGGAAAATGCTTTAGAATGGGAACCACCAACCAACATTTTTGTGTAGGTAAATGGATTATTGTTCCATGATAATGATCCATAAAGCATTTCAGTTTTTCCTCATTTTATCACTATCTAAAAAGATAGTGATAGCGCACTATCTGCTTGTACTTTAACCTTGTACTGATTCAATGCGGTAAGAAAATAAATAAGCGATTATCTTATCTTAAATTGCTCTTTTCGGCCGCGGCAGAACCAGACTAATTGTAAGTTACTTTAATCATTTTTGTATTTCACATCAATCATTTTAAAAAATATATAAAATGTCTCGTCTAGTAAAAAGTGCATTTGCCTACCACAGGTTAGATAGTGTTGTGTTTTTTTTTAATTCAACACATTTTTTATTTATGTCATAAAAGCGCTCCACGCGGATTATTCGTGAAACTATATTCATCGATAAAGATAAATATGGCATCCCTCTCTAACTATAACGTTTTCTTTTTTTGATGCATGATTAGATATTGCAAATACCTATCTTAGATAAACGAGTTAATGCAAACAAATTAAACTATATTTTATTGTTTTTTTAGCGCTATGAATGCTTTACGACAGTCAGAAAAGGAAATTAGTATTAAAGCACCATGGGGCAACATTGCAGGTAAAATTAGATAATTTTTTTTTATTTCTGTGGGAATTTTGAGTTTAATTTATTCTAAGGACATGTTTTTTTTAATCTTTTTATTGTGATTGTCAGTGAAGACGAACATGTCCTTTTATTTTGTATCTGTGTAATTATCTTTTATGTATATTTAATACTATTTATTATGTTATCTCAGTTATCTGATTGCCTTAGCATAAGCCCCAATAGCTTAATTACTAAGCTAACAAGATTATGTAAATCTCTCGTAATCGAAATTGAATCCGATTTTATTAATTTAACAGAATCGATTTCACTTTCGATTACGAGTGAGTTACATAATTACTACACTAATCTACATGCTTATTGTGTAACTCTCTTGGGATCATCGTTGAAGCCGATTTCATAATACATTGACGGTTTGGTGCGCGCGAAGACGGAGACAGCGTTCTGAGAGCTGGCAATAATAAATAAATAAATATTCTGAGACATTTCCAAGCTAAGCAGAGCTTGTGCTGTAACCAGATAGCTGACATACTTATATTGATATAGGTATCCAGACACAGAACAAACAGCCATATTCAAGCATACAAATGTTTGTCCTGGGTGAAATTCGAACCCACGACCGGCGGCTTGATCGAGATTTTGAGATTAGCGCGTTTAAGCAAACTAACTCTTCAGCTTTATATATCAGTAGAAATGACTGTTATATATTTACAGCGTTATCCTGGGGTGATCCAAAGAGTCCTCCCGTGATCCTATGCCATGGGAAACTCGATACATGCTCGGGTTTTAGGCCACTAGTGTCATTATTACCTAAAAACTTCTACTACGTGAGCGTGGATTTACCAGGAAATGGAAGGTCGGACCATTTGCCTAGAGGTCTCAGGTATACGGTCATTGACCTGGTGCCAACTATCGTGAAAGTCGTGGAGCATTTCAAATTGGATAAGTTCATTTATATTGGACATTCTTTGGGTGTTCCTATTGGTGAGTTTTGGAGATATCATTTAAGGTTTATGGTGAAATTGTGTGTGTGTACCTACATAAAGTATATAGATAGTAATATGTAGGTATATAGGTATGTATATTTATTATAAACATAAGTAATTAGTGAGATTTATGTTTTTACTTTAAATGAAGTATAAATGTTATCATTTTATTTGTTTAGTCGAGAATATATTATATTTATTTTTATACCACAAGGGTGACAAACAGGCATACGGTCCCACCTGATGGGAAGCGATTGTTGTGTTACGATGTAAATAAATATTCTGGGTCATTTTTCAAACACGACCAATCAGATTCCAAACTAAGCTGAGCTGGTATGGTCACCAGATAGCTGATATACATTTTAAATACATATTTAAATAGATAATTACATCCAGACCATTACAGCACTATATTCTCTCTAATATTATAAATGCAAAAGTAACTCTATCTGTCTCGCTTTCAAGCTAAAACTAATGAACCGATTTAATTGAAATTTGATACACAGTTAGTCTAGAGCCTGAGAAAGAACATAGGCAACTTTTTATCCCGGGAAAATGGAATATCTCCCGGGAACGCGAGTGACAATGTGTCTATGGTTCCTCAGGTAAATTCTTCAACATAGCATACCCTGGACATATCACGCGTATGGTCGAGTTGGACCCGGTCCCAGCCCACCACACGTGGCCTACCACCTTAGATGGCATCCACAAGTGGTATCACGATTACTACGGCTATTACAAGGACGATAGATACGCAAAATATAACGGGAGTAATCAGAAAATACCGCAATATACTTATGAAGCGGTAAGTTATTATATTCATCATCATCAGCTCATATACGCAGTGACGGATTAAGACTACTTGATGCCTTAAGCAATCCACGTCTAGTCCACCTACCTATCCTTTTTTCAACTAGAATCGGTCTTTAAACCTAGTTTTTTGTCAATTAGATGATGAGATAATGTTCCTTAGAAATGGAAGAGGTGCGACAGCAATAAATCATTTTTTGGTGCCCCCCCCCCCCCCCCCCAGACGTGATGCCCTAGGAATTTGTTTAAGGGTAAATCCGGCACTGCATATACGTCCTCTAACAACAAGGGGGCCCATAGTCCACACGCGCCTAGTACGGCGCGACTTCACATGCCTTTAACAGTGACATCTCGGGCATGCAGGTTTCCTCACGATGTTTTTCTTCACCGAAAGCCAGTGGTGTGAATCCGTACAATGTAACAATCTAATACAGCTAGTTAGTAACGAGCATTTCTGTGCCAAATGTCTTTTAATTTTCCTTATAACTATTTAGAATGAAGCTAGTGGTGTGAATCGGGCCTGAAGGCTGGTCCTTTTCCAGATTATCTATAGGTACCTACAATAGTCTGTTGTTTCTCCAGGCTCGCGAAAGAATGATGAACATACGTGGCTTAACGGAAACGGCAGCCGATCATATATTGGAAAGGTGCTTGGAACCGGCTAGCGGGGGGTTATACAGGTAATAATATTTTTATAGGCCTACTAGTGGACCAGGCAGACTTCGTTCTGCCCACCAGCGCCACCTACCGGGTCCAAGTATATGTAAGCTATCCTATCTCTCAAGTTGGATCGAACTGCACATGCTGTGCGAATTTTATTATAATCGGTTAAGTGGTTTAGGAGTCCATTGAGGACAAACATTGTGACACGAGATTTATATATATTAAGATTTGAATAAAAATATTCTAATCATACTAAAAAAAAAGTAGCCAACTTATGTATGTAAATATTTGTACTCGATATATTATGTAAATCGGAAAAGATCAGAAGGAAGCCGTAAAAGGGAGATTAAAGAAAGTATGTGGATTTGACTGAGGACCGAATGAAATGAAGGGAAACTCATAAAGCCGACCTTAAATAGGAAATGGAGAGGAAGAATTTTAAATGTTCTTGACAATAGTTTAGTTTCCAAGTTTATAATTTTTGATGACAGATTGGTTGGCTTTGTGGTTAGTGACCCTCACTCTCAAGCCGCCCGTCGTGGGTTCGAATCCCATCCAAGACAAACATTTGTATGCGAGTGTGTTTGTTCTGTGTCTGGATGTAAATACCTATAATATGTATGTTTTTAAAAGTATTAGATGTAGTATATCAGCTATCTGGTTACCATAACACAAGCTTACTTTGGAATCAGATTGGCTATGTGTGAAAATGTCCCAAGATATTTATTTGTCTTAGTATTAATTTTTTATTTTGTCTTTCTGAATTACATATTTAGGTATGTGTTTAAATTACATCCCAGTTCTAAATGTCTTATACTCCTACTACTTTTTATTTTTGCTTGTTATTTATATAAATAAAAAATAAACTTATTCACTTTTTCCAGATTTACATTCGATCAGCGCATGAAAGAAGTAACAATCCTCCCTTACTCTGGCAAAATACTCCAAACGATATATACACAGATTAAAACGCCAACATTCGCTGTAATCGCCCAAGGCATGATCGATGTTGGAGAGTATGAGGACGTCCCTTTCGTTATGAACGAAAACGATTGGCCGCATAAGAATTATAGCTTCAAAATTGTCGAAGGAGGTCACGATGTACATATTTATAACCCTGAATGCATGGCAGAAGATATAGTCAAGTTTTTACTTAGTGAAAAGGCTAAGCTATAGGATTTGTCGACATAAAAAACCTTAAAAGTCTAATCTGACTAAATGACGTCTTAAATTACATTTAATTGAAAATATTTTGTACCAATGATTTTCAACGTAACTGCAATTTTAACAGACCCTAAGTTAAGCAAGAGCATCCTGAAGTTATCCATACTAATATTATAAATGCGAAAGTAACTCAGTCTGTCTGTCTGTTACGCTTTCACGCTAAAACTAATGAACCGATTTAAATGAAATTTGGTACACAGATAATCCGAAGCCTGAGAAAGGACATAGGCTACTTTAATCCCGGGAAACTTGAATCCCTGGGAACGCGGGCGAAGCCGCGGGAGCCACTAGTTTAGCTATAAATAGTTTAATGGTGGTAGGTTAGATAAAATTATATAAAATAAAATTGTGCATTTTGGCATCAAACTTCACAGTTGAAAAATATTTTTTTATATTCAAAATAAATAAATTATTTAAAAAAATCGGAGATATTGGTGAAGGTATAAAAAACGCTTCGAGTTGAGAATATATTTTAATGTTGGTCAAATAAAAATCTTATTATACATTTAAATAGTTTTATTAATAAACAAAATAACAATTAAGTAAAATCCTGACCATAAGAATTAAAAACATAAATAGGAACAAAAAAATATTTACTACATATATATAAAACAAAGTCCCCGCCGCCTCTGTCTGTCTGAACGCGATGAACACAAAAACTACAGAACAGATTTTCATACGGTTTTCACCAAATTACGGAGTATTTCACGGGGAAGGTTTTGATGTATAATACATCAATTTGGACCCGGTAGGTAGCAGTGGGCAGAACGAAGTCTGCCGGCTCCGTTACTATTACTATAATTTTGATTTTGTATCAAAATCCTTTTGTAAAAACTCACATACAACATTAGAAAAACGTTCGGGATTTGTGACATGAACATCGTGGGTTCCCTCAACAGGGAAAACGTTGAAATTGTCTAAATTCCTCTTAAAATCGCTTATAAGTTTTTTCACAGCCTCTTTTCCCTTCTCATAAGCTTTTCCCCCCTCACTAGCAGATATAAGGAGGCTAGGTGGGGAATTTTTTGAGAAAATTTGGTAATAATAATCTATAGGAAAGTTTTGGGGGGCTGGATTTTTAAGGCGATTGTCCCAGGATAATCTGAAATAAATAAATAATAATAAATCCTGGGACATTTTTCACACACGCCCAATCTGATTCCAAACTAAGCAGAGCTTGTGATATGGTAACCAGATAGCTGATAGAATACGTTTTAAATACATACTTATATAGATATTTACATCCAGACACAGGACAGATATATTCATGCATACAAATGTTTGTCCTGGGTGGGATTCGAACCCACCGGCTGCTCTCAGAGGTACGGGCAGGGGTTTGAACCTGCACGCTTATGATCGTGAGTAAATATAAAATAAGACAAATTTTATATCAATCCCAGTAATCTTATTGTGCAACTCAATCGGAATCAATTTTGAAGTCGATTACGATTTTTATGAATGGCGATAGCAGTGGTCGTCGATGTTATAAGCAATCGGTTTCAATATCGATTCCGATAGCATTATACAATGTTGATCATCAATAGTCGGCGATTGTGGGTTCGAATCCCACCCAGTACAAAAAAATATTTGCATGAATATTTTTGTATCTATATAATGTATGTGTAAATACCCATAATCTTATATATAAAATTCTCGTGTCACAATGTTCGTTACCATACTCCTCCGAATCGGTTTGACAGATTTTTAAGAAATTTTATATGCATATTCAGTAGGTCTGAGAATCGGCTACTATCTATTTTTCAAAGCCCTAAGAGATCACGGGAACGGGAACTACGCGGGTGAAACCGCGGGGCGGAAGCAAGCTAGTAATATATTTACAAGTATTTAATATTAGTAAGAAGTTCACTCACCTATACAGATCATTACCAACTTCTATAAGATTCCTTGACAGTATAATATCTGCTTGAGACTCGGTCAGTCCTCTGGCCCTCATAACTGCATCTGTTGCTTTCTTCTTACTATAATGCTTGCCTTCACTATTAATTTTAGAATAATTACTATAATAATTATTATAAAATCTATTATAATATTCTTGTAGATCTTCTATTTGTAAACGTTGGAGGGAGGGCTCCGCATCCAAATGTATGAATTTATTTATTTTACCCGGATATATTACATTGTAGAATAAACCTGTAAGAGATAAGTTGTTTATTTATTTGTTTATTTTTATTTGGGGAAAACAAACAATTACTAGACCAAACAGACATATTCATGCAAACAAATGTTTGTTTTGGGATTCGAACCCACGACCAGCAGCTTGAAATTTAGTACAGAGTCTGAGAAAGGACATTGGCTACTTTTTATCGCAGGAAAATAAAAGATCTCCCGGCTACGCGGGTGAAACATTAGTCTTTTAATAAATACTTTTTTGAAAAAAAACAAAGGCTTTTTCTTCTTACATACCTATCTCACATCCCATAGAATGTCCCATATACACAAACTGTTCCCATTTCAAGTGTTTCAATACCACTTCAAGAGCTCCGACAAAATGAAACCTCATTATGTGTACACCTGGAAACAGAAAGATACTTCTTTAAATTACTAAAATATTATTAAATTATAGAGGAGCAGGCAGACTTCGTTCTGCCCACCAGCGCCACCTACCGGGTCCAAGTATATGTAAGCTATCCTATCTCTCAAGTTGGATCGAACTGCACATGGTGTGCGAATTTTATTATAATCGGTTAAGTGGTTTATGAGTCCATTGAGGACAAATTTATAAGTTATATACAATATTATTAAGATGGATAATTTGTTCAGTAGTTTCTGAGTATATTAAAACAAAACGGTCAAGTCGTCCCCCCACATGACATTTTCATGTGGCCCAATGATCATCTATGGATAAGCTGTTGCAGAGATTAAGGTGCACAAACGTACAGAAAAATTAAAGTAAAGTAAAGATCCCAATAATGTTTTTCTCATATACCTTATTTTTTTATGGGCTAGAAGGTGTTAGCCTCAGATGGCTTTTACACCCTTAAACGGACTGTTTTGGTGAGCGCAGAGGGCTCTCAACATATATCTTTAATGTACAGACAACAATCTGTGACATTTTTATTATATGTATTAATTATCTAAATACTAGTACAAAATCTATATATTACCTATGGGAAACGGTTCCGACTTCCCGTTCCCGGGCATATCCACTCCAACATAATAGTAGTCATCCGGCAGCAGGTCCAGGAGTGGTATGAATGTTGCCGCACTGTCCTGCCGTCCGTGCACTAATAGGACTGGGCAGCCGGTGGGGTTGCCCCATGATATTACTGTAAATTATATGTTCTTATGTTGAATTTTGACCAGTTTTATGTTCATCTTTGTTCGTTTGTGTGAAGTTCTACAATGAGGTAAAATATGTGAAATAAATGTAGAAAGCAATATTTTGCAGACTTCGTTCTCCCCACCAGCGCCACCTTACGAGTCCAAATTGATGTATACACAAAAACCTTCCCCATGAAATACTACATAATTTGGTGAAAACCACATGAAGATCGGTTCAGTAGTTTTTGTGTTAAAAGCATTCAGACAGACAGAGGCGGCGGGACTTTGTTTTATATATATAGAAGAAGCTTATGTGCCGCTCCAGAATATGCTTTAACTCTTTATCTTTATCCACATCCTTATAGCCTTTAAAGCATGAAAGACTAACAACCATCCGTACATCCTCACAAAAATTCACATTTATAATATTAGTTAATTACTCACAAGCAATTTTTCCCCAAGGCGCCTGAACGAACCATTCGTTCAAAACTTTCATGTTTATTTTCAAACCACAGGTTTTGATAAACAGCTGATTTTACTACTTATTTCTGTATACATAAGGCTTACACCTGAAAGTCTCTGATAAATTACGTACGGTCAGACAAAGGTTACCTAATTATAATTATCATTTTAATGTAGTATATATCTTATCTGAATGGACATAAATTTACATAAAATGTTTAGGTTAATATTAAGATATTATTTTAATGATATTTTTCCTTCAATGCATAGATTTAAGAAGTCAGGGTGCTAAGGAAAAGATCGTCCCACTTTAACCAAAGGTTTACTTTTTTTTTAAATTAAATGGCATGGAATGAGTTTATTTTAAAATTTTATGCCAAATTGGGTAACTCTATGTTACAGTGTCATTAACGTGTCAATAGTTATTAAGGAAACTCACATTTGAAATTAAAATATTATGTTTCAAATATTCGAACGATTAATTAATAAAAACTATGAGATTTTTAAGTAGGTAATCAATGAAGTAAAATCCATAAAATTGTACAAAATAAATACACAATTAAATTATCTTCATGTGACGTTGACATTACTAGGGGTGGGACAGTCTGTAGACACTGTTAAGTAAAGTATTAACAAAAATACTCGAGTATATTTGGTTATTTGAAGGAAGAACATACAGCTTTGTTTGTAGCGGTGAAATATGTATAAATTGATTACTATATTATACATCTCCGTTCCTTGTATATAGACGTAGAAGTTAAACTGACATTTTCATTATAAATTAGTCATTTATTTACCATATACCATTAATTCAATCTCACATATATAACCCACAAAACCATATTTTATTTATAGAAAACTATATAAAATACTGAATAATTTCATAATTTTGATTTCGTTAATACTTCTGTATCATAATGACGATTTAAAAACTCCTTTATTGAGGGTACTAGAGCTTCTGGATTTGTTATATGTATGTCGTGTCCTCCTTCCACTTTTACGATATAATGGTGTGGAACAAACTGTTCACATTTTTCTAAAATATTTGCTGCGAACTTTTTGGCTTCACGAGTATTATAGTTACTTTCTGTTGCTTCGATGGTTAAAGTTGGAGGTACGTTTATGGATATCACATGGTAAAGGGTATCTTCTGATACTGGAACAGTTGCTATTCTCTTCATTCTGGGCTCCCAAGAAAGCCTGTAAGTAAAATTTGTTTACAATTCGTTCGTGGACTATTATTAATATATAAATTAGTTTGACTAACGACGTTTTGATCAAGTTACGAGAAGACTAGAATAGCGGGTGAATCAGCGTCTGGAGGAGCGAGTGTTTCTTTCATCGTCCCATTATACATTATTAATCGTATCTAGTTGTTGCCGATCTTTGTACGTAAACTCATTCACTGTACTTTGCCGGTACCTAAAAGTCATAGAAAGAAGTAGCGGTGTGGATTTTGTTAGAATAATACTAAACTACCCACATCTTAAAAATATTTAAACATGATCTGTAATGTTAATGTTACTTTTATTACGCTCGCTTGTTATCAATAGCTTTAATACCTACATATTTAGTTTTTTTTAAGTTCTCATTAATTTAAGTGAATGTAAATTATTTTTTTTGAGAATAAAGATTCTTTAACCGTAATCGTAAATTTAGCTCGCGAAAGTTTAAATAACACTTATATGGCTGTATTAACATCATATTTCTTACTTGTACTTATCGCCGACTGGTACTAAATTTCTAGATATAACAATTTCAGATTGTTCTTCTGACAAACTCCTACTTCTCACTAATAAATTGATCGCTTCTTCATGTGTATACAGTTTTGAATCATTCGAAATCCATCTGAAACAAAACGATATTTCGATTTGCCGATTCTATTTAGAATTATATGGTGTGTGTTTCGTTTATTAATTGATAATTATGTTTTGTAGCAGGCTTGGGTTAGTCATGCTCACTTAAAAGTCTTTGCTTGCGGCGGCGTCGTGTGACGTGTATTTGAATAAAAATATTTTGGATTTTGATTTTTATCATTTACATACTTTACATTTACATATTTTTATATTTTACTGTTTAATAATACTTACTTCTGATAATGCCCATAATAGTCATTGAAAATAAATTTATACCAATACGTTGGACGGTAGTTCACGAAATAATACATAGATAATGGCGGACCGGGATCCAGTTGTATCATTTTTGATATTTTTGCCGGAAATAGATGATTATAGAATATTCCTGAAAAATTATATATATCAACACCTTCAGCAATAGTTATAAATATATTATAAGCAATTAAGATAAGGCAATTAGTTTCTTTTTCATATAATGTAAATGTTTGTTTTTTTTAATTGACAGCCCGGTTGGCTTTGTGGTTAGTGACCCTGACTTTCAAGCCACGGGTCGTGGGTTCGAATCCAACCCAGGACAAACATTTGTATGCATGAATATGTCTGTTTGTCCTGTGTCTGGATGTAAATATATAAATAAGTATGTATTTAAAAGTAGTATATGTAGTATATCAGCTATCTTGTTATCTTGTCACTATGATGCTTAATTTGGAATCAGATTGGCCGTGTGTGAAAAATGTCCCGGGATATTTAAATTTAAATTAAAAAAAATTCAAGTTTAATACAAACCAACTACACAGCCCATGGAATGTGCTAAATAAATAAACTGCTCCCATTTCATATGTTCGACAATTATACGAATTACTTCGACTAAGTGTAAAGCAGATATCACAAGCCCAGGTTGAAATGGATCTGATTTTCCATGACCTAAAAATATTATAGTTCATTAAAAAAATATTTATAATAAGAAGTAGCAGATACTTTTTTAAATAACTATTTACCAGGCATATCGAATGCAACATAATAATAATCATCGGGTAATTGGTCTACTAATAACACGAAGGTCGCAGCACTGTCCATGTATCCATGCACCATTAATACTGGAGTGTTTGAAGGATCACCCCATGTTATCACTGAAATTCAAATAACAGTTATTCAGTATCGTACTTAGAGCGTTACCTAGTACAACACGGGCACAACACTAAATCCATGACAAATGTTACCATGATAAAAAAATCAATTTAGAAATATTTAGAAACATATTTTTTTTGTAATATTCAAAAGTAAATTACTCGTCCTATTAAAGATTTTAAATATTTCATAATAAAATCATTGACACAATTTATTCAATTAATAATACATGATATGTTGTTATATAAAAAAATATTCTATCTGTGGTATTTTTGTACGGACCATAGACTTAAGAGTAAAGTAGGTTAGAAGGAGATTTTACTTTCTAACATTATTTTACAATAATGTAAATAACAAGATTATAAAACTCTAAAATATTAAATGATAATCAAACCAAATTGCAAAAATACTCACTGGCTATTTTCCCCCACACTGTGTCGACATTAAATTCTTTAACCACTTTTTGGGACATTATTTTTTAGCTAGGATTAACATAAATTAACTTTACAAGGCGAATAACATTTTATCTCGTCGTATTTTGTACTCTATTAGGTCCGAAGGTCGCTCGCGATATGTAGTGATGTAATTTAACTGAGGAAGCTACTTACGCGTGTGTTTATAATATTGTGAATAGATTTTATTCTGACCGAGCATTCATCAATTTAAGAGAGGGCCGATGTATATTCATCAAATTTCCCTATTAATTTAATATACCTACATGTATGAGTATTATTATCTTACAATTTCGTAAGTAGGTTAAATATGAATACATATAAATGCTATAATTACATAGTTTTATATTGTTGATAGAAAAAAAACATTCCTCAATGTTGCGGCTTTACATCATAGATGGCGTTAAAAGTAAAGGCGTCAAAAAGTTTACCACTAGCTGCCTCCGCGCGGTTCAACCGGGTTTCAACCCGCGTAGTTCCCGTTCCCGAGGGAATACGGGGATAAAATATAGCCTATGTTCACCGGAGGTAGTGTAGCTTAACGATTGGGAGACTTTTTCAAATTGGTCAAGTAGTTTCGAAGCCTATTCAATGCAACACAAAATAACAATTAAATTATTTGTCTTTTGTCGTTTTTAGTAGGTATATAAAGAAATATTAGTTATATTGTTATATATTGGTAATATTTGAATTGTAACAAATGTTAGATAGAGGTAATTGACGGATGTGGGTTAGAGAGAAGCTGTGTCCGATATCGAGAGTTCTCACATCTGCTTAAATACTTATAAAAAAAAAACCGGCCAAGAGCGTGTTAGGACACGCGCTGTATAGGGTTCCGTAGCTAGATTGAGAAAATTCAATACTTTACGTATACATATACGATTTACTTAAACATATTTTTAATATTGAGGTGGCAGCGAAATGGAAAAAAGTCGTATTCGGTTGATTTTAGGATCTTTTTAAGCTATTGCATAGCTTTTATCGCGGGCTCTGAGCGCGGCGACCGAATCAAGAAATTCCGTAACGAAAAAAACCTAACACATCGTCTAACGTCGTTTCAGTTCGGCAGACTTCGGCACGGTGTTTGTTTGCTATCTTCTTAACTCTTTGACGTTTTGAAAAAATGGCGTTTGACATTTAAAAAAAACAAAACTCAATTTCCGTATTCGCGCGTAATTATTTTGTTTCTATTTCGTGGCAAGGGTACCACGTCATAAAGCCTAAGTATTCAAATACGTATGCACATCAGAATGCATATTATTAAAAAAAATATATGCTCAAGTATTTTTACAATGTACAAGGCGTCCTTTCTAACCTAACCTTTGTTTAAATCCAAATGTATCATTTATTTAGTACATGTAGCGGCCATTTGCATTTCTAAGCACGCGATGTTGGCGTATTGGTACAAATGTTTGTACGTTGGGCCAACATGGCAATGAAATTAGACCTTTTCTCTAAGATTTATATGAGCTAGTACTTATATATTTTTAAGCTATTGAATAGCTTTTATCGCGGGCTCTGAGCGCGGCGACCGAATCAAGAAATTCCGTAACGAAAAAAACCTAACACCCCCCACTCCGACGGGCAAGGAGGTGTGGCTTGAAGGCCGTGCATCGTCTAACGTCGTTTCAGTTCGGCAGTCTTCGACACGGCGTTGTGTGCGATTAGACGTATTGTACGACTCTATGAAACTCGCACGAATCGAGACGAGCTGCTCCGAAATCGGACGAATACATAAGCTGCTTATGAGAAAGTATATAGGTGTATATGTATTTATGTACAACAGTGAATAGCTGTACTTGTAAAATTTGTGTATGAAGTGTTTTGAATATGAATGAACAAAGTGCATTTATTATTAAAATAAATAAATAAAATTATAATTGCACTAGGTGACCCGGCAGACTTCGTACTGCCCCAATCTATACTTCAATACTAATATCATAAAGCGGTACAGTTTCTTTGTTTGCTTGAACGCGCAAATCTCAGAAACTACTTTCCCGGCAATTATTCCGTTTTTCTCACCTTTTAAACCTTCCCTGGACCCACACGAACATTTCAAAACCAAGGAAAGATAATCAGTTCAACCGTTCACGACTTTTTGTGAGACTAACGAACAGCAATTCATTTTTATATATATAGATAAGTTGATACAAAATGCTATGCAATGCAATAGCTTTACCGCGGCAGTCCCCGAGTGCCTCACGTAATTTTTTTTTACTTGGGCGACTATAACTCGTTAACCTGTAAAGCCAACTTAACCGTGATAGTTTTCCTTTAAAATTCATCGTATATACTATTTGTTAGCATGAATTGTTTTATCTACAAACAAGGGTTGAGTTTTTGACACATGACTAACTAAAATTAAGCTTAATATTTCGTAAACGGAACCCTGAATCGGAAAGCTTTCTTAGCAAACCTTTGCTATTTATTAATAAGCTATGCCACTACACGAATAAACGATATGCCACACTATAGGAATGGAGGAAAAAAAAATGTTCCCGTTGTACGTGTATGGAAAAAAATATTTTTCAAGATTTTATGTGTTTTTTTTTGTCGACACTGCCTTAGTGTAGTATCCTACCCTGTAACGTCAAAATTTTCAGTGTTTCTCTAACATATTATGCATGTATCTATATATATAAAAATGAAACCCGTTTTCCGTTGTCACGACATAGCATGAAAACGGCTTGACCGATTTGGCTGATTTTTTTTTTGTAGTTTTCTAATACTCTGTACAAGGTTCTTACGGAAAATAATATTAAGAAAATCTCTCAGAAAGATTGAAAAATATACATTTAATTTTGCATATTTTAAAAAAAGCGGGTTACGAATGTCAACGTTATTCAATTTAAAACAAAAAACTCTGTGGTGATCTATGACACCACGGACAGACATAACCGCGCTAACAAATGTCAACGTCATTCAATTTAAAACAAAAAAATATGTGGTAAATGTGGTAATCTGTCACACATCCATAACCGCGCTAAAAATAATTTTATTTTGTCAATTATCCAACAGAATTTTTAAGTTCGCTGGAATTGCCCGGCTCACCACCTTATAATCTACAATTAAAAATCGGTTCAGTAATTATTATGTTACGGAACATAAACCAGCCACGTCTGTGTAATGCAGCGTTGCCAGATATATTTTTTGCCGAGTCGGGATTTTGGAACTTTTTGAGGAAAAAAAGCGGGACTCTTTCGTCGAAAGCGTGACATAGTAAAATAAACGTATACATATAATCAAAAGTTTTTGAATTTATCTTTTTATTTGAATTCAAATTACGTTTATGTGACAATAGATAGTAAAAATATCCATAGAAATTGTATTTTAATAAAAATATGATTTTTTTGGACGCACGGTCGAGTTATTCCCGAAAAGCGGGACGGAGCCAGTCCCGCGCGGGACATTAAAATTTGATTAAAAATTGGGACGTCCCGCCAAAATCGGGACGTCTGGCAACGCTGGTGTAATGGCACCCGGCTTGCGGTGAAGAAATGATTGAACAACGTCATCGAAGCCACAATAAAATTTTGAAAGGGAAGTACGAAGGCGAAGATGTTTTAATCCCACGCATCCCTATGATACCGAACGATATGCCATTCAGTTTTAAACGTTTACAGTTTCCAGTGCGGCTTGCATTTGCAATTTCAATAAATAAATCGCAAGGGCAGTCGCTATGTGTATGTGGCATCATTCTAGAAAATCCATGTTTTTCACATATTTATTTACGTGCCAGAACATAAAACTAAAAATATAGTTAATCAAAAAGCATTAGAATAGAGAGAAGCAGTGATAGACTTATAGAGGCTATTAGTTGCTTTCTAGAGCGCGCGTGATATTGAGCTCAGTGTTTACTTCAAAATGCCCTGTTGTTCAATAGCATCGATATATATGTACTACGTACAGTACGTACTAGATATCGCGATCCGAACACGCGCTTTGTTCAACTCAACTGAACTGCAGGCCGTACACCTGACTTTAGTGTGGCTTCGACATTCATTCAGTGCGGGTGCGCACGGAGCAGCGTTAATAACAACGATAATCCGAATCAAAGTGGACCCTGGACGTAAATAACTAGTCAGTAGTCAACTAAGTAAAATTACTTCCTGTTTAAGTGAATTAATAGGTGATAATTTCGTAATTCCAGAGTAGAAAAACAATTTATCTATTTAAATATCACACCATTCTACAATCATATACTAAAACGTGCAGATGTTCCCTTAATAATTTCACTTATATTTTTACAAATCGCTATTGAACATCGACATATATTCTGGCGATAGACGAGAACGTTCCTGTAAAACATTTGTTTAAAAACTGTTAAGAGTTAGAACTAAAGTGCGCTGCAGCGCTGTATAAAGTTGTGTCAACAAACCAAACTATTTTAAAAGATACAGCGCTAGATTGCTTAGAGTATAGTTTTCTCGCGACCAAAACGTCGTAAGCGCCGCAAATTTCATGGCGCTTACGCGTTTCGTTCAGTTAACTACACTAAGATGTCGTCCCTATAGAGTTCACACCGCAGATGTGACACATCTTTTTTACCTACTAAACTTCATTAGAATAAAACTCGATTTCAAAATGTATTATATTAATATCGTGAAGGGCCTAGTGCGGATTGGCGGACTTCACATGGCTTAAATTGATTGAGTACTCAGAGGTACGGGCCAGGGCTTGAATTAACATAAAACAATTATTCAAAATATCAAACTATCACTACTAATTAAAAACTCAATTGTTAATGAGTTTTTAAATCAAATTAAAACACTTTCTAAAAAAACATATCAAGTCTGTGTTCAGTTACATATTTTTACCTGGTTGTAGGTAAAAATATTCTAACTCTTACCAGTTTTTAAACAAATGTTTTACAGGAACGTTCTCGTCTATCGTCAGAATATATGTCGATGTTCAATAGCGATTTGTAAAAATATAAGTGAAATTATTAAACCCTACGGAATAAACACTATTAAGAAAATATATATTTTGTTTTTTTATTTAATAAAATTAGTAAAGTCCTTCTCAGGTATGACGAGACCAGGGAAATAGGTATTCATTTTTATATGGAGGATATTATAGATTCCAGTTCAAATTGAATAGGTACGCATACATAAGATAGGTCAGCTATACAAAATAAAGTAGTGCATCAAATTTACGCTAAGGCCGTACGAAGTTCGCCGGGTCAGCTAGTTGTATATATAAACCTTCCGCTTGAATCACTCCGCATCTAATAAACCGCATCATAATCCGTTAGTTTTAAAGATTTAAAAAGACATAAGGATAGACGTTGGAAATCGACTTTGCTTTATAATATGTAGTGATATAATATAACATGCCTGTTAAGAGTTTTGGAGCGCCTTGGTTAAACTCATTGTCATTTGTTGAACATAGATGGCGTTACTTGTTCCAAATGGAGTAGGAAAGTAATAATGACAAAACTGAGTCTATGATCTCAAAAAAATTGTCACGATGGTTAAAAAATTGCGTTTTATAAAAAAATTATTCGGAAATAACCTCATCAACATATTTAAATCTTTATATTCCTAATATAACTAATATTATAAATACCTACAAAAGTTAGTTACTCTTGCACGCTAAAATGGCTGAAGGGATCTACTTGAAATTTGGCACACAGAATATGTTCTAGAATAACACATAGGCTTCTTATTATCCCGGGAAATTTTAAGGCTCCGGGAACACGGGTTAAACCGTGGGGAGCCACTAGCAATATATAATCGTTTAATACGTTTGTGCAGTACGATTTACTTATTTGTTTATTAGCTTACCAACTAAAAACACACACAATTTTCTTATAACTTACATTTCAAAATTTATTTTCCCGCATTCATTTAAATTACAGGAAAGCCCAGCATTTTTGTTATTTAATGTACGAAATTATGCATTTAATAGTTTATAAGTATCTAAAGACGTACCTAATATTTATACCAGCTAGGTTACGAATAAGATTTAAGCGATAGCAATTTCATTAAATGTCTTTTATTTTCAAAATTGATTAATTCCGACCTTAACTTAATCTATAATACTGATGTTATAAAGCTGAAGAAAACAGACATATTTATGCTAAGATGTTTTAAAAGTTATTGTATTTATGCGTACAAATGTTTGTCCTGTGTGGGATTCGAAAACACACAAATATATAAATGACAGACAGACAGCAAACAAAGGGTAAATAAAACTAGACCTTACAATTTGGACTTTGTATATTGTAATAAAAAAGAATCCTTTACAAGCCTTAATACTACATAGTCGAAATTTACAAAATTATTACTATCATTTACGTTTAAAATGGCGCTCCAAATGTCACTTATCGTTGTCTTTGTCAAAATACCTCTGTCGAGATATTCATGCAAGTGTAGGAGGCCGGCAACACTATTTTTGTCTATGGTTTTATTTTGCGCAGTATCGAGGACTTCAGACTTAGGTTCTTTGATGTAATATGTTGATCTGAAATTATATTAAAAAATAATTAGTTTTTTTTAAGAGTATGTTCACATCTTATATATAAAATTCTCGTGTCGCGGTGTATGTGATTAAACTCCTCCGAAACGGCCTAGCCGATTTTTACGAAATTTTATATGCATATTCAGTAGGTCTGAGAATCGGTTACTATTTATTTTTGATACCCCTGTGATAGCGGGAACGGGAACTACGCGGGTAAAACCGCGGGGCGGCAGCTAGTATAGATATAAAATTATTAAACGAAACTATGTAACCTAATACTCATGTGTTCAGACTTTAATCTATACTGATACTAGCGACCCGCTCCAGCTTCGCACGGGTGCAATGCTTATACATCACATCAGAAACCTCCAAAATTGACAGTGTTTCTCTAACATACTTATTATGCATGCTTGTATATAAAAACCTTCCTCTTGAATCACTCTATCTATTAAGAATCCGGATCAAAATCCGTTGCGTAATTTTAAAGATTTAAGAAGACAGGGACAGACAGCGGAAAGCGACTTTGTTTTATAATACTTATACAGTGATAGTGATTAAAAAGAGGAAAATTTTATTGTTTCTGGCGTTGTGTAGATTTTTGTTTTTCAAAAATATTTTTTATTTTGAACTTTAAATTATGTTTAAACTTACCGTTCTTTAGTTATTTTTTCGAAATTGATCACCCATCCATCGAAATCCGTGTACAGACCATGTAAAGCTGACGGATTTGATTTCGTTGATTCTGAAAGCATAAATTTATCATTTTGATTAAACATGGCATAACGTGCAGTTTTCCATAACGTCTAAGAACACAAAGAAACAAACCATCACTAAGCTCATATATTTCTTTCTATATATAGGAAATGTCTATTTGCCTAGTATTATTAAAAATAAAAGATATCTTAATAGCCACTGAACGCCTCCTAAGCGGCTGAACCGATGTATCGTAAGTGTACCAGTCGTGGCCACGGTACCAGTAATGGCCAAAAATTAAAAGAAACATCTAGAATTCGGACATGAGCGAATGTTTTTACATTGGGATCACTGTGACATAGACTTTAGACATCAAACTATCTAAGTTTAACGTTTTATTGAATTCAGTCAGTTACATGTACAAATATGCGCGAATACAAAGTGTAAGGTGATTTGAAATTAACAACGACGGCTTTTCTTAAGGAAATCGTTCAGGCGGTGAGCAGAAATTTTCACTTGTAAAATAGTATTGCTTAATTAAAATCAAGATTAATTTTTTTCATGTGTTAACCATAAAAAAAAGATAAACTTAGACTAAGACTGGGGTATCCATTAATGAATTTTCCCTGTCCAAGACTGGGTCACAAAACTACAACTTTTATTTGTTAAATTAATTGAATCCAGCTTTGCCGTATCTCACGCGCAACACATTACAAATATTAAATAAGGACTGGACTTTACAGTTTCACTATATTCAGTGCTGAAACTTACACAATTTTGGTAATATTTCACAAAAACCTGTTTTTTTTTCTTAAACTGGCCACCATTGGGTCATTTACCATAGATGTTTTTTATTTTTTTGACAATTGGACCAGGTAAATGGCACTGTTTGGTAGAATGAAGTCTGTTGGGTCCACTATTAGTTTTATATATAATACAAGCTGCCGCCCCGCGGTTTCACCCGCGTTGTTCCCGTTCCCGTGATCACAGGGGGATGAAAAATAGATGTGGCCCAATTCTCAGACCTACCCAATATGCACACAAAATTTCATGAGCATCGGTAAAGCCGTATCGGAGGAGTTTAATCACAAACACCGCGACACGAGAATTTTATATATTAGATTTTTAGATACCTACATATAAATAGATAGGTACGTACTTAAAGTATAAGGTATACCCCGTATACCTATAAATGTTTATAAAATTCGCTCTTTATAAATGTTACAAAAGTTATATAAATACTAATATTATAAAGGCAAAATTTTGTGAGTGTGTATGTTTGTCACTTTTTCACGTCTAAACGGCTCTAACGATTTTAATAAAATTTGGTATGGAGTTAGCTTATACACTGAATTAACACGTAGACTACTTTTTATCCCGGGAAAATTGAACGAAGTGAAAGCAGGGAGCGGAAAATATTAAAATAAAGAAAACTATCATGAAGATGATTAATGATTAATCTTCTCAAACAAAAAATACTTTAATGTACTAATGTAAATAACCTCTATCATTGAATATTTGTCCCACGTATCCAGTTCAAAGACCTTTTAGTGTTGCTAACTATCGATATTATATTTATCGATAGATAATAATACTAAATATCCAGGATCATTTTTCACTCACGGCCAATCTGATTCCAAACTAAGCAGAGCTTGTACTGTAACCAAATAGCTGATATACTACTTTTAAATACAAACTTAGATATATAACTCAAACTAACAGGTTTATGCACATAAATGTTTGTCCTGCCCGGGAATCGAATTCACGGCAAGCTGCTCAATGTCAGGTTCACTAATCTTCTTGCCAACTAACTGGGCAATTAATTTTATTTTAATGTTTATAAAAAAATTAACCAATTGTATTCAAATTTTACGTTTGCAAAAAATATAAAAAAATATTTTACATCGCTGAGTTATTCAAACTATTAGCTTTAGTAACTTTGATTTACATAAATAACTACTAATTTAAGACCAAAATCCTCCTAAAAAGTGAATAAAGTATAGGATATATTCAGCGTTGCCAGATTTATTTTTTGGAACTGTTTGAGTGAAAAAGGCGGGACTCTTTTGTCGAAAGCGGGACATATATTTATTTGACGTCGTTCTTATTTTTTTTTTTTAGTCGTGTCTCTCAAGTTGGTGCCCTTGTAGACGTCACTTTTTTTTACTAGAGTCTCTCAAGTTAGTGCCCTTGTAGACGTCACTAAAGTATTGACGTCACTTTTTTTTACTAGAGTCTCTCAAGTTAGTGCCCTTGTAGACGTCACTAAAGTATTGACGTCGTTTTTTTTTTTTACTCGAGTCGTCACTTTTCAAGAACAGCGGGACAAAGCCTGTCCCGCGCGGGACATTAAAATTTGGTTTAAAAATCGGGACGGTCCCGCCAAAATCGGGACGTCTGGCACGCTGGATATATTACTCCCTGATAATGCTTGCCATTGGTGAAAATTATACCGATCAGTCCAGTAGTTTTGAATGTTTTTCGATATCTTTCCTCTTTAAATATTATTTAACTATTATAAAATACATTTCATGTACATTAAAACAATTACAACAAAGTAAATTATATATAGCAAATAAAATACAGAATTCTAACTTCCGATTTTAACTACCAATTTCGTAAATAAATAAATATCCCGGGACATTTTCACACACGGCCAATCTGATTCCAAACTAAGCAGAGCTGAGATGGTAACCAGATAGCTGATATACTACATATACTACTTTTAAATACATATCTACTTATTTTATTTTATTTTATTTTATTTTATAGATAGATTATATAGATATTTAAATCCAGACACGGAACAAACAGACATATGCATGCATACAAATGTTTGTCCTGGGTGGGATTCTAACCCACGATCCGCGGCTTAAGAGTCAGGGTCACTAACCACAAAGCCAACCGGGCTGTCAAATAACTAGGTAAATAGGTAGTAATCTAGCGCTTGTACACATGTATTGCATTAAGTAGGTACCGACATGATGCAACTGGCAACATTCCTAAGAATGTCCTGACGTAACGGCCTAGAAACATAAATACTTATTCTTATTTTATTTATCGTATATGGCAATGTAATTTTTAGATAGATATATAGATAAATACTTTATTGTACATCACATATAAAACACTAGCTGCCTCCGCGCGGTTCCACCCGCGTAGTTCCCGTTCCCGTGGGAATACAGGGATAAAATATAGCCTATGTTACTCGTAGATAATGTAGCTTTCGAATGGTGAGAGAATTATTAAAATCGGTCCAGTACTTTTTGAGTTTATTCGTATACAAATCTTTCCTCTTTATAATATAAGTATAGATAAAAAATACAAAAAACATAAAAGAGAAGAGTGTTACAAAGGGCGCCATCTTAGTTTTAAAATTTATTATGATAATGTTGGTAACCCTAATATAATTATTTAATTCACTATAGGTAGGTATTTCATATAACTTTATGGCATAATCTTTTTTACTTTTTGTTCTGTAAGGTCAAATTTATTTTATAAAAAAGATGGCGTACATGAAAGGACGAAGCATTGGTTTTAAAATATATTATACACTAGTTTCTGCTCCCCGATTTCACTCATGTTTCCAGTGGATATAGTTAAACTTTTACATTATTTCCGTAAACACATTTCAAGACCAAAGATAGCCCAACAACATTAACTTAAGTATTTAGATTTTTTGTGTTTTGTTAGTAAACTAAAGTACTTAAAGAGTTTATTGCCGGCTCTTCTCATTAAAAACAACTTTCAGAACCGATCATTAATAGTGACTATTCATAACTTGTGAAGGCCTATTTGATTAAAAAAGATTATGAATTTTTACCAACATTATTTTTGCGGAGGTAAAAAGTCACTGTAGACAACACTTCAAGAAAAAAAATTATAAAAAAAATCTACCATTTTTTTTGTTTTACATTGACGTCAAAATATCTGAAAGACGCCATTTTTTTTGTCCATTCGCATTACTAAAGATAAATTACCGTTTAGGTACTTATTGACGTATTTATCACTTTGTTTTTTGACAAACTTAGACTTTAGTCTGTTAATTCGTCATTTGAATTCTGACGTCATTATGAATGCCAGTTTTTTCATGTTTGACGTCTCAGAAGAAAAAATCGTCTGTCTCTGTCTTTTACTATGATACCACGTGAGAGGTCCGCTACTCCTACTTATAAGCAGTTTTTTGTTGTTTATCTAATGTCAAGTTAAGATAGAATTGATGAAACTACGCCGAAACCGAGTAGTTTATTCAATTTTCCCGGTATAACAAGTACCGTAAGATGTAAATATCTATATATGTACTACTTAGTGGACCAGGCAGACTTCGTTCTGCCCACCAGCGCCACCTACCAGGTCCAAGTATATGTAAGCTATCCTATCTCTCAAGTTGGATCGAACTGCACATGGTGTGCGAATTTTATTATAATCGGTTAAGTGGTTTAGGAGTCCATTGAGGACAAACATTGTGACATGAGATTTATATATATTAAGATGTATTTAAAACGTAGTAGGTTTATGTAGTTCCCAGCCCCGGATCTTCAATTTTTTTTAGGCGGGGCAAAAACTGCAAAATGCCGCCCCCCCCCGTGCCCACTTTATCATCTTTGTAATTTCAGATGTCCACTAATGTTACAGATATAGACCTTTGAACGTGTGGACATATATATTTATACTAATACACACTAGACACAAAAAGTTGAGGATATAAATAAATTTCGAAATTTTTGGGGGAAAATAATCGTACAGCAAAAAAAAAGAGAACCAAATTGTAGCTTCAAGTGTCTAGTCTTTAGATACGACCATGACATTTTTTGGGTCTTGAAAAATTCTAAGGAAACTACCTAGGAAAAAAAATGCAACATTTTTGTCGTGTAAAAAAATATACAATCAAAAGGCTTTTAAATTTTTTTTCTTAATTAAGAAGCCTGTACGATGATTTTCCACGGAGTTATTGTCCGTCAAACCAAAAAAGTACTTTTTAACTTTAACAATAAATAACTCTGGGAATAAAGATCGTATATGAAATTGAAGAAGGGGTTTGAAAACTACACAACATTCTCTATAAAAAAACATTAATGACTCTTGTCGAAAACATCTTTTTTGAATTGAAAACTTTGTCTGACAGATTAACATACACACACAAAGTCGAGAAAAAAAAGGAAAATTTAATAAAATTATTTTTTATCTCTTTCATCAAAGCAATAAATATTACAAAAAATGTTTTCAATGAAAAACTTTTTAAAATCGAACCATCGTTCATAATGGTGACTTATGCGAAAACAATTTTAAAGCCTCGGGGTACTATGTAAAAAGAATTGCAACGCTTTGAATTTTTCAGGGATTTTTCAACCAACCAACTAACCAAGTGGTTAAAAAAATATCGGCGATATCCTTAATTCGTCCTTTTTATCCAAAGTTATACCAAGTTATCTAAATTTATATCCTTAATTATGAAAATTTTTGCCTTTTTTCCAATTCAATTCAAAGTTTTCAATTCCAGACAAATATTTTCGACAAGAACCATTCATGTTTTCTTATAGAGAATATTGTGTAGTTTTTAACCGACTTCCCAAAAAGAAGGAGGAGGTTCTCAATTCGGCCGGTATGTTTTTTTTTTTTTTTTTTTTTTTCTATGTATGTACATCGATTACGTCGCGGTTAATGGACCGATTCGCGTGATTCTTTTTTTGTTCGACGCGAAATAGCTGCCAGATGGTCCCATAAAAATTTCTTTCAGTTTGGTTTAGTAGTTTTCATTTTATAAGCATTATTGTTATTTGGACGATGTCATTTTGACGATACTTTGTATATTAGTATGTCGATAACTTTAACATTTCTAATCCGATTTGCGTAATTCTTTTTTTGTTCGTTAGGGTACATATTCAAGTTGGTACCCTGGTCATCTAGTCAGCATATGATGATGGGATCCCAAGGAAATCGTGAAGAACACTCAAATTATAAGCATATAACTGTTACGTTTCAGTCAATATCATACAGTTTGTTCAATTATTTGCGTTTGATGATGATTTCCTATGGATGAGCTGATGATGGAAGGTACAACTCCTCAAAGGATAGGAGTTCAGAGAAAATTCTTTCAAAATTATACGTACATATGGATAGAGAATAGTATTCCTTGAGGCTATTAGGTTGACCTTGAAGGTTAATCTCATTAACGTTTAGGTTTAATAGTGTTCTGTGATTGTTAAATAAATAATAAGCCTACCCATACTTAAATCACTAAAAAGCAAAAAATAAAAATAAAACTACGTTAAAAAAAACCGACTTCCAAAAATACTAAAAAGCAAAAAATAACTAACGCAATTTATAACACTTTCCTCTACTTAACTACTGACTACTTATTCTTTCCGCTTGCTGCTTGGTTTGAAGTCGGTGCCAAGCCATATATGAATAAAAAAAATTACTTAAAGAAATAAAATGGTGTAACAAATAAATTTCTACACGATAACCTACTAACTACTAACCTACGTAAATAAATAACGATAAATGACAATGAGAAACAAATGAAAACGACGATGAAATAAATGTAATTTACATTCTACAACTATAGTGGTCCTGTAAAGGACCGTTTATTTCTAATATTAATAACTCACAAACCAAGAGCATGCGTTTTAAAGAAGAGTTTAGAATTTTAAATGCAAACGGTGCCAAAGTTCTTAACAGAGAATCTTAACAAAGATCTTTTGTATATTGTTTACTGTAGGTTTGCTTATTATGCTGTGGCTTGGCACCAACTTCAAACCAAGCAGTAAGCGGAGAGAATAAGTAGTCAGTAGTTAAGTAGAGGAAAGTGTTATAAATTGCGTTAGTTATTTTTTGCTTTTTAGTATTTTTGGAAGTCGGTTTTTTTTTAAAAAAAAATCTTCAGTTTTCTATTCGATCATTATTCCCAGAGTTATTCATCGTCAATGTTAAAAAGTAATTTTTTAGTTTGACTGGCAATAACTCCGTGGCAAATCATCGTATAGGTTTATTTATTACAACAAATTGAAGGGCATTAAATTCTATATCTAAAAAGTATTTGACAAAAACAATAGAAAAATATTTTTTGAAGCCGTACGGGCTTTTATTTTATTTTGATGACAAAAAATTTGCATTTTTCCTTGGTAGTTTCCTTAGAGTTTCTCCAGACCCAAAGATGATACAAAAAATTCATGGTCGTATCTGAAAACTAAACACTTGAAGCTACAATTTGGTTTTCTCTTTTTACTGTACGATTGTTTTCCTCGGAGTCATAGCTCGTTGAAAATCACCCAAAAATTTCGAAATTTGTTTATATCCCAAATTTTTTGTGATTAGTGTATAATGCTGAAGAGTTTCTTTGTTTGCTTGAACGAGTTAATCTCAGGAACTATATAACTAGATAGTCCATTTATCAAGAAAGGCTATAGGCTATACATATATCATCACGCTACGACGAATAGGAGCGGTGCATAAACCAAAAATGTTGAAAAAACGGGCAAATGATGCTAACGAACTTGCGCGGGTCAACTATGTATGTTTTATACACAGACAGGATAGGATTTAAAATATGAGAAATATATTACCTATTGCATTTATGTACTTATTGAAATTACATTTTTGAACGGGAGAGAACTGGGAGTATATTGGAGCGCTAGACTGTCGGCGAGGTATTCGGACATTTCATCACTCTCAAACGCGGGAGGTTTAAACCATGCCTACGTGGCTCGCGAATCATAAAATGTTCGTATAGCAAGTCTCACTTGTCGCTCTCGCCGCCCCAGTCACATGGTCTGTGTGCTGTACCCTTGGGTATCGGTCGAGTTGATATGGACACAGCAAAATAAGAATGAATTTCAGTACTTGTACTATTATTTATTCTATGGTTAAAGTTGTCCATTCGTCTGTCAAGTGTGAATTTGCCGCCCCCCTGAACGTGCCGCCCGGGGCGTGGGCCCCGGCTCGCCCCCCCCTAGATCCGGCCCTGGTAGTTCCTATATCAGCTATCTGGTTCCTATAACCCGAGCTCACTTTGAAGTTTACTTTGGAATCCAATTGGCCGTGTGTGAAAAATGACCCAAAATTTATTTAAATCACATCCAGACACAGAACAAACAGACAATATATTCATGCATACAACTGTCCTTGCCTAAAAGCCTAAAGACTTGAGATATCATCATCTTCTTCATTTTCCTTGCCTTATCCTATTTTGTTAACCAGTTAGTGATATATATGTAAGAAAAATGGAACCGCTCTCGAAAAATTCCCGGAAACGCAGGTGAAACCGCGGGGCGGAAGGAAGTTTTAAATTGTCGTAAGGACCGGCCATCTTAGCCCTGACAACCCTTTGACTTTCCTGTTAAAAGTAACTCACCTTCGATGTAATAAAAACAAGTATTTTGACGGAGGTTATTAGCATTTAATGCTGATGAGATAAACTTTAAGGTGCAAATATAAAAAATATATACAAATAAGCAATAATGTGTTAACCCTCATAGACATGGTTTTGAGAAAATGGCGTCTAAAGATTATAATGTCTATGTGATTTATGACTTTTACTTTTGGTATGATATAAATCCATTTTGTATGTAGGTACTTTTATTGTTTTAGATGACTTGAAAAACTTTTGTACAATGTTAAATACGCGATGCATTTTAATAATATGTACCTATATTAAAACCTTTGCTTTGACTTTTTGTGGGTTGACACATTATTGCTTATCACTATCCATTTATAAGGACTTTATAAGGACACTAGTTTAGTTTCCGCCGCACGGTTCCCCCCGCGTAGTTCCTGTTCCCGTAGGAATACGGGAATAAAATATAGCCTATGTAGCTCGCTGATAGTGATGGGATTCTTCCCGGGAAAGAACCCAAAATGGGAAGATTGAGGGAAAGAACCCGAGGAAGATTCCCAAATGGGAATGTATTCGGGTTTTTTCATTTTTAGCAATGTAACAAATAGGTAATGTGTAGATACATGTATATATCAAATAGTACGTACTATCTAAGTACTATTACTACTAGTTTGAGCTAATTTAGTTGGGTATTTTTTAATTCTTAGAAACAAAACACGTGCATGCAGTAAAGTCAAAACCCGCTTCTTCATATCTGTCTGTTTCTGTGTGTTCATCCGCTTTGAGCGACAAGTAGTGATGGGATTTTACCCGGGAAATAACCCAAAATAGGAATATTGAGAGAAGAACCCGAGGAAAATTCCCAAATGGGAAAGTATTCGGGTTTTTTCATATTTAGCGATGTTACAAATATGTTATGTGTAGTATATATCAAATAGAACGTACTATTTAAGTACTATTACTACTAGTTAGAGCTAATCTAACTTTGTTTACTTTAAAAAAATCAATAAATACGTCAAAACCGTTTACTGCGACATCGCTTAGAACATCATACCGGTTATACCAACCTAGAACAAAGGTCCCGGTTGAATGCTATATGACCGCCTTATCAAAAATATTTACGACATTGCTAATAACGATATACCTCATTAAACGACTACATTTAACTAATATTTCGGAGAATACAATTTTCTACTATTAACAGATCTACTGTTAATAGTAGAAAATTGTATTAAACTACTGGAACCTATAACAGATACTATTTTCAAACTCGAAGGCAGTGGAATACTTATAAATGAAGTTTATATGGCATTCAAAGATAATAAGTCCACATTTAATTTTGCATTTCCGGACATATCCATTCTAAATGAGCATCACAAACAAGATATAAAAAATGCTGTAATTAGCTGAACAAATAAATGTTTGACACCCATTTATTATGCTGCATATTTATTGGATCCAAGACAGCAAGGCATTGAATTAGAAGAAGAACACGAAGTGGATGGAGTGTATACACGACGTTAACCAATCGCACAATATTGTCGTTGGTGTTTATTTATCCAATTATAGAGCTAAATAGGGTTTATAGAGTAGACCATTTATATGGAAGGATGTCACCGAAATGGACCCAGTAGTTTGGTCGAGAGGACTCTGCAGTTCCAAATTGTTGAGTAGGGTTGCAGTACGGATTCTAACTGCTCCCTGTACTTCAGCAGCCACAGAACGATTGTTTAGCACGCACGTCCATATACATAGTCGCAAAAAAAAAACTGATTGACTACAGAGGGCAGCAAAAATACCTTTTATTTCATACAATTGGAACCTGTTTCATAAACACAAAGATCATGACAATGACGATGATGACGAGCCAATATCTACGAGGGCTGCACTAAAAGTATGAGAATGGAATATTTCCACCATTCCTGTCATATTAAAATCTTTTAAATTGAAAAGTCTAACACAAAAACAGTGTGTTGACCGGATGATTTCTGCATTTGGTGATGAAGCCCCATCCAAAACCACAATTCATCGCTGGTTTGCTGAATTTCAACGTGGACGTATCAAGTTCAGTCAATGATCCTCGTCAAGGTCGTCCAAAAACTGCAGTCACCCAAGAAAACGTTGATGCTGAGCGTAAGCTGATTGAAGAAGATCGACATTTGATATACTACGAAATTCAGGCAACTCTAGACATTGAAATGAGTCAAATACAAATAATCTTGCATGAACAATTAGGTGTAAAATATTTGTTTTCCCGATGGATACCGCATTCGCTCTATAAAGAGCAAAAAGCGGCTCGTGTTACTTGGTGCGTCAGGATCCTCAAATGCTATATAAAACATCGCATCAGGTGACGAATCCTGGATATACGCGTACGAACCCGAAACAAAAACCAGTCTCGAGTTTGAGTGTTTGAAAATGAGTAAAGCCAACAAAAAATGTTTGTTCACGGAGTGTTGCAAAAAAATGGTGGGTACGTTTGTCTCCAAAACTGGCCATGTTGCGACTATTCCTCTTGAGGGACAAAGAACGGTAAATGCAGAACGGTATGCTAGCATTTATTTGCCACAGTTCGTTTCTGAACTCCGTCCTCAGTTTTTTCGATGGACCAAGCTGCGGCTCAGCATCTGATCAGCTTTCTAAATTGAACATCAGTGTGAGAACTGGAGAAGGAAGGGGTGTTAATGTCGGCGATTCATCGTCAAAGTCATTTTTATTTATTCATTCTGAGAGCCCCATTACGTTGCTATTAGTCTCTCCAGAACAAAAAAAGCACACTGCAGAACATTACAGCACTGCTTTTCGACATCCACACATCGCTCCACAAAAAGAAACGGTTTGCTCGAGTTTCTGAACATTTTCACTTATAACTTTTTCATTTCTAGTTCTACGACAAAAAGTTACTGAACCAAAGTTGTAGAGAATTTAATTTGCAACAAAAAATGTTACCATTTTTTTAAAATCAAATGAATAGTTTAAGAGATATATCGTATAAACCATTTCAATTGAAAAAACCCGTCCATTGGGTTTCTTCCCACGTAAACACCCGGTTCTTTCCCATTTGGGAATAAACCCGGGTTAATTCCTTTCGGGTTTATTCCCACCGCCCATCTCTACTCGCTGATAATGTAGCTTTCTAACGTTATTTCTAAATAATTTTGCCGTTAGAAAGCTATATCGAAGGGAGCGCTATAAAATATGGCATAGAGTTAGAATATGTTCTGGAATAACACATAGGCTTATCCCGGGGAAATTTAAGACCCCGGGAACACGGATAAAATCGCGGGGTACCACTAGTTCAAACATAATTTCTTTCTAATTTTTAAAAGGTTTATTTAATGTCATGTCTAGTTTAGTAAAGTCATTTATCTCTCATTATTGATAGAGGTTTAATGTTTTGAACAATTACTTAGATTAGATATTCTTTACATCGCGTGAAGATGTTTTTATTTTATCTACAACTGGCTTCGTGCGATTTCATTGGGTGGTGAAGCAAAAATTATTGTCTTAAATGGTAATGGTAATTTAATCTATCTAATATTTTTGTTCTGCTAGCTTCAGAGCTAATCTTATTAATGTTAAACCAATTGTATCTCATTTTATGTAAACTGTAAAGTTTTTATGAGAAATAAATTCTTTAAACCTAATCGACAGTTGCCCTTTTGACGTCACAAAAATAATGATTTTTTTTAGACACAATGTTCGTGAGAAAAAATCGAGGAGTGGACATGTAATGTGAATCCGGGTAAAAAGTGTAAAAACCAGTGTTTCCTGGGATAAAAGAAGTATATGTGTTATTCCAGAACATAAACTCTGTGCTAAATTTCAAGCCGATCTCTTCAGCCGTTTTGGCGTGAAAAAACAAACATTCAAATATCCATACATACTCACAAACTTTCGTATTTATAATATTAGGTAGTACTTAGTACTATGATAGTTATTCTTCAATAAATAATGTACTTAGGCATAAATATTTAAACAAAACTTTAAATTTTAAATAATAAAAAAATACTTGCCATTTAAAATATCCATGGTCATAACTTCACTCCTTAGAATCACAATTTTTTTTCAAAAATGGCGTCAATAAAAAAAAAACTCCAGTCTATTATTGTTGTCCACAAATGTCGATATGTAAACAAACACTGCAGCGCGCACGCTTCGAACGATAGCGAGAGTCCAACGTTTACTTCGTAGTGATGTGACATGACTTATCGATAGTTTCATTATCTATATTCCGATAAGGTGGAAAACGTGATTTGACGTTGGCTGTATGATTATGTACCAATGCCTGAATATTTAAAACGTGTTATAAAAATGTCTCGTCAGGGTTGCCAACCGTCCGGGTCTCATGGTTTAAAATTATTGATTCTTTCTTCCCCGCGCCGGTGACTTGTAAACTTTTAAACCCGGACACCCTCGTCCGGGTTTAAAAGTTTACAAGTCACCGGCGCGGGGAAGAAAGAATCAATAATTTTACGTACATACGGATTGACACCACTGGCTTTCGGTGAAGGAAAACATCGTAATGAATCCTGCATGCCCGAGGTGTCATAATTAAAGGCATGTGAAGTCCGCCCCCGCACTAGGGCCGTTTGGTGGACTATAGCCTAGACCCCCTCATTGTAAGGGCAGGTTCGAGCTCCTCGGTGGAGACGTATATGAGCTGGTGATGATTATTTTTATATAACTTATCCTAGAAAATATTTCACACATGACCAATCTGATTCCTAACTAGAGATAATACCACATGTTATGCTTTTAAATACAATATTGTTGTACTTATATATACCTACTTAGTTAATTATATCTACATCTAGACACAACAAATATCTATCATTTAATTACATCGATATCGATATATAACAACTCTTGATAAATTATCGTAAAATAATCGCAGAACTATTCTATAACCGGTTGTAGGTTTTCACTTCTTGGCCAATCCTTTGATACATAGTAGGTACACGTAGACAGAGAAACTAATAGACTAAGTGACGATTCTTTCTCACTCACACAAGAAAGGGAGCGAACATTTTAATACGAATGCGTAAGACAAAGATGCAACTAGTACATTTTCTGTCTCATCGTGTGAAACCAGTTTTTTCAAGTGTTTCGCAACTTTAATTGCGAAACAAACCTGACAGTTCGTGTTTACATTGTGTTGGATCTGCGAATTATTTATGTTTTAGTGTGTTAAAACGATTCTAATATAGTGAAAAGACTGAGAAATTTATACTATTATAACGCCAAAGGTTATACAATGGTGCGTTGTCGTGTAATTTCATGTGGAAGCGATAGTGAGCAGGAAATTGCCGGTGTCTCTTTTCACGCGTAAGTACGACAGTTTTTGTGGTTTATTGACCACAAATATGTGTTTTCAGGGTTGATAACTTATTTGATAGTATTAATTAGCTAAATATTGCGTTAAATTATGAAAATTAAAGCGTAATATCGAGTTTCAATCAAAATAACCTATAAACATTATTGTGGAAGTGTTGCCAGCGTCCGGTAAAAAATCTCCCATTTTTATTGTAAAATATTCTCTTGAGAATGTGTATTAAAAGAAAGCAAATTAACATGGAATCCAATTATCACAGTGTTTTCTAGCAATAGCCCCGATATTTTTATCTAATATATAAAATTCTTGCGTCGCGGTGTTTGTGGTTAAACTCCTCCGAAACGGCTTGACCGATTCTCATGAAATTTTGTGTGCATATTGGGTAGGTCTGAGAATCGGACAACATCTATTTTTCATCCCCTTAAATGTTAAGGGTAATCCACCCCAATTTTTTTTTTCAATTTTAGAAAAAAAAAGTTTTAATTTTTTTATGATACAGCAACAGTAAATACATATAACCCTGAATTTTCAACCCTTTACAATCAACCCCTATTTTACCATCGCGATTTTTATTTTATCTTCCGCCTTCACCGGTCGATAACCGATCAACGATCAACCGATCAGTTATAATAAAAATAATTAAATATTATTTAGTTCAATAAAAATTAAAAAATACAGATATTTTGAAAATAGATACATATTTTATCATACATATATTAAATCACTGTTTTTTACCAATACACTGATGGATATTTTAATTTCTTTGAAGACAACTAGGTATTATAAATATTATTTTTTTTACATTCAATTTATATTTATTTTGGAATGAAGTACATTTATTAATAGTTGTTGTAACATTAAATAAATCGTATTTAATAAAGTGATAGTTACAACTGAAGATAATTAGCAAGAATTGTAATTTAAATTTTAAATTTATATTTTAAATTTAAATTTAAAATATTTTTTTATTATAAACAAATATAATGTACTATTAACTTAATCAGTAGGCTTAATTTTAGTAATAATTAGCTTGTGGTAACTGAAGTAGGACACATGTTTGAGATTAAATTTTAATTTAATGTTTCCCTTTCGCAACGCGGGATAAGGAACTCCCTTCCAAAATGGGAAAGTCGGGCACTGTGGCAACACACGCTTACACTATCTCTGTTTCAGTCGTGGTTACAGGGTACCTTAGTCTATTAGTTTCTCTGTCTACGTAGGTACATTTGTAACAAAATTTTGTAACTTCATATCGTTCTATCAAAGTTTACATCATTGAAAATAAAATCTGTCTTATGTAATAATAATGTATGTCAAAAGTAAATTGTTACTTAATATTATACAAATTAAGAATTTGGCGACGTCATTATTTAAATTGGCAAAGACAAAATAGTTGACCAATTTGTCTTCAGTTGGCGTAGTTTGTTTTCTTGCTGAGTTTTAGTGTTGCAGATAATTTTTTAGACAAAAATATCATATCGACTTCGCACTTTTCCCATTCATATTATTGTAAACATAATCAAGTACCTATTTACCAGAATAAGTCCTTATAAGATGCGGAAGATATCTAATTAATTTCGACCTTCGTATATACTGTGCTGCCCTCTATATTTCTAAAGGTCGTTTTATTTACTTAAGATTCGATAACTTTTTTTTATTGACATTTGTAATGACGTTTAAAAACGCGGCAATTTTTTTTAACCTGTTTTGTCGTGGAGTTCATTCACAGATTATTAAATTAATGTATATAATTCTAGAATTTATTACCATTTGATGGGGTATGTCTTTTCTATTTTCTTAACTATATCTATAGAAAAAATCATCATCTAGTATCGGATTATTCATTCAAATAGGCCTTCACATAAATGAACAGTTTCAAAAGCCTCTCCAGAAAAGTAAAATACTTCTTTGTAATGTAATACCTAATATAAATTATAACTCCTAATTTTGCCGCAATATGACGACTATTTATATATATATTTTTTACATATTATTTATCCTATCTGATGGTAAATGGTCACCACCGCCTATGGACACACAATGGATGTAAATATCTATATAAGTATGTATTTAGAACGTAGTATATCAGCTATCCGGTAACCATAACACAAGCTCACTTTGAAGCTTACTTTGGAATCCAATTTGCCGTGTGTCAAAAATGTTCCAGGATATTTATTATTAGGTACCTATTTATTTAATACTAGGGGCATTGATGCCAATAGAGTACGTACAGCTTGGGGTTCTTCAAGAAGGGAGTGAAGAGATTCTTACAGGCTCGTCGCCGCGTGAGCACCGCCCCTGGTGCTGCGCGCGTGCATAGCGCGGGCTACGGGCACCGCGCGGCATCAGGTAGGACCGTATGCCTGTTTGCCACTTTAGTAGTATAAAAATAGAACCTTGGTGGCTCAGTTCAAATCATTTATTCATTAACAAAATACATACACAGCATAATAATTATTAGCAACCTCCTTTGCAGTAATTGCAGTGAATACCTGTCATAGGAAGTTTCGCTCTTACGTAGGTAACATTATTAAATACTTAGTATGTACGAATAAAATCACTCAGAATTGACAGATGATCATGAGGGTGTAGGCCCCTACCTCAGAAGTTAAGAAATTTTATACCGACCTACACACGCGTGGTGGACTATGGTCACCCCCTCGTTGTTAGGGGAGGCTCGAGCTCCTCAGTGGAGAAGTATATGAGCTGATGATGATGAAATATTATAAGAAACAGTATTAAATTTGACTTTGTTTTCTTTACTACCGTATCGGTCAAATGTAGAGAGATAAGATTTGACAAATACTTAAAATAATAAAGATTATAAAGTTGTTTTGTTTCATTTATCAGTTATTTAATACTCTGATGACTTTCACTTTATTCTTACTGATAATGTTATATCAATAAGATCCGAATTCTCATAAAATACCTACTTACTCATCAAGACCAACCATCCGTACCGAACGCTAGTCTAACTGAATAGTTAGACTTATGAATATAGGTAAGCAGTAATGGATTAACCTTTAAACAAATTAAGCAATTGCCTTGAACATCACGTCTGGGAGGGCCCCAAAAAAAAAATTATGATTTATTGTCGCATCTCTTCCATTTCTAAGGTACGTTAGATCTCGTAATCTAGTTTACAAAAAACTAGGTTTAAAGACCGATTCTAGTTGAAACAAGGATAGGTGGGCCCACAGGCGTGGATTGCTAAGGGCATCAAGTACTTAGTATTAATCCGCCACTGTTCATAAGTGCTTGTGTTGTAAATATATGTGCATATTATTACCTGGCAATCTTTCATATTTAAGGTTTTCTCTGAAAAACCGCTGGGTACCTATTTCATCATATACTAAGCAAATGCTGATGCTTAATCCTTTTCCTTGCACGTAGTCTTAAGAATTAGTCTTAAGAAAACTTTTGTACTTTAAATCATGTATTGTAAGGAATAAATTAATTCTTATTCTTGTGAATGCCTATTTGAATAACAGTGTTTTTAATTTTATCATCAGCTCATATACGTCTCCACCGAGGAATGCGAGCCTCCCCTAACAACGCCCACAGGCCTAGTGCGGTGGGCCGACTTCACATGCCTTTAATTGTGAGTATTGTATTGTAACACCAAAAGTACTAAAATATATAATTGCGAAATCAACTATCTTTGATTTCTTCATACCCTGCTTCAAAGACAATCAAATAAATTAATTAATTAGGCGAGATAATAACCTCCTATTTTATTAAGTCGGTTAAAATACATTCCGTAGTACTGTAAGACAATTCTAATTGTAATGACCTCTATCGTGATTTTTTGCAAGAAGCAATTGAATATTTGAATAATGTTTTAATTGCACCAATAGGTACTTTAGGCTCGCTAGTTTGCTTTGAGATTACCCTGACTTTGAATTCGATGGTCTTGGGTTCGATTTCCAGCCAGTACAAACATTTGTGCATGAATATGTCTGTTCGTCTTGTGTTTGGATGGAAATATCTATGTACCTATGTATATCAGCTATCTGGTTACCATATCACAAGCTCTGCTTAGTTTGGAATCAGATTGGCCGTGTGTGAAAAATGTCCCAGGATATATGTTTCATATTAATTTTCATCTATACTAATATTATAAAGAGGAAAGATTTGTTTGTTTGTTTGTTTGTTTGTTTGTTTGTAATGAATAGGCTCCGAAACTACTGGACCGATTTCAAAAATTCTTTCACCTTTGGAAAGCTACATTATCCCCGAGTAACATAGGCTATATTTTATCCCTGTATTCCCACGGGAACGGGAACTACGCGGGTAAAACCGCGGGGAGGCAGCTAGTTTTAAATAATAAAACAGCCCTTATTTAAAATGTTTTATTAATACGACCAGAGTGACTAGATAGTTACAATTTTAATTTAGACAATTTACACTTATATACTAAAATATACCTTAATATTACCTAATTAAATTTATATTAATTTTTAATCACCATTATTACTATTATTATAATATAATATCTACAAATGTTTGGGAAAATAATTTAATTATGGTTTCATTATAAAATGCAAAATTAACTAAACGTACCTATAAGAAAGGAATATAAAAAAATAAAATGACATTTAAAGGAACTTAGGTAGATACGTAATATTCATAGACTTCCAAATTCAGCTGCCTTTTTTTTAAGTTACAGAGAGATGGTCCATAAAGGATCTTTTTTTTTCTGGACGACGATTAGTGACCTTGACTTTCAAGCCGCTGGTTATGGGTTCGAATCTAATCCGTGTCTGGAATATCGAATGAATATGTCTGTTTGTTCTGTGTCTGGATGTAGTTGTCTGTGTAAGTATGTATTTTAAAGTAGGTACTATATCAGCTATCTGGTTACCATACCACAAGCTCTGCTTTGTTTAGAATCTGATTGGCCATGTGTGGAAAATTACCCAGGATATTTATTATTTATTTTTAGTAACTTTGCCTCATACCATAGTATGCCGGCATATATTTTCACTGTTAAATAACACTTTGAAAATATTATAAGTATCCGGATATTTAAGTATATTCTAAAAGTTCACCGTTCACTTAATGTCACATTCACACATCACTTAATTTCACTTGTCACTTAAATGTCATCATCCCGCTCGTCTGGCCTGTGCCGTTGGAGGACCGCAAGGCGCTGCTGTGTCACCTCCAAATGGTGTTTCCGCCATTTTATACGACGGTTTTGGAACCATACTTTCACCTGGAAAAGGGGACATGTTTGGTTTCTAATGTACTTAAGTAATGATTACACAAAAGGGTATATTCGATTGTATGTAGATTTCCTTATGATATTGTATAGCTATGTTTTAGTGAACGTAGTATGTTGCTCTAAATAAAAGACAAGGGGTTTGGATTTTTAAGATAACATTTTTTTGTGGCAAATGTAAGTTTTTTTTTTGTTATAAGTTGAAGATTAATTTTGTACCTATAAACTGAACATATGTTTATTTTGATTTCCTAATTAAATTAAATTAAAATACATTTACTTGACACAGCTACAGTGGTCCATAATTTGTTAGTAATAAAATAATGCTATGTTAGTTAGTACACAATAAACATAACATATATTTTTTATTAATTTTCTTATATCATATTTTTATAACCATACAAACTTTATGGCTTCAAAGGAATCTGCTATTCTTTTATTTTTTATTTACATTTTTAGTAATATAACTAAGTATTCTCAAATCGCTTCCACTTGTTAAAGACCTCTACCCAAATAATCTCTATAACAACTGCAACAAGGTTCATAATCGTCACGTACCTGTGCCTCAGTCAGCTGCAGTGCATGGGCCAGGTACAGTCTCTCAGGGCCCACCATGTACTGTTGCCGCTCGAACTCAGCCTCTAGCCGCTCTAGCTGTTCCGGCGTGAAGATTGTCCGTATCCTCTTACTTCTGCCTGAACTGATGGGTTGTATGGATATGAATGACGTTCGTATCAATAACACTGAGTTATTATTATTATTAGCCAGTGTTTTCACACTGCAAGGCATAAGCCTCCCCTACTTTGCCAAAGGATTGGTTCACAAAGCTCAAAACTGGGAAGAGTAGAGAAACACTGAGCTAACGCTCGAAACGGTAATCGCTTTCCATTAGGTGGGACCGAATTCCTGTTTTTCACCTTTGTGGCATAAAAATCATAAAACAAACAAACTTCCGAATTTGTCAAGTTTTGAAATACCTGTGTGTTTAGTTAATGTTATGTTTATAAATAGTAAATAAAATGTAATTACATACCTACTAGAACATGATATGATGTGATTCCTTGGTTTGATATGTCCGATTTGTGGCCTCGATTCTGGTCGCGGGCTTTCTGTGCAACGTTCATAAAATTAATTACCAGAATAACAAAAGCACTAGATAGTTCTGGGTTTGAGAGCTAAAAGGAGTAATGTATGTGCGGTCCTACTAATATTATAATGCGAATAATTGTAACTCTTTCACGCACGCACGGCCCAAGGGGTCGCGATAAAATTTGGCGCAGAGTTATAATATGTTTTGCAATAATATATGGCCTAATTTTTTTCTTACGAAGACTTCAGATCCCCTGGAAACGCGGATAAAACCGCTCTTACATTCTCATAAACTTTCACAGTTATTAGTAGGATAAGAGTAGGTATTGTGAAAGCCTTAGTAGATAAAAAACTATAATATATGTATTGATTTAATAAAAAAACAGACAGTTAACTAATCGTCTTAACGACTTTAAGTACTATTTCAACATTTTTTAAACCACAATATCATAAGAATAAATAGTAGTGTTTATTATTCAAGTAGTCAAACATTATTATAAGCATAACAGTTTTAAGTAGGTGGTTTACCTAAGCCCAAGCGTGCACTGGCCGATTTACCTTAATCCCAGCTCAGCTTGTTTAAGAAACAGATTGTTGAAGTGGAAAACGTTGCCATGCACCTACATAAAAAATCAATGCTCCAAATTGAGAACTATTGTCGTTTCCATGTCGCTATCAAAATAACGAATTGAAAACATACGTTAGGATCAAAGAGATTGTAACTAAGATTAAGCGTATCATTGCTCAGTTAATAGGATTAATAAAATAAAACAGTAACGTCTCATGGTTAATTTAACTTTTAATATCGCCGACGGAGGGTGCGACCCTCCGGACCTCCCTGTTAACAGCAGATTAGAGTTTAATCCCCTCTCTTTAGGATATGTTAAATAAACGAATTTTACTAATATTGTGTCACTGGTGACTCGAATCTCGATTCGGCTTAGCAATGCTATTTATTAATGAGATTTTGAAAACTGTAATCTAAATTCGTTGCGTGGTAAATATTTCGGTTTATTTACTATTTATAAGATTTTTATTATATTGAAAGAGGCTACGCTTCGACTAGGCTAGAACCAAATGACTTAGTTATCGTTTTAGCGCCTAGCTGTGTAGCTCTGGTAGGTAGGTACCTACCTAAGTATAATACCAATAATTAATTCATATTATTATTCTCTAGTAATTTATTTTTGAACATTTTGTACCCATTTGACTAAAGTTTGTTTTGCGTACTTATAATATTATTAATTATTACTGTAGTTCGTTTTTATGCATGTGAAATTAATTATATAGCAATTGTTAAATAGTACGATTGCCTATAGAAACTGAGACACCGTCGGATAACAGAGGGGTGCGGCGACGGAAGCTTAAAACTAACAGAATCAGAGATAACAATGACTTTTAATGCCTTTAATTTTAAGCTAATAAAATTATTTCGACATTCAAATAGCAAAAGGCAAGATTGCCTGTATGAATGATTTGTTTACGAATTGCTAATATAAATATTAAGTGTGTATATTATATAATGAAACTTATATATCTAAGATTTCATCATACTTCTATGCTATTATAATTCTTATAGGCGTTTTAAAGTTTTTATTTTCTGAATAAGGTTAATCCTGTACCTATGGCAATTTGTTCTATCAGCAGGTATATTACCACCACCGACCGTTTTTTGAAGCATTTATTTCGGACATTTAATTTATAGTATAAACTTAAAAGCAAAATCCTATCCGAATACAGTATGTAATCTAAATCCTGAGATATCTACCCGAAACCCAGACCCCTACCTACTTATTTTGGAAGCCTGGGTTTACCTACTTAGGTACGCTTTGTTTAATAATAATTTTATACATAGATAAGTATTTGAATGGTGTCATAAATAAACACAGTAAAAATAATTGACTTTATGTCACGGCGTAGGTAACTCTTTGATTTTTGTCTTGTCTTTGTTGCTTAAATGCATAATACTTATAGATAATACTCTCTTTCGGTACTCACATACACGATTGATAAATGTAAAAACTACTCTATTCTTCACGAACCTATGCAGGTTTTCTATTCGAGAATTCTTATTAGGTACATTTAAAAACTTGCAAATCCCTTACCTTGTCTCAACCCCGTCGGCACACCACCCATATTCCTGCAGAATCCGTCGTTGAGCCTTTGCACGTCGTGACCGGAGTACAGATAATTCTGGAGCTGCCTCTGATTCTGCTGCAGCCTCTCTTGCACGCTTAGGTTCATCACATCCTCATCTGTATTCGTCAGACCCAAAATGGCGGCGATCGTGAACGATTTTCCCGCTAAATTCGTTCCTTTCCCCGTTAAGTCGACTCCAAATGCTGATTGACTGCTGTCTCCATCATCTATTGTCGACACTGGTGATGAAGACCTGTCCACATTTTCGACAAACCGGTCTCCATTGTCTACATAGCCGTTTGTATATTTGTCATCAGTTTCCGACAAAGCTGATAGTCTATCCACGTTCTGCTGGTGCTGGTACGCGGATACCGCCAGCAAGTCTGTCAAATTTGACGGATACATCGCCGGGTTTTGTCTTTGGTCCATCATTGTTGCTTCTCTTCAATTCACTTTATATGAAATAGATTTGGGTCCTAACATTTTCTGCCACTTAACCGTCACATAAAATCACACTTAACTCTCTGAGGTGTATTTTAAACTGTTTTATGTAATTAACTTTAATTGGGTGCTAATTTTGTGGTGCCTAATGGCACGAGCGTACTGATCGAGTACCGGGACGTTATTGCCTTGTGGTTTATGATTTGAAAAAGGTAACAATTTAAAATTTGGTAACGAGGGCGGGGCGCAGACGTCAAACGATTGGTTTGGTGCGAAAAAAATGACATCGCATAGAGCGGTCAATTGAGGGTGTATGATTACCGATTTGGAGGGATTTTCCACCATAGGGGGTGAGTTCTGAGGGTTGTGATTGGTGTGTACTGCGCATGCGTGTATGAAGGCGGGGCCAGATTTAGGGGGTGTGGTTCCGCAGTGATTTGCGGTCGGCAAAGCCTTTGATTGAGGCTGGGATGGATTCAGATTATTTCTTTTATTGACTTCGAGGAGGAATTTAAGGAGGAACTAGATATTTAATGAAATTGTTTATTTATTTCTATGACTTTCATATGATGGTGAATTTTATATGATTTAAAAAACTTGTAAACGGACAGGACGAATCGCTAGTTTAACCTCAAACATACCTATTTAAGAAAACATATGAGTATATATTTATTGCGATTACTATTAGATGACTTTCATGATGAATTTTATAAGCACAAACTACTTTCTATAAACAGCATCACCATGTCACCATCACAAGTAGGTAGGTAGCACAATCATATTAGATGATATGTGCACCTATCAAACATAAGTGCAAGAAATATCTATACTTTCCTACTCCTAAATAAAATAAAATAAATTGCACCATAAATCATTTCAGATGTCTATAATTTCAGATAGATTCATAAAAGTCTGTAATATTCATCACCTCATAAATCACCAAAATACTTAAACACCAAAGTAAAATCACAATCTGCTCACAATATACTTCAGCGTATATATTACTTATTCAAATATGAATTAAATACAGTTCTAAATCCGTCCCTGTGCGTCTTCTGCTCCTCGACCCCCACTGCCTCCTACCCCTCATGAAACAATTTAATATCATAATCTGAGCCCGATACTTGTAAAGGGCAGAGAGTACGAACACTTTTGGACAAGACATTAAATTATAATAAAAGTAAAATCTATTGGAACTGGAAATCCAGTTCGCCTTGTGGTTAGTGAACCTGACTCTCAAGCCGCTGGTTGAGGGTTCGAATCCCACACAGGACAAACATTTGTATGCATGAATATGTCTGTTTGTTCTGTGTCTGGATGTAATTATCTATATAAGTATGTATTTAAAAGTAGTATATGTAGTGTATCAGCTATCTGGTTACAGCACGAGCTGTACATAGTTAAGAATCAGATTGGCCGTGTGAGAACAATATCGTAGGATATTTATTTTATTTATTAATTTAAGCTCCTATAGATCCTATTAAGATTATAAATGCGAAAGTTTGAGAATATAGATGAATGGATGTTTGTTACTCTTTCTCGCCAAAATGACTGAAGTACAGAGTTAGATGTAATAGAATTATATAACTATAGGCTACTTTTAATTATGGGAAAATTTAAGGTCCCTTTACAACGCGGATGACACCACGGTGGACCACTAGTAAATAAATAAAGAGAAATTAAGTGTCACGTGAAATTATTAAGTGAACTGTGAATTCGTTAAAGAACGTTCCGAATTTTTCTAAAAAAAACAGTTTTTTATGTAAAATACAATAAATTTTATCAATAGATTTTATCAATTCAGTTAGAATTGATTTAAAATATATTTTTCAATCGCACGAATGTCTGTAGTAGCTCTTCTAGATTATGAGTTACGACGTATGCAATATTAAAAACTTATATTGACTGATTTATTATTGTTTGTATTGGTATACTAGTGGCTTCCCGTGTTCCCGGGATCCTAAATTTTTCCGGGATAAAATAATACTTTGTGTAATTTAATCTACCCAGTCGTGGATTCGAATGGCACCCGGGATAAACTTGAATATTTCTATTAGTTCTGTACCTATATAGATATGAATATGTATTTAAATGTAGTATATTAAAATTTTGTACTAGTAGCTCGCCGTGGTTTCACCCGTATTCCCGGGAGATCTTCCATTTTCCCGGAATTAAAAGTAGCCTATGTCCTTTCTCAGACTCTAGACTATATGTGTACCAAATTTAATTTAAATCGCTTCAGTAGTTTTAGCATAAAAGCGAGACAGGCAGAGAGAGATAATTTCGCATTTATAATCAAATACTGGTCAGTATATCAGCTATCTGGTAACAAGCTCTGCTTAGTTTGGAATCAGATTGGCCGTGTGTGAAAAAATACCCAGGATATTTATTTTTAATACTAACACAAAATATATAGAATCTAAACACATTTAGGTTTATTTCAGTACGTATGAATATCTAAAGTAATAATTTTAGTTACCAAAATATACATTCAATTTGATATAGATAGAGTATATTTATATTAATATACCTACTTAATTAATGAATATTAAAAGTAATAATTTTAGTTACCAAAATGCAAATATGGTAGTTTAATCGAATTAAGACCAACCTATTTGCAAAACACAGCTGCAAAAGGCCAGACCATACCATCGACATTGCACAACAAACAAGATAGAAGTCGGTTTTTCATAACGGGAGGAAATGAATGCCGAGGGAGAGGAGATGACAAAAAGTGTATAAAATTGGACAAGGACGCACCCCGCAATCGTGTGATGCGCTTTTTGATCGTTCAAGTGTCACCCCTAGGGTCGTTAGGGTTGCCACACGCTGGTTTTATTTTTTTACTAAGTATTTTATTTACCGCGGTTTCACCGGGTTCCCCGGTATAAAAAGTAGCATAAGTCCTTTCTCAGACTAGATTATCTGTGTAGTCAATTTCATTTAAGTAAATCGGTTCGGTAGTTTTGGCGCGACAGCGAGACGGAATGACAACGTTACTTTCGCATTTATAATATTAATTAGGATTTATTTCGAAACACTCAAATCTTTAAACATTTAGTAATTAAATCTATTTGGTAAGGTTACCATATCACAAGCTCTGCTTAGTTTGGAATCAGATTGGCTGTGAGTAAAAGATGATGATTTCTGACATGTTTCTTTATTCATTTTTTTCATTTTCATATGTGTATAAAATACTATTTCAAATAAAATAAATGTGTTTAATTCATATATTTATTTATATAATACAATTTTTTTTTACTAAGTTTTTTTTCTTATTGTAAATAGGCTAAATTGAAATTAATTAAAGATTAATCAGTAGATTAATAATAGAATAGTGCAAATAAAAAACATAAATAACTTCTTTGGAAAAAATGTTTTTACTGAATAATAATGTTAAAAACTTTGTTTAATGTGATTTTATACTAAACATAAATAAATTTATTATACTTAATATATTGTCATTGAATCGACAACCCTATAGAATAATAGTGTCAACCCGCCGTCTAGCCAGGGCTGCCCCACTCGGCTGGTGATTAAAATTCCTCTCCTCCTAATATCCCAGATCATATATTAAGTGGCTAAATCGGTGGAACTGACATGCCAACCCTAATGTAGGACTTTATTGCCTCATTATTGTGTTTATAGTTTACCTTCTCCGTGTCTATGATTGTTTACACTTTTAATTTGATTTTTTAACGTTAGTTAAGGTAAGTTTATTAAAAAACAATGTGTAAAAAAAATCATTAAATTTTATCGTAATTTTTATTGTCTATTATTTCCGTTTTCTTAACCTCGACACTGGCAGAGTCATCTGTCACATGATAGTCATAAAAAAAAGACAATAGTTTAATTATTACCTACCTATATTACAAAAAAAAAAAAAAAAAATACCGGCCGAATTGAGAACTTCCTCCTTCTTTTTGGGAAGTCGGTTAATAATAATAATTAATAATACTTAATGATTATTATAAAGCATTTCTAAAGGCTGTCCGGCTCTAGTCCGTCTATAGTCATTTTTGTTTTGATAAATGTCATTTTTGACATAACCTAAAAATCTATCTCAATTTTGGTGAGGCATAGAGAATTTCGTATATCCTAACTAATTATGTACTACTATATATATTACTATATATAGGTATGTTACTGTTTATAAATGCAAAAGTAACTCTGGCTCGCTATCACCCTAAAACTACGGAACTAATTTAAATGAAATTTGGTACGCAGATAGTCTAGAGCCTGAGAGAGGACATAGGCTACTTTTTATCCCGGGAAAATGGTTGATTTTCCAGGTGAAACCGCGGGTACAGTACACCATAACTTCATCGTCTAACTCATCAGAGACAATCTGCCTCTATTATTATTACGGTTACACCTGGTTATGTAATACATAACGGGTATAACGGTGCAATAACAGTGGATATAGTACAATGTGGCATACCTCACTATCTCATTATGTGCCGCGTACCTACTGAATCATGGTGGAACAGGGAATCGTGGAGACTTATTGTTTGTATAAATTTTTCCGTCGGAAATGAAATCGGACCCACAGAACAACACTCCACTAAGTCACATTTTTCAGAATTGACGGAAAACCGTCATCTCATGGTACGGTATGTCAAAATTACTGCGTAGGTTCCTTGCCTGCCTTCACATTGTGGCATTTGTTGGAAATTTTTGATATTACAAATAAGTTAGTCTTCGTGTGCGACAAAATTATTAACTATTCATCGATAATGAAAGTTGATTTTGAGATTTTTCGACATGATACACTATCACCCCAAAACAACACTATTTGGTAAATACCTAAACCGATTACAAACATTGTTAATATTACTATTTCAAATAATTTTGGGACAGTGAGATATTGATTATTTACTTCATTAATGGATTTTCAAGGAGAAACATTTTTATTGCGTTGTTTGACGTATTTCGTTGATAAGCATTTTGTCAATGCAACTCAGCTATTTACATGTTTTATTTGTATATAAACGAAAACCATTTAAGCTATAACATTTCTTACTAACACACTAAATAATAAAAAAACATAAAATAAAACTACTCCACGCATTTCACTGTTCGACAAACTCGCGGAGTACCCTCATAACGTCGCCCAATAAACCTTATTCCTTTGTCGACGGCCAATTTGTCATCTATTGTAGGCACGCGCCGTATACCCCCCCCCCCATACTCCATCCCCCAACCCCCCCCCCTGTCTACCAATAATAGGCTGAAACATGTTGTTCAAGTGCCAGCACGCGTCCAAAAAAACAATTAAATATTTTGTCTATGGTACAGTAATGGCCGCGCAAGTGTTGTCAGCTTTTGAATTCTAATTCGGAAGGGTGAATTTGTTTTTTATTGCCTAAATAGGATGTTATCTGATTTTAATATTGTCTTTTGTGAGTTTTGATGATTATATATTGAATTGATGGTTTCTTTGAGTTTCTTAGTTTTATTGTAGAGATATGTAATTTAAGTACGTATTTATTTAGGTTTGGTGGTATAGGTATGTACCTCTGTTGGTAAGTAGTAAGTATAGTAAGTAATATGTATGTGTATTATTTTGAAATAGAGTATAATTTAGATACGTTGAAGACCAACATTAACAACTTATCTATAATTCTACTAATATTACTACTTTCGCATTTATAATGTTTGTAAATATGGATGTATGTTTGTTACTATTTCACGCTAAAACTACTGAACCGATTTCGGATTTTTGAACACAGATTGTTTACAAGCTAGATTAATATTGTAGATACTGAGTAGGTAGATACTTTTTAAATTAATTATTTGTATTATAACACAATTCTTTATCAACATTTTTGATTCGTCACTACCATATTGGATTCCAAATTCGATAGACATTTCAGAACGACAATAGACAATATTTTTTTTAACTTACCACAGAACATAGGCACACACAACAAGTGAAGTGTCATTAATATAAGCCTATGTATACCATCATCTAAACTAGGGCTGTCCGAATCACAGCCCACAGCTTGATTTGTTGGGGACTGCAGAATCTTTTATAATCTTTAATCTAATATATAAAATTCTCGTGTCACAATGTTAGTTACCAATTACCATACTCCTCCGAAAAGGGTTGACCGATTTTTATGAAATTTTATATGTATGTTCAGTAGGTCTGAGAATCGGCTACTATCTATTTTTGATACTCCTAGTGATCACGGGAACGGGAAATACGCGGGTGAAACCGCGGGGTGGCAGATAGTAATTAAATTAATAAATATCCTGGGACATGTTTTCACACATGGCCAATCTAATTCCAAACTAACTAGAGCTTGTTCTGTAACCAGATAACTGATTTACTACTTTGAAATACATACTTATATAGACAATTACATCCCGACACAGAACAAACAGACATATTCATGCATACAAATGTTTGTCTTGGGTGGGATTCGACCACCACCGGCGGCTTGAAAGTCAGGGTCACTAACCCAACCGGTCAATTGCTTAAATATATTAATGAGCAAATTACTTTTTATGAAAAAATGTCCCTGGAAATTTATTTATTTAAAAAAGAAACAATGAATTTTATCATTTTGACAGCCCAGTTGGCTTTATGGTTAGTGACCCTGACTTTCAAGCCGCGGGTTGTGGGTTCGAATCCCACCCAGAACAAACATTTGTATGCACCAATATGTCTGTTTGTCCTGTGTCTGGATGTAAATATCTATATAAGTATGTATTTAAAATAATTATATGTAGTATATCAGCTATCTGGTTACCATAACACAAGCTCACTTTGATGCTTAGTTTGGAATCAGATTGGCCGTGTGTGAAAAATGTCCCAGGATATTTATATTTATTTTTTATTTATTTTAGTCGCCCCTAAGCCCAATAATATTTGGACATCCCTGTAAAGTATCTAAACCAAACCAATTACACGGGTTTTGCGTTATTAATTCGTGGAACAACATTATAATTAATCAAAGCTGACAAAATGGCGATGGCATTAACCGAAATGCGACGAGAGGTAGTCAATGAGTCGCATCGAGGTTTTTGGTTTGGATGTGGCATAGATTTGTATAAAATATATTTCATAATAAACTGTATTATATATTTGTATTATGGGCTTACTGACATCAGAATCTCACGGGGGCTGGCACTAAAAATCAGTGCTGTGTCGAATTTGCTTATAGACACAGCGTAACGCTGAGTTGCCAGCCTCGTTTATAGGCAATGCGGCGTACAATTTTATGAACTAAGTTATATTTTTTATCTCCTAGATTTATTTTATTTCATTTTCTTTGTCTTTGTTTAATTTTCGCTAGTGTACATCCATTTTTTTATAAATAATTATGCGTTTCTTTTCTATTCTATATCAGCTATCTGGTTACCATAACACAAGCTCACTTTGAAGCTTACTTTGGAATCAGATTGGGCGTGTGTGAAAAATGTCCCAGGTGGTATACCACTGAAAGAATATTTCCTCAGAAACTGCGATCAAACAAACAAACTCTTCAGCTTTATATTAGAGTACTAGCGGCTCCCCGCGGTTTCACTTACGTACCTACCCGGGAGATTTTCCATTTTCCTGTGATATAAAGTAGCTTATGTCCATACTCAGGCTCTAGACTAGCTGTGTACCAAATTTCATTTAAATCGGTTGGGTAGTTTTAGCGTGAATGCGAGACAGACAGAGTTACTTTCGTATTTTTAATATTAGTTCTGAATACAATTTATTAAATACAAAAAAAATTGTACCACGGGTGAAACCACGTGACAGAAGCTAGTATATATGTAACCTAATATTCTACCTACCCCAGTATTTATGCATCTACGCTGCCCATTGTACCTACCCTCAACAAATCATATTTTTGCAAGGAACATCGCGGGTACGCCGCGGAATGTAATAATTACCCGCGCTTTTGCTCCTCGGTGTTGCCATTGCAGAAAAACACGCTCGTGATGGTAGGAAAATAATTTATTGGTATTTTTTTTTAGTTGATATTCTATTGTGTTGTATTGTATGTAAATATCTGATAGTGCTAATGTATGTTTGGTAAAAGTTTGGAATTTTATACCTGAATATAATAGTTCGGAATAAATGTATTTTCTGTATCACTTTCTTCGTACCTATAGTACTAAATAAGAACATACATACTTGTGTAATAAAATATAGGTACTGTAATTCAAAACAATTCCCTTAAAATCCCGTTAAATTTTAATTGTTAAAAAAAATATTTATCTTTATAGAATACATCTAAATATGCCTTTATTATCTACTTTATTTACCTACCTCACTACACTTATCCTACCAACTCAACATAACAAAGCACCAAAAAATAAATAGTCACAAAAACCACCAAACTTCAAGTAAGTTTTTTATTTCCAACACTGGCAACCCCGCTCCGGTATGCTTTACCGCGCACCGATGTGATGTTATTGAATATTTTTATTATGAATGCGTCGAGATCAAAGGGCGTTCTACCAAATTATTACAAAGTTATAACGTTTGATGTTAACATTGTTATAACTATGTAAATTAAAACGCTGCCCCACCGTGTGGGGGAGGCTTTATTTGAAAATACTTTATGTTTACGAGGATGATTGTTGAATATTGAAAAAAAAATGGATTTGGCTTACGTGGCGATTGATATAAATGTTCTGAGATTTTTTTAATGCACGGCCATTTTGGTTGCAAAGTAAGCAGAGCTTGTGCTGTAGCCAGAGGAATCAGGAACTGTAATATATTATGGATTTTACATATAATTAATCTATCTTAATATATATAAATCTCGTGTCACAATGTTTGTCCTCAATGGACTCCTAAACCACTTAACCGATTATAATAAAATTCGCACACCATGTGCAGTTCGATCCAACTTGAGAGATAGGATAGCTTACATATACTTGGACCCGGTAGGTGGCGCTGGTGGGCAGAACGAAGTCTGCCTGCTCCACTATACTAATATATAAAGCTGAAGAGTTTGTTTGGTTAAACGCGCTAATCTCGGGAACTACTGGTCCGATATGAAACATTATTTCAGTGTCAGATAGCCCATTTATCGAGGAAGGCTATAGACTATATATCACGCTACGACATATAGGAGCGGAGCATCAATCAACAATGCTGCAAAAAACGGGCAAGCGACGCTAATGAAGTTGCGCGAGTCAACTATTTTATTTTAATTATCATACATTATATTTCGAGAAAACTCTTAATCCTTACGATGGTAACACCATTGAGTCCATTGACACTAGCAGTAATAAATATATTAAAAAAAAAACAATATTGTCAAAAATCTGTTGTTATTACACATAGGGGAGTTCTGAATAGACCACCTGCATCATACAAGGGGACATGGTTTACAAGCGAACTGTCACTTGTCTCTAAAAGTCATAATTAATCAGATTATTTATTACTATCATCACGCTACGACGATTAGGAGCGGAGCATCAATCAATAATGTCACGGGTCAACTAGTGATTTTTTCAATCCGGTCTGTAATTGTGACTTTTTGTTCCATCACAATTTATTTTAAAGATATTTCTTAAGGTTCCGAATACAATGGATCCAATGAGACCGTATTACGGCTATTACTAACGCCCGATGTTAATAATCTATCTATCTCATATAAGCTTCACCCAGAAAATGGATTGATATATCAATCTTAGATAGAAAAAATGGATCAGGATTGATTATTGACATCGGGCGTAGTCTCCGCTGTCTGTCTGTCTGTCCTGCTACTCCTGGTGTATCACATGACACATGACTATCTGAGAGTAACATAGGCTATATTTTATCACTGTATTCGTACGGGAACGGGTACTACGCGAGTGTAACCGTGTAACGGAACTAGTGTAAAATAAAAAATAGGAATAGAATTTTAGGTCCGGTTTTGAAAAAACCAGCAAATTTTACGTGTTAATAATTGATTGCAGACAAAACCAGTTTAACATCTTTTCAACTTTAAAACATCATTCTTATTTACAAGTTATGTATTATTTACAAATACAGACAGGCTGGCTTTGTAGTTAGTGACCCTGACTTTCAAGACACCCGTAGTGGGTTCGGATTCCACCCATTACAAACATTTGTATGCATGTGTATGTGCATGTAAATATCTATATAAGTATGCATTTAAAAGTTGTATAATATGTAGTATATCAGCTATCTGGTTACCATATTACAAGCTCTGCTCTGCTTAATTTGGAATCAGATTGGCCGTGTGTGAAATAGGTACGTCCCAGGCTATTTATTATTATTTGTTTATCTCAGATTATGTTACTTTTCAATGGAGAAAGAATTATTCTGATCGGTCTAGTAGTTTTATGTTTATTCGTTACATACAAAAATACAAATTATTCCTCTTTATTATCTTATATATAAAATTCTCGTGTCGCGGTGTTTGTGTGACTTATGTATGTTTGTTACTTCTTCATATCTAAACGGGTGGAGCGATTTCAATAAAATTTCGTATGCTGAAACCCTCGACTTTTTTTTTTTTTTTTTATACCACAAAGGTGGCAAACAGGCATACAGTCCGCCTGATGGCGCGCGGTTACCGCAGCCTATGGACGCTTGCAACACTAGGGGCGTTACTCACGCGTTGCCGACCCTGTAAAAATCTCTTCACTCCCTTCTTGAAGAACCCCATACTGTACTCCATTGGGAATACCATGGCGGGGAGCTCATTCCACAACCTGAGTGTTCGTTGTTAGTGTTCGACTAATACATAGGTTACTTTTGGTCCCGGGAAAATTGAAGATCCCCGGGAACCCGGGTGAAACCGCAGGGCAGAAGCTAGTTAAATAACAAGTGAGATAATCTTCGATCGGTATAAAGTGGCGGTACCTAGGGCCCCTCGCCCCACGTTACAATTGTTATAAATATCTGTCTCTTTTACCACAGGGACGGGCTTGGGTGGTTTGGGCATGGGCTTAATCGGGGCTTTATTTTTTGTTAGGGGCCAGCTTACAAAATTGTGAAGAGTTTCAACAAATATTTGAGCCATTTATAGGTACTGATAGATGAGTACTGACTGATTCATAATATATATTCAAATCGTTAGTGTTAAATAAAACAGAATATAATTACAATATTAATTATTACAATTTATGTCTGTTTTCATAACATTACTAATTACGGTTTAACTGAGTTTCCAGAGATTTTCAATTTTCCCGGAATAAATAAATATCCTGGGACATTTTTCACACACGGCCAATCTGATTCCAAACTAAGCAGAGCTTGTGATATGGTAACCAGATAGCTGATATACTACATACTTATACTACTTTTAAATACATACTTATATAGATATTTACATCCAGACACAGGACAAACAGACATATTCATGCATACAAATGTTTGTCCTGGGTGGGATTCGAACCCACGACCCGCGGCTTGAGAGTCAGGGTAACTAACCACAAAGCCAACCGGGCTGTCAATACCAATAAATAAATAATACCAATAAAACGTAGACCGGAGTAAACCTTTATGTTAATTTAGGTTATAAACTACATAATATCTGTTCCAAATTTCATTCAAATCCGTTTTTAGTTTTTGCGGAGAAGGTAACAAACATACGAGTACATCCGCTTATCAATAGTGACAAAAAATCGCATTTATTATACCTATTAGTAGGAAAGATGTAATTTAAAGTTATTAAATCAATTATAGTCAAATAAAAAAACACTCAATTAATCACCAAATATTTTAATTATGACATCTCCAATACATAGGTATTTTACCTACAACCCGGATATATATAAAATCTCAAATAAAAAAAAAACCGGTTTATGTAAAGCCCAAAGTACGTCCCTATCCGTCGGGAATGTCCGGTATTTAAATGAATCGGTGCGGGGAGGGCGCCTCCCTACTGCTACCGATCTGTTTTCCATCTTAACTTTTATCTATGGATTTTGTTGATTTCATCCTTCTTTACAATATTATTCTTCTACTAGCGGAGCCGGCAGACTTCGTTCTGCCCACCAGCACCACCTTCATCATCATCATCATCAACAGCTCATATACGTCTCCACCGAGGAGCTCGAGCCTCCCCTAACATCGAGGGGGCTTAGGCCATAGTCCACCACGCGGGCCTAGTGCGGATTGGCGGACTTCACATGCCTTTAACATGCCAGCGCCACCTACCGGGTCCAAATTGATGTATTATACATAAAAACTTTCCCCATGAAATACTCCGTAATTTGGTGAAATCCGCATGAAAATCTGTTCAGTAGTTATTGTGTTCATCGCGTTTAGACAGACAGAGGCGGCGGGGACTTTGTTTTATATATATAGAAGACGTTAAAATTGCAATACCTATATTGTATGTGATTCTGTGGTCTTTTGAAAACCGGTCAGATGCGAGTAGTTAGAGTAGAAAGAGGGTTCCGCAGCATCGTGCAAGATTTAATCCATACTAATATTATAAATGCGAAAGTAACTCTGTCTGTCTCGCTTTCACGCTAAAACTACTGTACTGATTTATATGAAATTTAGTACTATATGTAGTCTAGAGCCTGAGAAAGGACATGGCTACTTTTTATCTCGGGAAAATGGAAGATCTCCCGGGTACGCGGGTAAATACTATATAAGTAGTAGGTAATAGCTATGTATGTGCCTTACTTTTGGATGCCAAAAACTGTAATGTGTTGGAACCAAATATTGTAAAATTGACCCACGCAACTTCGTTAGCGTCATTTACCCGTTTGTGCAACATTTTTGATTGATGCACCGCTCCTATTCGTCGTAACGTAATGATATATAGGTATCGTATAGCCTTCCTCGATAAATGGGCTATCTAACACTGTAATAATTTTTCAAATCGGACCAGTAGTTCCCGAGATTAGCATGTTCAAACAAACTCTTCAGTTTTCTATATTAGTATTGAAAAAGAAAGAAAAAATATTTACTCAAGATAACACACAACATTACTTTATTGATATATTGTTTCTATTAATTTTATTAAAAAAAACTATTGCTTTTTAAATTCAAAAATGCGCGATGCCAGGTAAAGAACTTATTTAATAACACCAGAGGATTATGTAATAAATAAACTTGTCTCAATTAAAAAAGAACAATCATAATTAAATTATTATTGCATAAAAAACCGATGAATTTATGCATTTTTTAAACGACTTCTTCTAGCTACAATATTCAAATTCAAATTGTGTTTTCAAACGTTCTTGACATATTGTTATGATTTTGACATTTTCTAGCTTCGCTTTATTATTTGTCTGACTATGATAGGTATTTATTTAAAAAAAACATAATTGTCAAACAAAATTATCACCTACTAGCGGAGCCGGCAGACTTCGTTCTGCCCACCAGCGCCACCTACCGGGTCCAAATTGATATATTATACATAAAAACCTTTCCCAAGAATTACTCCGTAATTTGGTGAAAACCGTATGAAAACCTGTTCAGTAGTTTTTATGTTCATCGCGTTCAGACAGACAGAGGCAATGGGGACTATGTTTTATATTTATAGTAGATAGATGTAGGTTCCACCGCTCGGTTTTACCCGTGTAGGTCTTGTCCACGTAGAAATACGGGGATAAAATATAACTTATGTTACACCCTGATAATGTAGCTTGCCATTGATGAAAGAATTATTCAGATCGGTAGTTTCGGAGCCTATTCATAAACAAAACAAGAAATCAAACTTTCCTCTTTATCATACAAGTTGGTTTATATTTTTTGTTGCTTATATTATTTATAGATTTTACATGTGAAAACTGATAAATGGTGTTACTATAGTTTTTCTTGTATTTTAATTATTTATTCAGATACATACAACAAATTACAACAAATTAAAAATAAAAAAAATAAATAAATAATGATATATTGTTGTTGCACCTCTTCCATTTCTAAGGTACCTACGTAAGATCTCATAATCTAATTTACAAAAAACTAGGTTTAAAGACCGATTCTAGTTGAAACAAGGATAGGTGGGCCCTCAGGCGTGGATTGCTTAGGGCATCAAGTAGTCTTAATCCGTCACTGATACATAGGTACCTAATATACAGTACCTACTTAGATCAATATTTGAAAGTGAATAAAATACTTTTCGTTCTAATAAGTAGAATAATATTATATTATAGACCGTCCGATCCGAGTATTAAGTAGAGTCGACGTTTCATAAGTTCATAAGTGCCTGTGAAGGCCTATTTGAATGAATAAATATCCTGGGACATTTTACACACACAGCCATCTGATTCCTAACTAAGCTGATCTTGTGATATGTAACCAGATAGCTGATAAGATATACTTTTTACTTAAAAAACATAGTCATATAGATATTTGAGATTCACACCACTGGCTTTCGGTGAAGGAAAACATCGTGAGGGAACCTGCATGCTCGAGATGTCACAGTTAAAGGCATGTGAAGTCGCACCGCACTAGGCCGCGTGTGGACTATGGACACCGCCGCGTTGTTAGGGGAGGTTCGAGCTCCGAGCGTGGAGACGTACCTATATGAGCTGATGATGATAATAGATATTTACATCCAGACACAGAACAGATATGTTTATGCACATAAAGCCAACTAGATAACTAGTTAACTGAGTCACTTTTGTCTATTTCTGGTTTTTTATATGAATCCATATCAATATGGTATTTCCTAAATAACTTTATTTCCGGGTAATAATTATTGCTCATAAAAATGAGTGTTCAAAGTATCAATATTATGATGTCCGTTTTTCCACTACCTATATATGCACCCTCACGATGTTTTCATCCACTATGGGCCTCACAAGAAAGCTCAAGGTCACACAGCGAGCTATGGAGAGGGCTATGCTCGGTGTTTCTCTACGAGATCGAATCAGGAATGAGGAGATCCGTAGACGAACGAAAGTCGCCGACATAGCCCAGCGGATTAGCAAGCTGAAGTGGCAGTGGGCGGGGCACATAGCTCGTAGAACTGATGGCCGTTGGGGCAGACGAGTTCTCGAGTGGAGACCACGCACCGGCAAGCGCAGCGTAGGACGTCCACCCACAAGGTCCGACGACCTGATAAGGGTCGCTGGAACCCGCTGGATGCAGGCAACGTCCAACCGGTTTGCATGGAAGTCGATGGGGAAGGCCTATGTTCAGCAGTGGACGTCCTACGGCTGATATGATGATGATGATGATGATATATCCATGTGCGAGAAAGAGACAGACATAGGGTGCGAGATGAGACAGCCTATCATCAAAACAGACTACAAACGTCTTGACAACTCGTGGGTATTTCGCGGTGTATGCTTTACCTGAGGACTTCCTGGCTTTTTTACTTGATGTGAAACGAAGTAGCAAAATAAAATACAAGTATTTACGATAAATAAACGGTAAATTTACCGTTATAAGCGACACTGTCATTAGTGTGGTTGTCACAGATCATGTCAACAGAGGGATCAATTATGCTCTGACTTTTCGACTGGTTTTATTCTCATAATTTACAGATCGAGGGTTTAACTTTAAATTAGTTTAAATCATACATGGGTAACAACCTGCCCGCTGTAAGATATGATCCGGTCCGCAAGACATTTTGAAAAAACCCAATAAAAAAATATTATATTAAAATCAAAATCAAAACAAATATTTTTTGTTCAAATAGGCCTCAATAAAGCAATTATGAATAGTCACTATATTCACTATATTAGGTAGGTACATACGGGTGACGGGACACAGGATTTGAATATCGACCTATCCGTAGAACTAAGTCCCATGTGACTTTGAACCCAAACCACTTTTATTGTATGTGTATGTCTACAATTAGGTACCTATATTTAATAAACGGATAGTAATGTTTTAATATGTTGGTAAGAGTATCAATTCTCTAAACCGATTAAGAAAAAGTTAGGGTAAAATATGTGCAAATCAAACTTCAAATCACTCTTCTCTAAAGTAGGGATTTGGCAGATAGAACTACGGATAGGTCGATCTATGTTTTTTAATTAATTTTATTATTTTAATAAATTGTACTATAATAAAGGAACAAACACTCACAATAAATCTAAATAAAACACTTATAATTCGGCGTAATGAAGCTTTCCATAGATGTAATTAATGTGTTATATTTTTAAATCTTTTTTTTATTGACATTACAAACAAAACCGTGTGGTATCGTGGGATAGGAACGAACTTCCTTATTATAAAAATATTAATTTTAAGTTCTATTCGAGGTATAGGTACCTAAAGAAAATAATTATTCAGGTATACATTCCACACCAACCGACCAGGCAAATATTAATATTTATATTAAATAGTATTTTAATAATTTTAATTAAGAACGAAGAAAAATAAGACAAAAAAATGACGTTCCAATTTCTAACCGACACAATAAATCTAAGCCCTCATTCGAAAAAACGTTCATAAATCATACACAACTAATGCATTTCCAAGTACATACCATAATATGCTCTATTTCCAACGCCCAAACTTGAAAATGCAACATCGCTCGATAAAAAAGCGTCGCGTTTTAAAAACGCTGTCGTGTGAACATATACTTGGGAATGCATTAAAATTTGTTGTATTTTGAACGCTTATTTGTTATTGAACGTTAAAAAACTCACGTGTAAATGAGGGCTTACGTTACGAAAGGTTTTTCCCGGTAGGGTACCCCTCCGCATCGTCCCATAAGGAACTTCATTCCAATAATATATCCTCCTGAATTAGTATAAACAATAATAGCTAAGCTGAAAACACTCAATAAATCAATATGAAGTCACGTACAACATTTTAACCACCATCTTAAACCGATGGAAAATGTTTAGTCCCTAATCCACGCGCGGTATGTCCAAACATTCTTCAAAAACGTAGTTATTTCCAGAAACAACGGTTTTTCCGTCATCGTTTCCATAAATTGTAACAACATAAGAAAACAAGAGAATTGTTTAAAAAAACGTATCCTAATCAACAAAAAACATGACCGCAGTCTACGGTTAATATTTACCTACAATTTACGCCCGATGTCAATAATCAATCCTGATCCATTTTTTGCTATCAAAGATTGATATATCAATCCATTTTCTGGGTGAAGCTTTAAAATCAATCTATCTTCGATCTACGATCGATCGAATCTGTTCGAAAATGATAAGTAGTTGTTGCTTGCCAATAAGCTATCCGTCCATTTTGACAACTCGTTGGTTTTAATTACGGATTGGAGATAGATTATTAACATCGGGCGTTAATCATATCCATCAGCATTATCTGGTTTGTAAACTTTGTAACCTCAAATAACCCGTTTCGTGGTCATCGATACGGTGTTGCCTGTTTATGAAAACTTCCCGAAGTATCTGGAAAAATAATTGGTGCAAAATAATATGAATAATATGTTTGTATTAAATACAATAACTGATGATTTCAATCATGTGATGTAGGCTTATAGGGCAATAAAAATAAACGTATATTTTTTAAGCCAAATAGAACTGATTCTATTGAAATATTATATTTAGGTAAGATCTTTAAATAAACTAAAATAATTTCAATATTAAGAGGTAGGAAAATGCTTATAAAAGAATATACCTATGCTTGTTTGACCTTAGTAAGTAGATAAGGCGGTAAGAAATTGTCATATACAAAATATTGCGTATAAAAAAAACCAGTTATCGAGCGGGAATATAATTTATAAACTGGTAACACCAATACTTTAGTAGTGTGGTGTTGGTACTACAGGTTTACCGCGAATACCGCGATGTGTGCTATTTATACTAATGTATTTTATTGTAATAATTACTTTTTTTTAATTTACCCACCATTTTGGTTTAGTTAAGGTTCTTGAAGTACTTTTAATAAATGTGACATTAATTTTTTTTAATTATCTTTTTTTTAAATACTTAGTGTTGTGTTGTTTTTGTTACGGTTTTTTATGGAAACAGATAGTGCTGTTTATCAATTATGTTTTACGGTTTTATTTGTGTTGTGATATTTGGTGAGTTATTAATTGTTTTTTTAATTATTGTATAATTTGTTTTAATTACTTAGTTATAGCGATGTGAAGTCAATTAAGATTTTTGGTTCTAAAACTAAAGTCTAAATTATAGTTTTAAACCTTCAGGGTCATTATTTGTTTATATTAGAACTAGTTATTTGACCCGACTTCGCTTAGGTAGCAATAACTAGGTAGGTAGGTATACTAGATAGGTACCTACTAACTTTTCATAATTATCTTTCTTGTGAAAATAATATAAAATCTCTACAATAGTTTTTGAGATTAACCCGAACAAACACAAACTCAATGTGGGGGGTAAGTATAAACTATATTCCGCCTCCCAGTTTTACTCGCGTTCCCGGGAATTTTAGTAAATTATTCTATTCGTTTTCCATAAAAACTTCAGTTGGACTCATATTAAGAACATTTTAAGAGCAGAAACATTCAAAAAGTACCCTGTGTCCTTTTTCCAAGCTATAATCTATTTCTTTATCAAATTTGATCAAAATCGGATCAGTGGTTTATGCATGAAATCTTAATATACAAACAAGAGTTACTTTCGCAACTATAATATTAGTAGACTAGTGGTTCCCCGCGGTTTCACCCGCGTTCCCGGAAGATCTTCCATTTTCCCGGGTTAAAAAGTAGCCTATGTCCTTTCTCAAGCTCTAGACTATCTGTGTAGCAAATTTCATTTCAACCGGTTCCGTAGTTTTAGCGTGGAAGTTAGACAGACAGACAGACAGAGTTACTTTCGCATTTATAATATTAGTAGATACCTATATATTTTACTAGCGGAGCCGGCAGACTTCGTTCTGCCCACCAGCGCCACCCTACCGGGTCCAAATTGATGTATTATACATAAAAACCTTCCCCATGAAATACTCCGTAATTTGGTGAAGACCGCATGAAAATCTGTTCAGTAGTTTTTGTGTTCATCGCGTAGACAGACAGACAGACGGTCAGAAGGACAGATTGACGGGGACTTTGTTTTTTTATATATATATACCTAGTGATGAACTCACGGTCATTACAACAAATACAGACGTATTAACACGGTTCAAAGCAAATAGTTAAACTAAAAACTTCAATAATATATATCCGTCTCTGTCTAACGTCGTATAAGTAAAAGAGATGGAGATATCTCTAAAGCAGAATTGGTTTGGTCCAAAGACATCAACTATTATTAAGTAAATAAAGTAGGTATGTAAGTAAATAACATAGAAGTAAGTAAGTAAGTATCTTCTATATATATGTATAAAACAAAGTCCCCGTCGCCTCTGTCTGTTTGGCTAAACGCGATGAACACAAAAACAAATGAACATATTATTTTCATCTTAAAAACATCGTAAACAACATTTCAAATTACATTGCGTACATACATATCTAAGCCGTTGTGGCGTGAAAGAGTAACATACATCCATACATTCTCACAAACTTTCGCATTTATAATATTAGTAGGATGTTTGTTCGCTCCTATTAGTCGTAGCGTGATGTTATATACCCTATAGCAGGGGTGGCCAACTTTTGTGGAGAAGAGATCGACTTTTCATTTTAAAACTGTGTCGCGATCGACCTATTTCTTAGATAGTGGGGATATTTATATAATGTGCTTTTATACAAATGATTCTTGCAAGTTCTATGATAACTAGAAATGTAACTAGATACTAGAAACGTAAGGCTGTAAATGATTATTATGGAACTTGTAAGTGATTGACAAAAAGTGGTTCGCGATCGACCGGTCGATCGCGATCGACTTGTTGACCACCTATGCCCTATAGCCTGCCTCGATAAACGGACTACTTATATATAACTATGTATATTATTTTTTTATTCGCACCAGTAGTTAACAATTTGGATGTATTGTATTAGTATAGATTTGTTTTATAAAAAGTTTATTAAGTATCTGTTTTAACCTTTTGTAAGAAGTTTAATAAATTAAAAAACAGAATAAAATTATAATGCAGTTTCTCACATACAAGGATTTAGATATTTATTTCATCAAATACATTTTTAGGGTTCCGTACCCGAATGCTTATTAAATCATTGGGACCCTATTACTAAGCCTCCGTCTGTCTGCTCTGCTGTATCTAATGAACCCTAATAGGTAGACAAGTGACAAATTTTGTCATAATGTTTATTTCTATTGCTGATATGATAACAAACCCTACTTATATAATATTATAAATGCGAAATTTTGTGAGAATGTATTGATATATGTTTGTTACTCTTTCACGCCAAAACTGAATTGAATGGATTGTCGAAATTTGGAACAACGATAAATTTATAACATTGGCATTGGCTTCATTTTATATTTTGGACTAGCTCCCGCTCTGCGGTTTCACCCGCGTAGTTCCCGTGTAAAAATATAGTCTATGACACTCCACAATAACATAGCTGTCTATTGGTGAAATAATTCAAACTCACAAACGTGATTTCATGTCTTTCTTTCTTTTCTTTTTTTATTTCACAAAACTTCTTTTATTTATAATCTTATCTTAATATATATAAATCTCGTGTCACAATGTTTGTCCTCAATGGACTCCTAAACCACTTAACCGATTATAATAAAATTCGCACACCATGTGCAGTTCGATCCAACTTGAGAGATAGCATAGCTTACATATACTTGGACCCGGTAGGTGGCGCTGGTGGGCAGAACGAAGTCTGCCTGGTCCACTAGTATTAGTATGGATTAAATCATGCACAATGATGCGGGGAACCCTTCATGCATGTCCAATTCACACTTGACCGGTTTTTTTTTTATTGTAAACAGTTTTTTTATACTCTCAAAAGCAAATCGGTCGTTGTACTGTGGACCGGATTCTCTTTGTTATTTATTTTATAAGTACCTGATTCTCTATATATTTAAGCAAAGTCCCCGCCGCCTCTGTCTGAACACGATGAACACAAAAACTACTGAACATATTTTCATGCGGTTTTCACCAAATTACGGAGTATTTCATAGGGAAGGTTTTTCTATACTAATATTATAAAGAGGAAAGATTTGTTTGTTTGTTTGTTTGTTTGTTTGTTTGTTTGTAATGAATAGGCTCCGAAACTACTGGACCGATTTCAAAAATTCTTTCACCTTTGGAAAGCTACATTATCCCCGAGTAACATAGGCTATATTTTATCCCTGTATTCCCACGGGAACGGGAACTACGCGGGTAAAACCGCGGGGAGGCAGCTATTATGTATAATTTGGCCATCAATTTGGACCCGGTAGGTGGCGCTGGTGGGCAGAACGAAGTCTGCCGGGTCCGCTAGTCTATACTACTTAATATTATAAATGCGAATGTCTTGTCTGTTTGTCTCGCTTTCACGCTAAAACTACTGTATCGTTTAAAATTAAATTTGGTACACAAATAGTCTAGAGCCTGAGAAAAGACATCACTACTTTTTATCTCGGGAAAATGGAAGATCTCCCGGGTACGTGGGTAATATCGCGCTATGTCCATCTCCTGGTTCTAAGTTACCTCCCCACCAATTTTCAGCCAAATCGATTCAGCTGTTCTTGAGTTATAAATTGTGTAACTCACACGACTTTCTTTTATATGTATATATGTAGACTAGTTGCCTCCGCGCGGTTTTACCCGCGTAATTCCCGTTCCCGTGGGAATACAGGGATAAAATATAGCCTATGTTACTCGGGGATAATGTAGCTTTCCAAAGGTGAAAGAATTTTTGAAATCGGTCCAGTAGTTTCGGAGCCTATTCATTACAAACAAACAAACAAACAAATCTTTCCTCTTTATAATATTATAGTATAGAAACAAACAAACAAACAAATCTTTCCTCTTTATAATTAGTATAGATAACAAAACCTTTGAATTTGACTTTTTGTGGGTTGACACAGTATTGCTTATCAGCATCCATTTGCTAGTAAACATATATTCATACGGTATTTCCATAAGGAAAATGACATTTATGTATTAAGTTATTCTAAGAATCGTTTTATAATCGATAAATAATTTTAATCAATTGAACTATTCGGTATGTCTGATAACCTCATTCATAAATACGTACTGCGAGGTGGGAATTTGTATGTATACGTAATGTTATTGTAAAATGAACTTTATTATTTGTTGTGAAAGTTCATATTTTATTCTCAAAATTCTACACTAATATTATAAAGACGAAAGATTTGATTGTTATTTTATTTGCTCCGAAACTACTTGACCGATTTGAAAAATTCTTTCATTGTTGGGAGGCTACACTGTCTCCGGTGAACATAGGCTATATTTCGACCTATTCGCAGAACATAGCTCTGTGACTTTGAACCCAAACCACTAACTTAAGATACTTACATTTTGACATTTCTTACGGTTTGACATTTCAAGAAAAGAGAGCTGTCATTGCGATCTAAACTTTAAAAACCTTGTTTGAAAGTTCATATTAGTTTGTAAGTTTATATAGGATGCTTAGGTTTGACAATTCAAGAAAAGATAGAGAGCTGTATTGCAATCTAAACTTTACGTCTCTTGTTTAAAGGTTCATATTGTTTTGTAAATCCTATATAGGATGCTTAGGTTTGACATTTAAAGAAAAGGTAAACCTGTCATTGCAGTTGTAACTTTTTAGTTTTTTTTTTAAGTTGAAAGTCCAAATTAGTTTGTAAAACAACATAGGGTACTTAGGTTTGACATTTCAGGAAAAGGAAGCTGTCGTTGCAATCTAATCTTTATGAGCCTTGTCTGTAAGTTCATATTAGTTTGTAAAAGTAACATAGGGTACTTAGGTTTGCCATTTCAAGAACAGGTATGGTCGTCATTGCAAATTTAACTTTATTTCTAAAGAATAAAAGTATATATTCTAATGCACAGATATATATATATTTTTTTTTACTTATAATTATATTTCTTCCTTTCCAGCCACAGCGCCAGTCCTCACTCGAGATCTGAATCAAGCTCGATCTCTCTTAGCTTGCGGGTACGTAGACTTTTCATAGTTAAAAACTACCTTCGCACGGTTTTACCCGCATAGTTTCCGTGTCAGTAAGATTATGGGGATAAAATATAGCCTATGACACTCACTAATAACGTAGCTTTCTATCGGTGAAAGAATTATTTGAATTAGTCCAGTAGTTTCTGAGTTTATTCGTTACAAAGATACACACGAAAAACGGCGAAAATTCTAACAATAATTGTTTTAGATTTTGGACGTTATTAGCGTTGATAAAGGTCCCAATTAATTCTTTGTATATCTTCCATGTACAGACAGCGATCCAATACATTTTTTTTATATGTATTGTTGAGACCGAGAATCGGCAAACGTGATGTAGGACGCCCTAAGGCCAGGTGGTCGGTATATCTCCAAGGTGGCGGGGAAAAATTTAATGGGAAAGGCCAAGGATCGAGACCAATGGCATGCGCTGGAGGAGGCCTATGTTAAGCAGTGGACTAGGGTAGGCTGATGATGATTGATTGATGTATTGATAATGATTTACAGGAAACAAAAGCATCAATGTCGCAACGGTGCGTGTATTCCATTCCACGCAGTCTGCGACGGAAAGGTCGACTGTAGCGACGGCAGTGATGAAACCCACTACTTATGCAGAGAGTCTATGTAAGTTTACTCATAACTAACGAACCCAGCTTCGCACAGGTGCAATGCTTATACATCACATTAGAAACCTCCAAAATTGTCAATGTTTCTCTACATATTATGTACTAGCTTCTGCCCGCGACTTCTTCCGCGTGAAATACTTTGGGCTAAAGCTTACTTTAAACCCCCTTCGTTTACGTAGAAGGATAGTCTTGCAGAGTTAACTGATGACTGCACGCCGGCCCAGCACATAAAGGCGCGCGCAGTACTTGATCACTATTTAACAGCCCGGTTGGCTTTGTGGTTAATAACCCTCTCTCAAGCCGCGGGTCGTGGGTTCGAATCCCACCCAGGACAAACATTTGTATGCATGAATATGTCTGTTTGTCCTGTGTCTGGATGTAATTATCTATATACTACCTGGTTACCCTATCACAAGCTCCGCTTAGTTTGGAATCAGATTGGCCGTGTGTGAAAAATGTCCCGGGATATTTATTATTTATATATATATTTATATTTCGGGCTTTACAGCACACAGTGTGATATAAGTTATTTGAAATAAGAATGTTATTTGATAACTGGTAAACATTTTTAGACCGCTACCTTACATAATTATTTCTTTAAACTCAAACTTTTTTCTAACCCTCATTATTGTAAGTCCACCACGTCTTATCAATACTTAACTACCTATAAATAAAGTCCAAAATCCATTGTCCTTCCAGATGCCAATACAATTGGTTCAGATGTACATACGGGGCCTGCGTGGATGGAACAGCTCCGTGCAACGGGATCCAGGAGTGCGCAGACAACTCGGATGAACTCCTGCCGATGTGTGACAATGAAACTTTAGAAGAGAAGTGAGTTATTTATGTTATATTCAGTGATGGATGACCCCTAAACAAATTAAGCAATTATCTAGAGCATCACGTCTGGTGGTCCAAAAATTAATAATTTATGACTTATTGTTGTCGCACCTCTTCCATTTCTAAGGTACGTTAGATCTCATAATCTAATTTACAAAAAACTGGCTTTTAAGATCGATTCTAGTTGAAGGATAGGTGGGCCTACAGACGAAGATTGCTTAGAGCATCAAGTAGTCTTAATCCGCCTCTGGTTATATGCTCATTTTGTACCTGTTTTGTGGCTATGTTCTGTGATAAAATATAGAAATAACTTAGCTTTCTATTGGTGAAAGAATTATTCCCTTTACATGCCCATTGTAACACTCTTGTCTTTTAGGTTTCTTGTTAATTATGTTTTATATGTGGTGTAACAAAAAAGCATTATCTATCTATCTATCTATATCATTCCAGCGGTCGTTTCACATGCTCCAACGGCATATCGATCCCCTCGTCCGACCACTGCGACGGCGTGGTCCACTGCCCGGACGGGTCGGACGAGACGGTCCGCTCGTGCGCGAGCCAGCACTGCCTCGCGTACTACTTCCAGTGCGCGTACGGCGCGTGCGTCGACCACGGCGCGGACTGCAACGGGGTCAGTAGGCCAGCGGGGTGGACTGTGGCGGGGGTGGTGGATAGTGCAGAATGTGTTTAGGATGTGTCAGGCGTGATTTGCAGTAGTCCAGTTTGCTGGACTGTCAATTAAAGCTGCGGAAAAGGTAGGAGGTGCTACTGTAAGTATTTTGGAGACAGGTGAGTCACAATTTGCGGTAGTCCAGTTTGCTGGACTGTTGTCTGTGGCTGCGGTAAAGGTAAGAGATGGTACTGTTACTATTTTCGATATGGTGGGTACCAATTTGCAGTAGTCCAGTTTGCTGGACTGTGGACTGAGGCTGCGGAAATGGTAGGAGAAGCTATTGTAAGTATTTTGAAGACAGGTGAGTCCCAATATGCAGTAGTCCAGCATGGTGGACTGTGGACTAAACCGAGGGGGTTACAGCGGTCACTTCACATGCTCCAACGGCATATCGATCCCCTCGTCCGACCACTGCGACGGCGTGGTCCACTGCCCGGACGGGTCGGACGAGACGGTCCGCTCGTGCGCGAGCCAGCACTGCCTCGCGTACTACTTCCAGTGCGCGTACGGCGCGTGCGTCGACCACGGCGCGGACTGCAACGGGGTCAGTAGGCCAGCGGGGTGGACTGTGGGGGTAGTGGTGGATAGTGCAGGATGAGTGTTGGATGTGTTGCTGCGGAAAATGTAGGGGATGCTACTGTAAGTATTTTGGTGACAGGCGAGGCTCAATTTGCAGTAGTCCATTTTGCTGGACTGTTGACTGTGGCTGTGGAAATGGTAGGGGATGGTATTGTTAATATTTTGGAGATAGGTAAGTCACAATTTGCAGTAGTCCAGCATGGTGGACTGTGGACTAAATCGAGGAGGATATAGTGGTCGCTTCACATGCTCCAACGGCATATCGATCCCTTCGTCCGACCACTGCGACGGCGTGGTCCACTGCCCGGACGGGTCGGACGAGACGGTCCGCTCGTGCGCGAGCCAGCACTGCCTCGCGTACTACTTCCAGTGCGCGTACGGCGCGTGCGTCGACCACGGCGCGGACTGCAACGGGGTCAGTAGGCCAGCGTGGTGGACTGTGCCGGGGGTGGTGGTGGATTGTGCAGAATGTATTTAGGATGTGTCAGGCGTGATTTGCAGTAGTCCAGTTTGCTGGACTGTCAATTAAAGCTGCGGAAAAGGTGGGGTATGCTATTGTAAGTGTTTTGAAGACAGGTGGGTCACAATTTGCGGTAGTCCAGCTTGGTGGACTGTGGGCTGAGGCTGCGGATAAGGTTGGGAATGGTACTGTTCATATTTTGGACACGGTGAGTACCAATTTGCATTAGTCCAGCATGGTGGACTGTGGATAATAGCTGCAGAGAAGGTACGGGGATTGCACAGAAAATAGCTTGAAAATATTTTGGACATGGTGAGTCGCGATATGCAGTAAGACAAAATGGTGGACTACGATATGTATAGAAGGTAGGAGATAGTACAGTAATAAAAAAATCTTTGATCTAAATCAGAAAGGTATATTAATATTATGGGTTTACCAAACAGTCAAAAGCCAATTTATTTGAAGTGCAATTAAAAATAACCTATATAAATGTTTATTTAATAATATAATTATAATATATTATAATTTTTTTTATTCTTTAAACTTTAAGACAAAACACCAAAGTGGGAACAAAGTCCGAAATGTTGGGCCAACATGTTCTTCCAATTTGTACTATGGCCTTACATTGGCCCAATTATTTAGCATTTATTCATTCGTTCATTCATTCACTCATGTGTTACAGACAATCGAGTGTGCCGACGGTTCAGACGAGGCGAGCGAATTATGCGGAACCATCGTCGATTTAACCACACAAAAGTAAGTACTAATTAAAATAAAACGCATAAATATAAAAAGGAAATTCTTAAAAACTTATTTTTTTTTAAGAATGGCTGTGTGAGAACGGATTAGTTTACAAAGCTAACAAGAACTTAAAAATCAATAGACGTCACAAAACATAATGATTTTTTTTAGAGGGAGTCACAATTTGCCGCCCTTTTAGACGTCACAAAAATTATGATTTTGTTGTTTTTTTTTTTAACGGAGGTCATAATTTGCCGCCCCTTTTTTCCGGTTTTGCCGCCCTTCTAATAGTGCCGCCTGGGGCGGTCCGCTTAATGCTACGCTATCCACAATGTCTTAATTTTAATATTAATAATGTGAAATGCAAATATATAATATGAATGAATATGAATACATTACAGACCGCCGAAGAGAGGTAACTGCATCCTACCACGCTACCCCGACAACGGTATATACGTAGTAGTAAACTCACCAAACGCCGAACCTGGCAAGGCATTGGAGTATGCACAGCTTGGTGTTAGATGCAACCCGGGATACACTATGCAGGGTAACGATTCTCTGTTCTGTTACGATGGAAAATGGTCCGGGGATATGGCGATATGCACACGTAAGTAATATTTTTTGGTGTGAATTTTTGAGTTTTTAACAGGTGTCCCACAAGGGTCCTTGTTTGGGCTGCTGATGTTTGTCATTCATGTTTCTAACTCTGATTGTTGTTGTCTATATAGTACTGGAGCATTTATGGTTTTATATACAATACAAGCATTACCTTACTCTTGAATCACTCTAACCATTAAATTAACCACATCAAAATCCGTTGCGTAGTTTTAAAGATTTAAGCATACATAGGGATATAGAGACATTGAAAGCGACTTTGTTTTATACTACATAGTGATTAATTTATTTAACTTATCATTCCAGGTTTCTGCAAACTATCCAACCACCCGAGCGTTACTTACAAATGTTACATAAACGCTTCAGAACCAGCTTTAGGCTTTAGAGATTGCAGCGATAGAGAAACATCTGGTACTCTAGTTAAACCAGAATGCAATCCTAACTACCATACCACTGGAGTCATTCCAAATATGAGATGCAACAATGGTATATGGGACTACATAGTTATTTGCATGTCTGGTGCAAGCAAAAATGGGACAAATGTCACTATAATTATCATGGATAAGGTCGAAGTTTACGTGAGCAATTTTCAATATGTTGCAACGGCAGTTACACCTAGTACTAATGACGTAGACTACGACGCTATAGACGAGAATGATTGGAGGATGGGTCCAGCGAAGAGGAAAAATGGTACTACAATTAATTTGAATATTAGAAATAATACTATTACAGTCTATTCTAATGATAGTGATAGTATTGTGTTTAGAGACGATAGAAAATAAAATGATATGACAAAGAAATATGTTATTTCTAGTGAAATTAATCCTTTATATTTATTAAATGATGACTTAAGAAAGAAGTTTGATATATCTATAATATGTATGTATTTAGAATTATATGTAATATATCAGCTATCTGGTTACCATAACACAAGTTCACTTTGAAGCTTACTTTGGAATCAGATTGGCCGTGTGTGAAAAATGTCCCAGGATATTTTATTATCATTATTCTGAGAGGGTTATACAACGTTATTTAACGCAATCAGTTAAGGCAAAATTGTCAGAATAATTCTTACTTCTTACCTACAAAACTAACTCTGTCTGTCTGTTATGCTTTCTCGCCTTAAACACTGTACCGATTTGGATGTCAATATTGTCACACTGCCAATTTGATTTCAAACAAATCAGAGCGTGTACTGTAACCAGATATCTGATATACTACATATACTTAGTACTTCCCTAAATTGAAGTTGATATTTATCCTGGGTAAGAATGGAAGAACGAAGGGTTAAAGTCAGTCACTAACCACAAAGCTATCAGCTATAGTTCCTAATATCACATTCACTGTATATGATTATTAAATTTATTTTATATTTATATTGTTTTATTTGCCTTTAAAATCCTCATCATTATCTTTACCTACCTTTCTCAAAATATTAACATTTCATTTTTTTTATTTCATTATTTTTTACTTATGCTAAAAAAACACCGTAATTATTTTCCATCAATAAATATTTAAAATATTAAAATTCAAGTTTTCAGTCTTATGGTTCAAAGGAAACACTCATTATTAAATCATCAGTAAGTCTTGTACATAAAAGGTTAATGTTAAAGATTTTAATGTAAAATTGTAACGATATCTATATTATTCATAGTTTACATATAGACATAGCTAAAAAGAGCTTGTACCCGTTGCTGTAGGTAAGTAAAACAAAAAAAAATACCCGATTAAAAAAACTAGATTATCTACTGCTTTATTTTGTAGATACATAAGTTACATAACGTCTCTTAGCTTACAACACCGCTCAAGTCGAAAATTGGCGGTTTCTACATTTTAATGCCGTTGGATAGAGCTGCTCATTGTGCGTCGAACCTGATCACATGATATAGATTTCAGTCAATAAGAGGCTATAATTCAAAAAGTAGTAACAGCGCGCAAGTCGGTTGGCCTTTTAAAATAAACAGTTTTTTCGTCTCCTGAAAAGTTGGTAAAAATGACTTATACGGTGTTGTAAGCTAAGGGACGATAAGCACGTTCCTGGCCGAAAATAAAACTATAATTAATTTTTCGCTGTTTATCATAAAAAAAACTACTGTTACCTTTGATAAACTTTATATAATATTGTTTATCAAAGACTGTCACTAAACAAATGTCAAATCTATAGAGGTATAGACATAGACACTCAAATATTCTCCTTAATAAAATGCTCGTGTCTGAATATATGTGTGAATGCTGTATACGTGAAGGTATTGCAAAATGAACCGTCTCTCGGTGCAGTAGAGACCACGCCGCGGAGATAGTAACGGTTGTCTCCCTCATCAGCGTTCAGAACTGATAAACCACCGCCGCTGTCACCTTTGCATAGAGCTGTACCTAAGTTTAAAAAAAAATTATCGTCACGGGCCTGACAGATGTGAAACATTGAAATTGTACACATATAAGGACTACGTATCTTTATATCGCTGCTTCTATACAAAAAGGCCACAAATAAAAAAATATCAAAAGCGTTTTTATCGAAAAACTGCGTCGCTACTTGACCGTATTTTCATATTTTAAAAAGACTCTTATTAATTTCCCATTTTAACATACAAAACAATATAAGTACTAAGATACCCCTTTGCATTTTCGTGTTTGCAATATAGGTAATTCCTAAACTTCAAAGTGCTTCTCTGTAAAAAGTTAGTTAGTTGTATATATAATAAATAAATAAATATATATAGCTTGTATCGCCACATCAATAATCAGGTTTACTGTCGCCTATATATATATTCTATAGCCTTTACTTTCAATTTGGTATTCCAAAAACTATTTACCATTTTTATATCCAGCGCAAATCTTGTCACTTGTTATGTAAGTTCTGAATTCTGGTGGAGATTCAGCTATGCAGGTTTCTATTTCCACATATGGTAGGTTTAGGACTGTTAGTATAGGAGCCGCTACTCCCTTCTCAGTGAGACCCCATCCGGCTACCTGAATATTACATACAGAAATTAGTAGCTACTTGCGGTTTCACCCGCTTTCCCAGGGACACTGCCGTAGCTTGGGGCATTGTGGAGCAATGCCCTACCTTAAAATCACAATGCCTTACTTTAGAAATACCAAAAACTAAGATAAATTGGACATAGTTTCTGAAAAATGTTTCAACCCACGAATGTCAAGTATCGAGACAATTGAGTTTAGTTTGAGTTGAATAAAAATTGTCTGTCTGAATGCGATGAACACAAAATCTACTGAACAGATTTTCTTGCGGTTTTAACCAAATTACGGAGTATTTCATGGGGAAGGTCAAGGTTCATCAATTTGGACCCGTTAAGTGGCGCTGGTGGGCAGAACGAAGTCTGCCGGGTCCGCTAGTCTATACTAATATTATAAAGAGTAAAGATTTGTTTGTTTGTTTGTTTGTTTGTAATGAATAGGCTCCGAAACTACTGGACCGATTTCAAAAATTCTTTCATCTTTGGAAAGCTACATTATCCCCGAGTAACATAGGCTATATTTTATCCCTGTATTCCCACGGGAACGGGAACTACGCGGGTAAAACCGCGCGGAGGCAGCTAGTATTTTATAATTTTACAGATGCTGTGCCCGGGATATTAATTTAAACGTCTTACCTTGCCATACTTATCCTTCTGCAATTGTTTCTTGTCGAGTTCATAGTCGAAGTTCAAGCAGACGGGCCTGATATCCTTGGTGTAGGAGAATGGTGAAGCCGCGATGACAATGGCCAGGTCGTCCTGGTAGCTCGCCACGTTGCCTTGGTAACGAGGGGGGATGCGTATGTCTTTGACCTAGAGGGACGGGAAATTTAGAAATTGTAATGGTTACTCTGGCCACATATAAAAAGTTAATTATTTTGAAATAGATGTTTGACAAGTTTTTGTTCTACAAATTTTCATCTATATACATATATAAGTAAAAGAAAGTCGTGTTAGTTACACTCTTTATAACTCAAGAACGGCGGAACCGATTTGGCAAAAAAATGGTGGGGAGGTAGCTTAGAACCAGGAGACGGATATAGGATACTTTTTATTCGGAACGCGGGTGAAACCGCGGGGAGCCACTAGTTTATAATATTAATATGTGATGATGTTCACGAAAAATAACTTAATTATTATGTTTTTACGGATAACATAGGTGGTTTTCTTTTAGCTTTAAATACCTAGAATCATAGATGGACAACGTATCTATATCTATAGTCTATACTAATATAATGAAGCTGAAGAGTCTGATTGTTTGATTGTTTCTATGCTTAAGCGCGTTAATCTCAGGAACTACTGATCCGGTACGGTAACCGCGCGCCATCAGGTGGGACTGTATGCCTGTTTACCTTTGTGGTATAAAAAAAATACATAGCTTACATCAGATTTCTGAACACCTTTATCCTCGCTGTTATCCCATTCTCGGTACAGCTTACCAACAGCGACTGCGTAGTTCGCGGCCGGAAGCTTCTTCTCCACTTCGCCCCAGAAGCAATGAGCGGCTTATAGAAATATAAATTTTATTTGGTCAACAGAACTGAGTAAAAATAAAATACTTATTCTACAGTTATAAAAGACATAAATACACTATTCTTGATGTAGACACCGGTCGCTTGTGACACTAGTTTAAGTAAAAAAACTAATAAATATAGGTATATAAAGTTACGTTTGGTACCTACGGTCTGAGATATTTTATTTAACTAACTTGTAAGCATTAACTCGATTTTCGGGTCAGAAAGTACAATGGTGCATATGCACTACCTTGCCCCACCGTTACCCCACGACCTTACTTGATACTATAAGAGCGAGGCCCCATTGGTGCGGTGCGGTGCGTTGCGTCGCGTCGTCGCAACGGAACAACGCATTGTATGCCACACCTGCGTTGCGTTGACGCTGCGGCAACGCAACGCAACTGCGGTACGCACGCCGTCGCAGCTGCGTCTCAGTCCACCCAGCAGTGGATCGCAGTGTGTCGTCGCAACAGAGCTCCGTCAACGCAGCGCATCACCCTCCCTCCCGCTTCGTCTCTTGTCCGTCGATCCGTTAAAACATCGCGCGCGTCGACGCAACGGTCTAATGGGGCATGTCATAAAAAATTTATGGAAAACGACGCAGCGTCGACGCTGCGTCGACGCATCCCGACGCAACGCACCGCACCGCACCAATGGGGCCTCGCTCTAATAGTGGTGCGTACTAAAGTACCCCATCATATCTGCTTGTACAGTATGGTTGTCTTCTTATATACATATTATTTATCTTTATAGCAAGTTTGCCTAAAATTATTAAGAGAGGACTGTGGGGCAAATGCACTCACTACCTTGCCCCACCGGTACCCCACGACCTTACTAGATAATATAACAGTGGTGCGTACTAAGGCACCCCATCATATCTACACGTACGGTATGATATACATTTCATGTATCTTTATAGCAATTTTGACAAATAAATATTACCTTCGGGTCACAATGGGGCAAATGCACTACCTTGCCCCACCGTTACCCCATCTTACCTGATAATATAACAGTGGTGCGTACTAAAGTGCCCCCACATATTTGGCTATAGGGTTCACTTGTCTTCTTATATACCCCGGCGTGCCAGGGAAACTGGCCACGGAATGCTGCATAACCATTTGCACCTACTGTCAATTGGTCCTCTGGAAGCGTCATTTTTCCGCATTCTGATAATAAACAAGGGGCAAGTTAGTACATTAATCTATACTAATAATAAATGAATGTAAATATCTATATAAGTGTATATTTTAAAGTATCTAGTATATGTAGTATATCAGCAATCTGGTTACCAAAACACAGCTCTGCTTAATATGGAATCATAATGGCCGTTTGTAGCTGTATTTGTAGCTTTCGGTGAAGGAAAAGGTAAATGGTTTAAATGGTTTAAAATGGTTTAAAGGAAAACATCGTGAGGGAACCTGCATGCCTGAGATGTCAGTATTAAAGTGATGTGAAGTCGCGTGTAGTACGCGCCCTCGTAGTTAAGGGAGGGGAGGGCTGTATATGACGTATATGAGCTGTGTATGAGCTGATGATGATGATAATTACCTTCATTACATACAGCTATGTAGTTCCATCGTCCGTCGTCACACTTCATGTCTGGGAGTGTCCGGGGAATGTTGTGGTTCGGTGCGCACTGAGGTCTGACTGGTATACCAGCTGGCTCCCGATCCCCACATAATTTCGATCCGAAAACGAAGTCATTCTCCATAACAGGACAGTTATATATCACGCTTGGATGCTTTTCAAGCTTGCACATGCCTAAAAAGGTTAAAATACAATCGCTTGACGCAAAAAATTATTTGTATTACACGGACTCGTCAGACTTCGTTCTGCCCACCAGCGCCACCTACCGGGTCCAAATTGATGTATTATACATTAAGACCTTCCCCATGAAATACTCCGTAATTTGGTGGAACATATTTTCATGCGGTTGAAAATCTGTTCAGTAGTTTTGTGACTTTTGTGTTCAACGCGTAAACAAACAGAATGTAAACGTCCCGTTTTTGGAACATTTTTTATTAATGCTTCGCCACTTTTCGTCGTAGGGAGATTATATATAGCCTATGCCTTCCTCGATAAATGGGCTAACTAACACTGAAATATTTTTCAAATCGGACCAGTAATTCCTCAGATCAGCGCGTTCAAACAAACAAACTTTTCAGCTTTATAACATTATTACTAGCGATCCGCCCCGGCTTCGCACGGGTGCAATACTTATACATCACATTAGAAACCTCCAAAATGTACAGTGTTTCTCTTACATTTTATGCATGTATTGTTTATAAAACCTTCCTCTTGAATCACTCTATCTATTAAAAAAACCGCATCAAAATCAGTTGCGTAGTTTTAAAGATTTAAGCATACCTACATAGGGACAGAGAAAGCGACTTTGTTTTATACTACGTACTTAGTGGAGAGTACAGATATTAAAAACTAGCTGCCTCCGCGCGGTTTTACCCGCGTAGTTCCCGTTCCCGTGGGAATACAGGGATAAAATATAGCCTATGTTACTCGGGGATAATGTAGCTTTCCAAAGGTGAAAGAATTTTTGAAATCGGTCCAGTAGTTTCGGAGCCTATTCATTACAAACAAACAAACAAACAAATCTTTCCTCTTTATAATATTAGTATAGAAGTATAGATAACACTTACGAACACATTTAGGCATTTCCGCATGCCAATTACCGTAGAGGCATCCAGCATAATTTTTACCGATCACTCCATAGCCAGGAAAACATGAAATGTCTAATGAAAACATATCGAAAGCATCTCCGGGCAAACCATGGGTGATCGAGGTATAGTTACCGTGCTCTGGATACGGTGGCAGAATACAGTCGCCTGGGTCATCGGTTCTATAAATTAATTATATTTAGATACTAGCTGCCTCCGCCCGGTTTTACCCGCGTAGTTCCCGTTCCCGTGGTAATACAGGGATAAAATATAGCCTATGTTACTCGGGGAGAATGTAGCTTTCCAAAGGTGAAAGAATTTTTGAAATCGGTCCAGTAGTTTCGGAGCCTATTCATTACAAACAAACAAACAAACAAATCTTTCCTCTTTATAACATTAGTATAGATTTACATCCAGACACAACAAACAGACATACCTATTCATGGATACAAATGTTTGTCCCACGACCCGCGGCTTGAAAGTCAGGGTCACTAACCACAAAGCCAACCGGGCAAAAAAGGTAGGTACTCTCCTGTCAAAAGTCAAATCTATACTTTAGGAAGTCAAAATTGAGAAATAATATTAGTTGTTTTTATTACCCTTTAGATCTGACAATATCTTCCAAAAAAGTTGTCCATACTGGTGAGACTGTAAAAAATAAATAAAACTTATCTTATATTTATCTTTATAGTGTCAAGTTAACTTGGGCGGAACTGCGGGAACATCTAGTTTAACACTAATATTATAAAAAAAGATTTGATTGTTTGTATTGTATAGACTATCTAACACTTAAATATATTTTTAATTCGAACAAGTAATTTTCCAGCTTATTCAGTACAATTTTTTATCTCTATATAATACTAGCTGCCTCCGCGCGGTTATACCCGCGTAGTTCCCGTTCGAAAAATTTTTCGTTCGTTAAATATAGCCTATGTTACTCAGTGATAATGTAGCTTTCTAATGAAAAAAGAATTATTAAAATCGGTCCAGTACTTTTTGAGTTTATTCGTAACATACAAAAATACAAATCTTTCCTCTTTATAATATAGTAGCTGCCTCCCCGCGGTTTTACCCGCGTAGTTCCCGTTCCCGTGAGAATACAGGGATAAAATATAGCCTATGTTACTCGGGGATAATGTAGCTTTCCAAAGGTGAAAGAATTTTTGAATTCGGTCCAGTAGTTTCGGAGCCTATTCATTACAAACAAACAAACAAACAAATCTTTCCTCTTTATAATATTAGTATAGAAGTGTAGAAAAGAAATTGTAAAGGTGAACTTGGACTTACCGAATAAAATAATGACGAAGTTTATAAACATCTTCGCTTCAAGACTAGTTACCAACATAATAACTGCTCATAACATAAGTATCACCAATTAAGTGATATGTGAACTAATACACAAATGACTTAACAGCTTCCTCCACGCCGTTTCACCCGCGTAGCTCCCGTTCCCGTAGGACTACAGGGATAAAATATAGCCTATAACACTCACAAATAAAGTGGCTTTCTATTGGTGAAAGAATTTTTTTAATCGGTAACAGAGATTAGCTGTAACAACCTCACAAACTTTACCTCTTTATAATATTAACATGGAGATACTTTCCGTACGTATTACTGTGACAAGATGTATAATTAGTCTTTACTCTTAAGGAAAACTTAACAAAAATATACTACAGATGTTTTGAAATTACCCGTAATGTTGACTCATATTTGTTAAAATCACTAGTGGCTCCCCGCGGTTTCGTCCGTATTCCCGGGAGATCTTCCATTTCCCCGGGATAAAAAGTAGCCTATGTTCTTTCTTAGGCTCTAGACTATCTGTGTACCAAATTTCATTTAAATCTGTCTAGCTCTGATATGTAATGTATCTTGGCTCTAATTCATTTAAATACTCTAGTTATACTAGCTGCAGCCCCGCGGTTTCACCCGCGTAGTTCCCGTTCCCGTGATCACAGGGGTATCAAAAATAGATAGTAGCCGATTCTCAGACCTACTGAGTATGCATATAAAATTTCATAAACATCAATCAAGCCGTTTCGGTGGAGTATGGTAACTAACATTGTGACACGAGAATTTTATAAATAAGATAAGAAATAGGTGAATAAGGTAGGTAAATATTATAATGTGTCCATAATAATTGGTAATTTTAATAAAGCTGGCAACTCTGTCTTGTGATAATAAAACGGGTTATAAATCCTACCTACTGGTTGTGCTCTCAAATTGTCATATTGATATTACTAGTCCCGTGTACCCGGGAGATCTTTCCAGTGACGGATTAATCCTTAAACAATTTAAGCAATTGCCTAGGGCGTCACGTCTGAGGGGGGCACCAAATAATAAATACCTATGATTTGGTTTTTATTGTTGTCGGACCTCTTCCATTTCTAAGATACGTTAGATCTCATCTTATTTTATAAAAAACTAGGATCAAAGTCCAATTTTAGTCGAAACAAGGATAGGGCCTTCAGGCGTGGATTGCTTAGGGCATCAAGTAGTCTTAATCCGTCACTGGATCTTCCCCTAACATCGAGAGGGCTTAGTTAGACCATAGTCCACCACGCAGCCTAGTGCGGTGCGACTTCACATGCCTTTAATAGTGACATCTCTTGCATGCAGGTTGCCTCACGATGTTTTCCTTCACCGAAAGCCAGTGGCGTGAATCCGTACGTAAGTTTTTATTAACTCAGAGGTACAGGCTAGGGGCTTGAACCTGCGGTGCGTTCTCAACTGAGCATCCACAGCTTGTGTGTAATCTCATATAGGAAAACAAAATAATAATACTGAATGTAAGAAAAAATATAATTGGTTTTATACCGTCATTATTTTGATTCATCCTTGAGTTTGTTATTCGTAATTATAGGTATAATAGTATAGAGACGCACAGACATCCGGTTATGTATAAAAAATATCGGCCAAGAGCGTGTTAGGACACGCGCAGTATATGGTTCCGTAGCTAGATTGAGAAAATTCAATACTTTATGTATACATATACGTTTTTCTTAAACATTTTTTCAATATTGAGGTGGCAACGAAATGGTTAAAAGTCGTATTCGGTTGATTTTAGGATCTTTTTTACTTGGCCGACTATAACTCGTTAACCTGTAAAGCCAACTTACCCGTGATAGTTTTCCTTTTAAATTCACCATATATGCTACTAGCATGAATTTTTTTACCTATCTACAAACAAAACAATGGTTTAGTTTTTAGACGGGGAGGACACATGACTCTAACTAAAATTTCAGCTTAAAAGCTTAATATTTCGTAAACGGAACCCTGAATCGGAAATCGTTCTGAGCAAACCTTTGCTATTTTTTAATAAGCTATTCAACGATATAACGTGACGTATTTCATATCTATCTGTGGAATAAATAAATAAATATCCTGGGACATTTTTCACACACTGCCAATCAGATTCCAAAGTAAGCTTCAAAGTGAGCTTGTGTTGTGTTATGGTAACCAGATAGCTGATATACTACATAATACTAAGTTAAAATACATACTAATATAGATATTTACATCCTTAATATTTAATTTTATAAAGAAACGGATAGGTAGGTAAGTATAATTGTGGATTAGAAACTTAAATTAGTAATAATATAAAACGAAATATTAATTTGCAATAAATACTTTTATTTCCGTAAACTTAAGTACGAATTACAATCCTTATATACAGACGGTAATAACAAGCGTGTTTAATAATTATTAATATTATAAATAAGCAATAATAATAACACTGGTTATCAGTGATTTTGCTGCTTCTATATAAATAAAACAAAGTCCCAGCCGCCTCTGTCTGTCTGAACACAAAACTACTCGACAGATTTTCATGCGGTCTTCACCAAATTACGGAGTATTTCATGGGGAAGGTTTGTATGTATAATACATCAATTTGGAAGGTAGGTGGCGCTGGTGGGCAGAACGAAGTCTGCCGGCTCCGCTAGTTTACATATAAGATTAATTTTGTATATATTAATGGTGACAATTCATGCTTTAATTATACTACTTTAGCTGCTGTTAATAAAAAAAATACTTTAATTAATTATTTTCAGAAAGCTACTAAAATATGAATATTAATTTCAATGATTTTATTTAACATATAAACTCAAGCTTATATATATTTAACAAACTGGATCATATTATTTGAGACTAGCTTCCTCCACGCGGTTTCACTCGTGTCCTGAGGATCTTTCATTTTCCCGGGATAAAAGTAGCCTATGTCCTTTCTCAGGCTCTAGACTGTGTACCAAATTTCATTTACATCAATAGTTTTAGCGTGAAAGCGAGACAGACAGACAGATAAGAGTTACTTTCGTATTTATAATTTTAGATAGGCTAACTAGTGGCTCCCCGCGACTTCACCTGCGTTCCCGGGAGATCTTAAATTTTCCCGAAGAAAATAAACTTATGATGTGGTATATAAACCCATGGTTATATGCACTTAATCTCAACTAATATTATAAATGACAAAGTTTGTTTGTCTGTCTCGCTTTCACGCTAAAACTACTGAACCGATATAAATGACATATCGTCCCATAACTTACAACACCGCTCAAGTCGAAAATTGGCAGTTTCTACATTTTAATGCCGTTGGATAGAGCTGCTCATTGCGCGTCGAACCTGCGCTCACATGATATAGAGTTCACTCAATAAGAGGCTTTAATTCAAAAACTAGTAACAGCAAGTCGGTTGGCCTTATAAAATAAACAGTTTTTTTCGTCTCCTGAAAAGTTGGTAAAAATAACTTATGCGGTGTTGTAAGCTAAGGGACTATTTGGTACAGAGTTACTAGAGCCTGAGAAAGGACATAGGCTACTTTTTATTTCGGGAAAAGTGAAGTTACCGCGGAGAGCCACTAGTTATTAATAATAATTATTATTCAGTTATTAATAATTATTATTATTCAATTATTAATAATAATTATTATTCAGTTATTAATAATTATTATTATTCAGTTATTATGCTGCACACACGGTCCGCTCCATAGGTCTCAGTTCAAGTTTGACATCGTCCGATTGCAATTCCGCTACTAGCTCGCGTAATCTGTAACAATAATAAATAATATATTAAATAAATATCCTGGGACATTTTTCACACACGGCCAATCTGATTGCAAAGTAAGCTTCAAAGTGAGCTTGTGTTATGGTAAGTAGATAGCTGATATACTACGTATAATATTTTTAAATAAAAACTTATATAGATAATTACATCCAGACACAAAACAAACAGACAGACAAAACATACTCACAAAAATACAATTCTTTTTTCTTTATTATATTATTGTAGATACTCCTAAGTCTTACTCTAATAATATACACATGATATTTTTATCAATTCGAACCAATAGTTTCCGAGATTAGCGTGTGTAAACAAACATTTTAGCTATATAATATTATATACTTACTTTGAGAGCTGTGAGGGTGTGACGAATATGGATTCGTCGTTAGGCGCGTGCTCCCCGGCCGGGTATTGTATGGTGCCTATGTCCAAAGACTTGTTTGATAACGCCTGAAAAAACAAATTAAAGATAAATTACTATAAACACAAATTCTAATTCGTTTTAATAAGGTTTGTTTCTATATATAAAACAAAGTCCCCGCCTCTGTCTGTCTGAAAGCGATGAACACAAAAACTACAGAACATGCGGCTTTCACCAAATTACGGAGTATTTCATGGGGAAGGTTTTTATGTATAATACATCAATTTGGACCCGGTAGGTGGCGCTGGTGGGCAGAACGAAGTCTGCCGGCTCCGCTAGTAGTTTATAATTTGAATTAACACATAGGCTACTTTTTATGTCGGGAAAATTGAAAAACCCTAGGGAACGCGCGCTTGGAGCCTAGTAACATATACTTTATTAAAGTTTTTACTTACCGCTGCCAACTCGGGCACTGGAAACTCTGCAAAGTCAGCTTCGACGCATCGCCACGGTCGGTGCACTAGCAACTGGTTGCGGACCTCCGCTTGAATCGATATTAGACGCTCCTGGACAACAATAAATAATCATAATAAGACATAGTGTTTTTTTTGTACATCATCATCAGCTCATATACGTCTCCACGCTCGGAGCCCTCCCCTCTAACAACGAGGCGGTGTCCATAGTCCACGCTTTAATTGTGACATCTCGGGCATGCAGGTTTCGTCACGATGTTTTCCTTTACCGAAAGCCAGCGGTGTGAATCCGTACGTAAGTTTTTATAAACTCAGAGGTACCGACCAGGGATTTGAACCTGCACCCTCATGATCGTGAGTCGTTGCGTTCCCAACTGAGCCACCACGGCTATAAACTTAAAATAACAAGAAACGTAAAACTCGTAAAAGACAAGAGTGTTACAATGGGCGACCTTATCACTTATAGTGATCTCTTCCAGGCAACCTTAGGATGGAGAGAATCTATAAAAAAGAAAAAAATTGTATACAGTAAAAAGATATAGTAATACCTCAAGCGCTTTCCTGGTCTCCCGCTGCTTCTCCCGGTGCTGGTGCAGAGCTCGAGCATATTTGGAGGGGTCGTCGGGGAACTTCACCAGGCCGGACCGAGCCACGAACAGTGTCCACTCCTATACATAATATATTGTCAATATATAGTATATATTAGGTCCTTACATATGAAATTAACATTTTGTCGTTCTGACCACTTTGATTTGAAGTTGATTTTTAGGGTTCCGTAACCAAATGGCAAAAAACGGAATCCTTAAAAGTTCGTCATGTCTGTCTGTCTGTCTGTCCGTCCGCCCGTATGTCACAGCCACTATTTAGAAATATAACAATAAATTTGGGAGGTCCCCATACATAGATTGCCCCCCATGGTTTTTTTAGTAGAGATCAATAAACTACCTATAAGATGGCAATAGTGGATAGATAACAGCGGTGCATAATTTTACTAAATAAAAAATAATACTTTATATTTTCCTCTTGTACAAAACGCAATTTTCATATGTAAGTAAGGACCTAATACTATATTATAGTACACTAGCATGTTTAACCAAGTATAATCTTGTGGAATGAGTGCATATATAGAAATTTGTAAGTTTTATAAGTAGGTATATAATAAATCTTTTAATCCTATCCTGTTGCAGTATTACCAACTCCCTCCTCCAGCAGCAAGACATCTAAAACTTAAAACTGTGCTCTTCTGCCCCCCTAACTAATCCGAGTATCCTAAAGCCCATCCACTCACCTGATGCAGTATTCCCAGCTCCCCCTCCAAAGCGGAATACATCAAACTATGCTCCAACCTCTCGCCACCTAAAACTCATCTGAGTACATACCCTATGCAGTATTGTCAGCTCCCGCAGCAAGACACCTAAAACTATGCTTCCAAAACCCTAAAACACCTAAAACTAGACGCATATACTATGTAGACTATTGTAATGTTGCCAACTCCCGTTCCAGCAGCAATACACCTCAAACTATGCTCCAACATTCTCCCACCCTAAAGCCCATCCACTCACTCTATGCAGTGTTGCCAACTTCCCCTTCAGAGGTAAACTCCATCAGCAAGACATCTAAAACTGTGCTCCAACCTTCTCCCCCCCCTAAAACAAATCCGAGTATTCTAAAGCCCATCCACTCACCCCATGCAGTATTCCCAACTCCCCCTCCAAAGCGGGACACCTCAAACTATGCTCCAAACTTCTTCCACCTAAAACTCATCTAAGTACATACCCTATGTAGTATTGCCAGCTCCCTCTCCATCAGCAAGGCACCTAAAAATATGCTCCCAAAACCCTAAAACACCTAAAACTAGACGCATATACTACGTAGACTATTGTAATGTTGCCAACTCCCGTTCCAGCAGCAATACACCTCAAACTATGCTCCAACCTTCTCCCACCCTAAAGCCCATCCACTCACTCTATGCAGTGTAGCCAACTCACCCTCCAGAGCTAGACTCTAATAGCAAGACACCCAAAATTGTGCTCTAACCTTCTCCCCCCCCTAACTAATCCGAGTATCCTAAAGCCCATCCACTCACCCTATGCAGTATTTCCAACTCCCCTCCAAAGCCCTAAAACACCTAAAACTAGACGCATATACGTAGCCTATTGTAATGTTGCCAACTCCTCCAACAGCAAGACTCCCAAAACTGTGCTCCAACCTTCTCCCACCTAAAACTCATCAAATACATACCCTATGCAGTGTTGCCAGCTCTCTCTCCAGCGCGAGGGCGGCGTGCCTCCTGGCGAGCGCGGCCGCAGCGCGGGGCTGCTCCAGCGGCCGGAGGGAGCGCAGTGTTGCCGCTTCAAGACGTCGGCAAGCTGTCACACGGGCTGTACGTTCGCGTTCCACACGCCTTATGGGAGGGAGGAGAAAAAAAAAAGGATAGCAAAGCATCTCTATATATATAAAACAAATAATAACTAATATTATTATAATTAAGCAATAATAATAACACTGGTCTTCAGTGGTTTTGCTGCTTCTATATATAAAAAGTCCCCGCCGCCTCTGTCTGTCTATCTGAACGCGATGAACACAAAAACTACTGAATATATTTTCATACGGTTTTCCCCAAATTACGGAGTATTTCATGGGGAAGGTTTTTATGTGTAATACATCAACTTGGAAACGGTAGGTGGCGCTGTTGGGCAGAACGAAGTCTGCCGGGTCCGCTAGTAACATATAATATGTACATTTGTCAAATTATTTTTCGGTTCAAATAAATTTAATCCTCAAAAGGACATTGCAAAATGTAATGATACTTTTGTTTTTGTGAATAGGTAGGTCCTACATATGAATTAAGTTACAATCTAGATCTATATGCTTAACTAGCTGCCTCCGCGCGGTTTTACCCGCGTAGTTCCCGTTCCCGTGGGAATACAGGGATAAAATATAGCCTATGTTACTCAGTGATAATGTAGCTTTCTAATGAAAAAGAATTATTAAAATCAGTCCAGTACTTTTTGAGTTTATTTGTTATATACAAAAATAGAAATCTTTCCTTTTTATTATATTAGTGTAGACTACTATTGTTATTAATTTTTTCTTCATATTTAAGTTGTAATTTATTTTATATTTCTCAATAATAAATAAATAATTTACTCTGAGCTTAACATATGTCACTAAACCTTCCTCATGAATCACTCTATTATTGAAAACCGCAAATCGAATCGTTTTTGAGTTTATCGCGAACATACTGAGAGAGACTTTGTTTTTAAGTCTTTAAATAGAATACATAAGCTTAATTTACTGACAATTTTGATGCTAGTGGCTCCCCGCGGTTTTACCCGCGTACCCGGGAGATCTTCCATTTTCCCGGGATAAAAAGTAGCCTATGTCCTTTCTTAGGCTTTAGACTATATGTGTACCAAATTTTAAGTAAATCGGTTCTGTAGTTTTAGCGTGAAAGCGAGAAAGACAGAGTTACTTTCGCATTTATAATATTAGTATAGATTGATCTTGGTCAAAAATTACAAAAATCGATCTAGACTTTCTCTCTCTTTTCGTCATATTAAAACAGATAGAGACATACTACTTACCAGCTTAAGACCTTGAGTTGGTGTTGCAAAGCTTCGTTCACTTCCCCTACCGCTACTCCAGCAGCCACCTTCACCGAAGATTCCTCTGGAAAAGTATCTCGTTATACACCCGTCCCTTACCCACAGCCCACGTTTCATATGTTAGAATGAGACAGCACGACGTTTAGTTACTTTATGGGTGGGTTTTGTGGGACCGATCGGATTTTAGATATTTATTTTTTTAGAAGAGTATACGAATTTAGAGAATTATCCGTAAAATCACTGTCTGTGAAAACTGAGAAACTTACCGATATATAGCAAAATAATTCTGATATTATATAATTTATATTTATTTTATATAAATAGATCAATCTCACAAAACCAAAAATAAACTTGTCAAAGTTAAAAAAAAACATTAAAGGCTAAAAAGCACAATTAATATTAATAAATAAATCAGTACAGTAACAAAGTCTTTTGGCCCCAATTCTAATATAAAAGAAACTAAACTTGACTAAAATCTATATACTCGTATATGTAACTTTTCTAAATGATTTTCAAAAGTGGGAGAAATTTAGTCTTATTATTTGAGACATTATAACGGTTGCATTAATCTATGGATGATAAATTAATACGAATAAAACAAATTTGGAAGAACTAGCGTAAAATCTTTCGCTCTCCTTTCCTCTTATTGAAAACAAAAGAGATGTCTATATAGTAAGTTAGTGACATTAAAATCGGAGCCACAGTGTATTTCTATTTTTAACTGAGTTATATTATAAAAATTATAGCTATTAATAGACTTTTGTTACTGTGTTTTATAAACGGAATGATTCGTGAAATTATCATCGGCCTTATGGCTAATAACTTGCCATTCAATATTAAATTTTAAAACATACTTCATAAGGTATATTTTGTAATGATCTTACTAATATTATAAATGCTAAAGTTTGGATCAACGAATGGATGTTCGTTACTCAATCAGGCAAGAACCCCTGAAGAAGTTCTAAATGAAATTTGGCTTATGTTCTGGAATAGCATAATTATAGGGTACTTTTTATACGCGGGAAATTGGACAATACCCCGGGAACGTGACAAAAACCCCAGGAAACTATATTTGTCAGCTCGTTAGTGCGTTTTATATATAATAGTGGCTTCCCGCGGTTTCACCCGTACCCGGGAGATCTTCCATTTTACCGGGATAAAAAGTAGCCTATGTCCTTTCTCAGGCTCTAGACTATCTGTGTACCAAATTTTATTTAAATCGCTTAAAAGGTTTAGCTTGAAAGCGAAACAGACAGACAGAGTTACTTTCGCATTTATAATATAAGTTAGGATTAGGAGTGACAAATCATTCCGTTTCGCGATTATTTGCGAAAATAAAATATCGTAATAACAATTAAAATTAAATACACAATCATGCATACAATATTGATATTAAAAACATAAACATTCATATTAAAAACATAAAATTAGTTTATAATCTGTTAAAACAAGCTTTATTTTGATGATTTTGTGTTAAGTATTGCATTTCCTTCACACCTTTCTATAGGATCTACCTAATATATGTACTATGGTAATTTTTTTTTATCCCCTTAAGGGATAGGCAAGGGTAACTTAACTATATAGCCTTGTTTTATTGTATTTTTTTAAGGAAATATATAAAGATTCAAACGTGTATCAATATTAGCAATAGTTAATTTAACAACTTATTTTTAGGTGTGGCAATTAAATTAAGACTAACATTTTGCCAGTATCGAGTCGCATTATTTTTTTTAATCTGGTCATACTAGCCAGCTATTAAAAAAATTGGAAAATTCTTTATATATTTCCACACTTATTTATAAATAAAAAATAAATTAATAATAACCTGTTAAAAAAATATATAGGACGCAAATTATGACATACATGCGACACTTATATTAAAAAAAAAGTACACATGACGTTAATTAATAGTTTTAATCTTACGCGCGACTTCTTTCGGTGCTGCCACTGGTGTTGTCAGCGCTATAATTATTTATTTTTAATTTAATTATTAAAAAAAAGTATATAACATTCAATACATTGATTAAAAAAAATCATTGAAAGCACTAATTTACATAAATAGATAGGGAAATGATTATTAAAAACTATATTTTAACTAGTGGAGCAGGCAGACTTCGTTCTGCCCACCAGCGCCATCTACCGGGTCCAAGTATATGTAAGCTATCCTATCTCTCAAGTTGGATCGAACTGCACATGGTGTGCGAATTTTATTATAATCGGTTAAGTGGTTTAGGAGTCCATTGAGGACAAACATTGTGACACGAGATTTATATATATTAATATATAAAAAAATTACTATTTTCTGTCCGTCTGTAAGAACTTCGTCTTTAAACTGTCCGGTCAACTAATATTATAAAGAGAAAAGATTTGATTATTTTTTTTGTTTATTTGCATTGAATAGGCTTCGAAACTACTTGACCGATTTGAAAAATTCTTTCACTGTTGGGAAGCTACACTATCTCCGATGAACATAGGCTATATTTTATTCCTATATTCCCGAGGGAACGGGAAGTATGCGGGTGTAACCGCGCGGAGGCAACTAGTGAATAATAAAAATGACATCCAAATAGAAGGAGGGTTGAAATTTTAATAAAAAAAATCAGCTGTGAGGGAAACGCATGCTATGGTTGGTTACACATGGCAGTTAGAAACGGCAAGCATCTCGACCTATCCGTAGAACAAAGTTCAATCTGCCAAATCCCTACTTTAGAGAAGAGAGATTTGCATATATTTTACCCAAACATTTTCTTAATCGGTTTAGAGAATTGATACATTTACCAACATATTAAAACATTACTATCCGTTTATTAAATGTAGGTACCTAATTGTAGACATAAACATACAATAAAAGTGGTTTAAGTTTAAGTTTTTTAGTTATGTTTTGTGATTTTATTTTTATTAGTGACTAGTTGACCCAGCAAACTTCGTACTGCCTCAGAATCAATTAATAAAAAAGCTGAATGCTTTAAACCTACCCTGTACTTACACAAATAATTCAAGACCAAAAATAGCCAAATCGGTCCATCCGTTCTCGAGTTTTTGTGAGACTAACGAACAGCAATTCATTTTTATATATATAGATTTAATTTTGTATATTTTTGGTAGAAGCTGTTGGTGTTAGCTGTGATTACCTATAATTGAGTGAGCACAAGGCATGTTATCTGTATCATATTTTTAGTTTAAGTTATTAGTTTCATTTGTTGGTGATCCCTCTACACTAATATTATAAAGAGGAAAGATTTGTATTTTTGTATGTAACGAATAAACTCAAAAAGTACTGGACCGATTTTAATAATTATTTTTTCATTAGAAAGCTACATTATCACTGAGTAACATAGGCTATATTTTATCCCTGTATTCCCACGGGAACGGGAACTACGCGGGTAAAAGCACGCGGAGGCAGATAGCTAGTAAAAGTCACTTTTTTAAATTTATATATTTTTGTAAAATTTTAGTATTTTAAGTATTTCGCAGTTAGTAAGTATAATTGTAGTATTTTTTTTGCATGTTGTGTTTGCCTTTTATAAGTTTAGTGCGTTAAACCTAATTTTGTATTATTATGTAACGTATATCAATGTACAAACTGTTGGCAGACCTAATAATAAAATTAAAATAAAGTCACATGGAACTTTGTTCTACGCATAGGTCGATTTTTGTTACAATATAGCTTCTTACGTGTATAATCTCGCACTGTTGCCGATGGAGGCGCCACTGCTGCGCGCACACACACACACACGATTAAAAATATATATTAAAATACGGTAGATGACTATATATATGGTCAAATTAGCACCTATTTCTTAAGCAATAATAACCCTGTATCTATATATGGCTAAAAAATCACCAAAAAATAAATATCTTGGGAGATTTTTTCACACACGGCCAATCTGATTCCAAATTAAGCATCAAAGTGAGCTTGTGTTATGGTAACCAGATAGCTGATACACTACATACTACTGTTAAATACATACTTATATAGATATTTACATCCAGACACAGGACAAACAGACATATTCATGCATACAAATGTTTGTCCTGTGTGGGCGACAACCCGCGGCTTGAATGTCAGGGACACTAACCACAAAGCCAACCGGGCTGTCAAAGTAATAAAACAAACCTAGAATGTAAAGACAGCAGAAAAACCATTAATAATAGTCCTATTACTTAAAAACAAAGACATTATAAGACGTTAGACCAACAATACAAACTTTTACTATGAAATCCTACATGAGTCAACCAGAATTTGCGGAGGGGGATGTCAGTAGCAACCTAGCAACCGTTGCATGATTACAATAAAGAAAAGGCATTCTCCTTTGGGGCAGTGGTGCCGACATCAAAACTATTTTTATTCTGCAGAAGAGGGCTGTTCGTGCTATATACAATATGAGTCCAAGGAATCTCCCTACGAGATAAATTCAAAAATATTAATATTTTGACTGTACCCTCACAATATATTTATGAAAATTTATTGTATGTACGTAAAAAATTACATCTTTTTCCAAAAAATAGCAACACTCATTAACACCAGAAATAAGCACAAACTCGCTATTCCTGTAACTAGACTTACTAAAGTCAAAAATTCATTTAAGGGGCAATGTATACGCTTCTTCAACAAACTACCTAAAGATATTCAGGATTTACCAATCTATAAATCACTTTCCGCTTGACTGCTGCTCGGTCCAACGCGAAAGCTTAGCGGCCGAACGTATTGTCGGTCTAACCTCTTATAATGTCTGGCTTAAAATCATCATTTGAAAGAACCGAAGCATCCCTACTAATACTATTAATATTATAAATACGAAAGTTTGTGAGTATGTGTCGATGTTTGTAAGTCTTTCAGGCGTTAACTACTAAACGAATCTGGATGAAATTAGCTTCAACCGCGTTCGGGGATCTTTAATTTTCTTGGGATAAAATATAGCCTATATGTTAATTCAGGCTTCAATTATTTTCTGGGGATCTTCATTTTCCCGTGATAAAATATAGCCTATACGTCAATTCTGGTTATAAACAACCTATGTTTCAAATTTCATCAAAATCCGTTAAGTAGTTTTTGCGTGAAAGACGAACAAACATCAATACATACAAACTTTCGTTTATAATAGTAGTAGGATAGTCATCTACCATATTTATTGTTAAAGCTAATGTTATACACTCGACTTACTTAAAAACTCCAAATCTATAGGAAAAACATGTAAAATGCATTTCAATAACGTCATTGAAATTTGTGATCTACACCTTTAAGTTAAGTTTCAAATTTCTACGACGAAAATATTAAAATTATAACCTTAATTTTAGGATAATTATTTTACTATTTTAATGCTAGAAATATATCCATATTTTAAAAATAGATAACGCATTTTAAACTCATAATTGAATCAATTAAAAAACTAATGACATATCTATTCAAAATCGGAATAAGTTAGCACATATAAAACTTAAAACATTAAAAGTTGAATAGCTAATCATTTACTGTCCCTTTCTGTCATATGACGTCCAGGTTTTAAATATATATTCTTACTTCATATAACAAAAAGAGACAGCACTATATTCAAAATTAATTTTGTTCTTATGAAATAATAAGTTAAGTACCCATTGGACAAAAAATATTTGTCCCAAAATTAACTTTCTTTTACATACTTTTTTTTTTTTTCTTGAGAGATGATTGCTTTGTTCCTCTAGTTATTGCTTTTTCATTGTTTGCCTTTGTTTGTTTTTAGTAAAAATTTTCATATTTAGTTACTTTTTATTGATATTTGCTTTTTCTTTTATATTTGCTTTATGTTTGCTTTTGATATATAAGTTTTTATAGATGTATATGTATATTATTATTTTTGCTTGAGTTTTATTTTGCAATCTATCATTAAACTTTTAGTTTAAAAAATATACAAAGCCTATATTCCTACTTTTGTTTTTTTTTTATTCAGGCTAGTGTGGTGATGAGGATACCATAGACTATAAATATACTAAGTACTGCAAACCTGCCTGCTCTTATGTAATTCGTAAAAATAAATAAAGGTAAAATTCATTAATTGTCTTTTGGCTTGTCTCCGAATACATTTCCTCTATGGTAAGTGGCGTCTATCAAAGACTATCGAATACTACAACAAAACTTTACGTAAAAAAATACAAGGACAAAATATTTTTTTTACATTTAGACTTGTGTCTGAAACACACTCTATGGAAAATAACAATATGGCGACGACTGACCATAGACTACCGAATATTATATCTAAACACATACCCTCAGTAATAAGTGACAATATGGCGACGAACTGACCATAGATAACCGAATATCATGTCTAAACACATTCCTACAATAAGTGACGTTACAAAGACCATAGATTATATAATAACATGACATATACATACCATGGTGGGTCCCCCCCCTCTTGGCATATAATTTCAATTTCTCCCGCATCGCGCCTCGCTCCGTTTCCAAAGACTCAATGTCGTGTTGTAAATGATCCATAGACTCTTCGAATTCTTTCTCTTTTCTGTAAATAAAAAAATAAATTTTCTATAGGTATTAATGTTATTTATTTACATTAAATATATACAGACTTGTGCGATAACCTCACTGATTGGAATGGCCTCAGAGACTACAAAGAGGAAAGTATTGAACTTAAGGTGTCCCTGAAAACGACGGATGCAAAAAAAATAATATAGACAGACATTACAGACATGAGACGTCTACAAAACACAAAACACGTTTGCTTGCTTGAACGCACTAATCTCAGGAACTACTCGTCCGATTTGAAAAATTATTTCAGTATTAGATAGCCTATTTATGAAGAAAGGCTACATTTCATTACGCTAAGACGAATAGGAATGAAGAATGTTTCAAATGCGTTAGGCCAAAGTAACTATTCCACGCGGACGAAGTCCCGGGCACATGCTAGTTTACATATAAATTAGGAAAATATATACTGATTACATAACCTAAAAAGATATTTGGATGCTGATAAGCAATAATGTGTCAACCCACAAAAAGTCCAAAACAAAGGTTTTGATATATTTTATAATGCATCGCGTATTTAACATTTTACAAAAGTGTTTCAAGTCATCTAAAACATAAAAGTACATAAAAAATTGGTTGCCTGTAAAGTCGGTATACGGGCGAAAGTTTTACGTGACAACCATTAGGCGGGCTAACCATGCCCGAGTGGAAGGGACGCGTGTAACGTAACGTAACGTAACGTAACGCAGTTTCTTGAAGTGTCACCCGGCAAACCAATTTATAAGACGTTGTCACGTCAAAATGCATTTAGGTATAGTATACCATACAAAAAGTCGTAAATCACATAGACATTATTATCTTTAAACGCCATTTTCTCAAAACCGAGTTTATGAGGGTTAACACATTATTGCTTATCAGCATCCATTTGTCTATAACAACCAATATTAAATCAAATAAATAAACAACTACGATACCTCTTGAGTTGATTCTGTGTGTCTTCAAGTCTTCGTTGGAGTTGTTCCACTCTCAGCTCAGTATCACGCGCTGTGGTCAATAATTTCCGTTCCCCGAGTTCGCGACGAATCTGCATCTCTGATAATTCCTCTTGTTTCGCCTGAAATAGTATACGTACTTAAATAACAAATGCACAAATATATGTACAACATCTAAATTGGATAAATCTTAATTTTGAGCTCGTTTTTGTTAGGACCAAAGTATGAAGGAATCGATGTTTTGAAAAGAAAATGGAAAACAAGAATCCAAAAACCGGGAAAATGTGATGCAGACGAATCATATGTAATTATAATTTTTTTATGTATAACTAGCTGCCTCCGCGCGGTTTTACCCGCGTAGTTCCCGTTCCCGTGGGAATACAGGGATAAAATATAGCCTATGTTACTCGGGGATAATGTAGCTTTCCAAAGGTGAAAGAATTTTTGAAATCGGTCCGGTAGTTTCGGAGCCTATTCATTACAAACAAACAAACAAACAAACAAACAAATCTTTCCTCTTTATAATATTAGTATAGATATGTACCAATATAAAAACTTGTATATGTATGTATATAAACATCATAAACTTTTACATAAATAATAATACTTCACCACAAAATGGCGGATAAACGGATTTTTTGTCATCCCCTTAATATGAAATAAAAAAAAACAGTCAAGTTTGTTGCATCATTTGCGAAAATTTCACCTGTCTAGCTAACAGCGTTATTGAGATACAGCCTGGTGACAGACGGACGGACGGACAGCGAAGTCTCAGTAATAGGGTCACGTTTTTACCCTTTGCGTACGGAACTCTAAAAGTTATTAATAAACAAAATTATTCATACCTTAAGTGCCTTCCTCAGCTCCTTAATATCAGCTTCCTTATTCTCCAATTTGATGGTGAGGGTCTTGGTTTCTTCAAGTTGTTTCTTCACGAGTTGAGCGCGGAGAACCACCGGCGGGGTCGGCTGGAAACAGAGAAACAATCATAAATATATAAATAAGAAGTGGCTCTCCACGGTTACCAGTAGATCTTAATTTTTTCCGTAAAAGTAGCCTATGTGTTATTCCGGAACATATTCTAACTCTGTGTCAAATATCAACAATCATACATCTATACAATCTTACAAACTTTCGCATACAATATCAATCCTAAAGTTTGTATAAATGTTGTGTTACTCTTTCACTCCAAAACCGTTGAAGGGATTTGAATGAAATTTTGCTATCAGGTTTAACACATAGAACAAAATTAAAGATCCCCCATCAAAAAAGGTTTACTCCAACAAAAAAAAAACATTACCTTATCAGTTTGAACGTTAGTAAGCGACATCATGTCATACTCCTTGTCTTGAATGAATGTTGCCAGCTTATTTATATCTGTTGATACGGAGGACAGCTCGTGCTTGACCGTACGCACTGGTCCGTGGTCGTCCTGGAAAGTGCATCAAACATCTAGGATCAGATCATTTTTTTATACCACGACTGTGGCAAACAGCCATGCGGCCCACCTGATGGAAAGGGGTTACCGCGTCCCATGGACACCTGCAACACTAGGGGTATCACGGGTGCGTTGCCGATTCTTTAAAAACCTATTGACTCCTTTTTTTAAGAACCCCATAAAACATGATTGGGTAAAAACATTCACATTTATTTTGAAAATTGTAATTGTATGGGAGCCCCTCCCATACAACAAACTTGATATTCTTTAAATATTATTATTATTCTTCTATTATTATTCCTTAAATATTTATTTTTAGTATTTGTTGTTATAACGGCAATAGAAGTACATATATCATCTGTAATTATTTCAGCAGTCTAGCTATCACCGTTCTTGAGATACAGCCTGATGACGGACGGACAGCAAAGTCTCAGTAATAAGGTTCCGTTTTTACCCTTTGGGTACGGAAGTCTAAAAATGGCACCCCCCGTCCCACACAGACATATCTTATAGTAGACCTTATGTAGTGTAACGGCCCACTGCACTGGAAACACCATTTTTTTGACTGCCCCAAACACACTTAACCATCCATTTACTACTTTTACTGGTCCAAATTTACTCGCCCCCAAAGACACTATACCCCGCCTCAAGACATTATAGTCCCCCAAAGACACTATACCCCCCAAGAACACTATACCCTCCTTCAGAAACACTATAGCCCCCCAAAGACACTAAGCCCCCCCAAAGACACTAAGCCCCCCCAAAGACACTATAGCCCCCCAAAGACACTAAGCCCCCCCAAAGACACTATAGCCCCCCAAAGACACTAAGCCCCCCCAAAGACACTAAGCCCCCCCAAAGACACTAAGCCCCCCAAAGACACTATACCAACCCACCTACCACACACCTGATAGTACACCTCATTTAGTGCAGCGGTCCACAGCGCTAGAAACTCCTATAACCTACATCCACATACCTGATGGTACACCTTGTCCAATGCAGCGGCCCACAGCGCGTGTACTGCGGCGTGAGGTAGAGGAGCTCAGTCTCCGCGCTCACCGGTTGTGGCGGCGCAAGAGCATACTTACCGTGCCACACCCCCAGCACACTAACCACTCCCCCTTCTCCCCAGACACTCTACCCTCCAACACACTACACTCCCCCCAGCAAAGTATACCCCCCAAGAACACTATACGGCCCCAAAGACACTATATCCCCCCCCCCCCAAGATACTATGTCTTTCCCAAAGACACTATATCCCCCCAAGACTCTATATTCCCCCCAGCACACTAGAGCCCCCCATGAACTCTTTACTCCTCGCCCCAGCTCACTATAGCCCCCCAAGACACAAAACCCTCCGCCCCAGCACAGTATAGCCCCCCTTCCCTCCACATACCTGATGATACACCTTGTCCAGTGCGGCGGCCCATAGCGCATGTACCGCGGCGTGGGGTAGCGGAGCCCCGTCCCCGCGCTCGCCAGCCGTGGCGGCGCAGGCAGCGGCCGCACGAGCTGCTAGCCACGCTGTACGAGCGAGCCGCCAGAGACGCCACGCGCACTCACCGCCACATACTAACCGTGCTACTAGCTGATGGGATGCCACCCCCAGACCACCCAAGACTCTATACCACTACAAGAACCCTATACGCTCCCAAAGACACTAAGCCCCCCAAGTACACTATACTGATGGGATACCAAACCCAGCTACCTATACCCCTCTCCCCCCCTCTCCAAGATACAATAACCCTCGAAAAACCCTATGCGCCCCCAAAGACACTATACCCTCCCCCCAAGTCACTATACCCCCCCATAAACACTATACCCCCTACAAGACACTATACCTCCCACAAGACACTATACCCCCCACAAGACACTATACCTTCCACAAGACACTATAGCCCACCAAGTACACTATAGCCCCCCTTCCCTCCACATACCTGATGGTACACCTTGTCGAGTGCAGCGGCCCACAGCGCGTGTACCGCGGCGTGAGGTAGAGGAGCTCCGTCTCCTCGCTCGCCGGCCGTGGCGGCGCAGGCGGCGGCCGCACGAGCAGCTAACCACGCTGCACGGGCGAGACGCCAGAGACGCCACGCGCACTCACCGCCGCATACTAACCGTGTTACTAGCTGATGGGATACCACCCCCAGCATACTATACCCCACTGCTATCCCTTCAAGATACTATACCCCTCCAAGAAGACGCCCCCAAAGACACTATACCCTCACCCCAAGTCACTATACCCCCCCAAAAACACTAGACCCCCTACAAGACACTATAGCCCCCCAAAGACACTATACCTCCCACAAGACACTATAGCCCACCAAGTACACTATAGCCCCCCTTCCCTCCACATACCTGATGATACACCTTGTCTAGTGCGGCGGCCCACAGCGCGTGTACCGCGGCGTGGGGTAGAGGAGCTCCATCTCCTCGCTCGCCGGCCGTGGCGGCGCAGGCGGCGGCTGCGCGGGCAGCTAACCACGCTGTGCGGGCGAGCCGCCAGAGACGCCAGGCGCACTCACCGCCGCATACTAGCCGTGCCACCAGCTGATGGGGTACCACCCCCAGCATACTATACCCCACCGCTCTCCCTTCAAGACTCTGTACTACTCCAAGAACCCTATACGCCCCCAAAGACACTATACCCTCCCCCCAAGTCACTATAGCCCCCCAATAACACTGTACCACCCAAGAACTCTATACCCTCCCCCAAAGACACTAAAACCCTCGAAAAACCCTTTGCGCCCCCAAAGACACTATACCGTCCCCCCAAGTCACTATAGCCCCCCTAAAACACTATAGCCCCCCAAAGACACTATACACCCCCACAAGACACTATACCCCCCACAAGACACTATACCCCCCCTAAGACACTATACCCCCCCTTCCCTCCACATACCTTATAGTACACTTGTCCACTGCAGCAGGTCACAGCGCTAGACACTCCTATAACCTACACCCACATACCTGATGGTACACCTTGTCCAGTGCAGCGGCCCACAGCGCGTGTACCGCGGCGTGGGGTAGAGGAGCTCCGTCCTCGCCGGCCGTGGCGGCGCACGAGCATACTAACCGAGCCACTAGCTGATGGGATACCACCCCCAGCACACTATACCCCACCCAGCTCACTATACCACCCCCCACTTCCAAGATAGCCAAGAATTCTATACGTCTCCAAGACACTATACCACCTCCCCCAAGACACTATAACCCCCCAAGAACACTTGACCCACCCAAGACACTATCCCCGCGCCTCAAGACACTATAGCCCCCCAAAAACACTATACCCCCTACAAGACACTATACCTCCCACAAGACACTATAGCCCCCCAAAGACACTATAGCTCTCCAATAACACTATACCCTCCTAGAACACAATACCCTCCCCCAAAAACACTATAGCCCCCAAAGACACTATAGCCCACCAAGGACACTATAGCCCCCCACCCTCACACATACCTGATGATACACCTTGTCGAGTGCGGCGGCCCACAGCGCGTGTACCGCGGCGTGAGGTAGAGGAGCTCCATCTCCTCGCTCGCCGGCCGTGGCGGCGCAGGCGGCGGCCGCGCGAGCAGCTAACCACGCTGTACGAGCGAGCCGCCAGAGACGCCACGCGCACTCACCACCACAAACTAGCCGTTCTACCAGCTGGGGTGATATGAAACGTCTTTATTAATTACTAGCTGCCTCCCCGCGGTTTTACCCGCGTAGTTCCCGTTCCCGTGGGAATACAGGGATAAAATATAGCCTATGCTACTCGGGGATAATGTAGCTTTCCAAAGGTGAAAGAATTTTTGAAATCGGTCCAGTAGTTTCGGAGCCTATTCATTACAAACAAACAAATCTTATCTCTTTATAATATTAGTATATAGAAAATAAATATCCTGGGACATTTTTCACACACGACCAATCGGATCCCAAAGTGAGCTTGCCGCTACCGGCGGCTTGAGAGTAAGGGTCACTAATCACAAAGCCAACCGGTCTATCAAAGTGAATTATAGTCACAAATAATATTTATGTTGGTATTAAATCGGAGTACTCTTGCCTTTACCATTGCGCAATGTATAACTGGTAAATTGTTGAAGTTGCCACCTATAAGACAAGCGAGACAAGTTTATGCTTGTTTCTAGTATTAATGAAGTGCAAATCCCAATTTTTCGTAAAAAGACCAATGCTTTGATGGACAAATATTATCTTCCCATAACTTATCCCCGAAGGAAGCTTGGGAGCTTAAATAAAAAATAAGCATGGACTACTCATTTTTGCAAAATAAAAATTGTATCAAAGCAAGATGCAATAGGACATAATACTGTGAAAATAACTGAAATAGACTAATCTAGCTGTCCGTAAGTAGTCTAATTTTTCTAAATCTTCTTCAGATGCACAATTGGACCCGGTAGATGGCGCTGGTGGGCAGAACGAAGTCTGCCTGGTCCACTAGTATAGATGAGGAATTCATTTTAGTTAAATTACCTGAGGATCGAGAGGTACGGCGTGCAACCTGACTCCGGGGGGTAACCTGCGACGGACGCTCTTGAGTTGCTGTTGTAGTGTGGCACTTGTTGAACAAATCACTTCGTGGAGTTGACCTAACTCCAGTTGACGGTCAGATGGCTGAAAGGAGACAAAAAAGTATTTACTGATTGTCAAAAACTCATCACTCAATCACTACATATTATAAAACAAAGTCGCTTTCCGCTGTCTGTCCCTGTCTTCATAAATCTTTACACCTAAGTAACGAATTTTTATGCGGTTTTTTTTAATAGATAGAGTGATTCAAGAGGAAGGTTTTTAAATACAATACATGCATAATATGTTAGAGAAACACTGTCAATTTTGGAGGTTTCTAATGTGATGTATAAGCATTGCACCCATGCGAAGCTGGGGCGGGTCGCTAGTATAGAATACATTGGCAATAGGTACCAGCAATGACAAAGTGACAAGACAAATTCTGATATAAACAGCTAAAAACGTTCAGAGAGACAGAGGCGACGGGAACTTTGTTTTATATATATAGAAGGTACCTGTAATATAACAGTAAGAGCTGCTGCATCAGCGTGAAGTCCTCGAGCCAAGGCATCCAGGGCACAGCTGGCGTGAACAACCGCTTCTCGGGATCCGCCCCCAGAAACGCCCCACTGGGACCCACTAGTACCCCCTGTACTAGAAGTACCCGAACTACCCCCAGAACCTACCACTAGAGCCGACCACATAGCCGATAAGTATGTCCAGCAACGTTCTATGCCTGAAAAGAATAGAAAATGGAATTAGTATATTGATGTAAGGTACATCTGATGGTGTTTATATCTAGTGGCTCCCCGCGGTTTCACCCGCGTACCCGAGAGATTTTCCATTTTCCCGGGATAAAAAGTAGCCTATATCCTTTCTCAGGCTTTAGAACATATGTGTACCAAATTTCATTTCAATCGGTTCAGTAGTTTTAGTGATAAAGCGTAACAGACAGAGTTACTTTCGCTATTATAATATTACTATGGATTTGCTGCACCACCGTCTTTTTTTTTTATACCACAAGGGTGGCAAACAGGCACACGGTCCCACCTGATGGGAAGCGGTTACCGTAGCCTATGGACGCTTGCGACACCAGAGGCGTCACTCACGCGTTGCCGACCCTATAAATAAGGGAGCAACTGTATAGGCAGTGAAAGGGATAAAGAACAATGTACTTTTCGTCGAAAGGCTAAACAGGTATCACTGCTGCTTACCCCTACGACGCTACTCCACCCCTGGTCCCCCCACTGCCGCTACAGGGTCTCCTCATGGAGCTCTGGCTACCTTACTCACCGCAGGAACACAACACTACATGTAGTGTTATTTGGCTGCGGTCTTCTGTAAGGTGGAGGTACTACCCCAGTCGGGCTACTTCGTCTTTTATAGAGACTCAAAATTATTTCCATCCAACGGTCATCTCAAAGTCATCTACTTGTGCGTTTAGTAAGTTTTACTGTAATTTTTTTGTCTTTTCTTGTCTTTTGGTATACAATAAAGTGTTATCTATCTATCTATCTATCTAGTCTATAATTCCATACCTTCTAAAGAACAGTTTTCGTCTAATTCGTTAGTTTTGAGTAAATGTGCTGCGGCGTCCAAAGCTCTTTCTTGGTGAGCCGCGTCGGGCAACGCGCTCGCCGCTCGGAGTAGAGCTTCCGGACTACACGAGTCTAGTGCCTCGCTCCACATGCACACTATGCACTGGGGATGTTGAAAACAAACATCATCATCAGCTCATATACGTCTCCACCGAGGAGCTCGAGCCTCCACAAAAAACGACAGGGTGTCCATAAAATAGAATAACTTTTATTGTGGACTAGCGACCCGCCCCAGCTTCGCACGAGTGCAATGCTTATAGATCACATTAGAAATCTCCAAAATTGTCAGTATATTATGCATGTATTTTATATAAAACCCTTTTTCTTGAATCACTCTATTTATTAAAAAACCGCAAAATCCGTTGCGTAGTTTTAAAGATTTAAGAAGACATATGGACAGACAGCGGAAAGCGACTTCGTTTTATAATATGTAGTGGCTCTCAGCGGTTTCACCGGCGTTTCCCGTGATCTTCAATTTTCCCGGAATAAAAAGAAGCCTACGTGTTAATCCAGTTTATAAACTGTGTGGTAATATTCATCCAAATCAGGTTTAGTTGTTTTTACGGTGAAAGAGGAACAAACATCTATATGTGCAAACTGTTGCAAACATTTAAAAATGAAACTATTTATAAACATAAATAGTTGAAAACTATTTATTAAAAGTATTTCATCTGTAACTATTTATAAACAGAAATAGTTGAAAACTAAGTCTTTCCCTCGTATTCAAACTCTTCTGTAGAGACTTCATTATTGAAAAAAAAAAATTGGTTGCCTGTAAAGTCGGTATACGGGCGAAAGTTTTACGTGACAACGACTTTGAGTGGTAAAATAATTTTAATGTGAATATTCATTCGTATAGTAGGAAGAAGGATGAAATAATAGTAACAATTTAAAACATAACGTCACGTTACGTGAGCGGAGCGTAACGCAGTTTCTTGAAGTGTCACCCGGCAAACCAATTTATAAGACGTTGTCACGTCAAAAAATTTAAGTTTAAGTTTTTAATCATACTCATACCTGTATCATATGTAGCTGATACTCCAACTGACAACGGAAGCTATACTGGACTGCGGTGTGGGTTTTTGTCAACGCCTCTCTATCCCATACGTTTACTGCTGGGAACCTGGTTAAACAAAAACAAACTTTAATTTAGTATATAATAAAGTTGCTTTCTGCTTGTCTATACTAATATTATAAAGAGGAAAGATTTGTTTGTTTGTAATGAATAGGCTCCGAAACTACTGGACCGATTTCAAAAATTCTTTCACCTTTGGAAAGCTACATTATCCCCGAGTAACATAGGCTATATTTTATCCCTGTATTCCCACGGGAACGGGAACTACGCGAGTAAAACAGCGCGAGGGCGGCTAGTTACTAATATTATAAAGAGGTAACGTTTGTGAGTTTGTGACGTTGTTGTAATCTCTGGATCTACTGAAGCAATTTTCAAAATAAATAATAAATATCCTGGGACATTTTTCACACACGGCCAATCTGATTCCAAAGTAAGCTTCAAATGAAGCTTGTGTTATGGTAACCAGATAGCAGATATACTACATATAGTACTTTTAAATACATACATATTATAGATATTTACATCCAGACACAGAACAAACAGACATATTCATGCATACAAATGTTTGTCCTGGGTGGGATTCGAACCCACAACCCGCGGCTTGAGAGTCAGGGTCACTAACCACAAAGCCAACCGGGCTGTCATTGTCAGTGTATATAATGTGGTCTAGTTAAAATTTTATTTAATTATTATTAGTTTTATATGTTTATACAAACCTCTCTCTTATCTGTCCAAGAATGATCTCCGCTTTAGTATTAAGTCTCTGGAGCAGCAGAATCAGTAGGATCGCGTCATGGTCGCCTGAAATTACAAAAAATACAAAATCAATAAATAAAATACATAAATACACTAAGAAAAATAAATATCTCTCTATATAATTTGACCTGGGATATTTATAACTAGCGGAGCCGGCAGACTTGGTTCTGCCCACCAGCGCCACCTACCGGCTCCAAATTGATGTATTATACATAAAAACCTTCCCCATGAGATACTCCGTAATTTGGTGAAAGCCGCATGAAAATCTGTTGAGTAGTTTTTGTGTTCATCGCGTTCAGACAGACAGAAGCGGCGGGGACTTTGTCCATACTATACTATACTAATATTATAAATGCGAAAGTAACTCTGTCTGTCTGTTACGCTTTCACGCTAAAACTACTGAACCGATTTAAATGAAATTTGGTACACATATAATCCAGAGCCTGAGAAAGGACATAGGCTACTTTTTATCCCGGGAAAATTTAATATCCCCGGGAACGCGGGCAAAGCCGCGGGGAGCCGCTAGTTTTATATAAATATAGAGATAAGGATACTCACCAGCAGTAGCCATGAAGTGGTCAGGTAGACAAGCAGCCAACATCTCAGCCCTTCCCTTAGCCTGAGTCAGTTCCAAAGCCCGCAGTTGCAGATCTATAGAGCGCGTTGAAGCTCGGGAGGCGTGCACTAGCGAGCCGAGATCCACCGGTGGAGTGGTACGAGATACCGGTTCGGGTGTCGATTCTTGCTCGCTTGGGGCTGGAGAACCTAGGAGGGGGGATATTTAACACATATTAAATAAAGTAAATATTCAAATCCCAGAAAAAATCATTTGTATGCATGATGCATGAATATGTCTCTTTGTAATTATCTACACTAGACACAAAAAGTTAGGGATTTATACATAAAATTCCAAATTTTTGGGTGATTTTCAACGAGCTGTAACTCCGAGGAAAATAATCGCACAGCAAAAAAAAGAAAACCAAATTGTAGCTTCAAGTTTCTAGTTTTCAGATACAACCATAATTTTTTTGTATCATGTTTGGGTCTGGAGAAATCTAATTAATTTAATCTAAACACTTTTAACTATTCGGGTACCAGTGTCTCTGTTCAGATACCAAACAAGACTGTGCATGGGGGCTGTTGCCCGAATGGTTGTATAGGACATGGGTCAGTCGTTGCACTGGCTGGGTGAAGTGCTCAATCATCATCATCATCATCATTAAAAAGTGTAAGTGACCCAATTTGTATAAAGACTCAATTCCATTAATTATTTGACCTCAGCAAACATTTTTGCTTCTTTTTAACACGCGAAGTACAGCTGATCAGTAAATATTTACCACCTTAAGGTTTATAATTGCCTGTACACGTCTATGTAATTTACATTTTTCGACCGTACATACTCACGATATCTAAATAAATTAGTTCTTAGGTTATGTACCTTGCTTAGACTCCATTTGGGTTCTCAGCTCGTTGTACTGTTCCGTCATCTTCTGTACCAACTCCCTAAACTTGTGTATTGTTGAGTCGCGATCCATGATCGTTTCTAAGGCCGCTTCTCTTTCACGCGCCGCCTGGAATTGAAACAATAATTTAATTATTATAAAACATCACTATGACGATTTTATTATTATTTCTTCTATTTTCGCAAGATAACAAGTAGCCTATATATTTTGTAGTTTTAAGAATTTGTCATTTTAGGAAATTGCCATTTCAGGAATTTGACAATTTTAGAATATACGTTATCGGAAAATGTCGTTTTGGGAAGTTTTCATTGTCACCCAGTTGTCCCACCCTGTCACACAGTTGTAAAGGGGCGTTGAAGAGGAATATACATCCATCCATGTATACATCTTTAAAAACTTGTTCGATTAAAATTTTAGTAGGATTTATATTAAAATGTTTTATTATCCCCTTATATAATAATCACCCTGATAATATAGCTTTCCATTAGTGAAATAATCATTCAGATCAGACAAACAAACAAAATATGAAATCTATTCTCTTCATAATATTAATGTACATTAGTCTACTCCCTCTTTCCCCACCACCTTCCCTTCTCTAGCCCATCCCATCTCTACTCCACTCCCCCTTCTCTAGCCCATTCCATCTCTACTCCACTCCCCCTTCTCTAGCCCATTCCATCTCAACTCCACTCCCCCTTCTCTAGCCCATCCCATCTCTACTCCCCCTTCTCTATCCCCCCCTCCACTACCATTTGCCTATGCCACTACTCTAAACCATAGATTACCTCTCTAGTAGCCGCGTGCGCCATCTCCAATTCCTCACGCAAATCCATTTCCAGTTCTCGATTGGACTCGACGAGCTGTTCGTGGACTTCCTGGAGTGCCTCCAACTCGCTCACGTCTTGCTTCAGCTGTTCTACCTGGTGTAAAGGATGTAGGACTTTATGGTATATTATATAGAGTATATTTTAGAATGGCGATGATATCAATGTGAAATCAAATCTTATAGCTGTTCCACCTGGAGCGAAGGATTTAGGACTTGATGGAATAATAAATAGAGTATATTTTAGAATGACGATGATACTAACGTAAGATAAAATCCTCTTTTAGCTGTTCGACTTGGAGCAAAGAATATACTAGGCTTTAATATTCAATTAATAGAGTATATTTTAAAATAGGCACAATTCCAAACTATACAACAATGCATACAACAAAACTGTTGAAAGCCTGTATCTGTACCTACATTTAATATATCTGGAAGAAATATGAGGAAGCTGTAATGAATATGAAATAGAACATGAATAAGACACTCTTGTATTTTTGTCGGTTTGAAAGAGCATCACACAAAAACAAACAGATCTAATGACTACTCTAATACTACTAATAAATAAATATCCTAGGACAATTTTCACACACGGCCAATCTGATTACAAACTAAGCAGATATTGTGCTGTAACCAGATAGCTGATATACTACATATATGTCGGCGCTCATTATTAAAATGTTGTTATTCAAACGCGCGCACGTGCAATATGACATCATCGCGCCACTCTGTGAGTCAGGAGAGGTGGGGGTACGGACAGCGGGTATAAAGCGGCGCGCTCGGTGCGGCTCGGGGAAATCCGATTCCGTCCTCGCCGGCGAGGACCGTCGCGACGTCCCACCCAGTCTCGTCTTGTTAGTGCGGCCCGTGCCGCAGCAACGACCCAGTCCGCTCCCTGAATAATCATGTCAAGTGAGTCCCCACTTCCCCCAGTGACGCCCTGAGCCGAGGCACCGTGTCGCAGGGGACACCCTCAGCGCTGTCGCTTAAATTTTCCTTCGGTTGAGAGCCCTCTGCGCTCACCGAAAAAGTCCGCGTAACGGTGTAAAAGCCATCTGAGGCTGTCACCTTCTAGTCCATTCAAAAAAAAAAAAACGGCTCGGGGCAGAATTGTCGAGGCACTCGTTCCGTCCACATCTCACAATTGTGACGCGGATCACGCCTGATTTACCGCGTTAACTTTATTTAAATTACATTGTTTTTATCTTTAAAATAATTTCATAATTAACTAACAAGTTTGATTCAATAAATCATTTTCTACGTAATCTTGAAGTTTTGCTTAATCATGTCTGAAGACCAGTCTAGATGTGATTTCAGTGGCGAGGACCATCGCCCGCCATCACCAATTCTACAACATGTCAGCTTCAGTTTACATTTAACTTAATTTATTAATAACTCATTGACTATAAATTTAATTTTGAGTATAGCAACATCGCTTGGATGTTGCTTTATGAGGGTACAATGTCAGCTTCAGTTTACATTTAACTTAATAACTCATAGACTATTAATTTAATTTTGAGGTTAGCAACATCGCTTGATGTTGCTTTCTGAGGGTATAAATACTGCTCCGTCACAGAGAAACGCTCAGTCCGTCGTCGGCTATCGGAGCGGTAACAACTATATTTGTGGTGTACCCTCGTAAATATATTTCTAAGGAATATTATGTAAGTGCTGTTGAAATGTAAGTATGTAAAAAGTATTTAAATTATAAGCTTTATAAATAAATAGAAAAATAGATTGATCGGCGCCCCGGCAATTTTATTATAATATATATTTGTCATAAAACCACGTCCTCCTAACAAACAAGTTTCGGTTCCATCCGAAATATACTACTTTTGAATGTTCTAGATGTCATCTAGATTCTGCCTATTCCCTATTCTGCCTATCTAGAAAAAATTTAGCAACGTAATCCTTAAGATCTTACCTGATCTTCCAAGCCCATCTTCTTCTCGGCGAGCTGCTCGACCATCTCTTCGGCCCCGAGCGCCGCGTCCACCTGCTCCCGGAGGTCGGCCACTTGGGCCTCTAGCTCCTCAACTCGAGCTGATAACTTCTCTTTGGTGCGAGATAACTCTGCTATCTCCGATTTGTATTGCTCTAAATCCTGGTGGAGGGATAAATGGTTAATGTTGAAGAAGAAATCGTTTTTGGAACGAAGTACCTTATGGGATGATGCAGAAGGGTATCCTATGGGGAAAAATCTTCAGTAACGTAAGATTTTATTATTGTGTCAGTTTGAAATTGGATCGTCATTTGAATTTTTTGGGCTTTTTTCTTCTAATTATTGAAATACTATTTGTCTTTCTATATATTTTTTTTATACCTCGAATAGAACTTAAAAATAATCTAATATATAAAATTCTCGTGTCACAATGTGACTTACCATACTCCTCCGAAACGGCCTGACCGATTTTTATTAAATTTTATATGCATATTCAGTAGGTCTGAGAATCGGCTACTATCTATTTTTGATACCCCTTAAGTGATCACGGGAACGGGAACTACGCGGGTAAAACCGCTAGTTTATAATATAAGTAGGTTTTAAACTCACTTTATGCATCTTCTGCAAGGCATGTTTGTCGTGGGCCGAGTGATCCCGAAGTCTCACGAGCGTGTCCCTCAGGCGAACATTCTGCTGCTGCAGCTGCCTCATCTCGTACCCCGTGGCGCCTTCGCTCGCTGCGTATGGGTGCTCTAATGTTGGCGCACACACACACACACACATGTCTATCGTCACTTACCCGCCATGCTTGGCTGACCCTGTCCGTCTGTATGAGGGGGGAAGTTGGTTTTTTGGAGTTTTTGGGGTTTTGAGATATGGTAGGTTGTCTGTGTATGTGGGGGGGAGTTGGTTTTTTGGAGTTTTTGGGGTTTTGAGATATGGTAGGTTGTCTGTGTATGGGGGGGGGGGGGGGAGTTGGTTTTTTTGCGTTTTTTAAGGTTTTGAGATTGGGATGATATGATTGTATATTATTATGGTGGTATCTTTGAAGTGTTTTTTTTGGAATGATTCGATTATAAAGAGATTTTATTGTAACTAATAAGAAAAGAGCTTGCAAAGGATTTTCGTTTTGCATTAAGCATGAAGATTCACTATTATTCTGTCATAAGAAATAGGGTTTTTGATAAGGTGTCTTTGAATATTGAAAGACAAAGATAGAAAGTACTAGTTAGAGTGAGAGAGCACTATCGAAACACCACTGAATTAAAATTATGTTTACTACAAGGTATTTGGGAAAAGTCATGGATTCTACTAAGATATTTTGACTAACTAGTTTAACTAAAGTTTAGTTACTTTAAACTAAATAAAGAAAGAGGCATTGTCAAGTCGTCGGGAGGCAAACACAAAACGTAAAAATTACACAAAAATTAAAAACAAAACATGCAAAACAAAATATTGATTATATACAAAGACTTAACACATTCACTTCACGTAAATTTCATCTTTATACCGCGGATAGAGAGCTTAAAATCGATTGGTAAACTTATTTTTCATAGATAAATAGTATCTATATATATAAAACAAAGTCCCCGCCGCTTCTATCTGTCTGTATGTCTGAACGCGATGAACACAAAAACTACTGAACAGATTTTCATGCGGTCTTTCCCAAATTACGGAGTATTTCATGGGGAAGGTTTTCATGTATAATACATCAATTTGGACCCGGTAGGTGGCGCTGGTGGGCAGAACGAAATCTGCCGGGTCCACTACTATGTGTATAAAAATAATTTTAGAAAAAAATTGCTCAATTTTCAAAGCTGGAAAGGTTGTGAAAGTCAGCAAAAAGTATTTTCAATTTAGCTAATAGAAAAACAAACGTATTGCTATAGAGTTAAGATTCACTTTTGGCCGACAGCATATATACCGCGCGTGGAGCATATTAAAGCAGTGAATGCGCTAAGTACATGCATTTATTAAAAAAAATATGTATAAATAAAATATAATGCGGCTAAAATGCATTGTAAATTTCACCAAAGGATTGTTTCATGTAGTTATCACGAGACCCTTCGTATATTCTACTAATATAAGTATATTAAGGATGTTCATTACTCTTTAACGCAAAAACTACTAAAGGGATTTGAATGAAATTTGAAACACAGTTTATTGAAAAATTTAAGATCCTTGGGAACGCGCGTGAAGCCGCAGGGATATACTACATTATCGGGGAGTAACATAGGCTATATTTTATTCCCGTTTTCCTACTGTAACGGGACGCAAGTATATCAAAATTGCGAAATTTGTGAGCATGTACGTTTGCTACCATTTCACGCCAGAATGGCGTTGCAATTTGGCACAGAGTAAGAATATATTCTGGAATAGCACATAGGCTACTTTTTAATCCCGGAAAATTATCATATCTTTTGTATACGCGGGTGATACCGCGGGGCGCACTAGTCTATCATAATCCTTACTAATATTATAAATGCGAAAGTAACTCTGTCTGTCTCAGTTTCACGCTAAAACTACTGAACCGATTTATTTGGTACACAGACAGTCTAGAGCCTGAGAAAGGACATAGGCAACTTTTTATCCCGGGAAAATGGAAGATCTCCCGGGTACGCGGGTAAAACCGCGGGGAGCCACTAGTCTGCTTAATAAGTCTGCATTGGATAGTGTATAGTATAGGTAATATACACATCGTAACTCACCCTTACGTGCCACTGTGGTCAAATATAACCCTAAATAAAGACATTAAATGTAAGATCATGGCAACGACAAAGACAACCACACATCTATCTCTTTCTAATCTATATCCTAAGTTTGTGACAATTTATGGATGGATGGATGTTTGTTACCCTTTCACCCAAGAACTATTCAACGGATTTGGATGTAATTTGGAACACAGACAGTTTATAAACCGGATTATTTATAATTAGAACGGCTTTCACCAGTAACACTAATTAGGTACATTATACAGACTAAAAATTAAATAAAACATGAGATCAATATACATAAACTAAAATTAAAATTAATATTAATCCTATCACGCAATCGTCTCGCAGTACTTCAAGCATTCAACTATTATTGTCTGCCATCCGTCCGCAAACAAATCGGTTTATGACATAGGACATTATGACATAGGCTAATCTTTTTCCCGGGAAAAGTTAAGATCCACCGTAAAACTGCGACAGCTATAGGTATACTATACCGAAACAAACATTTGGTTTTATCAATTAAATAGTAATTATGAAACTAAATGTGAAGAAAACATAATAAAAAAAATATAATAATGTCTATTTATACGTACACGTGTTAGTCGTGTATGTAATTCTATAAAATAAATATAAAAGCAAATATATAATAAATAAATAAAACATACAGACAGTCCTGTTTATAATAATAAAATAAATAGAAAAAGGGAAATTTAAGATAGGTCAATAAAGGCATGAAATTACCCGAATATTGTCTTAAGTGGCAGCCGGACATAGGATACTATTTATCGCGGGAAAATTGTAGTTCCCCGGGAATGCGGGTGAAACCGCGGGGAGCCACTAGTAATATATATAAATTACGTGTCACGTTGTTTGTCCGCGATGGACTCCTAAACCACTTAACCGATAAAAAATTAAGATTAGATTTTTAGCTTGTTTGTTATGAATATTCTCCAAAACTACTGGACCGATCTGAATAATTATTTCATCAATAGAGAGCTACATTATCAGGGAGTAACATAGGCTATATTTTATCCCCGTATTCCTACGGGATTGAAAACAACGCGGGTGAAACCGCGCGACAGACAGTACCTATATCTTTATGTTAGACTATTTTGCAATATAATCATTCATGCAAAGCTTTCTTTCATATTTTAACTACATAAATTTATATATATAAACTATAGGACTGTCTGTATATACATGTGCAACATACAACATTAAGTATATATATATAATAGACGTGTGTGTGTTCTGCCTTTGTATATCATAATATAGGTATTTTATAAGAAATCAAGTCAAAAATTATCTTTTATTAGAAGTGAAGAAAAAGTTCAGTAGTTTCTTTAGTTTTGCTTCATAAATATTTTCTAATGTTAATCTATATCTCTATCATATTATACAGGGTTTTTATTACTAATAAAGAGAATTACTAACAACTAAAAAGACCCGATTTGTCCTGAAAAATCCCAACGTATGGTCACCCTATACTCCCCGCAAAATACGACATCCCAAACCAGGACTGATCCCACCAAAATCCCAATATATGATCACCCTACATCTTACTATATTATCAACGCGAAAGTATTTATAAACGAATATTTGTTCGGCTTTCACGCAAAAACTACTCAACGAATTTAGTTAAAATTTGGAACACATATAGTTTACAACCTATAGTAGCACATAGGCAACTTTTTATTTGGGAAAAATTGACGATCCCCCGGGAAAACGAGCCAATAGTCCAACTCACGTATATTTCCCCCTGCCTCCATTTCTGCCTTCATCAACTGCAGGTCCAATGTAGCCTCTTCGAGTTTCTCCCTGCACTGTTCCAACTCCATCTGTAAGGCTTCGGCTCTCTCCTCGGCCATTTCTTTATCGAGGGCGGCCATTTCTGTAGCCTCCTGTAGCTCGGCTGTCTCATCGTTGTGAATTTCAAGAGCTTCTTGGGCCTCTCGCACCTGATATTTGGAAGATACAGGGTAGAAGACATTATGAAACAGTTTTTTGGTTTGAATGAATGAATGTAATATGAGTGAGTGGTAGTGGAATGAATGAAAATGTCTGTTCTGTGTCCGAATGTATCTATCCTACTAATGTCATAAATGCAAAAGTTTGTAAAATATGATTTGTTACTTTTTCATAACATGGGCTACTTTTTATTCCCGGTCCTATGTCTGTCTCCTGGTTCTAAGCTACTTCCCCACCAATTTGCAGTCAAATTGGTTCAGCCGTTCTTGAGTTATAAATAGTGTAACTAACACGACTTCCTTTTATATAGATAGATAGGCTCTCAAGACTAGAGATTCCTCATTATAACTGAAGAGGTGTATATGAAGGACTATAAAAGCAACCTACCTCTTGCTTAGCCCGTTGCAAGTCTCTCTGCAACTGAGCCTGCGACTCCATAATCTTGGCTTTGAACTCGTTCGCCTGGTCCAATTGTAGTCTCACACGTTCTAACTCACGTATCTTCTCTCTGTCTTCGGCGCGACGCACTTTCAACGTCTCCAATTTCTCTTTTAGATCTTCCACTTCTGATTTGAGTTGGGTGTTCTGGAATAATTAAGAATATGAAGGTGAGATTCGAGAGTAATTTTATGCGGGTTTAAAATTACAATGACGATAGACACAAAACCAATATATATATTTTTTTTTTAATTCAAGAACGCGTACGTTAATTTCCTATAGCTGTTATAGAGTAGGTACTACACAAAGATATACAAAACATTTATTTATTTACCCATATAAAATGTGTATTACAAATAAATCTATACTAATATTATAAAGAGAAAAGATTTCAATTTTGTTTGTTTGTTAAACTACTAGACTGAATCATTCTTTCATCAATATAAAGCTACTTTCTTTATACTTCATCCCTTTCCTACGGGAACTGGAACGCAGCTACATACCCTAACCTTCCTGAAAAAGACACATTCCAAAAAGTCTAAGATACAAAAAGAATTTAGATCTTCAATCGTTACCTCCTGTTGTATCTGCATGTTGGCTAACTTGTCTTCGACGCTGGACGGCACCGGCTGAGGCGACGTGATGCTTTGCCCGGGCGTGTATTGTGGGGTCAAGGTCTCCACGAAGCCAGTCTGTCAATACGTCGTTTTTTAAACAAACAGCATTAAAACTAAATAAAAAATAATGTTAATTAACATGTAGACAGGTCTTCACTAATAGCATCAACATTATAGTGAGGAAAACTGTGGAGGGGCAAAATCCAAAGCTATCTGGTTACCATAACACAAGTTCACCTCGAAGCTTACTTTGGAATCCGATTGGCCGTGTGTGAAAAATGTCCCTGGATTTTTATTATAGGCTAGTAGCCGTGGTGGCTCAGTTGGGAACGCGCCGACTCACGATCATGAGGGTGCAGGTCCAAATCCCTGGCCCGTACCTCTGAGTTTATAAAAACTTACGTACGGATTCACACCACTGGCTTTCGGTGAAGGAAAACATCGTGAGGAAACTTGCATGCCCGAGATGTCACAATTGACAGCATGTGAAGTTCGCCAATCCGCACTAGGCCGCGTGGTGGACTATGGCCTACCCCCTCGATGTTAGTGGAGGCTCGAGCTCCTCGGTGGAGACGTATATGAGCTGATGATGATGATAGGATCCTCTTTCTGTCTTCCATACAAACCTCGACAAAGGACGCTCTCTTGACTCCCTGGTCGGGCGACACGGCCCGTTCCGTCGTCGGCGACGCATATGACGTGAGAGACTGACGACTACTTGCCAATGATGTGCGAGAACTGAAAAATTTTGCCGCATTTGAGGGTAGGAAATGGTTTTGTCGTCATTGAGTTCCAATGTGTTTTAAACTCTTCAGTTTAAGTTAGTTCATTAACTTTCAGAACCGAGCATTAAGAGTGACTGTTCATAAGTGCTTGTAAAGGCATATTTGAATAAAAAAAAAATTGTTTTTATGATAAAAAAAAAAAAAAAAAAATTGATTTTAGAGTTAAAAAAATTTTACTGAGTTAAATTGTTATGTTTTATATAGGCTTTGAAATGCTTTTATAAATCATTATTGCAGTAAAATCCTACTAATATTATAAATGCAAAATTTGAGTATGGATGAATGAATGTTAGTAATTCTTTAACGCCAAAAAGGCTGAAGGATCCACTAGTATTATTTATAAAGTTACAAACGATAATTTAATTACGAAGAATAACACCAAAATCAGTGCCTCGTTATAGTTTTTGACACAAATTTTACTATAAACATAATTTCAGTCAAAAACTACATTAATCCAATGATTTTGTTTCGCATCAAATTATAAATTTTAACATATTTTGATCTTGAAACTGTGTACCAAAGTATCTTCGTCAAAAAAATTTTTTTTTTCAATTTTTTTTTATTTTTTCACACATGAAACTCAATGACAACGTCGAGCAATATACAAAGCTTAACCTAAAATAATATAACTCCATAATCCTGTGAAGCGAGACAAAAAATAGACATTTATATGTGGGAAAGCGAGACATAAAATCTTATTCTCACGGTGTGATGACTTGTTTGTAAATCATTCACTTATTTATGAATGGAATCTTGAAAACATTATAATAACACAACTGCCTTATAATAACGGCAAGTCAAAAACTAAATACATGTTATAAACAGTAATATTAATGGAAAACGCCAAACATTATCAATACTCACAAAATTTGGAAAACATGGATAGATGTTTGTTAATATTTCACGCATCAACATCTAAACCCATAAGACATTTTAGGGCAGAGTTAGAATATGTTTTGGAATATCATATAGATTACTTTTATCACGGGAAAATTGAAAAATTAAATATTATAATTTTTTTTGCTGCCCATTATATTTTTCCCCATTTTCTGAAATGCCTATCATTAAAAGGGTACCAAATGAACCCAAAAGCTATCAATCATCACACCGTGTTGATAAGTTATACATAAAACAAGCAGTAATACTACACATCACCGCTACATTATATAACAGAGACATTTGTTATTAAGTACATATGCACTTAACATTTTCTATTAGTCACAATATAAATATACAGTGGGTTTAATAAAGGGTTTTTGTACTAAGCTGAAGATGAAATACTAATATATTACAAACAGGGATAACTGCCTATACAGATGCTCCCATTTTTACAGGGTCAGTAACGTGTGAGTGACGCCTCTGGTGTTGCAAGCGTCCATAGGCTACGATAACCGCTTCCCATCAGGTGGGACCGTATGCCTGTTTGCTACCCTTGTGGTATAAAAAAAAAGATTAAGAACTAAGACTAAGAACTGAAAAATACTGCATTTTCAGAGATTTTCACCGGAAAAGTAAAAATTCAAATGGAAAATTTTACATACCCAGCAAAGTACAAATACCCTTAAAACAAAATAGCAATAATGTAACCAAAATCATATAACATTATAAAAAAATAAAAATAAGCAGACATAAAAGTGAAATAACAACAAAATAAATAGCAGGGTTTCTCCTTCTATGTGCTGCAAAAAGCTGTGCTTATAATTTGACATGATTGTAAAAACTTGAGAGGTGTCAAGGGACCGGATGGAACGAAGTTCCTTTCGATTAATAAGTGAAGGAAATGTTAATATATTTTTTTCAGTTGTAATAATATTGTACACACATCAAGTAGTAGGTACTATAGTGCGCGCGGAACTATTAGGCCTCGGCAAAGATCGGCCACGCTCGGCCCCGCTCGGAAAAGTGTCGTGACAACTTTTCGTAAGAATTTTTTCCGTCTAGCCCCCTTTCACAACGCGCGATAAGGAACTACGTTCCAATAATTCTTATAACTAAAACATACACTAAAATGCTTAGGTTTTTTTCTTAGACCACCATTACACTATGCAATGCGATGTACCCGTACATATGTCAATCATTTAAAGATCAAGATATCAATACTAATATTATAAAGAGGAAAGATTTGTATTCATTTTTAAATATATATTTTTTTAAACTTCTGTAAAAAGTTACAATAATCTATAGTTTTGTAGAAGACAGGAACAAAATAAAGAAAACTAAATAGACATGCAAACTAAAAACATCATTTACTATAAAAAATATAATCAAATATGCATCACTTTTTTCCAAATTTTCAAAATCAAACATGCTTTTTTCACTACAAATTTTTACTTAAAATGCTATTATCGTTATAAATATCATAATATCGTAGATGCATATTATTATGTCACATGTATGTATGTCTTTGACTATGTGCTACAAAACCCAAGCGCTTACGGAACAACTAAGTCAACAATATGCCTCGTACAATTTTATAAAACTACCTTTATATTCTCATATCTTTAAGCCAAATGTCAAAAGCTTTAACAGCGCCATCTAGAGTGGCGCCAAACTTTCTAGAATACATATCGTCCCTTAGCTTACAACACCGCATAAGTCATTTTTACCAACTTTTCAGGAGACGAAAAAAACTGTTTATTTGAAAAGGTACACCGACTAACGCGCTGATACTACTTTTTGAATTAAAGCCTCTTATTGACTGAAATCTATATCATGTGAGCGCAGGTTCGACGCGCAATGAGCAGCTATCCAACGGCATTAAAATGTAGAAACTGCTAATTTTCGACTTGAGCGGTGTAAGCTAAGGGACGATAACGGAATTATGCGATATTCTCGAAGGTTCTAGAAAGTTCTAGAGGGCTATCGATGCCACCCGGCGTTGAAATGGGTTATTAGATCCTGTTTGATGTAAAAATAATAAGTGAATTATTGTTATTATTAAGATGATAAAAGGAAGTAAAAAATGAAATGTATAAAATCGAGTTAAAGTTGCATTATCTAGAGCTAACTATATAAGGTCTTGTAACGAGATTTTAATTGTGCATCATGTTTCTTCCCATTGCACAGGATTCAAGAAAAAATCAACCTAATATTAACATACAATTAGGTTTACTTTGCATTACCACTCTGACAAATCGCTAAAAAAGCTAAATAAAGGCTTAAACATAAGGAAATAAGGTACATTCCAGCTTAAATAAAATCATGACAGCATATTGTTGATTTAGTGGAGTAAATGAAGCGAAAAATACGGTCTTACCTCCGAATTTTTTTACTGTGAACCGATTTGCATGAATTTTTTGGAATTAGGCTCATCTTACCCTTAACTTTAAAAGTGAAAATGATCTGAACTCCGCCTATTATTTTTAAGGGGTGTAAACCACCCCTTAATGGAAAAAATTACATTGAGCCATTTTATCGCTAGAAAACATGTCTAATAGCAAATGGTGAAATTGTAAAGTATTTTCTTACATAATTACCTCATATTAAAATCATTTTCAACCCCTTGAAAATCTTACAACCCTTGCAAATGTGTCATAGTATGGTATAAATATATACCATATAAATATATTATGGCGATAATATTTGTGTATTATCGCCATAATATATTATTAATATAGGTTAGGGTGCGGCGGGGGTGGCCCTTGGGCCACCCTTAAGCCTAAATGTTCTGAAATGAACACAAAAAAGGTGACAAAGACTTACTGTCCTAACATAACATTGATTACTACGCCCAAATATAGTTATTTTACACATTGCCGGTGGACCAGCAGGTATTCCATATAATTCCGAGGAAATTTATACATTTCCTAGGATATCTATGCATTAAATAGTTTTTCAAACAATATTGTACACAGTTCCTAAATAGTATCGGAACTGTACACATTTCCTAGGATTTGTATTCAATTCCTTGATTTCATACATTTCTAGTAGCATATATATATACACATTACAATAGTTGTGGGTCTCTATTATACTGCGTACTTTCACATTGCTCCAAATATTCGCACTCCGAAATTTTCAGTTATTAAGTAGATAAAAATATGTTAAGTTTTTGGACCATAACTCCTTCAATTTTCATGCTATCACAAGTTATAAAACACCATTGTAAAGGTAATTAAAAGAGCTACAACATCCTTTATTGCAATATATAGTAAAAAACCTTTTTCTGAAACGGTGAAGGGTTAAAGGGCTTAAGAGAGGCTGTGATTCCGCTGCCACGCGCTCTTTAAACAATCATAACTCCGTCAATTTTTGTTTCACAGAAAAACCAAAACATTGAAATTGTTTGTCAGAAAATTATCAATTTTTTTATTTCCACACTTTTATACGTATCTGTCGTCCTTTTTGAGATATTATGAAAAATAGGGTGGAATTTTATAAATATTTGAAAGTTTGTTTTTTATATAATCATGAATTTTTTGAAAAATACGTGTCCTGAAGCAGCCAAACTGATACTATCCATCAAACTCTTCATAATAAAGTTAATTCTAGGCGGAATACGATTAATTTTAATTGTGGTGGAAATGGCACTTATGAAACCCATTGATTTAAAAGAAAAAACATTAGATGCTCCCCTTATTTGCAATACAGCTCACTTATTTTACGTGCAAAAGACTTTAAATAGTGCTCATTTTAAAGCTTATTTTATGCGCTACAAAACCCTTTTGTATTAGAATGCATAAAATGCATCTGCTCGCCACTAGATGGCATTGACCACATCGATTAAATTTCAGATAAAATAAAACACGGCTTTGATCTTTAATATCTAGCTTAATATTGCACGTAGAATACTTTATAAAATACCAAATTGTTCATTGTTTTACCTGCTACAACTTTGTTCTTTATGAAATTTTCGATAAACGTATATTTTTGGAGATATTTGCAAAAAACCGATGAAAACCGTGAAAAAATTGCAAATTTTCAATAGCCAATAACTTGAAAAGTATTGGATTTTTTGAAAAGCTTTATATATGATTTTTGCTTAAAATTAGGCCTTCTATTGATATCCGAAGCAATTTTGAAAAAAAAGAAATTCACCCCCGAGAAGGGGTGGCAACCACACCCAGGGTGGTTACGGAGTTCAAATCATTTTCACTTTTGAAGTTAAGGGTAAGATGAACCTAATTCCAAAATTGTATGCAATTCGGTTCACAGTAAAAAAAAACGGACCCATAATGCTTCGTTTACTCCGCTAATTTTATATGCACAATTTTCGTGTTCTATCCAATTTTGCTGTGTACTAAACATAATTTAACATATTTACGTCTCTGTCATTTTTAATACGATGAAAAGAGAGATAACATTTTTGTATTTTTGAATCTAGTTATTTTTACTATTATGTTAAAATCGGACTGTACTTTAGAATACTTTTTAGACGTCTTTTGTTCAATTTAAGTTCAGTAAGACACAGCATAATTGTGGGAATGTTGGGGGGGCAGTGACAAGTTACATCTCAATATATATTTTTTTAATATTACCTCGACATAGACAATGTTCCGGCCTTGGTCTGCGCAGGCGACGCCTTCCGTCGCACCCTTCGTGGGCAATCACCATCATGTTAGTAATTATATGTTATAACACAAAACGTAATGAGGCACTTACTTTAAACTAGTCCGTTTTGACAAGAGGGCGTCTCTTTTCATCGCGATATATTTGTCTCTTTCTAGCATATAGAGGTGCTGTCAAAACGGAGCTGATTTTGTGTATTTAATACGAAAATACTAAAAAGGTTATTTATGCACATAAATCTGCGTAAGCGCCTCATAATTGAATTCTCAAAACATTTACCTTCAATATTGTTATTTACATTTTATTTATTAACAATTGTTACACCAAAACAACATTATTATTGAATATATTTTCTATGTTACTGAGATGCAGGTAATATCTCCATTTAACAATGTTTGGTGGTGTAACAAATTAATATTAAATTTAGCATTGAAAAACCCTTCCTTAGTCGGGTAAAATAACACATTATTATAAGTCTAGAACATATATCTTTTCCATGCATTATTAAGGGATTTCAGTAAATTCTGTTGAATGCGTGAAAGAGACAACATGATTGAAATATAGTCCATAATGGCCGTTAGTACGGCAGTAAACAGACCTATGTGAGGACTACAGACCTAAATCTAACTAGACGTCACGAGTCAGAAAAGAGCAAAAATGTCCGCTTTCCATGCCGTCATTTAGTCCGCGATCGACCGTTATTGCCTTCGGACGTCAAAGAACTGATACGGTAGGTCTTCATACAAATTGAGGTACTAACGCTATCTAGATAGATTTATAGGTCTGTGGTAAGAGCTTGGGAAAACCGGTTGAAACTGGTTTGTTGCTGTTTAGGGTTGAGAGCTCGGTTGCGTCATCTGATTCATAAATACTGCTTTACCCAATTAACATGCATTTGGGAGCCCCGAAGAACTCGTCAGCTATAATCTTCTATTGCGTTATTATGCTATTGAGTTCTTGGGGAGTTCTGAGCGTATGGTCGAAAAAATACTGCAATTTGATTGGCTTACTTGACGTCAAAGATTTACATAAAAGTTGTACAGGTATTTGGTTACCATAGTACAAACTCTGCTTAATTTGGAATCAGATTGCCTGAGTATCAGTTTGTTATTTTAAGAAGAAGGATTTTATGAAAGAAAAGAACTAAAAAGTCACGTGGTAAATTAGAATTCTTTAGAAAACTTTGCGACCATATTATAAACTTAATGCCGTTTGACATAAGTGTCAGTCGCTTTAATCCAATAAGATTCATAGTTAAGACAGGACAACGTCTGTCGGGTCAACTAGTTTATTTATAGAACTGTAAGTTAGTTGGGTTGCATATCAAAAAATAGCTACTCAAATCATTCAGAACCGCAACCGAGTCTGCATATAGACATTTTAGGCCAGTAATTTTCCGTCAGCTATTGGAATGCTATTCTAAAATCAAAACTCCACCTCTTTACAGACGGCACATTCGTTAAAGAGAGTCTACAAACTCATTTATTACTCATAGATAATGGACTGAGCGTTCCCTATCCGATCTATATATCACTATTACTACATATTATAAAACAAAGTCGCTTTCCGCTGTCTGTCCCTACGTCTTCTTAAATCTTTAAAACTGCGCAACGGATTTTGATACGGTTTTAGATAGAGTGATTCAAGAGGAAGGTTTTTACATACAATACATGCATAATATGTTAGAGAAACACTGTCAAAAACGGGCAAATGACGCTAACGAAGTTGCGCGGGTCAACTAGTAAAAACATTTTGATTTTGTTTCCTTTCAGCGCCTTAATCATTACAAGCCTAGAGAAAAGAGACAGATATAGGCCGGACTCACGCTGTCTCTTTCTAGATAACAGTCAAATTTTTTAAGGTTTCCGCTCAGTCCATTCTCAACTCTATGTGTGAAAAAAAAGATTGAATTTAGAATAACATAGCTGTTAAAATCAGATGGTGCAAAAGCTCTACAAGCACAGTGCGTTTCTACTTGATAACGTGTACTCACGTGGTAGGTCTAGATCTCTGGGCCACTGTTATACTAGCGAGGAGAGAAACACACTATAAGTTAGACAAACTCTATTAGGCGACGGCATTTTTCAATTTTGTAAGACTATATTTCATTTTGATGGGAACTGGAAGTATTTTTTTTATGACCAACCTTCTTTTAAGTCTTAAGACTAAACTCTCATTCGCACGAGAGTTATTTACGGACGTTAAAAAAGCGTTCAAACACAAAAAATACATTTCCAAGTACCATAATATGCTCAATTTCCAACGTCCAAAGTTGAAAATGCAACACCGCTCGATAAAAAAGCGTCGCGTATTATAAACGCTGTCGGGAATGCATTTGTTGTATTTGAACGTTTTTTTACCGTACGTTAAAAAAGCTCTCGTGCGAATGAGCGCTTAGTGTCTAATTTATTCGATTTATAAGCAGTAAATTTTTTAAACATTTTCAGTCCCCCAAAAGAAGATATTGTGAAAAATTATGTGACGATACATCCCCTTACTGTGTAAAGTTTAGTTTTACAACTAACGGTCTAATTTTAATAGACGAAAACAATATGTATTGTTAATATTACCAACATACCAAAAAAAAACATTCTACCCTTGTTTGTGAATCTTACATTATTGTAATCTGTGGTTATTTCATGCCAGAAAAAAAATGTAGAAGCTGTATGAAAAGAGTTCCTTAAAATAAACCATTTTGAAATGTCTTTTTAAATGAGTTGCTTATGTTTAATTCAGTGTTGAATGTTATGTATAAGAAACTAGTGGCTCCCCGCGGCTTCGCCCGCGTTCCCGGGGGATCTTCAATTTTCCCGGGATAAAAAGTAGCCATGTCCTTTCTCAGGCTCTAGATTATCTGTGTACCAAATTTCATTTAAATCGGTTCAGTAGTTTTAGCGTAAAAGCGTAACAGAGAGACAGAAAGAGTTACTTTCGCATTTATAATATTAAGTATGGATAAGGTACATTTTCCTATAACATTAATTGACTTTAAAAAGTATAGACAGAATTGAGCACTATTTAATGACTTTTGACATATCAAACTAATATTAGGCGAAAGTGTGTGAGTGTGTATGTTTGTTACTTCTTCACGTCTAAACAGTTGGAGCGATTTTAATAAAATTTGGTATTGAGTTAGCTGACACCCTGGATTAACATATAGGCTACTTTTTATCCCGGGAAATTTGAAGATCCCCCGGGAACGCGGGTAAAACCGTGGGGAGCCACTAGTAATAATTAAATCTCTTTTGATACATCTTCTACATATATAGTATCCATTTCACATATCCATGTACACCTTAAGTGCAAACACCTTTAACCCTTTACTCTCCAATATAGACAGACATCACTTGATATGTAATTGAACTCCTACCTGGCAACACTCGATACTAGCCAAAAATCCTACCATTTTGTTTCCTAGCTTCTCATGCTAGCAACATTCCTATATTGGCAACAAGCCAAGGTTAAATATAATAATAAATATAATATTACTTGCATTCTATATCGTATATATATTGTGTACCCTTTGATTCTATTACGGAGCCGTTCGGGGCTCGGCCTTGGTGTTGCCGGCACTATGGGGCTTTAAAATAAATAATGGTAGTAATTTCTACTATTATAACCCTACTAATATTAGAATGTTTGTGAGAATTCATTTATTAATGGGATTTACATAACTTTCCACATTGATAGTATAATATGTTCTGAAAAGCTTTTTTAAAGCAATAATTTAAAATAGTATTTATATAAAAATTAATCTCTAACTTGTGAATTACTTAACCAAAATTGTTGATATGGAATAAAAATAGAAAATTTTAACTATATCCCCAGAAACATGATAAAAACCGTGGGAGGATAGCTAGTTTCAATCTACACTAATATTATAAATAGGAAAGATTTGTATTTTGTATGTAACAAATAAACTCAAAAAGTACTGGACCGATTTCAAAAATTCTTTCACCTTTGGAAAGCTACATTATCCCCGAGTAACATAGGCTATATTTTATCCCTGTATTCCCACGGGAACGGGAACTACGCGGGTAAAACCGCGCGGAGGCAGCTAGTATTTAATAAGAAATGACTGGAAATATCTATATAAACCCATCTAATATCTATACCTATGAGTAAATATCTTTATAGAACTATCCTATAGATACATCTATTTATAAATAAATAAAAACAAGAACTATTGGCTATAAAATTTGTTTAAAAAGTAGAAAATCCATACACCTATTTAAGACTTCATTACTAAAACCCCTATACCTAACAAAACTTGAATTATATAACATATATTCCTATCCGTAGAACAATGTTCTGACTTTGAACCCAAACCACTTTTATTATGTTATGTCTACAATTAGGTAGTACCTACCTATATTTAATAAATGGATAGTAATGTTCTAATATGTTGGTAAAAGTATCAATTCTCTTAACCGATTAAGAAGAAGTTCGGGTAAAATATGTGCAAATCAAACTTCAAATCACTCTTCTCTAAAGTAGAGATTTGGCAGATAGAACTTTGTTCTACGGATAGGTTTGTTAATGTCAGTACATACCTACTGAGTCGGCGATTTGCTGCTGATGTCTTGGGCTCCTCCGTTGATGTGGTCATGGACGTCTCCATGGGGTTATCCTCGGTATCGAGAAGCTGTATCTGTGTCTGTCGTACAAAGACACCGTAGTTCTCTTCACACTGGAAAGTGATAAATTCATACATATATCTTTTCATATTAGCTGACTCGGAAAATAATGTTCTGCAATAACAATGAAAAGTAAAAAATTATGTAAATGACTACATCAATGCATAACGAAATAAGTTGTACCTATATTGTTTACACAAAAATAATTTAATTGTGATTAAAAAATGGAGGAGGATGTAAAATACAATACAACTTCTCTTACCTATCAAATTTACATAATAAAAAAAAAACCTAAAAATCAGAGTATGTTGTTGATGTTGTTTATGACAAATAAAGGCTGTATGAGTAGTTGAGATATGGTTTGCCCAATAAAATATATGAAAGAATATTGGTAATTAACAATATTGAACAGAGTATTTTTTTCCCACACATTAATATCTTTCTTAGGTAAATGTAGGGTAACATAAAATCCTGACTTAGAAAAAAAATACCCAGAATATTTTATAATAGAGCAAGGTACTCACCCTGAAGTAGGCATGTCCTCGGACAGTCCCGTTGTTCTTTCCCTTAGCTTCGTCTAAGACTACGCCGATCCATTTTCCCGTGGCAAATGTCGGGTAGCCCACGTACGCAACAGAACCCTTCACGTCCTTCCCTACCACCATCACACGCTGCCCGAGGGTGAGCAGCTTTTCAGACATCTTCACAGCTTGAACGCAAAAAAAACACCGTAAAAACTAGACGAATTTCGGCCAATTTTATGATCGAAAATTACATTACCTTTCAGGGAATTTTATGTTTAAATAACGATAGATATGTTTGAGAGTCAATTGAATTATAGCATGATTTTTATTGTTAGTGTTTAATATAAGTTTTGTTAAGTTTAATTGGAAAATTTGGCGAATTTCTCGCAAAACATTGACGCAAGGCAAAGAAAAGTGTAATTTTTAAACGTCAAAACTAAATGTCAAACAAAGATGTGTCATCGCTGCGTTTGGTTATTGCTTTTATAAATCAATACCATTTTACTGTATTTTATGAGACATAAAAAAGAGTTTGTGATATTATTATTATATTTCTAATTTAGTAAATGAATGTTAAATAAAAAGCTTATGTGATTAAACCACTTACATACTTTGTTATCACTTGTATATTCTATTTATCTATTTATTATATATTAAAGTTTCAACGTTACGTTGTCGCCGGCGTGAAAACATATTTATTTCAATACCTACCATCTCAAACTGTACCTCGCCTAACCAGACCATTTTTGTAGTAATTCTAGTGATGTTTATCACAGATACTGGTAAAAATACAAATTAAAGTTGAAATCCAAGAATACTTATAAATAGTATTATTTAATAACCCGCCTTCAATATCTTCCACCAGGCGTAAAAATCTAAATGGCACCTACGAAGTTTATGAAACACGTTAAAATTGCCTATAAAATTTTAAGTATTCCACCAATTTCTCAAGGATAAGATCTTCATATTCTTACCTGATGACTATGGGACCACCTGGGAAGTATAAGTATAAGTCTTTGTGTAATCGGTGAACATACATAAAAAATAATATTCCAACGAATTTTATCACCTCCTATTTTGAAGTCGGTTAAAAATAAAGCCACAGCAGGTTCCTACGTGGTCAAAACCTTCTCTAGCTTTTTACTTTCACCATAAATTTTGCCATCTTTGCATACTTCCTCCGAATTTTTTTTTATTCAATCAACATTATTTAATGCTTACTCACTGTTGTGAAATACAAGTGATGATATCATCTATTTTTGGCTATTAACACATACCTAAGTATTAATACTGACTGTTTTCTAAGTTGTTTGGATAGCAGTAGGTATAAGGTATTCGAATTTAGGTCAAATTTTGCAAAATTGCAACATTGCTGATGTAGCTCGCGTGTTTAAATCTATACTAATATTAAAAATGCGAAAGTACTTCTGTCTGTCTGTCTCGCTTTCACGCTAAAACTACTGAACCGATTTAACTGAAACTTGGTACACATATAGTCTAGAACCCGAGAAAGGACTTACGCTAATATTTATCCCAGGAAAATGGAAGATCTCCCGGGTACGCGGGTGAAACCGCAGGGAGCCACTAGTACCTAAATGATCCACAAGCAATGTTTATGTAAGAAAGAAACATCCAATAAATTATTAAAAAATAAACACTTTAATAAAATTAAATAAAACTTACAATGTTCTCATTCTATACGAATTAGCCACTAAAAAGAAATGTATATGGACAATTATTATAAGTATACCAGTTAAAAAAAACATAACTAAAGAGTGTTTGTCGTCGGCTATGGCACAGGATATAACAGCCATCATGGTCACCATAACCATCATTATTATATAAATTAGCAAAAACCAAACGTAAATAGTTACCAATGGATTATTAGCTGTACAAGCCCCTATAAGTAGACATATACCTGCCAGTAAAAGGGCTATGTTTATAAAACCGAAAACGAATAATACTATTTCTCCCATTTCCCCCGAAAGACCAACACTGGCAGCATGCATAGGGTCCCAAACAGTAACTAGAAGTATGCAAATAACTCCCCATATTCCCATTATTATCGATGCTATTGCTATGTACACGCATCCAATTTGTAGAGGAAGACAGCAGATGCATGTCGTTACTTCGTAGCAATCGTCCAACACACTTCCAGCAGACATTCCTTAAGTTATTGTGATTAAATATTTGTATGGCGTTATACACCGATTTGTTGTGTATGTGTCACGAAATTCTATGACACTTCTCCAACTGACATGAGAACTATTTTTTTTAATAAAAAAAAATATCTGTGATTCATAATGAAAGAGGTATTAAAAAATATATCTGTCATTCCTAATGAAAGAGGTATCAGTAAAAAGGGTCGCTGCTATTTGAAAATAGTCTCTGGATGGAATGTTTTAAGCATATAAAGCTTAGGAACTCTACCCTATCGCCTAATAACTTAATGGCAGGAAAAAAATACATTTAATTGAACAGTGAGCATCATAGAGGTGAGCATCGTAGCATCTGATATCAGTACGACCTTTATGGATAGTTACTATACTCTTTGAGTACGACTTTCAGTCATGCTCTAGCTGGTCGTGGGCTCGGTTCCCATCTATGACAAACATTTGTGTTTATTTTATTTCCGGGTGTACATATCTATTTATGTACCCATGTATTTAAAAGTAGCTTATGCAGTAAGCTATCTGGTTACCATAATATACTATAATCTGACGGACATAAACACCATTTTAATCTTAAACAGTTCGGCATAATGGCATCCGGAGAAATACCTAAAGCTATTTATTTATATCTACCTAAACAATTGTGTTCTTAGAGCGACATTATTGTGATCAATGACTGATTTAGATATGACTCATAAGTGGTTATTATTTAATGACATCACTATATTGCTCTGTTATTTCTTTTTATTTACAAAAGAATGTAGGTATTTAGACATATGCTAACTGTAGGTACTGCAGAGCAAAACTTTTTTAAATTATATTTTTCGCGTCTAAAAAAAGCTGCATCCATTGAGGTCTTAATGTTTTTATTAATTAACAATGCATTTGTTTCCACCTTTGATTGTCTATTTGTAAGCAATTATAATTTAATTTAAATACAGATAGACTGAATGACCTCAGCCATTACCACGACCTCGCCATAAGACTATAACAAGGCTATGCGTCATCCAGTTAAAACTTTTCCCGCTTCCCGGCAAGGTTCTTATTACAACTGCCTAAAGGTGTTTTTTCTTTAGCCCAAATGTCAAATTATATTTGTCTATGTGCCTTCCCTGTCAAAGTCCGAGAGATTAGAAAATCGTTAAATTGTACGATAACATTACTTAAATCGTCTACGAACGTCGAAAAGTAGGCATAATATTGTTAGCTGTTAATTTAATTATAATAGCTATATGTTTAAGGTGATAGAAAGAAATATCTATATAGAAAATGGCTAGAATGCCGCTTGGGATTTCATTTGAATGTAGCATTCATTTTGTAACTGAATCGATTTTAATGACAGAAATCTACTCTGAGAAATACTATCCTTATGACCAATATACCGGTTACCAAGTGTAGTGTGACGAATTTGTGAAAAGGAATGGAATTTGCGAGTTGGCGCGCGATCCGCCTACTTTCACTTTATGTTCACATTGTTCACCAATGAGAGCCTTTCCCGTTAGTTCAGACGCTTGGCATCAGGTACTAATGTATAAAAAAACGGGGTACGCTACCTACTTAACCATGTACAGTAAATTAAAAATAAATACACAACACATACAAAAACATGTTTATTATTATTTGAATCATTACAGCAATTTAAAAATACAATGTAAAAAAACAAAAAGCAATTATTACTATTTCGTTCAGCGTTTATTTGCAACTAAAAACGTGAGACGGCGTCGATATATATATAATATACTTTATACATGGGTGTCGCAAGGCACAGGGCGCGGGAGGCCTATGCGGCCGTGTAATCACTTCTCTGTAGACGTCAGTGCTCTCTAAATACATATTCGATAGGGTTATGATGCGCACGCTCTCATAATTGATGACTAATAATGATGTACATGTTACGTGTTTTATTTATTACCACGGCTTAGAAACCGTGCACCTTCAGTTGCTCGGGCTTAACGAGGCCCGACTTAGTGAGCCACTGGCAAATGTTCTCGCGCTGGTCCCCCTGGAGCTGCAGCACCTCGCCGTATTCCGGATGCTCCACGACGGTTCCGTTGCACGCGAACTCCTTCTTGCATGCCCGCACTATCTTCTTCAGGTCATATTCTGAGGAGAGGCCTTGCACCGTTGTTAGCGTCTTACGCCCGTTTCTCTGCTGGATCCGGACGTGGACTAGACCATCTTGTACGTCGTCTTCCGAGCTTTTGATAGCATCGGCGAATGGGTCGAATGTGTTGAGATTCTGGATGGACATACGATTGAACGTTCCTTCTCGTTGTTCTATGAAACACTGCGATACTACGCACGAACACGAATAACTGTCACTGATAACGCGCGGCGGTGTGAGCTTGAGTACAAACGACCAATTTACGGAAAATCCAAAATGTAATGGCGGACAAGACCAAAAAATGGGAATGTCACGCGGAGGCGGAAATTATCGATCAGAACCATAGACAAAATTTTACACATTAGGGAGAGTGTACACCGATTCATAATTTAGTATTTACCGGTTTTTCCAACTAAAATATTTTATTCATAGTTGTTTATCCCTTTAACTTGGCATACAATTTTGGTACATAATCATCATATTGAGCAACATAAAAATTTCCAGCAAGCGGTGTTCCCAATTTATATTGCTGTGCGAACTTGGAAATAGAGAATTTTCCTCGTTTGTCTCCAGAATTATTAGGTAGTTTTGGAACTTTAGAAAAATCGCATTTATCTGGTTGCTTGTATATTAAAAATACATATCTATGGAGTCCAGTTCCTTTTGGTGGACCCGAACCGATGTATTCAGACAAGACTTCACTTTGATTCATGTCACCACCAAAAATATTTCCAACAAGCCAATGATGCCATTCACGGAACTTTGGAGATTCACGACTAGGTGCATCGGGATCGACCATAGCTAGGGTATAATATTCACCATCCTTACATGCCCACTTTACTATTGGTTTGTCTTTAACTTGTGTCGGGGTTAATTCATTCCCTAAATTAACTTTTACACCACTAGGATACTGGATCTCTAGTGACTCCGAAGGCGGTGTAGTCAAAACATCTGGCACAATACAATGCTTCTTAAATGGACCTTGAATGTCTGCCATGGAGAGTTTCAGTTTCAAGCTTTATCTTTTGTGAATCTGGGATTATAATAATGAATAACTCAGGACGGCGAGGCTTTTAGTAGCAATTCCAATTCCCAAAATTAATTCGAATATATTGCCACTTCTAACAATCCAACCAACTATAAAATTTGACAGACAAGATAACGGTTGCTAGGAAACCAATATTTTTCGGTTTTTTTTAACAAACACACAGCACTAAAAATTATAGTGAGGCGAATGTCTTTGTGTAATTAAATAATGATCATCTAATTAAACTACGATTTTATTATTTTACAGATATATCCTATTATTTATAGTTAATCTATAATTTCTTTCAGAAACCGGTATTTATTAAACTGTTCATCCCGAATATCTATGGTTTATCCGGAAAACAGATAATAAAACCGAAACATAGTTACCCCCACTCTACGCCAACACACGTTCGGATACGTGGAGTAACGGGATATTGTTATTTTTTACTATTATTTTTATTTAAAGTTTAATTTAAGATAATAAAAATAAATTTAATAGTTTAATTGTAAACGAATAATATTGTAGTGCAGTATAATTTCATGACGTTACCCAATGTTTATTTGCTTCCTACATATTCTAATAGATGGCGCTATTTTACAAAAAGATTATTAGCATCTAGTTCAATTCAAATATTCAGATTATATTTATTCAGACTACATATATATTCCCGCCCCTGGGGGCAATCTATTGCAACATTAGGGAAGAAGAACAAGTCACTTTTAAATAATACTCGTCACATATATTGAATACTTGCCCAAGACTTGTACTATGTTCTTAAATAAAATATCTAGGTATATATATAAAATTAAATCCACATTCCCCACACTACTCACCAAAGTAATTTAAGCTCACAGATTAACATTAAAACATCCTGTTGAGACTTTTCAGAGAATAATCTCATAAAATATAAGTTTGAATAATTTTTCTCTTAAACTAATTTAGGAAACAATATTTATATAGTCAGAAACTTACTATAATATTATGCCTTAGAGATATTTATTACATTAAAGATTGAGGGATAGGATTATACATGTAAATAGCTATCGAATGGCTATCGAATTGTGAAAATCATTAGATGGAGTAATATAATACTAATAGGTACTATTGATGCATAATATGTGCCTAATTAGTGATTACACTTATATAAATGTAATATGTATACTTAGATTTAAGGTATTTATATTATGGGCCTAGTTGCCTGAAATAAAGGAATATTATTATAAGTGTGTGATAATGTATGTATGGTAGTTAGTTACATTTTCACACAAATTTGTTTGATGGGATCTGGATGAAATTTGGTACAGAGTTAAACCATATTCTATAATAGTACATAGGCTATTATTAAACTCAGGAACTATAAAGGTCTCTTGAGAATGTGGGTGCGGTTTCACCACAGAGTGGATCTCGGAAATTTTATACCTAACTTTCTTTAGATTGTGAACTGTATCATAATTTTTACAATATAATACACAATCTTTTGGTTAATTTATTGATGAAGAAGCAAACTTCACCTGACTTTAATCATAACTATGCCTTGCGGAAGATTCAATACAAAAAAATCCTTTACCTATCCTATAAACTTTATTTACAACTAGTGGCTCTCTGCAGGTTTACCTGCATACCTGGAAGACCTTCCATTTACCTGGGATAAAGAGTAGCCTATGTCCTTTCTCCGGCACTAGCAAACATCATTTAAATTGTTCCAGTAGCTTTAGTATGAAAGCGAGGCAGACATGTTACTTTGGCATTTATAATATTAGTTAGGCTTGAAGTGTGACATACAGCATATCCTATCCTACTAATATTATAAAGGCGAAAGTTTGTAAGTATGGATGTATGGATGTTTGTTACTCTTTCACGTAAAAACTACTGAATGGATTTGAATGAAATTTGGAATAAAGATAGCTTATAACCTGGATTAACATATAGGCTACTTTTTATCCCGGGAAAATGGAAGACCTCCCGGGTACGCGGGTGAAACCGCGGGGAGCCACTAGTACTCTATAATGTTCAGCGTCACAAAATTAAGTCATTATCAACTCCCTCAGCATTTCCTAGTTAGTGTCGGCTATGTATGTCATGTCCCTCCATTTCATTTGGTCACCAGTCAAATCATTCACTCCACATTCTTTCATATCACCACAAAATTAAATATCCCTTTAAATTTGTATCATTTTAATCTTTTACTTTTTGCTACAGCTAACATAGCTTCAGCGGTCAAAGGTTCACGTAACTTCTGCCCTAAACTATCAGATTTTAATTGTAAAACTACTTCTTGAGTATTTTTGATTCGTTTCCTTAGATTCTCAGCATATTTCCGTTGTTCAAGTATCTCCATTGTAAACTTATCATAATCTGTGGCATCAGAGTCGTCGATGTTTGGAATCGTATTTTTAGACTTCACTTTATAGTTAGATATGGTTTCTAGCTGCAAATTCAACATTTTATTTTCAACTAGCGATGATTTTTGTTCGTATTCGATGCACATTTTTCCGAAACGTTTCCGTGACTCCACGACAATGTTCATTAGGTGTTCGCATTTCGCTTCTAATGTAGAGTCTTCTGATTCTGTAAACAATTATTTTGTCAATAAGAATTGGATGCTAAGTTTTCAATGGTGGTTTTAAAGACAACTTACCCATGTTGTGTATAGCCAAGTCACAATATAATCAATTATACTGTACACAATGTTATATCTCGATTTAAATAACCAAAGGAGTCAGGAAATAATTAAATATACACAATATCCGAGCGTATTATAAACAAACCAAATATGTTTGTTTGTTGATTGATTCAAATTTTTAAACGTCAACTCAACCGCTATTCATCTTCTTTTTTTTTTTTTTTTTTTTTTTTTTGTGCGTAGCATTACACGGCTTGTGTATTTGCCAATGTCAAGTTTTTAAAACGAGGAAACTTTTAATGTAATAATCATAAAAAGAGAGAGGAATTTGGAAAAGGAAGCAAAAGGATCAGGGGAGTACGGAAATGAATTATGATAGATTACATAAAATTACATAAAGAGGGATGAAAATATTATACTTTTATATTATTAAATGAAAGATACGATTCTATTGCAAGATAAATATCGATATTAAAGGATATAAGGAGACAGTTTATAGAAGTAGGCAAAGGAACATTTAATGATATTAACGTATTGATAAATGATAAACGGCAGAAATTGCGACAAGAAAATATTATATGATTTAAGTCACCCACATCCTCACCACAAGCACAGAGTGGACTATTCATCATTCCCAACCGTGCCAGATGAACCGGACAAGAAGTGTGACCCAGCCGCATGCGTATTAAAACACTAGTGAATGTTTTGGAGAGGGTAAAAAAGAAAAACCACGGTTTCTTTGGAACAACCGGTTGTATTTGAAATAAATGTTTGGCTTTAATTTTTGAGGAATCTTGCCAAAGCATATTCCAGCTTTCATACAGGAAATCTTTCGGTAGTAATAGAAGGTCATTAGGTTGAATTTTAAACGGATGAATGTCACCAGAAATACAAGCATCTTTCGCCAGACTGTCAGCCTTATCGTTACCAACAACGCCGCAGTGCCCAGGAACCCATACGAATTTCACGGTTAACTGTTTTTTATAGCATTTATACAACAAATTTCTTATATCATATACCGTAGAATGATGAGTGTTATTCCGGAAGGGAAATTTTTGAATAGCCTGTAATGCACTTTTTGAATCGGTAAAAATTAAAGTATTAGAAAGGTTAAAGCTATTTATGTAATCTAAGGCTTTGAAAATTGCAAAACATTCCCCAGAAAACACTGACGATTCCTGAGGCATTTTAATTTTTAGTGTAATGGTAAACTGTGAATGATACACACCTACACCTACGCAACCATTAGCAGGTTTCGATGCATCGGTAAATATATGATGCCAACTTGAAAGTTCAATATTCTCGGATATGCTAAGTTCTGAATCAGATTTCAACCTTTCACCTAGATCGAAATCTATGGAAGGAGAAAGGAGCATACAATTGAAATTATATTTAAACAAAGGAAATAATGGTAAATTGTTAATAGGTGCAGATAAAAAGGAATACTTATTCCAACTATTCACCAAACATGGAGGGGTCTTATGAACCCAGTACGGTGAAGACCTAGTGAGATCGGATAATTGTTTTAATTTCGTTATAATTGGATGATTTGAATATTGTAAGCATCGAGATAAAAATCGATCAGAAAGATACTGACGGCGCAATTTAAAGGGGGGGTCGCAACACTCTATTTGAAGACCATTCACTGGACTGGATTTCATAGCTCCAGATATGATTCTAAGACACTTGGACTGTACGCGATCTAATTTCACAAAACCAGCTAAATTACCGGGTTCTAAGAGAAAAGTACCATAGTCTATAATACTTCTTATCATTGCATTATAAATTAATTTCAAAGAGTATGGATGTGCACCCCACCAAACTCCAGTAAGGCAACGTAACATATTGATAAGTTTTTCACATTTTGCAACAATATAATCAAAATGAGCACAACCAGAAAGCTTAGAGTCCAATAATAACCCTAAGAATTTTATTTGATTTTTAACAGGTATAACAAAATTATTAAAATGTATTGAAACAGGAGGAGGTAAGCGCATTCTGGAAAACAAAACTATTACACTTTTTGAAGGAGATATATCAAGGCCATTTACATCTAAATACATTTTTAATATTTCTAAGGAACGGTTTAATTTAGAACAAGCATCACTAACTGAGCTGTCGATAACATAAAAAAGTAAATCGTCAGCATACTGAAGAATTTTTACAAAATTACAGCAAATAGGTTCTAAATCATTTACATAAATATTATATAGCAATGGACTAAGGACCGATCCTTGAGGAAGTCCTCTGTATAATTCTCTAGACCTTACTGAACCGTCTATATTTAAAATAATAGAACGATTCGATAATATGTTAGTAATAAAATTTACAATAAAATTTGGGATTTTTAATTTAATGAGTTTGATTTTTAATATAGATATTACAACATTATCATATGCAGATTGAATATCGAGAAATGCTGCAAGCACCGATTTATTATCTGAGAATGCCAACCTGCAATCTGTGGTGAAAATTGCTAGGTTATCTATGGTACCTTTCCCCTTCCTAAAGCCGTATTGGCTTTTTGATAATTTGTTATTGTTTTCAACAAACCATTCCAAACGATTTTTAACTAAATGTTCAGCTACTTTTAATAATACCGAAGACAGAGCTACAGGACGGTATGATGACGCGATTAAAGGCGGTTTCTCCGGCTTAAGTATAGGAATGACTATTTGTTTACGCCAAGCGTCTGGTATATTACCAGAAATCATGATAGAGTTTATTAGGTTAAGATAATATAAAAGTGATGGATCATTAAGGTTAGCCAGGAAAGAATATGGTATGCCATCAATACCCGGTGCAGTGTCTTTAATTTCAGAAAGAATACCTTGTAATTCTGGCAATGTAAAAAATGCATTAATCTCATCTTGGTGATCATCAAAATATGATGAACCTACATTGAGTGATATCAATTCATTACATTCCATTACACTGGGAGGAGCAAGAAGATCTAGGAATGAATCAGATAGAGATAATGGAAGTGTTGTTTTAGGAGGGTTAATCCAACCACATTTAAATCTCTTTATGTTTTGCCAAACTATTGATGAATGGGTATCGGGGGAAATGGAAGAACAAAATCTACGCCAACCGTCAAACTTCTTCTGTTTTAGAAGTTTTCTGGTCTGTTCCATTATCTCTGAAAGAACAGTAAAGTTTTCAGATGTCATATTACCACGATATACTAATTCAGATTCCTTTCTCTTCTTTACCGCAATAGTACACTCTTCATCCCACCATGGTGGTGATGGTATATTACCTGAATTTCTTTTTTTTTTTGGAAATACTACATCAGCGGCAGATAATAATGAGTCAGAAAATTTATTTAAGCATAACTGTTCTTGTCCATGTTCAATGGAAGGCAAATATAAAACTTTTTCATCTACTTTAACTTTATAACTTTCCCAATCAACATCTTTTAATTTATATTTCAGACGAGGTGGTGCAACAGAATGGTCAGGAGTAGGGTTTGGAAATGATACTAATAATGGGAAATGATCACTACCATAGGTAGAGCATAATGGTTGCCATGACAAGGTGGAGGATAGATCAGGAGTGCACAGAGTTAAATCAATAACACTAATATTCCCATTTGGTCCGGTTCTCCTAGTGGGAGCGCCTGTATTAAGTAGACATAGGTTAAATGTGTCTAATATATCAAGTAAATCTTCACCATATGAGTTAGTTATAGAGCTTCCCCACATTTGGTGGTGTGCATTGAAATCCCCTAACAGCAAGAATGGTCTTGGAATAAATTTCAAAATATTATTTAATTCTCTAAATATATGTTGTGATGGGTGGGGTATATATATAGAGACAAAGTATATATTACATATGTTCACTGCAATTATAGAAAAATCATTACTATGAGGTGGAAGAGATAAAGGAGAGTATGAAAGAGAGTGTTTGATGAGGATGGCAACACCCCCATACCCATCAGACCTGTCTTCTCTGACACAAACAAAACCTGGCACCCTAAAATGAGAACCAGGCTTTAACCATGTCTCAGAGAGACATAGTACTGAAGGATGATATTTATTTATAATGTATATTAAATCAGATTTCTTACTAATTATACTACGACAATTCCACTGAATTATGTTTGTTAGCTTGGCCATTGATTATAGAAGAACTTAGTATACTATTAATAAGAGAAGCAACGTTGGACGGTGGAATAAGATTACACTGAGAAAGTGCATTTATCAATGCAACAATGATGTCAGAAAGAGCTAATTGAGAAGATTCATCCTTGGCATCAGTTGATTTCAATGCACAGCCATTAATGGAAGGAGAGAAACTATAATCTTTTGTCAAAAGGTCATGTGACTTTCTATCATAACCTTTGACTGGGGATGAAACTTTTTTTGGATATTTAAAAATTGTTTTTTTGTAAGACGTAGTGCCACTAGGATTATTTTGACTATTGTTAATACTTGAAAAATTTATTGGACTACTATCATTATGAGAATTAAAATTAAAAGATTGAATTAATGCCTCGGAATATAGTTTATTATTGACTGGAGGGTGAAGCTTGATGGCTTCTGCATACGAAATAGATTTATTTGCCATGGATGATTTGATGTCCTTTTGTCTTCCAAACTCTGGGCAAACCCTACTGGTAGCAAAATGCAAACCCGAGCACATGCAGCAAGATGCCACATCATCCTCAACCTTACAAGACACCCCAGTATGATCTTGTCCACACTTGTAACACCTTGGTTTAGACCTACATTGAACTTTTGTATGTCCATATCTACAGCAATTAAAACATTGGATGGTAGGAAAAATGTATGTTTCAACTGGTAAAGCATTGTAACAAATAAATATGTGCTTAGGTAATACCTGCCCATCAAAGGTGACTACAACTGATTGCGAAGGCTTCCAAGAGGGACTACCTTCAATCATGACCTTAAAATTAATTCTTCTAATTTTTATAACTTCTCCACATCCAAAAGGTACTGATATATTATTTTTAATTTCTTCAATAGACCAGTCTGCAGGAACCCCACGAACCAGGCCAATGCGAGTAATATTAAAAGATGGGATGAATGCTTTTAAATTATGTTTTGATATCGAATCATGACTAATGAAGTTGTTGGCATCAGTATAGTTGGAAAAGCCCAATGAAATTCTATTCCTACCAATTTTTTTAATACTTCCATTTATAATGCTTTTAAAACTATTTTTTTTCAAAAAATTGCCGAATGCGACTGGGTGAAAAGAGGTACCATCATTGACCGTTGTTTCAATTTTTTGTACATGTACGGTATATGGTGAAGAATCCATGGCGGAGTATAAGCTACGTCCTACTTTTATGGGATGTGGGGATGGGGTATCTGAGGAAACAGGTTCTGAGGCTTTGGATGAAGTACCGTCATTTCCGTCCAAAGACCCAGAAACAGGTGGAACGACGTCTGCGATACAATCGCTATCCGGGCATTTGCAAGACTCCTTATTTTTATCGCCTGCCATTTTGTTCAATCTTTTTTTTCTGTTGCAATTTCCGCATATTTTTTTGTCGTGATTCCGCTTTCGCGGTTTCTTCTTGCATATCGATGAGTCGGAATCATTAGGCTCTGATATTGTTACATAGTGAGCTACATTATTGCTTAAATTAGAAGTATTAGAACCCCCGGGATCGGGGGGATCGTTATCGTCGATCATACAAAATAAAGTAAAAACTCACCTATATACAGCAAACTAATGTGAAAACTACAGAAAATAAACTAAATACAAATAATAAATACAATGAACACCTCCACTGATCACTTATAATTATAAAACATAAAATAAAAATTAATTTGAAAAAAGGACACCCGTGTTGTTCGAAGTTTCCCGCGCTTTTTCAATTCATCTTCTTTTTTAATAAGAATTTTTAGCAGTGTTGCCAGTGTATATCATTGGGAAATATCCAAAACACAATGACAAAATTGGTAATCATCCATTGTAAACAGCTTCATAGGCTTCTTCTTCTTTCTTCAAATCAATAATTATGAATACTATAAAATAAAATATAAGCAATATATAAAGATTTTTTTTTTAACATGGACTTCGTAGAGATTTTTAGTTCTACCACGACGCTACGCTAACTCTAAAGATAAATAAAATAAACGATAGGTAGTTTTTTTTTATGAAGATTTATTTAAAATAATTCTAAATTCCATTATAAATTCTATAACGCCTGCATCATTGAAGAAGAGCGTTAATTAAGTGATCTTGAAGTAGTAAACAAATCTCGTAAAAAGTAAGAACAATTTACGGTGTTACAATATGAGCACTGTTCTTGATCATTTTCATGAACTCTTGTACGGAGATCTGAAATAAAAGCATAATTTGGTAGCTCTATATTAAGATTGTTTTTTTTTTTAATAACATTATATTATGTTTTATTGTGCTTTCTAAAGTAAATATCCACTTACGAAGCCATCAAAATCCTTGTCAGCATCATCGATCATTTCTTCAATCTCTTCATCAGTCAGATACGTACCAAGAACCTGAGTAACACTCTTCAAATTATCAAAACTTATGTATCCTGAAACGATGAAATAACTTAAGTTCGAATGAAACAACGTATATTATGAAAAAAGCCCAGTATCATGAAATTATGTATTATAAAACTAGAACGCTATATTAATATTAAATGATAATAATATCGTTAGTATACATGAATAAATAGCTATCAAGCAAAAGTGTATATCATATACGTCTATTATTTAACTAACAAGGTCATAATATTTTCAAGAATAAAAATAGCTACGTGATTAATTAAACCGCTTTACAAGGATCATACCACAATCATTCATATCAAATAGTCGGAAACTCTTCATGATATCGCCGTCACTGTCCAGCGACATAATTTTCCTCATGATGGCCGTCTCAAAGTTTTCAAAGCTTAGTTTTCCGGAATCACCTTTATCGACTGCGCTGACCATGTGTTGAAGTTCTTCTTTAGTTGGTTCATATCCTATATTAATGACGAAAGAGGTTGCATTGGTTTTCATTTCGTTTTTAAACGACTTCAAAAAAGGAGGAGGTTCTCAATTCGTCCGTTTGTTAGCCCGCATTCGCACTAGAGTTTTTTAACGTAGGTTAAAAAAGCGTTCAAACATAAAACATCATAATATGCTCTATTTCCAACTTCCAAAGTTGAAAATGCAACACAGCTCGAAAAAAAAGAATCGCGTTTTAAAAACGCTGTCATGTGAACATATACTTGGGAAAGCATTTGTTGTATTTGAACGCTTTTTTAACGTCCGTCAAAAAAATTGTAGTGCGAATGTGGGCTTACCTCGTAAATTTTTGGTATGAATTAAATTAAATATCGAGCATGTACCATCTACAAAAGTGATGACGGAACCTAAGATTAATATTATTTAAGTGTCATATTTTATTATATGTTAATAATTACCCAGTGCTTTAATGGCCACACGAAAATCTTCAGCCTTGATCTTCCCCTCTCCGGTATAATCAAGATGATTGAAGGCTTGACGCAAATCCTCTTTCTATAAAAAAAAACAAAAACCCGCGTTAGACCTCTTTCGCACGAGAGTTTTTTTACCGGACGGTAAAAAAACGTTCAAATACATTAAATCCATTCCTATGTATATGTTCACACGACAGCGTTTTTAAAACGGGACGCTTTTTTATCGAGCAGTTTTGCATTTTCAATTTTGGGGGTTGGAAATAGAGCATATTATGGTACTTGGGAATGCATTTTTCGTGTATGAACGCTTTTTGTATGTTAAAAAAACTCTCGTGCGAATGAGGACTTTCTCTACATAATTAAAACGATGTGTCAGTAGGTGCTAAAATTAGTGCTGGAAATCACGAAGTTTGGAAACAAAAAATAGTTGCTAAAAATATATCTTTGTCCAACCAAATGCTACGAGTTACGAGTAAATATATTTGTGATACGTCGTTATATCACTTTTAAACAATACTAGCGACCCGCCCCAGCTTCGCACGGGTGCAATGCTTATACATTACACTATAAACCTCCATAATTGTCAGTGTTTCTCTAACATATTATGCATGTATTGTATACAAAAACCTTCCTCTTGAATCACTCCATCTATTAAAAAAACCGCATCAAAATCCGTTGCGTAGTTTAAAATTTAAGAAGACATAGGGAGAGACGGAAAGCGACTTTGTTTTATAATATGTAGTGATGTATATCATCATCCTGGGAGATTCTGCACACATGGCTCTCAAATTATATAGAGCTTTTGCTATGGTCACACAGATATACTATTTTGAAATGCATACATTTAAAGTTATTAATACATACCTGTTCCTCACTTAATACTAATCTAGCTTTAACATCTGTAAGGCCCGATGTGCGCGGTAAATCTTCAATATCCTTATCAGAAAACTCGGCAGTGAACGATAGATCTATTTCGTCCATTGTAGCTTTAAAATACAATCTATGAAGCCACGACTCGATAAGTATTGATGTAACTATCCATAGTAACACGTCCTTAGTGAGAACCTCCTTTAAGATAGTCAGTGAGAGTCTATGGGGCGTAATTTCCCACAAAAGGCCTCATTCGCACGAGAGTTTTTTTAACGGCCGTTAAAAAGCGTTCAAATACAACAAATGCATTCCCAAGTAAAATGTTCACACGACAGCGTTTTTAAGACGCTTTTTTATCGAGCTGTGTTGCATTTTCAACTTTAGGTGTTGGAAATAGAGCATATTATGGTACTTGGAAATGCATTTGTTGTGTTTGAACGCTTTTTTAACGTCCGTTAAAAAAACTCTCGTGCGATGAGGGCTTCTGTTGGTTGGCTTTGCGATTAGCAACCCCAATTTTCAAGCCACCGGCCATGGTCATTCCGACACGTGAAAAAATACTGCGTGACTGAAAATATTACTTTGTTGTAGTTTAACAGCTATGTAGTAAACATACTCCGATAATATTGTGTTCATATTTACATTCATTCTTCGAAAAAAATAATTTTATAAGCTTGTGAACTTAAATTTGATAAAATACAATAAAAAAATACGTGATTGATAATAAATGATTTATGTCGCGCCAGAAAATAGTACTACTGCGAATAAAAATATATATACCTGTTCATCGGATAGCAGTAATCTAGCACAAACAGTTTTTTCTTGTTGCTCTGGCTCCGCTTCAGTGATTATTTCTACTTCACCAAAACTTTCTTCAGGATTCATAATAAATAATAACGTATTTTTATTTTATATCGCTCAGGTTTTTTATTAATTTTAAGGCAAATAACGTTGTTACTTCTAAGAGAAAAAGAAGGAAATATTATATTCTTTCAGTCTGTCATGTAGCCGTATATTTACTCGTGTGCCAGTACAATTTTCTAATAAAAAATCTTCTATATCTCTCATTATATAAATGATTGACTTTTCTTATTCCTGGCAGCACAGTCAGTGGTAACCTGTATTACAATTTGAATAATTTATCTGCTTTTGGTACATTTTTAACATCAGCATAGCAGCAAGTATTTACGATAAAAAACTATATCACATAAGTGATCAAAATTATCTAAAACTAGTGGCTCCCCGCGGTTTCACCCGCGTACCCGGGAGGTCTTCCATTTTCCCGGGATAAAAAGTAGCCTATATGTTAATCCAGGCTATAAGCTATCTTTATTCCAAATTTCATTCAAATCCATTCAGTAGTTTTTACGTGAAAGAGTAACAAACATCCATACATACATCCATACTTACAAACTTTCGCCTTTATAATAGTAGTAGGATTATTAGTATAGTGTATTGTTTTATTTTATGTAGAAACTTCAAGTTAAAGAAGGTACAGCTTGGCAAAAAAGAGTGTGGAATAAATGAGGTCGCTCCTATCGCACCTGTGGCAGCCCCGGATACTACGACTGAAAACTTTTTGATACTTGTTATTTTTGGGATATGATTCCAATCCCGAGTGGTTCAATCCCTCGGAATGCTTAAATGTCCAGTATTTACAATGTTTATAGTGGGCGGTGGTGGATACCTCCCACAGACATGACAGACAAATAATCATGCCTCCGAGGGCAGTCTAATTGTGGGATTGTTAGGAATTGATGATAATAATTTGGGTACGAGGTTAAGAAAAAAACACTTTTTTTAAAAGCAATATTTTATTACAATGCAAACTATTCAAAAACACTTTCGTCTAAGTACTTGATCCCAGAAAAGTCCACATTTTGGCTCGAGCTTCCTGCCACTTCAGAATCACTAGAATATTCTGAAAAATCACTGAGATGACATTTGTTTCACCTACTTTAACAATTTTTCTTACTGTGTTGACAGTTTATTTATTTATTTATTTATTTATTAATAAGGCACAGCAACAGCAAATGTATTAAACATTACAAGATATGACAGATATAAATATGACAAGTTTCTGATACAAGTGCTAATAACAGCTGCACACAACATTTTCCATAAACAACAGAACTATGCTACACAAAATACTATTTACTATATACTATTACACTACATAAAAACTAAATTTAACTTAAATATTAAATTAAAAACAGAATAAAACAGATAAACAATTAAGAGTAAGATTAGATAAGTATTGTAGTTATTATTATTACCGAAGCCCGCGTATTATTTTTTTAAACTTCACTATAGAATCGCCAAATATGTCTATATCAACCTCTTTACACAATGAATTATATTCTCTAGTCATTCTTGGTATTGGTGCATTGCTACCTACGTTTGTTTTAGAAAAGGGAACATTGAAAATCTTAGTGATAGGTTGTCTGGGAGTATTATACGGGATAGCCAATAAAATAGCTTCTGATATATCAGAGCTCTTAATCTGGTGGTTAATGACTTTGTGTAAGAAGACTATGTCAAGCCTTACACGGCGGTCACGCAAGGATTCCATTTTAAAGAATTTACGTCGCTGGTCGTACGGGCACCTGTGTGATATACCACTTGTGCTAAAAGCTATATGCCTTGTGAAAGAGCGTTGAACACTTTCTATACGCTGAGAGAGGGTAATGTAGTGGGGGCTCCAAACGACACTTGCAAATTCCAGAACACTACGAACTAGAGCGTTGTACAGAATTATTTTTGTTTGAATCTGCCTAAAATCTTTTGTATTCCGCTTCAGGAATCCAAGCATCTGTGAGGCCTTCTTAATCGTAGTGTCTATGTGAGAAGAGAAGCTTAGTCTGCTATCAATAATAACACCTAAATCCCGTATTTCATTCACCTCTTCGATCTCAGTATTTTCAAGTTTGTAGCTGGATGCAAGTGGTTTTATTTTCCTCGTGTATTTTATGTGATAGCATTTGGATACATTTAACAACATACCATTACACTTACACCACCGTCCAACATTATCCAAGTCACTTTGAATGAGTTTAACATCATCATTGGAAGTCACAGTTCTATAGAATTTCAGATCGTCTGCAAAAAGAAATATTTTGCAATGCAGGATGTGACTTGTGATGTCATTTACATAGAAAAGAGTATTGGACCCAGATGTGATCCTTGTGGCACTCCTGATTGTGCAGTAAAAATAGAAGATTGGCAACCACTAACAGATACAACTTGGGGCCTTTCTTTTAGGTATGAATTAAACCAATCAAACAGAGAGCCACCGACACCATACAATTTCAACTTCTTCAATAGTAACGGATGGCTTACTTTATCAAAGGCGCTACTGAAGTCCGTATATATAGCGTCCACTTGTTTACCTTTGTCTACTTCTATACCAATATTCGACACGAATGACACTAAGTTGGTATGTACTGAGCGACCATTGCGAAAACCATGCTGGTGCTCAGAGATGGCATGTTCGACCAGGGCTGAAATGATAGGACAAATAAGTGACTCGAATAGTTTTGAAAAACAATTAAGTATTGAGATTGGTCGATAGTTTTTGACACTGGTCTGGTCACCCTTTTTGTGAATTGGTAATATTCTGGCCATTTTCCATTTATCAGGAAATTTACCGTCTTTCAGGGAACGATTAAATATAAGTGACAAAGGGTAAGCAATAGCCCTTCCGCAACGCTTAATGAACAATGGCGGAATAAGGTCGGGACCCGCACCTTTGCTGGCATCAAGCTGTTTAATTTTTTTGGTAATTTCGTCTTCTGTAAATTTAACCTTATGAATGTAATTGTTGGATGGAGGAAAGCTAGGGTCAACAACAGTCGAGTCACTGGTATAAACAGAGGAAAAATGCTTGGCGAAAAGATCCGCAATCTGGGTGTCAGTGCGGATCTTGTTCAGGCAGTTGTTTGACAGTTGTTCCTAAAACAAAAATAAAGTTTCTTATTATTAGTTTCCGACTCATTATTATCAAGTATCAATAATGGAGGTTAGAGTATACGAGACTTTTCAAACTACAAAACATAACCTCAACTTTAAATTTCTATAAACAACACTAAAACTTACTTAAATCTGCGTATCAACAAAACTACGCATGGAAAACATTTATAAAACCTTATTTTAAGGTACAATGACTTATTTAAGGTACATAAATACCTGTCATATCAGCAGTTCTTTGGTAAACATTGTCGATATCGGACAAAACTTATCCCGCTTGAGATTCGGCCAAACACCGCGTAAGGACGTGGTAAATCACTGTTCTGCCACTACTGCGAATATTTTTATTCATTTTTAATAGTAAATTATGCAACGTAAGCTGATAATTTAGGGAAATTTACGAAAAACAACTACAATATACGCACTGTTGACACAGAATGTACTTGCAGTTGACAAGTGAAGCATGTTGCCACAATCATCGATTTTTAGTTCCAACTGTCACCGCGTCAGACTCTTATTTGCCAAGCTGTACCTATATCTTTTATTATCATAAATAACATAAAGTAGAAACCGTAACTTCAAAATGAGGAGTGGCAACACTGTAACCGCCAGGCCGCCATAGTTTTGTTTGGTAAATTTATTGAGGTTAGCTTTCAATCAGTCGACGCCGCTGTTGTTTTATCCAAAAATTCGCACGATAAATAAACAAAATGAAGTTAGTCAGATTTCTTATGAAGCTCAGCCACGAGACAGTTACAATTGAGTTGAAAAACGGCAGTGTAGTGCACGGAACAATCACCGGCGTCGATGTCGCCATGAATACACATCTCAAAGCTGTAAAAGTGACTTTGAAAAATAAAGAGGAGCTGCAGTTGGAGACTTTAAGTATACGTGGAAACAATATTAGATACTACTTGTTACCAGACAGTCTACCTTTAGAGACATTGTTGATAGACGACGCGCCGAAAGGACGCGGTAAACGCGAAGGCTTCCAGAGGGGTGGCGGAGCGCGAGGAGGCCGTGGAAGAGGGCGCGGGAGCCGTGGAGGCCCCAGAGGTGGCCGCGGAGGCCGAGGCCGTGGTCGTCGATAAGCTAATATATACATAATATAAGTTCATTTATAAGATTCGTGATTACATCTAAGTACTAAGAGGTTATGTGGTTTTATTCCTTCAATATTATAAATGACTGATAATTACAGACGAGACTGCAAATGTTTTGATGTCATGTTTTTGTCATACCAGAACACCTATTGATATGTAGAATTTTATTGTACCTATAGCCAGGAGCTAAACTATTTCATTTCTAAGTCAAAAAATTACAATTTATCAAAACAATTTAAATAAAAATGACTTGTAATTTTTATTGTACTCAATTTACTATATTAGAGCTTCTCTCATAACTGTAACTCAAGAAAAAGTATAAATAAAAGTAAAACATTCATAACCAACGGTACTGGCGAAAAGTACATAGTGTTGATGCAAAATAAACTTGCAAAATTGTCTATGTCTAAATCCGCTTCAGTGAAGTATGGCATATAATTTTGCATATACCTTACCGATGTATTCCAAATAATGTAAAATATTAGTCAATAAATTGTGATTGATATATAAAATTGTTTCTGTTTATTGCTTCCCAAATATAAGCATAGAATTATACCTATGAACTTAGATCAATCATTTAAATATGTACCTATCAAAAGCTTAATAAAAATTTGAGACGGCCATATTTACATACTTGGATTTAATATAAATAGCCATGAAACATGATGCAAATTAATTTTGATAATGATCTGTCACAGAGTTAGTTTTTAAGTATGGGTTTTGCTGTTCTACAAAATATTAACTTATTTCTATTTCTGACTCGACACAATAACAAGTATAAACACATCACTAGTAGTAGTAGTTCACATTCAAAATATTTTAGTTCTAATATGCTATTACAAGCACTTAAGAACAGTCACTCTAATGCTCGGTTTGGAAAGATGCTTTTACTTTTACCCGCAATAAACTCAGCAATTACTCAATTCAAAACCAACTTAGATCTAATGCAATAACAATATATAGGTAGGTATTAAGTGTCCCTTGACATAGGCCTCCTTCCACTGCTCCCTGTCTGCCGGCACTCTCGTCCAGTACGGTCCCCTCACTGAGCTACGGGACATTCTATAAACTATAAACTAAACGTACAGGCAAATAGGAACTAGCTCGGTGTCAAAGGCTACATCATCATCATCATCATTAAGTGTCCCAAGTACTGCCTGTATTTACATAACACACTTTAGTAGAAAATCCTTTTAGACAAGTCTATGATATCTATATTGAATGGGTCCGTAGGCATTTTGAGAAGTAAAATGAGGTAACAAACATAAAAAAAAAATACCAGACAAATTGAGAACCACCACCTTTTTTTTAAGTCGGTTAATAACATGATATGGCATATTTCCTTCATATATTATTTTGTTTGAATAAAGACTACTTCAAATTAACATAGATGGCGTTAAAAGCTAAAAAATGTTACAGAAAATGTATGTCTATGAAAACGGAATAGGAACTTTTTAGTTTTCTTGACAGAATAAAAAATAAATATGTTTGGCAGTTAGATTACTGACACTTTTTACATAAAATTTCATGTATTATTTTAAGAAAAAAAATACTAAAATCGAAAACAAATAAAAATGGTTCTTTATGTGATTTAATTTGATGGAATAGCAAAATTATATTTAAAAGGAAGTTAGTGTAAGTACATAGAACACAGTTGATTAAACTCCACTGAGATTTTAACATCTATACTTCTATACTAATATTATAAAGAGGAAAGATTTGTTTGTTTGTAATGAATAGGCTCCGAAACTACTGGACCGATTTCAAAAATTCTTTCACCTTTGGAAAGCTACATTATCCCCGAGTAACATAGGCTATATTTTATCCCTGTATTCCCACGGGAACGGGAACTACGCGGGTAAAACCGCGCGGAGGCAGCTAGTATATATATTATAAAGAAGAAACCTTTGTTTGGTTGTAATGAATAGGCTCAAAAACTACTGGACCGTTTTTAAAAATACTTTCAACATTCGAAAGCTACATTATCCACGAGTAACATAGGCTATATTTTATCCCTGTATTCCTACGAGAACGAGGACTACGTGGGTGGAACCGCGCGGAGGCAGCTAGTGTTAGATATTTCCCATATTTTTGTAATACGTGTAGGTACTTATGTGACAAAAAGAAAGAGAGAGACATAATGGTATTTTATGGTACGTCTCGCTCACACTCTTCATAGAACAAGCTTTAGAAACCTTGATAATAGGTAACCATAAGCCCTCAGTCGCACGAGAGTTTTAACGGACGTTAAAAAAGGGTTCAAATACAACAAATGCATTCTCAAGTATATGTTCACACTAGCTGCCTCCCCGCGGTTTTACCCGCGTAGTTCCCGTTCCCGTGGGAATACAGGGATAAAATATAGCCTATGTTACTCGGGGATAATGTAGCTTTCCAAAGGTGAAAGAATTTTTGAAATCGGTCCAGTACTTTCGGAGCCTATTCATTACAAACAAACAAACAAACAAACAAACAAACAAATCTTTCCTCTTTATAATATTAGTATAGACGACAGCGTTTTTAAAACGTGACGCTTTTTTACTTAGTGTACTTGGGAATGTATTTGAACGCTTTTTTAACGTCCGTTAAAAAAACTCTCATGCGAATGAGGCCTTTTCTCTCTTCATTATAATCTACCCAGTTATTATGAAAGCGGTCAACCAAAACACTTCAGGAGATGGTGCCCCTATGAGCATGAATGATTTGGACGATTTGTATTCAAAACCCGATACTGATGAAAATATTGTTGATGTTCTATTGATGATTATGGACGACGACGGACCTAAGCCTATGAGGAATTTGAGACCTGCACAAGTAAGACTTTATCTATATAGCCTGTCCACAAAACTAAGACTAGAAATGAGGGCGCCACTAGTAGGTACAATATCCACACAAATATTATAAACAGGATTTATTTTTGTGTGCATTTATGTTTGTTATGAAATAAACTCAAAAACTACAGTGGCGATTTTAAAAATTATTTTACCAATTTAAAGCTACATTATCAGAGAGTAACATAGGCCTAGTAATGCGAGCTATGTAAATGAAGTACTTGTAACTTTTAGTACCTAATTCTGCCGCAACGTAGCGCTGTTTTCTTTATTAATGGTTGGCCTATATAATATACTAGCTGCCTCCGCGCGGTTTTACCCGCGTAGTTCCCGTTCCCGTGGGAATACAGGGATAAAATATAGCCTATGTTATTTGGGAATAATGTAGCTTTCCAAAGGTGAAAGAATTTTTGAAATCGGTCCAGTAGTTTCGGAGCCTTTCGTTACAAACAAATCTTTCCTTTTTATAAAATTAGTATAGACAAACATTGTTTGTATGTAATATGTCGTTCGCCGTTGTCGCGACAACACCTTGTTAGTTTGCTCCGCAAATATTTCAAAGTTAAAATAGTAAAAAGTGCAGCTGTAGTGCTGAAAGTTACAAAGTTTTGTGGCTCGTGTAGAGGTGGATGCAGTGGTTGTTGTTTGGTGAAAATCAGACCAGAAGTACTGAAGATAGAAGCAAAAATCTATTCAAAATTTTGTCAACGGTCGTGTAACTGACCTACGACAACCCGCCGCTCGCCCGCTCCTACTGTTCGGGGCTGTGTGAGTCATCGCGCTACCTGCGACCCGTGCTTAGTGACACACTGCTTTAGGTACCTACGCCGCACTCGTGAGTCCGCTGCCTATTTGTTAGCTACTTGCCTACTTTGATACCCGTTTAAATTTAATTGCCGCAGCTTTATCTCATATAAATTTTGCTTCATAATGAATTGCGCTGCGTGCTGTTGCGTTATTGCTGATGAAGAGGAATATTTGAGATGTTCCATAGGTAGCTGCAACAAGATTTATCATGTTCTTTGTGCGGGCGGAAGTAACCTTATTGAGCCTAGCACTGCGTGGACCTGTCCAGAGTGCCGTTGTGCAGCAAAAAGGGGAGGTGATAACACTTTGACTCCTGTTGGTTCTGCCAAAAAACCGCGTGAATATGTAGATAATATCACCTACAGAAAGCGAGTTGGTTTGCCATGTCCAGCCGATGACAGTTACATTATCTCTCCGACAAGCGAGCTTCCGACTGAAGAAGTGCAGAGTTTAAGGCAAGAGATGCAATTGTTGAGAAATCAGATTACCCGCGCAGTTTCTCTAATAACAAACTACGAATCAAAAATGGTTGATTACGCTGCCGATATTAAAGAGCTTCATAAAAAACTCGAAGCCGTCAGTTGTGGCGCTATCGCAGTTGCGTCCGTTCCTGTATGTCAGAAGCTACGCGATACTAATGCGGTAGCTCTGGAGGCATCATCCTCTCTGAATCAACCTCAGTTAAACACAACTATTACAGCAGGTATAGGCTTGGCAGATAGTCATCTAATTCCGCAGAAAATGGACCCAACCGAGGCAACGGTATCGACCCAAGCAGCTCAGC